>OX578134.1:63416167-64897074 GCA_951213105.1 Amaurobius ferox
CCTGTTGTTTAAAAATAGTACCACCATGTTGAATATAATTCTCATAAAGAGTGAAGTTAACTAATTTTTTAAAAAGAAAATTTGAATATTTTAGGTTGATATTATATTTTTCAAAAATTCCTAAAATAATTCTATACAGATCATCTATATTAATATTATTAAACAAATCTTTGAAATCAAAGGTATAAATACTACGAATATTAGTAAGAGTTTTCAATTTCTTAACTACTTCAAAACTGTTTTTTACAATATGACAACTATTTGAGATTTCATCTGACAAGGATACTTCATGTAATATCTTTAATAATAATTTTCCAGCATTAGTAATGTAAGAATTATGCCCACTGGTAATGGTTCGAAAAGCAACAGGGGATTTATGAAACTTGGGTACTAAAACAATATATGGAATGTTATTACAACTATTTTTTAGATGGATTTGCTTATATTTGGCTGATATTCTATTGTATAAGATTTTAATGTTAGTTTTATGTAAATTATAGATTTGATTATTAAGTAAGTGTGACTGAAGGGTATTTTTATAATAATATTTACATATAATTGAGTAGTTTCCACTTGCCTTATCGACATATGTAATGACAAAATCATTTTGTATTTCTTTAATATCATTTTTAATTGAATTAAGTTTATATGAATTATTAATTTTCTGATTATATATATAATGATTTAAGTATTGCTCTATTAAGACTCTCCAAGGATTAAAGGCTTCTACAGGGATTTGATATTTATAACTGATTTTATAGATAAATTTATTTAAGTCAAGAAATAAACCTTTACATATTAATTTATGTTTAAATTTAGTAGGTATACGGTACTTAGTACCCAGTAACATCAGTGATCTTAGTGCATCATAATTAATAATATTTAGATTTCCCGTTATAACATGCCCATGGTGTTTATCTACGAAGTCTTTGTATTTTTCTAAATGACAGTGGCAATATGACTCTTTATCCAATTCATAGTTTTGATTAATATCTACTGATTTGGCAATTTGATTGTAGTTGAAAATATAACGTCCTAGCGGTTTATCATATTTATAAGCAATTTTAGGATTTACATGTTTGACTGGAAAGTAATTGGAAACCGATTTTAAAAAATTATTTATCTTCAGATTATTTAATACAGAATTAGTAAAATTCAAGGTACAATATTCATTTATTTTAGTATTTTGTTTTGATTCGTCATTAAAGTTTAAGTCATATTATATGTGTGTGTAATATTGGCTGAAATATTCCAAGGAAGAGAGATTTTACGTAGAAATATCTACTTTATTACATGACACTTGAAACAAAGGTAGTTACATAGGCTGGCCGAGCTCCCGATCGTCGACCTGCTCTCATAAAATCTCAATGCAGTCTGCAGTTGTTCACATAATATACAGTTACATCGGAGGGGGAGGAATATGGTGGTATGGGAAATATGCTGCCTTCGCGTTCATTAGGCTTTAAAAATGTGATTGGAAATGCAGTTTCATATGAGAAAGTCTACACAGAGGTTAAGATTAGTGACCATATATGGTATGGTCGAGGAAAAGAAGAAGTGTTTTCAGACTTTGTTAATATTAGTGGCGTGGGATAGGAATTAACATAGTTGCAATACGCGCTGGACATGAAATAGAAATTTCGAATAATGATTATGAAAGAAAAGGGCGCGTTATTGGGAAAGACTTAAAATTTATATTATATATATATATATATATATATATATATATATTTATTTATTTTATTTTTAATTTTATCTTTTTTTATTATATATATATGTGTGTGTGTGTGTAAATAAATACAAAAATAACACTTCGGTAGACGATAATTAGCTGAATATAGCAGAAATAAATGTGGAATTATCATGAACGCCTGTAATTATGGCTTTTGTTATCAGTTTGCCGAAGTTATCAACAAGGTAGCTGAAAAGAAAATGAACAAAGGTTGCAGAATGTTTTACTGTGTTTTGTATACAAGCTATAAATCACGCTGCTGCAATAGAATAGCATTTATATATGTTTTATATGCTTTATTCACTCATTGTGTTGTAGTTAATCGTACCTTTATAATTTTAGAATAGATACTATTGTGCGTATAATCCAATTATATGATTTCTATTTGCTTCTAAATTTTTCGAGAAGTTTAACTAGTCATTGAATATTTACCGGCCTTTCTTTCCGTCTAAATCTGTTTCCAATATTTTACTTTAGACTGCGCTCAAGTTTCATTTTTCTTCAATTGTTCGTCCCACCTTCTTCTACAGCTCTAATACCATGATTGGTTTTCTTTCCCGTTTTCGAGAAAATCTCTGTGATCCCTTTGTAAGTCGTAATCCCTCAGTGATACGCCTCTGTTGACTATCGTTACAAAAATAATATTTCTTTCTGCATTCCGGGGGAAGAGAAAAGGAAAACCGGAAATTTATTGAAATAAGGTTTGGGAATATTTTAGCACAAATCCAGAAAAGTGAGCAATTTTATTTCTTAAATATGTGGATGTAATATTATATCTTGATAAATTAGGGTCGCCATCTTATCTGGAAAACTTGTAATTGTTTGGGAATTCTAAAAGTGAATTTGGGAGTAAAAGAGAAAATAGGAACCAGATTATGAGTATATACAAATAATTTCAATGTTTTAATATTTTGAACTTTCCCCCCCGAAAAATCTAAAAAAGTACCTCTCCCAGCGAGTGTTTTCTTTATTTAACTTTCACTCGAAGTATATAGTAAACTATAAAAGATAAATATAAATAGCAATCGACAAAAATGTGTATTAGAAAATTTAGTATTAAAATCTATATTTATTATTTAAAAAAAAAAACTGTTATAGTTTTCGAGTAATCTTCTTGTCAAATTGAAGAAGATTGAAAAAATATGTTTTTCAAGTTTATAATGCTTATACCTAAAAAGATAAAAGAACTGGCTTGGAACAATTAGCAAGAATTTGTAGGTATTTGAAAGTCCTACAAGTGAACATTATATATAGGATATAAATAGGAACAGTATAGTTAACATTATGGCTAAGAACATTATAGATAAGATATAATTATATATAGGATTAAGATCTACTTTTTCGAAAATCTGTCCGAACGAGTTTTTTTTTTTTTCCCCTCATAGTTTCACTCAAAATGTCTTCGAAATTATAGAAGGTAGATATAAATAATAAGCAACAAAAATTGGTATGAAGAAATCTAATTTCTAAATTTATATTTATTTTTTTAAAAAAAGCTTTTATAGTTTTGTTTTTTTTGTAATCGTCTTGTCAAGTTAACGAAGTATAAACATTTTACGTTTTCCAAGTTTGTAATGCTTATAGTATCTTACAAACTAAAAGTAATAGCTATAAACAATAAGTAAGAATTTGTAGCTTTTTGAAAGACCTATAACTGTATATAATCAGATTTTGGATAGAGTTCTTTTTTTTCCCTCGATGTTACAAAAGTTGAGCTGATCCACGCAAAACCATTTTGGTTCCAATTGGAGCCACCGCCGATTTTTTATATGCAAGTTACCTGTCCTTGCATCTTAACTTTCCCGCTTCACATATTCCCCTTCGTATTCTATCTGCAAGCTTTTATGCGGCACATTTTGGCTCATGTAATACTATATGCGATCTTCACATTTAAAGGAGTGCTTTCTCCAATACAATAAGTGAGTTTAGACGGGGGAGGGGAGTAAGTGGCGCACACTGTTCTCGGAAACTGAAAACGTAGCCTCCTTCCCCCCCTTTTTCTTTAGGTACGTGCGTCTCGCAAACCCATTTTTATAAACTTTCTTTTCCGTCACTTGTTCAGTAAGTAATGGGCATTTTTCTTTCTACCTCCCCCCCCCCTCTCTCTCACACACACACACACACACACACTTCCAGTCCTTTGTGTAAAAAACGTTTGACTTTTTTAAGAGAAGTAAGTTTTAATCTCATAATGCTTTCGTTTTCGATCGTTTTTCCGTCCCTCCGCCTTGCGATGAATAAAAATATGTTATGTTTGTACAAGAAAAATGCGGTTTTTTTAACCTTAGTTTTTTTTTTTATATTTATTTAAGTTTAAAATTTCTCGCTATCGTTTTACTGGATTGAACATTTATTTCCCTGTTGCAAAAACAAATTCTTTTTTTAAATGCTTGGTTTCTGATTTATTGGATATTTGTTTAAATGGATGCCAGATGGCTTGTTCATTTATTTCTATTCATTGCGTTCCTTTTTGAATATCATTACTCTATTTCTTATAATTCCTAACTCGTTTGTAATGGCCTGCAAAAGTTCGTATATATTTGCAATACGCGCTTGTATAATTCATAAATATGTTGGATAGATTTCTTCTTATCTGCCGCTTTTTAACGAATCAGTAAACTTATGACTAACTGGAGCTGCCGATGCAGGCTATTATTCTGTAATTTATGTTTATTCGCTTCTATATATAAATAATTCCTTGCAAAATATCTAATTTCGCAATACATTTGAACATAATTAGCTTTTATAAATTTAATTTTATTTCGATTTTCGAAAACAAGTGTTTGAAAGACTGAAGATGCTTTTGTAGTTAAGTTCTTGAAAATCAATGAATTTCTAGCATTTATTGATTAGAAAGATTTTGTTATTGTATTCGATTGGCTCAATTTCGAGTGGCTACAATTGTTTCGAGGACGTTATAAACCCCTTCTTCAGGCCAAAACAGAACAAGCAGAACAGTATGCTGCCTTAACAGAAGTTGTTTGCTCTGAGCTTTTGTTAAGGGCACCCGTACTTGATTGTTCAGTTCGCTGTTTTGGCAGTTCGTTCACAGCTTTTTTTAAGGGCGCATCTAGTTCTAACTGTTCTATTTTGGCCTGAAGAAGAGGGCTTATAACGTCCTCGAAACAATTGTAATCACCTAACTTTGACTTATGATTGCTTTCAACCAGGAAGTTGTAAGTTCTTGTCTTACAAGCAGCCGTTTGCTTTTAGCGTATATAGTGATCCCATTTTATTGTTTTAGTGTATATATCGTGATATTAATCAAAATTTGAATTAAATTGTGGATAGTTTATATTTGCAAAACTTATGAAATGCATTGTGATTTTTTTTCAAAAACAATTTTGTATTCATGGAGAAGGAAAATTTTCTAATCAATGGAGAAACGAAATAGAAGAAAAGTAGACAGAAAGTCAGACGGCATGGTTCAGCAAAATGACTTTTCCGGTCAATTTTAGATTGTTATAAAATACTTTTTGGAATTTGAGAACTTATTAAAAAACTCGTTTTTCAAGTTGAGGGTGAAATTGAACTTGGCGATTTAAGGTTACATCTAGCGAATAAATATCGCTTTTGGCTGGTAACTTCCATCCTTTTTTGTTTGGCAGAATTCTTGAAACGTTTCGTAAAATTTGGCGGAACCCTTATTTGCATGACCTATATTATGTTCCACAAGGGAAAATCACAAAATAAACGTGCAAAGCGGTGAGTTTGCAACTAATAACTAACTCATACTTTGAATAAAATATTCCGAGAGTATTTATTGTCTATTTTTACTGGTACATTGAGAAAGTATTGTTTTCACGTACATTTTCGATTTCGAGGTTTTGATGCCAATATATGTTTTGAATTTGAAACCTCCTGAACACTCTTTGACTAATTTTGAATGGATGTCTGTCTGATGTCTGTGGTCGATTACTTGTGTGCACGATAGCGGCCATAAATAGGAATGGATTTTCACGAAACTCTATATCTGACTTTGTTATATATATATATATATAATAGCATAAACTGAATACAGAGAACATGAAGTTTTGAAAAAGGCCAACAGGAAATACATAAAAGGCCTAGGGGGGTTGTGACCCCCTAGTTCCCGTTTACGAGTCGACTTTTATACCAATGGCAACACTCACGGAGCCATGCATTGCCTGTGGTCATTTTCATAATAACGCCGAAATAGAAGACGTCCATACGAAGTAAAAATCATCCGTAAAAGAAAAATTCCCCAACAAAAGAGACCATATATAAACTATAACAGAATAGAAATCGACACGTAAGACAAACTCAACGCCATATCCGCGTGGACGTCTTCTGTTTGGGCGTTATTCTGAAAATGACCACAGGTAATGCATGGCTCCGTGAGTGTTGCCATTGGTGTAAAAGTCGACTCGTAAATGGGAACTAGGGGTCACAATCCCCCTAGGCCTTTTATGTATTTCCTGTTGGCCTTTTTCAAAACTTCATGTCCTATATTCAGTTTATGCTATTTTATATTTCTAGACTATTTCAAGCTGCATTGCGCTTAATAGTCTTGAAAACAGTTTTTGTACTAATTGTACAGTAGTGGTTTCTGTTTTATGACATTATATATATATATATATATATAAACTAGAACTGGAAAGAATTTTTTTAAATTCAAGCGGTGACTTTGAATTTTATTCGAAATTTTATATTTTTCTAACATGACAGCATAGGACAAAATTTGACTTAATCATGCAGAGAAGGGCTTATTCATAGCTCAATGATCACTAAACTTGGCTGCAATCATGATTGTGAAAAATAGCCACAATATAATTTTTTTTCGTTCGTAAGTTTCCCCCGGGGGGTACATTGCAAGTACGGTATTAATAGAAAGATTTTGTTAAGCCCGTTAAAGTGAAGGGTAACAATCACTCTAGTTGTAATCATTTCGACCCACGATACCGACTTTTCAAAACATTTCTTGTAAAATTTGGGGGGGGGGGGGAAATCAATCACACCCCCAGTTAATTTCTTCATGTATTAATTACCGTAAAAAAGTAATAAGCATGCCTGCTATACATCCGGCTTACTAGTTACACACAGACATTGTGTATCATAGAATTGTTAACATAAAACAAGTTGCATTTTATTGTTTTATGGTGCATTCACATTTTTATGCGATGTGGGTAGGAAAAATATATTTTAATTGGGGCATTTTTGTTATATTTTCTGGCTTTTCGTTTAAAGTTTTAATCTGGCAACCCTATAAGTAGTTGGCAGAAATGCTGTAAATGTTTATTACTGACAACTGCCTTACTGCTATAAAAATTCTCCGCTTCAACTACGTTTCTCTTCCCAAGTAAAACTCCCGCTATTTAAATTTTAACTATCATTCGAATATTTAACCAAGTTAAACTTTTAAAATACCTTATTGTTTTATTTATAAATAACGTTAAATCGTTAATAATTTAAAATTTTTTACTTATTTACAAAAAAGGTAGTATGTTGCACTCCCCCCCCCCCCCCCCTGTCCCTTCACTCAAGCATTTGCAAATTCACGGAAATCGTGTACTTGCTCTTCAAACAGCCAGGATTCTACGGAGCACGGATTTGTAAATCACTGCTTTAGAAATAAAATTTTAATTATTAACTATATAACTTTATGTGTTAGATATATTAAGTCGCTTTTTAGGGACACCGACTTCTAATTGCCTTTGATTTAACTAATAATTTGCGAGTCCACCTTTTCTTTATTGCCTATTTATATACTGGTGTCCAAAATTATATTGCATAAGGCAAGCACTTGCACGAAGTATATTTCCTTGCGAACTTCTATGCTGTTGTTGTTACCCAGACCGTCCGACCTACCAGAAAGGTGTAAGGTAACTGTTTGGGCGGCCGGGAAGTGCCACCCAATTTAGACCGGAACCCAGTGGGGGAGGCATCCACAGGGACCGTACCCTCCTTCCCCTACCACCAACCTCTCGGAAGGACTTACGGACCCACATGTTTAACGTGATCGTACTCCGCGTGAACACGGCGGCAGTTTTGGCAGTGGCTGGAATCGAACCCGGGCCTACCGAGTGCAACTCCAGCGCGCTAACCAATGGGCTACCGCGCCCGAACTTCTATGCTGTTGTTGTTGTTGAAACCCAGACCGTCCGACCTACCAGAAAGGTGTAAGGTAACTGTTTGGACGGTCGGGAAGTGCCACCCAATTTAGACCGGAACCCAGTGGGGGAAGCATCCACAGGGACCGTACCCTCCTTCCCCTACCACCAACCTCTCGGAAGGACTTTCGGACCCACATGTTTAACGTGATCGTACTCCGCATGAACACGACGGCAGTTTTGGCAGCGGCTGGAATCGAACCCGGGCCTACCGAGTGCAACTCCAGCGCGCTTCTATGCTGTGTATCAGCGCAACTTCTATGCTGTGTATCAGCTCAAAAAAATTCATTCAATTATATATTGATCAGTTGTTGATAAATCAGTGTTTTTGTGCATGTAAAGATAATCTCTGATACCAGTACATTCTACTATTAAATATTTAGTATGCATTAAATGTTTAGTACTGTTCCCACTTATAAATGTATGATTTCACTTCTCTTTTTTCTATTCGATTTATGTTTTGAAACGAACTTACGTTTTGAAATTACTTGCGTATTCATTTCTCCGTTCTAATTTTCCGTATAAATTGTATAGATATCAATTTCTTCCTCTTAATCCTGGATGTATTTAGCGCAGACTGCGTGCCATGCTTATTTTAATACTGAACCTGCCCTCTTCATCGTTGCCTGACTATCAATGTGAATACTGCTTAATTTGAAGTTCTCGTCTAAAGCTCAAGTTGAAGCAAATGTTGAGAAAGTTATAAGCTCTCAGGAAGTAATTAGAAATGTATGTTCCATGTCTTGTTAAACATTTCCAACTTTGCAATTTGGTACTGCCCGAAATTGTTAAAATGTAGGGTGCTTAGCGGATGCTAACACGTTGTTTCTGTGTTGCAGAAACTTGCATTTCAGAGCGATATATTTCTGTAATTAATTTTAAAACATTGCATCGAGGGGGCGCTGAAACGTGAATGTTTTTATTATGCGAATTATGCGAATTATGCCTGTTAATTAATTCCGCATAATTAGAGTTTTTACTTTAATTATGCGGAGCTAGAGGAAAATATGATGATAGTAATTGTGACTTGTATAACTTTTCTTGAAAGATATGCTTTTAGCAGTAGATGTGTAAAATTTTTGCTTTAACCGATAGCCTAAGAAAAGTATAGTGATCACGATTTATTTGCAAGAGTTTTCACCGTAAATACATCGGTGGGGTCCCTAGATGCCAGACATGCCTTTTGTCTGCATGTGGGTGTGCGTGTTGTTGTTGTTGAGACCCAGACCTTCCGACCTAGCAGAAAGGTGTAAGGTAACTGTTTGGACGGCCGGGAAATGCCACACAATTTAGACCGGAACCCAGTGGGGGAGGCATCCACAGGGACCGCACTCTCCTTCCCCTACCACCAACCTCTCCGAAGGACTTACGGACCCATATGTTTAACGTGATCGTACTCCGCGTGAAAACGGCTACAGTTTAGGCAGCGGAGGGAATCCAATCCGGGCCTACCGAGTGCAATTCCCGAACGCTAACCACTGGGCTACCGCGCCCCGTGGTTGTGAGTGTGTCAAATATCGTTGGCCCTTCGTAAATCTCGAAAGTCACTGAAGCAATTTGGGCCCAATTTCGGTAGCATATTATGTAGATGTGAACGGGGAAAAAAAAAAATCCGAAGAATGTATATAACTAGATTTTG
Organism: Amaurobius ferox; assembly: GCA_951213105.1. Taxonomy (NCBI): domain Eukaryota; kingdom Metazoa; phylum Arthropoda; class Arachnida; order Araneae; family Amaurobiidae; genus Amaurobius; species Amaurobius ferox. The sequence continues at coordinate 63,425,670 of OX578134.1, forward strand.
CCCAAAGCGTTAACTATTCATAATTTCAAAAACCACTGAAGCGATTCGACCCAATTTGGGTGGCAAGTTTTATATATTATACTAGCCGCCTTTGGCGACCAGCCTGTTCGCTACCCTTGAAAATTCTGACCGTGGCAAACTCGTTGGAGCGACCTACCAGAAAGGTGTAAGGTAACTGCTTGGAAGGCCAGGAAGTGCCACACAATTTAGACCGGAACCCAATGGGGGAGGCATCCAAAGAGACCGTACCCTCCTTCCCCTACCACAAACCTCTCGGAAGGACTTGCAGTCCCACACGTTTAACGTGATCGTACTCCGCGTGAACACGGCTGCAGTTTTGGCAATGGCGGGAATCGAACCCGGGCCTACCGAGTGAAATTCCCGCGCGCTAACCACTGGGCTACCGTGCCATCCGCGACAATCTCCATAACTTTATTTTTATTCGGCAATTTTGGGAATCGAACCCGGGCCTACCAAGTGCAAATCCCGCGCACTAACCACTGGGCAGGGTTCCCATTTCAGCGCGAACCCGCGAGATTCTCGCGTAATCCATGAAAAATCTCGCGTAAAAATTTAGACTGCGCGAGAATTTCTCTCTCTCCAGTTTCGGCCAAAAATTATTTTTTCCTTCAAATTGGATACCGAGAAATCCGATGCCCGATCCCGATCGGAGATCGGGCCGATTGCTTCGCGACCGCAAATCGCGATCAGTTGCCTCGTTGTTGCGAATCGCGGGCCGATTGCCGAGCGGTCGCGGACCGCCATTTCGTAGCTACGTCTGAATCGCAGTCAATCGCGATTTGGGTACACTAAAGTACTACGTGTTTCTAATTAGAGAGATATTTTATAAAAAACTATAAGTGTCCCTTCAGCTTGCGAGGGTGGCAAATTCGATCAAATAAAATTTTGCTTTTTTTTTTTATAGGATTCTTTCACGGATTTGAATTATGCTCTTTCCGCGTACTTCCCGCATTTTTTGTGTTTTGCTCGAGAAATTTTCTTCTTTCCGCGGACGAAAATCCTTTCCTCCCATACACAGTATGTCTACAGATTACAATAATCCCGAAAATGTCGTGAAATTGGCCATATATGCCCAAAAAATGTTACAAAATTTGAACAAAGCAACGAATTTTTTATCAGAGGCATTCCTTTCTTACATGATCTGAAAATCTGTTTCTCCGCGATTGCGAAAACGGCGTTCGCATACGGCGATTCCCACATTTTCTGAGGAGAGATGACCAATGAATATCTTTTTGCCATTTTCACATTATATTTGCATCGACTGAATTTTTTTATAATTATGTCGTTTAATATACAAATAATAAAAACCAAACCATTTTTCTACCGTATTATTAATAAAATGAAAGGTTATTTTGGCCGCAGCATCACGAAAATCTGCATTTGTACGCTATTCTCGGCATACCTCGTTTAATTTGAAAAATATTTCCCACTTTTCCAATCTGTTTGCATCGACTACAGTGTTTGTAATTGTTTCGCGTTTCATACAGAAAAATTATTTTACAAACGTATTATTTATGAAATAAAGGGCTATTTTGAAAACAAAAAGAAAAAAGTGAGTCAAACAAAATGGCTAAAATCACATGACTAGCTTGAGATTCAACAAAAGGACGATGCAATCCTTATGTTCTGCAAGTTTTGTAAAAAATACAAAAAAAAAAAAAAAAAAAAATCCATTTTCAAACATAAAGTCAAATTTATTACCTAATTCTATTTGCCTAGTGAAATAGTTTTCGTCGATATTCGCCTTCGGCGATCAAAAATCGTTAAAGTTTTTAATTGCTATTGCTGCAAGAAAATTGATCATAAAATGTTTTTAAAAATCAAAATATAAAGTAAATACAGTCGGCCCTCGACTTTTGCAGTTTACAGACAAAAAAATCGTGAATTCGCATGTGAGTCATTTTACATAAAATAACCCATGTAGACGTTTTTATCTCAGCAAATAAAATCATAACGTAAGCATGGGGGAAGTCAGAAATTTGAGTATTTTTGCTAACAAGTGGGGGGGGAGCTATGAAATTACCAAAAATGTGCTTACTTAATACTTAAACGACTCCTAATTAATTTTTTAAAAGAATGTTAGTTTTAAGAATTAAAAAATTTAAATGTCGAAGAATATGAGTTATAGTTAATGCTTTCTTTTTTATTACTTTCTAAATTAGCATGGTAAAAAAAAAATGAAATTTTAAGTGTCTCTCCTTATAACAGAAAATCTCTCCCAAAATTTTTTGGAAGGAGAGAAATTCTCTCCCTCTTTTCCTGACTTAGTGGGAACCCTGCCACTGGGGTACTTCACCCTCCGCGATATTCTTCATAACTTTCTTTTTATTCACCCAATTTAGACCGGAACCAAGTGGGAGAAGCATCCACAGGGACCGTACCCTTCTTCCCCTACCACCAACCTCTCGGAAGGACTTACAGACCCACATGTTTAACGTGATCGTACTCCGCGTAAACACGGCGGCAATTTTGGGAATCGAACCCGGGCCTACCGAGTGCAATTTCCGCGCGCTAACCATTGGGCTACTTTGCCCTACGCGACAATCTCCATAACTTTCTTTTTATTCATCCAATTTAGACCGTACCCTCCTTCCCCTACCACCAACTTCTCGGAAGGACTCACGGACCCACATGTTTAACTTGATCGTACTCCGCGTAAACACGGCGGCAATTTTGGGAATCGAACCCGGGCCTACTGAGTGCAATTCCCGCGCGCTAACCACTGGGCTTCTTCGCCCCCAGCGACTATCTCCATAACATTCTTTTTATTTACCCAATTTAGAACGGAACCCAGTGGGAGAGGCATCCACAGGGACCGTACCCTCCTTCCCCTACCACCAACCTCTCGGAAGGACTTCCGGACCTACATGTTTATCGTGATCGTACTCCGCGTGAACACGGCAGCAGTTTTGGAAGTGGCGGGAATCGAACCCGGGCCTACCGAGTGCAATTCCTGAGCGCTAACCACTGGGCTGCCTCGCCCTTCGCAACTTTCTTTATATTCACCCAATTTAGACGGGAACCACTGGGCTACCGTGCCATCCGCGACAATCTCCATAACTTTATTTTTATTCGGCAATTTTGGGAATCGAACCCGGGCCTACCAAGTGCAAATCCCGCGCACTAACCACTGGGGTACTTCACCCTCCGCGATATTCTTCATAACTTTCTTTTTATTCACCCAATTTAGACCGGAACCAAGTGGGAGAAGCATCCACAGGGACCGTACCCTTCTTCCCCTACCACCAACCTCTCGGAAGGACTTACAGACCCACATGTTTAACGTGATCGTACTCCGCGTAAACACGGCGGCAATTTTGGGAATCGAACCCGGGCCTACCGAGTGCAATTTCCGCGCGCTAACCATTGGGCTACTTTGCCCTACGCGACAATCTCCATAACTTTCTTTTTATTCATCCAATTTAGACCGTACCCTCCTTCCCCTACCACCAACTTCTCGGAAGGACTCACTGACCCACATGTTTAACGTGCTCGTACTCCGCGTAAACACGGCGGCAATTTTGGGAATCGAACCCGGGCCTGGTAACTGGTTGGACGGCCAGGATGTGCCACCCAATTTAGACCGGAACCCAGTGGGGGAGGCATCCACAGGGAACGTACCCTCCTTCCCCTACCACCAACCTCTCGGAAAAACATACGGACCCATATGTTTAACGTGATCGTACTCCATGTCAGTGGCGGAAATCGAACCCGGGCCTTACTTCGCCCTCCGCGACAATCTCCATAACTTTCTTTTTATTCACCCAATTTAGACCGTACCCTCCTTCCCCTACCACCAACCTCTCGGAAGGACTCACGAACCCACATGTTTAACGTGATCGTACTCTGCGTGAACGTGGCGTAAGTTTTGGCAGTGGCGGGAATCGAACCCGGGCCTACTGAGTGCAATTCCCGCGCGCTAACCACTGGGCTGCCGCGCCCTCCGCGACAATCTCCATAACTTTCTACATATTCACCCAATTTAGACGGGAACCCAGTGGGGGAGGCATCCACAGGGGCCGTATCCTCCTTCCCCTACCACCAACCTCTCGGAAGGACTTACGGACCCACATATTTAACGTGATCGTATTCCACGTAAACACGGCGGCAGTTTTGGCAGTGGCGGGAATCGAACCCGGGCCTACCGCTAACTTCCCGCGCGCTAATTTGCAATTTAAAATGACCATATGCTTAATTCCATCATCCTCATTCCATTGTTTCATTGTTCCATCATTTAAAATATCCATAAAATTAAAATATCCATTTAAAATATCCAAAAGTTAAAATATACATTTAAAAAATCCAGATCGTCCCATCATTTAAAATATAAATATAATAATTTATATAGAGCAAAGGAGCTCTATTCAGAACCGTGACGTCACCTCCACCTTGACGACCCCACCCACCACCTTCCCTGCTTCAGCGGGGGAGAAACGAAGCGGCACGCCGAGCGGAACGCCGAGAAATTTAAAATCATGACGTCTTTAAAATTGCGATCCTGAAGGCAATTTTCATTATTTCTGGACCAGATTAGACTTGTAAGAATGCCAGATATTTCAGCTTTCTAAAAATGTAAATTATTCGTCGAAATTATGAGTACTTTTTACTATGCGAGAATTTAAAAACCAAAAATCGTTTTTTTGACTCAAAAGTGACTTTTGCTTTAAAATCATAAAAAAATATTAGAATTTATCTCTGAGATTTGAAATTGATATATTTTTACTCGAAATTATCTGCTCTTTCCGATGGTGTGATTTGTTTTTTTCTACGAAGTCTGGATCGAGGAGAAAAAAGGGCAAAAAGATCAAAAAACTGTCGAAATCGCATAAAACATTAAATAACACAAAAAATAATTAAAATTTTAAAAATCGGTTTTTATGTGTCCCCTTCCCACCCTCCCGGGTCTCCGATTGCCAAATTTCGTAGCTCTCCGACGCGCGGTCGCTGAACGTATAGTGTTGTTGAAACCCAGACCGTCCGACCTACCAGAAAGGTGTAAGGTAACTGTTTGGACGGTCGGGAACGTATAGTGTATAAGACAGACAGACAGACGCACAGACACACAGACATTGCCTTTTATTATTTAAGATAGACTTGAACACAGAAAAAAAAAATCAGAAAAATGTATTTAGTTTAGCTACAGTACCTGGAATAGATTTCTAGACATTGTAGTTTCGTTATAAAACGAGATTTTTTTTTTTTTTTTTTTTTTTAAATCAAAATTAGGGATTTTTCGTAATATCAAATACCGCTGAAGCGATTTGGACCCAATTTGGACGGTGTACTGCGTATATTGTGCAGAAAATAAATGTTTAAAAATGTAACTATTTAGTTTGGATCAGAGGTCTAATATCCACTTGTTTGGAAGAAAGTTTTGTCTGCCAGGAATGTCGCGGAATTGCCCCAATACTCTAGTTTTAATATTTTATTTTGATTGGTAATTTTCCGACTAAGACACGCTTTTGCCAAGCTAGCCATAAGCCTGTTAGAATTTTTGACAAGCGTAGAGATTTAATCAACTGTTATAACTGGGAAAGTGTAATATATGTCAAAAAACATGTCAATCTTGATTTCAGTTTTAATGATTGATTACAAAAGTGAACCGTTTAATATGAGTGGAATTTCAAACTTTTTTTTTAAAACTACAGGTTCTGTAGCCTTAGTTGCGATTCAAAGATTCAAGATTAAAGGACGTATGTTCAGTTATTGCCGGAGTTAGATACTTCTCGTTGCTGCTTGATCCTTGAATTTTTTGGAGTATAATATAATTTGATGGAATCATAAATTGCAGCTTAAAGGGTGAGCGTCAGTAAATTTTCTGCCCTATACGCACTCTGTTAACTTTCGCGGCACACATATTTCGCCGAAATTCCGCTTAAACTATTGCGAAATATTTTCTGAAAGATAAAATGCAATGCTTAGATTATATTAAAACTAAATTTAATGCCCCCCAAAACATAGAATATATTTTTTATTTTAATCCAAAATATTTTTGGTGATGCCATCTGTTGTCGTAATTTAATGCATACCGATTATTTTTATTTTTTAATGAACATTTTTAAATATATATTACTTCTAATACAGTGTTAAATACAACAACAGAACATATATAATAATGCCACAATCACGGAAAGGTAATTTATCATTCTATAAATTCATAAGGGATCTGAATGTACATCACTGAGGACCGCAGTTTTGTCTTCAAGTTCCTTTGTCTTCAAGTCCAAGTTCAATTACGTTTCCGTGATTATGGCATTATATATGATCTGTTGTTGTATTTAATAGCGTATTAGAAGGAATAGACATTTTAAAATGTTCATTAAAAAATAAAAATATTCGGTATGAATTAAATTACGACAACAGATGGCAGCACCAAAAATATTTTAAATTAAAATAAAACAAATATTCTATGTTTTATTGGGTATTAAATTTAGTTTTAATATAATCTAAGCATAGCATTTTATCTATAAGAAAATATTTCGCAACTGTTTGAGCAGAATTTCGGCGAAATATGTGTGCCGCGAAAGTTAACAAAGCGCGGATAGGGCAGAAAATTTACTGACGCTCACCCTTAAATTTATTTTTTTAATTTTGTCGAATTGCATTGTATCTTACTATGGACTGACTATCGTACAATGGAAGGATGAAGAGACTGCTGAACTGACAAATCACGAAATCGCGACCCGCCAGGCATTGGATGCGATGGAATTGAATCTGAAATTGGAAAAAAAAAATGTTAAAAGAATAATTTAATATCGTCCGTTTAATATTCGTTTCATTCAGGATTCAATATTCATCTTGAAATGTTATGTATGAAATATTAAATCTTATTACTGAAATAATAAGAAAAAAATATTCTTTTTTCAAATTCTGTGTGCAGTCATAGATGTAACTCCAATTTCATTTCTGTTAGATAGCAGCATTTATCGAATCGAAGGAAATTGCGTAGTACGGGTTGTTCCATAAAATTGCTCCAGGTAAAAAAAAAAAAAAGTTGAATTTAAGTAAATGTTTAATTTAAAATAAATGTTCAGATTTAGTTTGAAGTTTTTAATAGAAAAAAATGCTTAGTTTTAAATAAGTGTTCAGTTTTAATTAAAACTATAGTTTTAAATTAGTTATCTTTTAAAAGTCTTTGATTTTTTGATTTTGTGTCTATTTTAATACCGACATCAATATCGTGCATAAATCTCAATATTGCAAACTTTGAGGGAAATTTTTATGATACAAATTGTATACAGGCTGTGCTCGAACAAAAAATCGTGGATCTATCTCTATGTCTCCAAATTTCGTGGATGAAGTGTTCGCAAAAGGAATTGTTGTACAAGATACGGATGGCATACTTTTTAAGAGTGTGGAGTTGTAAGGGGGTACTATTTTAAGGGGGGTGGGATCTTAATATTATAAACTTTGAGGGAAAATCTTATGATAAATATTGTATAAAGTCTGTGTTTGAACGGAAAATCGTGGATCTCGATTGAGCAAGAACTTGTTCAAATAACCGTTAGGTAACGAGTGTATGGTATTGTTTGCGCAAGAAATGTTTACTCGAGATTGTGGTCCAATACATTTTTTTAATCGAAGTTCAGAGGAAGTGTGTGTGTGTGTGGGGGGGGGGGCGTTGTTGAAGCCCAGACCGTCCGACCCACCAGAAAGGTGTAAGGTATCTGTTTGGACGGCTGGGAAGTGCTACCCAATTTAGACCGGAACCCAGTGGGGGAGGCATCCACGGGGACCGTACCCTCTTCTCGGAACCACCAACCTCTCGGAAAGACTTACGGACCCACATGTTTAACGTGATCGTACTCCGCGTGAACACGGCGGCAGTTTTGGCAGTGGCGGGAATCGAACCCGGGGGGTGGAGCTGTTTCACGGATTTCAAATTAACACATAAAGTGGGGTCGGGTTACTCTTCCCGTGGAGGGCCGGCCGATCGACCGAATTCTATGGTAGTCAAATCAAAATCGAGGAAACCTTGCTTACTTTATCTTCCACCATTTAACAACATTAAAAATTTTAACTCTTTTTTCTATTTTATATTTAACCTTATAATTAAAAAGTATCACATTGCATTATTCAGAATTTCTTCTTCACATAATGTATTCCCATTTTCTATGATTTTGGTGATTAACAAGAACATGTTCAAATTTTCCTATGTGTGTTTCTCTGATATTTACGGTTTTTTTTTTTTTTTTTTTTTTTTTTTTTTTTTTTTTTTTTTTTTTTTGCAATCTTTTAGTACTTGCTTGGGAACCTTTCCCTCAGGGGAATTATCAGTCGCGTCGCCAGTCCCTGTCTTTACTAATAGACATGCAGATGTGTGGTCCGGTGTCATTAACTTTCGATGAATAAAGCCAGTTAGTAGTCCATGTAATTTCTTTTTGGTGGCTTCTTTAAAAAAAAATGAGTTGGACGTTTGTTTTAACCTTTTCCCAAATAAATAGATAGCTCCTTTTCTGAAGAATAGGTCGAATATTGAAAAGGATTAATGTAATGTTTGTTCTAAAATTGCGTATTTTTTGTAATAGATTAGTGTATTTTTCAGATGGAAGTGCTCTAGCGGATAAAATCAACCTTTGAGTATTCTGAAAGACATGTATTGTAGTCACACTTGTAAATAAAAATTACGCCAAATAAGAGGAGGGAATGCAATTTATCGGTGTGACTAACTTGCAACCAATTAAATATATATATATATATATATATATATGTTTGTGTGTTGAGAGCCAGACCGTGCGACCTACCAGAAAAGTGTAAGGCAACTGTTTGGACGGCCGGATGTGTGTGTGTGTGTGTCGAAAACCCAGACCACCCGACTCACCTTAGGGCACGAGCAGCAATTTGAGTGGCCGTGTGTGTGTGTGTGTTGTTTTTGAAACCCAGACCGTCCGACCTACCAGAAAGGTGTAAGGTAACTGTTTGGACGGCCGGGAAGTGCCACCCAATTTAGACCGGAACCCAGTGGGGGAGGCATCCACAGGGACCTTCCCCTCCTTCCCCTACCACCAACCTCTCGGAAGGACTTACGGACCCACATGTTTAACGTGATCGTACTCCGCATGAACACGGCGGCAGTTGTGGCAGGTGTGTGTGTGTGTGTGTTGTTGTTGAGACCCAGACCGTCCGACCTACCAGAAAGGTGTAAAGTAACCGTTTGGACGGCCGGGAAGGGTGTGTGTGTGTGTGTGGAAACCCCAGGCCGTCCGACTCATCCAGAGGACTTGAGTAACAATTTGGACGACCGTCGACCAGTTAGTTCTCAAGAAATCTTAATGCCGTCTGCATTTGTTCATACAATGTACAGTTTACATCGCAGAGGGAGGAATATGACGACATGGTGTCTTGCATGGTGTCCACATGCTGTCTTCGCGTTCTTTATATGTGATGGGGAAGCAGTTTCATATGAGAAAGTTTACGCAGAGGTTAAGATTAGTGACCATATATGGTATGGTCGAGGAAAAGAGGAAGTGATGGCAGATTTTGTTAATTGTATTAGTGGCGTGGGATAGAATTTAATATAGTTGCAATACGTACTGGACATGAAATTGGAATTTGGAATAATAATTATGAAAGAAAAGGGCGCGTTATTGGGGAAGGCTTAAAATTTCTGTATCATATATATATATATATATATATATATATATATATATATATATATATATATATATATATATATATATATATATATAGTTTTATACACAAAATTTAAAAAGAATCACTAAGAAGGAAATAAAACAAATAAAAAATAGATTTTATTTATTTATTTTTTGGATTATTATGATAGAAGTGGACCTAATCTATATGAAATATGAATGTATGATAAAATCGAATGGAGACTTGCACTCTAAATGTTTTTTTATAGTTACTTTCTGTTATATGTGTGTTAATAGAATGTTGTTGTAAGGTTTAAAATCCAACTATGGTATTATGAGGTGCTGACGTGTTTTAAACCTTCTTGGACACATTTTTCGCATGTTTGTATGCGAATCTGCACATAATCTGCACACTCTATGTGAAAATTATGTAACTGGTATATAAGATTGTACTATATTGTTTTCTTTATTCCCTTGTTTCCAAAAGAATTAATTCTCTGCTCGATCCGAATCTGAGTTTTATCAAATGTGGAACCCATGATTCTATACTCGCGTTCTTCTATACTCGTTCTGTTGAGGTATACCATGTTTTTTTCATACATTCTATAAAGAGACATTTGTATTTGTAAATTATATGTAAACATTGTTTGCTCTCGCTGTCCACATTCTTTTAACTGTGCCTCAGTTGGTAAGAAACTTATTCCAAGAAATTCAGACCGTGGATCAGGTCCGATCCTGTGGCGGAACATCAAATCCTGCCGCCCCCCCCCCCCCTTCTTCCCAGATATTTTTGTCTGAATGCCGATACTACTTTAATTTGTTAAATATATTTTTTTGTATAATTTCATCTTAGGCCTGTTTACAAGCTCTGCACCCCCACCCACCCACCCACCCACCTCAGAGCGCAACCCATATAAAGTATACAGTGTCTATAGTTCTATATGCCAGGTGAAATCCCGAAGACTACACCCGTGTCCGCTCAAATATCTCATGCAGAATTTCGAGCGTAAGGAAATGGATCCCGTTCTACATATAGATAAATCATACCAGAAATTAAACATTGTGCATTTGCGAGTGGCTTATGTTTTTTCTACCATCTTCCATCTTATATTACATTTAACGCTCTAATAAATGATGGATTAGTATATCAGCGTAAAACTATCTAGTTTTTCTCTTTACCATAGTATAATGCATTTGATTATCTCTGCTCATGGTAATTAACAAGAACATGTTCAGCGTGCCCTATCAGTTTCTAATGGCTGCGTAATTTTTCTGTAATCTTTTCCAACTCGCTTACGACCTCTTTCCCTGCGGGAATTATCTGTCGCGTAGCCCTTGTCATTTCTAACAGACATGCAAATTTATAATGAGTAGGGGGGCATTTACGTAGTTAAATTTCGTCTCTTGTAGCGATTTGAAACAAATGAGTAGAACGTTCTTTGCCATCGTTTTCGGGCTAATTAACAATCAAAATTTGCATTTTATTAATTTTTTTTTTAAGTATAAAAATATGGCCGGCGATTTGAGAGATTCCCAATTCTTAACTTCTGCATTTGTAAACAATGCTGTAATGCTATACAGGGTGTCCCAAAAAGATTGAAACGCGCTTTAATTCTTTACCTGTTGGAGATAAGTGGGCAATGTGAATTGCAAAAATATTGAAAGTAAGATAGGAAATAAGACTACGTTAATGAAATAGTTCTCCCATTAATTTAAAAGAAGTTACACTTTTTAAATTTTTATGCGACACCCTTAGACAAATTTGGCCAATCAGAAAATTTTTATTTTTAATGCAACAAGATCATTAAAAAAACCCGCATATCTGTATCTTTAAAATCAACTAAATTATGATAAAGGAAAAAATCTGACTTATGCCACTTTTCCGTACCATGTGAAAGGCTATTTCAGCAGTGAAAATAGGGATCATAAATAAATTGACGATGGAAATTGTTTAGATAAAAAAAAGTACTTAAAAGTACAGAATTATTAAAAAAGTACTTAGTTATTGAAGACTACTTAAGAATCCGTAATTGCATCGTGAGCCTACGCGGAATTCGGAAAAATGTCTCCTATGTATTATCATCCAGTTTTATCTTTTTCGTGATATGTCACAAATTTACATTTCTAATGTGATATATGGTCCCCATTCACAATCTTCAATTTTCAATTAAATATAACTCGCTCAATTTTAAAGATACAGATATATGGGTTTTTTTAATGATCTTGTTGCATTAAAAATAAAACTTTTCTGATTGACCCAATTTGTCTAAGGGAGTCGTATAAAAATTTAAAAGTGTAACTTTTTGAAAATTAATGGGAGGACTATTTCATTAACGTAGTCTTATTTCCTACCTTACTTTCAACATTTTTGCAATTTATATTGCCCACTTATCTCCAACAGGTAAAGAATTAAAGCGCGTTTCAATCTTTTGGGGACACCCTGTATACTGAAAATGCTGTATTATTCCATAAAACTCCCGAACTTGACAGTTTCTTTCGATATTCTAGTAAACAATACTTCTACTTTTTACTGGTTCACAAAACTAAGGCAGCTATTTTGGTTACTATTTTTTAGCTACTAAAGTTAGCTTTTTAAGCTAGTAAAGTTAATTTCCAGGCTACTAAAATTAGTTTTTTAGGATACTAAAGTTAGGCTACTTACTAATTTGATCAAATTTTATAGTGGCAGCAGCCCTGCTATTGATAAACGCAAGAACTATATTTTCAAGAATATTAGAAACTTTCTTAATAAATGCTTTCCTCAAAAATTGGTTAAATATTACCTATGAATTCTACTTCTCTACATTACCCTATTCACGTGTTCCGCTCATGTACACGTGAAATATATGTCATACAGAGAGTACTCGTACATTTCTCTACTCTCTGATCCACTTTTGTTTATTAGTTCTAGATATTTAAAGGTAGTAAAATTCTATAAGAATAGAAGAACATTTTAATTTCTAAACATTTGTAATCGATGTTTTTCTTGAAAGTATCTATCGTCGTCGTATCACTAGATGTGTGTTGTTAAAGCGGTACAATGATTACAAACTAAATATTATCACAGAACTGTAATGAAACACAGAGTACATCCGGTCCACGAATAGGGTTATTATATCTATGACTATCGTAAAATAGGAAAATCTTGAATAACCAAGTAATTTGGGGCAGGAAGTCGCCAAAAGTTCAGGGAATTGTCGGGAAAATAATTTTTTAAATCGAAAACCTGTAAAGGAAATTAAAAAAACATTTATCGAACATTTTTGAATCCATATTTTGAAGTTCCCTGGATTATATTGTACTTTTCTTGCCTCCAGACGACATCGTTTTAGACAATCTGATCATTTTATTTTTTCTGTCAATTTTTTATACACCAGAAATTAAAAAAAAAACTTTTATATAAAATTTTCACGTGCAGTCTGGATTCCTTGGAAATATGCGTCTTTAGCAATTTCGAAGTATTTTGTTATATAATTTAATTACAAAACTATTTGTGAAGTAAATTTTTGTGTAAAATACCTTCATATTTATTTTCTTTTTACTAAATAAATCATAAAAATATTTCACTCCTTTATTTTTGTTACTTGACATCTGCCGGTCCGTTTAAAACTTTTGGCCGCACGGCCGCAAACCAAATTCATGACGATTCAGTGTCTTCACTTACACAGTACAGACATTGAGTGCATGTGCATAAACATATGCACATTTTGCATTGGTTACATAGACAGTGCAATGTGTGGACTCCATGAGAGTTGGCTTAATTAGGATTATAATTAATATTCAATCTTAAAATACAATATACAATACCACGTTTTCACTTAGTCATTTTTTATTTATTAGCTAAATATGACTGTGGATATTATGTCCATTACTTAAATGTTGAGAAATATCTTAAAAATAAATAGGTGAGAATAGATTTTGAATTCAAGCGGCTATTGCAAGGACATTTTACTAATTAATGCTGTCTATTAGGGAAAAGATATTTTAAAATTCAAAATAGATATGGGTATAATACTCGTAAATGTACTTTTAAAATATTAGTTTTACTTGAAATTTTGCATGGTCGAAAGCCCAGGCTAACCGACTCATCCGAAGACATAGAGTAACAAGATGGATGGCCGGGAAAACATAAATTTTGCATGGTTGAAGACCCAGACCGTCCGACTCGTCCAGAGGACTAAGAGCAGCTATTTGGACGGCCGTAAAAAATTTTGCATGGTGTAAAAGTTCACTTTAAAAAACACATTTTTAAAAAATCAAACTTAATATTCAATTTATTGTTTAAATAATATAAGTATAAAATGAAAACAAAATTATACAGATATGTTTAACTTAATACCAAGACAAGGTACTTTCTAAAATTTTTGTTCCCGCCGTATGCGTATTTTTTTATAATTCTTATAGCATTCCTTAGCGCAAACTTCATTGTTCGCCATGCTTATAATTTGCTATTTTGTAAAATGATGTACCTTTACGTCATTAACCTTGCCTTTACGTTGCTGAACACTGCCATTGTGTAGTCAGCTACTCTTTTTCTTTCTCGTTCTTGTGATAGTCCGAGCAGAAAAAATTTCAATACTTTTAAGGAAGATAATGTCAAGTTCAAAAGAGAAAAAAGGTCATTCCTCCTTGTGCGAGCAATAATAAATACGTATGTATGAACATATTGATTGTCTTCATATCTGCTTTTACTTTCTATTAAATGCTTCACAGCTTTCTACTCTGATGTGGCTAAGCAAACAAGGCCCAACTGTTCCAAGATAAATAGTTTAACAAATCGCTTCCCTACTTAAAGCATGCAGCTTCCGCACCATTTAATCTTGTCTGTCTAAAGAAAGCAGCTGTAAAAAGCGAATACCAGTCAGCTACATTCTTGCTAAAATGAATGTTTCCATGTGAGCATTTTGACAGTCGGTTCGTGCCATTTCCGTCCCTACTTTAGGGTTTATGTCGCCTTTTAAACAACCATATCTCCAGGTGCACCATCGCGCCATTTCTTTTCATCTTTATTTCGAGTCCTCCCTTCGGCAGTGTATGCCTTCATTTTTCAAAATTTCATTTTGAACTTTCTTTTTGTTTTGTTGAGGCCGTGATTTCTTTCTTTTATTTTATCAACCAATTTTCTGTATCGTCTTGGTTTTGTGATTTGCCATAAATTTTCGTTTATGTCCTGAAATTTGATTTTTTTTTCTTCCACGTTTTCCCCTCTCCTATTGAGTCTGAAAGTGAATGATTTTGCTGATGTTACTGAATGATTTTCCGAGAGTCGGTGTTAGACTTGCTGCTATACATGGGCCTGCAGTAACAAATTTCATAACAGGTATAAGCTAAAAGTGGAAAATATGTAAATAGTAAAAATTCTTTTAGTAATATAAGTTAAAATTCTACATCAATTTTATAAACGTTTTTGCTGTTGTCATTTGATAATTTTCCGAGTGCCAATGTTAATAACAAACTTACTATACTGAAACCTAGAGCGACATATCTCCAGCATATAAAATTAGAGGTAAGAAACAAAAGTGGTAAAACGCTTTTATTGTACTGTAAGTTACAATTTTACAACAATTAATATGTGCAAGATATAAGGAGGCGAAAGATGTCTATTAAAAGAGTTTACATAGTGAAGGAGTAAAATAATTGGGTACGGATACTGTCGTACTCCCATTGCAATCAACAGCATCTACGGACCGGTTTTGTACATTATAACGCTCGCCCGCGTGTGATAGCTGATACCTGCAATGGCAGTAAAAAAATTGCCACAATTTTGTGAATCTCTATAGATAGTAACCACTTCAATCATACCACACAGCAGGCCAGCTTTTTTGACAACCAAATATCAATGACATATTTGGAACAATTTGAAAGTTTTTTGGTGGTTGTGGAATAGTCATCTTAGGGGAAGGGGTGATATTCATCTAGATTTAATTAAAAAGCAGAATGTTGTCTTAGTGGTGTAGGTAGGAGAGATTAGAGGTCATAACTCTCGTTGGTAGAAAAGTTATACTATTTCTCCTCAGTATTCATATTCTTCCCGGCCGTCCAAGTCTTCGGACAAGCCTCAAGTCTGCGGATGAGTCGGATGGTCTGGGTCTTCAACAGTATTCAAATTGAAAATGAAAATCCAACATCTAACCCTCGTATTCGGTTATAGAGTCTCTCTTTTTCTCAAACCCTGATTACGTTTCTGATCTTGGGAAATTTGCCCCAACGTTTTTGGTTGGGAGATTTTAACTCCTCCGATTCCCTAGATACGCTTCTGTTTCAAACTTTCCTATATATTGCAAAATATTTCAAATTTTTGTATTTATAGTAATAGAATACTCTTAAAATAAAATACGCAAATATTCCCAAGGCTAGTTTTTGAAATTCTGAATATCACGTGTTTTAAATTTCCTCCCGAAATTTCGTATCGCCATAGAAAAATATGTTTCGTGCATAGCATGCTAAGAATGGGGTTATCGATACGAAAGAAGAATATTTTTTATGGATAAGAAAATGGTCGGTCTGTTGCCATAGAGCTTTTCTTCTATCATGCATAGTATCATATTATAAGTTTTATGTATTTGTATTTCCTAGAACATTTTATTGGTATCAAAAATTTTGCCATATCTTTTTAATAAAAAAATTTTCTTTGAAGCATCTATTTCTCGGGATCTGTTATAAATAAAGCTTAGATAATGACTTATATGGATTCCGATTCTTTTTCTTTTCCAGTTAAAATATTTTGTTTTATTTGAAACATCTCTTTTTTAAGATTGGCTACAGTTTGAGCTTAGATAATGACTTATATAGATTCACCAAATTTCGGAGAAATAAGGAAAAGGATTATTAGGATTATAATAAGGATATTAAGGATTTGCATTTCCGATTCTAGAGATGTCAATTTGAATTAAAAAATTTGCATTTTCCTTGCAATATCTATTTCTCTAGGTTCGTTATAGATATATTGTAGATCATGTCTGTTATGGATTCAGCATCATATTTTGCAGGAGGTAGGGAGGTTTAGTAAAAATTTTTACACCTGGCTCTAGAGATGTCATTTTTTGTTTTCCGAAAACTCATATGGTTGTATGTAATAAGTGAAGTAAACAGCATAGAAATGCTAAGTTGTTCCTTCATAAACCACCACTTGCCTTCATATTAAAGCTTCTTCATAAATTTCTTGTTTTAGCCCTTGATTTGGCAATGCTGGGAGAAAATTGAATTTTGATAAAAAAAAGTGCAAAGTTGAAAACATTTCTCTGAAGCTTAAAAAATAATTTTTCTTCGAATATTGCATAATGTGAAACACAGGAAAATTATAAAAAGCACCTTTTAGTGACTGTTTTTCTATAATCTCTGGCAGTGTTTCATAGCTTTTTCATCTAATTGTAAGAGAGAATTTACTTCTGGTAGTTTCTTTAAAAAAAAAGAAAAAAAAAATGGTGTTTGTTATTGTTATTTATTAAAATTTTTGTAAAATGTAACGTATGCAATTTGTCATTGAAAAGTTGAAACGAAAATACACAAAACTGTATGTCGTCTCCAAAACCGATAAGTCCTTATGTATCATTTTCGATTGAAGTGTTTTAAAGCTGCAAAAGCAGGATTTACTAATAGGAAAACAAGTATGCGCTATCGATTGAGAAATTTTCAGCGGCGAATTGACGAATTTAGAATACCCATTTCAAAAACAAAGCAAGTTATGCGAAATTTCCCAATTACTAAGTTGTAGTCCATTCTCTATATAGTATGGAAACATATGCGTTTTGCATATAACATGTGCACATAGCCGTTCCAGAATAAGATCAACGAAAATTGATAATTATTGTACTGCACCATTATTGTTTGTCATTTTTATGCAACACTTATTGTTTATTGCAAAATGGATATTTCTAAATAAATTAAAATTCCCTTATTATAGATTATTATTTTTCCATGCTATTTCTCTCTCTCCGTTTCCTTCATAATTACTTCAGTATGTCGAGACATTTGCATAATTATCGTTTTTTTTTTACCTCATTCTTTATCGTCTGTGTACACCGTTATGTACATAGATAACGCTCTACAACTTTGAATCGAAAATGTTCTTGTTTCGTTTTCATGATAGGCAATCTAATTTCTTCAATTCGCGCTAGAGGCGCTGCAAACGTTTTCAATCGAACTGTAGAACACTTCAAATCGAAAGTTAAATGAATTCTATACATTCCATACGAAGTTCCCCCCAAAAGCCTTTATAAAGGAACTCTGTATAGAGTGCTTAGACACAGCCAGGGTTTCGGCAGGGGTGTAGGAATCGAGAATTGAAAGGAGTGTTTTACAGTGTTGGATTTCATTTTCCAATAAGGACTCAATGGAAATCAAATGTTACATCATTCAGCCATTGGGAAAAGGGGTAAGGATACCTCGCTCACCCCACCGACAGCGTATAGTTAAAATTCGCATTTCTGAAAGCTTAATAGCAGGAGCTATTGAAATTTTATGTAGAATTCATAAGGTAATGGCAGGTAAAAAGATTTATGAAAAGTTAGTTCCGAATCTAATCGCTATGGGGATAAATTGGGTTTGATTTCCGTATAACAATGAGTTATATCTGTTGGCGTCATTTTCTAAATATGCAAATAGCGTTGCTGTAGAAACATGAAGTGCAGAATGAACATCTAAATGTTGCGTTCTTATTTATGCGAGTTGATTTGGCATCAACTGAATACAAGTTCTGAACATCTAAATGTCGCATTCTTATTTATGCGAGTTGATTTGGCATCAACTGAATACAAGTTATGAACATCTAAATGTTGCGTTCTTATTTATGCGAGTTGATTTGGCATCAACTGAATACAAGTTATGAACATCTAAATGTTGCGTTCTTATTTATGCGAGTTAATTTGGCATCAACTGAATACAAGTTATGAACATCTAAATGTTGCGTTCTTATTTATGCGAGTTGATTTGGCATCAACTGAATACAAGTTATGAACATCTAAATGTTGCGTTCTTATTTATGCGAGTTGATTTGGCATCAACTGAATACAAGTTATGAACATCTAAATGTTGCGTTCTTATTTATGCGAGTTGATTTGGCATCAACTGAATACAAGTTATGAACATCTAAATGTTGCGTTCTTATTTATGCGAGTTGATTTGGCATCAACTGAATACAAGTTCTGAACATCTAAATGTCGCATTCTTATTTATGCGAGTTGATTTGGCATCAACTGAATACAAGTTATGAACATCTAAATGTCGCATTCTTATTTATGCGAGTTGATTTGGCATCAACTGAATACAAGTTTTGTTCATCAAATAGTGTATTGTGCATGTTGGCTTCCCAATTAACAAATTATTGAATACTTGTGTATAATATTTTCTTTATTTTTATATTATATATTGCCATTTTAGAAGAATAAAATGTGTATAGTTAAGGTGAATTTTAATTGTAAAAATACTCTATTTGGCAAAAGTATAATATTCGTGTTCGTTCTAATGATTATTAAATCGCTTAGTGCGTTTTCGTTTTGTGTATATCTATTTTATGTCTAGATTTACCGAAATTATGTATACTTTTATAGTGTTGCTGCATTTGTATAATTTTTTTTTTCACGAAAAAGAAGATCTACATCTAATTTAGTCTGGAACTGAAATTGCACCAAAAAGTGTCCAAGATTATTTTTTTTTTGCCTCTTAACGTTGCATCTTGCATCGTCAAGCACACTTGAGTTCAAGAACTTAATTATATTACCATGTTCATTTGCATGTTAAGCCCATTATCTCCTAAAGCTATGAAACCTGCACAAAAAACCTGGTTTACACAAAAAGTTGTGAAGAGATATTCTCTTTTTATGTTCCCTAATTTTCTGGAATTTTTTACTCGTTGATTCTTAATGTTTTTGTTTTTTAAGTTCATAATTGGGACAGGGATTAAAGTGCTGCTTTGAGTTCGAGTGTATAAAAATAAAATTTTGTATTTATTTTTATTTAGTGTTTCATTTAGTTTTTCGCGAAGTATCTTTTTATGCTCATCTCAACGGTGTGTTGTATTAGGCAATGTTTATTACATTATATATGCTACTCAATGTTATTTTTAAATTGATTGTAGTTTAAATTTTTTTAGCACACTTACTTTGACGATTAGAAATTATTATTTTTAATGGTTGATAAATCTGTGTTTTTTTTTACAAATAAATCTGCTTTAAGACAGTTTTTATTCTAAACTGTGAAGAAAGAGATTTTAAACAGTTGGTTAATCCGATTTGCTAGTTATTTCGCCTGCGTTATGCAGTTAAGGGGACGGTGGATGCTGACATTTTTTTTATTTATTTATTGGCTTAGAAACGTGAAAATTTGTATAAATATTCCTCTTAACATTACCTATAATGCAATATCATTAATTTTTTTTTCAATTTTGTTATAATTTTGCATTTTTCTTTAATTTAATTTTTTTAACGAAAATTTGAAAATGTTCCTTGCGTGCCATTTGTTCACATTTTTGATTAATTTAACATTATGATCACTCAAAAACACATTATGAATAAATTTGGGTATTCATTTTTAAATCCCTTAGAAAGTTAATTTTTTAAAAATATTTCTCTGCATTAAAACTTAATTTTCATCATTTAATTAGGTTCTTATTCACTTTTAATTACGTTAATAAAGTCCAATTATAAAATGCATACCCAGTTTCATTAAAAAGTATGAGAGGTGTCTTCTTGCCAAATTTCATGCATCTCAGACAAAAATTAAGACGCATGGAGCATTTTAAAAATGTAAAACCTTTCAAAATTCCGTTTAAAAAAAAAATGCATTAAACCTTTTTTGCTTACGGGTGGGACAGCATCCATCCCAAACGAAGAACCTCCTAAAAAAAACAGGTATTTGACATACCCTATCCCAAACAGTTCGATCCCCCTTTGCAGGCATTGGCGTCCATGGAAATCGCCGACAGAAACATTGCACCTGCTGAACAGGTGCAATGTTTCTGTCGGCGACATAATGCCTGCAAAGGGGTATCGAACTGTTTGGGATAGGGTATGTCAAATACCTGTTTTTTTTTGGGAGGTTCTTCGTTTGGGATGGACGCTGTCCCACCCGTAAGCAAATGTTAAATGTGTAAAATAATGTAATATATTAAAACTTTTTTTAGTTGATTTTTGCTCCTTTCAACTTCCACCGTTCCCTTATACTCGCCATATTTTTGAATTACGAATATTTAATCAATTTCTATAAAATAACGCTAAAATACATACAATGAAAAAAAAATGTTAAGCCTGCCAATTTACTATGCTTATAAAATTGAGCTGATGCACATAAAGTCTTCAGACATGCGTGGAACTTCTTCAGACCGTTACACGATCAATATTGTAAGCTACATCATAATAATGCGTAATTACTATACGACCCCAAAAACAATTAAATAGAGGAAATATCTTAACGAAAGGTAATTTCTATACGACTCCTAACAAAACAATCACTATATGACCACATTACAAAATAATTCCATTAACAAAATATGATTTCTATAGAATCTCCAACCAAAACGTAATTACTCTACGAACGCAAAAGTCAAAGTAAAAGCCAGAAATGATTACCAATAAGTCACTTCCCACTATACAATGTCGGGACAGTTGGGCAGAGGCCAGCCAGACAGAGAGGTTGGTTTTTATAGTTTCGTATTTTATTATTGAGTATGATAATAACTTTATTTAAAGCATAATATTGTACTTCAAAAGTGTGAAATAAAAATTTGTTAGCCAGTCCGCTATTGGCTGTCATATAATATAGTATATTGCTTTATAAATGTTTGTTTTGTGTATAGATTGTTTACTATTGTTTATTTGGATGTACAAATTTTTATTTTCCTTTCTTTTTTTCCAGGTAAGTGACTTTTTATCTACAGTGTTCAGTAAGTTGCATTTTTAAAGTCTGTAATTATTTAGAGGAACGAGATTGCTTATCATTTACAAATTTTTGAATAATTTAGACACAGAAACTATTATTATAAGTTCATTGCAATTATTATTGCAATTATTATTGAACTTATAATAGTTGCAATTAGTATGTTGCAATTATTATAAGTTCAAATCAATCATATTACATAATATAACTTGCCCAACCACTGGAAGATGCTAAATAGAAAGGAGAATATGTTCCTCTACAGAACATTATTTCACAAATGACGTATACTCTGGAATCGTGGGTGTGCGCTCAGGATACAAAAATGAGTCCAAATTTCTGGATAATTTACACGTTTATTCACAAGCACAGGGTAAACAGGAACAATACATAGTAACCTAGCACTTAAATGCTCCACTATTTTCACTAAACAAACGCTACTGTTCTCAAAACATTGACGAAAACCACATTTCAATTAGCTCGTATCACGTCAACTGCTCTCCGACTGAGTGATCACTTCTTTTATAGACTCTCCATAGAAATTTCTTGAAATCTCCCGTATCACGTAGAATATTAGTTATTTCGAAGTGTTTCTCGAACTTTCGAGAAGTCGCCAATTTGTCGCCAACCCTAGATTCACATCATGGGAAAGAATTGCTTGTCTGGGTATTTTCCCCATCTGGTCTTCGAAAGAGACGAAAGTGAGAGGGGGGGGGGAGATACTGCAGAACTTTTTACAAGTTCGTAACATTATGGTACGCGTGCACAAGGACTACGCTAAAAGATTAAAAGGGTACAAGATCAACGGGTTTTACCAACAAAAGCGTTTCCATAAAATAAAATAGAGGCAATTGTTCAAAATGCACGATTTTCCCAAAGTTTTATTTTTTATACATTACACTCAAACTGTTGAAACAAAATGAACTAAAAAGAAAACTTTGTTGGTACAGCAAATAATTGAGTATAGGTATCAATTTTTTTTTCAGAAATAAATAAGTAAAAGCAACAACGCTGTTTTAAAAGTGCCTCTTTATTATTTGAATGTAACTTAAATATATAGAAAATGTGTTTATTAAAATGTATATAACTTAATTGTATGGTAGACAACGATAAACAGAATTTGAACTTTCTAGCTGCTCCTGTTCTTAAATTATCCTAAAAAATGAGTACATTCCTATGGCTATCTCAGGACGAGTTAGCAGGCTTCGACCTGAGATGTAGGTCGTATTTTATTTATCTCACCTCGATGTTAGCAAGATAAATGTCAAAATCCTAAGAATGAAAATGTACCATAAATTAAAAACAATGACGTACTAAGTTTCACATTACTATGATTAATTGAACTTGATTAATTAGGATCTCAACGATTTGAATCACACTGACAAACACTAGATCAACTTAAATAGAATGTTTTATAAATAACCTCCTTCAGGGTGCAATGACGACAGTCACCTCAGTCAAAGAAAGGCTTCTGTCTTTAAAAAATTACACACGTTACCCAGGCTAGAGCCAACAGCCCTACCGTGCTGAAAACACTGGTTCTCGTTAGATCACCGAAGTCAAGCAGCCTCGGGCGCGGTTAGTACTTGGGTGGGTGACCACCTGGGAACACCGCGTGCTGTTGGCACATTTCGGACGCGGTAGCCCGGTGGTTTGCGCGCAGGATTTGCACGATGCCACAACTGCCGCCGTGTTCATGCCAAGTGCGATCACGTTAAACATGTGGGTCCGTAAGTCCTTCCGAGAGGTTGGTGGTAGGGAAGGAGGGTACGGTCCCTGTGGATGCCTACCCCACTGGGTTCCGGTCTAAATTGGGTGGCACTTCCCGGCCGTTCAAACAGTTACCTTACACCTTTCTGGTAGGTTGGACGGTCTGGGTCTCAACAGCAACACGTTACCCAGGCTGGCCGTCCAAATGGATGCCCTATGTCTTCGGATGAGTCTGGCGATTTGGGTCTTCAACACGTTACCCAGGAAGGATGGCGTTGTCAGATAGAAATATAAATTGAAAGGAAGAAACCAGTATCAGTGTGCAACCCAGTCATAGTGGGATGTTCATTTGATGAAGTTCGTTCAATTTAGCTTGGTTGGTAACCAAAGGCAACTGCTTGATTTTTCTTTCAATTTTATTTTTTATGAATGGCTACGCCATTTTTCCTACCTCACATATGTAACTCCCTTCTGACAGAAACCTCTCTTACTTTATCTGAGGTGGTTTATTTATTTATTTTGCAATTAATTTTTTTATTTCATATTTTTCTCGTTTCACCTTTTTGCACTTCATTTCGTTTTTTAACTCAACTCAGACTCATAAACATCAGCTGAAATTTTTCAAATGTCTGCCTCCTCTCATATTCTCGTATTTCTTGTTCCGGTGAAATTCAGAAGCCCCCACCCCCCCACCCAGGTGACCCAAATTTCCGAATCTGCACACAAAATAGTATCGTTCACGAAATATATCTTAATAGAACATAATTTTCAATCCCCACCCCTCCAGAAGCGAATTAATAGGGGTGGGGAGCGAACAGTATTTTCCGATCCTTCAGAAACTTTCCAATGATCCAAAAGGTTGAATCTTTGCACACTTATAGTATCGTCCACGGGACAGAACCTAACTTAGTCGGATGTTTGACATCGTCCATTTTCTCCGTATTTGGGGGAAGGGAGAAAAAGTTTATGCAAACCCTCCAGTAGCCCCCTCCCACCTTGGGGCTTAGATAGCTGAATCTTTACAGACTTATAGTATCAACCGCGCAACAAAATGTAATGGAGGCTGATTTTCGATTTCCCCCCTGGGGAAGGAAAAGGTTGGGGGGGGGGGGGGAGGTGTCGAAATGGCTTTTCAGACCCTTCAGAAATCACCGGTAACTTAGAAGACTTAAAATGCTGCACACTTATAGTATCGACCGTAGTACAGAACATAAATGAGCCAATTTTCGATTAAGACGAATATTTCAACACTAAACGTCACACATTGTTAAACAAAATAAAGCTTATTAAAAATTACAATTTAATGTTTACTAGTGTTAAGTGCTCGTGTCTTTGACAGACTTAAAGACTAAGTAACAGATAAATACACGCATCCAGATAAAGTTGCCTACCAATATAATCTGTATCTGCTACGAAGATATACGAATTTTAACATTATTTAAAATTTTCACCGTTGAATATTTATTTAATCTGAAATATGTTATGCATAACTTTGTACACTTCATCTTTTATTAGTTCTCTATTAAATCCATATTTTCAACGTTGAAAATTGCGTGGAATTCTGGAACTGGCGGTATCAAACCAATTGTTCCAGACATATATTTCAGCACTTGTCGTAACCTATTAGTAAAATCCTTTCAGCGCAGCTAATGTGATAACATGTTAAGTTTACGGAATAAGGTTGCCGGGCAAGAGCTTCTTTGAAACATTTTCGTACTCTCTCTTCGCATGCCACAAAATTAAATTTTCCGTTGAGGAATTTTAAATTATTAAAAGATGTCAACCGGAGAATGTTGTCTTCTTAATGTGGGCGAGAAATGTATAATAAACAAAATTGAATAGCTGTCTGTGTGTGTGTTTGTTTCATCATCACTGTAGAACGGCTGCACCGAATTTAATGATATTTTATGGGTAGCCTTGCATTAGACAGACGATAATTTTTCCTTAAATTTATTTAAAGAAAATTATATCACGTTGTTCAGCAACGCAATTAAATTCAATGTGTTTATACGACAGACGATTTTTATTAAATTGATTTAAATGAAAAAGAAATGTACTTTATTGCATTTTACGGCATTCGGGTTTAAAGATTACGGGAATTATTAATATTTTTAATTTTTTAAGCCATCTGCTTTAGTTTGGCAAGGATATTTCAAACTCATATTATTTTTAGTCAATTGTTGAAACGGAATAAAAATGGTACGTGTATGTCTTTTAGTACCATTTTAGCTCTTTCATTTTGGCATATATTGTTCCAATGTCATATATATATATATATATATATATATTATATATATATATATATATGTTATATATATATATATATATATATATATAATATAATAATAGAAGTTTGAAAATCCAATGAACGAAAAGTAAGATGTAACACGATAAACCTAACTTTTTAAAAACACCCACAGAATAAAATATAATACAGCAAATCATCAATATATATATATATGTATATATATATAATATATATATATATATATAATATATATATATATATATATCTATATATCTAATATATATATATATAATATATATATATATATATATATATATATAATATATGTATATAATATATATATATATATATATATATATAATATATGTATATAATATATATATATAATATATATATTATATATATATATATATATATATATATATATATATATATATATATATATATATATATATTTGAAATGTAATAATAAGAATTATGTAAAAATAAAAAAAAATAAAAATACAATTCAAGTAATATTAACATCACCATAGAAGGCCATATATATATATATAAATTAGTAAATTCAATGTTAGAATGTAAGTAGTAACACATAATACACTATTCCAAAATTTTCTACAAAATACAAAGAAATAAAAGAAATTAAGACATACAGAGGAAATAATAAAGATATATATATATATATATATATATATATATATATATATATATATATATATAATTTGTTTGCAAACGGGACTGGGTGTTTTATTCTGAAGAATTAATTGCCTGAGAAGGTAATTTTGTATTGCGAGAATAGAGATTTTCTTTTTAGGAGCATTACATTAAGTATTTTAATAGACTGTTTTGAATAACAATGCCATTCAGAATTTGGGAATATTAAGTTGCTTCATATTATATATTCGGTACGAAGAACTGGTATGCTGCTTGTTATTGATATTTTCTGTAAATGCTTGCGGAAACCGATAGTAACCACTGTTTTTGTAAAATTTAGCCGTTTTTAACACTTTACAACAAAGTTGAAAAGTGTTTATGACTTTGTTCATTCTGTCTGTCTGTCTGTCCGTTAGCACGATAACTGCCTTAAAAATGACTTTATCAAAATGAAATTTTTGTATGTTGTTCAGACAGTCTGTGGGACCTATAGGAATATAAATGAATAATATCACCCAATTAGTTTTCGATTTAACCTGGGTTGAAAAAATAAAATGCATTGAACCCTATGGGACCTAATTTTTCAAGCTTTTTTTAAGCGAATTTAAAATTCCCAAATTGCTTCGAAAATTTTAGAATATATTCAAAATATTACCTAAAATATATAAAAAAAATTCAGAAAAATATATTCAATATTTTTTTAAATAAAAATTAATATAATAATTACACCCATTATATGAAGAGATCACGTGATCATTATATGAAGAAATCACGTGACCCATTTAAAAATAAAATATGGCATCCATCTTGTGTCAAAATTGTGATTTTTAAAGTTCTTTTTAATTTATATTTGGTGTTGTAACCGTCCTAAAACCGCTTTATTTTTGCTTAATTTCTGTGCATCAATGTTCAGAAACAACGCAATTACAATATATTTGAGTTTAAATGATCATCAAATTTTGATTATTTCTACAACGAAACCTAATTTTCACTTATGGAGATTGTAAACACATCAAGTTGTAAGATGAGTTGTACAAGAATTTCTGAATTTTTTTTAACGAAAAATTATTTAGCGCTGGAGTCCGCAATATAGTTGATATGAATGAAACAGTCATTGATTTTACATAGAGAACAGACGATTTTATTTGACTTTTACAGACTTTTTCAGTGAAGTTTTAAGCACAGAGTTAAATTACTTTTACCTCCTTGGTTTTAAGTTTTTAAGTAAAATAAATTATTGTAGTATTGTGATGAATGAAAGAAATAGAATAAATGGTAATGAATGAAATTTTTACTGCTTTTGCATAGAGAGCCAGGGAATTTATATTTCAATCACATCATTTGAATAAAGTTCATTTTTTTCGATGAAGTTTTCAAATATATTAAATTATTGTAGTATTGTGATAATTTTAAAAATATTATCGCTGAACTTTATCAAAATGAAATTTTAGTATGTTGTTCAGACAGTGTGTCGCATTTTAGAGATGTTTAAATAAAATTGCATTGTAGTTGAAAATGTTTCATAATCAATGCTTTATGCATGATGGATATTTCTTGTTACTTCCTTTATTACACATAGCAATGTAAAAGGAAATTATTGTGATTTGTAAAATATCCGATCTCAAATTTTCATGGATCGAAACATTTTGTGCATTTCTGAATACGAGTCAACCAATGCGTGATTGAATGGCATATTTACGCATTAAAAACGCGTTTTAGTAAATATGTGTTTTTAACAATTGGAATCATTGTCCATTATTAAAAGGACCTGCTATTTATAATACACAAGACCAGATATATACTTTAGAAACAATCGATCAATATATATATATATATATATATATATATATATATATATATGTATATATATATAAGTCAATTTTACAAAATAAATGTAATTTACAGTAATAGATTATGCTGAATTTGTCAATCCTGACCTGGGGCATATTGTTACAGGAGACTTAGGTATTGTTAAAGACATTTCGTTAAGAACCATTATGTCTTTTGGCACTAAATTCAGGTTACCCTCTTGTCATAATTCTATTAAAGTGTTAAAATCCATTAATCTTGATCTTGATAAATATATATATAAATTAGCTTCTAAATTTGCTATGCCTTTAGAGGCATTTAATATGTGGAAATTTACTTTATTAGAATCTATTAAAAATGTTATTAGTACTATTAAATTGTCTAGTTCCTTATATAATTTTGATAATATTAAACCCTCCATTATTGATTTACAAAAATCCTTTGTTATCACCTATGTTGATAAAGCCTCTAATAATTATGCTATTATCTGTAAAAAATTTTATATACAATTTCTGTTAGATTATTTAAAAAATAATAGTCTTTTTAAACTTGATTTACATTCCATTAATAATATTAAATTAAAAATTATCAATATGTATAGTGACTTAAATATTAAATATAAATTTCTTAAATTTCCATATATTGTGCTTATTCCAAAATTTCATAAAAATCCCATTAAATTTCGAACAGTAACTAGTGGGCATAATACTTACTCTACTACTGCGAGTAAATTACTTCTAAATTCTTTAAATCAAATAAATGTTAGTTTACGTCAGTCTAGCAATTACCTTTTTCTTAATAATAGTAAGGAATTAAAGAATAGATTAACATCCCTTAAAAATCTAATAGGATTTCAAACTTTTGATTTTAAAGATCTTTTCAATAATATCAAGATCTCTGACCTGTATGATGTCATTTTGGCCCTATACAATGATTATATTACTAATCTTGCTTCTAAAGCCAGTTTTGTTAATTTTCCTAAACTTCTTCACTTTGTTATTTTTAATAATTATATTTTTCAAGGAAATAAATTATACCTACAAGTCTCAGGAGTTCCAGTGTGGTTGCAGTAGCAGTATGTTAGCTAATTTATATCTTTATCATTTTGAACAGTCTTTTACCTCTATACATTATAAAATATACAGATATGTTGATGATCTGATTTGCTTAGTACATACTGAAAATTGTATCATTAATATAGATTTCTATCCTGAGAATTTGGAATTAATTCCTAATGAAGCTACTATTAGTAAAAATATTAATTTTTTGGATTTAAATATTTTTGTTGAACCTTCTAATAGAATTGTTACTAATTTATATGATAAAAAAGACTCTTTTAATTTTAAAATTAATAAAATCTTACCATTTAATTCCTGCAACTCGTTTCTATTGTTTAGAAATATAATTATTAATCAGCTTTTTAGAATATATAGATTATCTGATAAAAAATTCCATGCATTACATATTGATAATCTAAAAATTACCAATACTTTATATAAATATCCCTCTTATTTTGTAAATGGTATAGTTAAAAATTTTAGAATAGCTGGATTTTCTTGAATTTTCTTAATATTGCTTTATATTTTTGCCTGACATCTCCCTTCTCTTGTTTTAATTATATTTTATTTATACATCCACTTATACATTAGCCTTTCTTTTATTGCCCCTCTTGATGGTATATTATCTCTTGTACATGCCTTTTCGTATTACTGTTATTTATTTCTTACGAATGGCAACAGTATATCTTATTCCTTTGTGTATGGCAACATTTGTCACTTCTTTCTGTGATCCTGTGCTTACTAGGTTAGTGTGTATTTTCAGTCAGTTTTTTGGTATCCATTTTTCCTTTATATTTTTCTTATTTATGTATGTCGTCCAAGTAGAAATAGTTTATAGATATATTCTATCCATTTCTTCAGAAACATGCATTTTTGTGTTTGCTTTTACAAAAAACTTGGACATGATTAGATTTTTGTAGAGGTGAACAATTCATGATTTAGGCTTAGAGCCTCGTCCACGTGTATAGCGTTTGTGCTTGATTTCGTTTGTTATTCTTTTTCGATTCCATACCTTTGTATTTTGATACTTTTCATTGACTTGTTGATTCGATATTTATTTTATTTATTTATTTTTTTCCATTTGCTTGAGAATTTGTTGATTTTTACTCTTGTATTGTAAGCCTGTTAGATAGTTGAATTTTTGTGTTACAGCTTCTCACTTTTCTTTCATTGGATTTTCAAACCCCTTTTTTACTTATATATATATATATATATATATGTATAATATATATGTATATATATATATATATATATATGTATAATATATATATGTATATATATATATGTATGTATAATATATATATGTATAATAAATATATATATATATATATTACGTGTAAATTAAAATAACAAAAACTAAAGTGCAAGAGTGTGAATCAGTAACCACAGTATCAAACCGCGAGCAAAATAAAGCGTGTTGTGAAAAGCAAAAAGCAACGAGGAAGGGCCGAAAAAGTAGAGCACGGAGAGGCCAGGACAAGGAAAACATATTAAAGAATAGTATATCTGCCAGAAACGTCTTCAGGGGCACATTCTAGACAGATATACTAAAATCCGTTGTTTCTATGATTGCATAAAAACACGTGGTTAAAATATTATGCAATCTGTGCCCAACAACGGAATAACAGAAAAAAAACAAATAGGATAAAATTCAATAATAGAATATAAAATACTACATAAACATGAAATATAAAATACCACATAGACATGAACATGAAAAATATAGCGCACAAATATACGAATTTGCAAAAAAGAGCAACTCACATGTCGAAAGGTCGTCACCGTGAAAAATCTTCAAATGAGTCCACCACATGCTACAATTTGAACGCTTACCTCGCTTACTACCACGTGGGAATAATCCAGACCAGTGGAAGTGGCAGTACATACTTTCGGAGAGATAAACCCAAGAGTTTAGAAACTGACCGAGATGTGACCACGATTATCGAAAACTTTGAAAGAATGGATAACACTGTTTTTTGGAGCCGTAGCCTGTTTTTTGTTTTATTAGCTTTTTAGATATCCGCCTTAACGGTTTTAAGAGTGTTTTAAACTTTTTTCTTTACCCGCCGAGGCGGTTTTTTTAAAAAATTTTTGTTTTTAGTGTAATCGAAATTACTGATTTTTAATATTTTTACATTTTTATTTTTGCCCGCCGGGGCGGTGTTTATTTTATGGTGTTTCCACGACTTTAGAATACTGTACTTATACTGCGATCTACAAATAAGGGGGGGAAATTGTACATAAAGCAAAGATTTTTGAGACGATTAATGTGTGTTAGTGTACACTTATTACTATCCAGGCGTTTAATGCGGAGCAGATAGCTAGTGATTAGATTTCTAAAAACTTGGTTGCTAAGGCAAGAAGAGAAATGTGGGAAGAATTTTACATTAAATTTAAATTGATGTCTCTTATCATAAATAGTAGTAGTGAAAGAGTTACAATGTATATCAATGGTGGTGTCAAGATAATTTACAGATTTGGAAGGGTGGGATTCATTCGGTATTAATTCAAGATTGGATGGATATATATTAAGTGTGGGTAAAGAATCGTGTGCAGTATGAAAACAAAGAAAAACATCATCAATGTATCGAAAAATAGAAATGTTACGAGTGAACAGAGTGGATTTTCTTTCGTAGAAGTAAAGATAAATATTGGCGAGCATGGAGCTACTAGTGGATCCTTGCGGTACTCCAATCGTTTGGAGATATACAGCATTGCCATGTACAAGATAGTTGTGAAAAAGCACAAAATGCAATAAATTATTAAAGGTGGACGAGTCATATTTAGTAAGAGTATTTAATTTGAATTGATCGAAGAGTTGTTTAATGACAGAAAATAAATCTTTGATGTCGATGTTATTAAAAAGATCTTTAAAATCTAATGTTTGGAATGAATCAATGGCAGAAAAGGATTTCAGTTTTTGAATAAGTTCATAGCTATTTCGGATAATGCAATGTGGCTCAAGGGAAATAGCCTGAAAAAGAATATTTAAGACTTTGAGAAGTTTTTTATTAGCTTTTGATGCATAAGAGTTGTGTCCACTGGTAACGGTTCTAAATTTTACTGGGTCCTTGTGAAATTTTGGTATGATTACTAAATATGGAAGGTTTAAATTTTGATGAGTATCAAAAAATTGTTTATACTTGGAAATAAGTTTACGTTTTAAATCATGTATGGTTGTTTTTTGCAATTTGAAGGTATTAATTTGATTTAAATTGGATAATAATGTTTTAATGTAGAAAAATTTGCAGAAAATAGCATAGTTTGATGAAGCTTTGTCTACATACGTAAAAACTAGGAATTTCTGCATATGTGTAATACTTTGCTTTAGTTTTGATAATTGGAAATTAGACTGTGGAATATTCGAATGTGATAGCTTAAATTGAACATGGGATAAAATTTTAGATTTCCAGATACAAAAGGCTTCCATTGGTAGAGAATGTGTAAGGGACATTTTATATATGAATTTATCAATATCAAGAGAGAGAGTGTTAAGGATAGAATAAGGATGATTTTTAGAAGGTAGTCTATATTTTGTTCCATATGACATAATGAGTTTTAAGGAAGGGTCGGTGATTATATCTAAGTTACCCGTTAGTACATGACCAAAATGGGTATTTATAAAAGGTTTCAATGCAGGTGAATGACAATTACAAAGATTATTTTTATCTATCGGAGTGGAGGACGATGGATCGGTAGATTTTGAAATCTGGTTATAGTTAAAAATAAGTCTACCGAATGGGATATTATATTTATATGATTTAACAATATTGATGTTTTTTATTGGAAATTCAAGTGATAGGTGATGGAAAAGTTTGGTGAGGTTGAAGGAATCAATGATTCGGTTTGAAAAGTTAATAACACAATAAGAGTTAGCGGGAGGGATACCTGGTTGAACATTAGCAGGCATTAAGCTACGTTTGATGTAATGCGCACGAGTGACAATTAAGTCAAAGAATAAGTGGGAGAAGTGAGAGCTTGACAAATTTAAATTAATGAAGACATTATAAACAGTGTTAAGAAGCTTTTTCTTAATAGCAAAAATCCAGGTATTACATTCAGTCATATTGTAGGAAACATTTATCAATACTTGATTTCTTACTAGTTTTTTCATTTTTATCCTTGATTTATGCTTGTAGTCGGTGTTATGTTATCTATAGTAACGAACTATTGCCATATCCGAAACAAGCATTTATGTTTGTTAATTTTTTGTTGTATGCTTAGACCTGAAGAGCAATCTAATCTGAATTAATCTCCAACTGAAGCCTAGTGCTGTTCATTTCTTTTTTCGGTATAGTTGCCGTGTTTTAACTGTTTGGGTTATTTTATTGTTTTAATGTTTTGTCTTTAATTACTTGGTATTAGTTATTTTAAACCATTTTTCTAATATATATATATATATATAACCGTTAAATGGAGGTGTCCTTTATTTGAGAGCTTCCGTTAAGGAGGTTTTACTTTATTTTTTTAATGAATATTGCACATTAATACTCTTTTTAATGTACATGGCACATTAATGTAAACGGGATTATTACCCATATAATCACCCTCTTGACGACGTCACTGCGCCAAACCATTTGTTCTTGAAATATCTTTCGATTTTTGTCATAGACTATTAGCGAAACCCTTTCATCGCTTTTAATGTAATGTTAGCTCATAAAATAAGAGGTCCGGGCAAAGGCTTCATTGGAACATTCGTAATCTTCTTCTAGCGTGCCACAAGATTCGATTTTCCGTTTTGCAATTTTAAAGGAATGATAGATATCAGCTGGAGAATGTTTTCATGTAAATGTGGGCGAAAAATAATAGATCTTTACTTCTGAAACTGCTGCTTGGTTCTGGTAGTAGGCGTGGAAATTTGTGACATTAAACCTCTTATTTAGGATGTAATGCCATTATTATTTTCACCCTTAAAAAAACACTATAAGGGTGCTAGGTATTATAATGTAATTTTTATTCGTTGAGACATTCAAATGGCGGTTTTCATACGTTGATGGTTAGTATGTCGATGAATTACTGTAATTCCACATTTGTTGTGTTTTAAACTAAAGCAATGCGTAATTTATTTCGTTTTCTGGAGATTAATGAAGAAAATGTTATCATGTTTTTCACTGGCAGGGTTATAGTTTTGCATTTTTCAACTGAGTGTTACTAAGGGGTGTTTTCAAAAGAAGATTACGAGTGCAATGTCGCCGGGCGTGAGGATGAATCTGATTGGTCATTCGTCTTTGATGTATTGCGATTGGCTGCAATAATTGAAATTGCAGTCCTTCGTGAGTTAGGTATTAGTATTCTCCTTAATCCCCTACAAAGTCCCTCCTAATGCAGCAGCCTGTGAACCAGATATGCTAGGAAATGTGCCGTATGCTTCAATGTTTTTGGAACAACTGTTTTGCAGATAATTGTAAACATTAATTTGCTTGTTTTTTTAATTTTTATAAAATCTTTGAGTAGTCTATGACCACGTAAGACTTTAGCAAATTCAATGTATTTTATATTGGAGCGATGACCACTGGAAAACAGCAGGCTCTGATCAGAAGCCACTGCGTAATAATTTCAACACTGCATTTTAACATCAATTTACAGTTGTAATCAAGAAAATTTCCATTTGTAAGAATCTAAATAACAGGCCGTAATTCGTATAAACATCCCACCTGTACTGAATATTATTTAATTTGAAATATTTCATGTAGAACATGTTACACTTCATCTTTTATTAAACACGCCCGATTAAACCCGCATGTCGAGCGTCGACAACTTCGAGAAATTCTGAAATTAACGTTATCAAACCAATTGTTCCAGAAATATCTTTCGATATTTGTCGCAGCTTATTAGTAAAACCCTTTCAGCGCTGTTAATGTAATTACGTGTTAGTTCGCGGAATAGAGTTGAGGTAAAGACTCCCCTCAAACATTTTCGTAATCTCTTACTCGCGTGCTACAAAATTCGATTTTCTGTTATCCAATTTTAAAGAAATGAGAGATATCAACACGGAAAATATTTTCTTCTGAATGTGGGTGAGGAATTTTCAATATTCTCTGCAACTATTTGGGATTTGGTGTGTTACAGAGTAAGCGTGGGTTTTGACAAAATTTTCGTATTTATGACGTAATGACATATCTTGTTACCTTTTAAACAGCGTGCATATGTGTATATATATATATATATATATATATATATATATAATTTGTATTATCATTGATGATTCCTATCTAATTAATATTGATTTTTACCCATCTAACCTAGAATTAATTCCTAATGAGCCTAGCGTTAGTCAAACTGTAAATTTTTTAGACCTAAATTTAGATACCCTCAATAATCATGTAATCACCAATCTATATGACAAAAAAGATTCTTACAACTTCACTATCATAAAGCTGCTATCATATCAATCTTGTAATTCTATTCAATTGTTTAGAAACATCATTTTAAACCAGCTATTTCGAATACATCGACTTTCTGATCCTCGGTTTCACTTTCTCCACATCAATAATCTTAAACGCATTTGTCAAAATTACCAATATCCGGAAGTATATGTAAATAATATTATTAATAATTTCAAATATACCACGTAATAATTTTACACATACATTATTTATCTTTGATTGGATAACTGAATTTTGAGAATTCACCCATTTTTATCACCTCACTTACCACTTGGCCTGAGTCTAATACTGTTTACTATTTTCGAATGACTATTTTCCACTTGTCCTGAGTCCTATACTGATTACTATTTTTGAAAGTCTCCATACATAATATGTATCGTTCAAATGTATTCATTCCGGTGCCCTCTCGCATTGACGAAGTGAGGTGAAATGCTCAGTCGCTTGTTCAACTTACTCGTGGTAACAATGCTTGAGAGTTCATATTTCTGTTCGAGGAGGTATTATTTTTCTGATTTGTAATTCAATTGATTTATTTTTCTCCTTCCACTAGCCAGTAGACAGTTCCAATGGTGTCTATAGTTAAATACTATCGCCATTGTCAGAAACTGGCTATTCTATCGGTTTTAATTCGAATTGTATGGCTGTCCTGATGAGAATGCAATTTCGAACTAACCGCCATTTTTTGTGTAGTTTCAATTGATTGTTCTCTATGTCTTAATCTTTTATCTTGAGCTAATTATTATTGCCTTTTCTCATTTTTGCCGTGTTTTCTTTTTAATATATTTATATACTTTTAATTGTGAATTTTGTATCCTAATATTCTTCTCATCCCCCTTTCCATTGTAGTGATATGTTACCTTTTATCTTTATCCTTAGTCTTGGTCTATAGTTACTCATTTGTAACAGATATGCTAGAGATGGGTTTTTTAACACTTTACAACAAAGTTGAAAAGTGTTTATGACTTTGTTCATTCTGTCTGTCTGTCTGTCTGTCTGTCCGTTAGCACGATAACTGCCGTAAAAATGAGTTTATCAAAATGAAATTTTAGTATGTTGTTCAGACGGTCTGTAGGACCTATGGGAATATAAATAAATAATATCACCCAATTAGTTTTTTATTGAACCCGGGTTGAAAAAATGAAATACATTGAACCCTATGGGACCTAATTTTTCAAACATTTTTTAAGTAAATTTAAAATTCACGAATTGCTTCGAAATTTTTAGGAAATATTCACATTATCCCATAGAATATATAAAAAAAAATTCAGTAAAATATGTTAAGTAGTTTTTTAATTAAAAAAATTATTTAATATAGGGAAAAAAACAAATTCAATTAAATTCTGACTTTGGGATATCTTCCAGAAAGAAAAGAGAGAGATATTATATAATAAATATCTCTCCATTTGTTTAAACGTTTTGCATATGGGAGTGGCTTCATATTTTAAAATAAATTTGGTAGATAACAATTTTTCATTTTTTTTTAAATTTTATATAACTCTTCATCATAAATTTAATTGATGGCATTTTAAATGCACTTTCCTACGTCCTAGAGAGTTAAAATTTGGTACACAGCTTAAATTTGTTGAACATCTTATTCGACAAAAATTTGATGGATCTTTAAATATAGATCATACATTTTTTTCGAAATGGCCTGAAAATAATCCCCGTTCACTTCTATAAATCATTGTTGTAATATTGTTAAAAATTCTGATGTGGACAGCACATGTATTTCTCTGCAGACTCATATTCGTTCTCTTTATTTATTCAATGATAATTTGAGTTTATCTGCACAACATAAGTATTTTAAATGACATTGAATTTACACGTTAAACTTAAATTTGGTTCTCATTTGATAGCTGGACTTATTGCCAAAGGTGGCGTAGCGAAAACGCGAAAAAACTAGAATATCTCAAGAACGGCTAGTCCTAGAGTAATGGGGTTAGTCTTATTCTTTTTGTTGTCAAAAATCACATATAAAATAGGAATTTAATTGATATAATTGAGCACACGTAGTCTTTTATTTTTATATATAACGATTTTTGCTGGCCATTTCGCAAAAATAGCCCGTTCCTTTTTCCCGAATCGTAGTAGAATAACCTACAAATGATTTATATACAAAATTTTGTTAAATTTGGTATATAAATCACTTGTAGGTTATTGAAATATTATACACCAAATTTTGTTAAATTTGGTTCATTAGTTTTTAGCTACAGTGGATAAAGGCAATTTCTGCGGCCATTTCGCAAAGAAGGCAGATTCTTTTATTACGAATCGTACTATAATCTAATGAACATCAGGATTTCCCACAAAAAACATACCTACCAAATTGTATGAAATTCGGTCCATTAGTTTTTCAATTAGAGTGGATGTAATATCCACACAGACACACAGAAACATACACAGATACACCCTTACACACACAGACGTCTTCCTAAAACTAGTTTTTTTCGTGTTCTAGAAGTCCCAAAACGTGTAGATCCTTTGAAAATTCGAGTTCCGATCTTCGGCACGATCCCAATACTTTGAGTACATACACATACACATATATATTATCTGTGTATCTAAATTCCGTGCCTATGCAATTACAATAGTTGTGATTTTAAATGATCCCTAAACTTTTATTATTTCTTCAAGGAAGCCTAATTTTAACATATGCAGAATGCAAATATCTCAAGCGATTGTAAGATGAATTACATAAGAATTGCTGAATTTTTTTCACACAAAATTATTTAGCTCTGGAGTCTGGAATACAAGTTATATGAATGAAATATTCATTGATTTTGCATAAAGAATCAGATGATTTATATTTCGATACAGTTTTAAATATTTAAGTATAATAAATTACTGTAGTACTGTGTAATGTAAAAGATATTACCACTGAATGAATCACATTTTAGAAATTTTTAAATGAAATTACATTTCAGTTGGAAAGTGTTTCATAATCAATGCTTATGCATGATTGATCTTTCTTGTTTGTACATACAGTAGTTTATGCATAATTTTCGATTAAAATCTTTCAATTTCTATTCATATATATATATATATATATATATATATATATATATATATATATATATATATATATTATAAAGATCTATTTAATAATATTAGGATCACTGATCTTTATGATGTCATATTAGCTTTATATAATGCCTATATTAATGCCTATATTATAATGTCTATATTACTAATCATTCTCACCTACCTAAATTTATCAATTTTCCTAAATTTCTCCATTTTGTTCTTTTCAATAATTATATTTTTCAAGGTATTAAATTATACTTACAAATCTCAGTTATTCCACAAGGTGGCTGTAGTAGCAGTATGTTAGCTAATTTATACCTATGTCATTTAAAAATTTCTTTTCTTCTACAGATTATAAAATTTATTGATATGTAGATGATTTGATTCGCTTAGTACATACTGAAAATTGTGTCATTAATATAGATTTCTATTCTGATAATTTGGAATTAATTCCTAATGAAGCTACTATTAGTAAAAATATTAATTTTTTGGATTTAAATCTTTTTGTTAAACCTTCTAATAGAATTGTTACTAATTTATATGATAAAAAATATTTTTTTAAATTCAATATTAATAAAATATTACCTTTCAATTCCTGCAGCTCGATTCAGTTGTTTAGAAATATTATACTTAATCAACTTTTTAGAATTTTTAGATTATCCGATAAAAAAGTTCATGCTTTGCACATAAATAACCTCATAATTACCAGTAAATTATATGAATATCCAGCATATTTAGTAAATGGTATAGTTAATAAATTTCGATTAGTCTAAAATTCTTAATATTCTCTCCTTAGTGTCTTTTAGCCTTATTTTAGCCGATTTTAGCCTTACCTCTACATTATCTTGTTTTTACATTACATTATATTTTCATCTTTCTATTTTGTAGCTTTTACTGTAGAATATAACTTTTTACTGCTATTACTCAGTACAGTTTTTATTACTCACTTTGGCAACAATAAATCACTTCTTTACTCTTTATCGAATGGCAACATTGGTCTAGTCATTTTTTGCTCGTCACGATTGTACATTTGATGTGTATATTTAAGGTATTTCTGTTTCCTTTCTATTTTTTCAATCTTTATGCTTGTCGTCCTAATAACACATGTTTATAGATAAAATCTATCTTGTGTTTCAGAAACAAGTATTTTTGTGTTCATTTCGTTTAAAATATTAGGACTTGATAAAGAATTTTTTCGAAATGAACTATTCTTAAGCCTAGAGCTCTTCCACGTGCAAGCTTTAATGCTTGATTATTTTGGTATTCCTTTCTTCGATTCCTCTCCATTGACATTTGTTGATTATCTTTAGCTTTCTGAACTGTAATATGTATTATAATTTCCTTTTTATTGTTGAATTTCATTTTATTTCATTGTATTCTGTAGGCATAACAATTTTTAAGATAGTGTATTATGAGTTACTTCTTCCAATCTACCATTGGATTTACTATTTTAATATTATATATATA
This sequence comes from Amaurobius ferox, assembly GCA_951213105.1. Lineage (NCBI taxonomy): Eukaryota > Metazoa > Arthropoda > Arachnida > Araneae > Amaurobiidae > Amaurobius > Amaurobius ferox. The sequence continues at coordinate 63,465,508 of OX578134.1, forward strand.
TATATATATATATATATATATATATATATATATATTATTGCCCATGTCAGCCAGCCCAGCCAAAGAACGTAGAACAGTTACGACAGACGACCGGGAAAAAAAAAAATAACTATGAAACAGAACAACACAGGAAAAACAATAAAATAGAAACAGAAATAAAAACATAACATAATAACAAGTAAGACAGAAAACTGAATTGTACAAATCGTCCAGTCGAACTGGGAGAACATTTCTCGCGAACAACACATCCAATACTTTTGGGAAACAAGTTTATGCAAATAAATAAAACAAATAACTAATACATTTTGAAAACTAAGAATAATTTGGCCTATGAGGATATGTTATAGTTTTTGGGTTTAGAGAAGAGCAGAGGAATTACATATGCTGATAACTTGACAATAAATTGTTGCTAACTATGACATTTGGCTGAAACAGTCCAATTTGTAAATTTTGAAAATTACGAATAATTTGGCCTATGGGGATATGTTATAGTTTTTGGGTTGAGAGAAGAGCAGAGGAATTGCATATGCTGATAACTTGACAATAAATTATTGCTAACTATGACATTTGGCTCAAGCAGTCCAATTTGTAAATTTACCATTTTCTAATTTTACAACATATTTTAGATCATATCATGTGAATATACGCAGGAATCGAAATAGGTTGTTGTTGTTGTTGAGATCCAGATCGTCCGACCTACTAGAAAGGTGTAACGTAACCTTTTGGACGGCCTGGAAGTGCCACCCAATTTAGACCGGAACCCAGTGGGGGAGGCACCCATAGGGATTGTACCCTTCTTCCCCTACCACCAACCTCTCGGAAGAACTTACGGACCCACATGTTTAACGTGATCGTACTCCCCGCGTGAAGACGGCGGCAGTTTTGCCCAGTGGCGGGAATCGAACTTTTGCCTACCGAGTGCAATTGCGCGCTAACAACTAGGTTACCGCGCCCTGAATCGAAATAGGTGCAGCTATATTTTTAAATCAAAATTTTATGAATTATTTTTAATAGTTTAATGAAAATAAACCATCAAAATTAATTTTATTAAAATTTAAAACGCTTTACATTTCTTTTAATCTTGAAATTGAGAATATCATGGCCTCAGGCTTTGCCGCGTGCAATAATTGTAGGATAAACGCAGCATATCCTACAAGATAGCATTACGTTTCAATTGAAATATTAGAATTTTTGTAGTTAAAAAATTTCTTTGTGTAATTATTTCAGTTTGTTTATTTATTTCAGTAGTATTTCAGGCATCATAGCATATTTTTATTAATATCATATTAAGTATATTAATTATATATTCCTGTCAAATATTCCAAAGTTCTCTCGAATTTTCCGTGAATAAAACATTCCTGACAGCAACGTATCTCTCTTTAGTTATTGCAGTTTGAGTTAGGTGTTACATGAAAAGTAATTGCCAATTATTTTACCGAAATGTAAAGGATTATTGAAAATGTTATTAATTTGGTTGCTTTGATGAATATTTATATTAAATAAAATATAACACTGGTAATTACTATCAATTCGCGTTTGTAAGAGCATAAATAATGTTAATACCACACAGGTATTTTGCAAGCTAATTTAATTTTTCAATAGTGAAAAATATGTGGGGTTTTGAGCTGGAATATAATTTAAACTTGCTGTCAATTGGAATCGAGATTGTACTGTAAAACATTCTGCAACCTATGCTCGTTATTTTCAGTTAATTTGTTAATAATCTCGGCAAACTGATAAGAAAGGCCACAATTACAGGCGTTCATGAAAATTCCAACTTCATTTCTGAAATATTCAACTAATTATCGTCTGCCGAAGCGTTATTTTTGTATTTATATTACCATAACTATCAGGAACCTTACTCCTCATTACTGACAGCTGATTCCCCTGAAACTTTCAGTAACATGCTTGCAAATGTTTTACAGTGCAGCAGAAGTGCCCAGATTATAATGAACTAGCAAAAAAATTGCCTAGTTAATGAATTGGGCTAAGAAGATGTTTCATCTCTTTATTAAAAAATTTGATGTGGGCAGCACATGACTTTCCTTATATAATGCAATGAATTTACTACTTTTACAGTAAAAAAAAATAGATTATTCGTATAGTAGTTATTTGTATTCTTTCCATGATATTGAATTCTCGTCAATGAGTCGTCATTTTCCATGTCGTCATCATCAATGAGTCGTCATTGATTTAGCGTCATTTTTATCCATTTAGCGGGCTTTTCGTTAATTTAGCAGCATTTAATAAGTCGCCAAGTTGGCGACATTCCGCCAAATTCTCGCCAAGCGTTATGGACGAAGAAATAAGTTATTCTTACAGCAGATAAATGACTATTGGTGTTCAAATACAAAAGTATTACTCAAAGTATATTTTTTCATGAATAGAACGAGCTAGATCCACGAGAATGATGTCACCCAATTTATCGCATGGTATTACATATGGAAAGTGAACATGTTTCTCAATAGGAAATATTATTTTTTTTTATTTTATATGACTTTTTTTATAATTTTTTTTTAAAATGTGCAATATCTCGAGAACGGCCCATGTTAGCGTTTTAAAATTTATGCCAATCGTTTTCTAATGAAAAATTACATAAGAAATGTCAATTTGCGTAACTTTATTAGTGGTTCTGATTTTCTGACGATTTTTTCAAAATTTCACTCGAAAATTTAGGGGGGTTCTGAGCATTCGATTGCGTATAAAAACAATAGACTTCTAGTGTTTACGGATTGTGATTTTTGTACCAAATTTCGTTCGAATCGGTCCATTCGTTCGTCAGTTATCTTCTCCACAGACTCACTGACACACACTCACACACACACACACGCATACTTTCACACACACACACACGCATATTTTCACACACACACACACACACACAGACATCACTTCAAAAATGTTTGATTCGTGATCAGGGATGCTTTAAACGTGCTCTACCGTCGAAAACTCGAATTCGAATTTTCGACCCCGTCACAATACCCTTATACATTATGTATATAAGGAAAGTAAAAAACAAGAAAGATCAATCATGCATAAGCATTGATTATGAAACACTTTCCAACTGAAATGTAATTTCATTTAAAAATTTCTAAAATGTGATTCATTCAGTGGTAATATCTTTTACATTATCACAGAACTACAGTAATTTATTATACTTAAATATTTAAAACTGTATCGAAATATAAATTATCTGATTCTTTATGCAAAATCAATGAATATTTCATTCATATAACTTGTATTCCAGACTCCAGAGCTAAATAATTTTGTGTGAAAAAAATTCAGCAATTCTTATGTAATTCATCTTACAATCGCTTGAGATATTTGCATTCTGCATATGTTAAAATTAGGCTTCCTTGAAGAAATAATAAAAGTTTAGGGATCATTTAAAATCACAACTATTGTAATTGCATAGGCACGGAATTTAGATACACAGATAATATATATGTGTATGTGTATGTACTCAAAGTATTGGGATCGTGCCGAAGATCGGAACTCGAATTTTCAAAGGATCTACACGTTTTGGGACTTCTAGAACACGAAAAAAACTAGTTTTAGGAAGACGTCTGTGTGTGTAAGGGTGTATCTGTGTATGTTTCTGTGTGTCTGTGTGGATATTACATCCACTCTAATTGAAAAACTAATGGACCGAATTTCATACAATTTGGTAGGTATGTTTTTTGTGGGAAATCCTGATGTTCATTAGATTATAGTACGATTCGTAATAAAAGAATCTGCCTTCTTTGCGAAATGGCCGCAGAAATTGCCTTTATCCACTGTAGCTAAAAACTAATGAACCAAATTTAACAAAATTTGGTGTATAATATTTCAATAACCTACAAGTGATTTATATACCAAATTTAACAAAATTTTGTATATAAATCATTTGTAGGTTATTCTACTACGATTCGGGAAAAAGGAACGGGCTATTTTTGCGAAATGGCCAGCAAAAATCGTTATATATAAAAATAAAAGACTACGTGTGCTCAATTATATCAATTAAATTCCTATTTTATATGTGATTTTTGACAACAAAAAGAATAAGACTAACCCCATTACTCTAGGACTAGCCGTTCTTGAGATATTCTAGTTTTTTCGCGTTTTCGCTACGCCACCTTTGGCAATAAGTCCAGCTATCAAATGAGAACCAAATTTAAGTTTAACGTGTAAATTCAATGTCATTTAAAATACTTATGTTGTGCAGATAAACTCAAATTATCATTGAATAAATAAAGAGAACGAATATGAGTCTGCAGAGAAAGACATGTGCTGTCCACATCAGAATTTTTAACAATATTACACCAATGATTTATAGAAGTGAACGGGGATTATTTTCAGGCCATTTCGAAAAAAATGTATAATCTATATTTAAAGATCCATCAAACTTTTGTCGAATAAAATGTTCAACAAATTTAAGCTGTGTACCAAATTTTAACTCTCTAGGACGTAGGAAAGTGCATTTAAAATGCCATTAATTAAATTTATCATGAAGAGTTATATAAAATTTAAAAAAAATGAAAAATTGTTATCTACCAAATTTATCTTAAAATATGAAGCCACTCCCATATGCAAAACGTTTAAACAAATGGGGAGATATTTATTATATAATATCTCTCTCTTTTCTTTCTGGAAGATATCCCAAAGTCAGAATTTAATTGAATTTGTTTTTTTCCCTATATTAAATAATTTTTTTAATTAAAAAACTACTTAACATATTTTACTGAATTTTTTTTTATATATTCTATGGGATAATATGAATATTTCCTAAAAATTTCGAAGCAATTCGTGAATTTTAAATTTGCTTAAAAAATGTTTGAAAAATTAGGTTCCATAGGGTTCAATGTATTTCATTTTTTCAACCCGGGTTCAATAAAAAACTAATTGGGTGATATTATTTATTTATATTCCCATAGGTCCTACAGACCGTCTGAACAACATACTAAAATTTCATTTTGATAAACTCATTTTTACGGCAGTTATCGTGCTAACGGACAGACAGACAGACAGACAGACAGACAGACAGACAGACAGAATGAACAAAGTCATAAACACTTTTCAACTTTGTTGTAAAGTGTTAAAAAGTGAAAATAGCCTCAAAATTTTTCTTATACTATTTCTGTTATTTTTTTTATACCGCGTTTTAATGCTATTGATTGACCGCCAATCATAATTTTCTTCACTGCCCTCAAATGCATGATTCGTTAAACAACTTCTGCAATCAATCGCGCTCCAGAAAATTCGATTTCCCCCCTAGGCGGGTCAGCTTAAATCCAGTGGAAGAACACAATATTTATGCTCCAAAACATGCTCGAGAATTTGTTTTGGGGAATTTCAGATTCCACACCAGGCATTTAAAACTGTGGCATTATGAAATATCGTTGCCAAATTCACAGTTCAGAATTATTCCTCAGAGATCTGAAAATGGCTGTTGATTTAATATTTCATCTCAAGTAAATTTCGGAGAAAACACATTTTCAGGCAAAATACGTGTGGAATTCCGTTGTGTGGAAACGTAATTGGTTTCGAATGAAATAACTTGATTTCTAACTTTGTTTGATATCAAGAAATTTAAATTGAATTTTGAATTAAGAATCCTGCAAATCTCCTTTAAAGAGTTGTATATCTTTATGAACTAGAAAATTCAGATTGTAATTATATATTTCTCTGGAGGTACACTAGAAATTTCTGCATGGTTCTCGTTCGAGTAGAATTAAATCGAAAACCTTTTAATACTGGGAATTTTTAAATAATTCAGAATAATTTCGTTAATTCAAATTGTGGAAGATTGGAACTATATATTACTCTCTGTCAGTGTCGATTAACGATATAATCAGCGATTTTAATTGTATAGTTTGTTAAATGATTTTTTATTTTCTCTTTAACTTCCCTTTTCTTTACTCTGTTCTTCTCTTTTTTCATATGTTTTTAAATTCTTTTTTTTTTCGTCTTAATTTCTTTATTTCCTCTATTAAAAATTTGATGTTATGGTTTGAACTCTATTGTTCAAAATAAATTGATAAATATTTTAGATTTTAAGGTTTAAAAAATGCTGGAATTTTAATTCCCACCTCCCTATATTCCATTTGCGTTGCGAATTTGTTTCTATTTGCGCCGGTGCTGATATTTTCTATTATCGGCAGTATGGCAGTGGTTTTGCTTCTATGGTGATGTTAATATTTCACGATTACGTGAATTAATTATATATATATATATATATATATATATATATATATATAATATTAAAACACCGTGAAATACTACATTACAAAATCATCTGAAATCACACTTAAAAGGCGCAAAGCTGCACTAAAAAGAGGATTAAAATATTGTCAAAAAGAAAAGAGGTATGGATGGAAACAATGTACCAAAAGATGGCCGGGGGGAGTTGTGACCCCCTCACCCCGGTTAAGCATGCCCGGTTAAGCATCGCGACAACACTCCCGGAGAGCCGGTACATTGCAAAAAGGAATACGAATGTATCAAAATGTAAGATGTAAATATACATCACACAGAAACAAATATAAGATATAATTGTCGAGATCCAGCCCTATCGAAATTCATCCACAGTAAATGTTTGAAATATGTTAAAAAGTGTGTGAATAATGTTTGAAACATGTTCACAAGTATAAATTAACAAAATTACAAAGCTTCCACTTAAAGAAGAATTTAAATATTGACACATAATAGAACAATAATAACAAAGTCTATTTCCAAAACCATATACCTGAATGACAAACAATAGCATATTACATGCAGATGTACATCCCATATTGTGTAATACAAGACCATGCAAATTTGCTATAACGTATTATACATCATACCCTATTCAAGAGGTCTCATATCAGTTATCACACGCTTTACCTGTGACAATCCAGTATGTATATTGCCAACAGTTCTATTTAAATATAAACGGTAACTTTCGGTTACAGTTATTTTATAAAACTTGTAGATAATGTCACTTAAAAAATTCTTGGGAAAACCCTGTGAGATGGTGTTTTGTAGGAAACGATAATCGCATAAATATCGATCTTCCATTTTACTGTTTATTCTTTGACTACGTATTAATTGTCCCAGTATAATATTTCTAAAAACATTTTTGTGCATACACGAGTTCCAGTTTATGATATAATTGATTTTGAAGTGGAAGTCGTTGCGTTTATCGTACAAACAGAAACCAGTAGAACCTCCTGGTTGCTTGTATATCGTTATATCCAGAAAATTAAGACTTTTGTTGACATTATATGGAGTTTCAGTTAGTTTTAAATGTTGTGGATAGAAAGTAAAATCCATCTGATATTCTTCACATGGATATGCTACCAAAATGTCATCAACGTAGCGAATGAACAGAATTTCGTTTAATATATGTGTTCCATCTTCATATTTATTCAGATATATATCAGAAAGTATTGATGAACAACCACCCCCCATGGGTATTCCATGTAATTGTTTAAAATAAGACGTACCATCAAACAGTACAGTTTCGAACAAAACCATTTCCACCAATGTTTTAAATTTATATTTGTCAATAATCGACTGCAGATTGTATTTTTCGTATATCTCCATGACAATAAGGTATAAGTCCTTGATGTTTATATTTGAAAACAAATCATTAAAATCAAAACTTTTATAATACAAATTTTCATTAATTACATTTATTTTTTTAATAGCTTCTATACTATTACTAATAAAATATGCACCCTTATTTTTAATCTTAATCATTACTATTTTTAAAATAGATAAGAGTTTTTTATTAGCTGTTGTCAAATATGATTGAAAACCATTAGTAATGGGACGAAATTTAACAGGATCTTTATGAAGTTTAGGTATTAAAGTAATATACGGAAAACGGATTTGCCCCATTCTGTATCCCAATTTAATGTATTTTGATTTAATGCGCTTCTCAATTTCTGACTTAGATTGCTGTAAAGGTAGGTATACGCATGGATCGTGATAACTTTTATATAATAACTGTTTATAAAGTAAAACACAAGTGAATGCATAATTTGTCGTTACCTTGTCGACGTATGTTATTACAAAATTTTTGTGTAAAGATGACAATGCATCTTTGCTATATCTATGTATTATAGTAGGGGTTACAGCATTATGATATTTTAACTTAAATGCCTTCCGAATAGCACAACTCCATTCTTCGAAGGTTTCAATAGGGATACTGTATTTCACTGCCATTTTATAAACAAATGCATTGATATTAGTTTCAAAAGATTTGTCTATCGATCGATAGTCATGCATTCTGTATTTAGTACCTAGTTCAAATATAGGTTTAAGTATTGATCCGGACAGTATTTCCAAGTCTCCTGTGATTATATATATATATATATATATATATATATAGTGACTAACATACAGGAGAGAGAGAGAGGGAAAAAAAAATAAAATATATATATATATATATATATATATATATATATATATGTATGTGTGTGTATGTGTGTGTATATGTGTATATATATATATATGTATATGTGTGTATGTATGTGTGTATGTGTGTGTGTATATATATATATATATATGTTTGTATGTTATATATAATTATTTATTAATTATATAAATAAATAAAAATGAAAAATAATAAACTAAGTCAAAAACATTAGAAAAATCAAAAAATCGGAAAATAAGATGCATTAACATTAATGTTTTGAATTTTATTTTCGCAAAAAAATGTAACTTTTGTCAGTATTGAAACTACGTTTTGAGCGCCCTTATAATGGTGTATAGTGGCATTCTCGATTATCCAGTTTTCCTATGAATTCTTGTTTAGTAGGAATTTTCATCTATGATTCATATTCATATTCAGTTCTGCATGTTTGGGAAGTTGTATTCTGAATTGCTTGTCCAGTCTTCAGCTTAGACTCACTGGACGGGTTTGGGAGTATTTCCGTGAACGTTCGTACTGCCCCCCTGGTAGAATTTCGACTTGTTCATTCCGGTGCTTCTAGATTAAGTTGTTGAGGTTGAACGTGTATACACGTGGTAGAAGAAGAATGATTCATGCCGCATGGTAATACAATTTTCTTAATGTATCCTTTTTTCATTTTTTCATTTTTTGATGCCTGTAGTCTGAGTTTAAGCATTTATAGTAATGTACTATTGCTTAATCTGAAACAGGCATTTGTTTGGGTTAATTAGAATTGAATACTCAGACCTGAAGAGGAATTTTATTCTGATTAATCATCGAATTTGGGAAGGTTCTGTTCTTTTCTCTTATCGGCATTATGGCCGTGAATTTGCTTCTATGGTGATGTTAATATTACTTGAATTGTATTTTTATTTTTTTTTTTATTTTTACATAATTCTTATTATTACATTTCAAATATATATATATATATATATATATATATATATATATATATATATATATATATATTAAAATAACAAATACAAAAGTGCAGGAGGGTGAATCAGTAATCACAGTATCAAACCGCGGGCAATATAAAAGCGTGTAGTGAATAGCAAAAAGCAACGAGGAAGGGCCGGAAAAGCAGAGCACGGAGAGACCAGGACTAGGAAAATATATTAAAGAATAGTATATCTGCCAGAAACGTCTTCAGGGGCACATTCTAATCAGATATACTAAAATCCGTTGTTTCTATGATTGCATAAAAACACGTGGTTAAAATATTATATATATATATATATATATATATATATATCATAACTTACTCCTCATTACTGACAGCTGCATCCCCTGAAATTTTCAGTAACATGCTTTCAAATGTTTTTCAGTGTATAGCGATGACTAGGTGTCATTATGTTTTCTGTCATTTAGTTCCGTTTTTTATTTCATGTGTCGTGTATTTCAAACATTATTTTGTAGTGTAATTTTTTATTTTATTCAATATGTTTCAGTTAACTTTAACTGCAATGTTGCGATGCTAGCCACCATTCACTGCATTCGAACGTTTGATTCATTAAACACATGTCACAATTTATCGCGGGCCAGAAATTTCGATTTCCATGTCAGCGAGTAATTTCAAATCGAACAGAACATTTGCTTCAGAATATGTGTTTGAGAATGTGTGTAAGGAATTTTCAATTCCACCGCAAGGCTTTTTAAAACTATGGCGCCATGAAATATGGTTTCTGTGCTCGCACGTCAGAATTATTCCTGAGACGTTCGAAAATAGCCCTGTATTTTCAGCTCAAAATATGGAGAAGACTTGTTTTCACTAAAATGCTTGTAGAATTCTGTTGTGTTGAAACGTAATTCGTTTCTATGGAAGTATTTCGATTTTCAACTTTCGTTTCATGAAATTCAATTTCAGGAACATTGAATTAAAAATTCCTGAGTGTTTCTTTTTAAGATGAGTTCCTTTAATTGTATCTGCCCATAGACTGGATTTAAATTGACTTGGGAATTTGTGTTGCATAAATATTTTTCTCTATCTGCTTTGATTTTTGCCTTTTCATACTATAGTAGAGACCTGTACTTCGAAATAATTTTTTTCATCTCGTTACAGTGAATACCAATAATTATAAACTGAAAAATAAAATATTCCACAAGTACAATTAATTGGTAAGAAAGAGATATCAACTGCTTTTGGGGGTAAAATCAGGGTCTTTTTCTGGGATAAACGAACAAAGCAGAGGCCTCCGAAAACGGAGGCTTTGTTTAGCCTCCGAAACCAGTTGATATCTGCTACAGTTATATGCTACAGTTATATCTGCTACAGTTATATTCAGTTTATAAATATTGGTATTTGCAAAATATATATTTTTAAATTTGAGAAAGCAAATAATTTTATTTAACGCGTATATCAAATGGCTTCATCGTTGTATGCACATTTGTTTTAAATATCCTTTCAATTTGACTTCGATTTTTTATTACAGCTATATATAATTTTTCTTTGTCTTTTTGTGTATTTTGGATTTTCAGCCATGCGACACCATTCAAATACGCTTTTTTATTAACACTTTACAACAAAGTTGAAAAGTGTTTATGACTTTGTTCATTCATTCTGTCTGTCTGCCTGTCTGTCTGTCTGTCTGTCTGTCTGTCCGTTAGCACGATAACTGCCCTAAAAATGACTTAATCAAAATGAAATTTTAGTATGTTGTTCAGACGGTCTGTAGGACCTATGGGAATATAAATAAATAATATCACCCAATTAGTTTTGGATTGAACCCGGGTTGAAAAAATGAAATACATTGAACCCTATGGGACCTAATTTTTCAAACATTTTTTAAGCGGATTTAAAATTCACAAATTGCTTCGAAAATTTTAGGTAATATTCAAATTATTCCATAAAATATATAAAAAAAAATTCAGTAGTTTTTTAAATAAAAATTAAAATGATAATTACACCTCTTATATGAAGCGATCACGTGACCATGATATGAAACGATCACGTGACCAACTTCAAAATATAATACGGCATCTATCTTGTCTCAAAATCGTCATTTTTAAAGTTCTTTTTAATTCATATTGAGTGTTGTATACGTCGTAAAACCTCTTTATTTTTGCTTAAATTCTGTGCATCTACATACTGAAACAACGCAATGACAATATATTTGAGTTTAAATGACATCCAACTTTGATTATTTCTCTAACGAAGCCTATTTTTCACTTATGTGAAATGTAAACAGCAAAATATGTAGGATGAGTTGTATAGGAATTGCAGTATTTTTTTAATGCAAAAGAATTTAGCTCATGGAGTCTGCATAGCTGATATGAAAGAAATATTTTTAACACTTTACAACAAAGTTGAAAAGTGTTTATGACTTTGTTCATTCTGTCTGTCTGTCTGTCTGTCTGTCTGTCTGTCTGTCCGTTAGCACGATAACTGCCGTAAAAATGAGTTTATCAAAATGAAATTTTAGTATGTTGTTCAGACACGAGCGGATAAATAGCACCGGACCCACTCAGACGTCATGATGGGGCGTCACCCGACGTCAATATCAACAATAGTAGCTTCAGAGAACTGCGCCTGTGCACGGAGATAGTAGTTTATAATACGAACTCATCATCGTATACTAGTATTATTTGATAGTTTAGAATATTAAATTCTAAGTTATAGTTGATGCTTAAAATGAACTACGCCTGTGCAAGGAGTATTTTGTTTTAATTACGATCTCGGTATTATTCAAGGAAATTTAAATATATTTAAATATCCTTCGTATTATTGGATAGAATAGAATATTAAACTCTATAATTGATGGCTAGATGTGACATATAGATATAATTTAGTCATTTTGAGAGCCATGTGTCAATGGCATCTAACCAATTTTTCCCATTTAAAAAAAAATTGTTCTACATAGATGCAATTTAAAAATTATTTGCTTTGTTTATATTATGCAATTCACAAAATCAATCTCCTTTTATTAGTCATGCATTAATTAGATTGTCAAGATGAAACATTGTTCTTTGCAACATTCAAGTTGTCAAGTTCAATTTAAAATTCACAATCATGTGCAAATTCCTATAATATATTAAATGACATTGTTAATCAAAATATTCTATTAAAATATTTAATTCAATGCTCCTAAAAAGAAGTTTAACAATATCTGTTCTAGCTATACAAAATTATCTTCACGGGTAGATCTGAAGAATAAAATGTCCTGGTCTTGTTTGTAAACAAATTTACAAAATATATGAAGTTGAATAAATATATGCAAAATAAAAGAGCTAAAACTGTATAGGACTCATACTACAACTTATGAGTTTCTAAAATCTTTACCAAAATAAAGCAGATAACATAATAAATTGAAAATATCAATAATTCCGTAATCTTAAAACCTAAAAGACCGTAATTGATTCCAATATATGCCAAAATATGTGCTAATATACTTGTACTGCTTATATTCTCATGGAGTAGAAGCAGCAGCGTATGTCTTTTTTTTTTTTGGGGGGGGGGCAGGCCTCCCTACTTTTCAAGGCTTTATATTGTTATGCGTATTTTTCATTTAAAATAACCCTGGCATAAGAAAAAGCTAAACAGTTGCCCCCCCCCCACCACCACCACACACACACACACTTAGAGTCAGGATAAGCCACACACACACTTAGAGTCAGGATAAGCCACACACACACTTAGAGTCAGGATAAGTCACTTAGAGTCAGGATAAGACACTTTTTAGAGTCAGGATAAGCCACTGAATAGAAGATATGCCCATGCATTTGTAGAAGATTACTCGGTACTACGTACAATGAGTTTCAAAAATTTTTGCAAAAATAAAACAATGACATAATAAACTGAAAATATCAATAGTAATAATATTTAAACCTGAAGACCATAATTGATATAATCCAGTCAAAAATGCAATATCGTTAAAATTTATTTTATATATATATCTTTATTATTTAAATCGGAAAGGATATAATAAGAATCAGCTGCCGTATAAACAAATTGGACTTAAATTTGTTGCTAAACGACATGATAAAATTTTCTTCAAATAAATGGGCGGAAAAAATATCATCTGCTTAATGCTATATGAAAGGTTTAATTGTTCGTTTTTAATTAATATCTGGGCAACCCCTGGTCTTAGAAACTCAAAACATGGACTAAATTTTAAGTCTGGATATTTCAAGGCTATTTACAAAATTTCATTTAAATTCGATTCAGTTGTTCTCCCATGATGATGAGACACACATACAGATAGATTTTCAATTTCATTTATATAGATTTAGAGAAATAGATTGAAAATAAGCAAAATGAGTAAACTTGCATTATATCTATTAAAAGTCTACATTTGGATAATTTTAATCCAGAATCAGTCATTCATAAATGATATGTTTCAGCTGACAAATGCAAATATATCAATAGCTAGGAAGAAATTGTTATCCACTCAAAAATTTTACTCAATTTTGTATTTTTGTTATTTTCTTACATATCATTATCAGCTTATGTAGGAATGTACTAAAATTTGTATTTACACAAGACTTTACAGTTATGTGCATATTTATGTTATTTTATATTTTTGACATAGCAATTGCATAATCTATATAAAGAAAATTGAAAATCTGTCTGTCTGTCTCATTATCACGGTAGAATGGCTGAACCGAATTTAATGAAATTTTATGGGTAACATTGGAATAACTCCACTTAAAATTTAGTACATGTTTCGAGTTTCTAAGACCAGGGGTTGTCTAAATATTAAGATATTAATTAAAAACGAACAATTAAACTTTCCATAGAGATAGCATTATGCAGAGTATATTTCTTCCACCAATTTATTTGAAGAAAATTATGTTATGTCACTTAGCAATGGATTTAAATCCAATGTGTTTATGCAGTAGAAGAGTTTTAATAAATCTTTTCCGATTTAAATAATAAAGATATGTATACGTATGAAATAAATTTCATTGATATTGCATTTTTGACTGGATTATATCAATTACGGTCATTATTATTATTGATATTTTTGGGGCTTATTGATAGTTTCAATTTATTATGTCATTGTTTAATTTTGACAAAAATTGTTGTAACTTGTAGTACGGAAAATCTTCCCCAAAATGCATGGGTATATCTTCTAATCTATTAGAATATGTTATATCTTGTATTCATCTTACATAGTTAACATTTTAAAATCTCATGCATTTCATCCATTCTTTGTATTTTTATGTGAAACTATTTTATTTTATTCAGCAATAAACAAAACTTCTTGAAGTTATGAAAATGCGAACATACTTGAATAATTTTGAAAATCATTATCATGTTTTATTTCTTCCATGCCATGAACAGTGTGCAAATGATTGCGAAAATCATCCGACTTCAGTGCTGTAAAATTACAATTTTTCTTACAGTTTTTCTTAAGTAAATTTACTGGAAAATATCTTTTTGCAATTGCACATTTTAGAAAACTTTTCCGTTTTCTGTGAGTTTTTGGCTTGTGAAGTGTTTGGTCCATCCTTAAGCTTTGGATCAATATTCATATTTCTCAAAAAGAAAAAATTCACGAAACTTAAATTTGCCGCGAATACAAATAAAAACTCCCCTAACCAGAATCAACGTGTACCTACGTCATCGGATACGTCAATCGCATCATCGTCAGTTGTGGTTCCTTGTTGGTCGAATCGGAGTGGGTCCGGTGCTATTTATCCGCTCGTGTTCAGACGGTCTGTAGGACCTATGGGAATATAAATAAATAATATCACCCAATTAGTTTTTTATTGAACCCGGGTTGAAAAAATGAAATACATTGAACCCTATGGGACCTAATTTTTCAAACATTTTTTAAGTAAATTTAAAATTCACGAATTGCTTCGAAATTTTTAGGAAATATTCACATTATCCCATAGAATATATAAAAAAAAATTCAGTAAAATATGTTACGTAGTTTTTTAATTAAAAAAATTATTTAATATAGGGAAAAAAACAAATTCAATTAAATTCTGACTTTGGGATATCTTCCAGAAAGAAAAGAGAGAGATATTATATAATAAATATCTCTCCATTTGTTTAAACGTTTTGCATATGGGAGTGGCTTCATATTTTAAAATAAATTTGGTAGATAACTATTTTTCATTTTTTTTTAAATTTTATATAACTCTTCATGATAAATTTAATTGATGGCATTTTAAATGCACTTTCCTACGTCCTAGAGAGTTAAAATTTGGTACACAGCTTAAATTTGTTGAACATATTATTCGACAAAAATTTGATGGATCTTTAAATATAGATCATACATTTTTTTCGAAATGGCCTGAAAATAATCCCCGTTCACTTCTATAAATCATTGGTGTAATATTGTTAAAAATTCTGATGTGGACAGCACATGTCTTTCCCTGCAGACTCATATTCGTTCTCTTTATTTATTCAATGATAATTTGAGTTTATCTGCACAACATAAGTATTTTAAATGACATTGAATTTACACGTTAAACTTAAATTTGGTTCTCATTTGATAGCTGGACTTATTGTCAAAGGTGGCGTAGCGAAAACGCGAAAAAACTAGAATATCTCAAGAACGGCTAGTCCTAGAGTAATGGGGTTAGTCTTATTCTTTTTGTTGTCAAAAATCACATATAAAATAGGAATTTAATTGATATAATTGAGCACACGTAGTCTTTTATTTTTATATATAACGATTTTTGCTGGCCATTTCGCAAAAATAGCCCGTTCCTTTTTCCCGAATCGTAGTAGAATAACCTACAAATGATTTATATACAAAATTTTGTTAAATTTGGTATATAAATCACTTGTAGGTTATTGAAATATTATACTCCAAATTTTGTTAAATTTGGTTCATTAGTTTTTAGCTAGAGTGGATAAAGGCAATTTCTGCGGCCATTTCGCAAAGAAGGCAGATTCTTTTATTACGAATCGTACTATAATCTAATGAACATCAGGATTTCCCACAAAAAACATACCTACCAAATTGTATGAAATTCGGTCCATTAGTTTTTCAATTAGAGTGGATGTAATATCCACACAGACACACAGAAACATACACAGATACACCCTTACACACACAGACGTCTTCCTAAAAGAAGTTTTTTCGTGTTCTAGAAGTCCCAAAACGTGTAGATACTTTGAAAATTCGAGTTCCGATCTTCGGCACGATTCCAATACTTTGAGTACATACACATACACATATATATTATCTGTGTATTATCTGTGTATCTAAATTCCGTGCCTATGCAATTACAATAGTTGTGATTTTAAATGATCCCTAAACTTTTATTATTTCTTCAAGGAAGCCTAATTTTAACATATGCAGAATGCAAATATCTCAAGCGATTGTAAGATGAATTACATAAGAATTGCTGAATTTTTTTCACACAAAATTATTTAGCTCTGGAGTCTGGAATACAAGTTATATGAATTAAATATTAATTGATTTTGCATAAAGAATCAGATGATTTATATTTCGATACAGTTTTAAATATTTAAGTATAATAAATTACTGTAGTACTGTGATAATGTAAAAGATATTACCACTGAATGAATCACATTTTAGAAATTTTTAAATGAAATTACATTTCAGTTGGAAAGTGTTTCATAATCAATGCTTATGCATGATTGATCTTTCTTGTTTGACTTTACCGAGAGAAGGACGATTTTTTGCGATGAAGTTTTAAGCATAGAGTTAAATTACTTATAGCTCCATGGTTTTAATTTTTAAATAAAATAAATTATTATAGTATTGTGATGAATGACATGAATGGGAAATTATTTATGAATGAAATGCTGCTTTTTTAGAGAGAGCCAGGCGTGTTATTTTTTCTATGACGTCATTTGAATGAATTTCAGTTGTTTTCGATGAAGTTTTTAAATATAATAAATTATCGTGGTATTATGATAATTCTAAAATTGTTACCGAGTAATATATCACATTTTAGAGATGTTTAAACCAGGCAATTTATATTTCAATGCCGTCATTTGAATGAAGTTCATTTTTTTCGATGAATGTTTAAGTTTTCAAATATAATAAATCAATGTAGTATTGTGAGAAGTTTTAAAATATTACCGAGGAATGTATTGCACATTTTAGACATGTTTAAATAAAATTGCATTGAAGTTGGAAAGTGTTTCATAATCAATGCTTTAAGCATGATTGATCTTTCTTGTTTTTAACTGAATTAAAATTGAAGTGTTTCTGTAAGAATTTTATGCAGTGCTGGAATTAAACACCATTTAAAGTTTTTTTTTTTTTTTTTTTTTTTTTAAATTTCCGAATATAAACGGGAAAAAAAATGTCACTCGTATAATCTCCACCCTTTAATTCGCAGTTTTTTTGTCCAAATTTTCTCAACTTACATATTATAAATATATACGATAGTCAAAAATCCAATACACTGGAATTGCATTAAGTGGTAGGAAACGTTGTACAATTTCAGTACCATGACTTCCGCCCCTCATTTGCGCGCATGCCTGACCGAAACTTTGTTCAAATATAGCTGTCAGCTCTGCAAATATAACTAACTGCCAGCTTTGACTTCCCCAATACTTCATCTCGAGAAGTCAAATGGGCAGGGCACAATATTTAAGTGCATTTGGTAGAGGGCAGATCAGAGATACCCGACGGATGAGTGTTAGAGGAATATGAAAATTCTGGCAAGAAAAGATCAAACTGGACAATGATCTTAATGATCGTGGGGTCCTTTTGTCTCGCATCGTACAGACCAATGGGAGCCAGACATTATCCCAAATCATCTCCTATATGAACACGGGTTCCAGCTGGAAAGTCAGTGCATCGACCGTACAACGTTCACTTCATCGTCTTGGTTTCGGGAGTCCCCCACCTACGAGAATCCAAATTTAAGGTTAAAGAACGTGGGATCTGGACCATCGAAAATTGGCAACGAGTAACCTGGAGTGATGAATCCTGATTTAAACTTCATCGAGTCGATGGAAGACTAAGGATATGGCGGCAACCGCATGAAGCTATAATGAATTCTGAATCTTAGGTCGGAACAGTTCAAACTAGTGGTGAGTCAGCGCTGGATTGGGGTGTCTTCAGTTAGTTGTCTTTGGGACTCTCAATGTATCCTGGTACATGCAACTCATGGTCGACCCTTGTGTCGATCGTGCATCCTAATGGAGTTGGCCTCTTCTTCCAAGACATCTAACAGGGTGGAGGTGTATGGTTCCAGGAACATTCTTCCAACTTTGGAATAATAAAGTAACCACCTAGAAGTCGATATTTAATACTTTCGAAAGTTTTTGGGATACCGTCAAACATAGTGGTCTCCCATGGTCGGCAAACTTGAGCGAAGGAAAATGTGCTTCCAAGCTGAATAGTTACTAAAATGCATGATAGATTTCTATGAAATTATTTTAAGCGCATGAAACTCAATAAAGGGGATGTTTTTGATTTAAGTTTTATCCTCCTACACCTGCACAACGTGAAACAGAGAATTAAAATACCATTTTTGTGTGACTGTAATGATCGCTTATAGGAGATAATAAGAGATTTACATCTTTTTGCCATTGGTTTGTTAAACTTATGTGAGCAGGTTTGCAATTAAAACATTTCATATTTTATACCACGTAAATTTATGTCGGTATTATCTCCGGCATTATAGCGTATTTTTGTTAATATATAAAATAATATCCTGTCAAACATTCTAAAGTTCCCTCGGAATTTTCCGTGGATAAATATTCCTGTCGGAAACGTTTTTCTCTTTAGATAACAATTTTTGGTTGTTTACACCTTAGAATCACTCTTTCCAAGCTACTATAATCCGCCCACCCTATAATTATCCGATCCCACGACGTTGCTTGGATTGCGGAAGAATTTAGCCCTCAATTGAATTTCTGGGACTTGGCAGTTTATTGGAGTTTATTGCGATATTTAGCCCCGAGTGAAATGTCTCCCATTTCTATCATTAGTTGAATGGAAGAGGAGGGGGGGGGGGCGAAGGTATGTGAAAACAACATTCCTGCTCTATGAGGTTTCCGGGATCGCGTTTCCATGGTTACTAACATCGTTCTCTTATTTTAGTTACTTGAGGACCTTGTTTTCTATTTTCCCTTTCACAGGCATGTTTATAGGGAAAATTTGATTAGGAAGTCAAAAATTAGAATTTATGTTATAAAATGAAATCATGCCAAACTGATATTCGGAACAACTTGAAAAATTAATATTCTGTTAGTATAAGAACATAAAAGTTTGATTCAGAGTGTCAACCGGTGGGGAACGAACTGCCTTCTTTTTCAGAATAAAATGTTGTTTACAGATTTTTGAATACGTCTACTACTGCACTCCCCCCCATCCCCCTTTTTTTTTTGAAGATTTTTTGTTGGAACAGATATTTCTCAGGATGTGCGATAGATGAGCTCAGATAATCACTGGTTTGGATTCAACATCAAATTCCGGAGGCGAATAGGGAGTGGGAGTTCACTAAACATATCCACTTCCGATTCTTTTCCCATTTACTTTTAACAAAATTTCATTTTAATTGAAACATCTATTTCTCAAAATTGCCTCTAGCCAATTGATAGAGCTTAGACGATAGCTGATATACTAGATTCAGCATCGTATTCTGGAGGAGATAGAGTGATTCACTAAGGCTTTTTGCCTTCAGTTTCTTTTCCACTTCAGGTTCTAAAATTTTTCTTGAAACATTTATTTCTAAATATTCACTATAGATAGAGCTTAGGTGATAACTGATATAGATCCATCATACCAGAACGGATACAGCGATTCCATAAGCATTTTCACTTTTAAAAAACACAAGTTTCTTTAAACACAAGTTTCTTTTCCACTTCACATTCTAAAATGTTGCTTGAAACATCTATTTTTCAGGAGTGGCTATAGAGCTTAGATAAGGACTTCACTCCCAGTTCAAAAATTATTTTTAACATTTTTTATCGGGATTGACTCTATATAGACAGATACTATATAAACGGGTATTGTTTACATTTTAAGCAAAGCATGCTGATTCGCTTAAACTAAAATTTTAACTCAATTCTTTGTACAAAATGTAGTTAAAATCATGTTTTTCACACATTTGGAACATCATTTAGGGCCGCGCCTAATCGGGGCAAGGATCATCGGGCTGGGCCGGGTTTAGGTTTTACACCCAAAAGTTTCTCCGGGCTGGGTAAGAATAAGAAATTACGGTCCGTGCAGACATCTATACCTATTAAGGAAAACCGAATTATTTCTCAAGTGCAAAACAGCCTGTACAAATATAACAAAACTTTAATACTTGATATTTGTTATGAAACCTATTACCTTTGATACCTACTATTACCTATTTCCTATTTTATCTTTGATAGGGAATCAATCTTTTTGATGATTTATTTTCATGTGTCTGCAAAACTGATAAAATGTGAAGTAGCTTAGCATCTGCTATCTGTCCCTTAAATATCCTAAAAAGATTATATGGGATAGCTACGATCTGCCCCATAAGGGGGGACAGCTAGCAGATGACTTTATGGTTCCTCTGTTTTTTCCTCCTCTTGTAGGAATTTTTTGTTTGTTCTAAATTTTTCAACTATTTCAACTTTCTGGAGTTTTTAAATGGGAAACTCTCCAATTCCTTTTCTTTCTGTGTTTTCCTTTTAGAAACTGAAGGTTTTGTATATTTCCCAACTTTTTACCACCGATCGTGGGTAAATTTCTTTGATAGATACCTGGAGCTCATGGGTGGGTTGGAAATTGAGTTGGAAATTGGTGGGTTGGTCTTCTCTTTAGTGGTCCTTTTTACCTGTCCTTTTCTGCCCCGATTAGCTTTCCATTTTTTACAAAGTTCGTTACGACTTCACAAGTTAATGTGTTGATTTAATTTTTATTTGACAGACGTAACTAGTGAAAACAAAATATTCACGTGCTCAATATTTACAATTGTTTTAATAAAACACATTTGTATTGAAAACTATGTAAAACTCGCAATTTAAAAAGAAAGCACAGGCTCACAGTCGACTGGCGTATTTTTAATATATATATATATATATATATATATATATATATATATATATATATATATATATATATATATATATATGTTTATATATATATATATATATATATATATTTATATATATATATATATATATATATATATATATATATACATATATATATATATATACGTATATATATATATATATATATATATATATATAAATATATATATATATATATATATAAACATATATATATATATATATATATATGTTTATATATATATATATATATATATATATATATATATATATATATATATATATATATATATATATATATATATATATATATATAAAACGTTTTTACTATAGAAGAAAACTAGTAGTAAAGGTTTCAGTAAAGGTTTTGTTTTAATCGCGTTCAGACAAATTCTATTGTCGCTTAAATGCAATAAAATTTTTTAAATGTACGGTTAATACCACAGGATGTCAATGTCTATAAAATGAAGCAATAAAATTTTTTTTGTCTTGATAAGAAAATTGGAATGTGACTATTTAATATGTTAAATAATCTTAATTTTCAACTGAGAAAAATTTATCATAATCCCCCCTTCGCGATTTTTATTGTATTTTTTACTGTACGCTAATTAACAAAATTGAATCACGCTATACTATCTTTAAATTGTATATTATTTTGTGCTTTTTATTTTTCTCTCTACTTTACCGCTTGGCTTATAAAATATATCAAACGAATAGATTTCAAACTTCGAAAACTAATCAATTCCACCGTAATTTTGAAATATTCAAATATATTTTACTAGTAAATAAGCATTTGAAAGTATCATTACGTTCGACTCAACGCTTCTCAAAAAAGTTTTGATAATCAATCGTGATAAGATTATGCCGTCGCCATCATTCTGAGAGTGAAATAGCGTCACTTCCATACCTCTCTTTATCGTCTGATATTTGCCCAAACCATGCCCTTCACTGTATAATTAACGCTCTCGTTCATTTATGCCACTTATCCGTGCGCAAAACACTACAACTTCAACTTCGCATTAAAATTTAGTGTCATTAAAATGCGTCTCTGAGCAGGGATCTCTTTCTCTAAATAGAATCTCGCTCTTTAAATTTCTACTCGAGTGCGGCATGATGGAACCCAATTTGAATAAATATAAATATGATTTCGAATGGGTTCTAAATTGGAAAAGTTCCAATTACGGTGCGAGTTGTTATCGGGCTAATTAAAACTACATGAACGCCTCAAGTATTTTGAAGTTGCAGTTGATTGGATAAGTATTTGATTCAGAACGTAAATAAAAGAAATTTGGTTTTGGTTTCTATACTATCATTCGATCTAAAATTTTATTGAATTAAGGTAACTTTGGAAACGTTGTTAATTAAGTTATACTTTGGTTATAAATCTTGATTTTATTTACGTATTATTTTGCATTTTTTTTTCAGTTTTATTCAGTCTATAAAATATTTTTTTTGTTCTAACGTTTGTCATTTCCCTACCATACATAGATTAACGTATATACCCATTATATGTGTATAATAAAAGTATTGGAATGGGGGTCGAAAGTTTGAAGTTGAATTTCCGATAAATTTACATGTTTTAGGTGTTTGTTAGGTGTTACGTGTTCTGGCTTTGGTGTTGTCTCCAGTTAATTATAATTATATTTAAATATAGAAACTGCTTAACTAGAAAATGCATTTGTCAAACTTGGTATTAATCAAAAGATTTGTTGAAGCTTTTTAAAATGAAGGGTAATTTACTTTTTCATGAAACCTTTTGGACCAACGATATTTCAAAGTTTTTCTTGTAAAATTTGAAAAAAAAAATATATATATATTGTACAATTTTTATTACATATTGTATTTAATACAATTTATTAAATACAATACGCCTAATATTATTCAGTGAAACTAAATTGTCTTTGATTTAAATTTTTGCAATTTCCCTGAAAATTGCAAAATTTTAAATTTATTAATTTGTTTGGGAGTTTCATGCGTTGAAGACATCATGTTTTTGCTTTCTTATACGAAGCATAAAGAATTGTTTTCACAAAAATTTTCAATTTCGAAGTCAATATATGTTTTAGGACCTCCTGAACATATTTTGATTATTTTTGGAGTGACGTCTGTCTGTCTGTGGTCGATTTCTTGTGTACACAGTAGTTACCACAAATATTAATGGATTTTCCCAAAACTTTATATTTGGTTTTGTTAATGAAAAATCTAGAACTAGATGGAGTTTTTTGAAAGCTGAGCTAAAACTTTGTCAAATTTTAAGTTTTCTTAACATGGCAGTATAGGACGAAATGTGACATAATCATGCATAAAAGGTTATTTTTGACTCAAAGATTACGAAACTTGGTAGTTTCATCATTGTAGTGAAAAAAAGCTGCGATACAATTTTTGTGTTCGTGACGTCATTAGTCCCTCCTCTTGGGAGGGGGGGGGGATGCATGTTACTCCCCGGGGATACATTGTCAAACTTGATATCAATCAAAAGCTTTTTTCAAGCCCTTTTAAATGAGGGGTAACATGCAGATGCTATAATTGTAATCATTTGGGTCAATGATATAGATTTTTCAATTTTGTTTCTTGTAAAATAAGACTCAAGCTACTTAAAATGGATTCTGGTACGAAAAAGTTGAGTAGAGTCACATACCAGGTAATTTTTAACCATGCTTATCATTTAATTTTCGACTGAATGTCATCCTCTTTTTCCTTATTGCATTTTATCAATTGATAGTTGACAAGTTGGTGCTTTTATGGGGACTTTATCATGATATATAATTCAGAGCGCGTTTGATTTTATTCATATTCTGTCGTTCAAGCGTCTCAGAAAAATCTTGTTTTACATCTGCTTTGTTATGCATTCGAGTTACCATGGTGATTCGAAATAATTCTCCACACTGTGGTAATTCATTCTACATGTCATGAGGAAAGAAACCCGTCGTATCAAAATGCAATTTTCAAGAATGAAATAATAATAATAATAATAATAATTGAGCATAACTAATAGGACATATTTAATTTTTACGTTGTTACAGAAATTAAAATTTCCTTTTATCGCTGACGGCATGTGTTTAACACATCAGATTTTTACTTTCCCTACATACGTAGTATAATGTATAGGGAAAGTATTGGAACGGGGTCAAAAATTGGAGTTGGAGTTTTCGACGGAAAAGTCGAGCATCCTTGAACTCAAATCGAACGGTTTTGAGGTCATGTCTGTGTGTTTGCGTGTAGTGTATATGACATGTATGTTAGTGATTGTGTATGTTAGTATGTATGAATGTTAGTGTGGATGTATGTTACGTAGGTGTATGTTAATCTGTATGTATGTTAATTTGGGTGTATGTTAATGTATGCGTTCATGAGTCTGTATGAAAGATATCTCAAGAATGAATAAAACGTTTCGAAAAAATAAAATGGTACGATTATTACAGCCAGGTAATCGAATGTTCACAAGGACTCCCCCCCCCCCTTCATCCTCACATACACTAGTTTAAAAAAAAATCATAAAAACTTTAATACTTTTAATGATAACAAATAAATTAACATTTCATGCGTAATTTTTCAATAAAAAACGAATATATTGCACGATTTTAGAATAAATGTTTGGAAAAATCATTAAAATATCAGAACCTTTAATACTGTATAATAAATAATAATTTCCTATGTAATTTTTCACGAGAAAACGAATAAGAGAAACTCTAGAACCCTAGCATGAAGCGTTCTCAATAAATTGCACATTTACCAAATAAATTTATAAAAATCTATATAAATAAAAGTAAAATTATGTCTGTATGCGTGTTTGTCTCATCATTATGGGAGGAGAATGGCTGCACCGAATTTCATGAAATTTTGTGGGTAGCCGAGAAATGGCCCCACTTAACATTTAATCAGTATTTCGAGTTTCTGCAATCTGGGACTGTCGAGATTTCAATGAAAAATAACCTTCCATTGAGATAGCATTATTCATACGATATTTTTCTGCATATTTATTTGGAAAAAAAAATGTTGGACCGAATTTCACAAAATTCGGTAGATGAGTCACTTTTGGGTTACTCTGGTGCTGATTAGATTTTGGTACGATTCGGAAAAAAATAACCTGCCTTTTTTTGCAAAATGGCCCGCAAAAATCGTCAAAATCTAAACTAAAGAACTAGATATACTCAAATATATCCAATGAATGCTCGTTTAATACGTATTTTTTAACGACGAAAAGAATAAGATCAACCCCATTACACTAGGACTAGCCGTTCTCGAGATATTTTAGTTTTTAATTATTTTCTCTACGCCACCGTTGAAAATAAGTCCACTTAATAAATGAGAACAAAAAGTGAATTAAAAGTGAATGAAATTTAATTAAAATAAAGAGAATGCGGATACAAGTCTGCAGGGAAAGTCATGTGCTGCCCACATCAGATTTTTTATATTGTTTTGTAAATTTGTTTACAAACGGGACCAAAATGTTTTATTCTTCACATCTGCCTGCCAAAGATAATTTTGTGTAGCGAGAACAGAGATTCTTATACTTCTTTTTAGAGAATTAAATTTATTATTGTAATAGAATGTTTGAATAACAATATCATTCAGAATACTATAGGAATTTGCACATATTTCTTAATTTTAAGTTCCTTAATGTTATATATTCCGTAAACAGAACGGATATACTGCTAGTAATCACATAAAATTATAAAAGTAGCTAATATCATCTAATAGTTTCTCTTTTCATGTGCAGTATCATGCATCGAATCTGTTAACATTATTCTTATGGATCTAGTTCATTCCATTTACTAGAGAAAATACTTTTTTATAATAGTTCGTATTTTGACATCAAAGAATATGACAATAGTTATTCATTTTACTGGGCATTCATTAAATGTTATTTGCTTTTTGGCGAGGATTTTACATATCAGTATGAATGGGTTTTTCTATTTGAACTAAGAAGTTGTCAAAAGCGTACCAATTTCAATTTATGTGATATTAATTCAATCCCCGAAACAATGTATCTTGGATCTTGAACACCATTATTTTGCTGTGAATTAAGTAAGTCTTTATGTAGGGAGACCCATGTATTAACCTACATCAGATTTTTTTAATATAGAGATTAGCAATAATAACTTTTCATAATAAACTAGCATAATAGATTAAAATATTCACCATTCCTTTAAG
Source organism: Amaurobius ferox (assembly GCA_951213105.1). NCBI lineage: Eukaryota > Metazoa > Arthropoda > Arachnida > Araneae > Amaurobiidae > Amaurobius > Amaurobius ferox. Next base: position 63,492,015 of record OX578134.1, read on the forward strand.
AAGATGAACACCATTTTAAATATCCTGAAACCTAGCGTAACATTTTATCGCCCTCGTTAAAATATTGGGTTAACCATAAACGCCCCCCAAATAACTTCCACGCGCGACTGTCAACATCGAAATTATTTAATTATGCGAGAACTATTGTCGATAAACCCCACATCGGTCGCGATGCGTGCACATAATCAGCTGTTTGAACGACAAATGCCTTTCGAGAAGTTGCCGTCAACCCATTAACGGGGCCCTTTTCGCAGCAGTTAACCTAATAACGTTTTAGTTACGGAAATAAGACGCTTCTACAAAGACCTTCATTAAAACATTACCGACAACTTTGCGTCACGTATCTAGGGATGCGGCTGTCGCGTTGCCTGGATTTAACCGCAAAAGCTCCTTCTTCGCAGATATATTTGCGTTAAAAGTTCCCCCTGAATGTGTCAATATTTTCCTACATAGTTAAGTGTGTGGCGTTAAGATAAATACGTACCTGTATGCAATAGGATTTGTTGTAGAGGTGAATGTCATGAACGTTGGTGTTAATTTAATTTGTCAAATGAATTAAGATTTCCGTTGGGGGCAAATTTTGCGTTGAATGCTGCAGTAGATTGTTTTGGTTATTTCCTAATTTTTAACGGTTTGGGTTTGTGTTTTAACTGATAGTTAGTAGTACGCGTATTATGATATAAATGTTTGCTCAGTTTTTTTACATCTTCAAACATTAACAGTTACCTTGCACCTTTCTGGTAGGTCGGACGGTCTGGGTCTCAACAACAACAACATCTTTTAACATATTTAGTACCACCTAAGATGATATATAACAAGAAAGATCAATCATGCATAGAGCATTGATTATGAAGTACTTTCCAACTGAAATGCAATTTTTTTTAAACATCTCTAAAATGCGATACATTCAGCAGTGATATTTTTTTAATTGAAAACTTTAAACCATGGCGATAAAAGTACTTTCTAATTCCATGCTTAAAACTTCATCGAAAAAGGCAATGCTATAAAATCGTCTGCTTCGCTATGTAAGATCAATGAATATTTCATTCATATCACCTATATTCCAGACTCCAGAGCTAAATAATTTTGCGTTAAAGAAATTCAGTAATTCTTATACAACTCATCTTACAGCTTGATTTGTTTACATTCTGCATACGTAAAAATTAGGCTTCGTTGTAGAAATAATCAAAGTTTGATGATCATTTAAACTAAAAAATGTTGTAATTGCGTTGGCGCAGGATATACATGCACAGAAAATACGCAAAAATAAAGCTATTTTAGGACGGATGCAACACTAAATATAAATTTAAAAGAATTTTTAAAATCGCGATTTTGACATTGGGAAAAAAAGATGAATACCATATATTATTTTGAAGTGGGTCACGTGATTTCTTCATATAATATAGGTGTAATTATTATTTTAATTTTTATTTAAAATCTACCTAACATATTTTGCTCAAATTTGTTTTATATATTTTATGGCATAGTTTGAATATTTTCTAGAATTTTCAAAGCAATTTGTGAACTTTAACTTCGCTAAAAAAATGTTTGGAAAATTAGATCCCATAGGGTTCAATGTATTTCACTTTTTCAACTCGTGTTCAATCCAAAACTAATTGGGTGATATTATTCTTTTACATTCCCATATGTCCCACTGACCGTCTGAACAACATACTAAAATTTCATTTTGATAAAGTCATTTTTACGGCAGTTATCGTGCGAGCGGACAGACAGACAGAATAACCAAAGTCATAAATACTTTTCAACTATGTTGGAAAATGTTGAAAATACGGTCTCGGACGATCGATGGCCGGAGAGTGAAGCACGAGAATCCCACTGGACAGGATGAATTAAGAATGGGCAAGCTTATACTATTATCGATACATATCAGTTAGTGATCTATCGACACTGTATGCATATCGATACTCTACTCGGTGTATCGATACTATATCGCAGTGGTACTCAGTCATAGTCCTACAAATCGATCGCCATGGCTTGTGAAGTTAATTTTTGAATGATGAAATTAAATTTTACCTTAAAACATTCATTAAGTAAACGAGTAAGGTTAAATATATTTATATGTTGATTAACTTTTCATTGTAAGTGTTGTTGTTCATAGAAAGAATTAAAAGATGGGCCAGAAATCTAACAGTGCCTTAGCTGAAAAGCTTCAACCTCCGATATGTATCTGATATTTGTAAGCATGGTATTATTTGAGCAAAAATGTCATTGGAACGTATCAAATTAAATACATTTATTTCATAGAGGAAAGTTGTGGATATTTAAAACAGAATTTTAAATTTTAAATTTTCTGTGAAATTCCACATCACTATCAGTGCAATATTGCAAGTTTAAGAAACAGTTGTATATATAAATTGGGAAAAACACTCTATATATAAATTAGGGGAAATCAGTGTCGTATTTTGAAGAGACATCTGATAGGCGTTTCGTATAAAATAACTAAAAAACGAAAACTTACAATTTGAGATTTCCTTGAAATTTTTCAGTTTGGAAGAGAAGATTGTAACCTCTACCCCCCTCCCCCACTCCCTAAATATACATCTGATGATATGGTGTGTTAACTACAGATAGAAATCTTATCTTTTGCTAAATACATATCAAATGGGAATCTCGATTACCCAAAGGTTGGGCACCTCTTCTGTATCGCATGACATCATCAATATACTGTCATAGATAATAAAATTTTCTGAAGGATTTTTATGGAGGAATCTCTTTTATTCTAATCAGACGTGAGTGGACGTGATCTGAATAAACAAAACATCCAATAATCCATAAATGCAATGTGCTATGATGTGCATAATTAATATTAATGCATAACTCTTTTTCATTGAAATTCATGGAATCTATTTAACTAACTTCATTAACTAACTTCAGTAAATTCATTACTTATTATTATTTTTTTTAATTTTCTCAAAAGAAAATTAAAGAAAGTTGTTAACACGATGCCTACAGTAAGTACCGTATACAAGTGTATTGACACAAAAATCGATGTCTTGTAAAGTCATGTATCGTTACACTCATCACTACTATGAACGTACAGCATGGAAGTAAAAGTGAAGAGTTAAAACTTCATATTAAGAAAACTTCAATATCTTTTGAGACAATAATTCAGGTGGCGCTGGGATAAGATAAGTAGTCCTGCATTGTATGAATTTCTATGGCGAGAGGCCTAAAATATTTATTTAAACTGTCAATTTTATATAAATAGATTATTAGCGTAATGCAAGTAAAACAATAAAGAATATTCCTATATATTCAAAATTATTTTACCTTTCAATTTATTTTTATTTTCATATATTCAGTACTATTTCTAACTCCATGACGTAAGGCTTTATCATTTTCATTTAGGGAGATGTACTATATTTCTCATGATTTGTTCAAAATTTGTAAACCAGTTAACACACAAATTAGTCCTTTTTGTTCAACCCAATATGGAACTGGGCGTATTCTTTATTCATCTAAATGTGAACGAACTTCTGTGAACAGTCGTACTTGAATAAATTTATGCATACGATGTTAGTCTTTATGTTCCCCCATGGTTTCTAATAATGGAATAATTCTTCGGCAGACGAATAAACCAATTCGTTCCGGATGCCTTATCCAGCGCATAATGCTGGAACATTTATTAACTGAACTTCTGTTTTGTTTTCTATTCTTGATTGTGCTCAATGACCTTAGAAGTATTTAGTACTTTTAATAAGTTTTCGTTATTATAGTAATTACAAAAGTAGCATTTTCTATTGATTTCCGATTACTTGAGAACAGGAATATATTGGGATACTTAGATTCAAATGATTTTTCGGGTTTATACCACGGACTGGATTACAGAAATAACATTCCGGAGCTATTAAGAAAGAGTAAGAAATCTGTATTTCATTGCGAAATATTGTCTATTATTGCCTTGCCAAAAACCATATGTATAAGAACTTTGAACCACAGCATTTATTTGTGAAGTATGTTGAATTATTTAACTTGTTCTAAATGTATGCATGTGATAACTAAAAATCTGCTGATGACATTGTTAAAATGAGGGAAATAATTAAAATATGATAAAATTAAACTTGGAATTCTAAAATAAAAATTGATTCCCTTAATATTAAATAATGTTCTTCTTATAGTAACTTGATCATTAAATGTAAACCTTTTTTACGTACAAGAAACAAAAAAAGAAAAACCTCTACATATTAAAAAAATTGTTTTTAAATGTTCAATTGGCGATGGCATTTTACACTTTCATATAACACTAATTTGGGTATCGATACTTTGATTTAATTTTCGTAGAAGATTTATTATACTCGTTAAAAAAACATTTAATTAAATTGAGTCTATTTTTATATTTATATGACTTTTTGAAAACATTTTAATTGGGACTTAGTAAAAATGCCGTAATATCACGCTCTTTAAGCAGGTATTTAACAGAATTACTTTAAAGTATTTTTTTTGTTGTTGTTTTTAAATAATATTAATAGCTTAAATAAGATTCTCTGAAAATAAGTTAGCTAAATACCCCTCTTAACATGTAGCACGCTAGGAATAATTTGTAAACAATTTTATTTTATTTATTTCATTTCTGATTTATAATTTTGATTAAAAAATGCAATTGCTATTCACGCTACGTATGTTAATCTTATTATTTTCATGCATTATGGAGAACAGCAAAATTCGCTATCAATAAATATTAGTGATTAAATTATAAATCCTGTATCATAACTAATGTTTCCCCATAATTACTTTTTCGAAGCTATGTGACTTTAACCATCCATTTTCTTGAAATAATAAGGGAGCAAAATATGTTTCTTCCTGAAAATACTACCTCTTTACTCATCTTTGTTTAATGGCGCTTCTTTGAATTATTAATTCGCCGAAGCTTTTTCTCCTAATGCTTATCTTTGCTATTAGCATCGCAAAATTTATCATGGGTTTCCCCGAAGAAACTTTTTCCGGAAAACTTTGTTTGGAAGAAATAAATTTTCTTATATTTTCGATTAAAGTCATCTCTGGTGTTCTACAAGTTATTATTTACTTTTCTCGGAGAGGATAAGTTTTTGCAATTCCATTTATATCTATAGAGGTGTGATTTTAAAATGGTGGAATTCAAATTGCATTATGCAAAACTGTTAACTTTGAATTTAGTTTGTATTTATGTTATTTTAAATAATTTCTCAATTAGGAATATTCTAAACTAGCATAATAATTAGCGTTGTCGAGATATACAGCTCAATGAAAAAAATATTCACAATTCTTTCAAATTATTTTTATGTTTTCTTTTATGTATTATTTAATATGTATTCCCAAAAATTATTTTCCATTTCTTTCAAATACAAGGGGGATCCGCTTCCTGCTCTCTACACTCCGCCAACCCCCGTAATTGGCTTTGCTAGTGTGTGGGTGTGTGTTTGTGAACACTTTCGAACTTCAATGGAATTTTATATAAACATCTCTAAAATGCAATACATTCCTATGTGATATTTTTTAAATTATCACAATACTGCATTAATTTATTATATTTGAAAACTTAAAACTTCATCGAAAAAAATGAACTTCATTCAAATGAAGGGTTTGAAATATAAATTGCCTGCTTTAAAACATCTCTAAAATGCGATACATTCCTCGGTAATATTTTTAAAAATATCACAATACAACAATAATTTATTATATTTGAAAACTTCATCGAAAACAAATTAACTTTATTCAAATGACGTCATCGAAAATATAAATCGCTTGGCTCTCTCCATAAAAGCAGCATTTCATTCATAAACGTTTTTCCATTCCTTTCATTCATCACAATACCATAATAATTTATTTTATTTGAAAATTTAAAACCATGGAGGTATAAGTAATTAAACTGTATGCTTAAAACTTCAGCGAAAAAATCATCTGGTTCTCTGTGTAAAATCAATGACTGTTTCATTCATATCAGCTATATTGTAGACTCCGCGAGCTGAATAATTTTGCGTTAAAGGAATGCAGCAATTCTTATACAACTCATTCTGCATCTTTTGGTGTTTACGTTCTCCATAAGTGAAAATTGGGCTTCGTTGTAGAAATAATCAAAGTTTGATGATCATTTAAACTCAAATCCATTATAATTGCGTTGTTTCAGTATGTAGATGCACAAAATTTAAGCAAAAATAAAACGGTTTTAGAACAGATACAGCACTAAATAGGAATTAAAAAGAACTTTAAAAATCACGATATTGACAACGAGATGAATTCCATATTTATTTTGAAGTGGGTCACGTGATCTCTTCATATAAAGGGTGTAATTATTATTTTAATTTTTATTTAAAAAACTACTGAAGATATTTTGCTGAAATTTTTTTTATATATTTTATGGAATAATTTGAATATTTGTAAAGTGTTATAAAGTGTTAAAAATAGCACGACCGCCTACTTTTCCCATTACTACAGGCATTTCTATAATAATAAATGAAGATGTTGGTCTGTTTGCATGTTTGTTGGTCGTGTAGCGGAAAATCTATGCGAATTTTGTACAGAAGTACCTCGACTCCTGAAAGGAAACACTTCAACTATATTTTTTTACGAGTTTTTTAATTTAACAATCAAAACTGAAACCAAGCACAGTACATCGGCCGGATAACTATTGTACGTTGCTAAAACTAAAACTATTATACGTACTTCTTAAACTACAGTCCTGCATCGGGTCGGGTACCCGCGATTACATGCTGGTTACTCGCATTACTAGATATCTTTATTATTCAAGTTGAGGATCGGGTTGCTAGTCTTCCCACAAAAATTATTTTTAAAAGCTATAACTTATCTCTATTTTTATGACAGTACCAGGATAAATACGTAAACAGGGGTTTAAAATATAAACAGAAATTTGTACAATATGTATTAGAGAAGTAAAACCTACTGAATAGAATTTTAAAATACAATTACGTCATGAGTCAGGATTTCGGGTATTCGCTGCGGGTCCGGGTCGGGTTATATGTCTACAATTTCCTTTGATGCAGTGCGGGTTGGGTCAAACCGGACTCGCGCAGGTCTCTTCAAGCTGCTACTAATGTAATAAAACTAAATTAATTTCATCAAGAGCAACATGCAACACAAAATAATAGCGTCGACTGGTTTCGATAGCAAGAAATATTCTTCTTCGTCATCAAGAAATAGACCGTTAATGTCAGGGTTCTATAGAAACCCCCAAAAGTCAGATTATTTAAAATGTGTACAACAATTTACAGCAGGGATTCATTTATCCAATATCAATCCATGTCGTCTTTTGAAAGGCTTAATGAATGAATTCATTGAACGTCTGCTTTGAACCTGTGGCAACGGCGGATACATTTTCTAGTCTTATAATAAACAGAAATGCGGATACACTTACAGAAACATAACATTTGAATAACCCTGCGTTACGGAAAATAGAAAATCAATAATAGCAGAAGTAATCAGTAATGTCCGGTATTTTAAAATGGTGTGGTTTGAGAGCATTCGAAATACATTTATTATAAAATCGACTTAAAAAGTTTTATGAAATAGCAAATAGTTTCTGTAACCATAAATGAAATTATCATCATTTTCACTAAAACTCCTAAGGGGCCATAAATATTTGAAACGGGTTTACAGTAATTCCTACTAGTGGCCACGCCTATTTAAGTCGCACTTTCTAACTCTTATGAATAAATTTCATTTCTGTCATCCCGACCACACTTTTACCCATGGTTTGGTCTTGAATACCATTATTCTTCTGCAATCTCATGTCATGTCCACTTCATTTTAAAATATTTAACTTCTTAAAAAAGTTAGTAAATTTGTATATCATATCTTAGCCACTGACCCTTCTATTGCACAGATCCATAAATATGGCATGTAATTATTCTCTCAAAATTAGTAAATTAATCTACAACAATGGCTTATTCTTAAATTAAGTAATATTGAAATTTTAAATTAATACTAAACAAATAAGAGTCACTAATTTCATTAGTGAAATAATTTATTTGGTAATAAACTATATAAAATATAGTTGAAAAAACAGCTGTATTAATATATTTTGAAATAGGGCATTTTTTGCCCTATTTCAAAGTGTTTAAGAGAAAAAAATGTGAAATTAGATTGTTGAGATTTAATTCTGAATATATTTTAAATTAAGTGTGTGCTAATTTATTTTATTTTTTAATTCATCAAAATTAATTAAGTATTTTTTTCATTCGCAATGCAATTAATGATTTCCTTGTATCAAACATGGGTTAAATATAAATTGTACTTTGTATTATTCACTACCAACTTTTTATTGAAATAAAATTTAATTTATTGTACTGAGTTTATTTTTACTTTGACATTTGAATATATGTTCAGAATTTCAAAGTAATTAACTTTTGCGTTTAGAAAAGCTATATATATTTTTATTCAGTACCAGTTTTAAAATTTATACCCTTCCAAAATGCCATTTTATCGTATGATGACAGGTACTTTATGTTGGGCGTGGTCGGACGTGTTATGTTATGTTCGTGATGAAGTTTTCTTGTTGTTACTTAACATGCTACTCAGTGGATTTTGGTTATGAATGATTTTATTCAATAAAGTAATAAGGGATGAAAATATTTTTAGGATAATTATTTATAAATAAGCATTATGCATACCTGCCAACTTTTACGCATTATGCGTAAAATTTACGCATTTTAACTGCTCTTTACGCTTTTACGCATTTCTTGCTGTATTTTACGCATTTCCGCATTTATTTGAATTTTTTAACATTAATAGGAAATCAATCTCCGGCGAAATTCTCCGGCTTTTTATGTTTGAAATTTATCAAATAACCAGACATAGTATAATTCCTCGGAAACACCGCATTTCCTCTTTTTTAACACTAATATCTACAATTTCCGGGATCGTAGCAAATCCATAATAAAATGCAGGGTAATGCCAATCAAATTAACGGAGATTTACGGCCGCGTGTAACGTAAATTAAGATCTCGATCGCTTATTTTATAAAAGTAATAAATATACTTCTTCAAAGGTTATCTAATTCAGCATAAATCGCTAAAATGTTATTTTGTTCATTAATTTCGCATAAATACTGCGATTGCGCAATTCAGTTTGTTCTCATGAATCGCCGAGAGTACAATAGTATTTTTTTCCATCCATCTCAATCTTCTAAATATTGCATTTTTAATTGACTAAACTAGCTTATTTTCATATTCTAATTAATTATTACTGTTAATTTCTTAATTATTTTCGCATAAACAGTGCGATTACGCAATTCAGTTACTTCGTGTGAATTACTGAGCGTGCGTTAGTATCTTTTTCCATCCATGTCCATCATTTAAATGTTGCATATTGGATCGACTAAACTAGATTATTTTCATATTCTGATTAATTATTACGGTTAATTTCTTAATTATTTTCACATAAACAGTGCGATTGCGCAATTCAGTTACTTCACGTGAATTGCCGAGAGTACGTTAGTATCTTTTTTCATCCATCTCCATCATTTAAATGTTGCATATTAGATCGACTTACCTAGCTTATTTTCATATTATGGCTAATTTTTAAGTCAATTTTTTAATTATATTTGCATAATATAAATTTTTCTATTTAAAAAACGGGTATAAACTCTGTGAAGGGATATTTTCCAAAAAGTGGTATTAAAGCAATGATTTAGGCAAATAAAAGGGAAACCATTTTGGCAGGAATATAATTCAGTGCTATATATATATTTTTTTAATTAAAGATCAATATTTGTTACTCTCTTTAGTGAAAACCTGTGTTTTGCCAAACATAAATATTTGTCTTCATTATAAAGTAATTCTCACCGGTTAAACCTTTATATATTTTTTGCTTTATAATTTATTGTCCTGAAATTTTATAAAATTGGTGTCCTGAATTTTCATATTCTACCAGTAAACCTGATATTTAATGCAGTATTTTTTAATGCAGGTACGTGTATATAGTTGAATTTATTAGAAATGTCGTTTGCGCGTGTAGTTTAAAAAAGAAATCATTATAAATGTCATTCACGCAAAATTTTACACATTCCAATTTTCCCAGGTTGGCAGGTATGTATGTCGCATGATTCCATTTTTTTTCTTCCTTGATTTATTAATGTGTATTTTAAATTCTCGCAGCTATATCATTAAACCACCTTTTTTTAATATAGGGACTAATCAACTAAAAAGAAAATATGTTTCTTATTACTTTTTTTATTATCTTTCAGAATATTTTCATATTCGGGATTGAGGTTAAAAATTATGTTGTAACTTAATTTGGAATGCTTTTGGGAAAATGTCCGGCTATGTATGGACATATGTATGTATATATGTCTTTGAGAAGGTATGAACATTCTAGCTCAAGAACAAAAGCTCGTATTGCTAAGAAATTTTATATGTCGATACATTATGTAAAAAAAAAAAGAATAGAATTTTGTGTAATTCGCCACATTATTAAAACGCCATATATTCGAAATTAATGATTTTCATAACATTTCTTTTCCTATGGAGAAACAATTCCAAATGTAATATTCTATAATGAAAATTATAGTTTACACTACACTATAAATTCAAATATGACTAAAGTAGTATACACTACACTATAATATTTTGAAATATACATTAACACAAATCACTAATCAGCTAAATGCAATATTATGTACTGTTAAGTGGAACTAAATATGGAATATGAATGCTTGAGAAAGTCAAGTGGAGCCTAACACGCTTTATGTGTTTTTTAGACGGCTACTATTTGTGTGATCTTTTTCTCCTAACCCAATGATGAATCAAAAATGCTAAAACATTGTATCTTAACCATTGAAGTTAATCATATTTAGAATCTGTATTAAATATGTGAAAATATATTTTTTTCACCCAAGAAATACCAACTGCGAAAAGCTTCCGGCTTTTTATCCCGGATTTCATATCTCCACTATTTTTCTATAAGGAAAAAAAAAAAAAATGGTTATCTCGCATATTGTCATTTATCAAACGTTTTTCTAAAATCTTTGTAGCAGATTATGAGCATAATCTTTCAGATAGCTTTTGCGGAAATACGTGAAACAGGAAATGACGTCAAATAATATTTTCGCTCTCTCATTGGTCGACGTCTTTTCACATTAGTGACGTCGTTTTCCTATTGGCAGTTCCGGTGTTAAGCTAACCGGAAATTGCATGCACCTTTTACGCTGCGGGAGAAATGAAAATTGTAATAACAAGAAAATATTTCGAAGAACTCAAAATATATTTTCTATGCATTGTTATGGTAACGTATTGGGAGATGCAGAAAAGAAAAATGATATATGGTTTCACGAATTTTTAAGAAAAGTGCATTTTATTATGTTTATTATATTGTACTAAAATGGGTTTAAAATTTTTAAAGTTAATATAGAGTTAGTATAATTTTTCTTTTTCCTTTTATCGTAAAATGTCCATAATTTTTTATTTGTCCTACAATTCTTGAAATTTTGATTTTTTATTAACTTTTGATAGGTTCTGAAGTTTTTTTCAAAAAATAAAGACAAGGGTGTTAAGGAAAATGTTTTTCCAAAATTTCCTTCAATTTTTGATATATACAATATATTTTTTTCTTTTGTTCATATGCAACAGTTATTGCCGGATCTTATCGGTTAGAGCTCATAATTTTAGAAAATTTATTGGGAGGATATTATTGGGAGGCTACTCAATAGGGAAATTTTTGGAGATTCAAATGTCGACTTCTGAAATGTTGTCTGAAATGTTGTCACCAACATTAAAATTGCCATTTTTAAGTGTATTTCTAAAGTTTTATTATGGTAAACTTTCTTTTAAAATTTTCTGAAGAATTTCATTTTGAAATTTGAATTTAGTCCATTTGTTATATCTGGCATTTTGTGGAGGGTGTTTGACATACAAAATTTTGTGATGTGTTCAAAAGTGGACGCATATTTCTTCTTGAAATCTTCAATTTCACAGAAAAAAAAGTTAATGGCAATTAATTTTCTCGTTTAAGAATTAAAAATGGAATTGCAGGTATATTCTGCTCTCACATTCCCCTTCAGTGTTTAAATGCTGTGTTTGATTTAGTTATTAATTTCTTAAAGATGCAGTGTATTCGTATCTACTAAGATTTTTATTTCTTGTTTTGTACAGAAAGATTCATTTGTATTTCATAATCATTGAATGTCTGAATTATTTAATAATGCTGTTAAAAGTATAGATTGAAAAATTTGTGTATTTGTTGATAGGTAAGATGAAAAAATGTCGAACTTTCTTATTGTATTATGAAATTTATAAAATTATATATAACATATTTAATTCGAGACAGAATATTCAATATTCAAGTAGAAAGAATAAATTAATGACAAGTTTGGTGAGTCATTTTTCAATTAATCTTAATTGTGAAAAATTTGAAAAACCAAAAAATATAAAATTTATATTTTTGTCAAAATGATTCAGAATCACGTTAATGTATTCCATCAAAATGTTACATGGCGGCCTTTTTCTCTTGCTTTTCAAATCTGATTATCTGAAATTTTTGCTTTTACTGTTTTATCATTAGAACATTATAGATGAAAATGTCTATCCTTACATTTAGTAGTTAGCCGTTCTGAAAATATAAAGAAATTTGAATAGTCCCCAAAATGGCCTGAAATGCGCTGAAATACTGTACTAACTTTAGCACACTAAACTTTATTAGTGTGTATAACTGAGGGTTAGCAAACAATAAACTTTTGGTTAGTACACACACAGCCATCTTTTTCACCGGCCGTCCAAATAGCTGCTCAAGTCCTCAGGATGAGTCGGACGGTTTGGATCTTCAACAGCCACCTTTATCTATCTTTTAGATAAAGGTGGCTATGTTACACACCGTTTTCCTTATCTGACGAAGGGCCTCATAATGCCTTTGAAGCAAGAATTTTTATTTAATTTTAATTTTCATTTGTGTACATCTAACGGGAGTACTAACTGTTTAGTCATATATATATATATATATGTCATATATATATATATATATATATATATATATATATATATCTCATATATATATATATATATATGTCATATATATATCTCATATATATATATATGTCATATATATATATATATCTCATATATATATATGTCATATATATATATATATATATATGTACTATGTTAGCAAAAGGTATTTTCTAACATGGACTCTTTTTCAAACTATTTGTGGACAAAATATACGTTTTGTTGAAAAATAATCTGCCGATAGTTAAATGAAATGAAACGAACCTAATACTATGATATTCATCATTATATATGAGGCCGCCTGCTGATAGCTTTTTTCACCTAGTGGAAATTAACTACGGATGAAGTTGCAGATTTTATGGCCCATAAATTCACGGCAGACTTCTTCGATCGCCCCCATAAAAAGAATGACTTTAAGCCTCCTTTCCTGTTTTGCGCCTTTGTCTTGATTTATATGGCGTGTTCGCTCAATTAAAAAATTTTACCGTTTCTCCTCGCTCTGTGTGTAACAGTAACTGTTTCAGGAGGGTTATAAATTCGCATTTCCGGTTGAGTTTTCATTTTGCAAGCCATATCGGTTTTACTGTATTATTGATTCAGACGTTTTATAGTAATATTCTTCACAAGCTTATATTTTAAAGAAGTACTAGGTTATAAGATAAACTGTGAAACATTCTGCAACCGTTGCCCATTTTTTTCAGCTACTTTTTTGATAATTTGGGCAAGCTGATAAGAAAAGCCACAATTACAGGCGTTCTTGAAAGTTCCAGCTTCATATCTGAAATATTCAGCTAGTTATCGTCCGCTGAAGCGTTATTTTTGTCTCTCCCTCTCTCTGTATATATATATATATATATATATATATATATATATATAGTTATGATTATATATATATATATATATTTATAATCATAACTATCAGGATCCAGGATCCTTACTCTTCATTATGGACAGCTAATTCTCCTGAAGCTGTCAGTAACATGCTTGCAAATGTTTTATAGTGTAGTATGGCACAGTTTTCTCCAAAAGAATATGTTTTCATATACTCTTCTGGGGGGGGGGGGGGACGAAGCTCCATGAGGAAAGTGACTATTTTTTATTAAAATTAAATATGCGTACGGCCCATACACAGGTAATGAAATGATTACAAAATCAAGGCTGCAGGACCCCATCAATGGTTAGCAATTCAAATCAGTAATTGGTGAACCCCCCCTTGGCGGCAATGCATGCTTGTATAGTCTAGGTAAGAAGTGATAAAGTTTCTTAATGTCGTTCTGCGATACATTCCTCAATTGTTGCTCCAGATCTGCTACATTTTGAGGTACCCGAATCTGGCGGCCCAGCATGTCCCGTACATGCTCGATTGGCGAAAGGTCCGGTGACCTTTCTGGCCATGGAACAGTATCAACTGCGCAGAGACAATTCACAGATATACGAGCCGCATGTGGTGTGGCATTATCTTGTTGAAAAATGGCCCCAGAATGACGTACCATGAAGGGTAACTCAAACGACTGCAGGATTTCATCAACATATCGTTGAGTTGTAACGTTGTACGCAGGATGACTAGGGGCGACGTGCTGTCGTAAGATATAGCACCCCACACCATCACACCAGGGGTAATGGCTGTGTGCCTGTTGGTGTTGTTGAGACCCAGACCGTTCAACCTACCAGAAAGGTGTAAGGTAACTGTTTGGACGGCTAGGAACCCAGTGGGGAAGGTATCCACAGAAACCGTACCCTCATTCCCCTACCACCAACCTCTCGGAAGGACTTACGGACCCGCATGTTTAACGTAATCGTACTCCGCGTAAACACAGCAGCAGTTTTGGCAACGGAGCAAATCGAACCCGGGCCTATCGAGTGCAATTCTCACTCGCTAACCACTGGGCTACCGCGCCCGCATGTGTGCCTGTGGAAGACCCAAACTGTCCGACTCGACCTAAGACGAGCAGCTGTTTGGACGGTCGGGCTGTGTGCCTGTTAAAGGCCCAGACCACACGACCAACCCAAGGGTTTAAGGTAGCAAATTGTGTGGCCGGCGGGGGGCTGTGTGCCTGTGTAAAACAAAGGTTGATTGGGACCGCTGGCCCTGGCGCCTCCATACACGTACCCGATGGTCGTCTGCTGAAAGACTGAAGCGTGATTCATCGCTGAACACTATGCGATGCCAGTCTTCTGGCAGCCATGATGCTCGGCTATGACACCACTCCAAATGACTCTGTCAATCTTGTGGGCTTATGGACAGACGTCTTAAAGGCCGCCGTGATCGTAACCCCACCTCAGCCGAGCGCCATGAAATGGTGGAAGGTACCACGGGTGGTATGGAAGAGGCTGTAGTACGTTGGATGGCGGACAATGATGCCGTTGGGCCAGTTCAGGCCTGTCGCACAATCATCCGATCTTGCCTCGCATTCGAGCATCTTGGCCTTCCAGAGTCATCATTCCGCCGATGAGTTCCCTGTAGCAACCATTTCTGCCAACACCTTTACATAGCATTACACCTTTACATAGCCCGTTCGGTGTAGGTGGCGGCCTATTGCTCGGTATGACCAGCCAGCTTCACGCATCCCGACTATACGACCATCGTTTGAACTCGTCTAATTGCTTATAAGGTCTTCTCCAACGTCGTAATGGCATTATTTGTTGTGTTTCCGCGGAACTGCAACGCCAGTAACGAGCAAAGATAAACCGTCCACATTTTTAACCTGTTTTATAGGATGCTAGTTGCGCAGTAGAAATGCAAACTATGACCGAAGTTAACATTCATTGGCCTTGAAAATTTAATCATTTGCATACTTGGTAGAAAGAAATTTGCATGCGAAATTTCGAGATGGTCGGATTATTTTTGTTTTTTAAGGGGTGCTTCATATTTTTTTTTTTTTTTTACCCCCAAAAGAGTGTATTTAAAATAAAAAGTAAAAAAAAAAAAAACTATTGATCGAGAGTTGCCTTCTTCTAAAAGCAGTTGTTCAACTATAATTTCATCCCAAATTTAATTTTCAATACCTGTATATTTTATTTCTAAGATGTAGCATCGCAAAGCCTAAACTAACCACCCGGCTAATCATGATACTAAACCGTTTGATCCTCCCAGCATGTTTCCTTGGAAAGATATAAATCATTGACGGCAAATCCGACATCAAAATCTTAAATGCTCTAAGGGAACTACGGAGGATAAGGCTAAAATCTGGGTACAGACTCTTATAGGATGAGGTCTGTTTCGGCGCGATAGCAGGGATTGTTGTACTTACGTCAAACTTTCTCGGATACCTTGATTTAGGTTGTACTCATTTTTTCCATTGTTGAATGCTCTTGAAAGATTGTAAGAATTCTGTCTGCCCATCAGTTTGGATTGAAGTTAAAATCAATTTCCTTCCCCTATTTTGTTTAAAATTTTACTTTAAAATATTTGCTTAATATATTGATGTATTCAATACTGCATTAATCAACAGGGTTGGAGGAAGAGCAGGTACTTTCACTTCATTTGATATTTTGATATAAATACACATTGAATCAGGGATTACTGAGGGTAGCGACCGGAGAAGGGGGTGGGCGAAGGCGAAGTCCCCTAGATGAAGAAATTGTGTTAATTACAATATATTATCTCCATTGTTTTTTTTTTTAAATAATATTGCCAAATTAAATTTTGGATAATTTAAACCAAAGTTAAAAGTTATATTGTTTACTTTCTCTACACAGTGTATGTAATAAGGAAAGGATTGTAGCTGATTCACGAAAATTCGAAATTGGTATATGATGGATTCATGCCTAATTTTATTGAAAAACAATGAAAATAAATTAAAGTAATAATCCTTGAAATACGCACAAATATAATGTAAAACAAAGCTTAAAATTAAATAAATATTGTCGATGGGCCCAGTCCTATGAAACCGAAATGGTGAATAACATTATAATAATGTTATTCACCATTAATAATTTGCTTGAATAACATTAGATAGTTTGACAGACAGACAACCATAGGTCATAACAAATGCATAAAATATTTTAAAAATAGGTCATTTTTAAGGGAGGTTAAAAATAACATATCATGTACTCTAATATTAAATTATCCATCTTACTTCCTTAAAATTCGACAATTATCTGCTTTGGGCGTTACCCTGGAAAATCAATAGATCTTTATATATATCTGAATTTGTCTGGTTGCTGAATTTGTCCGATAAAAATCATATCTATGCACATATTAAAACATGATTAATTCCTATTCAGGGATACGCCGAACATGAAAATCTGTCAGAATAAGGTTTGAAATTTAAGTACAGTTTAGCCTTCGCGCGTTCTAGACACGCACAGATCGAACTGTTGGTTCATCATCTTTAGTTTTTTTTTAACGAAAATAATGCACAGTTCATGTTGAGCAATGCATACAAATACAAACCTGTGAACTGAAGACTGTGCCGGAAGGCTAGACAGTACACTCCAATTTGACCTCAGTGCTTGCATGGCCAGCCGGCAAAACTGCGGGAATTTCCACAGTCCAAACGATTTGCCTGACAAGCTATCCCACGCACATCAGTTCAGCCTTTCAAGCTTGGTCTGTTCAGGCTGATTGGATGATGGTGCACCTTAGAGAATTGGACTTTTGATCTGCCTTTACATTACTATGTATTGTATGCAAAGAAAGTGTTCTGGTTTCGCTAAAATATTTCCTCATTGCTTATTCATTAATTATAATTATATTGATTACACATCTTTCTTGGACACTTTTTAAATTTATATTATTAAATACTACACTCTGATATATGTTCAATCATGTGCAATTTCTAGAAAATTTTCTATAGGATGATAGTTGCAACTGAAACTGGCTGCACCTAGTAATTAATATTTCCCAAAAAGTCTCAGCAGCTTAAAATGATAATCTCTTCAGTAAACTAGCTCTCGGTTGTGTAATCAGATCCCACTCCCATCGTTAAGATGTTCACAATTTTGCCATTAAACGCATAAGCTTTTTTCGTAACATCATCACTAAGCTCGTGGACGCTTGACTTTGGATCACCTGATTAATTATTTACTCTCAAGAAAATGGTAACCATAGCCATAAAGGGATTTTTTCACTTTAAAGCAGAACAGCTTTTCGAATTTTGTCGTAATTAGAATGTAAGAATAGTTAGCTTGATGGTGTGTGCTGTAGTTGAAATTTAAAATTCTATATTTTATTAAAGCTTTGGGAAACGTTATTTTAAAATGTAACTCAAAAGTAAATGCATGTATAACTACAAAACTTTATGTGCAAGTTACATTATGTGAAAAAGTAGAATTATACTTACGGCAAACCTAATATTACAACAGGGAGGTATAGGAAAAACTGTAAACTTCCGTTATTCAATGTAAGCATTCAATGTTAGTTATTCAATATATGATTAATGACCGTATGAATACAAAGCTAAGTAATTAGTACACACTCAGCATATTCAAGTTAGCCTTCCGCGAGTATAGATTGAATTTTTATAATTCGCATGATTAGAACAGAGTTATTCGGAACTTAATATTTTCAAGCATCACTTCCTATGGGGAATAATGAACATTCCAGGAAAACATAAGTAATTGTTTAGTCAATTCAGGTAACTCATAGTTTGAAAATTATATACAGAGGATTTTTACACAATTTTAGAACGATTTTGATAGAAAAACAAATTTAAAAAAATAAAAGAATTCAAAATAATATAATTTGGCGAGAGAGTATTATATTCGTATGAAAACTAAATTATCGTCTGCTGTAGTTGTGTCTACTTTCAAAATGACGTGACGCACACAAGTTTTGTATAGAAGGTATATATTTGTTCTTTCCAAAGAAAAATATTTATAGTCTGTAATGTAAAAAAAATCTTAAAAATCATGAAATTAGCATTTCTAATTGCGAAATAAGCAATATTATTACTAATGAAAGAAACTATCGTCATGCTTTGCTTTTTACCGGGCAAAGAATATTTAACAAATATCCAAAGGAGGTAGGTAAACTACTAGTATTTACAAAATAAAGTCTGTGGTCTTTAAAAAAAAATACGACTCGATGAATAATTGCAACGTCTTTAAATACCGCTGTATCAACTGTAAACAATGATAATAAAGATTTTTAAATCTTAAATAATATTTTTTTATAAAAGTGGTTCAGTACAGAATACGCCTTAAAATTCTTTATGAAAATCATTCAACCGGAATCAGGTGGAAATATATTGTAACTATTGAAGCATGGGTTTACCCTAGAGCCTTTTGACTATCCTTCAGTTACAATTTAAGAAAGGATTCGTGATAGTCCCTATGTACTATTTTATGTACTCCGTAATATGACGCGTACCCAGTAAAAATGGAATTAAATTATTTTACATGAACGTTCTTGAAAATATACATTTTTTTTTTATCTGACAAGGATTGTGATAGGGTAAATCCTGGATAGATGCCTTCGCCATTTTTTTTAAATCAATATTCTGAGACACATGGTGCACAAACAAGAAACTCATGTAGTCATAATAATTTATTTACATCTAGAAAACATGTGTATTAGGATAAAATAAATTATAAAATACTCAATAAGCAATTATAATTTATTTTGTAAACTCCTTCATT
Organism: Amaurobius ferox; assembly: GCA_951213105.1. Classification (NCBI taxonomy): domain Eukaryota; kingdom Metazoa; phylum Arthropoda; class Arachnida; order Araneae; family Amaurobiidae; genus Amaurobius; species Amaurobius ferox. The sequence goes on from OX578134.1 coordinate 63,511,547, forward strand.
GCGGTATCTCTCCCGAATTGAGTCGGATGTTACGCCGCTCCATAAGGGAAACCTTCCGTATTTAACGTAAATGGATTTAGATGGACGTATCAAATATTTTTCTTCAAAAAATATGTATATTTAAATATAAAAAAGATAAAAAAATAAAACTAAAATTGCAATTTTGTAAAATATAAAAAATTGACTAAATTTGAAAAATTTTTGCATTTTTATTTTAAATTCAGTTTAAGAATGCAATCAACACAGACAAAATAATGACATTGTAGGAATTGATGATGTTAGTCCCTAGCCTCGAACGCGAGACCAGAAGCTTTATAAGACCGACATTATAAGGTTAGACCAAAAACTAGCTTCGGATCCGAACTTATAATTCGGGTTCTGATTCCTAGCATCTTCGATCGATGTTTTTTGGCAGGAGCAGAGTCGACTGCTGCTACAACATTAATGAACATCGGAGTAGGATGAAAATCGACTTAATAGCATAATTATGAAAATTTTACTTATTTTTCAAATAACTTTTGAGTGTACCCATTTCTAGGGGAGAGAAGCCGCACCTCACAGCTTCCTTTCCTTGGATTCAAGCATGGCGAAATTACAATAAAAACACTACACGAAGACTATGCTTCCCTCAAATGAGGAATCCACTGACATTTCTAAAGTTTTAGTTATAATTTACAATCTGTGGTAGCACAATGAAATGTTTCATGGTAAATTTTACAACTCATCTTAGATATTTGTCAATTTCAGGTGAAAAGGGGCACAGGAACACAATGCTTTTATCAAACACATTTGAAACACTAAATGGCACACCATTAGTGTTTACTGCATTACCATCTTACTGTAAGTTTCAGAACTGGGTGGGTGGGGTGGGGGCGCAATCTATACCGGTTGCGGCAACTATCCCGAAATTACCCTACAAATGGCTCAAAATTATAGAATATCAATGCATATATGAAATTCAGTGGAGATATCTACTCAAGTGTTATTTTTATTAAAAATTCTAATTATGGATATCTTAAGCGAGTTGCATACCCAATAGTAAGCATCCTCTAGAAAATCTCAGACTCTTTAATTGATAATATCTTTACTAAACTAGCTCTCAGGTGCGTAATCCAAACCTACCATCATCGTTAAAATGCTCACAATTGTCTCATTAAACGCAGAATCTTTTTGCATAACTGTCTCAGCCCTTAGTTGCTTGCCTTCAGATCAGCTAAGTATTTACTCTCAGCAATTGCAACTATTAAGGAAGATTTCGCCCCTTTAAAAGTAAGATTTCTTTCCGGATTCTACCGTAATTAGAATCTTAGGAATAGTTAGCTTAATGGCGCGTGCGATAATTCAGATTTAATGGTATGTTTCATTAAGGGCTGAAAAGACTGTATTTTCGACAAAGTAAATAGGGGATTTTTCATAAGTCTTTTTAATAAAGTGAGGATTTGTAACTATTTCGCAAAAATTTGATAGAATTCAACTAAAAAAAATTGTTGGTGTTTCACTGGTTTAAGCTGCCCGACAAACTATAGGTTTCTGACATTTATTGATTGAAAAAATTTGATGTGTGCAACACATGACTTTCCTTATATAATGCAATGAATTTACTACTTTTACAATAAAAAAACAGGTTTTTCTTATAGTAGATACTAATATTTTTTCCAAAATATTGAATTTTCGACAATTAGTCGTCATTTTCATTGATTTAGCGCCATTTTTATCCATTTGGCGAGATTTTCGTTAATTTGGCAACATTTCAAAAAGTCGCCAAGTTGGCGACATTCCGCCAAATTCGTCGCCAAAATCTCGCCAAGCGTTATGGATGAAGAAATAAGTTATTCTTACAGCAGATAAATGACTATTGGCGTTCAAATACAAAAGTATTACTTAAAGTATCTTTTTTCATGAATGGAACGAGCTAGATCCACGAGAATGATGTCACCCAATCTATCGCATGGTATTACATATGAAAAGTGAACATCTTTCTCATTAGGAAATATTTTTTTTATTTTATATGACTTTTTGATAATTTTTTTGAAAAATGCACAATATCTCGAGAACGGTTCATGTTAGCGTTCTAAAATTTATGTCAATCGTTTTCTAATGAAAAATTACATAAGAAATGTCTATTTGCGTAACTTTATTAGCGGTTTTGATTTTTTGACGATTTTTTCAAAATTTCATTCGAAAATTTAGTGGGGTTCTGAACATTCGATTACGTATAAAAACAATAGGCTTTCAGTGTTTACGGATTGTGATTTTTGTACCAAATTTTTTTCGAATTGGTTCATTCGTTCGTCAGTTATCGTCTCCATAGTCTCACTGACACACACACACACACACACACACAGACATCACTTCAAAAATGTTTGATTCGTGATCAGGGATGCTTGAAACGTGCTCTCCCGTGGAAAACTCGAAATCGAATTTTCGACTCCGTCACAATACTTTCCTTATACATTACGTATATAAGGAAAGTAAAAATAGTATCAAATTTTATTCGATTTTTGCTCAATTTGGCCGAGAGATAGAGCGCTGTATGAGAGAGTACATATATGGGTGATTTTCAAATGAATTAATTGCCTTTTTAACACTTTACAACAAAGTTGAAAAGTGTTTATGACTTTGTTCATTCTGTCTGTCTGTCTGTCTGTCTGTCTGTCTGTCTGTCTGTCCGTTAGCACGATAACTGCCGTAAAAATGACTTAATCAAAATGAAATTTTAGTATGTTGTTCAGACGGTCTGTAGGACCTATGGGAATATAAATGAATAATATCACACAATTAGTTTTGGATTGAACCCGGGTTGAAAAAATGAAATACATTGAGCCCTATGGGACCTAATTTTTCTAACATTTTTTAAGCGGATTTAAAATTCACAAATTGCTTCGAAAATTTTAGGTAATAGTCAAATTGTTCCATAAAATATATAAAAAAAAATTCAGCTAAATATATTCAGTAGTTTTTTAAATAAAAATTAAAATAATAATTACACATCTTATATGAAACGATCACGTGACCATGATATTAAACGATCACATGACCCACTTCAAAATGAGATATGGCATCCATCTTGTTTCAAATTCGTGATTTTTTAAAGTTCTTTTTAATTCATATTGAGTGTTGTATCCATCCTAAAACTACTTTATTTCTGCTTAAATTCTGTGCATCTACATACTAAAACAACACAATGACAATATATTTGAGTTTAAATTCTCATTCAAATTTGATTATTTCTACAATTAAGCCTATTTTTCACCTATGTAAAATGTAAACAGCAAAATATGTAGAATGAGTTGTATTAGAATTACTGTATTTCTTTAACACAAAATAATTCAGTCCATGGAGTCTGCATGGCTGATATGAATGAAATATTAATTGATTTTATAAACAGAAGGACGATATTTTTCGATGAAGTTTTAAGCATAAAGTTTATGAATTGTAGCTCCATGGTCTTAATTTTTAAATAAAATAAATTATTATAGTATTGTGATGAATGAAATGGAGAAAGTTATGAATGAAATCCTGCTTTTATAGAGAGATCCAGGCGTGTTATTTTTTCTATGACGTCATTTGAATTAATTTCAGTTGTTTTCGATGAAGTTTTCAAATATAATAAATTATCGTAGTATTATGATAGATTTAAAAATATTACCGTGGAATGTATTGCATTTTAGAGATATTTAAACCACGCAATTTATATTTCAATGCCGTCTTTTGAATGAAGTTCATTTTTTTCAATGAAGGTTTAAGTTTTCAAATATAATAAATCAATGTAGTATCGTGATAAGTTTTAAAATATTACCGAGGAATGTATTGCATTTTCGACTTTTTTAAATAAAATTGCATTGAAGTTGGAAAGTGTTTCATAATCAATGCTTTAAGCATGATTGATCTTTCTTGTTTAGCTTTATATCACATAAAAATGTGATTTAGATTATAAATAAAATTTTACTCTGTTATTATTTTTTTGTAATCTTTTCTTATACTGGATAAGAAGGAACACTATAGCTTCCATTAGTTTTGTTACCAACTGAAGAAATCAAAACCTATTTAAAATAATAGTAGTAACACTCCCGAGGTTAACACTCATGAGATGTATAGGGGACACATATTAAATTTAATTTTTAAAATATTAATAATTATATTTTAAAGAAATCACTTGCAATTTTGTTAATTAAAATGTAAAACCATATTTTTTAATTCATATACAAAAGCTAATCTAGTTTGAAAGCATAAAAAGAGACTTCCTTATGTGTGGTGTTTTGAGTTGGGACATGTGCAAATTTATTACTTGAAAACTAAAAATAATAGAAAATAGCTAATATTTTTAAAACATAAACACTTTAATGAGTTCAGTTTATTAATTATAATCTAATGTAACAATATATGTTCTAAGAGTATAAGAAAATAATTTTATTAGCATGAAATATGGGTTCAAAGATCGAGACATCAAACAGGCGGTCATTTTGAAAATCACCCATATATAAAATTTCTAATCTCTGGGAAACTGCTCGTGGTAATTTCTAAATATTGTTGTCCGTTCATTTCATGTTAAAAGTTACTAAGCATTCACTCACTTAATTATAGTAAGTTTGTTTTATTTTTATTAAATTTTTCTATTTCTACTCGCAAACTGAAATATCTGCAGCAGTTTTATGAGTAATTATGTTTTGATAACTTTTTATGCATAAAAAGTGCGAAATTTTTGAGAGGGGGCGGGATCTTCACTTGGTCCATTTGCCCCGAAAATTAATTGGCTCTGATGTTTACCAATTGAAATTATTATATCGAATTTTATTTGATATTATCAATTTGTTCAAGAGTTGTTATTTCCACAGGCATCATTAAAAAATGAAAATTACTGTTTCGTATTAACATATACTCAATCGTGTAGATCTATCAAAATCCTACGGTAAAAATTTTGTCTCCATCACCGTAATTATTTTTTTTTTACACATGCTGTGTAAAAAAGTAAAAATCACTAAGTGACCCTGGAAATAATATCAACTTCCTAGATATATAATTGTAGGAATAAATAGCACTTTCCACCTGTGTATGACAACTGTTACCAAATTGCACACACGTTAAAAAATTTCCTTGTGCTGCCATTTTTGCGATAAAAACTCATGGCCTTTACAATTGTTTAATAGTGTTTTATTGCGTTTTTCAGCCAAAATTTAATGTCTCAAGTGAAAAATGTCCTGTCCTATTGTTTTTAAATATTTCTCGTTGTTAAAAAATAAATTATATGTAAGTGGCAGGAGAAATCAGATATACACTATGTATATTTAAATATTTCAACTCGTTTAAAATATACCCTTACCTTAATTAAAACAATGTTTAATGATTAATTGATGATTCGCTGTTTAAATTGTTTTATGCTATCCAAAATGTTCACTTGTGTAACTTCTTTTCAAAATTCTAATTAATTAGGGATAATATTTGGGATTAAAGTAAGCTGCATCTAATAACTTATTGTCCCCAAAGACCTAAAGTGCTTAAGGTGGTCGCGAAACTGACTTGTTTTGACGTGCCATTACCATTATCGTTATGTTGTTTACAATTGTACCATCAAACGCAGACGCTTTTTGCGTAACAGCATGTTTATCTCCACTCTTGGTCTTTGAGTTGTCTAATTAATTATTTACTCTTAGAAATTGCAACTGTAACCATAAAGGGATTTCATACCTTTAAAAGCAAGGGTATATGATAATTAGAATCTAAAGGTACTTAGATCACTTCTGAAGCAGTTCAAACTGGGACTTGTGTTGTAACAAATGTTTAGTTGTCCTCATATTTGAATGAAAGAAATTATCAAATATTTATATGAGATGAAAATTGGAAGCGATGGTTTGAGATTATTTCTTAAAGATTTGATTTAACTTAGCGTGATATGAACAATATGCTTTTCAAAAATTGAGCTAGGATTTCAGAATATTTTTCTGTCTGCAACAATAGCAATTTGAGCTAACTTATCACTCCATTTAAAAAAAAAATTTCAAATATTTATGATACTTTAAGAGCATCCCATATCCAGAAAACGGAACGACGCTGTGATTAATTTAGAATTCTAAAAGAAAGATATGAACAATATGCGTTTCAAAAATTGAGCTAGGATTTCAGAATATTTTTCTGTCTGCAACAATAGCAATTTGAGCTAACGTATCACTCCATTTAAAAAAAAATGTCAAATATTTATGATACTTTAAGAGCATCCCATATCCAGAAAACGGAACGACGCTGTGATTAATTTAGAATTCTAAAAGAAAGAAGTTCTTTTATCCGAGAAGTAAAATAATAATAGTAATAATAATAATAATAATAACAAATACTACCGCTGCTAGTTTTCATCTGAATTTTGCTATTTTTGTTATGCACAATACAATATATATTAATATATAAAATGCCAAATTACAAAAATTTTGAACACCATATTTTGAATTTGCACACTTAGAAAACCGATAAATTAAATCCACTTCCTTTGGAAATAGCTATTTTTCTCGTTTAGGCAAAATATCTGCCATTTAAACAAAACATCTGCTTTTGCATCGTTCGAATTCGGAAATCATCTGCCTAAAATAAAACTGTATCTGCAGTCGCAATTTCGGTTATAAATGTTCGTAACTTTTAAATATTCGAATTTTAAAACAATCTCGCATAGCCGTTTCGTCCGGGGACCTAAAATACCTCTTCACCGAATTTCGATGCTTTCCGAAGCTTCAATTTTGAGCTACAGATGACACAAATAGCCATCTTATTTTACATATGTAAAATTGCTTTTGTATTTAGGTATAGTTTATATGTTATATAGTATATATGTTTTTGTATTTATTGAGTCAAAAAAGTCTGCTGACCAAACCTCAAATGTTTCGCAGAAAAAAAATTTCTTTGCTTTTAATGGTTAAAACTAAGCAGCCTGCATAAATTCCCCAACATCACAATTACAAGAAGATACTTGTGTGCTATCGAACTCTTTCTTATCGTTAAGGTTCTCCCAATTATGTCATTAAATGCATAAAGCTTTTCCAGAGTGCCACCTTATCCGAGCCATTACGCTTGTAGTATCTGGTGTAATTCTCTCCTGACAATTAGAACAGCATCATAAAATGGAATTCGCTCTTTTTAAATGATCATTTGCTTCCTGGTTTTCCTGCAATGAGGATCTAAGAATAGTTTGCGTCGTGATTCCTCTAGTAGTTTTGACACGATAAATCGTCTGCTTATTTTAGATTTTATTGAAACTTGTAAAAGAAAAAAAAAACATAATATTTCTTTCTGTGTCAGTGAGAAGTAAATATCTGAATTGTCAAGCATTTTTTTTTCTTTCTAGTATTGATATCTGTGTATTTCATGGCACTTGGATAAGACGCGGTTTTTTTCATATTTTTGATTCCATTTTTCGGTTTAATGTTTTAATTTCTGTTTCTTCTACGTAAAACCAGGTACCAAAGTTAGCCAGAAAAAAATTATATTTTATTTTATACATTTTGGTGCAGTTTAAAATAAATGTATACGTGTATTCTTAAAACTTATATTTTGCTTGGTTCAAAATCATCCTGACGGAAACATTAAAATCCCCCCCCCCCCTATCCTCAATATCCTCAATCATCTCCTGACGGCAATAGACGTATTAATATATGTCTCTCCTAAACAATAACTTGTCTTTTAAGGAAAATAGACGCCAATCTCTCTGAGTTTATTTAACGCAAAAAACATTTTATAAATGAATGCCATTCCTGAAGACGTGTAAACAATACTATAACGACGGTGTTTTATGTTTGAATATTGTATTAATAGTTATTTTAAATTCAATAAGTAGGATCACTCCCCCATTACCGATAACAGCATTCATGGGCCGATTTCGAACTTTTTAGGGAGCTAGTTAATATGGAATATCCGATAACTGCATTGACAGCAAGAAAACTTGTTGTGTTCCACAATTTCGAGAATCTCTCTGACGGAGTTCATACGCAACGGAGTTCATACTCACAGAAGCCGATTATAGGTGCATTCCCAAAGTTAGGATCCCGCTCTTATTGCAGATAACATCATTTCGGACCGGTTTCGATCCTAATTCCGGGAACGCCCCTATGGGCATATCCTAGGAGATGAACTTCAATAAGTAATTGTTGGGGGGTGAATAAAATTATATGCATCAGTTTTTTTTTTATCCAGGTTTATAAGTTACAAAAATTTTGAGGATTCGAAAGATGTGTTTGCGTGATATTTATTTATTTTTGACGCATTTCACCAGAATTAAAATAAAAAATTACAACAGAAAATCGTTCATTAGCACTTTACCGTAAAAGTAATTCTAAATCTGTAATTCGAGTAATGAAAATTTTAACTTTTATTTTACGTTAATTCTCATTTTTAGCTATACAGTTTTTAAACATATTTTATCATGACTACATCAAAAAAACTCTTTTGAATCTATATTAAAAGAATTCTCCTTTCCTTTCTTTGGATTTTTCTTTCTGCGAGATCTAGTATATTTTTCCTTTACGCCCTTGGATCTTGTGCCACTTGGCCATGTAGCGTTAAGAAGAAAGTTCCCTATAACGCCATCTGTTCTTAAATATATTTTCCACGGAGATCGATTTCTTCTCAAATAATGGAAAGTCAATTAAACAAACACCTTTTCAATATTGAATGGTTTGTATTCCCAGTAGAATTACTTGCGCTTTTCGTTCCGAGAATAAGAGTATTGAATTTTCTTAGCTTGAAATGAAACGTAATGCTTTGTTTTACCGACAAATATGCCTATTTTATGGGCAGATCTATAATCATTTAATTGCTATAATCGCTTAATTCTGTATAAGCTACAATTATTTTAGTTATTTATATAATAAAATATTACTGTACGTTAACACATAGGATAATTAAATAAAACTAAAAAAAAAATGTTCTTTTTTTCGGTTTATTTAACTAGCAGACATAATCGACTTTTCCTGTGAGTACTAAGCTTTTTTCGAAAGAAATTTGGTCCTCCATTAGGTAATTTTTAGAAAGTATCTTTTAGTAATATTTAAGGGAAATGTTTTCCTTTTTACCTGTTTTTAATAATCCTCAGAAAAAATATTTGTTTCTTACAGAACGGCATTGAAACGAACGCTATACTCCTCCCCGTGAAACATTATTCTTTGTGACCATTTTTTTTTTATTATTATTAAATATGTAGCCATATCCTATAAACCATTCAAATTCAATAACCCGCTTTCTACCTCTCTAGTCTTATGATGAATCTTATAAGCTAGCACAATTAAATCTGAATAGTAATAATTTAATATTATTGGTAGCTGTAAAGGAATGTATTAATATGCAAAGTTAAAGGAACACAGGAGGTCAAAGTTTACAAAATCCTCATGAAATAACTAATTATTTATTGATATTGAAACATATATGGAAAACCGTTTCATAAAATGATGCAGTCAAATCACTGCATAAAAATACATATGAAATGGACTTACATTATATGTCCGTGCAGAAGATTATTTCAAAAACACTGTAAGAAAGTTTATGGGAAAGTCGTAGTATATTCGAAATTCTGATTCAATTTCCGCGTTTTTAACACTTTACAACATAGTTGAAAAAATGAAATACATTGAACAGTATGGGACCTAATTTTTTAAACATTTTTTAAGGGAAGTTAAAATTCACAAATTGCTTCGAAAATTTTAGGAAATACTCAAATTATCCCATAAAATATATAAAAAAAATTTCAGCAAAATGTGTTCGGTAGTTTTAAAATAAAAATAAAAATAATAATTACACCCATATAATATGAAGAGATCACGTGACCCACTTCAAAATAAAATATGGCATCCATCATTTTTCCCAGAGTAAAAATCGTGAGTTTCAAGGTTCTGTTAAATTTAGATTTAGTGTTGCATCTGTCCTAAAACCGCTTTATTTTTACTTTCCTTATATACATAATATATAAGGAAAGTATTGTGACAGGGTCGAAAATTCGAATTCGAGTTTTCGACAGGCGAGCACGTTTCAAGCATCCCTGATCACGAATCAAACATTTTTGAGGTGATGTTTGTGTGTGTGTGAAAGTATGTGTGTGTTAGTGAGAGTCTGTGGAGATGATGACTGACGAACAAATGGACCCATTCGAATGAAATTTGGTACAAAAATCACAATCCGTGAATACTGGAAGCCTATTGTTTTTAAACGTAATCGAATGTTCAGAACCCCCCTAAATTGTCGAGTGAAATTTTGAAAAATTCATCAAAAAATTAAAAGCTTTAATACAGTTACGCAAATAAACATTTCTTATGCAATTTTTCCTTAGAAAACGGCTGACATAAACTTTAGAAGGCTGGCATGAACCGTTCTCAAGATATGGCACATTTTTAAAATAAATTTATCAAAAAATACCATAAATTCAAAAAAATATATTAATTGTTGAGAAACGTGTTCACTTTTCATATGTAATACCATGCGATAAATTTGGTGACATCATTCTCGTGGATCTAGCTCGTTCCATTCATGAGAAAAGATACTTTGAGTAATACTTTTGTATTTGAATGCTAATAGTTATTTATCTGCTATAAGAATAACTTATTTCTCCGTCCATAACGCTTGGTGAGATTTTGGCGCCGAATTTGGCGGAATGTCGCCAACTTAGCGAATTTTTTAAATGTTGCCAAATTAACGAAAATCTCACCAAATGGATAAAAATGACACTAAGTCAGTGAAAATGACAACTAATTGACAAAAATTCAATTTCTTGGAAAGAAGCCACTATAGAAGAATAGCCACTATAAGAAAAACCTATTTTTTTATTGTAAAAATAGTAAATTCATTGCATTATATAAGGAAAGTCATGTGTTGCTCACATCAGATTTTTTTTTATTGTTTTCTATGCATCTATATTCTGCGCCAACGCAATTACAATATTTTTTAGTTTAAATGATCACCAAACTAACGTATGCAGAAACGTATGCATTTTTAACATATGCAGAATGTAAACAAATGAAGCTGTAAGATGAGTTGTATAATAATTACTGAATTTTTTTAACGCACAATTATTTAGCTCTGGAGTCTGGAATATAGGTGATATGAATGAAATATTCATTGATTTTACATAGAGAAGTAGACGATTTTATAGCATTGACTTTTTCTATAAAGTATAAGCATGAAATTAGAAAGTACTTTTACCTCCATGGTTTTAAGTTTGCAATTAAATAAATTACTGTAGTACTGTGATAACTTATGAGAATGTAGACAACTGATTGTAAGATGAGTTGTATAAAATTTGCTAAATTTTTTTCGCGCAAAATTATTTAAGTCTGGAATAAAAGTGTATGAATGAAATATTCATTACATAGAGAGCCAGACGATTTATATTTCGATGACGTCATTTGAATAACGTTTTTTTTATTTTTATGAAGTTTTAAGTTTTTAAATAAAAGAAATTATTGTACTTCTGTGATAATTAAAAAAATGTCACCGCTGAATGTATCGCATTTTAGAGATGCGATACATTTAGCGGATTGCATTTCAGTTGGAAAGTATTTCATAATCAATGCTTTTTGTATGATTGATCTTTCTTGCTAATTCATGTCCACAGTTCATATGCATATGTGTAATTTAAAAAGGTAAAATATTACACCTTGCATATATCCTTAAAATGGTCATACGCTTTATTTTACGTTTTGGTGTACAATTTCTTTACACCTACGGAAAAAATGTCATATCGTTTTATTTTATGTTATTCAAAATGTATTGAGTTTCAAAGCGATATAACGTTTTCTTCATATTGCTTTCGCCGTGACAATTTTTTATCTTTTAAAGTTTTGCTGATATTTTGCTGGAACGAATTTTAATTTCAATGGAATTTCATTCCTAATATCGTCTGTCTTTTGGAGAGACTGACTTCCATTTCACTGTGTTCTCAAAATGTTCCTTTTAATTTACTCCACGAAGATTTAGAACTCTGAATGCTGGGATATATTAAGATGGATAGTGGTTTTAAATTAAAAGTCTGGAACTCCGGTGCGCGTTTAATATGAATCGAATGTATTGCATATTAAACTTCTAGATGAATTCTTCGAATATATATCTCTGAAAAGTCGTCGTTGAATTGCACGTTAGAATATTAAAGATTCCGCGACCGGTTTATGAAGATATTTTTTAATTGACATTACATTTGCTTTTTTATACGTTTCTGTTTTTCAAACTGCTCTGTTACATATCACCCCCCCCCCCTTTTTATGAAATTTGAATTAATTCAATAAGCCCAAGTATTGTTTAAAAGTTGAGAAACATTTGACAGAAAGAAAATCTTTCCTAAGAATAAATTTGAAAAACAGATAACATCCAAGGAAATAACTAAAATTTTCATGCTGCATTTACGAAGTTTTAATCATTTTAGATAATGATTTAAGTTAATTATTGTTTAAATTTCTAAACAGTCACTTTGGAACAGAGCTTAGAATCAGCTTTATCTATGGCATATTCTGGGAAATAGATATTTCAAGACTAAAATTTTCCAAAAAGCAATAATAGATATTTGTTGTGAGCAAAATTTTTGCAAGCATGTCTACAAATAAAAGTATGTGCTGTCGGTAATGCTTAATCATGCCTACGACTCTGATACGTTCAGGAGGGCTAATTAGTATGAGAAAGTATTAATGCAAAAATAAACAAACATAAATTATGAATATTCAACACATGTGCCTCAACTTGTCACAATTTAACTTCACGAACATACATTTTTATTGTTTTATTTCGGAAAATAGTAATTGAAATGGAAAGTATATTTGTAATAGCATGCAATTTTCTGTAATTTTCAGAATCATATTAAATACAGTCAACACGCTTTCAACATTTTACTAAATTAAATTTTTTGATGTATCGCAACAACCTGAAAAATATTTCCATGTGCCCATAAATACCATTCTAAATTTTTTATTTGTTGCACACCAGAAACTTCTACCACCACGAAACAAGAAAACTTCAAAGATTTTCTCGGATTAGTTCTTTGCGGAATCTGAAGTTAAATTACATAAGGGGCAAAGCGAAAGAAAAAAGCAAGAAAATGTGATAAAAAATGAAGCGACATAATAATTGGTTTTACAACAACCCCAAGCAACATTTCCCTCTTTGATCAGATTCATTTTCCCTCCAGAACGTGGCAACCGAACAAAAAGGGTGACATTAATAAAGATGGATGTGGCAACGGCATGACGTCCTTTTGTGAATAGAAATATCTTACCATCATGAAAGGTAGATTACAAGCCGGAAAAAACAGAAACATATCATTCAGATTCGCGTTTTATGAAAGATTTATTTCGCGTCAATATCAAAGTCGACGTTTTTCTGTTCGATCATAATTCGAGAGGAGGCTGTTAAAGGTTTTATTTTTCAATAGCGGGGAAAATAAATTGCAACTGTGTATTGTCAGAAATCTCTTTAGGTGAAAAATATTGAGCTGTTTTAGAAGAAGAATATCGCATGAAAAATTGATCATTCGTTTCTAATAAGAGTATTTATATATTTCGTATCAACTATTTATATGTATTTAGCTTCAGATGAATTATAATTGACTCAGCATTCATTTCCGGAGGGGGTTGTGGAGGTTTACTAAGAATTTTCACTTTTAATTCTTTTTTCATTTCTGGTTCCAAAAAATGTGCATATTAAGTGAAACATTTAATTCTCACGATTGACTACAGGTAGAGCTTTTATGATAACTGATATGGATTCAGCATCAAATTCTGGTGACGCTAGGGTAGTTTACGAAGACTTTTTCACGTCTGGTTTCTTTTCTACTTCCGATTTAAACATTTTCCCTGAGATGTCGCTTAGAAGGTAATTGATATGGATTCAGCATCAAATTCTGAAGATTTCCACTTCCGCTCATATATATATATATATATATAAATTTACAAAAAAATTACAATTAAATGCAAGTAATAATGACTCAAATGTTGCAAACTTTTTAGATTTAAATTTAAATTTACAAAATTGTAATATGGTTATAAACTTGTATGATAAAAGACAGGATTTTAAATTTAATACATCAAAAATTCAACATTTTGACTCTTGTTTGCATATATCTGTATTTAGAAATATTATAATAAACCAGGCTCTTAGAATCAATAAAATTTGTGAAGAATGTTATAAATTAGCGCATTTTATAGAATTATTGAGTACAGCGACTATTAATGCTTATCCTTCCAAGCTTGTTATTAGAATTATCAACTCAGTGTATCAACTTTCACTCGATAACATCCTAGAAAACTTTCCCAATTATAGTGACTAACATACATTAAAAGAAAAAAAAATTATATATAATTATTTATTAATTATATAAATAAATAAAAATGAAAAATATTTATTATATAAAATATATATTCTAAGTCAAAAAAATTAGAAAAATCAAAAAATCGGAAAATAAGATGCATTAACATTAATGTTTTGAATTTTATTTTCGCAAAAAAATTGTAACTTTTGCCAGTATTGAAACTACGATTTGAGCGCCCTTATAATGGTGTATAGTGGCATTCTCGTTTATCCAGTTTTCCTATGAATTACTTGTTTAGTAAGAATTTTCATCTTTGATTCATGTTCATATTCATGATTGCATATATGGATTGTTCATTTTCTGAATTGCTTGTCCGGTCTCCAGCTTAGACTCACTGGACGGGTCTGGGAGTATTACTGTGAACGTTCGTACTGCCTCCCTGGTAGAATTTCGACTTGTTCATTCCGGTGCTTCTAGATAATTAAGCTGTTGAGGTTGATCGTGTATACACGTGGTGGAAGAAGAAGGGTTCATGCCGCATGGTAATACAAATTTTCTTAATGTACCCTATTTTCTTTTTTTCATTTTTTTATGCCTGTAGTCTGAGTTTGGGTATTTATAGTAATGTACTATTACCCAATCTGAAACAGGCATATGTTTGGATTGGTTAGAGTTAAATACTCAGACCTGAGGAGAAATTTAACTCTGACTAATCATCGAATTTGGGCTGGTGCTGTTCTCTACTCTTGTCGGCATAGTGGCCGTGGATTTGCTTCTATGGTGGTGTTGATATTGCTTTTTTTTTTAAATTATTATTACATATTTCTAATATATATATATATATATATATATATATATATATATATATATATATATATATATATATATATATATATATATATAAAATATATATATATATATATGATATATATATATATTGTATATATATATATAATATATATATACAATATATATATATATATATATATATATATATATATATATATATATATATATATAATATATATATATAATATATATATATATATATAATATATATATATAATATATATATATAATATATATATATATATATATATATATATATATATGTATATATATATATATATATATATATATATATATATATATATATATATGTCACATACGAGGTAATAATCCAGGAAAGAAACATTTTCACATAACCAGAATCTACTTTATTTCAAGATACTTCAAGCAGAGTAGTTACTTGGTCTGGCCGAGGTCCTGATCGTCGACCAGTTAGTTCTCACCAAATCCTCAGTGCAGTCTGCGTTTTTCTCTACCAGTGCAAATTACATTTATATCGGAGAGGGATTATGATACGGGCATGTGGTTGTTTTCTTCTCATTCATTAGGCTTTAAAATATGATTAGGAATGCAGTTTCATATTAGAAAGTTTACAGGGTTAAGATTAGTGACCATGTATGGTATGATCGAAAGAGAAAGAAGAAGTGTTTGCCAACTTATTAATATTAGTGGCGTGGTATAGAATTTAACGAGGTTGCAATATGGTTGCACATGTGCTGGACATGAGATACGAATTTGGAATACTAATTATGAAAGAAAAGGAAGCGTTATTTGGGAAGGCTTAAAATTTATGTATCATATATATATATATATATATATATATATATATATATATATATATATATATGAAATTTTTCGGAAACGTTTGTTTAATTGAATAATGTGAACCAAAACTCATAAAGAGATATAAACATTTTTTAATATTTTGATATTGATTATGATTTATGATATAAGCGTACCTAAATAGTCTTTAATCTGAATATGGGTAAGAATGAGTCGAATGGAGCCTCATATTCTAGATACATTTTCCTGCATTTTATTTATTTATTTTTTTAATATACATTGTATTCTAAACAATTTTGATACTTTTATCGAGGTCGCATATTGTAAATTCAGGCAATCCTTATTGCAGCAGCACATGATTTGCTCGGGGATTTTTGAACTCATAGAAATCAGTTCAGTATATTACCAGTTATATTATGATCAGTTTTGTCTCTCTAGCCCTTTTACGCAATGAATCGTAGTCTTTTACAGCTCTGTAAAACTCCTGGTTAAACTTCCACGGTGTAAATAAAAGTAGTTTGTGGAGACCGAGCTAGAAATGTCAGGCCAGACTGTTTTACTGCTCATATATTAACCCGATGAAACCTCCTAGGGCAAACTAAAGTTTGGGCAAGATCTTACAAAGAATCTGTAGCAGATGCTTTGGAAGATTATATAGGTTGAGAAATAAGAAAAGAGCAGAATTTTTTTCGTGTTCTTATATGACCTTTTGAGTAAATTAATTCCGCATTTCTTTATAAATTTTCGCAAACCACTTCTGTGTACATAATGAAGGTTTAAAGGAGCTCTTCTGAATTGCAAAAGACAACGATTCATTCCATAAAAGTGTTCAAATGTGTGAAGCTCAGAAATGTTCAGAATATTAGAACAATCACCAATTTTAGGCTGCAATCATAGAATTCAACAGACCTAGGCCTATGAAGCTGGAACAAGACATGCCCGAATCCCCAGCATGTGAATTCCTTGTAAGTTGTCCGAATACTTTTAATAATATAAGTGTATATAAATTAATTTTTTTATGCTTTAAAGACATTATAAAAGAAATTTACGACAGAGTTATTCATTAAAATTATATATTTGTTTAGCATTTTGATTCACAGATATCTTACAGGTATAACTATCTAACTTTTTTCCCCCTCTAATTGATTATTTTTTCTTTCCTATTATGTTCTCTTTCAATTTATTCTTCTTCCCCCCTGCAATTCTTGTGTTCAAGAAAGTTTTGAAATATTTCCTAATTAAAAAAGAAAAAATAATAACGCACAGACTGTCAAAATAGATTCAGTACTGGTGTATATGAGGTAATTTAAAGTTACCTTCTCTTAATAAGCAAAATATAAGAATTTTCTTAGAAATTGAAAAATAACGATAGCTAAGGCGATAGTTTCCCAGCATGTTTTTATGAAGAAAATGTTTTTCGGCTGAAGAGTGTTTCAAGAATTCTTTAAATTAAGTACAATGTTACTTTTCAAAGTTGTTCTGTTTTGAAAGTGAAGCGATGCGGAATGATGAATTTAGTTTTGTTGAACTTATTTACATGTGCGTCGTTTTATCTGGTTTCTCGGTTTCTTTTCTTTTTTTGTCTTACAATGTAAGTTAGAGGGGAGAACAATAAGGAGAGTACGGAAAAATTTAGCATTCGCAAAGAATTTTCCGTCTTGGAAAATAATTATTTTTCTGTAATTAAAAATTTTATTTATAAAATGAGCGTTTATTTCTTTCATTAGTAAGTACTAATATAAATGAAGGATATTATATATACAGAGCTTATGAAAGCAGCATGATTGAAAAGCTATCAAAATACGTTCATGACAAAGAGACGGACAAAATATAATAAACTAGCTAGTCCTAAACTAGCCTTTCCGATCGTTTAATGTGACACACACACACTTAATAAAAAATGTTGATATCGTTTCCGAATGTAATACATTCTTTCATATTTAAGCCTAGAAATGGCACACATTTTAGGATCCTGTTGACATATTAAATAGGAAATGATATTGAATCTCATTTCCGCGCGACAAAATGATTTTTTTGTTTAATTTCTTTGATTGACAGCTGAAGGATATCAAATGGTGTGTTTATTATTTCTGGGAGGCAAAGTAGTGAATTTTTTTTTAAATCTCTTTTTACCATCACCCTTAATTTGAAGTTTCTGTTTTTCCCTTAATCTGGGAGTTTAGACTGTTGGAATGGGATCAAAACTAATATTCTAGTTATTGTGAAAGTGTTCGATAATTATAATCATAGCATGGGGGTTTTGAGTTTTTTTTTTTTTATTATTATTATTACATTGCGTCGTCGCCCTTAATTCGAATTTTGTGTACTATTTTTCTTGGCCTAGAAGATGAGACAGATCGAATGAGACCAAAACCAATATTCTGTGAAAGTGCTCGATAATTGTAATAATAGCATAGGGGTTCTGATGGGTTTTTATTATTATTTATTATTATTGTTCTATTTTCATCGTCGCCCAATAATAACATAGGGGATTTGATGTTTTTTTTTATTTATTATTATTATTCCATTGCATCGTCGCCCTCAATTTGAATTTTCCGAACTATTTTTCTCCTTTGGCCTAGAAGATGACACGAATCGAATGAGACCAAAACCAATATTCTAGTTGTGAAAGTGCTCGATAATTATAATAATAGCATAGGGGTTTTGATGGGGTTTTTTTATTATTTATTATTATTATTCCATTTTCATCGTCGCCCAATAATAACATAGGGGATTTGATGTTTTTTTTTATTTATTATTATTATTCCATTGCATCGTCGCCCTCAATTTGAATTTTCCGAACTATTTTTCTCCTTTGGCCTAGAAGATGACACGAATCGAATGAGACCAAAACCAATATTCTAGTTGTGAAAGTGCTCGATAATTATAATAATAGCATAGGGGTTTTGATGGTTTTTTTTTATTATTTATTATTATTATTCCATTTTCATCGTCGCCCAATAATAACATAGGGGATTTGATGTTTTTTTTTATTTATTATTATTATTCCATTGCATCGTCGCCCTCAATTTGAATTTTCCGAACTATTTTTCTCCTTTGGCCTAGAAGATGACACGAATCGAATGAGACCAAAACCAATATTCTAGTTGTGAAAGTGCTCGATAATTATAATAATAGCATAGGGGTTTTGATGGGTTTTTTTTATTATTTATTATTATTATTCCATTTTCATCGTCGCCCAATAATAACAAAGGGGATTTGATGTTTTTTTTTATTTATTATTATTATTCCATTGCATCGTCGCCCTCAATTTGAATTTTCCGAACTATTTTTCTCCTTTGGCCTAGAAGATGACACGAATCGAATGAGACCAAAACCAATATTCTAGTTGTGAAAGTGTTCGATAATTATAATAATAGCATAGGGGTTTTGATGGGTTTTTTTATTATTTATTATTATTATTCCATTTTCATCGTCGCCCAATAATAACATAGGGGATTTGATGTTTTTTTTTTATTTATTATTATTATTCCATTGCATCGTCGCCCTCAATTTGAATTTTCAGAACTATTTTTCTCCTTTGGCCTAGAAGATGACAAGAATCGAATGAGACCAAAACCAATATTCTAGTTGTGAAAGTGCTCGATAATTATAATAATAGCATAGGGGTTTTGATGGGGTTTTTTTATTATTTATTATTATTATTCCATTTTCATCGTCGCCCAATAATAACATAGGGGATTTGATGTTTTTTTTTATTTATTATTATTATTCCATTGCATCGTCGCCCTCAATTTGAATTTTCCGAACTATTTTTTTCCTTTGGCCTAGAAGATGACACGAATCGAATGAGACCAAAACCAATATTCTAGTTGTGAAAGTGCTCGATAATTATAATAATAGCATAGGGGTTTTGATGGGTTTTTTTTTATTATTTATTATTATTATTCCATTTTCATCGTCGCCCAATAATAACATAGGGGATTTGATGTTTTTTTTTATTTATTATTATTATTCCATTGCATCGTCGCCCTCAATTTGAATTTTCCGAACTATTTTTCTCCTTTGGCCTAGAAGATGACACGAATCGAATGAGACCAAAACCAATATTCTAGTTGTGAAAGTGCTCGATAATTATAATAATAGCATAGGGGTTTTGATGGGTTTTTTTTATTATTTATTATTATTATTCCATTTTCATCGTCGCCCAATAATAACATAGGGGATTTGATGTTTTTTTTTATTTATTATTATTATTCCATTGCATCGTCGCCCTCAATTTGAATTTTCCGAACTATTTTTCTCCTTTGGCCTAGAAGATGACACGAATCGAATGAGACCAAAACCAATATTCTAGTTGTGAAAGTGCTCGATAATTATAATAATAACATAGGGGTTTTGATGGTTTTTTTTATTATTTATTATTATTATTCCATTTTCATCGTCGCCCAATAATAACATAGGGGATTTGATGTTTTTTTTTATTTATTATTATTATTCCATTGCATCGTCGCCCTCAATTTGAATTTTCCGAACTATTTTTCTCCTTTGGCCTAGAAGATGACACGAATCGAATGAGACCAAAACCAATATTCTAGTTGTGACAGTGCTCGATAATTATAATAATAACATAGGGGTTTTGATGGGGGGTTTTTATTATTTATTATTATTATTCTATTTTCATCGTCGCCCAATAATAACATAGGGGATTTGATGTTTTTTTTTATTTATTATTATTATTCCATTGCATCGTCGCCCTCAATTTGAATTTTCCGAACTATTTTTCTCCTTTGGCCTAGAAGAAGATGACACGAATCGAATGAGACCAAAACCAATATTCTAGTTGTGAAAGTGCTCGATAATTATAATAATAACATAGGGGTTTTGATGGGATTTTTTTATTATTTATGATTATTATTCCATTTTCATCGTCGCCCAATAATAACATAGGGGATTTGATGTTTTTTTTTATTTATTATTATTATTCCATTGCATCGTCGCCCTCAATTTGAATTTTCCGAACTATTTTTCTCCTTTGGCCTAGAAGATGACACGAATCGAATGAGACCAAAACCAATATTCTAGTTGTGAAAGTGCTCGATAATTATAATAATAGCATAGGGGTTTTGATGGGGTTTTTTTATTATTTATTATTATTATTCCATTTTCATCGTCGCCCAATAATAACATAGGGGATTTGATGTTTTTTTTTATTTATTATTATTATTCCATTGCATCGTCGCCCTCAATTTGAATTTTCCGAACTATTTTTCTCCTTTGGCCTAGAAGATGACACGAATCGAATGAGACCAAAACCAATATTCTAGTTGTGAAAGTGCTCGATAATTATAATAATAGCATAGGGGTTTTGATGGGTTTTTTTTATTATTTATTATTATTATTCCATTTTCATCGTCGCCCAATAATAACATAGGGGATTTGATGTTTTTTTTTATTTATTATTATTATTCCATTGCATCGTCGCCCTCAATTTGAATTTTCCGAACTATTTTTCTCCTTTGGCCTAGAAGATGACACGAATCGAATGAGACCAAAACCAATATTCTAGTTGTGAAAGTGCTCGATAATTATAATAATAGCATAGGGGTTTTGATGGGGTTTTTTTATTATTTATTATTATTATTCCATTTTCATCGTCGCCCAATAATAACATAGGGGATTTGATGTTTTTTTTTATTTATTATTATTATTCCATTGCATCGTCGCCCTCAATTTGAATTTTCCGAACTATTTTTCTCCTTTGGCTTAGAAGATGACACGAATCGAATGAGATCAAAGCCAATATTCTAGTTATTGTGAAGGTGCTCTATAATTATAATTATAGCATACAGGGTTTAAGATCTTTTTATTATTATTTCATTCCATCGTCGTCCTTAATTAGAATTTTTCGAACTATTTTTCCTTTGAACTAGAAAATGAGACGAATCAAATGAGACCAAAACTAAGATTCTAACTAGTGTGGAAGTATACTCAATAATTAAGCAAAATGGTTTTGAGTTTTTTATTATTCCTTTGCATCGTCACCCCTCATTTGAAATATCGAAAAATTCAATTTTTTTGTGGTTTTCAGTGTTTTGATTATATTTTTGCACCATCGCCCTTTGAATTTTGAAAGTTTTGTATTTTTCCTTTTGTCTAGAAGATGATACGAATCGAATGATGCCAAAACCAAACTTCTAGTTATGGTTGAAGTAATTTTGATATGCCACTCAGTCAATCAGCATATAGAAATTCATTTTGCTGTAGAAATGAGGTGTTTGAGGAAATAAGTATAAAATAATCTGTGAAATAATAGCCTAATTTTTAATTTCTCATATTTTGCAGAGAAAGTATTGTTTTTCCAAAAATGTTCGACTTCGAGACTTCGACGGATAAGCGCATTTTGAGACTTCTTAAATGGGTGTTTTGCTAGGTAGGAAATTACGTATTTGTATTTCACATCTTCGTCCAATATTTTATTTTGTCTTCCAAATTTCGCCTCAATCTGCTAAGTAATTTCATAGAAGGGGGGGAGGACTGCATCAACTCCGCAGAGATATCGAGTATCTGTAAAGAGATATCGTTTAAAAGCGGTTTTTCGTTAATAACAAACTCAAAAATGCCAAAATTTTCTATTTGGCAATATATATATATATATATATATATATATATATATATATAATCCAAAAGGTAAGTTCCAAATCCAGTCATAATGAAACGAAGATAAGAACACCTGAAATCTCACTCATAAGGCACATAGCAGCTCACAAAGAAGATTATAATATCTAACCGTAAAGGAATAATATTGGAAATCTCTAACAGAAACATTGCACCTACTGCAGCAGGTGCAATGTTTCTGTCGGCGATTTCCATGGACGCCAATGCCTGCAAAGGGGGATCGAACTGTTTGGGATAAGGTATGTCAAATACCTGTCTTTTAGGAAGGTTCTTCGTTTGAGATGAACGCTGTCCCACCCGTAAGCAAATGTTAAATGTGTAAAATAATGTTATACATTAAAACTTCTTTTAGTCGATTTTTGCTCATTTCAACGTCCACCGTCCCCTTAAGGCATTATTAAATGTCTTAAGCGAAATATATTTTGTTCAACGTTATAATGTTTGTCTACTACGTGTTGTTCTAAGTATCATATTTCAGCTGTTTTCTTTCCCAACAAAGCTAAAAATTAAAAATCAAGTAAATAACTTCTTCTCCTTCGACCCAAACTGCCCGACCTATTCGAGGATGTAAGGTATCTGTTTGGACGACCGGAAAGTGCCACCCAAATTAGACTGGAATCCAGTGGGGGCTTCATCCGCCGTACCCTCCTTCCTTTACCACCAACTTTCGGAAATACTTTCAAACCGACATATATAACGTGCCCGTACTCTGCGCGAACCCGGGGACAGTTTGAGTAGAGGCGGCAATCGAACTCGGGTCGTCTGAGTGCAATCACCGCCCGCTAACCACTGGACTGTCCCACCCCAAAGTGAATAATTTGTTATGTAAAACTGTATAAAGTACCTCCTTTGATGAACGTATGTACACAAAAACCTACTTATTCCAAATTGTGATGTTTACTCTTCGACCTATGCATTTGATGGTAAATTAATCCCCCAATTTGGCTTCTGTGTGCATAGTTGCACAAACACATTTTCAGCTGTAGGCGACGCGTATACTAGCTCTATGTACACGTGATTTTATAGATTGATAAACTATCCAAGAAACTAACCATGTTTATACGTTTTTAGTTAATTTTTTAAGTAAATATTTTCTATTAAATGAAATTCCTGTCTATAATTATTTTTTCTGTAAAACCCTTATATGATATTTAATTTGCTAGTGTGTGTGTATATGTTTTATAATAACATTTTGGTTAATTTATGTTAAGTTGTTTTTCTTCTTTCTAGGTAAGTTGTATTTCCTCTATGACCTCAATGTCTTTGCCCGTTTGGTAAGATTAGTTTTCAGGTTTTATATGTTAATAATTTTTTTTTATGTTTGATGTGCAAGTTTGAACATGTTACTCATTCTGCTTGACGTAAAAGTCCTTTAGTGAAAAGTCAAAAAACTATATTGCAACGCAAACCTAAAACATCGTGGTATACTTTTTGAGAAACGGAAGATAGTCTGTATTTATTCTCAAAATTAACGCATTTCCATTACAAACTTATGTTACCTTATCTATAAATGCCTATTACTTCTGTAAAGTATTTCTTTACTTTTACTACAACCCTTAATTTTAGAATACTTAAGTTATGTATTTAATAATGCATAATTGTGCAATTACTGGTGCTGTTAAGGCAGCACTGTCATTTGCATAATTATTATGTATTAAAAATATATTAAAAATTATATTAAAAATAAGATTATTTCCATTATATTAAAAATAAGATGATTTCCATTATATTAAAAATAAGATGATTTCCATTTAAATATTGTAAAATATCGATTTTATCCTTCTCTTTCAATGATTGTATATATTTTATAAAGTTTGACTATAAAATAAATAAAATCATCAAAGGAGAAGTATGGGTAAAATTGAAGCTATTGCAAACCATGTCGTCTTTCTCATTATATATTTCTCAGAGTATTTCGCAGCTGTATAAAGTTTAGCATGGGGAGGAAACCATTCTTTGATTTTAAAATTTGTTGCTTGAAACATAAAAAATTAAAAAATTATTATTTTTTTTTTAAAAGGCTAATAAATTTCATGGTCATCGAATTTCATATTTATATGTTTAATTAATAAGTGTATGAGATATTAGAATATAAAAAGGCAATTTTCTTGTTTTGAACAGTTTAGTTTCTGTATTCGTTGAAAATCATGAAAACGCTTCTCAGATACCAATCAAACATTATTGAAAATTGCGTGTTGTGGGGATTTACGATGATATTAATATAAATGCTTTGATAATTAGTTCGATTGGTAGGAAACGATTAGTGTAAGAAACGCTTTACATTTTGCTGAGTCATTAAATAAATAAAAATTCAAATCGAATTTTAAAAGTTCTGAAATGTTTTCAGCGGCTTGTCCAGAACTATCTTTACCAATACCGTTACTATGAGTCGCATGAATTAGTCATGTAAACTGATTGCTCTAAGCATCATAAAATACATTAGTAAGTGTAAACTGATTTCCGAGGCAACGCAGATGTTGGGATACACAGTGCAGATAGGCTCTTTCGTCAGGATAAAGAAGACAGGACAACTTCTCTTACAAATGCAATAACAAATGCGCATGTGGACTCTAGAAGGTAAGCTTTGTCAAACCGAAAGCAACAAAAATCGAACGAGAAAACATAGGATAACTGAAGCAGTGTGAAATGAACAGAAGATTCCAAAACACTAAAAAGTAACTGTGAAACTAACAACCCATTTTGACAACAAAATTGTCTGACTCAAATGGAAAGAAAAACTAAAACGTTTCATTTTAAGGTAACTGCAGGATTCAGAAACTATGTAAGCTAACTGTATCTGTAACCGAAAACAGCAGTTCCAAATAAAGGAAGAGGCAACCGTTTTCAAGAAATAAACTAGCAACATTATTAAACATTATTGATATAAATAACGGAAGCAACTGGTTTCGGATCATAACTAAAATACTCAAAGATAGTCGTTATGGAACACCTAGTTCAATTATAAAAATTGCCTTTAATATCTAAAATAAATGAGGCCATAGTGATCTTACGAAAGAAATTTGACTAAAATGAGCTTCTCTAAAATGAAAACAGAAGAAAGGGGATAAGGGGATGCCCTTAGGGGTAGCGTTTTAGACAAAGTGTCAACACAAATCTACAAGGACTCAAATTTGGAAAAATGGAGTCAAATTTCTCCAGAAAGAAAGGTGGATAGAACCATGAAGCTGAAAGAAAACTACTTCTAGCTTCGTGGATAGCACAAATAAGTCACTTATAAATAAAATAACTGGTGTTTCGGTTCTTTTTTAGTTATTTAATATTGGAATCAAATTTAAAACGAGATAAATTCAGAACGTAGTCGAACCTTAAACGCCTGTTTCCATATGAGCATGATATAAAATTGAAACTTTTTCTAACTTTTTCTATAACAATTTAATAAGTGTTCAAATAAGCATACACAAATTCTTCATTAAATACGCATAAATAATTTTGTGGTCGTCTGCTAACTTTTATCATGCATTTTTTTTTTTTCAAACCTACGCGTAAGCAACCAGAAAACATTAAGTTGCTCATTAAAAATATTTTCTTACCACGGTCTTGAGTTTTGATTGTAACTCTTCTGGTGCATTCTTTTATTTTCTTTTTAAATCCTCATGAATAAGAGACGCTATGGCCTCAAAAGAAATGAAGGCTTTTTCGGTTTTCTCCGCCTCTGTTTTCGGGGCAGATTAGTGGAAGTAGCGCTTTTCTCACAGAATGAAACTATCTATTATACAATCGTCTTTAGTTGTGGTTATTAGTTTGGGTTTTCTCTCATTTATCTTGTCTTAAAAATTTGGCTGACGAAATTGCAAACAGTATTGTTTATGTGTACGAGTTTTTTGCTTTCTTATTTTGTTTTAGAGACCAGATACTGCACGTTATTGGGAGAAGAACAGAATTACAGCTATATAAAGTACTTATAAGACCTACTTTAATTTATGCTTCAACCTTAATTTATTCTTCAGAGGCTTGGACTCCCACAGGACATGATGCGAGGACTCTGTGTTTTTGAGCGAAAATGTTGGAAGTATTTTTTGTGGAATTTTGGAAAATGATATTTGTAGAAGAAGATACAATTTTGAACTATGCAAATTATACAAAACTTCTGACATAGTTAAGTGCATTAAAGTTAACAGACTGTAATGGGCAGGATATTTGCTAGCAATGGATAATACCGAAATCGCTAAGATAATTTTCATGTCTACATTAATCGGGAAAAGATCTAGAGGACGTTGAGATGAATCGATTGTGTGGGCGAGGACTTTGAAGAGTTAAATATAAAAAAAAAGGGGGGGGGGGCAATTATTGCTCTATAGGGGACAACTTGGAATACTCTTCTGAAAAAAAACCAAGGTCAGTGGGCTGTCAAGACGTTGATGATGAAATCAAAAATTGTTTTCTGGAAAACATTTTGAAATTTTGAAGGTAATGCACGTTTAAAGACTTCCTAATCACTTTTCGACAACTTTTGAAATGTTGTTCTCTTATGTATATATGTAAGGTGCAGACACGATAACTGAACATTTATGTATGTATCTCAATAAAATTCTATATTTAAGCTAACTCAAGTTTTCCAATTTTGCCAGAAGACTCTCATTTTTGAACAATTTCTCCCGGCCTCCCCTTTATTTTAAACACTCAAATCTTACTAAAATGTCTTTTTTCCCAACTAGAATTTTGAAAAGAATCCTATAGCACGATATATGGGCGTAGCCAGTACCATGGAAAAGGAGGTATTACCGAATGAGGGGGAGGGGGGGTTACAGAGCTGGATTTCGTATTCCAATAACATAATTAGTTATCCTTAGGTCAATATACATTTAGTTAAATGTATGGACCTATGGGGAGCTAATGTAATTTGTTCACCAGTGAGGGGCATTACACACCTCTCCGACAACCCTCCTCTCTTACCTACACCTATAACTTCTTATTACTATTATTATTATTATTATTTTAAACTCGTAGGACGCATAATCATTCCACTAAAATCTTATAACTGAACGTAAAAAAAAAAAAAAAATAACCTATCCTTAAAATTTGATCCTTTTTAACCGATCATTTGTTTCAGAATGGCTCGAAAAAATTATCAAGATCTGAAATAAAAGACTAAATATAATTTAATGTCTGGACTAAATGCTAAATGTATGCGTAATTTTGGATGACAAAATAAATAGACAACTTCATTCTTCTGGATGACGTCATTCCTCCGAAAACCCTCCTCTCTTACCTACACCTATAACTTGTTATTACTATTATTATTATTATTATTTTAAACTCGTAGGACGCATTCCACAAAAAATCTTATAACTGAACGTCAAAAAAAAAAAAAAAAAAAAGAAACATTTTTAACCTATCCTTAAAATTTGATCCTTTTTAACCGATCATTTGTTTCAGAATGGCCCGAAAAAATGATCAAGATCTGAAATAAAAGACTAAATATAATTTAATGTCTGGACTAAATGCTAAATGAATGCGTAATTTTGGATGACAAAATAAATAGACAACTTCATTCTTCTGGATAAACCATTTTCGAGATATTTAAAATCTTTCTTTTTATTTTGGCTAAATCGCCAACTGAAGAAAAAAATATTTTAAAAACTGCAGATTTAATATGATTAAAATAAGTACATTGTGTCCCAGAAAGATTGAAAGGCGCTTAATTCTTTATTTGTTGGAGATAAGTTGGCAATGTAAATTGCAAAAATGTTGAAAGTAAGGTAAGAAATAAGACTACGTTAATGACATAGTTCTCCTATACACTTTTTACATTTTCATACGACAAATCATTTTTATACGATATTACATTTTTATACGACATATCAAATTAGATAAGTAAATTTGTGACATATCACAAAAAAGATAAACTGGATGATAATACATAGGATACCCAACCGCGTAGTGAGTACCACAGATTTATATGATCTCTGTCTGTGTAATGCTTTATTTAAATGCATTTGTGGAAAAAAATATTGGCACATATTAACGTATTTTTGATCTAAACAATTTTCATTGTCAATTTGTTTATGATCCTTATTTTCACTAATGAAACAGCCTTTCACATGGTACGGAAAAGTGGTATAAGTCAGGTTTTTCCCTTCATCATAATTCAGTTGATTTTAAAGATACAGATATGCGATTTTTTTAATGATCTTCTTGCATTAAAAATAAAAATTTTCTGATTGACCAAATTTGTCTAAGGAGGTCGTATAAAAACTTAAAAAGTGTAACTTTTTGAAAACGAATGGGAGGATTATTTCATTAACGTAGTCTTATTTCCTACCTTACTTTCAACATTTTTGCAATTTACATAGCCCACTTATCTCCAACAGATAAAGAATTAAAGCGCGTTTCAATCTTTTTGGGACACCCTGTATACATTTTATGTATTCTGTACAATAAAACTAAAATTGAAAATGAATGAATACAGAAAAAGAAAGTAAAAAACGTAATAAATTTGAGTTTGTAGGAAAATTCATGTGCTGCTCACATTAAATATTCTTATTTGTTATTTAAACTTGTCATATAAAAAATAATTATTCTGCGAAAAATATTTATATCTAATTGAACGTGTATTACATATTTTTCTTTCCTTTTATTCGGTGGAAAGAATTCTGTATTTCCAAGTAAATTCGCAAAGTTCTCCTGTTTTTGACTAAATCTTTATTAGATTGTGGAGCAACTGTAAAAATCGACTCTTCTGCTTACATATTTCGTTTCGTGCTGACAAGTTGTCATTGATTAAATTAAGGCTTCTACGTCGCGAGTTATGTTGACAGCCGATGTCTACTTTTACCGTCAGTTTAAACTATTTACCTTTGCATTATATTTTTTATGCGTAAGTTGTTTTTAGAATTTATACGTTTTTTGTGAAAGGAAATATTCAGAATTTGATCAAGGTTAGAGTTCCTATGTAAAAAGATAATGTACCCAGCACATGACTTTTGTTCCAGAAGAACGAATTTAGATATCTGTAGCGAAATGGTGCAAATTACAGCTTTTAATTTCTGTACAATATATGGTAAAGTAGGAAAAGTATAGAAAATTGGAATATGTTCGAGAATTGGAACTCGGGCTTGAATTCTTGGATTTCTATTTTTGGTTACAGCAATCAAGATATACTTATGATACATATGAAGTATCATACGATATACATACGAAGTTTCATACGTAGTGCATGAAGTTTTCATACGTAGTGTTTCATATGCATCAGACGGCCATCTTCCTTTATTGTCATAGAAGCATCTCTCAAAAACAGTATATGCAGTGTTTCATACGTAGTGTATGAAGTTTCATAAACTTTTCATATTTCGCAGAATTTTTTAATATCAGGGAATTATCCTACGGATTCGGTTTAAAGCTCGTTGAAAAGACCATTTTTCGATTTCTCCGATGGTGTTCAGACGGACATTCTGGAATAATATTTTCTATCGTTAAGGAGCCAATTTGTGCGAAAATTGCACAAAATGGTTTTAGCATTTAATAACTAGAAAACGAATTCGAATTTGAAAAAAATCTCTCCAAGGTGTCTTTTTCAGGGAATCTCTGTACTCTGTACCAAATTTTATTTCTGTGGGCCGCTTAGTTTTTCCACTACGCGACGGACAAGCAAACAAACAGACGGACATTTTCCTTTATTGTCATACTTGTAGAAGCATCTCTCAAAAACAGTATATGTTAACGTTGCCAAATCATGTCATTCGTTTTTAAATAAAAATCTCATATAAGCAGCCTATTACTAATATACTCTTATATAATACTCTTATATAAGCAGCCTATATTTAGAAAATCACATATCAAGTCGAAAACATAAAAAATCATTATTAAATGATGAAGGTAATGTAGATATTAAGGAATATGAAATTGCTTATATATCTATATTAAGATCATATAGAATTAATAATTGTAATAATATTAAAATCCCTCTAGAATTTTTAGAAGAGAAAAGAAAGGTTGTAATAAAAAAAATAAAGCAAATTTTGGAAGAATTTAACGGTATAAAGGTAAATTTTAAATTGTTTTGTTTGTATAAATTGAATGAAGAAATTCAACAGAATTTTCATTCAAAACTGAGAATCAAATTATATTAAAATCTAATGATTTACATACTTTTTATGATTATGTTATTGACAACTTATAAATGAATCTGATGATTTTATATCAAAAGGATCTGGTTGGAGTCTTGAAGAAATTAAATTTTTGGGATTGAGAATAAATAAGTATCAACCCTTGAGAGGGTCAAGTTACATTGATTTACCTGAAAACATTAAATCTAAACAAGCTATAATAAATGTAAAAAATAAAGATAATAAATGTTTTATGTGGTCTATATTATCAGCAATTCATCCTGTAAAAAAAGATCCTCAAAGAGTGTCAAAATATGAGCAATATAAAGATGAATTAAATTTTAAAGGTATTGATTTTCCTGTTTCATTAGACAATATTAAGAAATTTGAAAACACTAAATAATATATCTGTAAATGTTTATAGTTATGATGGTTCAATTTATCCACTTAGAATAACTAACAATAAATTAGAAAAACATGTAAACTTGTTTTATATGAAAGATGAAAAAAATGATCATTATTGTTGGATTAAAAATATGAATAGTTTGATCAGATCACAAATTACTAATAATCAAATATTTTTATGTGATAGATGTTTAAATCATTTTTATTCTGAGGAAAGATTAAAGATACGTGTGGAATACTGTAAAGAGAAAGAAGCTGTCACAATTAATATGCCTAAAAAAGATGAAGTTATTCAATTTAAAAATCATGAAAGAAAAATGAGAGTACCATATATTATATATGCTGATTTTGAATCTCTCTTACCTAAAATTGATACACGTGAGCAAGATCAAACTAAATCATATACTGTGAAATATCAAAAACATGTAGCAGATGCATTTTGTTATTATATCAAATATGAAAATGAATACTTTAAACCTCCTGTTGTTTATAGAGGACCTGATACAATCAAAAAGTTTGTATCTATGTTAAAAGAGGATACTCTTAAAATTGAAAAATTTATAAAAGAAAAAACTAAAAAATATGAAAGTATCAAATCAATGATAGAGTTCGATGAAAATCATTATAAAAGAACTAATATTTGTCATATATGTGAAAAACAAATCTTAAAGGATGAAAAAGTAATTGATCATTGTCATATAACTGGAAAATATAGGGGTCCTGCTCATAATGTTTGTAATTTAAATTATCAGATTCCAAAATTTATTCCAGTAAAAATCCATAATTTAACAGGTTATGATTCTGATTTGTTTATAAAAGAACTTGGATTTGATAAATCAAAAATAGATGCTATACCTAATACTGAAGAAAAATATATATCTTTCAGCAAAAAAATAGGAGGTATGAAATTGAGATTTATTGATTCATTTAAATTTATGTCTTGCAGTTTAAATAATTTATCAAAAAACTTGAGACCAGAGTATGAAATAAATAGATGTCCTCCAAAAATACGGAAAATGAAATATATTATATACTTAAAATCAAAATTTAGAGAGACATCATTACATTTTCCTGATGATAAATTAGATCTCATTACAAGAAAAGGTGTATATCCTTATGATTATATGGATTCTAGAGATAAATACAAAGAAACAGAATTACCTTCAAAAGATAAATTTTATAATAAATTGAATGAATGTAATATAACTGATGAAGAATATAAACATGCTCAACGTGTTTGGAAAGAATTTAATATAAAAAATTTAGGTGAATATACAGATTTATATGTCAAAACAGATGTATTAATTTTAACAGATGTATTTGAAAATTGTAGAGATGTTTGTTTAAAAACTTATAAATTAGATCCAGATTGGTATTTTATTGCTTCTGGTTTATCTTGGGATGCAATGTTAAAAATAACAAATGTTAAATTAGATTTATTAAATAATTATGATATGATTCTCATGATAGAAAAGGTTTAAGAGGAGGAGTTTCACAATGTTGTAATAGATATGGAAAAGCAAATAATGAATATATGAAAAATTATGATAATAGTAAAGAATCCAATTAATGTATTTAGATGCTAATAATTTATATGGATGGGCTATGAGTCAATATTTACCATATGGAGAATTTAAATGGTGTAATCGTGATGAAATAAATTATGTTAAACGTGAAGTATATAACCATAAAATAAAAGATGATTCAGAGAATGGATATATATTTGAAATTAGTTTAAGATATCCAAAAGAGTTACATGATTATCATTCAGATTTACCATTATGTCCTGAAAATAGAATTCCTGAAAATTCGAAACAAGGTAAGTTATTAACAACTTTATACGATAAAGAGAAATATGTAGTTCATTATAGAAGTTTAAAACAATATTTGAAAATGGGTTTAAAGGCTGTAAGAGTACATAGAGTATTACAATTTAAACAATCGAATTGGTTGAAAAAATATATAGATTTAAACACTGAAATGAGAAAGAAAGTTGCTAATGATTTTGAGAAAGATTTTTATAAATTGATGAATAATTCAGTATTTGGAAAAACTATGGAAAATATAAGAAAACGAATCGATGTAAGATTGTGTTGTAATTATGATCAAGGTAAAAAATTAATTGCTAAACCTAATTTCAAATGTAGAACTATTTTTGATGAAAATTTGTTAGCTGTTCACATGAAAAAAACAAAACTATATTTTAATAAACCGATTTATGTTGGAATGAGTGTATTAGATTTATTTAAACATTTAACGTATGATTTTCATTATAATGTCATGAAACCGAGATATAAGGATAATATTAAGTTATTATATATGGATACAGATAGTTTTATATATGATATTAAAACAGATGACTTTTATGTAGATATGAAGTCAATGATTGATTATTTCGATACATCTGATTATCAAGTAAATAATCCATATAATATATCTAGATGTAATAAAAAAGTATTAGGTAAAATGAAAGATGAAAATAGCGGTGTGATTATGGAAGAATTTGTAGATTTAAGAAGTAAAATGTATTCAATAAGATTAGAAAAACAGAGTGTTGAAGAATATAATAATAATGAAGAAGATAAAGAAAACCATAAAAAATTTGAGACTAAGAAGTCTAAAGGAACTAAGACTAGTACCGTTAAAAACAGAATATTATTTGAAGATTATAAAGACTGTTTATTAAATAAAAAAGATCAATATAGAACACAGAATTTAATTAGAAGTAAGAAACATGAATTGTATTCAATTCAAGTGAACAAGATAGCTTTATCAGCAAAAGATGATAAAAGATTTATATTAAAAGATGGTATGAATACTAGAGCTTTAGGACATTATAAAAATGTTAATTCTATATAAATGGATGAGTGCTTAGGTGGAGCTTTAAATTTCACAAATTCTGAAGACTATTTGACTTATCTTTGTAAAGATGATAAATATGATCATGCTAAAAAACTATTATCAGAAAGTTTTCAAAGGATTAGGAGTTTTATATGTTATTTCAAAGAACTTATTCTATTACGATTGGCAGGGTGAATTTATATTTATAAAAATGTTTACTAATAAATGGAAGAGTTCAATAGACTGAGAGGTTATCCCAAAACGTTTAAATTAAATGATTTATATCCTGAGGAATATGATCTGATATCATTGAGAAAAATTAAAGCTAAATATGGAGATTCAGTAATCGTAAAATTAGATGTGGAAGCAGAAGAAAAAGAGTATTACCTTGCGAATAAACATGAAAAACTTTATGATGAATCAATATATAAAATCAATAAAGGTAGATATATATTTAAGTATTTGCGTATGATTGATGATAAATACGTATATGAATTAGAGAAAGCTTAATCATTTTTCAGTGGGGGGGCGTCAGCCCCCACTATAATTATCATATGTTTTGTATATTCATAATGATATCATATTTTTATAATTCTTTTTAATTTTATAAAAAATGTTTAGATTTAGTTAAACATTTTGAGTTTTTCTATTAAATATATGGGGGGGTCTCAACCCCACCCTTTAAAAACAGGGGGCTTCCATTCAGGTCCTCTTTTTTCACGCATTTATTTTAAATAATTCACTGCATACTTTTGTTATAAAAAAAGGACGGGCTCGGCATTTGTAATAGGATTGCACAGGCAATTGGAGCGC
Organism: Amaurobius ferox; assembly: GCA_951213105.1. Taxonomy (NCBI): domain Eukaryota; kingdom Metazoa; phylum Arthropoda; class Arachnida; order Araneae; family Amaurobiidae; genus Amaurobius; species Amaurobius ferox. Next base: position 63,546,200 of record OX578134.1, read on the forward strand.
GATCGCTGCGGGCGGTTTCTCTCGGGCATCGGAGAAGATGGGAGATCCGCGCTGATGTGACAAGGGTTGTACACAGCGATTGGAGCTGATGGTGGCGTGATGATAGTAGAAGATAAGCAATGATGACTCAAACCTTTTGAATTTACCTTTTTCTTTATTTGATGAGAAATTACCATGTTCCAAATCATATACATCAAGAAGTATTAGACATCGAATTTGTTGACGATGATACTTGAAATTACACTTGGATTTCCGACATTACAGAACAATATTCGTCGAATACAACGGCGGATCCGATAGTGGTTTGCGCCGGTTAGACATCTCAAAATAATCAATCTAGGATGAACAAATCTCGTGACTCTTTGAAATTACATTAAAACGCGACTTAAACAATTTACTTCATTATTAATTTAATTTTAGATACATTCTATTAAAATACACTCTGTTCTTTGCCCCGCGGGCAAGAACACGTCCGACTGCTTTGGAATTTCATCGCCAACTAAAACTATTCACCGAAAACAGACTTGAGCATCTTTAATGTTATTACGCGTTCATGACGCAAAGAAAAAGAGTTCCAATGTTAAGGAATATGAAACGCAAATACGAAGTACATGTACTAAAGCGCGTGACAAATTACTATGCCAAGGTTTACCGAAACTGGCGGGAAATATCCAACAGGCCGAAATACAGAAATAGCGCTTTATCAATTTGGAATAAATTTCTAAGAACAAGTTTTAGAATCGAAAGTGAATTAGAATTTGCGGAAAGTTAAATTTTGAAAAAAAATAATTATTAAACAAGGCAAGCATTTCACACAACACTTTTAATATGTCTAGCTTTTTAACTAAAAAAGTTCACTGTTAAAAGGTATATATACACATTTTTAATATATTAGAGGACTTCCATTCATTTGGAGGTCCTCTTTTTTCACGCATTTATTTTAAATAATTCACTGTGAAATTATACTTTTAATAAGTCTAGCTTTTTAACTAAAAAAGTTCAGTAATTCACTATTAATATTTAGTCTAAATGTAAAAAAGGTATATATACACCTTTTTTAGCTATAAAATCATGTTTTTAATATTAAAATGGATCTAGACCTTTTTTTTCTATAAAAAAATGATAAAATAAGCTATAAAATCATGTTTTTTAGTGTAAAAAGAGTCTGTGCGCTCATACGGGTGTATGGATACTATTCACAGCTCTAGAATTTGTTCTTCCCTTTTTAATTTTCTTATATACATAATGTATAAGGAAAGTATTGTGACGGGAACGAAAATTCGAATTCGAGTTTTTGACGGGAGAGCAAGTTTCAAGCCTCCCTGATCATGAATCAAACATTTTTGACGTGATGTGTGTGTGTGTGCGTGTGTGTGTGTGTGTGTGTGTAAAAATGTATAAGAGTTCATGTATACATGTACATATATAATTTGTAATGTGAAAATCTCTAAAAATACATGTATCAATGTGGATGTAATCTGTAAAGTAAATATACATGTAAGATCATCAAACCATAATATTTCATGTTTTATTGCATGGTTTGAAATATTGTCGCCTCTAGACTTTTTTTTAAAGTTTGTTAATTTGCCCTAAAAGCCAGATTGTTATTATAAGAATTTGACGTCTAATTTTTACAGAATTTCATGAATAATAGAAAAAAAGGATACAAATTACTTTCCCGTTTCCTAATTATTCAATTATCAGTGATATAATTAAATGTTCATTTTCCTTGATACTAGAACTGCTCTTCAGAAATCTTAACCAACTTTGGAACTTTGTTTCTTGCGAAGTGTTATTACTCCAAGTACAGAAAGAGTTTTTCGTGCTTTCCTAACTCCATATTCTTTGACAAACCCTTCATTGGGATAAGAAAAGAAGACAAATTAAACATTGGAAAAGACAGACAAACTGTTCTCCCATTTTCCTTCTTTGTATTGACCTAGCTCTACAAAGAAGAGTGTTTCTACAAGTAGACAGCATTTCGGGAGGTGACATTGTTTGCAATCTTCGTAATGTGGTACTTAAACTCATGATGCGAGCATTCATGCATGGCTATCATCAGCTGTTTAATATATAAGAATTTTTATTACATGTTTCGATAACTTTGCCTTGATAATAGCTTTTATTTAGTTTCTTTAATTACAACCGGTTTAAGGCAGGAATGAAGTTCTTTTATTCCACTATATAATGTTGGCAAGTTTTCACTTATTACATGTAATGTTATAAATTTTCAATGAATTTTTCACAAACTGACAAAAAGATCGTTATCTGTAAGTAAAGTTATGGTTAAGCGATGCGACGTACAAAGAATCAGGTCAGGAAGGAACGGTACACAGGAACGGACCAGGTTAACATTGTTTTCTAAAATTCTTCCATTAAAATCATGTTTTGGTATTAAAATATTTCTTGTATATCTTTTTTCAGTTTTAACCATTGTTGATAGTTACCTTTTCTTTCTCCGCACCCATATCATTTGATATCTTTTCTTCTTCTAATCTGCTTCTTTGTACCTGCAATACATCCGGGTTTGTTATTTAAATGAGGGTGGAACCTTTCTTTGAATCGCATTCCCAACCCTTTAAACACGGTGTGGTTATTTCCGTATCAAACGAGGATAAAGTGATGCGATTGCAAAGTTGTTCTAGATACCTATGCATATAAATCACTCATTCCATTCATGATTTTCAAGGAATACATTTCAACTGAGAATACATACATTTTCAGGTGACATTTATTGTCAGTTACTTGATTGCTGTTTACTTGTACATCATAAATATGTGTGGAAAGTTTGTAATTTTTTAGGGTTGTCATCTTTTTATTGTTATAGAAATAGTTTATAGATTTTACATTACACCTAATCCTCGATTTATCCTGTTGATTAGTTCTACAAAAATACCTCGAAAATTAACATGGTGTACACAGGGGATAACATACTCAAGTATGTTTTAACATGAATTTCTTTATATATTTTCGTTTTAACATTGTTTTCAATTCTACTTTTACACGGGTTTCTTTACACGTTTTTATTTAGCACTGTATCCAATTTTCTTTCTACATAATTTGTTTAAATCTAAAACGGTTCAAATAACACAGTCAGTTTAAATTAATTCAATTTTTATTTTACATAGAGTTTTTTTTTTATATACAAAGTAAGAACATATTTACCATGTAAAAATTGACTTGAGTATATGTACCGTTGTGTAAAAGCAAACAAACATCTACCGTGTAAAAATAGATTTGAGTGCAGAATCAATTCGGCTGTTAAGCAGATATTTTTAAACGGTTGTAATGTATACTATGTAAAAGACCTATGTGTAGAGAGAGATATAAACTCAAGTCTGATTTTAAACAGTCTGATTAACAGTTTTAAACGGTCAAGTCTGAATTTTTATTACACGTTTGGAACGCATCTACTGCGTAAAGATATACTTGAGTGTATGTACAACAGTCATCTTAAGAACGGATCAGGTTAACATTGTTTCCAGACTGCATTCATATAGATACTATGTTTGGTTTTGATTAAAAATCTATGAAACTTTTATAAACATACATATATTTAGTTATTTTTAACCGTGTAAAACGAATATAGAATTCTGTCTGTTCTTTATAGAGTTCTGTCGTCCGAAAAAACCGAAACTTTTAATGTCGAGTACAATATAATTCAATACTTTTGGTACAAAATGATGGAAAAAAATATGAAAAATAAATGCAGAAATTAATATATGTCATTCAATGAAAGTATGGACCTCATTGAATTGTTTAAATATGTGTAATTTAATCCTACCAGTTGGGAAGAAAAACAAAGTTTAAACCTCATTCACGGAAATGCTGAGTCTGGAGACTTTCTTTACATTTTGAACTATTTTATTTTTATTGTAAAATGTTTCACATTTTTCGGCTTTATAGTATAGAAAAAGAATCGTATTTATGTAGTTGTACCTACATATGACAATAATGACGTACGTATAGTTTTCTCTGGCAGGAAAACTATTTTATGTTGAAAACTCGGAATAGAACAAATTTGTGATATCATTTATACTCCTTGTAGTAAAAATGCCAAGTTTTTGAAGTAATGTCAAAGTGCGAAAGGTAAAATTCTTTCCTTGACAATGTACAAACTTCTGGTTATGACCTAAATCTATATCCTTGTATTTGAGGCTTCATCTTTGATTATGTACGAATAGTTTTCTCTGGCAGAAAAACTATTTTATGTTGAAAACTCGGAATATAAAAGATTTGTGATATCATTTGTGCTCCTTACAGTAAAAATGCCAAGTTTTTAATGTAATGTTAAAGTGCGAAAGGTAAAATTGTTTCCTTGACAAGGTACAAACTTCTGGTTATGATCTAAATCTATATCCTGGTATTTGAGGTTTCGTCTCTGATTATGTATTATTTCCTTGCATTTTAGATGCCCCAAAAAATAATACTGTATGAAAGTTATAGAATTGAGTCTGCTTTTAACAAATGGTCTGTTCTTACGAAGTTTTGGACGGTCTTAATGTTCGAGCTACTGTTAATACAAAAGTTAATCATATATAGTGATGTAGCGATATAGCTAAGGGCATTTTTGGTTTCGTTAGTGGGATCGTTTCTTTCTAACATTTCGTTTGGTTCCGTTTCGTTTCACATGCTTTAAAAAGATGCATGGTCTGTCATTTAGTTTTCATAAATGTTTTAGTGTGCTGGTATCCACTGTAGAACTGTTTCCTCTCTCTTTCCCTTCAAAATTTGCATTAAAAAAAATGTTCCTTCGAAGAAGTACATTCAAAATAGTGTTTTAGTTTATTCTTTTTTTATTACTTTTCACCAATACATATGTAAAGGGAATTGTTTTGATAGTCAAAAACCGATCCTCTGATTTTGATGAATTTACAGATTTAGAACATCTTTGAATACAAATCAGCCATTTTTACAATTGCTTTGGTGAAACTGGGCGTGACATTTATCGCAGCGTATTTAATTAAAAAAATGAAATTTTTTATGAATGTTTAAATTTTCCTTTAAAAGTTAATTGATTTTAGAAGAGCTCTGACTATCAGGGAAGGCCCTTCATTATACAAATTCAGTGGAATGCAGTGACAGACAAAAAGTAGTTAGAAATGCAAATTTATCTGCAGTCGCACAATGTGTGCATTGCAAGGGTGTAGTACCACGCTAGCCAGAAGTTGATTCACTTTATGCCAGACCGTTTCAAAACTGTAATTGCAGCTCTAAGAGGATAAACGAACTTTCAAGGACTTTTTAAAACATCATACTACTACCGTCACTTGTTATTTCAGTTTATATACGCATAAAAACCAAATAACATTGTTCTGATTGCATTTGCGTGATTTCTCTTATTTTAATTAATTACGCATTTTTTACGTTACAAGATATTTGTGACAATTAGGTTTATATCAGGTGCAGTTTTTTTTTTATTTGAGATATACTATATCCTATCCAATCTAATAAACGCATTTTGAACATTTCTGCAACCAAAATTCACAATGCAGCGCAATTTTTTTTTTTCCCAAATTCACAAATGATGCAGTTTTGATGTGAATAACATCTTAGTTTGGGAGGAGGGGGGGGGGTCACAGGCGGAAAAACGATACGAAAAATGTAAACACTTTGGACTCTTATACCACGGAACCTAAGATATAAAAATGCAAATATGTTTCGTTGTTTTGTCGGAATTAGGGTCCAAATTATCAATGTATAAGAATAGTTGCAATATTTTATAATATTTTGAACTTTGTTTTTTAAATTAAAAAAAAAACAGCTTTCCGAGCGAGTGTTGTTTTCATTTCATTCAAAAGTAAACAATAAAAGATAGATATAAATAATAAACGACAAAAATGTGTTCTAGAAAATTTAGTATTAAAATCTATATTTATTATTAAAAAAGGGAGTGTTTTTCATTTTTTTAACTTTCATTCGAAATATATAGTAAATTATAAAAGATAGCTATAAATAGTAAACGACAAAAATGTGTACTAGAAAATTTAGCATTAAAATCTATATTAGTTTAATAAAAAAGCGAGTGTTTCTATAATTTTTCTAACTTTCACTCGAAATATATAGTAAACAATAAAATATAGATATAAATAGTAAACGGCAAAAATGTATACTGGAAAATTTAGTATTAAAATCTATATTTATTATTAAAAAAAGCGATTTTGTTTTTTCATTTTTCTAACTTTCACTCGAAATATATAGTAAACTATAAAACATAGTTATAAATAGTAAACGAGAAAAATATGTACTAGAAAATTTAGTGTTAAAATCTATATTTATAATTAAAAAAAAAAAAACTCGAAAACTGTTTTCGAATAATTATCTTGTCAAGTTGAAGGAGTATGAAAATTTTTCGTTTTTCAAGTTTGTAATGTTTATACATGTTTTAGACAAAAAGTGATAGCTATGAACAAATAGCAAGAATATGTAACTCTTTGAAAGCCCTATAAATATATAAATCAGATTTTGGATCACGTTCTCTTTTTTAACACTTTACAACAAAGTTAAAAAGTGTTTATGACTTTGTTCATTCTGTCTGTCTGTCTGTCTGTCTGTCCGTTAGCACGATAACTGCCGTAAAAATGAGTTAATCAAAATGAAATTTTAGTATGTTGTTCAGACGGTCTGTAGAACCTATGGGAATATAAATGAATAATATTACCCAATTAGTTTTGGATTGAACCCGGATCGAAAAAATGAAATACATTGAGCCCTATGGGACCTAATTTTTCAAACATTTTTTAAGCGGATTTAAAATTCACAAATTGCTTCGAAAATTTTAGGTAATATTCAAATTGTTCCATAAAATATATAAAAAAAAATTCAGCGAAATATATTCAGTAGTTTTTTAAATAAAAATTAAAATAATAATTACACCTCTTATATGAAACGATCACGTGACCATGATATGAAACGATCACATGACCCACTTCAAAATGATATATGGCATCCATCTTGTTTCAAAATCGTGATTTTTTTAAGTTCTTTTTAATTCATATTGAGTGTTGTATCCGTCCTAAAACTACTTTATTTTTGCTTAAATTCTGTGCATCTACATACTGAAACAACGCAATGACAATATATTTTAGTTTAAATGCTCATCTAAATTTGATTATTTCTACAACTAAGCCTATTTTTCACCTATGTAAAATGTAAACAGCAAAATATATAGAATGAGTTGTATTAGAATTCCTGTATTTTTTTAACACAAAATAATTTAGTCCATGGAGTCTGCATGGCTGATATGAATGAAATATTAATTGATTTCATAAAGAGAAGGACGATTTTTTTCGATGAAGTTTTAAGCATAGAGTTTAATTTTTTGTAGCTCCATGGTCTTAAATAAAATGTTTAAATAAAATAAATTATTATAGTATTGTGCTGAATGAAATGAATGGGAGAAAGTTATGAATGAAATCCTGTTTTTATAGAGAGATCCAGGCGTGTTATTTTTTCTATGACGTCATTTGAATTAATTTCAGTTGTTTTCGATGAAGTTTTCAAATATAATAAATTATCGTAGTATTATGATAATTCTAAAACTATTACCGAGGAATGTATCACATTTTAGAGATGTTTAAACCAGGCAATTTATATTTCAATGCCGTCATTTGAATGAAGTTCATTTTTTTCGATGAAGGTTTAAGTTTTCAAATATAATAAATTAATGCAGTATTGTGATAAGTTTCAAAATATTACCGAGGAATGTATTGCATTTTAGACTTGTTTAAATAAAATTGCATTGAAGTTGGAAAGTGTTTCATAATCAGTGCTTTAAGCATGATTGATCTTTCTTGTTTTTTTTTTGTTTTTTTTTTCGATTTTTCAAAAGTTGAGTTTTATTTTACAAAATGTTATTCACACGAAATCATTTGAGCTTTATCGGACTGCAGCCACCGCCGATTTTTTTCTGTACGTCACTACATTAATCAACAAACAGGCCGTGTGTAGGCACTGAAATTTTTTTTTTTTATACATTATAGTTATTTTTCCCAATTTAAATATATTTGTAAAATTCTAAAATATTCATAATGCGTACTTAAATGTCATATTACCTTAAAACATTGCATATCTCACTTTGAAATTCCTGGTGTTTATCCCCCCCCCTTTTTTTTTCTTTTCAGAAAATCCCTGTATCTCTTTTTATCCGACGATACGACATTTCGGAGAATATATTTATCACTATGTTATATTGAGTGATTTAAAAAAAAAATGATACGGATAAAATTATTTCTCTCTCCTCCCCCCCCCCCCATTTATTATTTTAAAATTTTCCACATGATCCCTTTTTCCTATGAGCTTGACGGAGCGGGAAACGCGACCCGAATGCGTATCTTCATTTCACCTCAAAACATTTCTGATTTTTGTCGGAAGTGACGTCTAGACGTTTAAAGGGAAAATGGCATTGAATTTATTATTTTTTTCTTTTTTTGGAAGAAGGAATGATACATTTTCATAAGCATTAAAATTTAACCTTTATATATTCGATATCCATATTCCGAATTTGTATCCAGGTAGAGAACTTGTCTGCTCGATTAATTCTATATAGATACACATTTTTGAATGTTATGTATTTATTTATTTTTTCTTTTAATTTAATATTATTTTTTTTTCCATATTAGGGATAACACTGTACTTGAGTCGAAATTCCATGTTTAAAGGACTGTGACGATATTGATAGAAAAAGCTCCTTTGCATATATAATTAACATTAAATAGCCAATTATTCTATAAATTTTATAGAACATAATCGTATTCTATAGAAACAAAAACAAATTGTTTTTATTCTGTATGAAGTGTATCCTGATACATTCATATTCCATAATGTATAGTTCTACTTGTATCACATTCTTTATTAGACTGGAAAAATATGTATCTTTTTCGGATTTCATGCCTAAGGTACTCTTTTAGAATAATTCGGAAATATTCTGTCGAAGTTTATTTTTCGAAGTTGGCAACAGTTTAGTGACGTCAATGAACAGGCAGCAGTTTAATTATGTCTTCTCTATAAACGATTTTAATGCCATTAGCATTCATAGCATCAAAACCAAAAATACCTTTTAAAGCAACATCCAATACAAAATTAATAGTATCAACCGGTTTTTGTAGGCAAGAGTTAGCCTTCTTCTTCAGGACAAACATGAAGCATAATCTTCACTCATCAAAGCAAGATCGGCAACTGATATTAGAACCACAAACGTGACTGAAGCAAGCACATGGGGTGTTAACGGCGAAAGGGAAAATAAAAAATGTAAAAGACCACGGAGGAACGAGAAGTAGGGCACTATGAATGAACGGTAAAATACCAACGTCCAACAAAAGGATTCAAAACATTTGTTCTTTCACTTTCGCTTTTTTAACACCAGTTGCCGATATTGCTTTGACGAAAGAAGGTTGCGCTTCTTGTTTGTCCTGACGAAGAAGACTGCCTTCGACTGCTTTTTTTTGCCTTCGAAACCTTTTGACACTATTAATTTTGTATTGGCTGTTGCTTTAAACGAAGTGTTTTTAGTTTTATAACATTAGCAGCACTTAAGCAGTACATATCTGTAGTATAATTCAAGATATCGATTTTTCCACATTTATCTTTACTACCACCATTGTTTCGGAAATTATTACCGTTTTCTATAGAAAATAATTTTATAAACATTTTAAAATTCGAATAATTCAAATTTAAATCATGGGAATTGCTAATAATTGTATCGTATTTTCGTTTCTTCAATTTGATAACAGCATCATTTATTCTAGAGCACACCACACACACACACATGCAGACGTTCCAAAAGTATTCGAAATGGATTTAGCTGGTTTTTAAACTGTGCTTATCTAGAATGAATTCGAAAATTGTCAGGAAAACAATACGTTCTATACAATATGAAAAAGTAAAAATTGAATATAAATAAAACTCATACAGAACGCAGCATTTAACTGCTTATTTTTATCGCGCTTTTTCTAAAAAATCCATTCATGCTTCATTTTACCCAACGATGCGACATTCCAGAGATTATCTCTATCGTTATTTTATATTGAGTGATTTTCCAAAAATAATAGGGGGAGGGGAGTTATTTTCTTTCCATTTATTATTTTCATAACCCCCCCCCCCCCCCTCTCTCCTTTCACAGGCGTTTGACTACTCGGGAAACGGGATCCGAATCCATAGTTTAATTTCCCCCTAAAACGTTTCTGCGTTTTGTTGCAAGAGGAGTTTAGACATTCCCACATATAATGCTTTATCGCCTTTTTTCATTTCCATTGAAAGAAATTGAAGCTTGTACCCCGGCGACGACTTTACATAACAATTAAAATGTGTTTCGTATATTTTTTTTCAGCAATTTTTTTTTCTCTTCGTTGGTTATTAAATTCGGGAGATATTTCGCCGCAGAAAGAAGAGAATTATTCATTTGTCCATGCTGGAAATTTTATTACTCTGTTATTATGTTTTGATATATATATTTTTTATTACGGTTTTGGTATACTGGTAAACCACTCGTAAAAATCTTGAGAAGCAGTGACCATACAACTTCATATTATTCATATGGTTCATTTGGATCAATTCAGTAGCCCTAAGAGATCTTTTTTCTTTTCAGGGCTATCAGACACAGAAAAGACAGGGAGATCTGCCATTAGTCAAAATAAAAAAAAGAAGTAATAACTAATGCTATTAAAATGTTAAAGAAAATACCATTATCCCTTTCGCCCTATTAACCCTTTCGCGACGGCCGAACTACCCATCAGTACGCCACCAATGAATGGGTCGTCGTGGCATTAGTGCACACACACCGTATACGTTAATTACTTTACTTTTAACTATGATACTCCACAAAAAGCTAGAAAACAAATACACTTTACTCGTGTCAAGAACTTTTTCTTGTGCACTATTTAAATACGTGGTGTCCGATTCGCGTATCGTTACTGCAATTGTCGCTAGCCAATGCAATGCATTTAGTGGATGCCGGATATAGTCGGCGCTAGCCAGGGTGAAGCATTTAGTGGATGTGGGATATAATCGGCGCTAGTCGTGGAAGGGTTAAAAGCGGATCGACTATGTTTGCAATAATGATTTTTAGTATGTATGTTCTGTCAATTTCAAAGATCCTACTTGGTCCAGATGCTTGACCCCCCCCCCTTTTCTTAACACTTTTACAACATAGTTTAAAAGTGTTTATGACTTTATTCATTCTGTCTGTCTGTCTGTCCATTAGCACGAGAACTGACGTAATAATCACTTTATCAAAATGAAATTTTAGTATGTTGTTCAGACAGTCTGTGGGACCTATGGGAATATAAATGAGTGATATCACCCAATTAGTTTTGGATTGAACCCGGGTTGAAAAAATGAAATACATTGAACCCTATGGGACCTAATTTTTCAAACATTTTTTAAACGAATTTAAAATTCACAAATTGCTTCGAAAGTTTTAGGAAATATTCAAATTATCCCATAAAAAATATATATAAAAAAACAAAAAATCCGGACCTCGACCAGTCCATGTAACTACCTCTGAAGTATCTTGTAATAAAGTAGAATTGTAATATCAAGAGATATCTATTCCTTGGACTATTCAACCCAATTATCATGTATATATATTTGAAAATGAAAAATAAATTATTTTCAAATATCCAAGAGTTTTCCTTGTTGTTTATTTTCAATTTGTCGCCATGCCTTAAGTTCTGGAGATACTGTTTTCAAAATGTGTCACCTTCAACAAACAATCCATATCTTTCGGGAAAAAAAATAAAGTGACTTTCTTTGGTTATTTTTTTTTACAATTATTTTAAATTCTTCGTATAGTCAAATTTTTGAGCGGATTTTATTTTTCAGGGTTGATATCATGAGTTATTGGATTATAGCCGCCGTAATTTAACTGGTTAGTATATTAAATTTACATGATATTTGGGGTTGAGTGAGGGTCGTGTTTTTTTTTTTCTTCGGGGATGATCCCAACCCCTGATTATTTTTTCTTTTTTATATTTGTTTAAAAATTGATTGCTATACAAAATGGTTACTATATTTAATGACCGTTAGCTGCGGGCATCGGAGCTAGGATGCATAATAACATGTAGAAGCGAGAATGACATCTATGAAACAATAACACGTGCCATACTTGAGATTCCATATATATGTATGTTCTAATTGTGAAAAATAAATTATAAAGCGAGTATGCTCACTGTTATCCAGTGAATCTGCATTGCAGGTACGTTTAACCGGAGATCACAGAGCACAATTTTTTAAAGTTACTACAGTCCGCTCTCCGGATACTGCACATTTTATTGAAAATCATTTGGGCAAATCAGATTTCTTTTTATTACAAATTTCCCTCAAATATAAATAATTACACTATGCACAAAATACATATTTAATTTCATTTTTTAAACAATGTTATTTCTTTATAGCTTGCTTCTCTTCTCTAGAAAATCCCTTCATGCACCCCATTTTTATCTAACATCCCTGACCACATCCCCTGACATCCCTGACCACATCCTTATCGCTATTCTATCATAAATGATTTACAGAAAAATGATTCGGAGTTATTTTCTCCCCATTTATCATTTTTAATTTTTCCCTTTATCCCCCGCCTCCTTTCATACGAGCTTGACGAAGCGGCAAACACAATCCGAATCCGTAGCTTAATTTCCCTCAAAACGTTTCAACGTTTAGTTGGAAGGGACGTATGAACGCTCTAGTGGAAAAGCCACATTTAAGGCCATTTTTTTTTTATTAAAAGAAAGTGAAGCTTATACCCAGCGACGACTTTTCATGAGGATTAAAATGTGTTCCCCGACTTTTTTTTTTTTTCTGGTATTAACTTTAAGATATACTTTCACTTCGTTGAAACTTAAATTGCAGATATATTTCCACGCTTTATTTTCGGTAGAAGGTAGGGCATTTTTCATATGTCCATTTTAGGGTGTTTGGATGCCCAGCCTTTTTGATTTTTATGTTTACTTCATCTACATCAGACGTTCCTTAAACTGTTTGGAACAATATTTTTGGATATTTTCTATCAAAGACTTCAAGGTCTGTAGTATCGTTTATCCGATTTACTATATGCAAATTTTGTATTCACAATTCCGATTTGTATAAAGCTCATGTCTGTCAATTCCTTGACATTGTCACTGATGATGGATGTTATGATGTCTAAAAGTGCTGTGGCACTTTAAAATAAAAAAAAAAAATTCCTTTATGTCAAGATGGTGTTTTTAAATATAGACAGTTTACAGATCTTGTAGTCTTTGATAGAAAATATTTGAAATACTTTAGACGAGTTCACCATACTTATAAATATTTTTGGAATTTACTGTTTAATCCTGAACTTCTGAACTTATCTGGTTTTTGAAGTGCCAATATTTTATACTCAAACGCATTTACTATTTTACTAAATGAAACAAATACTAACAGGATTGAGCAAATTCTATTTATATCTAGGAGCTAGCCTCAAAATTTAGGCAACACTTTTAAGCTGTCATTTAGCGGTTGGGAGGTTACGTTACACATTCCTCTATTGGCTTAACAATTACATTGGCTTTCTGTAGCAGATACATATCTTTAACCACTAGAGATATGCTAGATTCTTCCACCGAGCACCAACGCAGTATTATTGTATACTTTATCATACTATCTGTATGGAGAACCTATTGTTTTTCCGAAAATTTTCTAATTCGAGATTGTGTCGAGCAAACTCTTTTGAGAAGATGTTCCGTGTGTGTGTGTGCTGTGTAATGTTCTGTGTGTGTGTACTGTGTGATGTTCTGTGTGATGTTCTGTGTATAGTTGGTTGGTTGAGCGATGCGGGAGGGCACTATAACTCAAGAACGAACACCCCCTAATGCTATAAAATTGTATGCATGCGTTAAGTGAAAAACTGAAAATGTTTAGAATGTTTAGCATTAGAACTCGAATGATTCGAATTCCAAGATTTCCACTGCTTGTAGCGGGGCCCAAGATAAAATTGTGGAAAAATATTTAGTTATTTTAAAGCATTCGCTGTGGGAAGAAAATACTTAGTACTAATTTTACAACTGTCCACAACTTTGTAAACTTCCCCCCTATTTCTAACAGGAAGCAAGATAGCCCCTATAACAGATATATGATGACCCTGTATATAATATACGAAAGCATATGAATATATATATGTATATATATATATATATATATATATATATATGTGTGTGTGTGTGTGTGTGTGTGTGTAATGGCAGATACAATAGTCCAGGGAAGAGACATTTCACGTTACCAAAAATCTACTTTATTATATGATGTAGTTACATAGGCCGCGCTCCTCGTAACCGACCAGTTTTCAAGAAATCTCAGTGCAGTCTGCATTGGTTCAGACAATGTACAGTTACATCGAAGGGGGAAGAATATGACGATATTGGGCACATGCTGCCTTCGCGTTTTTTATGCTTTAAAAATGTGATGGGGGAGCAGTTTCATATGAGAAAGTTTACGCAGAGGTTAAGATTAGTGACCATACATGGTATGGTCGAGGAAAAGAGCAAGTCCTTTTTAGATAATTGTTTTTGTAAATACTGGCTTTTGGGATTTATCTCTATTGTGCACATTGTAGGATTGTGCACATTGGGGGGAAAGTCTGCATAATTGTGCTGAAGTTGAATATTTTGTATCTAAATTCTCAGGATGTTTGACTTAACGCTCTATAATCTACACAAATGTGTGAATCCATCCTATTTTTAGCTGGATCAATAAAATTCAACAGATGAAAAACATTTAAAAACATTTCACTTCAAGCTTTACGAATTAGAATTATTTTTCTTTCGGCACAGCAATTTGGGTATTTTATATTTTTTTATCCGTTGCCACACAGCTGTTCGCTTCCCAGGAAACATTACTCTTTTATGTGGTGGTATTTTTTTTTTGTTTTGTTTTCTGATTTGCATTTATTAAAAATTGTTGAATATTCAGGTTTTTGTTTTAATGCAAACGATTCACAATTTTCTGTTATGAGTTTGAAATGTGGAAATTTATTTTCTTCCCTTATTTATAAGATTACTCGCCGTTGTGGAATTAATTTAATTAAAGTGTGATTTTCCTACTATTTCATTTTCTTTTATGGTAATATTTAATTTTGCGAAAAATCGATTCTGGTGTATAATAATATGTTCAATAATAAAAGTATTAAGATTTTATTTTCCGTGAATTTATTTCTATGATTTGACGTTTTTTTACATTGGTTTTGTTTTTCTTGTTTCAACAAATAAAAATACTTTGGATTTAATAATTTTCAAATTTTGCAGAACAATACAGAACAACGTGTATTTCTTAGCAAGGAAGCATACGTAAAGCTATCTGGAAGTTCTGAAGGTCAGGGCTATATGCTAGGCGCATGTAAAAATGTATGCAAATGCCCAGCATTTGATCATTAGTCTAATAAGCAGCAGATTTGTTAGCCAATTTGTCGTGAATTACGCTGTCCGGGTGCACCAAAAAAGGCGGCTCACAACATGTTGAAATTTTAATTTGTGAAAATGATTTGATCTGTATTAAATGTAACTGCTCTTATTATAATCACAAAACTAGCCTGAAGGGGGCGTTTCTATCCGAAGCTTCAGTGGCGAGGATGTTTTATGTTGTTGTTGAGACCCAGACCGTCCGACCTACCAGAAAGGTGTAAGGCAACTGCTTGGACGGCCGGGAAGTGCCACCCAATTTAGACCGGAGCCCAGTGGGGGAGGCATCCACAGGGACCGTACCCTCCTTCCCCTACCACCAACCTCTCGGAAGGACTTACGGACCCACATGTTTAACGTGATCGTACTCCGCTTGAACACGGCGGCAGTTTTTTGGCAGTGGCTGGAATCGAACCCGGGTCTACCGATTGCAACTCCAGCGCGCTAACCAATGGGCTACCGCGCCCCAGGATGTTTTATGTTGTTGTTGTTGTTGAAACCCAGACCGTCCGACCTACCAGAAAGGTGTAAGGTAACCGTAAGATGTTTTATGTGTATGAACGCCGCTTATTGCAGCCTTCTGTAACCCGAGCTCACTCTTTATAAAATTTGATGATGTCGGTTGCATAGTAGGACTGAATTTGTTGGTTTTCTCAGAGATTCACAAAATTATGACACAATAGAAAATATATCTAATTGTGCCCGTGATTTAAAACGGAGATGCAATGAATTCATTCATTATATTTTTTCAAAAAATGACAGGTCTAATGTTGGGCAAACGAATCCCTGCTGTCATTCCCGAAAATCGCCGGTTACATGGTGAATTTCAAACAATCGGACTTTTGCGGATTTCTATAGAAACTTGATATCTTACCACTCTCATTCTTGGTTTCTCAGTGTGACATATTTTTTATTCAGGCGCCAGCCGCCCTCTTCCTCAAATACAGTGTCAATGGACAGACAATGCCAGTTTCCGTCTACAGCCGGGCATTTAGTTTTAAAGATGGCGCAATAAAAATTTATTTTCTAGGCGAGCTAAAAAAAAAAGTAAATGATTTTTTATTTCACAACATTAAAAAAATCTGATGTGGGCAACACATGACTTTCCTTATATAATGCAATGAATTTACTACTTTTACAGTTAAAAAAATGTTAATCTTATAGTAGATACTTATATTCTTTCCAAGATATTGAATTTTCTTCAATTAGTCGTCATTTTCATTGATTTGGCGTCATTTTTATCAATTTGGCGAGATTTTTGTTAATTTGGCAACAATTAAAATGTCGCCAATTTGGTGAAATTCCGCCAAATTTGTCGCCAAAATCTCGCCAAGCATTATGAACGGAGAAATAAGTTATTCTTACTATTGTATAAATGACTACTGGCATTCAAATACAAAAGTATTACTTAAAGTATCTTTCTTCATGAATGGAACGAGCTAGATCTACGAGAATGATGTCACCAAATTTATCGCATGGTATTACATATGAAAAGTGAGCATGTTTCTCAATAGGAAATATTTTTCCTTTTATTTTATATAACATTTTGATAATTTTTTTGAAAAATGTGCAATATCTCGAGAACGGTTCATGTTAGCGTCCTAAAATTTATGTCAATCGTTTTTTAATAAAAAGTTACATAAGAAATGTCTATTTGCGTAACTTTATCAGAGGTTTTTATTTTTTGACGATTTTTTCAAAATTTCACTCGAAAATTTAGCAAGGTTCTGAACATTCGAATGCTTATAAAAACAATAGGCTTCCAGTGTTTACGGATTGTGATTTTTATACCAAATTTCGTTCGAATCGGGCCATTTGTTCGTCAGTTATCGTCTCCACAGACTCACTGACACACACACACACACACAGACATCACTTCAAAAAGGTTTGATTCGTGATCAGGGATGTTTGAAAGTGCTCTCCCGTCGAAAACTCGAATTCGAATTTTCGACCCCGTCACAATACTTTCCTTATACATTATGTATATAAGGAAAGTAAAAAGAATGAAGTGCAATTTCGGGTGACATCAAGATTTTGTAAAATATGCAAAATAAACTTAATAAAATTTAAATTCCGTCTGATACTAATAAATTCTTTGAACCAAAAAGATTAATCAGAATAGTTTAAATGTAACGCTGTTTCAACATCAAAAATCGAATTACGACGTTTTCGTCTTCAGAAACACTAAAGTTGGCGCCACCAATCCAAAACAGCGAAATTAAAAAACATAAAAAATTTCCCGAGTTTCCCGAGTAAAGATTGCGTTTCATGTGTGTCCTGATGAAGAAGGCTGTTTCTTGCCTCCAGCACTATTATTTTGTGCTGTATGTTGCTCTTAACGAAGTTATTTTAGTTTTATTACATTAGCAGCGGTTAGAGCTGTGCATAATCCAAAGGTTTTAGTTTTAGCAACGTGCAATAGATGGCACTACCAAACAAATTTTGCCGCTGTATTTGCTTGGTTCGAATTTTGACTGTGAAATTCACAACTTTTAAATTCTAATTTTTAAAACTCAATGAGATATTTCCTTTGAGAGTTGAGAGACCTTTGTACCAAATTTCATGGCTATAGGTCATTTATATTTTCCACTACGTGACCATCAAACAGACATCTTCTTTTATTATTATAGATATCAAGTTATTCTTCTACTATTGCAGGCATCGGCTCAAAAGCGCTCGAAACCGCTTCATGGATTTTGGTAGCATTCGAAACCACTGCATGGATTTTGGTAGCGTTCGAAACCGCTCCATGGATTTTGGTATCAGTAATTGGAGTTTTTTTCTGCTTCATTTATAATAGCCATTATAATAGGACAAAAAATGTGACTCTCCCATCCTGGTGTAGTGTACCTGGTGTGTTTTGACTATTAAATCCACAACTTTTAAATTCGACTTTTAAAAAATATCAACGAGGTGTTTCCTTCGAGTGTCGAGGTATCTCTACCAAACTTCATGGCTGTGAAATTGGTGAATTGCACCATGTGGGAGGCACAGTCCTGATGGTGGTAGGTTAAGGTTGTAAACAATATGTTACAATTCTTTTTAACAAGATTCAATACGAAGTACTTTTTCAGAAAGCCTTTAACCCTTGGCCTCTTGTCTGAGGATCCGCCCTGTGCTAAATGAGCTACTCGCAAATTCTTTATGACTATCATATCTGTTTTTAACGGCTGCTTCCCATAGCTCTTTCACGATAAAAAGCACGGAAGCGTAAAAGGTACATTTTCACTATGTTTTTGCTGATTTCCTTAGAATGTTCTTTTTTCTTCGGAAATTCTCGTCGCCAGTTCCAAATGAGAAATTCAAGCAGGAATTTCATAGTTTTAAGTTACAGCTGAAGTGGGGTGGGGTGGGGGGAATTTTTGAACGAATATACGAAGTGTAAAAATATTTCTCCCTTTCTACTTTATGTGTTCTATCATAAAATCGTAGAGATGTGCGGTTATTGATTTTTAACCGTGCATACTTGAGTAGATAAAATGTTCAGTCGTTATTGCCGAAAAATGAAGCGTTTCTATGGGAGGCATTAATGATAAATTTCTAAAATTCCTTTTTTTATTTTTGTCACTTCCAGAATAATGAGCATTTTAGATTTGATGTTTGAGACTCCATTGAACTTTCTCATGTATTAACATTCCTTATTATTCAAATGGTATCAAAAGAGTCATTTTATATTTAATGGTAATTCCCGCAATTGATTTATGTTCCAAAATTTTGTTGCTGTGATATCGTGTTGTCTACACTGCAAAAATTTCTCATGACTTGCAGGTTAGAAATCTTATTTTTAGCACATATTACTGTTTGGAATAAAGGTACAGGCTAAGTTTAGTTTTCAGAAGATTAGTTTTTACTATATTTTCTTAATTACACTTAAAAATGCTTCTGCAACTTTTTAAAATACTTCTGAAAACATAATGAGTAGTAAAATGTTAAATACAGAAATACCTATTTAGTAGTCATTACCTTTGTGTTGTATTTTATATTTGGAAAGTATTTGAGTTCCTAGCCTTTTGCAAGAGGTTGTTTTCTAAATTCGTGACAATTTTGCATTCCATCGTGGATTTTAAAGGATTTTGGTTAGAGATATGGAAAAAAGTTCGCGGTATGCAGAATTCTGTAAGAAAGATTGTTATTAAATAGCTGTTAATGTATACATTTATATCAGTATCAAAAAGTGTTCTGTGTACTACCAGCGCCATCATGATTAAAAAAAAATTCTCATGACTTATTTTTAGAACACATTACTTTTTTGGAATAAAGGTACAGGCTAAGTTTAGTTTTTTAGAAGATTAGTTTTTACTATATTTTCTTAATTATACTTAAAAATACTTCTGCAACTTTTTAAAATACTTCTGAAAACATAATGAGTAGTAAAATGTTAAATACAGAAATACCTATTTAGTAGTCATTACCTTTGTGTTGTATTTTATATTTGAAAAGTATTCGAGTTCCTAGCCTTTTGCAAGAAGTGGTTTTCTAAATTCGTGATAATTTTGCATTCCATCGTGGATTTTAAAGGATTTTGGTTAGAGATATGGAAAAAAGTTCGCGGTATGCAGAATTCTGTAAGAAAGATTGTTATTAAATAGCTGTTAATGTATACATTTATATCAGTATCAAAAAGTGTTCTGTATACTACCAGCGCCATCATGATTGAAAACCTTCTCCCCAATAACACTTTGCAGTATTCCTTTATTTGTTACATACAAATGATCATCCGAGAACGAGTAAAAAGTTATTTCACATCACGTTTCAGTAGAGGACCGATTTTGCAATTTTCTTCATGCTCTTTTCCAATGCTCTTATTTCTTTGACATTCTTCATCCTCGCACTTGTGAAAAGGATGCGTGCGAAGATTTTATAGTTTAAATTTACGACCGGGGGTTGTGTAATTTTTTTTTTTTTCTGTTTTTGAATATGTGTGTGACAAGTGTTCGATTTGAGACGTTTTATGCGTTCTGTAATATCCTGGAGCGAAATCGTGAAATATTCTTGTTGTATGTTTTGACTTGAGTTTGTATCGTAAAAAATGATTTTATTGAATTGTGAAAATGAATTAATGGAGGGCCAAAACTATAATTTTTAAATTTAATGCTTTATTTGTTGAATAAGAGATAAATGTTTATCGTTTCTTGGGATCCAATAGATGAAATGTTGTTCTCTGTTTGGCAGTTTTTCAAATAGTTTTAGGCTAAAAATATAAAAGAGGTATTGAGGTATGTTGCAAATTATTATCCTTTTAAGGTTTTGCGCAATTTAAGAAAAATATTTAAAGTTTATTTTATACAACTAGAATAATTTGTGTGAGTTCTTTTAACTCCTAAAATCATTGTCATCAGTTTTACCCAATATCTCAGAAAATGCTATTTTGCAATCACAGCCTATAGGGATCTGTAAACATCCACACTAATTAACGGTTTTGATAGATTCAGCTCGTTGAGTCCAGCTATTGCCACGACAAAATGGCAACTTCATGACGAAATTCACATCAGTACCTTATCAAAAATATCTAGGAATGATCAAGAATTGCAATTATCGATTCATAGCATCTAAATTGTTGGAATTTGAGATAAAGTCACTTTTTTATAAATTATCTAATTCGATTATTATGCCAGGACTGAGATTGGATGGTGTATAAGATAATTGTGTCTAAATGAGATCAGCACATATGTTTGCCTGAATTGTCAAGAATGTCTGAATTATCAAGAATGTGAAACAAAAAAAGTTATTTAATTTGCAGTGTTGTATCTACAAACATTTCATTTTATATTTGTTTACGTGCGTGTCTGGATTCTCCTTCCTCTAATATGACTAAACCAGAACGAATTACCAGTCGTTACCCGGGTCATAAATAAGCACCCTCTACCCAAATACTACAGATAATACGACTCAAATTCCAAATCGCCGGTTTTACACAAAAAATCATTTTTGCGCTGCGGTTTTTCCATGCGCAACCATGCCAATGGTACGCAGGCGTAATACGGCTTAAATGAGCTCTTGCCATAAACTGAGATATATCAAATCGCAGGTGCAAATACGGAAAAATTAAACAAAATGATTAAATGCTATCTCAGCGAGTTTTCATTCGATCTTTGCTATGTTTTAGCACAGTACTCAGTGATAATATAATACCAAATAAAAAAAAAACTAAAAATAACGATACCTTTTAAATTTGCAAAGTTAGAACACCGATAAATAATGATAAATAATTAAAACGACTTCGATTTCTCATCAGCTGTTATTCCGTCTCGACAAATATCTGCCATCGTTTGCGGAACCAACACTATGGAAGTGGAAGAGTTCGCATTCGAACAAAATTGACCGCTCGAAAAGTGGCTTATAAATTAACAAAAATACGGTCGAATTTAGGCTTTAAATGTACATAACTTTTAAACAAATGCGGATTAGAAAAAAAATAAAAAATCTCGTGATCCGTGTTGTCCGGGAACTTGATGAACCCCTGTCCCCTTCCAAAACTTCGATTTTCCGCTACCGGCGACACGGACAGACGGACAGACATATTTTATTGCGTCAGATAGCCTAACATGCGTCTCTCGGAAACCTGATTTTATAAAAGATTGGTCTTACGGCTATATTCGGCATTCTATCGTCAGTTTAAAGGAGACCTTGATTTAAAATTTATATATATATATATATATATTTGCGATTGTCAACATTGGTCTCTTTATTCAAGGCTCCGATGGATCAGGCGTATGCAGTGTTTGTTCAGGTATTCTTGTTTCCTATTATTTTTCAATCTGTATGCATGTTGAAGACCCAGACCGTCCGACTCGTCCAGAGGACTTAGAGTAACTAGTTGGACGGCCGGAATCTGTATGCATGTTGTCGAAGTTGTGTTTATAGCTATAATCTATCACTGATATCAGAAACATACATTTTATATTCATTTTTATAAAATACTTGAACTTGATAAAGAGTTTTATCGAAACGAACAATTCATTATTAGGCCTAGGGCTTGTCTACGTGTAAAGCTTTCATGCTTGGATTTTATTTTATTTTATCGATTCCTTTCCATTGATGTTTTTTGTTTGTCTTCAGCTTGATGACTAGAGGTTTGCATTTTATTTTCCACTTGATTGATGATTCTCTGTTTGATGCTTTTATTTATAAGGCATTTTTAATTGTTGGGGTTTTTTGAGTTGAAACTTCTCTCTATTCTTTCATTGGATTTTCAAACTTTTATTATATATATATACAGGGTCTTTCAGAAAGGACTCCTTAACTTTGAAATGACATAACTGCGAAACAGTGATAGACAGAAAGATGAAACAAGTGGTATCTTGGATAGACAGGTCTGGAATTTTAAATACAGCGGTTTGCAAAATTAGTTACAAGATTGGCTAACAGAGGACGCTGCAGTCTCAGTGCAGTGTCCTTTAAATAGTGGGTGAGATTGTTTTTCGTAAACAGGGGTCAAATCACGTTAAAATGGATTCGATATGGCCACCGTGTGTAGCAGTAACATGACGCAAGCGGTGGCCGAAGTTTCAAGCCACCTTCTGCAATGTCTCTACTGAAATGGATGCACATGCTTCACAGATGAACTGCTCAAGCTGTTTCAACGGTTGAGGATTCTTACTGTAAACAGTGTCCTTTAAATGGCCCCAAAGAAACAAGTCGCATGGATAGAGATCCGGGGAGTATGGAGACTGAGCGTCTGTACTTCTGAGCACTATTTAATGCTCACTGTGCTTGCAGCGCCCTCTGTTAGCCAATCTTATAACTAATTTTGTAAATCGGTGTATTTAAAATTCCAGACCTGTCTAAACGACATATCACTTGTTTCATCTTTCTGTCTATCACTGCTTCGCAGTTATGTCATTTCAAAATTAGGAGGCCCTTTCTGAAAGATCCTGTATATGCAATATACAGAATTCTACAATATAAAGTGTCGCTAAATATCTGTTTGTATGTATTTCTTTTGATATCAAAATGTGTTCCATTCACCACCATGTTTGCAAACATTTCCCAATCTAACTTGTATAACACGGCACCATTTGTCGCATACGAAACCCTGAGAACGAATAAAAAGTTCTTTCTCATCACGTTCCAGAAGACCGATTTTGCTATTTTCTTCCGCTTTTTCGAATGCTATTATTTCTTCAAAATTCCTCATCTTCGCGCTTATGAAAAGGATGCGTGCGAAGATTTTATAGTTTAAAGTTACGACCGGAGGTTCTGACGGTCTTTTCTTTTTTACGTTTCAGAATAGGTATGTGACGAGTGTTCGATTTGGGGCGTTTTATGATTTCCATGGTATAGGTGGAGCAGAATCGTAAAGGCTTTGTAGATTTCGTCTCGTGTTTTATATCGTAAAGGGTTTTATTGTACTGCGAAAATGAATTTTTGGAAGGCCGAAACTAAGATTTGGAATTTTAATGTTCTGTTTGTGGAATAAGAAATAAAAATTGTATCGTTTTTGTGATTCATTGGATAAAACGTTTTCTCCGTTTGTCCGTGTTTAAGCAACTTTATACTAAACGTATAAAAGAGCTGTTGAGGTGCTTCAAGTAAATTATTTAACTTTTTTTTACACAAGAGTAATTTTTGTCAGTTACTTTAAAACCCCAAAAACCTTGTTATCAGTTTTATCAATATCTGTAAAAAAGCTATTTTATAGCCAATCAAAGTGGTTATTACTGGCAATAACAAAATTTGCAATCTGTGCTTTTTTTTTTAAGCATGTATTGCTCAGGATCTATTATAGATGAGTTTAGATGATAACTGATATGAATTCAGCATCAAATTCTAGAGTAGCTGGGAATTTCAACTTCCGGTCACTTTTCCACTTTCGCTTCAAAAATTTCCCACGAAACATCCATTTTTCAGAATTGGTTACAGAGAGAGCTTAGATAATGACTGATATGAATTCAGCATTAAATTTCGGAGGAGGTAGGATTATTTACTAAATATTTTCACTTCCGATTCTTGAGATGTCACATTCGATTAAAATATTTATTTTCCTTGTAACATGTATTTTCAAGGATCGGCTCTAGAAAAAACTTAAATGACAATTGATATGAATCCTGTATCAGATTTCGGATTTCCACTTTCTGTTTTTTCCCACTTCCCGTTCAGAAATTTTCCGTGAAACATCTATTTCTCCCGTTTGACTATAGGTAGAGCATAGATGATGACTGACATGGATTCAGAATCGAATTTCGGGAGGAGAAGGAGTCGAAGGGCGGTTGGTTCACTAACGATTTCCATTTCCGGATCTAGAAATGTCACTTCCGGTTTTTCTGAAAAATCGCATGACTGTACGGAATAAGCGTGCAAAAGAGAATAAAGATTCCTAATTGTTTCTTCGAAGATGAAGTATGCACACTACTTGCCACTATATGCAAGCTCCTTCATAAATATTTCTCGTGTTCATGTGCCTCTTGGAAAAATTCACATTAATACCCATTCAAACATATCTAGGAATGATCGAAACTTGCTTTTATCGATTTATACAAGATGTTTAAATTGCTGGAATGCAATTAAAGATTATTTATGGAATGCAAAAATCACCATTTTAAAGATCTGTTGTGTAATGAGAATTGTAAGAATAAGAAGAATGTGTAATGAGGTGAACGTGACTGAGGTTAGACGTTCTATAATGAAATTATAGTGGCTAAATGTTTGTTTCTGTGAAAAAATGTAAAACAAAAAGGTTTGTTTCACTTGTATGCACACTGACCCCCCCCCCCCCCCCCCAAAAAAAAAAAGTCATACATGTTAATATTTTGTTGGACCACCTTTAGCACGAATTATATCTCGCATTCATCATGTCATTGTGTCTATGAGTTTATGCAATGTCTCAACACTTATTTGTGGCCAAATTTCTAGTATCATTTTGCCAAGATCCCTGATGAAGTAAGAGTGGAATTACACCTTTGCTGCTTCCCCAGTATATTCCACATATTTTTTAATAGGGTTGGAACAGGACTTTGTGGTGGCCAATTCAAGTGTGCGAAAGAGTCCTCGTGGTCCTCAAACGAGTCTTTCACAATTTAGCACGATGGGTCGTGGCATTGTCATCCTAAAATATGCCATTGCTTTCAGGGGAAAAAATGTCATTGATGAGAGAAGCTGGCCATTCAGTATTCTCAGATACTCAGCTGATTTCATCGTACTGCTGCACCTAGAGCAGCCGGGCAGAAGCAACCCCAGATCATAACACTTCCTATTGAGGCTTGTACAGTGGGTACAGTATAGGAAGGGTCTAATGCTCCATGCCATTCCCTTCTAATCATGATGCGTCCATCATGTTGGAAGATAGTAAACCTGGATACGTCGGACCATATGATACCCCCGCCCCATTGCTCAGTAGTCCATTCTTTGTGTTCCTTGGCGAATTGGAGTCTTTTTTTCCGGTAACCAGTGGTTTCCTTTCTGAAACACATCTATTTAATCTCAGTCATTTGAGTTCTCGTCTCATCGTGCAAGTGGAAGCAGGGGCGGCTCCTGCTGCGGCACTGCGGGAGCGACAGTGCTCTCTCTCCCTCGCGGCCTGGCGTGCAGCTTCCTACTTGTGCATGCGCACAACAGTCAAACACCACGCCGCTGGAACTGTGATGTTTGACTGTTGTGCGCATGCGCACATAGGAAGCTGCACGCCAGGCTGCGAGAGAGAAAGAGCACTGTCGCTCCCGCAGTGCCCCTATACATGAGCCGCCCCTGGTAAATGGTCTTACTTCCACTATTGAACATGGTTGTGAGTTTCAGGGTCGAATTTTTGCGATTAACGATCATCACGGTTACTTATAACTGTTTTTCGACCATGCATTTTTCGCAAAGTTGATGGTCCACCACCATCTTTCCAGGATTTAATAATGCGCTGGGCAGATCGTAATCCAGCGGCAGTGATTTCAGCAGTCTCCTTGACGCTGGCCAAGAATTTGGCCCTTTCTAAACCATGTGACATCTTTTCCGCGACCGTGTATAACGAATTCAGCCATAATCGCTGCACGCTGATCCCGCTACATTTAAAAGTTGTATTGCCCGCAAAAGTATTAAAAATTTCAAAATGTATCACCACTCCTTCCCTCCTTAGTATTTGTATGTTTCGATTCACACCGCTACTTTTGGGGGGCCACTCAGTATATGAATATGGTTATATCTTTGAACATTTTTTTTTATTATTTGCTTTTGTGGGTACCCCTTTCTCTGGTATAACTGTAAAGAACCTATCTTACTGTCCTCGTTAAACCGTAGAGAGGATCTCACAAAATATTGTTTATTTTTATCTTGACTATTTTAGTATTTCATCATAAATCCAAAAGGATTTTTATTATAAAAAAAAAAAAAAAATCATAAGTGCAGAATTCTGATAGAAAAGCGGTCATTAAATAGCTGTTTGTATGCATTTCTGTGAAAAAAGTGTTTCATTTACCACCATGTTTGCAAACCCTTTTCCCAATAAAACTTTTACAGCACTCGTCCCCATTTGTTGCATACGGATTACCCTAAGAACGTATATAAAAAAAGCTTTTTCTCATCACGTTCTAGAAGAAGACCGATTTTGTCAGTTTCTTCCGCTCTTTTGAATGCTCTTATTTCTTTGAAATTCCTCATCCCCCGTACTTATAAAAAAGGGTGCGTGCGAAAATTTTATAGTTTAAAGTTACTACCGGAGGTTGTGACTTTTTTTTTTTTTTTTCCGGGGATATAGGGGATAGGGACATATGAGGAGTGTTCGATTTGGGGTGATCGTTGAATCTTCTTGTAGATTTCGTTTAAGATTTTGTATCGTAAAGCGAGTTTTATTGCATTGCAAAAATGAATTTCTAGAGAGCTGTAACTGAAATTTTTAAATTTAATGTTCTTTCTGTGAAATGTGAAATAAGAATTTTATCGATTTTTGCGTTCGAAGGGATAAAGTGATTTGTTCGGCAGTTTTGCAGATAATTTCTCGCTAAAAATATAAACATATAAAGGAGTTGCAAATTTCATATTTATATTAAGGGAAACTAGAAATGGGCGAATACTTGAATGACTCTAATGCTAGAAAGTATTTGAGATTCGATATCTCAAATATAACGTCACTTAAAGAAATTCGAATACGTCGACTATTCAGCCATGAGGCGGGACACCCCAGTGGTTAGAGCACGAGAATTGCAGTCGAACGACCCGAGCTCGATACCCGGATCTTCTCAAATTGTCCCCGTGTTTACACGGAGTACGGCACGTTAAATATGTGGGTCTTCTTCGGTCTAGACCGTCCGCCCTACCAGAAAGGTATTTGTTTGGACTGCCGGGAAGTGCCATCCAATTTAGACCGGAACCCAGTGGGGCAGGCATCCATAGGGACCATACCCTCCTTCCCCTACCACCAACCTCTCGGAAGGACATACGGACCCCCATGTTTAACGTAATCGTACTCCGCGTGAACACGGCTGTAGATTTGGCAGAGACGGTAATCGAACCCGGGCCGACCGAGTGAAATTCCCGCGCGCTAACCACTGAGCTCTCGCGCTCCAAATATGTGGGTCTGTAAGTCCTTCCGAGAAGTTGATGGTAGGAGAAGGAGGATACTGTTCTTCTGAATGTCGCCATGTTAATGCGATTTATGCTGTTGAACTTCTTGGGAGAATTTGTCAATAGCTGAAATCCGTTTTGAAAACTATGGATATGGAGAAATAGTCTCTCAAAGTTTGGTCTTTTTTGCTATCTTTGTGCTTATATCTCAAGCCCAAGGCGTTGCTACAACGTGATACAATTGCATTGTCGTGATATTTTAACGCCTGAAGAAACTAAAAGGAAAACTGTATTCAACTCATGGAGCTAGAGATGAAACTGTCCATGATTACTCCATGATTCGGCTGAATAGGAAAGTTAATGTTGAGTCATACCTATGTCAAAATTCAGAATATAAATATTTAAACCATAGAATTATAAATGCATCTTCAAATTCGTGTTTCAGACAATATAATTAATTGGTTGGAGCTAAATTGCATAACCCGTAAAGTTATCGCGAGTTTGTCTTTTTTTCTTAGACGGTGATCAGAAATTGAAAACTTGAAAATGTTTGATGTATTTTAATTTATAAATTGGTTTGTCTAGGAGGATCGAGGGGAGTGTAAATTCATTGCGTTGTGTTAGGGGTTGTATAATACGCAAGTTTCATAGGGACTTGTATAAGAAATAATAATATTGAATGGAAGGGGGTGTATCGCTCACATGTGTCTGTGGATATTATAAGTGGATGGGGGTCGGCGGGAGTTGATGTCCGCTTTTTTCTGTTTCCCAAAGCATGGTTGTGTGCGCAGACAGACGAAGCGCGCAGATTTTGCTGGTCCATTCAAAGAGCCGCAGGGGCGCGACAGCCCAGTGATTAGCGCACGGGGATTGCATTCGGACAGTTGATTCCCGCCACTGCTCAAACTGGCGCCTTGTTCACGCGGAGTACGATCACATTAAACATGTGGGTCCGTAAGCCCTTTCGAGAGGTGGTAGGATAAGGAGGGTACGAGCCCTGTGAATGTTTCCCTCACTGGGTTCCGGTCTAAATTGGGTAGCACTGCCCGATTGTCCAAACAGATACCTTACACTTTCGGGTTGGTCGGACGGTCTGGGTCGAAGAAGAAGAAAGGGTCGCAGGTTATCGACCGCTGTTCTTGAATAAAAAGTCATGATATTCAGAAAAAAATCGAAAATATCTAGAAGAAAGTGTGCTTTCACCAAGTAAAAACATTTCTGACTACTGGAAAAAGAACAGACTGAATTTTGGCTAGAAGGAATCACCTTTGAAATATTTAAACTAGTGTAGTTTTATTACACTTTTTTATTAATTTATTTACTTATAATTAATAAATAATATTTAATAAATATAAATATTTATTAATAGCTTAAAATAAGTATTCGAGGTATTCGAATATTCAAGCACCTGGCTAATATTCGAATTCAAGAAAAGTGTTACCCACAGCCCATCTCTAAGAAAACTGCATAAGTTTGTCTTGTGCAAATTTAATAATTTTCTAGCCCTTACATAATTTTATAATTTATTTCCGTAAATTATCTGGTGTTAGGCGTTTCAATTCAACTTTTTCATGCATTCATATTCTATATATTTTACTTCCATTTGTATTACAATTAGGTACTACTAGAGTGAAAAAACAAGTAGATTTTGTTTTAAAATTGTTTTGTTATAGATGTGATTATCATAGAACTGTTAATTGTCTTTCATTTGCCTCAATTTTAGAATTTAAAAAAAAATGGGGGGGGGGAACTGTAATAAATAATTACATCATTTTCACGAGTCTAAGATAAACTTAATCGCCCTGCTATTCTATTTGTTTAATAAGTTTTTTATATAGATTTATAAAATGTATTAAAATTACTCTGAAAACAAAGAAAATATTATTGCTACGTACTTATTTAATAGAAACCTTAACAAAGATATATAGGATGTGTTTGTGAAGTGTTTAAAATGTGCTTGGTAGAGGTATTTTTGTAGCAAACATGTATTTTTGTCTCCCCCCGAGAACCTCTAGAATTACTTTTTTAAGGACTTTCATAAAACATTGTAGGCGATTTTTCTTCTCATGCGCATGCACTAATTTTGCTGTTAAGGAGGAAAATTTAAAAATTTTCTAAAACTATAATGAACTCTTTCATAACGTAAAATGTAGCTCAAATAAAAATAAATAAACATACATTCGTTTCGGAAATAATTTGGATTTCTTTCTTCAGTGTGACAAGTCCGGTTCTGAAGACACAAATAAGTGCAAGACTTTGTCGGGAAACTGTAAAGGGTTAGATTACAAACTTCAGTTTAGTCACCTAGTTGACGAAAGGGAAAAAATAATTAGAAAAATAGAAAAACATGGAAATATGAACATGAGAAGTAAACAAGAAAGAAAATAAAATATGCAGAGAATATAAACTCAAAGAAACAAAAAATTTGGCGTGGTTATGCCATACCTTGATATAAATATGGAATCATTGAAAAATCCTACCCAGATTAGTACTGGAATTTTTTTTTTATAATTTTTTCTGCATTTTACGTTTTGAACCAGTTTATTATTGATTGTACGCAAAGACACTTGCTTTCCTCATCATTCAAGAACTGAATTGATATTCTGCTTTATTCAAAGAGTATGATGAATAGGGAAAATCATGTATAAAATTTCCCCTACTTTTCCATCTGTAGTGTCTTTTCATATCACGAATACAATCCACACGGGAAACAAATACTTACCCCGCAAAATGGCTTCCATACTCTTCTCCTTCACGCCCAGAGGACATCCTATTGAACATGCGTCACACTTGAATAATAGAACCAGTGGGGGAGTGTGATATTTCATCATATTAAGTATTGGTTTTAGAGGGGGGTGATATTATATTTCCTCCACACTTAGTGGTTTAGGTAAGTACCTACCGACTTTAGCCAATCATTGCCAGCGAGATTGACTGACTCGGTACCAGATGCCGCAAAGTTAAAGTTATAATATATTTATTTATGTATAAATATTTATATATAGTGTAACATTGTTACAGTGACAATTCGTGGAACCGAGAAAATTAGTAACTTCATGAAGTTTGTCACTTTACTGCACAAACCATGCATATTTTAAATATCAACTTACAAAGTGATCGCTTTATGCATGTGGCCAATATATGGTTACTTAACCAGGTTTTACTGTGCATGCAAGTATGCGAGTTTAAAATGGTAATCAAATATGATTATTTAAATTTCTATTCCTGCCGCTTTTAAAATCATCAGTTCACACATATAATCAACAGTTCATCATAAAATCAACAGTTCGACATATCATTGTCGTTGGCCATCTTTGTGATGTTTCTGTCAACAACTTGCAGAGTCCACTTAGACAAGAAGAGCTTGCAATTTCTTCCCAGTAGCTTAACGGTATAGAGCGTGAGCTGGCGAGTTAGGAAATTTAGGGTTCGATTCCCGGTTGGGACATCAAGGCGCTTTACAATGACGCCCGACACCGGCGAATTAACTCTGTAGGTTAGTGAAAATTTGTTGGAGGTCTGAAGACCCCAGACCGCACGACTTACATAGTGGGTTTATAGTAGTTAGCTGCACGGCCGGGAAAGGATACCTCCTGCACTCAGGAAACACCCAAGGTCTACCATCCCGCCAAACGAACATTTATTAAGGTCTAAAAAAATAATATTGTGGTTAAACAGACAGTTTTACATTATATTTGAACTTGACAAGTGCGTCCATTTTTTCAAAAATGGGAAAAGGGTTATTGCGAATAAAAAGATCATTGAAAAATGAAATTTAGAGTGAAGTATATTAAAATAATGAAAAATGGATTAAAATTAAAGAAAATAATAAAATTTTAAAAGTAAAATTTAGAAAACATATGAAAAGGGGAAAAAAAAATTAGATGTTGGAGGTTTGAAAGTGACCCTAGTACGACTAGTACGGATTCAGTGGACTCTGGGATATACAGCGCCGATTTCAAAGCGAGAGGATAACGACCACGCAGGATACTAACCTGGGTAAAAATAGTACTATCAGGAGGCTAACCTGAGGTAAAAATAGCAGGAGGTGGTCAGTCAGATTGTCAGTTGCGCGCCAATCTGACATTAGAAGGGGGAGAATGCAAAGTCCACTTCGACAAAAAGAGCTTGCAATTTCGTCTCAGTAGCTCAACGGTAGAGCATCGGCTGGCCAGTTCGGAGATCCAGGATTCGCTTCCTGGTTGGGGCAGCAAGGCTCTTTACAAACTCCTCATAGAGGAGTTTGAAGTCGGTCCATTAAATATTTGCCCATACTGACAATGCGAAATTTTATTCATTAATATCTGATTAACTAAGGCTTAAATTAAAATTCTAAGCCCGTCTTGCCCATCCATTGGTTCATATTAGCATGTATGCAAAATTTCATAACTATTTAGTTTTGCCGTCTGGTCACAATGGAATTTCAAAAGATCGCAGGATTTTTTTTTTTTTCAATATTGAAGGGGGGGGGGCGAACACATCAAAATCTCCAAAAACTATTCGACAATTTAATAATTACTATATAAATGATCCTAAATAATATGGCTGTATGAAATTGGAGAGTGGAATGTCAAAGATATTTATTGTTTTCCGACAAAATCAAAATTTGCTTTTATATTGAGAAAGCTATTTGCATGACGCATTATATTTTTATTATATTTGTTAATGTTTAATCTATATCTTCTGAAACTTCCATTCATAGCTCTCCCACCACACACGCACAACACAAGAGATGAGCGGAAGAAGAAAGCAATGCTTCTATTCAAACCATTTCGAATTCTTTTCTCTGCCTCTTTTTCGCATATTCCCAAAATGAGTAATATTTCCATATTTGGATTTCGTATTTCTTTTTTCCTCACATTACACCCTCGTGTTGTATAAAAAATAATTAAAGCGCCTCTCTTATTAATAATTCGCTTAGAAACCGCAGGATTGAAGTCAAACAATGGATAGAGCAGTAGCAAACACAGCGGAGAGTCGACATAAGCTCCTTGAAAAGGGCTGTTTAATAGCTGAAGAGCATGACTGAACATAAATACAGTTTGCGCAGAGTGGGGTGGGGATGGCAGACATGGAATTTGCTATCATTTATTTAAATAACATTTTTTACATGAAAGATCATCACTAGCTGCATTGCTACATTTTCCCCCTTCGAAATTTGAGTTTTTGCGTTTAGTCTAGACAACACTAGAAATGTACTATGTCATCATCTTCTCAGGATTGTGAGATGGGATTTTAATATATATTCCAGTCTGCGTGATATATTGCATTTTATTATTATCAAATTCGATTTGTAAGCTCATTAGGATTTTTAATTTAATATTTAAATGTGTTGTTGTGCATCGTATTAATGTGTAGCACTGGACTAAATTTGAAATCGAGAAATTTGAAACAAGCTAGGTTGTAGGATTGAATTTGTTCGTTTCCATATGGGTTATTCTGCTGGCTCATAGACCATCTGTAGTGAGAACGAAATCTTGAAGGTTAGAGTGTGTATCAATTTTGATTATTGTACATAAGATTGGAACTTAAGTATTTGGTTATTTTACACTGTTGAGAAGCAGGAATATAAAACACTGCATAATTTTTATTTTAAAACAATTCTATATATGAGAATCAAACGGACTTCTCTTCTACGTTTATACTAATATGAAATTAATTTTCCGTCTAAAATTAAGAAATTGTATATACTTATGCAGTATTAATAGATTCTTGAATTTGTCTGTGTGAATTGTGAATAATGTTTTTTTTTTTTTGCGAATAAACATTTCCTAGATTGTAATATTGCAATGCTATTCATCATGTAAAAAAAAAAAATAAAATAAATATACACATATCATATGATAAAGATATTTCCCATGCACATATCCCGTAGCCGCAGCCATGGCTTGTTACCATATTGTCAGTTTATATTTGCCGCCACGTTAAGTGCACATGCAATATAACTTTATGATATACACTGCTGGACAATTGCTAAGGACGGATCCCACATTGCAATGTAGCACAACATTAAGCGGGGAGTGGAGGCCCAGCAGGATAAAATATTGTTGCCACACTCTTCGAACATTATAATAAAGACCATTTATTGTTCTGGAAAATACAGAGGGTTTTGAAACATCTGGAAGGAAAAAAGTGTTCATTTGATGCTGTGTACGGAGAAATGGAAAAATGCATATGAACGACAGCAGGCACCTTTGAGAAAGGTATCAGTACGGGATATGTCCACCGCTGAGTGCGATGCAACATTCCATTCTGAGTGCGATGCAACGTCGTGTCATGCTTTGTACAACATTATCCAGTAGCTGTTGAGGCAAGTTATCCCACTTCTCTGTCAGTGCACGGATGAGGGTGTTCTTGTTTGTTGGAGGATATTTTCGACCAAGTCGCCTCCACAAAGCATCCCAAACATTTTCAATAGGGTTTAGATCTGGAGAACGTGCTGGTCATACGAGGCATTGAATACCCTCGCTGACTAGACAATCCTGAACAGCGAGTGTTCGATGGTATGGTACGTTGTCGTCCATGAAAACAAATTTATCACCAACAGCACCATGAAAAAGGCGAACATGAGGCAGTAGAACTTCATCAATGTATCATTGGCCGATCATAGTCCCAGTTGCAACCACATGTAGGGGCGTGCGGCTATTGATCATGATGCCGGCCCATACCATGATACCGCATGTCGGATATCGGTCCCTTTCCTGGGTATTTTCTGGACCATAAGCAGTACCATTCTCACGCCAGATCAGTTGGCCTCTACAATCCGATGACAGACTGAACCTACACTCATCTGAGAATAACACGCAAGCCCAGGCCTGTTCGGTTCAATTGCGATGCTCATGACCCCATTGCAAACGGGCGGTACGGTGCAGTCTGGACAATGGGACACACAAAACAAGTCTACTGGCATATAGTCATCCTTCTCCCAAACGTCTGACTACAGTTTTTCGGGTTTAACCCTTGGACGACCGGACACAGGTCTCCTGACAACTGTTTGACTTATTTAGAAGTGTTTCCATAATCGAGAAATTACCGAATGATCAACGCCAAAGAAAATAGCGACATCTTTGATTGACTGTCCTGCTTCAATGCGTCCGACAGCACGACAGCGCCCACAATCTATCATTCGTCTTTCTTTCAGCACAGAAGCACGAATATAATCAAAAATAATCCTACAAAAGTTAGAAACACTTCGTATCAGCATTTAAATGCAACTCCTCAAACTCTTCAGAATGCTGGCGTCTTCAACGACTGTCTAATTAGCATATATCCCGACAGTCAATCGTGATTGGCTGTAACACACGATATTTGCATGCTGCCCAAATTCAAATACGCTTTCGAAAAATGAAAATTTGCATTACTTGCTTAACTTTTGGAAGTCGGTGTATTTTGCGTGTCGTAAACATTGAATAGCTATTATATGATAATTCATATGCCACACAACAATGAATTTGAAAATTTGTATGTAGATACTGACCTCTTAGTCATTCTTTAAATCATCATTCTTACAATGAAGCAATATATAATTTTAATCCGAATACGGAAATTGTGAAAAAAATATATGTTCGCTAATTAAAAAAAAAAAGTGAATCGTGTGTAATTCGTACCTATTCCGTATTAAAAAAATCTGATGTGGAGAGCACATGACTTTCCTTATATAATGCAATGAATTTACTACTTTGACAGTAAAATAAAATATATTATTTTTATAGTAATTATTTATATCCTTTCCAAGATATTAAATTTTCGTCAATGAGTCGTCATTTTCATTGATTCAGCGTCATTTTTGTCCATTTAGCGAGTTTTTCGTTAATTTAGCAACATTTAAAAAAGTCGCCAAGTTGACGACATTCCACCAAATTTGTCACCAAAATCTCGCCAAGCGTTATGGACGGAGAAATAAGTTATTCTTACAGCAGATAAATAACTATTGGCGTTCAAATACAGAAGTATTACTCAAAGTATCTTTTTTCATGAATGGAACGAGCTAGATCCACCAGAATGGTGTCACCAAATTTATCGCATGGTATTACATATGAAAAGTGAACATGTTTCTCAATAGGAAATATTCTCTTATTATTTTATATGATTTTTTGATATTTTTTTGAAAAATGTGCAAAATCTGGAGAACGGTTCATGTTAGCGTTCTAAAATTTATGTCAATCGTTTTCTAATGAAAAATTACATAAGAAATGTTTATTTGCGTAACTTTATTAGAGGTTCTGATTTTTTGACGATTTTTTCAAAATTTCACTCGAAAATTTAGGTGGGTTCTGAACATTCGATTGCTTATAAAAACAATAGGCTTCCAGTGTTTACAGATTGTAATTTTTGTACCAAATTTCGTTTGAATCGGTCCATTCGTTCATCAGTTATCGTCTCCACAGACACTCTCTCTCTCACACACACACACACACACACATACTTTCACACACACACACAGAGAGACAGACATCACTTCAAAAATGTTCGATTCGTGATCAAGGATGCTTGAAACGTGCTCTTCCGTCGAAAATTCGAATTCGAATTCGACCCAGTCACAATACTTTCCTTATACATTATTGTATATACGGATAGTAAAAATACAGAGAATAAACATTTTATGGGGAAATAGAGATTGGACATTTTAAAATTCTTTAAAACATTCTAAGTGGTAGGAGGGGGTTTTTCGTTTTCCTTATTCTTGTGTTACTTTATCAATTTTTTGGACAAAATTAATAATGTTATTGCTTTCATTATTTTTTGCATAATATTATTTTTTATCCCACTCATTGCTACCTTTAAAGT
Source organism: Amaurobius ferox (assembly GCA_951213105.1). Lineage (NCBI taxonomy): Eukaryota > Metazoa > Arthropoda > Arachnida > Araneae > Amaurobiidae > Amaurobius > Amaurobius ferox. Next base: position 63,582,877 of record OX578134.1, read on the forward strand.
CATTTGATTGATGTCTTTTGGAGTTAGTTGATAAATTTAGCTCACATAGCTTCCGAAACCGGTTATCTCCTTAATGTTTATCCATTTTCCGTTTCCAGTGCCATGCTTTGGTACTTTTAAAGTGGTTTGATTTTATGCTATTTGAATTTTGTGGCTAATGTAGCTCGCCAAAACTGTTTTTGTTTTCTTTTTCTAATTTTTGTCCTTTCCTTAATTAATGTTGTCTGGTTATTATCTTTTATGAACTGTTATTATTAAATTTTGTGTTTTGATGTTGTGTTTGAAACAAGCTGTGTCATCGAACCTTCGAAACAACTTGTTTTCTGCATTTTCTTTAGTACATATTTTCATGGATTTTGAATATAATTATTTCATTTTTTTATGTCTCTTATTTTGCGTTCATCATTTTTATTTTAAATCTCATACCAATACGGCCATTTCTTTCACTTAGAGTAATGTGCAGGATAGGGTGATCGACCTGTGTTAATATGTTTACGGCTGGGGTCTTTATTTCAGCTTTTGATGTTAGTCCCGCCATGAGTTCTCGCTTTGGGCGTTCCAAATCTGTCTGGTTATTGTAACCCAAACCCTAACTTAAAATATGCCAACAACTTAAAAAGAAGTGTAAAATAGAGAATCATCAAGAGGAGAATAAAATGCATATGTCTACTCATCAAGCTAAATATATTCAACTTATATCAATAGCTAGAATTCGAAAATTGAAAAACAAAAAATAACCAACCACTAAAGGAATACACGTGGATAAACACTAGGCCTAAAAAGTGTTCATTTTGAGAAAATTCGTTTTCAAGTCCAAGTATCTATTAAAAATGAATAAAAAAAGTTTGTTTCTGAAGAAAGATATAGATAATATCTATAAACGCTTTCTAGTTGGACAACAAGTTAAAAGATTGAAAAATATAATAGGAATATAAAAATACCTGAGAAAATACTGCAAATGTCCTATCCATACAAGCAACGAGCAATAAATGACGAGACCACTGTTGCCAAGTGCAGGAGATGAAAGTGGAGATCTACTGTTGCCAATCGTGAAATATAATTAACAGTATTGTAAAAAAGCAATAAAATGTGATAAATTATCCTGTAATGGCTACGTAATAAAGGGGCGTGTAAAATAATAGGAAACAAGGGGGCAATAGTATAAGAGGATATATATACAATGTAATGCTAATTCGAGAGAATGTTATCAATTAGCTAATATAAGATACTAAGGAGGGAATTTTAAGAATATTCAGCTAATTTAAAATTATTAACTATTCCATTTACTAAATATACTGGATATTTATATAATATACTGGTAATTTTTAGGTTATTAATGTGCAAAGCATGACATTTTTTTCTGATAGTCTATAAATTCTAAAAAGTTGATTGATTAAGTACTATATTGAATAGAATATATATATATATATATATATATATCACTTTATATGTAGTGCATATAATATCCTTTTTGTATCGAATGTGAATAGGGAGGGGTATATTCTATTGTCAGTCGATGTGTGCAGAGTTCATCCATTTTTTGTGTCCATTAAATGTGGAAATTGACTTGGCAGGCAATCGCCCAATAATTCGGCAATAACTTATATTAATTCATATTAATATATATATATATATATATATATATATATATATATATATATATATATATGTGTGTGTGTGTGTGTGTGTGTGTGTGTGTGTGTGTGTATTGGTCAGCTCTATCAATTGCTTGGGGTTATTTGCTCTGAGATTGGGCTTGGAAACGGCTCAGGACTAATAATTATTCTCTCTCACTTTGTTTGTCTTCTGTTTCCTGCCTTAAACCTAAATTTATTATATTTGGTATGATATATATATATATATTTATTTATTTATTTTTTTTTTTTTACATAATTCTTATTATTATATTTCAAATATATATATATATATATATATATATATATATATATATATATATATATATATATATATATATAAATAAATTAGTAAATCCAATGTTAGAATGTAAGTAGTAACTCATAAAACACTATTCCAAAATTTTCTACAAAATACAAAGAAATATAAGAAATTAAGACATAAAGAGGAAATAATAAAGCGTAATGCAGGTCATAAAGACAAAGACAATCAACAAATTTCAAAAATGAGGAATGAAAATAGGAAAACTAAAAAATCAAGCAAAAAAGCTTGCACATGGAAGAACTTTAGGCTTAAGATAAGTTCATTTCGAAAAAATTCTCTTCAAGTCCATATATCCCTTCGAAATGAACACAAAAATGCTTGTTTCTGAAACACAAGATAGATTTTATCTATAAACTTGTGTTATATGGACGACAAGCATATAGATTGGAAAAATATATATATATATATTTGAAATGTAATAATAAGAATTATGTAAAAATAAAAAAATACAATTCAAGTAATATTAACATCACCATATATATATATATATACACACACATATATATATATACACACACACACACACACACACATATATATACGCAATATATGCAAACATTAACCTCCAAGAAGGAAATTATAAGTGAAACGTGAAAACAATATTGCCCAGGTTTCAATAAACAAACTTTTCTTTCACATAAAGAAGTTTGAAATTCCCCTGTACTTTCTCCGACCCTAAGCACCAATACAAATGGCGCAAAAAGGAAGAGCGGAGCTCGATATAAATCTTACTTTTATTAATTCCGAAGATGCGTATTCCAAGAATTTTGTTCTCGAAACATTTTTTAAATTTTTTCCTTACTCCTGGTTTTTTATAGCCTTTTGCGTGGTTACATTTATTTAAACAAAGCCAACGGAAACTGTTTTTGTGTTGCTTTTTGATCCATGCGACTTTAGTACAAGGCTGTCTTTTTCCGCCATTTTCTTTCCTCCCCAGTTAAATCGTCTGTGTCTTTTTAATCACATTTTATTTAAATTTATAAGACTTAATTATCTTTTGTGTTATTGTCAAACTGTGACCTTTCTTTGTTGGGAATTTAAAGCTCGTGATTAAGTGGTTGATCTTATGATATTTTATACTATTTGTCGGAATAAGATGGCTGATTATGGGTTTGGGTTGCATGAGATTTGTATCCACCGTTCATTTTGGCAAAAATCTTGAAAAAGTTGGAACTTCAAGTATTTTATATATGAGCCATAATGGAAAATATAGGAATTTCAGACTTTTTTTTTTCGTTTGATGGGAGTTTTATGGGAAATAAAATATTTTTCTATATGATATGTTTTTTTATATATATATATATACTTTAGAGTTTAGATTTATATTGTCAAACATTTTATCAATGGAAAATATCGTTTTATGAGTCCTTCAAATTTTGAGCTCTTCATGTCAGATTAGTAATTCCGATTTTCACCGTATCTTCAAAACTTATGAAATGTAATTCTTATTTTCTATTCTGCTATTTAATAACCCAAATAAAATATTATACCCTTTACCACTTTGAGACAGCTATTCTAATTATTCTAATTATTAAACATAAAATTCATATTTGAAAAGAAAATGAATAGAAACTCGACGTCAATAGATTTAGTATCAACAGTGTTTCAAATAACTGTAAAAATTGTATTTAATTTTTTATGCTAGTTTTTCAATCATTTAAAATTTGAATAGACGTCTTTTACGCGAAATTACCTATAGAAATTGCACAATCATTTGCAATGAAAATTTTTTTAAGAAATGAGAATAATTGAAGAAATATACATATTGTTATATAAGATCCATCTACATACCCCAAAGACATTGTTGTAAAATCGTCTGTTTCTCTATGTAAAATCAATGAATATTTAATGCATATCACCTTTATTCCAGACTCCAGAGTTAAATAATTTTGCGTTAAAAAAATCAGCAATTTTTATGCAACTTACAACTTATGTGTTTACATTCTGCATACGTTAAAATTAAGCTTCGTTGTAGAAATAATCAAAGTTTGATGATCATTTAAACTCAAAAATATTGTAATTGCGTCGGTGCAGAATATAGATGCACAGAAAATACGCAAAAATGAAGCGTTTTTACTACACAACACTAAATATAAATTTAAAAGAACTTTAAAAATCACGATTTTGACACTGGGAAAAAGATAGATGACGTATTTTATTTTGAAGTGGGGCACGTGGGGCATATATAATATGGGTGTAATTATTATTTTAATTTTTATTTAAAAACTATCGAACATATTTTGCTTAAATTTTTTTTTGGTATGTTTTATGGGATAATTTGAATCATTCCTTAAATTTTCGAAGCAATTTGTGAATTTTAACTTCGCTTAAATGTTTGAAATATTAGGTCCCATAGGGTTTAATGTATTTCACTTTTTCAACCCGGGTTCAATCTAAAACTAATTGAGTGATATTATTCATTTACATTCCCATATGTCCGCAGACCGTCTGAACAACATACTAAAATTTCATTTTGATAAAGTTATTTTTATGGCAGTTATCGTGCGAATGGACAGACAGACAGAATAAACCAAGTCATGAATACTTTTCAACTATGTTGGATAATATTAATATCGAAGATTCTAGATTTTATAATCCATTAAAGAGATACACACATTTTAAAGTTAATGCTGTACGTGAATGTTCTGAATAAAAGTTTTAGAATATAAACATATAGTATATTTCAACTTGCAAACTTATAACGTTTTAAACTGATAATTTTTATAAAATTTTACGAAATAATAAAATTAGTGCAAATCCATTCAGTTCCTCATTAAATTGATAACATTGAAGAACTGTTTTCGGTGATATTGAGTATTTAAAATTAATTAGCATTTAAAATTAATTAGTTTTTTATTTTAAATTTATTAGAAGATAGTTTTCATAAAATTTTACAAAATAATAAAATTAATGCGAACCAATTATTGCCTCGTTAAATTGATAACATTGAAGAATATTTTCATATGATATTTAGTATTTAACATTAATTAGAAGTACCTTTCCTAAAGTACTACATAGATGTGCACTCCAACAATTATTTTAATGCTTCTCTAATTGCCTTAATTGCGTTTACTTTAAATTCATATTTAAGAATTTGTGTTTTAAAAATATCTTAAAGCACCCATATCCATACTTATAGAAACCCAAGTCTTTTTGGCAATCAATTATAATTACTATTTTATTAGGTAATAAACTTAATTGAACTTTGCGGGAAAGACGTACCCGTTTTCTAAAACTAATCATCACAGTTTTATCGTCCTCTAATAAAGATGTTTTCATCCAGCTGTGCACCACACACACACACAGCGAGCGGTATGATATGGCCTCTCATTTATCTTGGAAAGGCTCATATTTATTTTCCAGCTTTGTTTTGTTTTCGTATTCCGAAAAATAGAACAGAAAAGAACACAAATAACTGCGAAGCCGTTAGCGAAATGTCGATCGGCAGTCCATCTGCTGCAAGGTTCACGACAGATTCCACCTGCGTGCCGCATCGTTTGTGACAGGGATGGATACAAATGGATGGAACTGTCGTCATTGTTTTTCTTTTACCAAGAAGTGACGTGAGATATATTCAAGATATCTTGATTTGTTGCCAAATCTAGTCTGAATATGGATGGTTATGCCTCAAAGTATCAAGCCTGGATTGAAACAGTAGCCTCAATTTGGTTTTTAAAATAACTGTTAAGGATGGAAGATTAAATGCATTCCTAATTTAATCCAGCATTCTCTAATCTCTTCTTCGCGAAGGGAAGTTGAGTATTACTTTCAACCTTCTTTGGGGACAGCTTTTGTTTTATGACAATGCATTTGATTAGTTTCCGTTATAATTTCAAAAAATCTGATGTGGGCAGCACATGACTTTCCCTGCAAACGTTTATATTCACGTTCTCTTTATTTATTTTTAAATTTATTTCATTTTTAATTCAATTTTCGTTCTCATTCGGTAACCGGGCTTATTTTCAAAGGTGGCGTAGAAAGTACGAAAAACTAAAATATCTCGAGAACGGCTAGTCCTAGTGTAATGGGGTTGGTCTTATTCTTTTCGTCGTTAAAAATTACGTATTAAATGAGCATTTAATTGATATATTTGAGTATACCTAGTTCTTTAGTTTAGATTTTGACGATTTTTGTGGGCCATTTTGCTAAAAAAGGCGGGTTATTTTTTTCCGAATCGTACCAAAATCTAATCAGCACCAGGGTAACCCACAAGTGACTCATCTACCGAATTTTGTGAAATTCGGTCCAGTAGTTTTTCAGTTAGAGTGGATACAAGATTTTGCGGGCCATTTCGCAAAAAAAAGGCGGGTTCTTTAATTCCAAATCGTACCCAAAACTAATCAGCACCAGACTCGCCCACAAGTGTACCTACCAAATTTTGTGAAATTCGGTCCATTAGTTTATTACTTAGAGTGGATACAAAATCTGCACAGACAGACAGATAGACACACACACAGACGTCACGCTAAAAATGGTTTTTTCGTATTCTAGAGGTCTCGAAACGTGTAGATCCGTCGAAAACTCGAGTTGTGATTTTCGGCATGATTCCAATACTTTCCCTATACATTACCATGTATTGCAGGGAAAGTAAAAATCTGATGTGGGCAGCACATGACTTTCCCTGCAGACTTAAATTAATGTTCTCTATATTTTAATTAAATTTATTTCACTTTTAATTCAATTTCCGTTCTCATTCGGTAACCGGGCTTATTTTCAAAGGTGGCGTAGGGAAAGTACGAAACACTAAAATATCTCGAGAACGGCTAGCCCTAGTGTAATGGGGTTGGTCTTATTCTTTTCATCGTTAAAAATTACGTATTAAATCAGCATTTAATGGATATATTTGAGTATACTCAGTTTTTTATTTTAGATATTGGCAATTTTTGCGGGCTATTTTGCAAAAAAAGGCAGGTTATTTTTTTCTGAATCGTACCAAAATCTAATCAGCACCAGGGTGACCAATACGTGACTCATCTACCGAATTTTGTGAAATTCGGTCTATTAGTTTTTCAGCTACAGTGGATACAAACTTTTGCGGTCCATTTCACAAAAAAGGCGGGTTCTTTTATTCCGAATCGTACCCAAAACTAATCAGCACCAGCCCCGCCCACAAGTGACTTACCTACAAAATTTTGTGAAATTCGGTCCATTAGTTTTCTAGTTAGAGTGGATACAAAATCTGCACAGACAGACAGACACACAGACAGACAGACACACAGACAGACAGACACACACACAGACGTCACGTTAAAAATGGTATTTTCGTATTCTAGAGGTCTCGAAACGTGTAGATCCGTCGAAAACTCGAGTTGTGATTTTCGGCATGATTCCAATACTTTCCCTATACATTACCATGTATTGCAGGGAAAGTAAAAATCTGATGTGGGCAGCACATGAGTTTCCCTGCAGACTTATATCCACGTTCTCTTTATTTTAATTACATTTATTTCACTTTTATTCAATTTTCGTTCTCATTCGGTAACCGGGCTTATTTTCAAAGGTGGCGTAGGGAAAGTACGAAAAACTAAAATATCTCGAGAACGGCTAGTCCTAGTGTAATGGGGTTGGTCTTATTCTTTTCGTCGTTAAACATTACGTATTAAACGGGCATTTTATGGATATATCTGAGTATACCTAGTTCTTTAGTTTAGATTTTGAAGATTTTTGCGGGCCGTTTTGCAAAAAAAGGCAGGTTATTTTTTTCCGAATCGTACCAAAATCTAATCAGCACCAGAGTGACCTATACGTGACTTATCTACCGAATTTTGTGAAATTCGGTCCATTAGTTTTTCAGCTAGAGTGGATACAAGCTTTTGCGGGCCATTTCGCAAAAAAATGCGGGTTCTTTTATTCCGAATCGTACCCAAAACTAATCAGCACCAGCCCCGCCCACAAGTGACTTACCTACCAAATTTTGTGAAATTCGGTCCATTAGTTTTTTAGTTACAGTGGATACAAAATCTGCACAGACAGACAGACACACAGACAGACAGACAGACAGACACACAGACAGACAGACAGACACACGCACAGACGTCACGCTAAAAATGGTTTTTTCGTATTCTAGAGGTCTCGAAACGTGTAGATCCGTCGAAAACTCGAGTTGTGATTTTCGGTATGATTCCAATACTTTCCCTATACATTACCATGTATTGCAGGGAAAGTAAAAATTGATATACATCAATGTTTTATTCGCATGTTATTAATATTTAAAAAGACAAATAACATTTCTTATAACTGCGCTATAAAAAAAATCCAAAGCAACGATCGAATGATAATTTTATTTTCTAAAATCAATTAAATTGTGTGATTTTAAAACATTTTAAAGTAAACTTGCATTTATGCAAGATCAAAGTTATAATAATTTTACGATATCTATTAAATTGATAAACGCCGTAGGGGATACAATTAAATAGTCAGTCGTTACAATTGAAAAATATATGAAGAAATCAGGGGGTACAGTCGAATGAAGTGGACAATCAGTCGATACAATTAAGAAATATGAAGAAATCAGGTTGTACAGTTAAAAGAAATGCACAGTCAATCGGTACTGTTAATAGATAGGAAAAAACCAGGTTGCATAGCTGAAAAAAATGGACAATCAGTCGGTACATTTGAAATATATGAAAAATCAGTGAGTACCGTAAAGAAATAGACAGAGTCGGTTTTATTGAAAGATATGAAGAAATCAGGAAGTACAGTTAAAAGAAATAGGTAGTCAGATTTCGAGTGAATAAACGTTGGAAATCGCTAATTTAACTGATTATTATTAACACTTTACAACATAGTTGAAAGTGTTTATGACTTTGTTCATTCTGTCTGTCTATCTGTCTGTCCGTTAGCACGATAACTGCCGTAAAAATGGCTTTATCAAAATGAAATTTTAGTATGTTTTTCAGACGGTCTGTGGGATCTATGGGAATATAAATGAATAATATCACCCAATTAGTTTTTTATTGAACCCGGATTGAAAAAATGAAATATATTGAATCCCATGGGACCTAATGTTTCAAACATTTTTTAAGCGAATTTAAAATTCACAAATTGCTTCGAAAATTTTAATAAATATTCAAATTATCAAAATATATAAAAAAAATTTCAGTAAAATATGTTAGGTAGTTTTTTAAATAAAAATTATTTAATATAGGGAGAAAAACAAATTCAATTAAATTCTGACTCTTACTATATCCTCCAGAAAGAAAAAAGAGATATATTATATAATAAATATCTTTCCAAGAGTTTAATTATTTTACATATGAGAAAGGTTTCACATTTTAAAATAAATATGGTAGATAACAATTTTACAAAATAAATTATTATAGTATTGTGATGATTGGAAAAATGATTATGAATGAAATGCTGCTTTTATATAGAAGCGATTTATATTTCGATGATGTCATTCGAATAAAGTTCATTTGTTTTCGATGAAATTTTCAAATATAATAAATTATTGTAGTATTGTGGTAATTTTAAAAATATTACCGAGGAATGTATCGCATTTGAGAGATGTTTGTATAAAATTGCATTGAAGTTGGAAAGTGTTTCATAATCAATGCTTTATGCATGATTGATCTTTCTTGTTTTTTTTTTTTTTGTTGTTGTTGTTCTCTGAAAATAAATGTAATTATAAGACATTGATTACCTGTGCTTAATTTATTGAATTACAAAATGATATACTTTGCATTTGTCAATAATGATTTCGGGTAATCTTCCTCAATTCAATATGAGAAAAGACAAAATACATGATAGTACTAGTATTGGGCAAGATTGTGCCGTGTATCGACACGGGGTATTGATTGATACTGTATCCTCTTGACGTTATCAGTATTCTGATCGAGATAATGCTCTGAATCTTGCAATTTATAAATTTAGGTTTAGGAAATACAAAAAATTTAATCAGAAACTAATTTATATAAATGTTATTTTAGCGAACTATATTAACATTGCAGATAAAGGATATTTATAACAAAGTTCGAGAGACATTATTAGTATGTAGTAAAACCCGCGGACATTTTGTCTTATATGTAGCTAATTTAAAAAACTGGCTTATTCATGGGATCTGTCCCGTATAATCCTTACAGTGGAATCGGGGTTTGGTTTTCAGAAAGTGACTATCACTCAATTTCGATCTGATTGTTTAGGTAGTCATTACATATCATCGTGCCTTTGTTTATGAAAACAAAAGAACAATAAAACATTAGAATTCGTGACAATGTCTTTTAATAATAAGTCAAATTGAATTACATAACTCGTGTTACAAATATGTTGCATAAGGGATCAATCGATAATTCGATTTTCTTAGTAACTTTTTGTTTATGGAAAGTCCGGTCTAAATTAAGTGGCACTGTTGGCCGTCCGAACAGATGTCTTACCCGTTCGAGTAAGTCAGACGGTTTGGGTCGGATAAAAAAAAAAGATTACTGGCCATTATTTCGCGAAATCGAATTTTCCCAGCACAGTAGCCTATGTGTTTGAAAAGATGGGGTTCAAAACTTCAACGACATATCAGAGTTGATTTTTTACGCGAATTATAATGCGCTGAAAAGTAGATTTTTATTGGCGCCAATGGGACCTCAAAATGGCTTCGATTGATTTTTAATCGGATGTTATTTTCCCATACAGTTATTGATTCTAATTAAGGAGATATGCTTGGATTTGATTTGCGGCTTTTAGTGTGAATGCTTGGTCTTCATATATAGATGAGACTAATATAAATACATTCAATCCGATATATCAGGTTACTCGGTGTGATCTGAATAAACAAAATTCCCAATAATCCAAAATACAGGGCTAGCTGATTTTAACTAGCTAACGCTAGTTTAAACCAATAAGGTAAATTAGTAAAACCTTACTTGAAACCAATGGTGTAGATATTTAAAACCTTTGTTTAAATTAGTGTTTTTATTTATTTTTTATTTTTTTCTCGTTTAAACTTTGAATTTTTATTTATATATATATATATATATTAATAAAAATTGAAAATATATATATATATATATATATATATATATATATATATAAGATATAATATGAAAATCCAATGATAGAATAGAGAGAAGTTGTAACTCATTAAACCTTAGCTTAAAAAATGCTTAAAAAATACCAACAACTTAGAGTTAATCATTAATCAAGAGGAAAATAAAATGCATATATCTAGTCATCAAGCTAAATATATTCAACAAAAATCAATTATGAGAATTCGATATATATATATATATATATTTAATTTTTTTTTAAACTCTGCCAGAATGTATACCTATAAATTACATAAATAATATTAGTATATAACGTTTATTTGCAGAAATTCATAAAATCACATAAAATGTAAAAAATTGACTATTTTGTTCGTATTCCTCGAAGTGCAATTATTTTCTGAAACGCCACCATTTCAGCGTTTATAAAACAAACTACGAGGTTGAACATACTTTTTAGCAAAAATATCAATTTCTCAAATTTTTTTTTATAACATTGTAGCAAACCCAAATATTTGATATTATCTAAAGTTTACTCATTTAGAGAAGTAAAATCGCGAAGCTGGTTTTATGCCAACTTTGTAGTATCCCCCTCCCCCTTTTTTTTGTGCGATTGTAGACTTTTGTTTTAATAGTTTTTCTTCTATTTTTACAGATGGCATCAATGAAGTTCATGCAGAATGTCAGCTTAAAGTTCGTTTGGTTTCGGAGGCAATGCTTTTCAATAGCGTCACTGTCAGGCTGGATGACATGACTCAAACTACATTCCTGTCACCTTTGTTCGATAATTTTTTGGAAGGATTGGCTGCCATCGTCCCTTGTCCAAAAGAGAACATTTTTATATTCAACGTACAGGTGAGAAAAAGTTTTGTTTTTATATCTGTAAATAATTACATTTTATTTTCACTTAAATAAAAGCCTTTGCAAGTATTGGTATAATACGTGTTTATAAAGTAAACATTTGTCCAATTCCATTATTAGAAAAACTTCTGTTCAATGAGCTTGTCGATTTGAAAAGAATCAACTGTAATTTTAATTTGAGTTAAAGCTGAAGGACTGTTTTTAAAAGCCCGGAAGCCAACCTGTTGTTAAGGTCAAACTCGGCTGTAAAAGGAGATTATGACGAATGTAATCGAGAATACAAATTTCATGTACTTTCTCGATAAAAGCAGACATCTGAGAATGTAGTTTCTATAATTGTGTCAATTGCGTTATGAGGTCCCCTTCTTGACACCAAGAACAGTATGTATTAATCCAAAGATTAAATACAACTAATTAGCATTTCGACGATTACTTCACACAGTTTTAGATTGGATGAAGAAGGCTCATAACACCTTTCAAACAGTTATAGTCATCTAACTTTCATGTGTCTGCTTTTATCGAGGAAGTACGGGGAATTTCTACAAAGAAATTGTCACGAGTTGACAGCTTTGTCCCCGTAGTTTAGCTGGAGCAGTTTCTCCGTAGTTTAGTCGAGACATTTGATTTCAATTGAAGAAGGGGGGCTTGGATTTTTTACTTTCAATTACTCAATTTATATAGTTTCGTTTTATGCTCTATTTTGTTCATCCCATTATTTTAGCAATACATAACAAATTTAGCTAGTGTTGAGAAACAAAAAATATATATATATATATATATATATATATACAATTTTTTGTATTTTCATAAATAAATAAAACGAGAGGATTTTTTTAAAGGTGGCAAAAGTTAGGAATTCAGTAATTTAACACGTGTATAGTCCTCGTCTCTTCTTCCAACTCCTGCTTTTAAAGCTTCACCCATGGCATCGAGATTTAAATATCATTTGAAATGTCTGCTTTTATATATTTGCATATTGGTAATCCCAAAATTTTACCTTCGTTTTTTTTCTAATTTTATTTGTTGTTGTTGTTGTTATTATTATTATTATTATTATTATTATTATTATTATTATTATTATTATTATTATTAGATAAAATCAAGGAAAAAATGCTTTAAAAAACGAAAGGTCTTTTATTTAACACATCCTAAAAGACGTACAAAATATATATTAAAAACTGCCAGAGCGCTTTCGGGCGCATATACGCCCTTTATCACTGGCTACATGAATAGTAAAAACATGGAATGTTTATATATAGAGAGACCAGTTTATATATATAAACATTCCATGTTTTTACTATTCATGTAGCCACTGATGAAGGGCGTATATACATCCGAAAGTTCTCTGGCAGTTTTTAATATATATTTTGTGCCTCTTTTAGGATGTGTTAAATAAAAGACCTTTCGTTTTTTAAAGCGTTTTGTCCTTGATTTTATCTATTGAATGTAGACGTGATACCAATCTGGATTATTATTATTATTATTATTATTATTATTGATTTCGGATCTAGTGTTGAATTGCTATTTAACCATAGTTCACTACTGACCTGATATAGCTAACTTATACAAAAAAAAAATGATAATAGTAATAACAATAATAGTAATAATAAATAAATAAAAATTTCAGTTTTCAAACATGTCACTTTTTGCTCTAAACCTTTGCTCTAAAGACTTTGTAAAATTGGACATCCCAGAATTCTTAAATATGAATGAGATCAAATCTATTTCCTATTGTATCTCTAATGCATTTCATAAATTTCCCAACTACAGCCCTGAAGACTGCTGATTACTTTAAAATGTCATTCTAAGACTCATGCTAATTCATTCTTTTCGTTGCACGCATGCTTTACGTAATTGAAATAAACGCTTTTGCGGAATAATTTATTATTACTAATGGATTATAATGCAGTGAGAGGGAGCATGAGGTATTAATATATTTAAAACACTTGACAGGTTGCTGGTGATTAAGTTTCATTAAGACTGTTGAGTGCTTTGAGTATATGATGAAGGTTTAAAGGTACATTAAAGAGTTTTTACCACTTTAAGCGAATAATTGAAACTATATTCTGTATTTCGTTAATGAATAAGAATGGACTTTATTGTTGGAGAACTGATTACTATGTATATTTGAACAATTAGAATTTATTTTCATTTATTTAAATACTTATTTATCATTCTTTTAGTGGTATTTGTTTTTTGATTAAAGTAAGGATGATTGAATAGTTAACAAGTGTTAATGCGCATTTAATTAGGTACTTACTATTAATAGAATTATGTTCTGTGCTGTCTAGCGATTAATAATATAGTTATTGATTTGCTGAAATCTGAAGAGTGTATTTTACAAATTTGGAAGAAACAATTAGACAATTGTTGTCAGTTTTAAAAAATTTTTAACATTGTAATCGAGTGAACAAGAGATGGTATAACAAGCCTTAGCAACCTTTTCCGCCAATCATCAGAATGCAATTATCCATTGTATGAATACAAATTTAACTTAATATTAATACTTTCTTAAAAATAGTTACAAAGTATTAGAATCTATTTTGAATTAATTTAAAGGAATTAAATTATGTCAATTTTTGAAAATTAAAAATCAACACAGAATTACAATACAAAAGTGGAATATATGCGGAAAACATTAATTTGATTAAGCAAGTGTTTATTAATGAAAATCAGGTCTAAAAATTTTGAAAGATACAACAGAAGAAGAAAATCTATTAATTATAAAATTCGGTAGCATTATTACTAAATTCAAGTGTTCAGTGCATGTAAAAGCTAAGAAACAAAATTGCAGGGAACTAATCCAAACAGTTAAAAACAAAGAGTACTTGACTGGTCAATTAAAATATCAAAAAACTCTTCTCAATATGAAAGAACTCAAAATTACTGTCAAAATTGGTTTTGAAATTATATGAAATATGGCAAGAAATGTTGTAAATGCTCCAACTATTGAAAATATCTATAGATTCTTTGATGTTGCAGAATTTAAACTTATTACAGAGTAAACACTATTGAATTTTTTTTTTTTTTTTTTTTTTTGTGCATTACTTGAATTTTTATCTCTTTTGTGTTATGTAGTTTAGAACTATCAACATACTTCAACTATTGAGCCAAATTTTTCTTATAGATTTTTTGCAGTACGTGGAAAATATTGCAAATTGCAGACCGTCGCATTTTATTTCGTATATTAGTGGCATGCGTTTATTTAGGATTAAATATTAAAAATATTTAGTGTAAGAAAATGCAATTAACTGTATTACATATATTTTTTTTTTTAATTTAAAACGCAACTTATTTACAGACCTCGAAAATGCTTTCGTAGGCCGGCCAGTAGACCCCCACTGGACAGCTGTTTTATTGAGAGCAAAATTTCGTTATTTTGATTATCTCTAATCCTATTTCCATATTCTAAGAGATGGTCAAATGTATAATTCGTTTTTCTCCTTTTTTGGCTTATTTTCTTGCATTCTTGTCAAAATAGGATAAATCATTCCATGTAAGAGACATCTTTGATATTATCGATTCAATAAAAAATATGTAGTATTTTCAACATTTTCTATCAATATGTTTCGAGATCAAGTTATACAAGAAGATATACCACATATATGATTTTCTACCGAAACTCTCTAACATTTCTACATGAATAAATATATATTTTTTATTTTCATACAAGTATTCTTCATTTTCCCCGCAGAGCATAAGAAGAATTTCACTCCTAATTTAAAAGTTTTACCGAAAACTATTGGAAATATGCACTTGATCGCGCCCACACACCCTAAGTTACCGCTGCAATAGATGAAATGCGATCAATTATCGAGCGACTTCTAAAGTAAGGAAATACAACTGCCTGTTTTTCACTATAAATACACATGTCAATCAACTTTGAATATTTTTGCTTTCTCGTACTACTATACAGAGAAAGCATTGTTTTCCAGAAAAAAAATGTCAATTCTAAATTTTAACAGGAAGGCACGTTATTAGATGTTTTGAGCACATTTCGAACGCTTTGTATGGTATGTGTGTGAGTTATGGTCACGATAGCTGAAGTAAGAGCAAATGAAAGCATCACTATGTAATTCTTATGTGTTAATATATTACGTAAAAAACTAGAACAGCATAGAATTTTAAGTAATTCGAATAATTTGAATTCAAATTATTTAAATGTCAATTTTTTTTGCTTATAGAGTAGCTACTGGAACTTTACCGTTGGTGAACTCGAACCATTTACACATAAATTAGTTGACAGCATTGATATAAATTCGCTGACCTGTTGTCATCTTAAATTTTAAAGTAATACATTTTTGAAATAACAACTTGTCAACAAAAATTATAAAACGATATATGTTTTTCACGCTGATAGTGATTGTAATGCAAATGGATGAAAAGTATGAAACATGAATTAGAAAATCGAGTGGGTGACTCACAATCTAAATTTTTTTTATTTTAATTTCCGTTAACGTATGAGAAAGTCGAGATGCGCACTCCAGTGATTTATGTATTTTTTTTTTTTTTACGATTAAAGGATCTGAAATAATAGCAACACCGCTATTTCAAATAACCATTTTTTTTTCTTTTTAATAATAAGTTGTAACAAAATTGCTATGCGTTTTTTTTAGCACATCAGGGGTGAATTGACTGAGGCCTACACTTTAAAGTGGATTCCGGACCACTTCAATTGCCAATGCACACTTGAAGCTTTCTCCTGCATAAAAAATCAAACCCCAATAACATTCGCAGGAATTATTCCTAATGTGTGTGTTGTGTGTGTGTGTGTGTGGGGGGGGGGGTGATATATATGATGAGGGGTTCTAGGAGGCATTGATCGTGGCAAATGCAAAAAGTGGCGCTTATAATATTTTTCATAGTTCTATTGGTATATTTCGTATTAACACCATAGCATCTGATGTGTTGTTATGCATAATTGGCAGTGTTATTGAAAATTTGGTAAATTTTTGGAATTATGTTTTCAACGAACTGTGCTTACGAGGGAGTGTCATTAAATAAGGCAACAAGGCTTGCGGTAGGAATTTATTTTTTCTTATAGCAATGTAAAAGTAACAAGTAGTTTACATGGCCACACATTACTTTCTTACTTAATCTCCCTACTTATCTAGGCATTTGTTTCATCGGTACGCCAAGGCACTGATCTCAGACCTGAAGAAATCGGTGTTAGGGTTCTGCAGACAAGACATGCCTTGTTGAACTTGATTTTCGATTTTATAGCGCTTTTCAGCCAGGTGCTTCTTCAAAAGTCGACAGAGGCGAAAATCGCTAAGTGCCAGGTCAGAGCTGAAAAGTGGAGTTTAATCATCTCCCAATGACAGCGTTGTGACAGTTCGTTAACACAATGGGTTGTTGCGGGGCCTGGCATTATCATGAAGCAAAATGACACCTTGCCAAAGCATTCCTAGTCATTTTCTATGGATTGCTCGCAGAAATCTTATCACATTACGGATCTCGGCGTTTGGCCACTTTTCCGCAAGTGCCACAATTTTTAAGTGTTTGTTGTCTTGATATGTTTTGCTTTCTAGTGGCATGGAAAAGAAATAGGG
The DNA here is from genome assembly GCA_951213105.1 of Amaurobius ferox. Classification (NCBI taxonomy): domain Eukaryota; kingdom Metazoa; phylum Arthropoda; class Arachnida; order Araneae; family Amaurobiidae; genus Amaurobius; species Amaurobius ferox. The sequence goes on from OX578134.1 coordinate 63,600,221, forward strand.
ATCTGAATAGTCATATTATGCTTTGGAACATATCTATCCAATGAGGAATTTCATTCGTAGCTTCATTACCTTTATGGAGGCACTCCTGTGGCAGACAGAAATCGTAAAACAATAAACTTAACAAACAATAAACTTGGCATGCAACGACGCCATTATTTGCATGCACTAAATTCACGATGTTTCTGCGCAGACATATAAAGCAAGCTCAGAACGATGTTTGATGGCTAAGCAGTTTGTGCTGTTTCAACTAGCACTGTATCTTTTAAGTCATGTAAATAAAGTTATATTTTATTTAGATCCTCGCCAAACATTTTCGCCATCGCATCCTCTATACCTTATTTAATGAAACGCCCTCGTACGTTTTTACTTAATTAAAGTCGTCCTGAAATAGTTTTCATAGTAGTTTGTATTTTTCTTTTTAACTGCCCTATTTTGCTTTTACATCCAATAATTTTTTTATACTAAAAATATTGTTGGAAGGGAAATCAATTCGAATTCACTTTAAACTGATCTGACGTCGTAAAACTCTCCAGAATTCTCGAGGAAGTTTTGGAATGCCATCCATCAAAAACGTGAAACATAAACTTATACCTCTAAGAGAAATGGAAATTGCTAAACAAAAAACGGGAAAGAAATATTTAGGCTAGAAAACTTTCGAGAAATATGAAGCCGTTTCGTAAGGAGGAACAACTTTCCGAAACGACATTTTTTCCTCATATATATATTCTTTGAAAGGATTATTCTGTTTATTTTTCGGACATCATTCCTGAGAAAAGGAAATATTTTATAAGTTGCATTTCTCTTCATCATATTTAGAAAAAAAAAAATCTTTATACGGAATTTTTCTTGACCTTTGAAAAAATATACTGTACTTTGTTTTACGATATATTAGAATCATCGATGTGAGAGTGGTATGAACAAGAAGTTATTAACTGTAAAAGTTACGTATTCTTGTTTAAAACCCGAAATATACACTATATGATTCTTATTTTTGAAATTTAAAAACTTTTCTTCTGTCTTATTATTATTTTATTCCAATATGGTAAAACATAACTTGGACCACATTTTAGCACATTTGAAAAATATTAGGAAGCTTAATGAAGCTTAAATTTGTTGCATTGTCCTATGGAACCTTCATTTCACCACTGCTAAAATGTGCTTCACTTGTTAATCTTTCTAAACACAAATTATATTGCAATTGTAGACAAAATTATTTTAGAAAAGAAAAACTGCCAGGATAGGTGAATTTAGCTTGATTAAAAAAAATAGCGATATACAAAGCGATCAGCATATTATAAAAGCTCAAAAGGATTATTGCAGATATATAATATAGATATATGCAGATATATTGCAGATTATAAAAGCTCAGTAGGATTATTGCAGATATATAATATAGATATATGCTGTATATTGCAGAGTATAAAAGCTCAGAAGGATTGTTGCAGATATATAATATAGATATATGCTGATATATTGCAGAGTATAAAAGCTCAGAAGGATTATTGCAGATATATAATATAGATATATGCAGATATATTGCAGATTATAAAAGCTCAGAAGGATTATTGCAGATATATAATATAGATATATGCAGATATATTGCAGATTATAAAAGCTCAGAAGGATTATTGCAGTATAATATAGCTGAACTTTACGTGAAAGGTTATGTTCGGCGACAAAGAATGCAACATCGATCCAAAAATCTCGATCAGCTGCAAAACGCAGCTACTATCTGGAAAGTAGTTGTTCTAGCAGCTGCAGTTTATGAATCTTTGCAGGACTGGAGTTTAGAGGACAAAGTGAGGTATAAGTTTTGACACAGCAGGTTCAAATATTGGTCGAATCAAAGGAATCTGTGCCTTTCTGAAGTTGGACGAAAAGCTTTTTCCTGGGCACGTCATGGATATTCTTACTTTCTCATAGAATATTGTATAGAGAAAGTGTTTTCATGAACATTTTCTATTTCGAGATTTTGATACTAATATACGTTTTAGAACGTCGTGAACACAAGTTGACTATTTTTAAAGTATGTCCGTCTGTGGTCGAATTCTTGTGTACACGATAGCTCCTACAAATATCAATGAATTTTCACAAAACTTTTACTAGCGAAAAATCTAGAACTAGATAGAATTTTCTGAAATTCGAGCGAAAACATCGAAATTTATTCGAAATTTTATATTTTCTTAACATGGAATCATATGATAAAATTTGATATAATTATGCATAAAATTGGTTATTTATGGTTCGATGATCACGAAATTTAACAGTTTCAATCATGATAATGAAAAATATCCGCGATACAAATTTTCTATTCGTGACATCATTAGACCTCCCTCGGAAAAGGGGAGAGGCCCCCAAGTTACCCCCCCCCTCGAGGCGGTATATTTCCAAACTTGGTATCAATCGAGATATTTTTTCAACCCCTTTAAAATGAAATGTAACACGCTATAATTATATTCATTTGGGCCAACTATAAAATTTTTTCAAAATTTTTCTTTCAAAATTATAAACTACTTAAAATTGATTCTGGTATGAGAAAGACGAGTTGTGCCAAACTCCAGTTAATTTCTTTTTATTATTATTATTACAGATGTCTATCATATCGTATCTTTGGTCAAATTCTACATGGAATGGTTTTATAACCATATTCAATGATCTATACAATTATATATTTATTTAATAACATACATATATTGACTTCCCATCCCCCCCCCCCCCTCTCTCTCTTTTGCAAAGAGAAACGACAATTACATTAGGAGAATTATGCTATTAAAGAAATTTGGAATGGCTGATATGAAACGACGTTGTCGAAACTATATGAGATGTTTGTCCTACCATATGAATGGTACTTAAATGCGTGAACTTCTAATAAAACTAATTTCAAAGGATGCTGATGGTATTATATACACTACGTGACAGTGAAAATGAGGCACCAAGAAGGAGTGGGCAGAAAAATATGCAAATTGCAGCATAGACGCAGCTCACCGAGTTATGTAAATGATGCGAAATACGCAGCTGTCCCGCGCATGCGCACGTTAACTAAGATGTAAATGAAGGAACCTGCAGATTAGTCAATAGTCGCGCGGCTCTGTCGACCAGGGAAATCATTTTGCAATTTTTTTTTTGTCTCAGAGAAAACGTGTAGTAGTAGAGAATGTCAGGCCGCCGCCAACCGAGGCAGTTCCAGCAGGCAGACGATTTCTCGAGATGTATGGTGATCGGACTCAAAAGGACAGGTTGGTTCATACGTCAAATCTCAGCGGACAGCCACCTACACGCGTCCACGGTGCACCGGCTGTGGCAAAGATAGTTGGAACACGGGAATGTGGCACGTTTCAGGGGTGCCGGTACGTCTAGAGCAACGTAATCCTGCATGGACCGACGCATCGGACAAGCGTTGGCGGCCCAACACGCCGTCGCCTTTTTGCAGCATGTGCAGGACACCCTTGATGCTCCCATATCAACCAGGACCATTATCCGCCGATTGGTCGCCGGCGACCTGCACCCATGGCACCCGTTAAAAAGATTGCCGGTAACCCAACAGCACAGACGCCTCTGTTTGCAATGGTGTCGGGATAGAGCCACGTGGACGGCGGAATGGCACAGGATCGTGTTCTCAGACGAGTCACGCTTCTGGTTTAGCAATGACAGTCGCCGTGTACGAGTCTGGCGCCGAAGTGGTGAGAGGTCCAATCCGACCGCATCTGTGGAACGCCACATTGCCCGACAACGCGGCATCATGGTTTAGGGTGCCATCGTGTACGGTAGCAGGTCACCTCTGGTCCGTATTGAGGGCACTATGACGGCCCAATGATACGTGGATGACGTGCTGCAACCGGTGACACTACCTTTCCTTCAGGGGGTGCCCAATGCCATTTACCAGCAGGATAACGCCCGACCACACACGGCACGCATTAGCCAACATGCCCTGTAAGGTACTCAGGTGCTTCCCTGGCCACCAGTCTCCCCTGATCTCACACCAATCGAACACGACTAGAATGTGATTGGACGCCACATGCGTGCGCTGCCACTGCTGCATTTAGAAGACGAACTCTGCCAAATGGTTGACAGGGAATGGGCAGCCATCTCTCAGAACACCATCAGCACGCTCATTGACTCTGTACCTAGACGTGTTATTGCCTGTATCGCCGCCCGTGGTGGTCCTACAACCTACTGATCACACAGTGTTATCGCTCAGTGTATAGGTGTATCATGTTGCATTAAACATCACTTATTGTTCGTTGCTGTGTCTCTCTGTTTGCCGATTTTCATCACTTTCTGCCCACTCCTTGTATATATATTTCTTCTGAAAATCATTTCTTTTGAAGAATTACATCTATGATTTCTGTGTTTTACTAAAATGGTTGATTGTTCTGTCACGAACTGTACCTCAGTGGACGGGTTTTAAGGAATCACTGCTACCGACTGCTCTACCCCCTTTATTGTTTTATTTCGTCATACTTTTTATGGAAGCTTCTCGACCTCCTTTATTCAGTTACAACTGCTTTGCACTTACGTGTAGTAAGGGATCCTGTCGCAAGGATTGTGGTAATATTTGATTTCCTATTTTTTTTCAATTCTTCCCTTTTTAACACTTTACAACAAAGTTGAAAAGTGTTTATGACTTTGTTCATTCTGTCTGTCTGTCTGTCTGTCTGTCTGTCTGTCTGTCTGTCTGTCCGTTAGCACGATAACTGCCGTAAAAATGAGTTTATCAAAATGAAATTTTAGTATGTTGTTCAGACGGTCTGTAGGACCTATGGGAATATAAATAAATATTATCACCCAATTAGTTTTTTATTGAACCCGGGTTGAAAAAATGAAATACATTGAACCCTATGGGACCTAATTTTTCAAACATTTTTTAAGTAAATTTAAAATTCACGGATTGCTTCGAAATTTTTAGGAAATATTCACATTATCCCATAGAATATATAAAAAAAATTCAGTAAAATATGTTAAGTAGTTTTTTAATTAAAAAAATTATTTAATATAGGGAAAAAAACAAATTCAATTAAATTCTGACTTTGGGATATCTTCCAGAAAGAAAAGAAATAGATATTATATAATAAATATCTCTCCATTTGTTTAAACGTTTTGCATATGGGAGTGGCTTCATATTTTAAGATAAATTTGGTAGATAACAATTTTTCATTTTTTTTAAATTTTATATAACTCTTCATGATAAATTTAATTGATGGCATTTTAAATGCACTTTCCTACGTCCTAGAGAGTTAAAATTTGGTACACAGCTTAAATTTGTTGAACATTTTATTCGACAAAAATTTGATGGATCTTTAAATATAGATTATACATTTTTTTCGAAATGGCCTGAAAATAATCCCCGTTCACTTCTATAAATCATTGGTGTAATATTGTTAAAAATTCTGATGTGGACAGCACATGTCTTTCTCTGCAGACTCATATTCGTTCTCTTTATTTATTCAATGATAATTTGAGTTTATCTGCACAACATAAGTATTTTAAATGACATTGAATTTACACGTTAAACTTAAATTTGGTTCTCATTTGATAGCTGGACTTATTGTCAAAGGTGGCGTAGCGAAAACGCGAAAAAACTAGAATATCTCAAGAACGGCTAGTCCTAGAGTAATGGGGTTAGTCTTATTCTTTTTGTTGTCCAAAATCACATATAAAATAGGAATTTAATTGATATAATTGAGCACACGTAATCTTTTATTTTTATATATAACGATTTTTGCTGGCCATTTCGCAAAAATAGCCCGTTCCTTTTTCCCGAATCGTAGTAGAATAACCTACAAATGATTTATATACAAAATTTTGTTAAATTTGGTATATAAATCACTTGTAGGTTATTGAAATATTATACTCTAAATTTTGTTAAATTTGGTTCATTAGTTTTTAGCTAGAGTGGATAAAGGCAATTTCTGCGGCCATTTCGCAAAGAAGGCAGATTCTTTTATTACGAATCGTACTATAATCTAATGAACATCAGGATTTCCCACAAAAAACATACCTACCAAATTGTATGAAATTCGGTCCATTAGTTTTTCAATTAGAGTGGATGTAATATCCACACAGACACACAGAAACATACACAGATACACCCTTACACACACAGACGTCTTCCTAAAAGTAGTTTTTTCGTGTTCTAGAAGTCCCAAAACGTGTAGATACTTTGAAAATTCGAGTTCCGATCCTCGGCACGATTCCAATACTTTGAGTACATACACATACACATATATATTATCTGTGTATCTAAATTCCGTGCCTATGCAATTACAATAGTTGTGATTTTAAATGATCCCTAAACTTTTATTATTTCTTCAAGGAAGCCTAATTTTAACATATGCAGAATGCAAATATCTCAAGCGATTGTAAGATGAATTACATAAGAATTGCTGAATTTTTTTCACACAAAATTATTTAGCTCTGGAGTCTGGAATACAAGTTATATGAATGAAATATTCATTGATTTTGCATAAAGAATCAGATGATTTATATTTCGATACAGTTTTAAATATTTAAGTATAATAAATTACTGTAGTTCTGTGATAATGTAAAAGATATTACCACTGAATGAATCACATTTTAGAAATTTTTAAATGAAATTACATTTCAGTTGGAAAGTGTTTCATAATCAATGCTTATGCATGATTGATCTTTCTTGTTAATGCTTGTATTCTGTTGCAGTGGTATTTATAGTAACTTACTATTGCCATTTCTGAAACAAGCATGTGTCTGGATTAATTAGAGCTAGAAGCACAGACTTGAAAATAAGTCTAGTCCAATTAATCTTTAAAATTAAGCCAGTGCTGAATATTTCTTTTTTCGGCATTGTGGCCGTTGTTTAACTGTTTTGTTGATTTCAATATTTCGTTATTACTTGATCTGGTTATTATCTCTTTCTAATATATATATATATATATATATATAATTATAAATGTAAGAAATAAAAGGCAAGATTAATCCAAAACCCATTCGACGATGAAGTTATCTTTTTAACTGGTTGATCACTATCCTTGTCAAATGTGCAATTATATTATTATAGACTGTGTCTAGATAAAACCTAAAAAACTAATATTGAAATGCAAATTGAAATATTTGATATTTCAATCATTATTCTAATTGCAACTTTAAAATTTGATTTTTCTTCTCTTCCGTAGGATGACACTGACGTGGATGCAAAGATTCTGAATGTGAGCTTTTCCGTGAAACGCCCCGATTCACGGGATCCAGAGGAATATTATTCTCCTCATTACTTGCAAGAAAGGGTGTATTTAAATAGAGCCATTCTGGCCAGGTTGGCCAACGTACAGGTAAGACAATGCTGCAATAACTGTTAGATATTTTAATAATGTTTTCAAAAAGTGTCCGGAAAAGGCTCTTCATGTGACAAAATACTCTTACTGACTTTTACTAGCTTCTAAACGTTTCATACGAACATGATAATTTTATAGCATACAAATCCATAGTTTTATTGTAAAAATCATTGTCATTTTATAGTCTTTTGGAACTTTTTTTCAATAAACGTTTAGATAAACTGATATAGAGAGTTGTGCCTCATTGGAACCATGTACTTCTTCCGAAATCAGAAAAAGGTTTTACCAGCTTTTAAAAATATATGTCTTTTGTGTTTTTGGTTTTCTAGATAATGCATATTTGGACGAGTCCCGCCAAAAATGACTCCCAGAGCCAGGCACTAATCTAACTATTTTACCCAATGCACTGAATTAAAAATCGGAACGTTTAGTGTTCTACGTGTTCAAAATTACGTAAAAATTTGTCTCCTAACTGTTTTCTACATATAACTGAAAATTTCAATCTTACATACGTAGCACTAATATTCATTATAATATTTTATGCCGAACTTCTTCGTCCCGAGAGAGCCTAATTTTTATTTTCCCTGCAATACATGGTAATGTATAGGGAAAGTATTGGAATCATGTCGAAAATCGCAACTCGAGTTTTCGACGAATCTACACGTTTCGGGACATCTAGAATATGAAAAAACTATTTTTAGCGTGACGTCTGTCTGTGCGCCTGTCTGTGCAATGTCCACTTTAAATCAAAAACTAATGGACCGAATTTCATAAAATTTGGTAGGTAAGTCATATGGGAATAACCCTAGTGCTGATTAGGTTTTGGTACGATTCGGAAAAACAGAACCCGCCTTTTTTTGCGAAATAGCCCTCAAAAATTTCATATAACCACTCTAGCTGAAATATTAATTGACCAAATTTCATAAAATTTGGTAGATAAATTACTTGTGAGATACTCTGGTGTTGATTAGATTTTGGTACCATTCGGAAAAGAACAGCCTGCTTTTTTTTACGAAATAACTCGCAAAAATCGCCAAAATCTAAAAAAAAAAAGAGATTTCAAATGCTCAAATGCATCAATTAAAGGCTTGTACGTAATTTTTGACGAGGAAAATAATAAGACCAATTCCATTACTTTAGGACTAACCGTTCTCAAGATATTTGAGATTACTTGTATTTATATTACACAGCTTTCGGAAAAATGTCCAATTACCAAATAAAAACAATAATTGAATTAAAAATGCAAATTTAATGTTATTTTGTGCAATTAAACTTAATTTAATGAATTATTAAAGAAATTATGAAAAAATGAATTTGAGTCTACAAGGAAAATCATGTGCTGCCGACATCAGATTTTTTATTCTGGAACCTGCGGCCATCTAACGACAATGCTGGAATTCTGCAGGCATATCGTGAAAATTTGCTTTGTATTGTGCTACTCGGAGTATCTATCTGTCACAACTTATGTTTGCCATTGTTGATACATTCGTGAAGAAATAAATTTAAACACGCATTGTACGAGTAATTCAAATTTGTTGTAAATATTATCAAGCTATTTGTAGTAAATATTACCAAGCTATAACTATTCAAAATAATTACTGGATTTTATCGAATTATATATAAGGCAAGTATTTATATCCAATTGTTTCTATTTGTACTATTGTAGGTACTTCCTTTTGATGACAACCTGTGCGTTCGAGAACCCTGTGTTAATTTCGAGAAGTGTCTGTCGGTCTTGAAGTTCGGCAATGCATCTGGCTTTATCGCGTCTAATACTCTACTCTTCAGGCCTATTTATCCAGTTAACACATTTGCCTGCAGATGTCCAAAAGGGTTCACTGGTATGTGATTGCTAATGTATATTTTATTATATTGTCTTTTATTTTAATCTATTAATGACGTCGTAATTCGTAGTGTTAACGAATTGCTATATCCAGATATGGGAAAAATCAGTAATGATTGAAAATGAAAATGCATATTAATTGTGGATATTTTTGTTTCTTTTGGAACAGTTTATTCTTTTACATATAAAAAATTGCAACAGTATGAAACAGAAGAACAGATAAAAACTGAGCTATGAGTGATGCCAAAAAACTGAAACTTAATTAGAAATGTTTTTGAATACTTTTTAAATCATAACTAGCAGCGTCATAACTGTTAATTTTTTTCAAATTTTAGTTAATGATATTTCAAAATTTATGTTTGCCATTGTAATAATATTACAATTAATAATCAGCTTACTGAATGCCCGGATAAGCAAATCACAGTTTTGCGTCTGTGTACAGTTAATGTGGTTTTACAGTTGTTGACGTTACAAACCGGACGTTGCTATGAGTTATACATGCGTGACAAATAGTTGCGCGCGATTTCACATGCGTTAAACCTAAATGATTTGGATTACAAATTTTGGTTCAAAGTAAGCGATTCGGAAATTGAGTGATGCTATTTGTATCTGCTTTATTTATATATTGGGTACTTATTTAAGACGCTGACAATACCGGGTTCTAAATAAGCGTGTTAATAATTCTAGTAATTATATATATACGTACATACAGTTAGACGGTTCATGTTACTTCGTGTCCTATAAAATCAATACATATATTAACCCTTTATTAACTATCTGAAAAAATTATAAATCAATTGTTACTGTTAAACAACAATTGAATGCTTAATAAGTTCACAAATAAGGAAATTATATTCTTATTTATAATTAAAAAAAACTCTATTACATAATACATAAAACTCTCTCACAATATATAGAACTCTCACATCACTCTTCATAATACACAGAACTCTCTCACACCACTGTTCATAGTACTTAGAACTCCATCACTCTTCATAATACACAGAATACTTTCACAGTACTCTTCATAATACATATAACTCTCTTACATTGTGAATAACTAAACAAAATCAAACGTATTTTTACCACATGGTTGCTTCTACATATAGCTTCTATTAAAAGTTCCAGAAACTCGGTAAAAACAACACTACCTGTGTAATTTTCAATTTTTAAAAATTCGTTAGTCTGATGATATTTCGTCAAGTTTGTCGTGACGGAGGGTAAATTTGGAGATAAGTTCGTGTGTTAACGCATCTGACTAACTTTAACTGGAAGTTTGTTTCACCGCAATGACAAGTGATAAAAAATCCCGTACAAACCCATCTGAAAACCCGGGAGTATGTAAAAGGGATTTCAAACAATTGTAACAAACATTTAATTGGATTGCCGAAAGTTTGTTATTTGAGTATTCCACCAAAGTGGACATCTGATAGATGCAACTTCAGTTCTTTTTATTTATTTTCATTGATTAAAATATGTGGAAGAAAAACACTTGTTTTTCTCGCTGTCAGGTCAAAAAATGTTGAGAAATTCACTGTTCTAGAGAAACATATCCACTTTATATTTTATTCCCCAACTCCAAGTCCCTGCAGAAACGTGGGATAGCAGCTACGGTGACCGAGTGTGCATCAAATATTATTCAATTAAGGGCCGACGCACATGTTCTGCTCCCAAGACAAGAGGTGCAGATGTTGAATCAATATTACTTTGCTCTCGACCCTGCGCCTATGCCACTCTTATATATTATAACTTTCATATTCGTTTCTTCCACTTCTAGTTCTTTGCATTATAGAAGTACTGATTTAGAGCTTTTGCAGTCAGTGCAACTAGCTAGTGTACCGATATTGATCGGATTTTAATAAAAGAGATAGGATAAAATACGTCAATTGTGTTAAAACCAGTTGTGTACTGTCCTGGAGAGACAGACGCCCAGGTGCCAAATTCTAAAAAGCGTGCCTGGCACACAATTGTTTCGAAACATTAGGTATATAGACCGAAAATATGATTTATAATTGAACTGCAATATACAGAAAATTATTGTTTTAAAAAACCTAACAATTTTTGACGAAATATGTTTTTTAAAACGTCTTAAACGTATTATTAAGCTTCTACGCCCCCGCCCCCCTTTTTTTTTCTTGAAAGTGTTCATGCCAGATATCTATTTCCCTCTCTTTAAAAGGTCCTAGTTGGAAAGCAACATTTGTAGTTACTAATTGTTATAACAAAAAGATTCCGGTCGCTTGGCCTTGGCGATAGATGTGTGACTTGACTGACGAATTTGGTGAAATATCACAAGCGACGAGTTTGTGAAAGATTGCGAATCTATGTGATTGGTGAAGGATTTCACGTGTTATCCGGAATTTTATAGATTTTTTCACCTAGAGCAAGATTGTTTAGAAAGCAAAACTGCGTGATAGGAATAACAGTAAATTGAGAATCCTTCAGTGTTTTGAGAATACAATTATCTTGTTTTGTGAATTCATTGGACATTTCTTTGCTAATTTATGGTATTTGACGGTTATTTTGCGACGTTGCTCAATAGCTAGAGAGGTATATCAAGTGTATCTTATTATTTTTACGCTTATTATATTGAATTTTAGCGAACGCTCATAAGGCTGTATCAAATGCCTAGATCAACTTTATGATACTGGCCTACGATGCTTTGACTCCAAGATCAAACTCCGGCACCGCCAAGTTCGTAATTTCGCGTTCTCGACATATTAGTGACCCTATATGAGCACGAACATCCTTCGAGCACGGGAATTTCGGACGAGAACGAGCGCATGGACGAGAATCCTTCCCACAGTAATTATCACATTATTCGTTTTTCTGAAAATTATAATGCATTAAAAAAAATAATGCACTTTCTCTACTCCTCATGAAATGACGCTAAGAGGCAGTTGAACGAAATATTCAAATTCTTCACAATTTCCGCAGCACGCCTTATCATCCTCATAACTGCTTCTTCCCTTCAACTGTATAGGCTCACACGCCTTATCTTCAACCCAAGAAATAACATCGTTCGATTGTGAAATTGGTGGTGAGCAAAATTAGACTTTATTCCCGAAATTATATACAGTTGATCGCTTAAATATTCAATTACTTACCAGCGCGACCACATGAATTTAATTATCTGCAAAGTCCAGGTACTTTCACTCTGACATAGGGAATAAACCTTAATCATGGCCCAGATCAAAACATCGATATTAGCTAAATTTAGAAAAATTTGAATGTACACAATAGTGGTCGAGAAAATATATTGCTGCGAATGTTTAATATTTCCTGCCTGACGTCTTCCGTCCTGTCTTTCGTCTTTTTCTCATACCAACTGGCTCCATCGAGGAGTTTTCTCCAAAAGACAGCGATACGAGCATTCTTTCCGATGATGTCATTCTATGGTTGTCGGAATTTCGAACTTCGAAGAAGGGTTTCCAGATTTAACGGTTTATCACCCATTTGACGACTTTCGGAAACTTCAGAAACTCCCGAGGCACATAAATCTGTAAAAGTTCCAAAATAACATTAAATAAACATGTTGAACATTGCAATAATCATCAAATATTTCTAGGAGCAAGTTCAGTTAATTATTAAACTTTAGATTATAATCTCACTGGGTAGAATGACAAAAACATCGATGCACGCCGCAAAATAATCCAATAGTAATGAAATTTTACATGCAAACACCTTTCGACCGAATATGCAAATGCTCAAAAGCCAATGCAGCCAATGAATGAATAGTCGGAACTACAGCGAATTCAAAATGAGCATCATAGTGGGTATATAAGGAGCGAATCTCGCTTTCAGGAACAAAACATGATGTGGATTTCGATTGCGTTTACGTACCTTGATTGTAGCAATGCCTTACCGACGAATTTGCGGCCACTACGAGCATATGAACAAGTTTGAAAGTGGGCGTACGATCGGACTGCATGAGGCTGGATGGACACACCGACGAATGGCTCGGCATTTGGGTAGGAGTGATGCAGGAATTAGACGATATTAGCAAGAATGGGTCCGGAATGGCTGATTTCAGCGGCAAGCGGGCAGCGGACGGCCTAGAACTACGACAGAACGGGAATATAGAGCGATTGTCAGAGCAGCTGTGACAGCACGAAATTCGTCGTTATCAACCATCCAACGTGTGATAAACACGGAATTGACCACTCGGACCATTAATAGAAGACTGGGAGCGGAATCTATACTCGCGACGCCCATTACGCCTCCTACCACTGACCACTATGCACTGTCAACAGCGATTGCAATAGCGCCGGCCCGATCAACGTGGAATTGTTCGGATTGGGAACGAATCGTCGTTAGTGATGAGTCCCGTTTCGAACTGAGGCCTGACGACCAGCGCAGACATGTCTGGAGACAGCTCGGATATTCGTCAGGATCCAGCTCTTACTGTTACACGCCACACGGCCCGATAACAGGGAGTTATGGCCTGGGGTGCCATTTCGTTTGATAACCGGACCCCTTTGATAGTCCTCCATGGCACCATCACAGCACGGCGGTACGTTGCCGACATTCTACGACCTGTTGTATTGCCATTCCTTTCGCGACACCCCGGGCTAACTTTTCAGCAAGATAATGCCGGGTCACACACGGCACGTCTCTCGATTGTCTGCGTGCTTACGACACACTTCCTTGGCCTTTTTCCCGACCATCCAATCAGCTGCTCTAAGTCCTCGGACGAGTCGGGTGGTCTGGGCTTTCGACACTTCCTTGGCCTGCCAGATCCCCAGATCTCTCGCTTATTGAGCACATTTGGGCTGAGATGGGGCGTTGCCTGCGACCATCCCGGAATGTAGGCGAATTAGCTCGTCCATTTGAGGCCAGTTGGAACGACATCCCTCAGAACACCATCCAGCAACTTGATGCATTTGTGCCACGTCAGGTAACAACTTGTTTTAAGGCCAGAGATGGACCAACGCCATATTGGCGTGCTCGCTTTGAGTAGATCTTTCAGTGCAAGAAATCATTCAATTGTTCTGAAATTCTAATCATTTCGTTTTCTGTACATCCGTATACCACGCACCAAATTTTGTCTCATTTGGATAATTCTTTCTTGGTACTTCGATTTTTTTTTGTCTTAGAGTATATGTACACTTCCCTTCAAAAAATAAGCACGAAATGCAAATTCTCAGATCACGAGTGAACGAATGAATTTTATTGGACGAAACTTGCTGTATACTTAGAGTACAATAGGCAAATATAGAAAGACCTGCATAATAGCAATAGGCTCCGTGCCAAAGACATAAATCAGCGTCTTGGTAAAAGCATGTGTTTCTGTGCGTCCCTACTTCTACTACGGACGTTAGGGTCGAAAACCCAGGCCGTCCGACTCATCCGAAGATATAGAGCAGCAAAAATGGGCGGCCGGGAAACACGGACGTTAGGGTGAAAATTCGAAATAGCCATTTTATTCGATATGTCCCAAAGAAGGCGTTTAGATGATGGTCTATGATGGTGGGCCGTGGGTAGGTTAGAATCCGGCCAATATATTGGAAAAGTTGCTGAAGAGTCCACCATTCTGTGATTTCACGCTTATGGTCCCGATTCCAAAACAGCTGAACAATAAGTAGAAGGCCAGGCTCGGATAGCCGTCGAGTTGCAACATCTTCCAATGAACACTACTTAGCATTATTGGTCAGACGCAACAAACAAGCAACAGCACCTGCTTTACGTTCTAGCCTCGCTGCAGCTACAGATAGGTCTGTATCTGTTACAATCCATATAAGGACCAACATTGGGATCAAGGATTTCATCACGATATCTGTGGCCAGTCACAGTACCGTTGAGGAAGAAATGGAGGTCAGTACGTCCGCCGAAGGAAATCCCAGCACATACAAGGATACAACCACCAGAAAATGAGTGACGCTGGACTATGTTAATAGCTTGATACCGTGTACTGGCCTATCTTCACACAAACATCCGTCGATCGTCCGACTGGAAAGCGAATCTGGACTCATCTGTGAATAGGACATTGTTCCAATCCTGTATGGTCCAACTGACATGTTGCTGAGTCCATTGGACACGGGCTGCTCTGTTCCTCGCAGAAATTGGAACACAGATGGTTGGCCTCCACGCATAAAAGCCATGTGCGTGCAATCTCCTTGCAGTTGTAACGGATACAGGCACATCTGTAGCTGCAGAGAAGTTAGAAAGTAAAGCAGGTGCTGTTGCTTGCCTGTTGCGTCTGACCAATAACGCGAAGTAGTGGCGATCGGAAAATGTTGTAACTCGAGGGCGACCGAACCTGGCCTTCTGCTTATTATTTCGTTGTTTTGGAATTGGGTCCATGAGCGTGAAATAACAGAATGGTGGATTCTGAAGAATTCAACTTTTCCAATAGATAGGTTGGATTCTAACCTGCCCACGGCTCGCCATCGCTGACCATCATCTAAACGCCTTCTTTGGGACATATAGATTGAAATGGCTATTTCGGATTCTCACCCTAATGTCCGTAGTAGAAGTAAGGACTCACAGAAAGAAACATCTGCTTTTACCAAGAAGGTTATTTACGTATTTGGCAGAGAATCAATTGCTATTATGCACGTGTTTCTATTTTTAACGCTTTACAACATTGTTGAAAAGTGTCTATGACTTTGTTCATTCTGTCTGTCTGTCTGTCCGTTAGCACGATAACTGCCGTAAAAATGACTTTATCAAAATGAAATTTTAGTATGTTTTTCAAACGGTTTGTGGGACCTATGGTAAAATAAATAAATAATATCACCCAATTAGTTTTTTATTGAACCCGGGTTGAAAAAATGAAATACATTGAACCCTATGGGACCTAATTTTTCAAACATTTTTTAAGCAAATTTAAAATTCACAAATTGCTTCGAAATTTTTAGGAAATATTCACATTATCCCATAAAATATACAAAAAAAAATTCAGTAAAATATGTTAGGTAGTTTTTTAATTAAAAATTATTTAATATAGGGAAAAAAACAAATTCAATTAAATTCTGACTTTTGGGATATCCTCCAGAAAGAAACAAGAAAAATCAATCATGCTTAAAGCATTGATTATGAAACACTTTCCAACTTCAATGCAATTTTATTTAAAAAAGTCTAAAATGCAATACATTCCTCGGTAATATTTTAAAACTTATCACAATACTACATTGATTTATTATATTTGAAAACTTAAACCTTCATTGAAAAAAATGAACTTCATTCAAATGACGGCATTGAAATATAAATTGCCTGGTTTAAATGTCTCTAAAATGCGATACATTCCACGGTAATATTTTTAAAACTATCATAATACTACGATAATTTATTATATTTGAAAACTTCATCGAAAACAACTGAAATTAATTCAAATGACGTCATAGAAAAAATAACACGCCTGGATCTCTCTATAAAAACAGCATTTCATTCATTTCATTCATCACAATACTATAATAATTTATTTTATTTAAAAACTAGCCGCCTTTGGCGACCAGCCTATTCCCTACCCTTGAAAATTCTGATCGTGGCAATTCCGACAGTGGCAAACTCGTTGGCGTGACCTACCAGAAAGGTGTAAGGTAACTGTTTGGACGGCCAGGAAGTGCCACCCAATTTAGACCGGATGCCAGTGGGGGAGGCATCCACAGGGACCGTACCCTCCTTCCCCTACCACCAACCTCTCGGAAGGACTTACGGTCCCACATGTTTAACGTGATCGTACTCCGCGTGAACACTGCTGCAGTTTTGGCAGTGGCGGGAATCGAACCCGGGCCTACCGAGTGAAATTCCCGCGCTCTAACCACTGGGCTACCGCGCCCTCCGCGACAATCTCCATAACTTTCTTTCTATTCGGCCAATTTAGACTGGAACCCAGTGGGGGAGGCATCCACAGGGACCGTACCCTGCTTCCCCTACCACCAACCTCTCGGAAGGACTTACGGACCCATATGTTTAACGTGATCGTACCCCGCGTCAATGGCGGGAATCGAAATCGGGCCCACCGAGTGCAATTATCTCGAGCTAACTTCCCGCGCGCAAATTTAAATTTTATAATGACCATAAGCTAAGCTCTTAATTCCACTATCCTCGTTCAATCGTTCCATCATTTAAAATATCAATAAAATTAAAACATCCATTTAAAATATCTATAATTTCAAATATCCATAATTAAAACATCCCAATTTAGATCGGAACCCAGTGGGGGAGGCATCTACAGGGACCGTACCCTCCTTCCCCTACCACCAACCTCTCGGAAGGACTTACGGTCCCACATGTTTAACGTGATCGTACTCCGCGTGAACACGGCATCAGTTTTGACAGTGGCGGGAATCGAACCCCGGCCTACCGAGTGAAATTTCCGCACGCTAACCACTGGGCTACCGCGCCCTCCGCGACAATTTCCATAACTTTCTTTTTATTCACCCAATTTGAACCAGAACCCAGTGGGGGAGGCATCCATAGGGACCGTATTCTCCTTCCCCTACCACCAACCTCTCGGAAGGACTTATCGACCCATATGTTTAACGTGATCGTACTCCGCGTCAGTGGCGGGAATCGAACCCAGGCCTACCGAGTGCAATTATCTCGAGCTAACTTCCCGCGCGCTAATTTAAATTTTATAATGACCATATGCTAGGCTCTTAATTCCACCATCCTCGTTTCATCGTTCCATCATTTAAAATATCCATAAAATTAAAATATCCATTTAAAATATCTATAAATTAAAATATCCATTTAAAATATTCGTAAATTTAAATATCCATTTAAAATCAAAAAATCATCCATATCGTTCGACCAATCCATAAATATAATAATTTCAAATACATCCCCACAATTCAAACCACCATAATTCAATCATTTAAATTATTTAAAATATCCATTTAAAATATCATATAAATATAATAATTTCGGCCGATGTATACAACACTTATGCTAGGCTCTTAATTCATTTAAAACTGAAAGTGCGGTCTCCATGGAGACGGGGAAGAAATAACTGCGGATGGGGGAGAAATGCCGTTGAAGAACTGAGTAGATTGCCGAGATCCTGAGGGCAATTTTAATTACTTCTGGACCAGATTAAACTTGTAAGAATGCCAGATATTTCAGCTTTCTGAAAATGTAAATTATTAGTCGAAATTATGAGTACTTTTCACTATGCGAGAATTTAAAAACCCAAAATCGGTTTTTCGAGTCAAGAGTGACTTTTGTTTTAAAATCTTTATAAAATATTAGAAATCGAAATTGAGAGTTCAAATTGATATATTTTTACTTGCAATTGTAAGATTAAGACCATGGAGCTACAAGTAATTAAACTCTATGCTTAAAACTTCATCGAAAAAAATCGTCCTTCTCTTTATAAAATCAATTAATTTTTCATTCATATCAGCCATATACAGACTCCATGGGCTAAATTATTTTGTGTTAAAGAAATACAGCAATTCTAATACAACTCATTCTACATATTTTGCTATTTACATTTTACATGAGTGAAAAATAGGCTTCGTTGTAGAAATAATCAAATTTGGATAATCATTTAAATTCAAATATATTGTATTTGCGTTGTTTCCGTATGTAGATGCACAGAATTTAAGCAAAAATAAAGTAGTTTTAGGACGGATACAACACTCAATACGAATTAAGAAGAACTTAAAAAATTACGATTTGAAACAAGATGGATGCCATATATCATTTTGAAGTGGGTCATGTGATCTTTTCATATCATGGTCACGTGATCGTTTCATATAAAAGATGTAATTATTATTTTAATTTTTTTTTAAACTACTGAATATATTTCGCTGAATTTTTTTTTATATATTTTATGAAACAATTTGAATATTACCTAAAATTTTCGAAGTAATTTGTGAATTTTAAATCCGTTAAAAAAATGTTTGAAAAATTAGGTCCCATAGGGCTCAATGTATTTCATTTTTTCAACCCGGGTTCAATCCAAAACTAATTGGGTGATATTATTCATTTATATTCCCATAGGTCCTACAGACCGTCTGAACAATATACTAAAATTTCATTTTGATTAAGTCATTTTTACGGCAGTTATCGTGCTAAAGGACAGACAGACAGGCAGAATGAACAAAGTCATAAACACTTTTCAACTTTGTTGTAAAGTGTTAAAAAGAGATATATTATATAATAAATATCATTCCAAGAGTTTAATTATTTTGTATATGAGAGAGGCTTCACATTTTAAAATAAATTTGGTAGATAATAAATTTTCAAATTTTTTTTTAATTTTATATAACTCTTCATGATATACTTATTTGATGGCATTCTTAATGCACTTTCCTACGTCCTAGAGAGTTAAAATTTGGTACACAGCTTAAATTTGTTGAACATTTTATTCGACAAAAATTTGGTGGATCTTTAAATATAGATCCTACATTTCTTTCGAAATGGCCTGCAAATAATCCCCGTTCACTTCTATAAATCACTGTTGTAATATTGTTAAAAATTCTGATGTGGGCAGCACATGTCTTTCCCTGCAGACTCATATTCACGTTCTCTTTATTTCTTCAATAATAATTTGGGTTTATCTGCACAAAATAACAGCCATAAGTATTTTAAATGACATTGAATTTGTACGTTAAACTTAAATTTGGTTCTCATTTGATAGCTGGACTTATTGTCAAAGGGGGCGTAGCATAAACGCGAAAAAACTTAAATATCTCAAGAACGGCTAGTCCTAGAGTTATGGGGTATGTCTCATTATTTTTGTTGTCGAAAATCATGTATAAAATAGGAATTTAATTGATATAATTGAGCACACATAATCTTTTATTTTTATATTTAACGATTTTTGCGGGCCATTTCGCAAAAATAGCCCGTTCCTTTTTTCCCGAATCGTGCGAGAATAACCTACAAGTGATTTATATACCAAATTTTGTTAAATTCGGTATATAAATCACTTGTAGGTTATTGAAATATTATACATCAAATTTTGTTAAATTTGTTCCATTATATTTTAGCTAGAGTGGATAAAGACAATTTCTGCCGGCCATTTTGCAAAGAAGACAGATTCTTTTATTACGAATCGTACTATAATCTAATGAACATCAGGGTTTCCCACAAAAAACATACCTACCAAATTGTATGAAATTCGGTCCATTAGTTTTTCAGTTAGAGTGGATGCAATATCCTCACAGACACGCAGAGACACACACAGATACACCCTTACACACACAGACGTCTTCCTAAAAATAGTTTTTTGTGTTCTAGAAGTCCCAAAAACGTGTAGATCCTTCGAAAATTCGAGTTCCGATCTTTGGCACGATTCCAATACTTTGAATACATACACACACACATATATTATCTGTGTATCTAAATTCCGTGCCTATGCAATTACAATAGTTGTGATTTTAAATGATCCCTAAACTTTTATTATTTCTTCAACGAAGCCTAATTTTAACTTATGCAGAATGCAAATATCTCAAGCGATTGTAAGGTGAGTTACATAAGAGTTGCTGAATTTTTTTCACACAAAATTATTTATCTCTGGAGTCTGGAATACAAGTTATATGAATGAAATATTCATTGATTTTGCATAGAGAATTAGATGATTTATATTTCGATACAGTTTTAAATATTTAAGTATAATAAATTACTGTAGTACTGTGATAATGTAAAAGATATCACCACTTAATGTATCACATTTTAGAGATTTTTAAATTAAATTGCATTTCAGTTGGAAAGTGTTTCATAATCAATGCTTGTGATTGATCTTTCTTGTTGCATATTGTACTTGAAGTATACAGCAAGTTTCGTCCAATAAAATTAATTCGTTCTCTCACGATATGATAATTTGCATTTCGAGCTTATTTTTTGGAGGGGGGTGTATTTCAAAATTCATTAAGGATTCATTTTACTAAAAACATAAATCATTTTCATTTTCGTACATAATAGGCTCCTTCTCCGCAACGGTTTTGCTATATGACTGTTAAGATTGCCTTACTGCCCCTGTTGATTTTTAAGGTGGTCGAATATTTAAAATACTTCTCACATTTTTGAAGGTTTTTAAGAATGTCCTAAGAAACAAAGCAAATAAAAAGCCTTTCTCGCTTTTTTAACACAGAAACGGGGGATAATCAAGATGATAAGGAGCCATCTTTTAGAAAAATCCCAAAAGTCCTAAGTTGCTCATCCTAGGCGCCATCGATTCCTTTTCGGCGGGAAACTCGAGACCCCGTCTGCGACGATGGATGCTCCAAAAGGTGCCACTCGGGATACCCGCAGGAATTTATTATACATCCGAGGTAACATAAGATTTCTCATGGGCAACAAATCACGGAAGCGAAGTGAACCTGTGATTGACGAGCGGTGAATTATTGTGATTAGCTATTCCCTGTGAGAGTATGTGAGATATTCAGATGTCTGATGAGTATCCGTGAAACAGTTTTGGCGGGAAGAATCGGAGAAATAATAATCACGTAGATCGATACACGCAGATCACGTAGAGAAATAGTAATCAAGTATCGAGAAAGAGAATATCCCATCTTTTGAGGGTTTTGATGTAAAATAACGTCAGTGGTTGGCGGGGGATTATATCTCCGAATCTAATAGATAAACGATTTATACTTAGTTTTGCCAGAAATAGGGTACCATTTATGAATGTACAAATATCTATATTGAACTGTTTTATTTTAAATAAAATAAAATAAAAATGCTTTGTTTCGGCTAGCTTTTGCTTTACTTTGCTTGCTTTCACTCGAAATAACTTTTAAACTATAAAAGATAGATATAAACAGTAAAGTAAAAAATGTTGAGTAGGAAATCCAGTTTCTAGATCAATCATTTGTTTTCGCAAAGCTTTTGGTTTTCGAGTAATCGTCTCGCCAGGTCAAAGACAATTGAAACTTTCCCTTTTTAAAATTTTTTAATGCATATATATACCTAAAACTAAAAGTGCTGGATATAAACAATAAGCGAGTAATTTGTAGCCCTTTAGCCCTACATGGACACATAATTGGATTTGGATCATGTTTTTCGTTTTTGAAATAGACGTTTCAGAAATAGTTTTTATAATTTCGATATTCTAATATTTTGAACTATTTTGAAAAGGTGGTTATAATTTCGATTTTTTGACATTTCGAACTGTTTTGGAAAGGTGGTTATAATTTTACAAAACATTATTCCTGCAAAACTATTTTCGTTCCATCAGACTGGAGCCGAATCTTATGACTTTGATAACACTAGAACGACGGAAGCGGTCATTTTGTCCACCGCATAACTACTTTATAAAACGATTCCTCCAAAGCGGCTAATCCCAGCCCATTGAAATTTTATGACTTTTCATATTTTCTTAAAGTTATTGAAAACACAGAAAAAAATTATTCTAGGTTTGATAATAAAAAAAATCTGATGTGGGCAGCACATGTCTTTCCCTGCAGACTTATTTCCACTTTCTCTTTATTTTAATTAAATTTAATTCACTTTTAATTCAATTATCGTTCTCATTCGGTAACTGGACTTATTGTCAAAGGTGCTGTAGAGAAAATACGAAAAAACTAAAATGTCTCGAGAACGGCTAGTCTTAATGTAATGGGTTTGGTCTTATTCTTTTCTTCGTTAAAAATTACGTATAAAACAAGCATTTATTGGATATATTTAAGCATACGTAGTTCTTTATTTTAGATTTTGCCGAGTTTTGCGGGCCATTTAGCAAAAAAGGGCAGGATGCTTTTTCCGAATCGTACCAAAATCTAATCAGCACCAGAGTGACCCACAAGTGACGTATCTACCGAATTTTGTGAAATACGGTCCTTTAGTTTTTTAGCTAGAGTGGATACAAGCTTTTGCGGGCCATTTCGCAAAAAAAGGCGGGTTATTTTATCCCGAATCGTACCCAAAACTAATCAGCACTAGATTCGCCCACAAGTGACTTGCCTACCAAATTTTATGAAAGTCGGTCCATTAATTTTTTAGTTAGATTGAATACAAAATCTGCACAGACAGACAGACACACACACACAGACGTCACGTTAAAAATTGGGTTTTTCGTATTCTAGAGGTCTCAAAACGTGTAGTTCCGTCGAAAACTCGAGTTGCGATTTTCGACATGATTCCAATACTTTCCCTATACATTACCATGTATTGCAGGGAAAATAAAAGCAAATCAATGATCTATTTTCCTATGGCGATCAACGATTTTTCTATGGCGGTCAAATTGACCTCTGCCCGTTTTTCTAGGTAGTTCAAAATACCCGTCGTTCTAGTGTTGATTAGGGTGTAACGTTTCTGCACTTCTGGATTATTCGAACGAATATTTGCGGTTATCTGGTGACTAACTTAAAAAATCAATTATACCATACTCACAGCTGGAATCAAATTCTCAGAGCATTGAGCTTGCCTTTCTGCTTCAAGTGGATGAGGTCGCAAGACGGGGTTTATGAAACACTATCGATACGCTCAAACGAAACTTATGCTCAAGGGAAAAAATATCCTTGTTACTTTCTTATACAATTGCTGTATAATGTATTGTTTTTTCGAATTCCAGATTTTGACGCAGGTACGTTTCAAAACATCCGGAACCATTTCGAGGACTTTTAGATATATGTCCGTTTATGTGTTCATGTGTGTATGTGTATTTTCCTTAACTGTGACGTATGAAAACAATATCTCAATAACGAATGCACCCGGTGATCAAATTTTCCGTGTAGAAACACCATGTGGAAACTGGAACTAGATATACTTTTTAGTCATTTTCATTATAAGAACTCGAATTGTTAGAATATTTGCATACATTATTAGAACTGTATCAAAATAGTTTATATTAACACAGATAAACCAAATACATCGACGTCACTCAGCTGTTGCCAACATTAAACTGTTCAAGAATTTCTACGAAATATTTTAAAAGAATAACATGGGTACGAAATCTAAGAAATATACATTTTTTTTTTCATTCTGTTAATGATTGTGAGACAAGTTGACGTGAGCTCCCATCAAGAAAGATAATTACACTGTACTCCCGATTATCCGTGCTAATTAATGTTCGGGTTTACACGGAAAATCAGAAAACACGGATAATCGAACGATGGCTCTGTAACCCGTAAATTAGTTAAAAATGAACAAGAATCCACCAAAAATTAACATAAAATTCAAAAACAGAGTCTAAACAAAATACTTTAATTGCTACTGTTTAATTAGAGTAGAGTAGAAGTAATAAGAGAAAACTTCCATATAAATTCAATTTTTCTTCATAAAAAAGTCTGTAATATTTTGTTTATGTGCCGTGTTTCAAACTGCACGGATATTCCGCAAACCGGATAATCGGGAGTTCAGTGTATACCACTTGTTCGTCTTATCGTAAAGTCCCCCCTCCCCGGAAACAGTTCTATTTGAGCCATTGCATGTAGAAATGAAGAGCATGGAATATGAATGTATGAGAAAGTCGAGTGAAGATTCATACTCCCAGATATTTTTGAACGAAATTCATTGCAAAGTGAAAAGTCAACTCACAGTTTGCTCCTTATCGGTGTTTTCTGCATTCATTTAATACACAATTATGTTAACACGTAATTGGAACATTCGTTAAATACAAGCGGTTTTTTAAAACCAAAATTCAACGCAAGCGATTTCGTTAAAAACGGCGGCGCCTCTTGCAGAGTTTAACTGGGTACACGCATAAAAATCCTGCGAGAATTTCCAAAAAAGGCAACTATTAAAATTCATTGATTTTAATATCGGCCGGTTGTCAATCGATGTTAAAGCACTTTGTCCCGACCTCTGAACAAATTCGAGGAGGACTCGATTATTTGCTTAAGAGGGCTCGAGAAGATGGGGGAAGAGCACAGGAAAACATTGAATAAACTGTTATCCCGTGTGTGTTGGTCCATAAAATGGTTACCCCTCACGTATTTACATTATGGCTGTGGAAAGTGCTGAAAAATTGAAAATGGTGGCATCGGTAAATTGCATACTCAACTCGTGATGGATGAAAAATTGTTTGTTTTTATTCACTTGACGGCTCGAATTTGTAATCGTGGTTTTCATTTTGCAGTTTACACTAGGGGTTTCTAAAGTGTTCTTTTTGGTTGTACAAAAGGCTAAAACAATTTTCTAGAATTTTGACGTTTTTGCTAAATTAGATTTTCATGCTGTTATGCCTTTTGATTTATGAACGCGTAAAACTGAATAAGAGATGAATTGTTAAGTTTTCAATGACAATAGACGGGAATTAAGTAAATTTATTGAAGGGGCAAAAAGTCGAATTTGTAAGAAATAAACCGGAATGAGATCATTAAGTCACCGTATAATAAAATTTATAATTTGTAAACTTTTCTATTGTTTAAAAAGTTTAAAATTATTTGTGCTAATGTACTATTTTTTATGATTAAATTAAGTCAAGTTTGCTCTTCGAAATGTACTAAAAGTGGATATTTCTAATATTTATAGTTTTATATCTAGAAAATAGACATTGTATTAACTTATAAATGACTTTTAAAAGCGTTATAATATCTGAAATATTTTTAGTAATAAACTTCTGAGCTTAAACTTCATAAACCAGTTGAATAGAAAATCGAGTTAAATAGAATCACAGACCAGTTGTCAATGGGTTGAGCCATATTCAAGTTATAAACGGTTCAGGACAGACAGACAAAACCATGTTTTTTAATTCTGGTGGTTTCACGGATGGGCAGGGAAATATAAAACTTATTATTTTGGAATATTCTCTTGACTTAAACCACTTACGCAATGGAAAAGTGACAATGAATTAACCGATCAAGTTGTGTTTCGTAAACTTTCAGTTTATCCATGACGTCCTATTGAACGATATGTTATCCCTAAGGCTCCTAATAAATATACAGGCTGACGCAACTGCCATTTTAATTTCAACCGGTTCAGCGAGTTATCGCCTGCCCGTGCTATTACAATGGCTCGCGCATGATACAAATTTTATATTTGATACGCAATTTCGCTGTAAAACATGTGCTTCTTTAAAAAAAAAAGTCTGCAAATTATTTAAGGAAGTAGTCTAGAATGTTTTGATTTTCTTGAGATCCCGAGAAAAGGACAAGACAGTTACTCGCCAGCAAGGGCATATTTTAGAGGGGGGTTAGTGCCCCCCCCCCCCCAAATTGAAAAGTTTTAAAATACTTCCTAAACATGCATGTGATAAAAAAAAATAAATCTACTGAATCCCCATTCAGTTTGTCGTTCTGAAATCCTTGATTTAGAAAAACAACCCATTTTAACCTCCAGTAAATAAGCAAAAATAAATAATAATAATAATAATGGAATAAGTGCTCAGATTGTAGAGACTAAGAATTCAAAAAGAAGTGCTTCGGTTACTGCGTCACTATACTAGAAGCTGAAATTCTCCTACTGCAGTAAAACCCGAAGTCTGCAAATTTGGAAAAATCCCAATTCCTTAATCAAGCAGAAGAAGCTAATAACAGAAGCCAGCTATTTAGTTACTAGAGGTCTGCACGGGTCTAATTTAAAATTTTACTCGGCCCGAAAATACGAGGGTGGTTCAAAAAGCAAGGTAACAAGTCCTGTGAGAGAAAAGATTTATTCACGAAATCAAAGAGATACACAAAGTTAACAAGGCACTGGTACATATCATTTTTCCACACAGTCACCATAGTTGTCGAAACATTTGTTCCATCGGTAAACCAATTTATCGAATCCGGCATAGAAGAAATCAGGGTCCAGGTCGCGGAGCCACTCAACGACGGCTTCCTGAACTTCGGCATCGGTTGTGAAATGGAGACCTGCCAGGTGCTTCTTCAACGGTCCGAAGAGATGAAAATCGCATAGTAGGGTCGGTGTTCCAGTACATTCCATCGGAAACGCTGTACCAATTCACGTGTAACCGAGGCCGTATGAGGTCGGGCGTTATCGTGCAACAACACGACGTCTTATCTAGACATGGAATTTAATTCGCACGCCGAATTTGTGCACCCGTGAGAGCTCTTGTTACCTTACTTTTTGAACCACCTACGTATTAAGATTTTACTCGGCCAAAGCCCAAGAATTTTTAAAAATATTTTACCCTAGCCTAACCCATCTCGAAAGCACTCAAGGCCATCCCCAACGCTGACTAACCCGAATTTTTTCGTAATACACTGAAGCCTGTTGCCTCGTATGATGATCCAAATTTACATTTAAGGAATTAAACACAAGTTATATTACACATAGTAATAAATTAAAAATAACCCAAATTTGAAAAACCTGTACAAATCAAGAATGAGATTACTGTTAAGTGTGTTTTTATTTATCATTTTGGTTTGATAATATCAGAAATTAAATGGAAAAACGGCTCTTCACTGAGATTATTTAAAAAAAAAAATGCTTTATTCACCCATTTAAGTTATCAGTGGACAATGTAATGCCCATTTGTTGAGATCATCAGCACCAAATATTCTTGACTGCAGTGATTGCAAAACAAATATGTCATATGTCACAATTGTCAGTATTTTCAAAAATATTTCAATGCGATTAAACTTTATATATAGGTATTACTTTCTTTGATTACGGCATAGTTATGAATATTTTTGAAATTTAATAATTTTAAATTAAAAGTGGTAGATGTTTAGAATACAAATATAAATAAATGCAAGGACAATATTTCGTCTTATCCATGTATTAATTTTAAATTATAACAGTTTGCTCAAATAAATTTTCATTCAATATTTGTTATCGGAAAGAAATCGGAAGTGTTTTACTTTAAGAATAGAATGTATATAATTTTGATAATTTAGAAACATTCGAATCTAGTAATTGAAATTAAAATCACAGAAAAAATTGAAAATAAATTATTAGTGTTAAATTTTTAGTAAACAATATCTATTGTCATTTTTTACTTTCCTTATATACATAATGTATAAGGAAAGTATTGTGACGGGGTCGAAAATTCGAATTCGAGTTTTCGACGGGAGAGCACGTTTCAAGCATCCCTGATCACGAATCGAACATTTTTGAAGTGATGTCTGTTTGTGTATGTGTGAAAGTATGTGTGCGTGTGTGTGTGTGTGTCAGTGAGTCTGTGGAGACAATAACTGACGAACGAATGGACCGATTCGAACCAAATTTGGTACAAAAATCACAATCCGTAAACACTGGAAGCCTGTTGTTTTTATACGCAATCGAATGCTCAGAACCCCCCTAAATTTTCGAATGAAATTTTGAAAAAATCGTCAAAAAATCAAAACCACTAATAAAGTTATGCAAATAGACATTTCTTATGTAATTTTTTATTAGAAAACGATTGACATAACTTTTAGAACGCTAACATGAACCGTTCTCGAGATATTGTACATTTTTCAAAAAAATTATCAAAAAGTCTATTTAAAAAAAATTCCTATTGAGAAACATGTTCACTTTTCATATGTAATACCATGCGATAAATTGGGTGACATCATTCTCGTGGATCTAGCTTGTTCCATTCATGAAAAAAGATACTTTGAGTAATACTTTTGTATTTGAACGCCAATAGTCATTTATCTGCTATAAGAATAACTTATTCCTTAGTGCATAACGCTTGGCGAGATTTTGGCGACGAATTTAGCGGGATGTCGCCAACTTGGCGACTTTTTGAAATGTTGCCAAATTAACGAAAATCTCGCCAAATGGATAAAAATGACGCTAAATCAATGAAAATGACGACTAATTATCGAAAATTCAATATCTTGGAAAGAATATTAGTATCTACTATAAGAAAAACCTACTCTTTTTACTGTAAAAGTAGTAAATTCATTACATTATATAAGGAAAGTCATGTGTTGCCCACTTCAGATTTTTTTTATTTTGACCCGACCCATCCCACCCGAATTAATTAAAACGTGGCCTGAGCCCGGCCCGTGGGCCAGGTCGGGCCCAAGCCCATGCAAACCTCTCACTTGGACCCCTTGAGATTGATATTTAAAACCGACCCCATCCCTAAATTGAATTTCAAAATACGTCACTGACAACCATCGCTTCAGCTGGAAGTCAAGATGGCCGCTATTACTCCAGCCTGTATGTTTAGGAGCCACCTTTTTTTTTTTTTAATCTATTACCACGTTTCAGTTTACTGAATACACAATCCTATACTTTCTCCAGATGAACATGTGAAATAAGTGAATTTGCTTATTTGGCAATTATTCTTAACTTTTGTACTCGACTCTTACATTTTCTACTGTTCCAGGTATGAAGCACAAGTACGAATGCGACACCGAAGTAAACCTTTGCTACTCCAGCCCGTGTGGACCAAACGGCACGTGTGTCAGGAGAGAGGGCGGTTACACCTGCATATGTCGAGAAGGATTTACAGGTAGGACAAAGTTTTAAAGCTTTTACTTTGCGAGTTTTTAAATTTCTCCTTTTCAGGTCGTTACTGAAATAATTTCCCCACTTCATATTTAAATAAATATTTATATATATCTCGGTTCATAATAAACGTTATTAATATAAATCCCATTGGATTTTAAGTATATCTGTTAGCAGAAGAAATGGAGATTGTTTATTTATTACTTTAGAATAAAAATATAGAGTTCTAGAATGCAAATTTCTTACAAAGCGCTTTCAACAGCTGCTTTATTAGCATATTTTCTCCCAGAATTTTCTCTCTTGGAATTTTGTGTAACGGTAGGCGGCATGGGCACTCATAGAGCTTTTCCCAGCATAGGTAAACTCAAAAATAAGATGTACAACATGAACTAGCTTGAGAACAAGTGCCCCTCTTGTCCTTCCCAATGGGCGCCCGTGGTAGGCGGGAATGAAAATAATTGCATTGTTACGGGATTCAAAGTTGCTACTTATATCAGAACAATACTAAAATACTTCCTTTAAAGAGATTTGTGCTGATTGATTATTCCGATGCCTGTATTATGCTGATGCTTCGCGAAATTATGGTCTAATTGATGGTGTATGATAAATTGGACACTTCTTGATTTTGTGCAGTGCACTATTATAGGGTAGAAGACTCTTCGCCGAAATATTAAATAGAATTCCTGTGAATGGCTTTGGTGACAGAAAATAGAACCGTGTTCCTAAGGGAAGGAATATACCCGAAGTATATGACGAGGTAAGAGTGCCTAGAATGTTGTACTTGACTTATTACAGTAAAAGTTTCGTCTTTAGTATGTAAATGGGTTTTTATAGGTTATTTGGGTGGAAGAGGAGATTAGCAAATACATAGATTGCTGTCCACTGTGAATCGTTCTTCTGCTAACAGAAGAACGATTCACAGTGGACATCAATCCTTGAACACTCTTGAACCTCTTGAACACTCCTTTACTAACGAGCCCTCAAATTATGGTGTAACTGTACAAAATGAATATAGCAAGCTTTCAGGTTTAAGTAGATCTTAGGCTGTTCGTTATAACCGGTTCTGTCTGTATAGACTACAAATTTTTCTTATAGTTTTAATTTCTTTTACATTTTGTTCATAAATGCTTGATTGCTTTGCTTAACGACAAATAAGTGATTTAATTATTTCTGTTGCTTTGGGCATAGCCATTGTCATTTTCTATCTAATATTTATTCTGCTACAATTGTTAAGTAAACACTGCAGTGATTTTTTTTTACACAGTGAAAACTGAAAACTATTTCTATAGATTTGGTGATAAAATAAATGCATTGCCATTTACACAAAATGTACTTTAAGCATTGAATAATATTATGCAAATTTGTTCCTTCTGGATTTATTTAATCTAGTTGCTTTTCAAAATTTCAAAAGATGTATTCTTAATAAAGTTACAATTTATGCAGATTATACTGTGGACGGGAGCTGGTTTTCAAGTTTTTTTATTTTATCTTCAAACACAGGATCACAATAAAGAGCTTAAATAAATAGCCTATGAAAAGATTTGAAGATTTTTTTTTTCGAAACGAGTAAAGTATCTGTAAAATGCATGTTTGATTCTAGTTAGCATCAAGCTAATTATATAAATATTTGCTGAAACTAGAAGTATGTTGTATATTTAAAAATGAATCGCAGTTTTTATTTTTGAAAATTTTACTGATGAGGAATATTTTCAAGCAAATTGAAACACAGGAAGTTATTTTCTCTTATGTGTGTATTCATATATTCGGCTATAATATTTATAATTTTTTTTTTATTATTTTTTATTATTATTATTATTCTTTTATTTTTATTTATTTATTTATTTATTTTTTGCAAATATTTTCATTTCGGAATTAATTATTACTGTTGATGAAACTAAACTGACTACCCGACTCGCACCCACAACAAAGAAAATTGTGCCCGCGGCGTTTGACCCGAATACGCGACCCACGATGGAATTTGCATATCAAAATTCTATTAATTAGTTTTTAAATATTTAACGTATATATATATAACTAGCCGAATACCCGTTGAAAATCAACGGTCCCACATTAAGCAACCACCGAATAAGGTAAATTCTTAAATAATTCGCGTTTCTTATTTATTCGAAAAATCGAACATTTGGTTTTGAGGCACCCCCTTAAGTAGAAAATATTGGAAATCTGAAATTGTATACTTTCTTCCTTCCAAACTATCTACCCGTACACCACATCTGAAATCTCTATCTCATTCCGAAGCATGCTTTTTTATCAATTCACCTTTCGAACGTTTTCCTCTGGATCACCCCCTTAAACGAACATTTTTGAAAACTATATTTGTCTTGGGTGTCTTCATCAAATGATTAGTCCATATACCAAATTTCTCTCTCGAATTTTAAAGAAGCCTCTATCAAATTTTAAAGGAGCCATTTCTCATTTTTTCGGAAAATTGAACATTTTGGTGCGCGGCACTCCCTTAAATAGAAAATATTGGAAATCCGAAATTGCACACTTTCTTCCTTTCGAACGGTTTACCCATATACCAAATTTGAAGTCCCTATCTTATCGCAAAGCATGCTTTCCTATCATTTCACTTTTCGAACGTTTTGGTGCGGAGCACCCCTTCTAGAGAACGTGTTCGAAAAATTCGATTTTTCGAGGGTGATTTATCGAACGACCGAGCCGTGTACCAAATTGCAAGTCTCTATCTATTCGGGAAATGCCTAAAAAAAGCGTGACAGACAGACAAACGGACACTTGGCAATTAGTATATATAATTTTTTGATATTTACTGTTTGTGAACCCCCTTTCACGCCTTTATTCAGTTACTTTTATTAAAAATGTGATGTATAATCCCCCCCCGTCCCTTTTTTCGGATAGACCCGCATAATATCATCATAAAACCATAACCGACCCATAGCATGAAAAGTATAGAAAACCCGACCTGCAAAGCTAGTAATCCTGAGGTACCAAATTTGATTCAAAGATCTAGTACAGAGTGAGATTTAATCTCATTACTTGTGATTGCGATAGTAAAAAAATAATGTATAACTGAATACATTTTTTTATAATTCGAGCGAAAACTTCGAAATTTTATATTTTTTTAGCACATTACAACATACGAGTTGAAAAGTGTTTATGACTTTGTTCATTCTGTCTGCCTGTCTGCCTGTCCGTTCGCACGATAACTACCGTAAAAATGACTTAATCAAAATGAAATTTTAGTATATTGTTCAGACGGTCTGTGGGACATATGGTAATATAAATGAATAACATCACCCAATTAGTTTTGGATTGAACTCGGGTTGAAGAAATGAAATACATTGAACCCTATGGGACCTAATCTTTCAAAGTTTTTTAAGCGAAGTTAAAATACACAAATGAAAGTTTTAGGAAATATTCAAACTATCCCATAAAAAATATGAAAAAAATTTTAGCAAAATATATTCGGTAATATTTTAAATAAAAATTAAAATAATAATTACACCCGTATTATATGAAGAGATCACGTGACCCACTTCAAAATAAAATATGGCATCCATCTTGTGTAAAAATCGTGATTTTTAAAGTTCTTTTTAATTCATATTCCGTCCGAAAACCGCTTTATTTTTGCTTAATTGCTGTGCATCTATATTCTGATACAAGGCAATTACAATATATTTGAGTTTAAATGATCATCAAACTTTGATTTTTTCTACAACGAAACCTAATTTTCACTTATGGAGAATGTAAACACATCAAGCTGTAAGATGAGTTGTGAATTGCTGAATTTCTTTAACGCAAAATTATTTATCTCTGGAATCTGCTATATAGCTAATATGAATGAAACATTAATTGATTTTATATAGAGAAGCAGACGATTGTATAGCAGACTTTTTCGATGAAGTTTCAAGCATAGAGTTAAAGTACTTTTATCTCCATGGTTTTAAGTTTTTAAGTAAAATACATTATTGTAGTATTGTGATGAATGAAAGGAATGGAATAAAAGTGTATGAATGAAATAGTTACTGCTTTTACATAGAGAGCCATATGATTTATATTTCAACAACGTCATTTGAATAAAGTTCATTTTTTTATGAAGTTTTAAGTTTCCCAATTTAATAAATTATTGCAGTATTATGATAATTTTAAAAATATAACCGCTGAATGTATCGCATTTTAGAGATGTTTAAATAAAATTGCATTACAGTTGGAAAGCGTTTCATAATCAATGCTTTATGCATGATTGATCTTTCTTGTTTAATATGGCAACATTGGACAAAATGTGACATAAACGGGTTTATATATTGCTCAATGATCACTGTACTTCATAGTTTCAATTATTGTTGTGAAAAATGACAGCGCTACAATTTTTATGTTCGTGACGTCATTACCCCCCCCCCCCCCATCATTGTCAAGTATGGTATCAATCGAAATATTTTTTCAAACCCTCTAAAGTGAAGGGCAACACTCTATAATTGTAATCATTTGGCCACATGATACCAATTTTTCATTTTTGTAAAATTTTGTATATTTTTTTTCACTTGCTACCTCAAAATGAATTCTGGTATGTGAAAGTCGAGTAGAGCCACACTACTGTTAATTTTATTTCGGAAAATCTTATGAACAAAGAGCATTTGAATCTAAATAAAAGTATTTGAAATCGCCGGAAATGAAGAATTCCAGATTCTTCGTTGGCGAAAGAATTCTTTAACATTAAAGAAATCGATGTATGACTAACAATGAATGTAAACAATTGAATCTGCATTAATGTCTTAACTCAATTGTTGTATAGGAAACCGCAAAATAATAGAGTAAATATGTTAAGTAAATTAAAATAGGCGCTTTTCCCAATTTCCTGCGTTTTAATCAGTTGTAGTTTAATGCAATTTCCTTTCCCAGGCTAAACAGATGTTTCCAATTTTTGAATAATTCCGAATTATTAAATTTTTCCTAGTTTTACTCGAAATTGCGAACTTAATTTGGGTCTACGTACTCTTCAACCTTGTCTTTTACCGCATAGTGAGAAACAAAGAAGTGAAAATCGTTTTACAGGCACAACATTCATATTTTAATTATTTTATTTGTCAAGTAATCGCTCAAAAACTGCTGCAATAATAACACAATAAATAAAAACTTCGTAAATACAGCATAAACAAAAATAAACTTGCCTACCAGTTTCAAAGGTAAATAATAGCCTTCTACATCTGAACCGACAAGAAGGACGACCTCACTTGCAAATCAGGTCGGCAACTGAGGATGGCATACGTGGCTGATGGTAGGAGAAAATAAGTAGCCAACGCCGCAAAAAGAAATGAAAGAGGGAAAAAAACGAACCTACAGTCACGAAATAACGAATGACCGAAACCACAGAGGAAAGGAAGAAGAAAATAAGGCGGCGTAAGAACAAATAGCAGAACGAACAGAAACAACAGAATAAAAATGAAACCTACTAAAAAACAGTAATGAAAGAAACCTACAGCTGTCAAAAATTGATAGAAAAAAATGGAAACGAGAGGAAACCAATTAGAACAAACAGGAAGAAATGAAATTCAAGTATGAAGGAACCAACTCGTTTTGGGGGCTATATGAACTATCTTAGACAAAAAACAGCGGGATATGTAACCAAAATTTGAAAAAAGGTATGTAAATAAACTGAAAAGAAAGGAAGATAACAAAGTATGAAAAAAAAAATTTTTTTTTCATTTATTCGACCACTTAATTTGATAAAGTGTTATATTTGTTGTACATTTGGACAGACTAGGGCTGGAAGTTCTTCAAAGAAATTTCCTTTTCTAAATATAAAACAGAGTTTATAAACGAATTCGCTTAAATAGAAACTGTAAATGGATTTCTTGTATATTTAGAAAATTGCCTATGTGGTAAGAAATTTAGATACAGCTATGCGCTCAAATATTTTAGTTGTTGCATATACTGTACTTCGCTTTAAATATTGAAACTCGGAGAAAAAACGGTTTCAGTTGCAGGAGCTGGTTCAAATATTCATATTAAAAGAAAATTGTTTTGACATTTCTTTTTCAATTATAAAACAGTGAACCCCAAAATGTCATTTGCCGTGTAACGTAAAGCTAAAAATAATTATAAAATATCATTTTCGAACAATTTTCCAGCCTCCTCAATTGACTCGTCGCATTAAAAAAAAAGTGTTCCACATATTTTGATTTCCTTCAATATTGTCTGCCTAAATACTGCGGTTTGAGGGGAAATTCGAAATCGATAAGCAAAGTACTATTCTAGATTTAATTTCGTGGTTTTCTACATATTTGCGTGCAGACTTATTGACGGTGGAACAAAACCGCCTTCTTTTGCTTTTAATTCTGTTTTTGAAATAATTGTATTTGAATAAAATATAGGAGTTTTATTATTGGGAAATGAAAATGTTAAGTTTAAAGTTACTTAAATACAGTGATTAAAACTATAATTATTTTTATTACTTTTTCTAGTGATAGTATAATGTATTTTTTTCCCGAAAATTTTCGAATTCGGCATTTTGATGGAAAAGTACATTTTGTGACGAACTTATTTCGTATATTGGAGTGATATTCTATTTTAATTAACAACTAGCTTCAGTGCTCGTATCTGGCGGTCACTATTTTTAGCAATGAATTTTTTAATCAAATAAATAAAACAAAAAATGCACTCGCAACACCGGCGCACAAGCCTCTGAACTACTACGCATTTTTATTTTAGATTTCTTTATTAAAGGATGATTTTCTAGTTCTCTTTGAAGTGCAAAGACGATTGAACTAAGAAATTTCTTAACAATATATTTCTTGAAGCAAATACAGGCACTCTACCGATAAGAGATTTGGCTGCTAACTTAAAGGTCTGCTTATAGTTGGACGGTCCACGCTGCGGAAGGCCAGAAAGTATACTAAGCCAGAAAGCCTTCTTTCAAATCAGACGCCAAACTTCGTTTTATCGCCAGCGTAGAACTGGCGATAAAACGACGTTTGGCGTGTGATGTGAGAGAAGCTTTCTGAATTGGTATACCTTTGGGCTTATCGCCTCCCTGCCACTCAAACAGCTGCTGTAAGCCTTATAGGGCTAGTCAAATGGTCTGGGTCTTCAACACTTATAGCCATGGGTGCCTATAGGGGCGTTCAAAGTCACAGATGTAGGTATCAAGTTAGTCAATATTGTACTTCTCATCCATGAGTTTACCCTCTGGAAAATGTTCTATGGGCGCTTTTCAACCTCGACATAATAATTTCCCTATACATTATATCAATGTTTTTCAAATTTATTTTCTCACGAAACCCTTTTGAAATTTAATTTGATGGTAGAACCCCAAAATAAGAAATATCCCCATTTGTCCAAATTATGCATCAAAATTTTACACGTTTTTAAATTTAAGAAAATTTGCATGAAACTATCACGTCGCGGAATCCCAAGGGTTACGAAAACCTTGAAAAACGATGCATTATTCTAGGTATGTTAGAAAAGTAACATTTATTGCTCCCACAAACCGAAAATGTCAAGCAAATTTCCTTAAAATGTCACAAATTTTGCATTTTTAAAAGGACAAATATTCCTTCCTTTCAAATAATCTTCAATTTTCGTCACTGATTGTTGTACTATATAAGTATTGAACAACATACGGATCCTACACATATATTTACTCCAAAATCTCGCATATAAACGTTTTATTCAACTAATAAATTCAAATAATGTGGATGGAACATTTCTTACACTCATTGCAAAGAATCTGTGTGCAGTACAAAAAGGTCTTAAATAGATGCATTTTCATAGTATTACTTTAAAACCAAAATGTACATAAAACATAATTTAAATAATGGGAAACAAATGTAACTAATCTGTCTTCATGAACAATATCGCGGATTAAAAACAATCGTCTTTCTCTCCGCTTTTGCAGGAGTTGCAAAAATAGTGTACCAGAACTGGCGATAAAACGACGTTTGGCGTGTGATGTGAGAGAAGCTTTCTGAATTGGTATACCTTTCGGCTTATCGCGTCCACGCTCTGGTTTTCATATTCATTGGTGCTGCATTTAAATCCTAGATATAGTTGGGAAATTCTGCGTAACGTACAATACGTTAATTTAGCAAAAAAAAGCGTCCCACAGGACAATTTGGGATTCTACATCCTATAGGAAAGTTGAAAACAAATTTTACAGTATATGGCTTAGACAGAGCTGCCATTTTAAGTTTGGGGTGCTGAAGCTCCTTTTGGGGGGGTGCTAAAGGCCTTTATTTCAGTTGCGATGTATAATATTAATATACATATGAAAAACTGAAATTTAGATGTCTCCTATTTTCACATATGGGAATTTGTAACTGCTCCTTTACACACTCAAACCCCATTTACCTTTTATCTCATCACAGTTTACCATTTCTGTATCCTTCTAAAACGGAAGTTCCATTTTTGTAATATCTTTTTTTCCGTTAGGGGAAAAGAAGAAAAAAAAGTGGAAATTGGGTTTAACGTTATCTCTTACGAAGACTTTCTACAGCCTACATTTAAAATAATTTTTTTTGCTTATAAAAGCATCTTTGAAAATTCGCTCCGCACTTTTATCGCAGGATTTCATTGTTCCTTTCGTTGGGTATTGCTGACTCAATGGGAACTTTATCTCGAGAATTCGATTGGATTAAAAAAAAAATAATTAACTGACTTTTTTCCTCTATATACTCGGAGCACATAATTCCCTCTTCCATCTATGGGAATTTTTTTAACTTCGTTGGTGTCGTTCACGGGGAATTTCATTTTGTTTTCATGCATCTTCATCTAAATCTGTTAGAACTTTTCTGTTCCTTTTAGAGTTTTTTTTTAAATTGCGTGACGTTGTAAATGTAGTTACAACACCAAAACGAAGCTGTTGTTTTACTCCCCCCCCCAGCCCCCCAATTTTTGTTTGCATGTAAATGTTTTTGCCACCATTGCGTTATATTTTTAATTTTCTACAGGATGTGAATTCTTAATCTGTTTTCTAACAACATAGCCCTCAATATCAATCTACAATTTATATTCAACTTATTAATTTGAACTTAAAATTATATTTGTCTAAGCACATATACTATAGTATAAAGTGCTATGTCCGTCAAATACCGAGATATATAAAGTTTTCAGACATTGTTGTTTTACATAATGATTTCTACCGCTACGCGCGGAATTATCACAATCCTTACATTAACTTTATGTTGTAAAAAGTTGTAAATATTATCAGTTTAAGACGTGAAAATTGCGTATTGAAATATACTTAAAGTAGGCTTTTATAATGTAAATCCGTTTTTTTTTCTATTGACGTAAAATTAACTCTAAAATTTGCGTAAATTGTCAAATGACAGGCAGAAACAGATTCTTTATATTCTGCTGCTCATTCGGCAGGTGTAAAGGAATGCAATCTATATCGGAATATTTCATAGTCTTTACCTCATTGCCTGAAAAAAGTTTCATCAAAATCGGTCGTGTAGTTCAAGCGATATTTCAACTTGAAGTGTTTGTGAATTTTCTTTATATCCGATTCGTTTCGGAAAACCGTCGAGAAATATTTCTATCATCCCCAAAATTTAATTGTCCATAGCATTTCAAATGGCAGGTTTCTGAACTCGCCTCTTAATTAAAATAAGAAGATATATTCTTCATCGGGATTTTCTTTTAGTAGAAAATTCGATTGCTTATCACGTCGTCAGTTTTATCACTAAATATGCTAGAAACATCTTCATCTAACTATTTACTTGATATAAAAGTATAATTTATAAAATAAACTAGAAGTATAATTATATTTTCAATCGCTTTAACAATTTCTGTGAATCCAAGCTGTTCAAGTATTTCATATTTAGGGGAAAAAATATATTTTAACCTCACTTTACTAATTTAATAAGAATAATCTCGTAAGAAAATAATCTAGTAAAAATAATCTAGTAGAAATATTAGATTAGAGCCAGAGAGATTTTACGGTTCTTTCTTCATTTTACTTAAAAATACTTTTCAAGATTTTAGAAGACAAAAAAATAGTTTTAAAAACGTTATGAATAGCAAAATACAAAAATTCAAAAATACGTATTTTGTATTTTCTTTTAGTATTTTGCGTTTGAAAAGTATTTTAATTTCCCTCAGCCTTGCAATTTACACATGTACAACCTATGGAACTGTTCCCCCTTTCATCTCTACGCATTCCATGTCCTTTTGTCGTATTCGAAGAAAAAGCGGATATTTCATTTCTCAAATAAAATATTTTACTAGATACAGGAACGGAGAATTCGAAGTTTGAAGAATTTGGTTTAAGATTGTTTCCCACGTATAACCCGCATTTAAAATAAATCTTTTAGCTTATAAAAGCATCCTGGGAAATTCACCCCTGATTTTATCACAAGTCCTATTGTTGCTTTCGGGTTTTGCTGACTCAATATAAACTGTCTTGAAAATTCGATTCGCGTTTTATGGTCTTTGCATTGTTCCTGTATACACCCAAACTACATTATTCCCTCTTCAACTGTGCCTCGAGATTTTTTCAACTGGTGTCGTTCGCGAGAAATTTCGTTTTATTTTCATGTTTTCTCATGTAGTTTGTTATTTTAAATTTTAAGTTAAATCTTTCGGAGTTGCTTTAAAATAACTGTACTTTTTCTTGTAAATGTAGTTACAAACAGTGACATATGTTTTATGCACGAATTACCCGTGCTGTGATGTCGATAAATTTTTGGACATCAATCGGGACATGATGCCGGATGTCACATTTTATTTTTTACACCTTTTAGTTTTTGCCTAAAAATCTTTTAAATGTTTTTATAGTTTTATCTGTCTATGTAAAACTGTTTTGTTACAATAACTACGTGAAAATAAAATTGAATTGAATTGAATTATTAAAAATATATCAAAATCTGTTTACGATTTATGTTTTTCGTATTTTAGACTTCGTATGATTGTTTTGCCTATATTAGTTCTGTATTTTTCTATTTCTTTTGTAATCTGCAGAGCAGGCATGATCAAAATTTCGGATGATAAAGAAGTGGGGAGGGGAATAGTTAGAAAATAAATAGCTAAATTTCTTTTTCCAATATGGACCCTATCGAAAATTAATATAATTGTTCAGCCAAGAAGGATCGTGAGCCCCCATAGATCTTCAGCATTTATAAACGCATGTGTTTTAAAATTTAAAGCTTCAATTTACCATCTATAGCATTTCAATCCAACTTTTTGAATTTAGCTGCATTAAATTATATTTCTGATGTCAGGACATATACAGGATGTCCCAAAAAGATTGAAACACGCTTTAATTCTTTACCTGGAGATAAGTGGGCAATGTAAATTGTAAAAATGTTGAAAGTAAGGTAGGAAATAAGACTACGTTAATGAAATAGTCCTATTAATTTTTAAAAAGTTACACTATTTAAATGTTTATGCGACCCCCCCCCCCCCTCCCCTAAACAAATTTGGTCAATCACAAAACTTTTATTTTTAATGCAACAAGATCATTAAAAAAACCGCATATCTGTATCTTTAAAATCAACTGAATAAAGGAAAAAATTTGACTTATGCCACTGTTCCGTACCATGTGAAAAGTTGTTTCAACAGTGAAAATAGGGATCATAAACAAATTGACGATAGAAATTGTTTAGGTCAAAAATACATTAATATGTGTCAAATTTTTTTACCGCAAATGCATCTAAATAAAGCATTGCACAGACAGAGATCATATAAAGCAGTGGTACTCACTACGCGGTTGGGTATCCTATGTATTATCATCCATTTTTATCTTTTTTGTCGCAAATTTACATTTCTCATTTGATATAGATCCCCATTCACAATGTTCAATTTTCAATTAAATATAACTCGCTCAATTTTAAAGATACAGATATGTGGGGTTTTTTAATGATCTTGTTGCATTAAAAATAAAAATTTTCTGATTGACCCAATTTGTCTAAGGGGCTCGTATAAAAATTTAAAAAGTGTAACTTTTTGAAAATTAATGGAAGGACTATATCATTAACGTATTCTTATTTCCTGCCTCACTTTCAACATTTTTGCAATTTTCATTGCCCATTTATCTGCAACAGGTAAGGAATTAAAGCGCGTTTTAATCTTATTGGGACACCCTGTATAGTAGTATGTTCAACTAGTTTTGAAAACCTTCAGGATATCTGATTGGACATTCCAGAAGTGGAACTTAGATTATTCTGCATGTTGTTTTCCGATTCGCATATAATTACAGTGGGAAAATGGCCTTTTCATTTTCTGCGATTTTCTTTTGAAGGCAAATTTCGTAAACTATATGCTAATTTTATCTCCAAATTCATTAACCGGTGGAACTAATTAAGCTATTTATTTGCAACAAAATTAATTTTTTTTTTTCTGAAAAATACAATTAAACCTTCAATAAACCACAATTATCCGTCTGATGCGCTGTACCGTATCAAAGTTAATAGCTAATATTCTTAGGATGAAAGCAAAATGAGTATTTGCAGGTCTGCCATTGGTGGTTCAAATGCTACTAAAGGCGACTTTTTTTCGGCTCAAGGTGACTATGATAATTATTTCTAGTTTTAAAAAAATTCCAATTAACAATTATTTTTATTTCATTTTGTATTTCTAACAGTTTTCCTACCTTGAATTTAATATTTGACGTTTCTATTCAATAATCTAACTTTTGTGTTGAATTTTTAAAATCTTGCTTGTTGCAAGAGAAAAAGTAAAATAGCTCTCTATATATTATTCAAAATTATATAATATGCTTTATATTTACTTGAAAATAAATATTTCTACTATAAATGAGCGCTCAGGATTTATAAATTATAATAAAAAATTGAAAAAGCATCATAAACGTAAAAATATATGGCTTTATGAGATATCAATATGATGTTATTTTTATAAAAATTAATAATACTTTACGACATATAGTGATATCAAAAAGGCCTCCGAACGTGTAATTTCCGGCCCTGACAAGCAACTTTTTTTTTTCTACTTTGGCATTATAGGTTACCAAAGCAACTATTTTCACCAGCGACAGCTCTGTATCTGATTTCTGCTTCATGACAAATGAGCATTTAATTTCTACTCTATTATTAGTATCGTATTTCTAGTATGAAACCAAATGCATTTTAATGCGAAACACATTTTGGGTCTAGAAAAGTACTTGAATATTTAATTGTAAAATCGGGAGTCCTAAACTGCTTGTTTTAACTACATTTATCACGTACCACTTTTCTATGTTCGATGGAAACCGAAATTATCATTTTCAGATCACAAATAAAAAAATCTGATGTGGGCAGCACATGACTTTCCCTACATACTTATATCCACGTTCTCTTTATTTTAATTAAATTTAATTAACTTTTCGTTCACATTTGGTAACTGGGCTTATTTTCAAAGGTGGCGTAGAGAAAATACAAAAAAACTAAAGTATCTCGAGAACGGTTAGTCCTAGTGTAATGGGGTTGGTCTTATTTTTTTCTTCG
This sequence comes from Amaurobius ferox, assembly GCA_951213105.1. Classification (NCBI taxonomy): domain Eukaryota; kingdom Metazoa; phylum Arthropoda; class Arachnida; order Araneae; family Amaurobiidae; genus Amaurobius; species Amaurobius ferox. The sequence continues at coordinate 63,643,009 of OX578134.1, forward strand.
TTAAAAATTACGTATAAAACAAGCATTTAATGGATATATTTGACATATTTGAACACATACGTAGTTTTTTATTTCAGATTTTGACGATTTTTGCGGGCCATTTTGCAAAAAATGGCAGGGTTTTTTTCCGAATCGTGCCAAAATCTAATCAGCACCAGGGTAACCCACAAGCGACTTATCTACCGAATTTTGTGAAATTTGGTCCATTCGTTTTTCAGCTAAAGTGGATACAGGGAATCTTTGCGGGCCATTTTGCAAAAAAAAAGGCGGGTTCTTTTTCCCAAATCGTACTAAAAACTAATCAGCACAAGGGTCACACCCAAGTGACTTACCTACCAAATTTTATGAAATTCGGTCCATTAGTTTTTGAGACCTTGCACAGACAGACGTCACGCTAAAAATAGTTTTTTCATATTCTAGATGTCCCGAAACGTGTAGATCTGTCGAAAACTCGAGTTGTGATTTTCGGCATGATTCCAATACTTTCCCTATACATTACCATGTATTGCAGGGAAAGTAAAATGCTACTTTAGATAGAGGGGAGAATAATAAGCTCGAAGAATTGGCTTTAAGATTGTTTCCTATGAAGACGTTCTGCAGCCCGCATTTAAAATAAATCTTTTAGCTTATAAAAGCATCCTGGAAAATTCAAGCTCCGATTTTATCGCAGGTCCATTATTCCTTCCGTTGGGTACTTGCTGACTCAAAAAGAACTTTATCTCGAAAATTTGATTCCCTTTTTAAGGCCTCGCGGCATTGTTCATGTATATATCCTGAGCACATTATTCCCTCTTCAATCCTGCTTCAGAATGTTTTCAACTTTCTTGCTGTCCTTTGCGACGAATTTTATTTTATTTATCTTGTTTTCATCCGTATCTGTTGTCCAAACTTTTTGTAAAACCTTTTGGGTTTCATTTCAATCGGTTTGCGCTGCTCATGACTCTGCACATACAAAGGCAGCTTCAGTGATGGAAATTGGAAATTTTGCTGGTAGTATAAAATTTGCCTTCAATTTTTTTTTCGTATGAATATTTTTGCGGTTTGTGTTCCATATTTTTCATTTTTCTGAAAAGTAATATTCTTACTTGCATTCAGAAGCGTGTTATGGTATTAAATGATATTCGTTTCAGTTTTACATAATAATGCATTACAAATGTAAAGTTTACACAACTAGAAAATTTCGCTCTATATTCTGCGCTGCTTGAAATAGAAGTTGCAACAAACTGTGACAGTTTGTATGTCGTGCTGTGTATAGTGCAATATTGTGTCAGATATTTGCATGCTTTTCGAATCCATCAAAAGGATAATGTAAAGCACTTTTCATTTTAAAAAAATATTCCTTGATTTTCAAACTTCAAGACGTTTTAAATGTTTTTTTAAACTGTTCATTTATTGAATTTTGTAAGGAATCTGTTAGTGTATTTAGAGAGAATCTGAGTATATATATGCAGTACTCGACGCATAAAATGCAACACCATGAAAGAGCAAATAAAATGTGATGATAAAGAGCACACAGATAGAGATGGCATATATAAATAAGTGATGTTAATTCCGGAATGATAATGCAATACAGTAATGACATAGACATGGGGATCAGTAGGCAATAGAACTACCTCTTGCGACGATACAAGCAGCAACCCTTTGAGGAACATATGCAATGAGTGTGCGGATAGTTTCCTGAGTAACAGATGGCCATCTTCCATAGATCGTCCTCTGTATGAGGTGGGGCAGGGCAGTCAAACGACGGCCAATCACGCCCCATGCATGCTCGATTGGGGAGAGATCTGCAGACAGCGGAGGCCAAGGATACATCTGGATACCTTGCAAGTCCTTGACTGCTAATAGTTTCGAAGTGCGGTCACGCAATTTCTTGTTGAAAAATAGCATTTTGCAACTGATAAAGGCAGGGCAGTGCAACCGGCCGCAGCACCTCATCCACATATCGTCCTGCCGTCATTGTTCCTCTGATACGAGCAAGAGGTGACCGGCTATCGAAGCCATGGCATCTCAAACCATGATGCCGCTTTGTTGAGCAGTATGGCGTTCAACAGTTGTAGCAGGATTGGATCGGTTTCCACGTCGCTTCCAGCCTCTCACACGGCGACTGTCATTTGATAAACAGAACTGAGACTCGTCGCTGTACACTACCTTGTCCCATTCAGTCGTCCAAGAGGCTCGGGCCCGACACTATTGCAATATCTCACGTCGGTGTCTTGTCGTCAATGGCAGTCTTCGTAAAGGACGATTTTGAGTACAAGCTGCTTTCGGCCAATCGTCGAGAAACTGTTCTCGCTGATATTGGAACATCCAATGTACGTTACAAATTCTGCAGAATGTTGATAGTCGTCGTTTGTGGGACCACCGCCGCATGCCTTCGAATGCATTGATCAACACATGCTGACGTGCGTCTGGATGGACCTGTAACACTGCTACGATTCACATACCATTCTTTAATCCATCTTCTTCAAATCATTTGCCACAGTGGCCGCATCTACGGTGTTATTCAGCGGCGATACGCCGGTACGACCACCCGCAGTCATTTGTAGGCCTAAAATTAATTCCCTCGCACGATCGTCCAAATGTTGAAGCAGACTTCGGCGTCATCGGCCAGGCATTTCTGCAACAACACGTGTCTTCTAAAACGAAAAACAGCTCGGAAAACGGGTTTCCGTAATAGACAGACAGAAACAACTGTTGGCTCATCTGACGTTTCCATCCTTTTTATTCCGCGCCCTAATCACGTGACCTACTTGCATTTCAGACCATTTGCACACATCGGCCAACTGTGTAATTATACGGACAAAGCTTCATGGTGTTACATTTTCTATGTCGGGTAGTGTGTATATATATATAATAGCAATCGATCAATGGTAACAACAGTAAAAGCAATGACCTATCTCAAAATAGACAAAACATTGCTACCAGGCCCAATATATAAATAATTAATTAATAATTAATAGCCAGCTATCAATGAAGGAACACTATAAGCAGGGAGTTATCCTGAAACAGATAAAACATGGTTATTATGCCGAAAAAAGAGGAATAGCGCTAGGCTTAAATTCTTAAGTTGGATGTTAATTCAGAATATGTTTTTATCCGGTCTGAAATTGAAAACCAAGAAGGAATATAAACTAACAGAAGTATATGATATCAAATAAAAATATCTTTTATTTTCAGTATTTTTTTTAGTTTAATGGAGGTTATTGTCCTTTCCTAATAAAATAGAGGTCTACCTTTTTCTTCTATTGTGAAATAAGATTTTTCTGCGAAATATTTTATTTTTCTACGAATAAAGACGGTGCAGTAAGTTCAATCTTTCGAGATAATTTAAACCTGTCATCTAGAATTTTGTTTTTATAGACTTACTCACACGAACAACAACCTTGATTTTTTATAAAGAAATATCAAAATTTTACCTGTAAGTTTTCATTTAAAGTTTCATTTGGCGATTGTTTGGCGAAAAAAAAAAAGTGACAGAGCAACTCCTTTCTGTGTTACATCCGATAAAATTTCTCCAGTGCAAAGCCGTTTCTTTTATCTGCCCTTCTATCCACTTTTGTAGAATATACAATTTAAAAACGGAAGCCCTGCAAGTGTGCCCGCTTCTGGTTTTTATCTCTTATAACGCCCGTTTAGCTGATGCGGTAGTTTCTTTTCTGTCCCTTTTATCGTTATAGCAGAGAACTAAAATGTATCCAGTTTAAATCCGGGGTACTTTATACTGATATCATAGAGACGTTGTTTAGTTCTTGTTCTTCCTGGACTTAAATGATTACTTTTATTTAGACAATGAATTGTGAACTTTATGTTTGTGTCGTTTTAGTGTTTAAAATTCCGTGAAAATAAGTATGATATACCACGGAGATAAATATGGTTTTATAAGGCGGTCATGTGTATGCGTATAAAAATTTAAGCAAAGCGAAATTAAATAATTGTAAAAGCAATTGCCTGTGATCATTAAGCGTGGCACCTGCACACTTAATAGAGGTTGTTGGTAATATATCTGAATATTAAACACCCTTTTCAGATTTAAGAATAAAAACGACGCCCATTTATAATTCTGTTAACATGTAAAATGGAAAAATATACACTCTATAACAAAAACATCGACGCACAAAGGAGTTGGCCGATTGTAATGAAATTTCGTATGCAAAGATATTTTGAGCGAACATGCAATTAAATAAAATTTGGTGTCCAATGAATAAATAGTGGGAGCTCCAGCGCATCAGAACTGCACATTCATCAGGTGTATATGAGGAGCGATTCTGAATCTATAGTCAAAATTTCTGTTGCATTTCGACTGCGGATATCTTACGTCTTTGGCAGTCATTTCTGGCACACTGACAGCACAGCGATACGTAGACAACATTCTACGACCGGTTGTGTTACCGTTCCTTTTGCGACACCCCGGACTTACTTTCCAACAAGATAATGTCCGGCCGCACACGGCACGTGTTGTTATGAATTGTCTTCAAGCTTGCCCAACACTTCTTGACCAGCTAGGTGTCTTGATCTTTCTCTGAACTTTATCAGTCTATGCCACGCCGGGTGACATCTTGCATCCGGGCCAGAGGTGGACCAACGCCTTATTGACTTCCTCCCTTTGTATACGGTCAAACTCTAAATGATTAAATTGTTCTGAAATTTTAATCGTTTTTTTCTCTGTATGTTCTTCACATCCACCAATTTTTATTACAATCGGAGAACTCCTTGGTGCGTCGAATTTTTTGTTATAGAGTGTATATTGATTCATTTCCGCTCGCGACAAACTGATTTATTTCCTTTTTTTCGATTGTTAGCGAAGAATATAAAATTATATTTTTGTTACTTCTAAGAGGTAAAGTGACGCTGTTTAAAAAAAAAAAACCTTTGTATCGTCATTCCTAATAAAAATTTTCGATTTTTCGTTGATCCAGAAGTAGAGATGGATCGAGTAAGACCTAAACCAAGGTTCTAGCTAGTTTGGAAATACTGCATGATTTTGATATTTTTGAATACTTCTTCGCGTTCCCCCCCCCCCCCCCCCCCCCCCCACCTATTATTTAAAACCTTAGATTTTTTTGTTGATTTGCAGGCTGAGACGAATCGAATTATATCAAATCCAAGATTCTAGCTAGTGTAGAAGTGCTCCATAATAAGAAGTGGTTTTAAGGTTTCTGATTATTCCTTTATATCGTCGTCCCTAATCCGAATTTTTCGAAATGTCGGATTTTTTTTCCGTTCACCTTGAAGATGAGACGGATCGAATGAAGCCGAAATCGAGATTCTAGTATTCAATAGTTTTGAAAAATGGTTTTCAATGTTTTGATGGTCTCTTCGCACCACCGTTCCTAATTTGAATTTTTTGAAATATTATAATGTTTTTTTAATCTCAAAACTGAAACAGATCGATTGACATCAAAACCAAGATTCTAACTATAGTTGTAGTGCTCGATAATTTTGATATATCATCCAGTCAATTCAGTGCATATTATATATATATATATATATATATATATATATATATATATATATATATTGTTGTTAAGATACTGATTTATAAGGGATAGAATTTTTTCTCTTTTGTCTAAAAAAAGTTTAACGACTACATTAGGAATGGGAACAAAAACAATGCGGGTGCTAATCACCTTTTCATCATGATGAATGGAGCTAGTCATCAAAGAAGGAAAAAGAAAAAAACAAGAAAGATCAATCATGCATAAAGCATTGATTATAAAAAACTTTTTAACTGCAATGCAATTTTATTTAAACATCTCAAAACTTCGATACATTTAGCGGTAATATTTTTTAAATTATCACAATACTACAACAATTTATTTGAAAACTTAAAACTTTATGGAAAAAAATGAACTTTATTCAAATGACGCCATTGAAATATAAATTGGGTGGTTCTCTATGTAAAAGCTGTAAATATTTCATTCTTACACTTTTATTCCATTCCTTTCATTCATCACAATACTACAATAATTTATTTTACTTAAAAACTTAAAACCATGGAGGTAAAAGTAATTTAACTCTATGCTTAAGACTTCATCGAAAAAGTCTACTATAAAATCGTCTGCGTCTCTATGCAAAATCAATGAATGTTTCATTCATATCAGCTATATTGCAAACTCCAGAGCTAAATAATTTTGCATTAAGGAAATTAAGCAATTCTTATACAACTCATAGCTTGATGTGTTTACATTCTCCATAAGTGAAAATTAGGTTCCGTTGTAGAAATAATCGAAGTTTTATGATCATTTAAACTCAGATATATTCTAATTGCCTTGTTTCAAAATATAGATGCACAGAAATTAAGTAAAAATAAAGCGGTTTTAGGACGGATACAACACTAAATATAAATTAAAAAGAACTTTAAAAATCACGATTTTGAGCCAAGGTGGATGCCATATTATATTTTGAAGTGAGTTACGTGATTTCCTCATATGATATGGGTGCAATAGGTCCCACAGACCGTCTGAATAACATACTAAAATTTCATTTTGTTAAAGTCATATTTACGGCAGTTATCGTGTGAACGGACAGACCGAATGAACAAAGTCATAAACACTTTTCAACTATGTTGTAGAGTGTTAAACAAGAAAGATCGATCATGCTTAAAGCATTGATTATGAAACACTTTCCAACTTCAATGCAATTTTATTTAAACATCTCTAAAATGTGCAATACATTCCTCGGTAATATTTTAAAACTTATCGCAATACTACATTAATTTATTATATTTGAAAACTTAAACCTTCATCGAAAAAAATGAGCTTCATTCAAATGACGACATTCAAATATAAATTGCCTGGTTTAAACATCTCTAAAATGTAATACATTCCTCGGTAATAATTTTAGAATTATCATAGTACTACGATAATTTATTATATTTGAAAACTTCCTCGAAAACAACTGAAATTCATTCAAATGACGTCATAGAAAAAATAAGACGCCTGGCTCTCTCTATAAAAGCAGCATTTCATTCATAAATAATTTCCCATTCATGTCATTCATCACAATACTATAATAATTTATTTTATTTAAAAATTAAGACCATGGAGCTACACGTAATTAAACTCTATGCTTAAAACTTCACCGAAAAAAATCGTCCTTCTCTCTATAAAATCAATGAATATTTCATTCATATCAGCCATGCAGACTCCATGGACTGAATTATTTTGTGTTAAAGAAATACAGCAATTCTAATACAACTCATTCTACATATTTTGCTGTTTACATTTTACATAGGTGGAAAATAGGCTTCGTTGTAGAAATAATCAAGTTTGGATGAGCATTTAAACTCAAATATATTGTCATTGCGTTGTTTCAGTATGTAGATGCACATAATTTAAGCAAAAATAAAGTGGTTTTAGGGCGCATACAACACTCAATATGAATTAAAAAGAACTTTAAAAATCACGATTTTGAGACAAGATGGATGCCATATATCTTTTTGAAGTGGATCACGTGATACTTTCATATCATGGTCAGGTGATCGTTTCATATAGGAGGTGTTATTATTATTATTTTAATTTTTATTTAAAAAACTACTGAATATATTTCGCTGAATTTTTTTTATATTTTTTATGGAACAATTTGAATATTACTTAAAAATTTCGAAGCAATTTTTGAATTTTAAATCCGCTTAAAAAATGTTTGAAAAATTAGGTCCCATAGGGCTCAATGTATTTCATTTTTTCAACCCGGGTTCAATCCAAAACTAATTGGGTGATATTATTCATTTATATTCCCAGAGGTCCTACAGATCGTCTGAACAACATACTAAGATTTCATTTTGATTAAGTCATTTTTATGGCAGCTATCGTGCTAACGGACAGACAGACAGAATGAACAAAGTCATAAATACTTTTCAACTTTGTTGTAAAGTGTTAAAAAGAAACACATTTGTTAATCTTAGACGAAGTATACTTGGAAAATTTGATAAATATAAATGCATGAACACAAACGGATAGTTTTAAAGCTAATGTTCGCGAATATCGATTGTTAAAATTCCAAATCGTCTTCTCCTTATCTTGGGAAGTTGGAAAACAGCGTGCGCATGTGTACATGGACACGCTGCACCTCACAAGCATGCATGTGTACATGTGCATGCGTGTGAAATAAAACATTTCTGTTTGTAAATGATTTTGTATCAAATAAATAAATAGATCACAGCGGAAAATGCTGCTCAAATAAAATGTAAAAAGCAGATGATCTTTTCGTAAGTACTTTATGAGTTTACTTCTTCAGTGAGAGCACCAGACTGTGAGTGTGCAAGTCAAGAGCTTTACGTCAGATGATCGTATCATGTGATGACTATTGTTTAAATAGATAGTAGTGATAGTTTCATCTAGAGAGAGGAAGAAGGAAATACAGAATAAAACTAGAAAATATGGGCACTCAAACCAAAAAGCAATTTTTATATTTTATTATGCATTTTACACTGGGACTTATTTATTCATTGCTTGGACATCAAGTCACTTCCTTTATTTATGTCGTATGCTCACTGTAGGCTGCTTTGTAAAAGAAAAAAGTTACAGTATAAAGCAAATAAGTGACACAGGAGTGGAATATTCAATCTTATTCATGAAATTACTGGTTAAAACATTTATGGTAGTATCTATATTTTTATATACTACTTCAACATTTAAGCTTTTCCACGAAATTCCAGATTAGAACATTTTTAATAGCATTTATATTTTTTTATATAATGATACCATATCCAAGCTCATTCATGAAATTACTGGCTAAATCATTATTTTCGCAGTATTGTTTTGCCCCCTTTATGTGGTTCCTATGAGTATATCCATTAATTTTTTGTCAAAACTAAAATTCCTATAATCCATTAATTTATAAGCCCATCATCTGTCTTCTATTTCTTGTAAAATATTCTCTTTAATTTGTCTTCATACTAACCAGACGGGCTTGAAAAAAATCCTAACCTAATGTTACTACTTCATGAATCTTGTAGCTCCGTGTCTTACGTCTAATAAAACTACTGTAGATTTAGTTCTCCACTCTAGAATCATCTCAGTTTATCTGTTCTCCTTTATCCCAGAACACTCAATTTAAAAGCTGAAGCCCTGCAAGAGTACCTGCTCCTTGTTCTATCGCTGACGTCATTTAGCTGATGCAGCAGTTCTTTTTCTGCCTCATTCCTTGCTATACTATGGATAACTAAAACTGATTCAATTCAAATAGGAGGAAGTTTATATCTATGTGAAAGACTTTGTGTCTTTAGTTTTTATCAAAATGATGACTTTTATTGCTAGTATCATTTTTGAATGTTTTTAGCAGTTTCCCGGCTGTTTAAGGGTAAAATTCTTAAAATGTCAACAATTTTATGGAGTCGTTATGGTTATTATATTAGAATAACACTCCCATTCCAGATAACAGAATCCATGAGCTGTTATCTTCAATGAGAATGCGAACCTAGCATTGGGAACAGAACATCCTCTATAGGCGCCTTCTATGCTTATATACTATGTAATAGTGCTGCCATTTTAGTCTTCTCTTAGATTGAAGTTTAGAAGAGGACGTTTTTACTTTCCTTACATACAATAATGTATAAGGACAGTATTATGACGGGGTCGAAATTTTCGAATTCGAGTTTTCGACGGGAGAGCACGTTTCAAGCATCGCTGATTACGAATTGAACATTTTTGAGGTGATGTCTGTCTGTGTGTGTGTGTCAATGAGTCTGTGGAGACGATAGCTGACGAACGAATGGATCGATTTAAACTTAATTTGGTACAAAAATTACAATCTGCAAACACTGGAAGCCTATTGTTTTTATACGCAATCGAATGTTCAGAACCCCCTAAATTTTCGAGTGAAATTTTGAAAAAATCGTCAAAAAGTCAAAACCTCTAATAAAGTTACGGAAATAGACATTATGTAATTTTTCATTAGAAAACGATTGACATAAATTTTAGAACGGTAACATGAACCGTTCTCGAGATTATTTCACATTTTTCAAAAAAATTATCAAAAAATGATATAAAATAAAAATATATATATTTCCTATTTAGAAATATGTTTACTTTTCATGTGTAATACCATGCGATGAATTGGGTGACATCATTCTCGTGGATCTAACTCATTCCATTCATGAATAAAGATACTTTGAGTAATACTTTTGTATTTGAACGCCAATAGTCATTTATCTGCTGTAAAAATAACTTATTTCGCCGTCCATAACGTTGGGCGAGATTTTGATGACGAATTTGGTGGAATGTCACTGGTGGAAAAACTCGCCAAATTGATAAAAATGACGCTAAATCATGAAAATGACGACTCATTGATGAAAATTCAATATTTTGGAAAGAATATAAATATCTACTATAAAAATAATCAATTTTTTTTTACTGTAAAAGTAGTAAATTCATTGCATTATATAAGGAAAGTCATGTGCTGCCCACATCCGTTTTTTTTACGCGTGTCCGCACTAAGCTTTGTAGCTAATTGTCATTGCGTTGATGGCCGAATCACACTAGCTTTGGCTATAGTTTGAGGGAAATGTCGAAAATTCTGTGACTTTCCGAAAGTTCGAAAATTGAAGAAAGAGTTTGAAAACCAAAATTGAGGAAAACGTTTTCTACGAGTTTTCTGGAATTTTCCTTGGAAGATTTAGAGTGAAAATTCAGTATATTGTGAATATCTCTGAGGTTTAAGAGTAATATATCCTTCTTTTTGAAATTGTTGAGTATTTAATTGCTGTTTCATTGTATCTAATGATTGTTTTCGGACTTTGTCAGAACGCCAAAAGTTAATATTTGTTGATGCTTATTATTAAGGCGCGGATTTTGATGAAATCTGCGTTTTTTTGCATTTTTTTTAATTTCCCCCTTGTATGGGCATTTTTGAGCATTTTCAGGGCATTTTTAGCATTTTTGAGACAATATTCAGCAGTTTTATAAGATTTTCTATATTTAGGGATTTTTTTTCATTTTTAGTTTTCTATACTTTCTGTTGCAATGGGTGTTTTTGCTAATTCCCGTCTTAGCATCTTTACAAACAAACCCCCGAGACCGCAACACTTCTTCCCGTTTTGTGGTGCAAACAGGTATTTTCACTGTATAAAAACTTATATTCCGACAACAGAAGATCTTTTACATTTCAGAACATTAGGAAACACCTAATAATTCAATGTAATTCCGATGTTATTATGGGAAATTAAATTATCGCAGTTCAGGATAATAAAAGTTTTAATTCAGGTATTTATACATATAAATTTTTTATTACAACAATTTAAATTATTTGTATTTACTCAAAACTTTCGAAATTTGTATCATGAATTAACTAAATTTATTTTTCATGTCGTTCTTTTTTAAGTTCATAATAATGTAAAATTTTAAGGGCATTTTTTCACTATTTTAAGGGCATTTTTAGTGAATTTTTAGGTCATCAAAATCCGCGCCTTACTTATTACTGTTATAAGTAAAGCTGAAAAATTGTTAGTCTTACTTTTATTTCGCAGAATTCTCTAAATTTTAACATTTCTGTACATATTTTTAACGGACAATTTGTAAAATATATCCATTATATAAATACAGGGGTCGCGTTGCCGATCGCCATTATCGCATTTTGCGAAAGTAAAATTAATTTAGCGATAAAAAAGATTTGGCGAAAATGTCGAAAATGTCGAAAAATTTTATCTGCTTACCATGGATAAATTCTACTAAATTCATCTACATTATTACCCCGAAACCTGTCGGTGCGGCTCAGCTCCATATCGAGCGGAACTGTGAACCTAAGGTAATATGTTAATTATATTTTATAGTATCTATGTTTAAGTGTTCTGAAATCTTAATATTGCTTATCATTTTCCATGTATGATCGGTCTTATTAGTAAACTTGTTAATTTCCCCCTCCTGTAATTTCAGGCTGAGACAATTTAAAATCATTCTGGTTGTTCTGAACTATTTTGTTCATGTCGTTGCATGGCAGCCTAACCTTATTCTTTAAGAAATTTGAATTCGGTTGCGTGATATACGACTGAAGTTGTTGATCCTCACACCCACAGAGATTCGCAAAAAAAATGTGATATAAAAACAAGTTTTCGTGTGCCATTGCAGGTATAGACTATTCCATGCTGACGAGCGTATAAAAAGCTCAAAACCAGTCCATGGATGCTGTTATCAGTCGTTGGAAGCACGACCCTATATATTCTTTATTTTGTCTGCTTACAAAACTTGCATGAAAAATTTTCAACCTTCTTTACTACTTCAGGAGTCTTGTAACTCCGAATGTTACGTCTGATAAAATCACCGTATACTTCTCCGGTATAAAATCTTCTCATTTTATCTTCCCCTTCATCTATAATCCCAATGCGCATTTTAAGGCTGAAGCCCTGCAAGAGTGCCGGACTTTTTTTCTTTTATCTCTGATATCACTCTTTTCGCTGATGCGGCAGTTTCTATTTTATCACTGTACCACAGAGAAGTACAACGGACCCAATTCAAATCGAGAAAAAAAATGATATGTATCAAAGAGACTTATATATATATTATTATTACATATTTCAAATATATATATATATATATATATGTGTGTTTGTGTGTGTGTATATATATGTGTGTGTATATATATATATATATGTGTGCGTGTGTGTGTGTGTGTGTATATATATATATATATATATATATATATATATATATATATATATATATATATATATATATATATATTTCTGGCTCAAAATAATTAACTTTTATTTCTAGAATCATTTCTATACATTTTTGGAACTTGTTTCGGTTTCAGTAATACAAAATTATCCGGTCTATGAGTTCTGGGCATCAGAGAGATGTTCCTAAGATGTGAAATCAAATGGTTATGTGATACATCGTATCTCCCGTTTGTATGCCATTTTGACATGGATGCCACTGTAAGATTTCTCTTCTATTAGGGCGTGGTCCCTTGGATGGATATAGATCTCCAGCCTAAAAATCCGGAATATTAAATGTTACTAAATCGTCTAAAGTCTTCATTTAAACATAATTGATCCAGATCTATTTCCTCTATATGCAACCAAAAATATGACGTACTACACAATGTGGGTAAAAGACATTTTTCCACTCTTCCTAAGGATTAGGCTGACCCCAAATTTCTTATCGGCATTCCGTTTCCCTGTGATGGATTTTAAGTGGGCTACAGTCTTTATGTTCATTTTTGATGTAAAATAATCACCTGAGTTGGGATTTTTATACTTACACTAATTACATACCTGGATGTTTTAAAAGGCTCGACTGCTTTTTCAATGTTATTTGTAAGTACATTTTCCCATTAATATAACTGTATAGTTTCGAATTTACTGTGGAGAGGAGAAACCTTCAAATTTTAACATGTTCAAGAATGTCGTAAAATCTAGTGACTGATTAAAGAACAGCATAATATTGTCTTTTATCAGGAACTTTTTATCTCTCGTGAAATTAAACGATTAATTGGAATTATCAATTAGTTTGAAGATTTATATTAATATTAAGGATAATATTTTGTTGAATTGTATGTGTTACTGAATTGTACAAGATTTGCTAGCGCTATTGTGTCACGTATCTCATTTCCCACCTAATGTTTCTTATTTCCAAAAATAAATCTACTAAATTCCTTAAATGAAATACGCGTTGACATTATCATCTCGAAACCCATTGTTGCATCTCAGCTTCGTGTCCAGGAATGAACTTAATATATTAATTATATTTTATAGTAAGTGTTCTGGAATCTTAATGTTGTCTATCATTTCCCCCTTACGATCGGCCTTATTAGTAAACTTATTATTTCTCCCCCCCCCCCCCTCCAAATTTTAGGCTGGCACTATTCAAAATTATTCTAATTGTTCTGAAATATTTTGCTCATGTTGTTGGATGCCGTCGCATCATGATAACACATAGAAAGTTTTCTTACTAATACTACCGGTATCCGGTATTTCATTCTGTTAAGCGGATTTTAAGTACGAAACCAGTCAATGAATGCTGTTATCCTCAATAGAAGCTCAGTACAATACAAGTACATATATTGTAACGCATCGGCTTGTACTATCAATTGTAGACGATATTTGGTGCGCACGCAATAAAAAAATAAACTATCTTCTCTTAAATGGGGTGAAATCGGATCAAATGCTCCTACACAAACTTTGTGTATAACACTTGAGAATCTGACATTTGAGACATGGTGTAGCGTAAACCAGAAGTGATCAACGCAAAGTCAAAAGTCCCCTGGATCTATGTGTTACCAAACTGATATTAAAAGCATGGGAAAGGTATATCACAAAATGTCTCAATATCATTAAAGCACCTTTTAAAAGACTTCATATTTGCTCTTCAAAGAAATATTTTCAAATAAAACGGTGTTCACTGTTTAGAAACAGCACGAGTTCAATATTTATCACTAAAGTCAACTGTATTTTTGCACTCCATTCAGAAAACACTACTTTCATTCAGCCAGAAGAAAAATCAATTCATCGCAAAACGCAAGAAATCAAGAATACACGAATACCAATATGATAATGAACAAGAAAAAAAATGTCATAAGCTGCGCGAGAATATCGGAATAATATCGCGGTCGGAAACGAAAACCGGGCGAAAATATTGACAGTAGCACATTCGATTTCTTTCTAACCAAAAATATCTTCACCAACATTCTGCATATGAATAAGGCAAAAAAAAAAAGCTTAAAGTATTCATGAGATATAGAGGGATATTTCATCGACAATACGTCCGAGAAAACTGAGATTGCATAAAAGAAAATATTTTAAATGGCCTGTATATTTGCAAAAGTCAAGTGACAGCAAACTTGCAAATATCAGTATTGCTCCCATAACATGTTTTGTAAAATTTTAGCGAATTTACGCATCCAAATGTATAAGCGAGGGAGACTATTCTGTGTGAACTTACTCAAATGTGATCTTACCCTGCGAATTTCCAAGGGAAATTGTTAAGAATTTGAAAAGTAATTTCAATGAAATTTGTGACGTGTATATCATATCAAGGCTAAATTTGAAAGATAATTTAATATTCTAAATTTTCAATTATTTTGTTAATTGCTAATTGGTTTGCTTATTTATTGATTGATTTTTCAATATTGCTGTTAAATCTTTGAAGCTAACCGAAACTGAAGCGAAGTAGAGTGTACATATGTTTAATAACTGACACATTTATTTCATGATATTAGTTTTAAAAAACTCAAAATATTAAATAATTATTGTACAAC
Organism: Amaurobius ferox; assembly: GCA_951213105.1. Classification (NCBI taxonomy): domain Eukaryota; kingdom Metazoa; phylum Arthropoda; class Arachnida; order Araneae; family Amaurobiidae; genus Amaurobius; species Amaurobius ferox. Next base: position 63,658,201 of record OX578134.1, read on the forward strand.
TTGTTCAGTTGTTCAATTTATACAGTTGGACAAGTCATACCCAACAAATACATAGAAAATTATGTTTGGCGCACGATTTTTTTATTTTCTCCATAGACTTAACATTATCTCACATTTGATCTCAGATATCTCAGTTCATAGATCAAAATTCAAAAATTGAGATTCGTCATGACCTAAAGCATGATTAATTCAAACTATGATTGGTTCATACAGTTTTGTTCCAATCAGTTAATTATTAGTATGTCAATAAAACTTTCTCATGCAATCAAGTTTGAGTCGGGGACCCTGGAACCCTGGAACTCCTTTCGCTTCAACAAATTATTGTATGAATATCGTGGAATTTATGACCACCTTGTTAGTACTTTTGCTTCTGTGATCCATGCGATAAAATGTGCGGTGACCTGAGACTATCTTACTTAGTCCCTGACACATTTTATCTGTAATGCGCCGAATGTAATGTGTGCCCTTATATTGGACTTAACAAGTCTGCCAACTCTCTCTCTCTCTCTCTGCCTAGCTCAAACATTCAGTAGAGAGTGGCATCCACACGCCATACCTTCAGCACCGTTTTTTTTTTTTTTGTCTAATTGTCCACTATCAAACGTTCCACTTCAAAGTCCGTCAGATCATATCTGTTACTCATCATTTCTTAAGCAATGCATTGCGTTAATTTGTATGTCTTCGACTTTTCCTTATTCTGATTCAGTGACCAACGTCAGCAATATTCTCAGAATAACTACTATAAAATGGTCTAGTGATAATGATAATTTGGTCACTCTATATTATGACGTTTACTAAACTAGGACAAATAGTAATTAAGCTATGCAATCGCAATTTATATAGAACTATTATAATTTTGTATGATATTTAATTTACTGTAAGAAATTCACATACGCAAATGCAGTAGCACATGGATTTATCGGCTGTTTGACGACTGAAATTAAATTGATATATCAAAGAAGTCTGCTCTTACTTCAATAACAGTTTTCAACACTGTTGAAAATTAAGTGCATACTCAGAATGATTGTAAAATGTATTAATTTCCAAATTTTTGATTAAAGTATTACATGAAAAATATTTAATGTTGATATTTTTATTATATTTGTTTTAAATACACATAAATCTTACAAAATGCTGTTAAAAATTATTTAAAAACTTGCGGTCAACCGTTTAGAAGTTACAGTTTTAAAACGTAAATACACAATTATGCGCATGCAAGACTACCTTATGTCAATTTTAGCATTGATACACTTCCGCTCTTTTTCGTCATATAAAGACCATAATCTTAATACTCAGGCAGATGAAAATTCCATTTAAAAATTGTATCTTTCACAACAGTCGACCCAGATCATAGACCGTAAATCCCATGAAATTAAATATCCCAGACAGACCCGTAACAACACCCTATAATATGGACTCTAAATATTAAATATTTCAATTTAAAAAAATCATTTATGAAATATTGAGTTTTCCTCTGTTAACGAGGTTATTAAAATGGTGTTAATCAGAGCCGAATCTAGACCTTTCGGAGCCTGTAGCCCTAAGCTAGGATGGGCCCTTTCTACCAATAAGTTATTTATACACTAGCATAATACAAAATTAGTCTGTTTCATAAATGTTTTACAGAATATTATACTTTTTTGTTACTTTTGCATTTTTATAGCATAATTGCATTTGATGAGGGAAAGGGGACATTGTGTTAGTCAAAATATAGATAGGGTCACGCTGCTAAGGAAGGAATGCTCTCTTTAGAGGATTTTCTATGGGAAAACTGTTCCGCTTTCTATTACATGTTAGAAAAAACACCAAAGCCCATTTCGTGTAGCCCATCTGAGTTGAGGAACAAACCTTCAGCCCGCAGCTTGACTCCATGTTTCAGTACCCAGATTCGTAACCACCGATCATAAAATGGATCTAATATAAATAATAATCTCATAAAATCTTGAAGGTTATGTTCAATCATTAGTAAGCAACACCACTTTTAATGTATGAGAGTTTAACGCTTTCTTTAAATGACAGCATGAACCAATAACGTAAGATCATTTCATAACATAAGCAATTATTGCTACAAGCATTACATTGTTTAAAAATTATTTTACTGCAGCTATCCTCAACAAATCACGAAAAATGCTGATATTGGATGGAAATACTCAAAAGAAAGTTGGAGTTATTTATCTCTACTATGTTAACATAAAACCTTCCTCCCATGAGAACTCAACCGAATTATCCAATCCGAATTATTCCTATGAATAATTCGGATTGAACTACCCATTATAAAGGTTATAAAGCTATTCAAGGGGTGCCTCTCATGGACAAATTGGTCTATTGACCAGCCTAACTGGGCGTAATTCACGAAACAGTTTCAATTTCCAGTTTCAGCTGATTGAGTTCCACATTTTATTAAAATATAATTCAGTTAGACTTCGAATTTTCGGCTTCTTAATAAGTAAGAAAATTTTGCACATTAATATCACTGTGTTTAAAAGGTGGAACCCTTTTAAAATTGGGAGTCTGAAGTGGCCGCTTCATGGTGGATCCGGCACTGGTATAATAGTATATATATTTATATACTGGTATAATAGTATATATATTTATATACTGGTATAATAGTATACACTGGTATAATAGTATATATATTTTATAAATCGCATTTTATTTAGTAGTTACTGAAAATTTAATGTCTAACTGAATTATATTTTGATAAAATGTGGAAATAAATCAGCCGGAGCTGGGATTCGAACCTTTCCCTTGAATTGCGCCCATCTAGTCCTGATCAATACATACACCACATCGACCATGGGAGGCATCTATTGAATTACTGTACAACCTTTATAACGGGCAGTTCCGTATTCACAGGAATAGCGTTTGATTCGTGCTCTTGTTGAATACGGTTCGTCCTCTTTTCGTGTGCGTTTCTATTCAGTGTAACTTTTTAAAACTTATACATATATGCTTCCTATTTGAATACTCCTTCGATTTCTGCGATTTCTCGTTCATCCAGATTTAAATTCAAATCCAGACGTCGAATAAATTAAAGTTTGGCAGAAATGTAGAGACATCTGCATAAAGGAAAAATATTTTGTTTTCATAACTTGATCACAAGCATGACTTTCGTCGAAATAAAATGTATATCATTTGAATAACTTTAGATATATTGAGATATCTGTCCAGAAATGTTTCTTGGGTATGGTAGTTTGGGGAGTTAGGTATGGAAACTTCTTCCCTGGGCTTTAGGTCATGCATATTTTATAAGTTTTGGAAGTTCTATGTTATGATTTCTGTATACAGATCACCGGCATGTTTGTTTTATATTGTATAATACATGCATTTTCCTTTATAAAAAAATAACCTGTTTTTATGGTGTGTAAATAAAAAAAAATTCTAGTGGTGTTATTGGAAAGAAATAATATTGGTACGATGTAATAAAGTAATTAGACTTTGCTTCAAATAAAAGTAAATATACTCTGCTCTGTTAATTTTAATCATATAATATATACATTTATGATAATAAATTCATTATGTTTACACGAAAAAGTTTTATTTTCTCGCAATTTACTCTTTTCTTACACCCAGACCTAAAGTTCAGGATTTACGGTCATTACTTACAACCAAATGGTTGTATAAGTGTAAATATAAAACGTCTCTGCAAGTGGTTATTTATTTTTTTAACACTTTACAACAAAGTTGAAAAGTGTTTATGACTTTGTTCATTCTGTCTGTCTGTCTGTCTGTCCGTTAGTCTGTCCGTTAGCACGATAACTGCCGTAAAAATGACTTAATCAAAATGAAATTTTAGTATGTTGTTCAGACGGTCTGTAGGACCTATGAGAATATAAATAAATAATATCACCCAATTAGTTTTGAATTGAACCCGGGTTGAAAAAATGAAATACATTGAACCCTATGGGACCTAATTTTTCAAACATTTTTTAAGCGGATTTAAAATTCACAAATTGCTTCGAAAATTTTAGGTAATATTCAAATAATTCCATAAAATATATAAAAAAAAATTCAGCAAAATATATTCAGTAGTTTTTTAAATAAAAATTAAAATAATAATTACACCTCTTATATGAAGCGATCACGTGACCATGATATGAAACGATCAGGTGACCAACTTCAAAATATAATACGGCATCCATCTTGTCTCAAAATCGTCATTTTTAAAGTTCTTTTTAATTCATATTGAGTGTTGTATTCGTCGTAAAACCTCTTTATTTTCGCTTAAATTCTGTGCATCTACATACTGAAACAACGCAATGACAATATATTTGAGTTTAAATGCGCATCCAACTTTGATTATTTCTCTAACGAAGCCTATTTTTCACTTATGTGAAATGTAAACAGCAAAATATGTAGGATGAGTTGTATAGGAATTGCTGTATTTTTTTAATGCAAAAGAATTTAGCTCATGGAGTCTGCATAGCTGATATGAAAGAAATATTCATTGACTTTACCGAGAGAAGGACGATTTTTTGCGATGAAGTTTTAAGCATAGAGTTAAATTACTTATAGCTCCATGGTCTTAATTTTTAAATAAAATAAATTATTATAGTATTGTGATGAATGACATGAATGGGAAATTATTTATGAATGAAATGGAGAGAGCCAGGCGTGTTATTTTTTCTATGACGTCATTTGAATGAATTTCAGTTGTTTTCGATGAAGTTTTTAAATATAATAAATTATCGTGGTATTATGATAATTCTAAAATTGTTACCGAGTAATATATCACATTTTAGAGATGTTTAAACCAGGCAATTTATATTTCGATGCCGTCATTTGAATGAAGTTCATTTTTTTCGATGAATGTTTAAGTTTTCAAATATAATAAATCAATGTAGTATTGTGAGAAGTTTTAAAATATTACCGAGGAATGTATTGCATTTTAGACATGTTTAAATAAAATTGCATTGAAGTTGGAAAGTGTTTCATAATCAATGCTTTAAGCATGATTGATCTTTTTTTAGATTGTCATTTTCTTCTCATAGTTATATTCCAAACCTTGTAATTAGCCGTTGTATGGATATCACTCACAAGTTTTGAAGAACTTGTCTAAATACACGTATGTTGTACTCAAAAATTTTGCATACTTGTCAAAATAAGATCGACTGTATCATTGAAGAGCTATTGAAGTTCGTTCGTTACTAATTCCCCCGTGGTGAAAGGGCTCCTGCGCACCACGCCCACAAGACCCCCCAGGGTGTCCCATGGCGAAGGGGAGAAGATTTGCTGCTTCACTTTTATAGAGGCTCCCCGAAGGGAAGTCTGACTTGGCCTCCACATGACAACATCCATGCCCGCTGGCGGGATTCGAAGCCGCAACCCGGCAATCCAGCGATCAGACGCAAACGCATGCCCCTGACCGCTCGACCACCGGATCGGCGCTATTGAAGTGCCCTGCGTTATCAGTTATATTGTTGTATATGTTAATGCTTTTTATTCCACGCCGAGGTTTGTAACTGTATATTATTAAAAATATCTAAATGGCAATGACTAAAAGTAATTTTGAACAGAAGAGGAACTGCTAGAAATATAAATATTAAAGGAATATATGCTCTTTTTTCGTAATGCTATATAAACTTCCATCAGGTATGCCACAAGGAGCCACGGTTTTTAAATATAATAAAAAGTTTTCATATATTGTCATCTATACAACGGATGCAGTTTCAATTGAATGAATATGGCAACGATATATATTCGACATAACGCCTAAGAAATCAAATGGTGCCAAATGTGTACGACTGGTTAAATATTAATGATTGTGCAGTGTGCGTGCGATTATCGCGTTTTTGAAACTTCTTTCGAATACTAATGAATAAAGCGAGAAAAATCAATCTCATTCGTTAATCTTTTTTCCTAAATCCATATAATTTATTAATATGATTGAAAATATTTATCTTCCATATTAAATTCTTTGCATTCACACAAGACCACGTTCTTTATAATCTTCCCTCATTTTCCATTTCGACCTTCCTTCATTTTTGCGTTTTCACAAAACCTCAATTTGAGCTCTCTCTTCCGCACTGCCTTATACGTTCTCAGAAGGTAAAGTTTTTGTTTTCTTTACATAAATAATGCCCTGTCGTATCTTGTTCCGGAATAACTTTCAGAAACTGATCCCTAGAGAGGGGGGGGGTCTATGATAAATTTATATTGCAGGCTTCAGGGTTCTCATCTGATGAGTGATGATTGAAGATCATCATCCTCCTATTTCCAGGATGGTGGCATTTCATCATCCGGAGCAGAGTCAAGTTGTGCATGCTTTGGGATTATTCCTTCGATATCCTATTTCACTCATACTAAAGAAAATGCGACTGTAATGAATAACTTTCTGTAATCTTTAAGCATCCTTAGCAAGTATTTTAGTTTAATCTACATTAGTGATTTACTTTCAAGTTTTTACTGTCAAGTCTACTGTTTTCATTCATCCCTTGCAATGTAATTATTCACATGGTATTATGCAGACGATTTTCAAATCACCTGTCATAAATATATTTCATAGTTCAGAAACATGAGATTTAAATTATTCGTTCTGGTTAAATGTTCTTTGAATATTAACAGCGAAGAACAGGATCACTAAAATAACAAAATCCCCAATATTAATTATTCATGAATTGAAGATTTTTAAAGTGCCATGAAATTTATAGAGTATTCGAAAATTTATGACGAATCCCTTTAAATAATAAAATTCAAAATTTCACTATCAGAATGCCTCTCTTATCTAAAATTTAATCTTTGTTATTAAGTTCACTTATCAATCTGTTCTTTCTCTCCATTTCATTACTTAGTTTTATTGCATCAAGTTCTTGTGTGTAAAATCGAATTCACGAATTCAAACGTTTTGAGACTTACGTTTGATTATAAATTTCTGAAAGTTTCTTGTCCCTTTGTTAAACTCTCAGAAATATCTATTAGTGTGCAAAAATTCATGTCTGTAGCTACATCTGCCACTTGTCAGCTCCCCATTAAAAACAGTCAATATTTTAACAAGGATTATGTTAACAGATCTAGTTATGTACTAATTCAATATACAGGTATAATGCGTGGCCACTGCCCGTTTTCGTTTTCCATTAACTATTTACCACTGACTGTCTTACTCTTCTCGCTTTTTTCCCCTTCTGCTCTGCCCATTTTTTGGGTGGGCAAGAAACGCACCCATTACTGGTTATCCTGATAAAATAAAAACTTCTTAAATACAGCATACACACACATGTAAACTGGAGAGCGCGGTAGCCCAGTGGTTAGCGCGCGGGAATTGCACTCTGTAGGCCCGGGTTCCGATTCCCGCCACTACCAAAACTGTCGCCGTGTTCACGCGAAGTGCGATCACGTTAAACATATGAGTCCGTAAGTCCTTCCGAGAGGTTAGTGTTAGGGGAAGGAGGGTACGTTCCCTGTGGATGCCTCCCCCACTGGGTTCCGGTCTAAATTGTGTGGCACTTCCCGGCCGTCCAAACAGTTACCTTTCACCTTTCTGGTAGGTCGGACGGTCTGGGTCTCAACAACAACACATAAACTGGCCTACCTGTTTCAAAGGAATAAAACAGCCTTCTTCTTCAGGACCAACAAGTTGTGCGACCTCACTTAAACAAGTCACATCGGCAACTAAAATTGAATAGCAGGCATGGCTAAATATAGGAGAAACTGTGTTGCCATCGACGCAGGAAGAACTGGAAGAGGGAAAAAACAATAAGACGAAAATTACGTTTATTTAACTGGTTAGCCTGTTGGCCAAAATTTCGGGGAACATGCCTGCCATATCGTAAATTACTCACTTTGAAATGTAAGTTTTGGCACCAGTCTGCCTATTCCATTGTTTGTTTCATCGGTTTTATAGCCTCTTCCATTGTATATACCATATTATAACGCATTCTGTAATATCATCGTCTCATAACTGTTCATCATCACACACTTGATTAGATGTCCCCCACGAAAGAACTGTGGTGCTCACTCACTAGCAACACAATAATTTTGCGGGTTTAAAAATCTATATCATTTACTGCTGATTCTTTTGCGTGGTGTTTTCTGGAAAATATTATCAAACACCGATGGTTGTTGATGGTAAGAAATGGTGGACCCTTGCACTTCATACTTCATTTATTCCTCAGATGTCCTGAGGTGTAATTGACAAAATAAACAACAAAACTTATATTTTGCAATTTATTCAAGTTTATCAGAGTCACCCACGCCCGAACCTATCAACCCAATGCGTAATCCGACCATACGACCTAATCATAATAAAACTCTAATTTTCCTAAAAATTGAAATGTGTTAGTTTGTAGCGAAAATAATGTGCTGTAAACACAAGATTTTTTTTTAAATATATCATCCCACATTTTCTATTCATACCATATTCTGCATTTTTCCACGTCTTCAATCTACACCACCTCCTCCGCACTCTTTACACCTTCTCACAAGGTAATTCTTTTGTTGTTGTTTTTGCATATAAATGAAGTTCCGTCATACCCTTCGCCGTATTAACTCTCGAGAACTGATCCATGGTAGGTGTTCTATAATAAATTTATATGGTGGGCGTCACGGTCTCCATCCGATGAGTGATGATCCAAGATCACCATCCTCCTATTTCCATGATGGTGGCATTTCATCATCCATGGAGCACAGAGTCAGGTTGTGTGCTGTGGGATTATTCTGCCGGTATCGTATTCCAGTCAGATGAGAAAATACGACTGCTGCATGAATTTTGCTAATCTTGAAACAGCTTTGGTAAATCTTTAAGTGTTGGGTGAGTAATATGTATGTACTTAATTTTAATATATAGTTATTTGTACAGGGTGGCTGTGGTTAAACTAGCCGTATTCCTATATATGGAAATGAATAATTGCCGTGGCGTCGCTAGAAAAAGTTTTAAGGATATTGGTATCTGAAAAATTTATACTTTCCAATTCTCCGAATGTGATTTTGTTTAATATAAGGCTTATTTATTTATTTTTTTTACAAACTTGTGAACCTTTAGACTTTAATTTGAAAATTAAATATTTTGTTTAATTCTTAAATTTATTTAAAAGACTAATATTTGGACTAAATGTTGGATTACAATAAATAAAACTGCTGCTCGAAGAATATAATAATCTATCAAATAATAGCTCGAAAACTACTGAAACAATAACACATTGAATTAAAACTTAATAAACACGTTAAATTAAAACTGAAAAAATAGTAATTATACAAAAATAAATCGGTCAACCGGTTTTAAAGGCCCCCTTTCCCCCCCCCCCCAAATAAAACCCAGCAGCTTTCTTCTTCAGGGCGGACAAGAAGCATGACCTCACATAGTCAATCAAATCGGCAACCCAATTACCAACTTACTCCAGAATTTTAACTGGCATCATACCAAGGTTACCCATCAAAATTTCTTCACATTCGACACAGCCGTTCTCCGGTGATGATGAGATAAGGAGACAAACAGATTTTCAATTTTATTTATGTATATTGGCGGATTATTGACGTTCTACTAAATAAATTTTCATATTAAAACTTTTTTATTTTAATTATTCAATTGCTGTCATTCATTATTTGGATATAAAATTATGACATCGTCATCTTAAAATCCGTTACAAGTTTAATTAAGAGCTCAAACTTACGTTCTTCACCATATCAGCATTTTGAACAAAATTATGTAACCGATTGTATTTTCTTTTCTTCACTCCTTTGCTTTTAATTTTTTTATCATAGTTTAATTAGTTTTTCTTGCTTGTTTCATTTACACTATGCTTATTAAGAATGTATTTATTCTCCCCCTTCATTGATAGCTATTCTATTTTTTATTTCTATTTTTTGATTAAAAGAACATAAATTCCGAAAAAAAAAGTGAAATGTCATCTCTGAAAAAACCTCATTCCCTGGATCTAATCAAGTAATATATTTCACCGTATGAAAATGAAACTAATTAGTTAGTTGTTATAAGTCTTGAAACTTAATTAAATAACTTATTTTCACTGCGAAAGTATGTGTTTCCTATTTTTTAATATATTAAAATTGCATTTTTTGTGTAGAATATTTTGCGCTTTTCTATGCTACGTTAATAAAGCTTCGGGGTCTAAATCAATTGGATGACTTTTGACGCGTTTATCATACTCCAAATAATATAACCGGAGTTTTTAATATTTATCTAGATTTGAAATGTGGAATGTTTTCAGACTTGATATGTCTTAAACAATTAAAATGTTAAAAGATCTTGAAAACTTTGGTATGAAATAGTATATAATGCAATATTAAGAGTCCTGACCGTTGTCGTAAGAGGAAAAATGTAGCCTTTTTCCTCAGAATAAAATGACAAAACGATCAGCACTCACCATAGCAAGGTCGCCTCCTGTCGATAAAATAGCACACGGGACCTAAGAGGAAAAAGCTTACTAAACAGAAAAAGAAGAAATGAAAAGTAAAAATCAAGGAGTATGTAAACGAGCAGATTAATTCTATGAATAAAAAATAAAAACTTGGAGGAATGTATACGACCAACAAAAAAGTTCAAAGCGCATGAAAGACTACGAACCTAAGTGCCCTGCGATAAATCAACTTTGAAACTAACCGTCTTTGGAGCTGCTTGAGTCTTTAAAAATAGCTGTAAAAAAGTTTATAAAAACAAAGACTACCAAAAATAAGTAGAATTAAAAAGAAATTGAAAGCAAACACTCTGTTTCGCAAGTTATGCAATCTTACTTTATCCACTTCGCAATAAACTGTAAGAATAACAGTAAATAAAAGATTAGAATTAAGATTATAACAAAAATAGAAGAACCAATCAGTTTTAGAAGGTATATCATCCAAATCAGCTAATGTGAAAACTAGAACAAACTACTATCGTAAAAATCTGATATGGGGAACACATGACTTTCTTTATATAATGCAATGAATTTACTACTTTTACAGTAAAAAAAAATAAGTTTTTCTTATAGTAGATACTTGTATTCTTTCCAAGATATCGAATTTTAGACAATTAGTCGTCATTTTCATAGATATAGCGTCATTTTTATCCAGATGGCTAGATTTTCGTTAATTTGGCAACATTTCAAAAAGTAGCCAAGTTGGCGATATTACGCCAAATTCGTCGCCAAAATCTCGCCAAGCGTTATGGACGGAGAAATAAGTTATTCTTATAGCAGATAAATGACTATTGGCGTTCAAATACAAAAGTATTTCTCAAAGTACCTTTTCTCATGAATGGAACGAGCTAGATCCACGCGAATGATGTCACCAAATTTATCACATAATATTACATATGAAAAGCGAACATGTTTCTCAACAGTTAATTTTTTTTTTAATTTATGGGATTTTTTAATAAATTTATTTGAAAAATGTGCAATATCTCGAGAACGGTTCATGGCAGCGTTCTAAAGTTTATATCAATCGTTTTCTAAGGAAAAATTACATAAGAAATGTCTATTTGCCTAACTTTATTAGAGGTTTTAATTTTTTGGTGATTTTTCAAAACTTCACTCTAAAATTTAGGGGGGGGGGGGGGGATTCTGAACATTCGATTACGTTTAAAAACAATAGACTTCCAGTATTCACGGATTTACCAAAATTCATTATTACTAAATTTCATTCGAACCGTCCCATTCGTACGTGAGATATCGTCTCCACAGACTCACTGACACACACACACACACAGACATCACCTCAAATAAATGTTTGATTCGTGATCTGGGATGCTTGAAACGTGCTCTCCCGTCAAAAACTCGAATTCGAATTTTCGACCCCGTCACAATACTTTCCTTATACATTATGTATATAAGGAAGGTAAAAATATTACAATGAATAAAAGACTGCGTGTAAATAACATAATTACAGAAATTAGGAGGGAAGTTGGCGAAAATGGAATAAATTGTTTGGAAAGCCTTGTAAACTAACTTCTTTGGCTATCAGCAAACACAAGTAAGTAAACTTAATATCATCCGAAAAAGTTAAAGAGGAACAATTAAGAATTAAACAAGCGATTTCCAAACGAAAAAGATGCAGGAAGAATTGTAGTTAACAATGTTTGACTGAAATAATATAAAAACCTTCAAAAAAGTCCTAATCGATGCAATTGGGTGTAAAAATGGTTTAAGCATCCGAAATTTGAAGCCATTTCTTACTTTTTCTAACTGTCGTTAGTCTTAACTGCGCAAGTTCAAATCAGTAAGTCATAATTTACAATATTAAGGAAATTTTGCAGTGAATACAATGGCATCCTAAGTTCATATGCTTCATTTCAAGCAAAAATTCAGCTGAAGATCGGTAGTTTCTTTCCGACTGTAACCCAAGGTTAATAGAATATTAACAGGTTGTCTCGTTCGCTATGCCCCCCATGGTAACATTTCTGGGCGAGCTGTGACGTCACTGCTAGACCTTCCGTTCAGTTGACGAACGGCGCTTCGTTGGAAAACAGCACGGTTTTATTTAAAAACATGAAATGTTTCCTAAAATAATGTGCTAACACTGAAATATGACAAATAAACTCAAATTTGAATTCAAAACGAACTAAATTGCTGTAATTAACGGATGAAGAAGTCAAAAACACCGGTTTGACAAATTATATACTAAGATAAGGATATGATTTTCCCGGTGATTTCATATAACAAATACATTCATCTTCTTTTTTACACAAAATTTACATATTTCATGTGTAAACTGTGATAATCTTTATTACTATTTTTACTCACAAATATATTGCATGAATATGGATTTTAATATAGTATTTTTCAACAATTACTTTTACAATACATTAAAGATTTTAAACGAAATATCCCGTTCAAATTCATTAAATAGAGACTGTGCACTTTACTGTCTGTATTGTCTATTAAAGGTTTGAAATAGGATATAACTAATGAGAAATATGTAAAAATAGAATTAAATAAGATTTTATTTCTATAAAACTCTCCATATTATCTTTATCAATTTGCAATTAAATTTTTATTTCTTTAAAAATTGGATGATTTAAAATTTCCTGCATATAAATGCTATGGTACTTATTCTGTCAAGTAAAAGTAAGCGTACCATTCCGTTCCTAATAGTTCCTATACAAAAAAAATTTGAACTCTTTAATTTTCTGAAAAATGTCATTGATTTGAATTTAAAATATTTAGATTGTATCATTGCATGCTCAATGCATGTAATTAATATTTTCATTTTATATGCTTAAAGAAAACCCCGTTTCTATATATTTAATTATATACATCTGCTGTTTAATATTGTTTATTTGAAGTCTTTGTGAAATCATTTAATTTCTTTTATGGTACAGATATTACCGTAGAATTCAGTAAATCGGCACTTTAAAATGCGACAGAAAATCGTGGAAAATAAAAAGGGGGGGGGGGGGGTATCATCCAGAATTTTATGCTAAAAGAAACAAAGGTCATTTTTATCATTTCATTCGAAGACGAATTTTTTTTTCTCCGAAATTTGTCCAATATTTATGGGGAAGGAGCTTCAAACTAAAAAGATTTCATTCACCGTTTGCTTTAAAATAAATAGGGGTAAATGTATCATTTTAATGCGATTATAAATTTATTTTGTTTTTACAAAATTATCCATAAAATTACACTAGTTTCTTTTAACTTATGAATATCCCTTTCTTGAACAAAAAACATTTTTATTGAATCGAAACTACTCCGTCTTACTCATGATGAAGCCCTTCAATTTGACGAATCAAAATATAAATGCCTTAGCAAAAACTTTATTAACAAATTTACTAACAAAAAAAAATTCTTAACAAACTACATTTGACGTGACTAATAATTATTATTGCAATGATTTGATAAAATATGTGTTTGCAAATTTAAATCAATTACTGTTTTTTCTTCAGATGATTTTGAAAGTTTCCTGACCTTCTCTCAAATCCAGACAATATATTTTTTCTAAAACATGTAAAATTTATGAACTAGACAAAAGCTATGCATTGCCTGGAAATAATATTTATTCTAATTTATACTGCGTTATTCATGCCTGTAAACTTCGGAATACAGTCAATATTTAAATGATGACTTATTTGCACCACATTTAGATTAGAAATATATATTTATATCCTTCTCAAACCGATTCACATAACACACCTAACAACTATTCGCTCTTCTCTGATCATTCACTATTTTTTTATTCATAATCTTTGCTCATTTAATTATCTTTCAACATAGCATTCAGTAATCTTTGCTCCCTTATGTTAAAATTTTAATAGCTTCCACTCTCATAAAAAGTTTGCTATTTCTTTTCATATGTACGGAATTTATATTCGTAAACTTCACATTACTATGCATGTACTGTTTTATTTTATTCTATATTGCTTACACACAGTTACTATTAGATAAATATTTAAAGTTTCCGATCAACGTTTCTCAATAGTTTTTCTCGCCTCTGTCAGAGAATGGGTCTAGCTAGAGCTCCTCTACTACAGGCTGACTTATCAAGCATATTGAAGCCCATAGGGTTCCATACTACAGTTGCAGAAATTGTAAAACGAGTGTTTAAAATAAATACTTTATATAAAAGAAGAAGTTTCAATTAGAATATTATAGAATTTAGTTCGCACAAGTATGTTCCAGTATCGGGTATCCAATTATTTATTAGCCATTGTTTTCTTCTTTCTTCGTTTCTAGGAAAGCGAAATAGCGTAAAACCATTTCTAGAATGATTACAGCAATTCGGCGCAGAACAACTACCCATAATTATTTTAATTATACTTCTTAAAGTGAAAATAAGAATAGAGTTAATGCTAATGGATTGCGCTTCCAGCTACGTTGGGCTTCAATATGTTTGATGAGTCAGCTCGTATATAGAGGAGCTTTAGGTCTAGCTAGAGCTCCTCTACTACAGGCTGACTTATCAAGCATATTGAAGCCCATAGGGTTCCATACTACAGTTACAGGAATTATAAAACAAGTGTTTAAAATAAATACTTTATATAAAAAAAAGAAGTTTCAATTAGAATATTGTAGAACTTAGTTCGCACAAGTATGCTCCACTATCGGGTATCCAATTATTTATTAGCCATTGCTTTCTTCTTTCTACGCTTCTAGAAAAGCGAAATAGCCTAAAACCCTTTTTAGAATGATTAGAGCAGTTCGGTGTAGAACAACCACCCATAATTAGTTCAATTATACTTCCTAAATTAAAAATACGAATAGAGTTAATGCTAATGGATTGCGCATCCAGCTATGGTGGGCTTCAATATGCTTGATGAGTCAGCTCGTATATAGAGGAGCCTTAGGTCTAGTTAGAGCTCCTCTACTACAGGCTGACTTATCAAGCATATTGAAGCCCATAGGGTTCAATACTACAGTTACAGAAATTATAAAATAATTGTTTAAAATAAATATTTTATATAAAAAAAGACGTTTCAATTAGAATATTGTAGAACTTAGCTCGTAGAAGTATGCTCCATTACCGGGTATCCAATTATTTATTAGCCATTGTTTTCATCTTTCTTCGTTTCTAGGAAAACGAAATAGTCTAAAACCCTTTCTAGAATGATTAGAGCAGTTCGGTGCAAAACAACCGCCCATAATTATTGCCAATTATACTTCTTAAAGTGAAAATACGAATAGAGCTAATGCTAACGGATTGCGCTTTCAACTAGGGTGGGCTTCAATATGCTTGATGAGTCAGCTCGTATATAGAGGAGCCTTAGTTCTAGCAGTGACGTCACTCATCTTTCCTTCTAGGGACAACTTTTTCCCCGAACGAAACAACCTTATATATAAGATATTCTATGGACCTTGACTGTAACCCACCTTCAAATGCCGTGATTCTCTCCTTTTTTATATATATTTCTCCACCACATAATTACAAGGGCGCGGTAGCCCATTGGTTAGCGCGCTGGAGTTGCACTCGGTAGGCCCGGGTTCGATTCCAGCCACTGCCAAAACTGCCGCCGTGTTCATGCGGAGTACGATCACGTTAAACATGTGGGTCCGAAAGTCCTTCCGAGAGGTTGGTGGTAGGGGAAGGAGGGTACGGTCCCTGTGGATGCCTCCCCCACTGGGTTCCTGTCTAAATTGGGTGGCACTTCCCGACCGTCCAAACAGTTACCTTACACCTTTCTGGTAGGTCGGACGGTCTGGGTTTCAACAACAACCACATAATTACAATGTTTTTATTGTTGTAATCTACCTACTAGTAAATCACCTACTATTTACAAGTCACCTACAACACAAGTTATCACCTACTACTTCCCAATTAATTTTAAAACTAAACAACAATTTTTGTATATCTTTTGTTAAAATTTGAACTATATTTTGACTTATTTCTATAGCACATACAAAGAATTTCGGGGATTTCTTGAGCCGAGAGTTCGGATATATTTGAAAGTCCTGCCTTATAACCAGCGACCCTAGAGTGGATAAAATATTTGTTTCAGCCCTGAAAGAGATATATTGCTCTTTGTTTTTAGTGGACAGCGTGTGTTTGGCTGCAACAAATAAAACCGCCTTTGTTTTTTCTGTTCTTTTCCATAAGTATGTCGGAAATAAATAAAATATATATTTCTCTAGACAGCGATACTTTCCGGTTTTTCTTTTATTCTCACAAAATATTGAAAACTTTAACAAAAGTTGATTTTTGGCATTCTCCAGAGTATATTTCATATAAATTGATATTTTTTATCGAGGAATTTACTTAAAACTACTCCCTTTTCAAGCGTCGTCTTTGGATAAAATCTTATTTCATGATTTTGTTCTAAACATTCTGCTTAACGGCAATACTGTATTGGTGGTATATCCTGCATTAATTTGTATGTTTGTTCGTCCCGTTTTATTACTTAATAAACTGCTTGCTCATTATTATTTTTGTTTGTTAATATGTGAGTCTTATCCTCCCCGTTGTTTTGTCTTGCCTCGAATCTTCGCTTTCCATTGTTTCTGTGTATCCTCTATTAATGTTTACGTGTTGTTTAATCTTTAGCTATAGTTACTGGTTTTTAATCTTTACATGTAGCCATTGGTGCTGATATATACTCTATAACCAAAAAAAAAAAAAAAAAAATCGACGCACCAAGGAGTTGTCCGATTGTAATGAAATTTCGTATGCAAAGACATTTTGAGCGACCATGCAAATGAATAAAATTTGGTGTCCAATGAATAAATAGTGGGATTTCCAGCGCATCGGAACTGCGCATTCAGCAGGTGTATATCTGCAGGTGGGTATGGTCTGGGGTGTCATTTCCCTTGATAGCCGGACCCCTTTAGTAGTCATTTCTGGCACACTGACAGCACAGCGGTACGTAGAAAACATTCTACGGCAGGTTGTGTTACCGTTCCTTTTGCGACACCCTGGACTTACTTTTCAACAAGATAATGCCTGGCCGCACACGGCACATGTTCCTATGAATTGTTTTCAAGCTTGCCCAACACTTCCTAGGCCAACTAGGTCTCCTGATCTCTCTCCCCAGAGAGCACATTTGGGACGTTATGGGAAGGCGATTGCAACCATCCCGGAATGTTGACGATTTTGCCCGACAGTTAGAGACAATTTGGCAAGACATTCTGCAGTACACCATTCGTGAACTTTATCAGTCTATGCCACGCCGGGTGACATCTTGTATCCAGGCCATAGGTAGACCAACGCCTTATTGACTTCCTCCCTTTGTATACTGTCAAACTCTAAATCATTAAATTGTTCTGAAATTTTAATCGTTTATTTTTCTATGTATATTCTTCATATCCACCAATTTTTTACACAATCGGACAACTCCTTCTTGGTGCTTCGATTTTTTTTGTTATAGAGTGTATTAATTTCAGTGGCTGCTGAAGCAACTTTATAAAGGTAGAGCCAATTGAAAAATCCTCTTATTGAAATCTTATGGGTGCTTGGTCCCGAAACATCCGCGGTTCTTCGTTGTTTAATTTTTATGATTTTGCTTCCCTGTTTAACCTCGTTTCGAATTTATATTATTTTATCGGATTATTTACATTCTAATTTTTATTTCTTACTGTTTGTGTTTCTTTGACTTAGATTCTTACCACTTTTATCTTTAACTCCGTTTGCTGCATTTTAATCGCATATGGTCATGCGTGTGAATCTTCATTAGTTTCTTGTGTATTGATCAAACAAGCAAAAGAAAAAAAAATGTAGTTTGGTAGTCTGAACATTTAGGATTTTAAGCTGTTTATGAAAAAATACAGCTGAACCATGCCTCAGAAACTGAAATGTAATACTCGTACTACATAAGGCCTGCATGCAATATCCTTAATCCTTTTCGAATACGTGTTATGCTGAATCAGATATCCAATTCTTGGAATAATCTTAACTTTCCTCTTCAATATGCTTAATCCCTCATTTAAAAGTTTTGAATTTATCACATGTTATAAAACTGCACATAGGTATTGTTTACTTTTCCATGAAAACATAACATTTAATACAGACTTACTTAAAGCTTAAATTTATGCATATTTTACTTTTTATGATTGTGTGTAGATTATTACTTTGTATCTTAGTTACTAAAGTACATTTCAAAATATTTATTGTGTTATAGTGATTTTACTTCTTTAAGTAAGTAATATCTGTACCTGATGTTTCTCGTTTTTGTAAGTCATGAATTTAATTTTCCTAATTTCAGTGAAAGATGTACTACATCTCTTTTTCACTATTTTGTTGAAATAGTGTTCGAGTGACTTTCGTTATAGATTCAGGCCTGTGCATGCAAAAAGTCATATTTACTTTCTCATATACGTAGTATTGAGAATGTATTACTTTCACGAAAATTATCTTCCGAGATTTTGATGCCACTATATGTTTTAAGACCTCCTGAAAGCGTTTTGGCTATTTTTGGAGTAATATCGGTCTATCTGTTTGTTGTCGATTGTATGCACGATAGCAGCCACAAATATTAATGGATTTTCACGAAACTTTAGATCCGGATTTGTTATCAAAAAACTCTAGAACTAGATAGAATTTTTTTTTTAATTCGAGCGTAAACGTCGAAATTTATTTGAAATTTTATATTTTTTTAACATGGCGCAGCATACGACAAAATTTAACATAATCATGAATAAAAGGATTTATTATGGCCCAATGATCACCAGACTTTATATTGCCAATCATTGTTGTGAAAAATAGCCGTGATGCATTTTTTTTCGTTCGTATAACGTCATTAATCTCCCTCGGGAGTATATTGTCAAGTATGGTATCAAACAAAATATTTTTTCAAGCTCTTTAAAATGACGGATACCACGCTATACTTGTAATCATTTGCTCCCATGATGCCGGTTAAAAAAAGTTAATCCACTCCAGTTAATTTTAATTGTTCTGTAAATTTTAGGTTTCTTTAAATATTTAGTATTTCGTGACATTTTATCTTATACAGTTATTATATGCATTCTATCTAAATACGATTAATTCGTAGAACCCACTACGTTTGGATGATGTGAAATTGAGGTATTGGCTTATCCCATTCTCTGTATCTCTAAATTCCCACTATCCAATAGTTCTGTTCTGTGAGAACCTTTATATGCATGATGGTTGAGTTTTAATCTATCTTTCATCTACCAAGTGCCTGACTTCTGTGCTGGACTGATAGGCTTCCTATGTATCGGAAGATTCATTTAATCGATTAACCTTTGCTCTGGCTTTTGCGATAATATCGATTTCATTGAGAGTAAGCTGCTGTAATCGTTCCTTCCATCTTAACGAGCTACAGGGTCTTAAGTTGGGAAGCTTCCAGACGTTAGGTAAATGCTTGACATTAGTCGAGTCATGTGATGTGCATTACTATATTGGCGAACTTGTTTAGTAAGTTTGTATACTATTCGTGGAATTGCACATTTTTGTATAGAGCATACCTTTGAAAAGTTCTTGAACGTCATTATGGCAGTTTACATTTTTTTGTGGGGAGGTTTTTTTTTTTTTTTTTGCTATCTTTAGAAAAAATTATCATGATTCTTTTTTGTACCTAAATAATTTAAGCTTTAAATTATCTAAAGAATAATAAACGTTTTTCAAACCTGATTTGCGGAACACTTGATGTTTCGCTACAGTATTCCAGGTGTGCCGCGACGTGATAATTTCGTATAAATTTTCTGATAAATTATAGAAACGCTGACAATTTAATTAGGACTACAATGGACCCTTTCTTATTTTGGAGTTCCGACATTAGATTGTATTTCAAAAGGTTTCGGTGACCAAAAAATATTTGATTATCACTGATGCTCTAGAAACACTTGTTCGGAGGCAAAAAGCGACTTTCTTCACCAGGACACACAAGAGGCGAAACTTTGACTCGTGAGAGAAATACCATTGACGTAAAAGTATACCATAGACAAACTATATATGTCATAGACGTTATATATATGTGAGGAACACCGGCGACTGACGCACAACAGCAAACATGACTGAAGCAAGGAAAGGGTGTTGCCAACGACGGGAAAAGAAAAAGGAGGTAACCAACCCAGTGAGGAAGGAACAAAAGGTGGGACGCAACGAGTGAACGGTAAAATATCTAAAACGAAGGTGAACGTCCTATACAGGATTCAAATCACTTGTACAGTTGATTATAAATGACCAAACAATAAAAAATGGCCAAATCAGCAACAG
Source organism: Amaurobius ferox (assembly GCA_951213105.1). NCBI lineage: Eukaryota > Metazoa > Arthropoda > Arachnida > Araneae > Amaurobiidae > Amaurobius > Amaurobius ferox. The sequence goes on from OX578134.1 coordinate 63,678,727, forward strand.
AGGTGAAAAATAGTGAAAAAAAGGAGGCAAATGAAATTTAAAAGTAATCACATTTGTTGTTCTTGAATCAGTCGCCGATCTTTCTTTCACGCGTGAAGGTTTCTCCTCTTGTGTATCCTCGTGAAGACAAAACCGGTCGATACTATTAATTTTTTGTTGTATGCTGCTTCGAACGAACTTATTTTAGTGTATTATTTTAGCAGCAGTTTGAGCTGTACGTAATACTGTTTTGTCTGGAGCTCCTGGATAGTAATTTTAAAAGTTAATAAATTTGGTTTAGAGAATTGATACATTATAGGGGTTTTGACATTTTCGATACTCTTAGAATTTTGAACCTAAATCATACATTAAACATCTAACAAGTGAAAAAGTAAAGCTTGATGAATGTTCTATTGCTTTCTTCATATACATAATGTATAAAGAAAAGTATTGTGACACGGTCGAAAATTCGAATTCGAGTGTTCGACGGGACAGCACGTTTCAAGCATCACTGATCACGAATCAAACGTTTTGAGGTGATGTCTCTGTGTGTGTGTCAAAGTATGTGCGTGTGTGTGTCAGTGAGTCTGTGGAGACGATATCTCACGAATAAATGGATCGATTCGAATGAAATTTGGTACAAAAATCACAATTCATGAATACTTGAAGCCTATTGTTTTTAAACGCTATCGAATGTTCAGAACCCCCCCTCCCCCTAAATTTTCGAGTGAAATTTTGAAAAAAATCAAAACCTTTAATAAAGTTACGCAAATAGACATTTTATATGTAATTTTTCCTTAGAAAACGATTGACATACACTTTAGAACGCTAGCATGAACCGTTCTCGAGATATTGCACATTTTTCAAATAAATGTATCAAAAAATCCCATAAATTAAAAAAATATATTAACTGTTGAGAAACATATTCACTTTTCATATGTAATATCATGCGATAAATTGGGTAACATCATTCTCGGGGATCTAGCTCGTTCCATTCATGAGAAAAGATACTTTAAGTAATACTTTTGTATTTGAACGCCAATAGTCATTTATCTGCTATAAGAATAACTTATTTCTCCATCCATAACGCATGACGAGATTTTGGCGACGAATTTGGTGGAATGTCGCCAACTTAGTGACTTTTTGAAATGTTGCCAAATTAACGAAAATCTCGACAAATGGATAAAAATGGCGCCAAATCTATGAAAATGACAACTAATTGTCGAAAATTCAATATCTTAGAAAGAATATAAGTGTCTGCTATAAGAAAAACCTTTTTTTTTTACTGTAAACGTAGTAAATTCATTGCATTATATAAGGAAAGTCATGTGTTGCCCACATCAGATTTTTTATTTTTATATTCTAGTTAAAACAGAGTTTTCCCATGTATTGTGTGTTTACCGCATATAAAATGTTTTTTAATCGGTTCTATAGAGAAACGCAAAGACCGCGGTTTCACTGTAATATAATTGCAAAATGTCATGAATTTATTTTCATTGTAATTCAATTATTATATTTTATTTTTATTTGTAAATTTGTTAAAATATCCAGTATGATGAAATTTTTTATTTGCCAATTTTCGCCCCTAGATTTATGTCTCCCCAAAAATATTTTATCACACTTCGACACGGGTCGTTGCCAACTTCAAAAAATAATATTTAAACTTTTCTTTATCATTTTGATAATGATTCTGATGCATGGGCGAACACTACGAAATGTGATCGCATAAGAAATTCGAGTCCAGCTATTTTCATATATTTAAGGTTTAAACTTTTTACAAGCATAAAATTTGGAGCATACTAAAATTTGGAATTCAGATTATATTATTTGTTGATATATTTCATGATGTATCCACTTTGCATGCATTTTTTCCTATTTCGCAAATGTCCCAAACCTGGAAAAATAGATTCGAGGCCTTTTTTCCCCCCTTGCATTCCATCTTCTCTCTTCAGCCAAAATGGCTCCCCGGGCGATACTTTTATTCCATTTCTGAAGTGATATCGCAACGGCGAGAAAAAACTAAAATCTATATTTATTTAAGTATTAGCTTGGCCTTGAAAAGATTTTATATGGATCCATTTGAAAAATCCTTACCTGAGTAGAGTGACGTGCGATTCGCTATTTTGAGATTGAATTTCGTAAAAATCGATGTAACTCTAATATTTTGACGGTACTTTAACTTTTTTACGGACGTGAGTTTCAGAAACAAAATTGTTTCTTTTTGTATGTTTCTAGAAAATTTCGAGATGTGTATGGATGGATATTTAAAAATTGTCAATTTTCAGGTTCCAAGAGAAAGAAGTTTTTAATGGTTTCTGAAAACTTTTGCTTGGAATAAGTTCTTCACAATGTGTTTTAAGATTTCTAATCGATGGCTGTTTAACATAACTGGCGGAATTTTTATGCCATTATGTTCCCGTGAAAGAAATGACATATAGAATTAATTTTGTTGCACTTACAACTGGAGACACAGTATTTTTAAATTTTTATTCATATGAATACGTGATATCTAAATACGTGCCAGAATTGGCAGTTAATAAATATATTCATACAAAATGAGTAATAAAATTGTATTTTTCATGTGAAACAAAACTCTAGATAACGTAATTTAGTCGACATAAAATCGTTGCTGTCGCCATCTAATGGATGAAAAGAATGATTTTTTGGACAGTAACGCCATGTCACCAATTTGCAGGGACAAAAGTGTATAAGTAATTTCGAAAAAAATATCCTTAAAATGTTTTTTATAAAGTTACAGTCGTAATTCTTGAGCCTCACCAATTTATTTCCATTATTACTTTCTCATGCGTAGTATAGAAAAAATATTATTTTCACGAAAATTTTTGATTTCGAGATTTCAGTGTCAATATATGCTTTAAGACCTCCTGAACACGTGGAGAGACATCCGTCTGTCTGTCTGATGTCTGGTCGATTTGTTGTGTACATGATAGCAGCCACAAATATTAATGGATTTTTACGAAACTTTGTATCCAGCTTTGTTATCAAAAAATCTAGAACTAGATAGAATACTTTTTCAATTCTAGCAAAACTTTTAATTTCATTCGAAATTTTATATTAAGATTGGTTTTTGAAATATTGATTATTTCATTTATTAGCCCAAACCCACTTATTTAAACTCTTCTTGTCACCATTCATATTGCGTACTCATTATAATCATTTTCAGAATGCAGTAACATCATCAACTAAAGAGTTTAATTGGCCATTAAAAACGTGAAGCTTATGCAGTAAAATACCATGATCAATCATATCGAAAGCCTTCGAAATAGCTAATAAATAGCGGTAGTTTTCTATTTTTATACCTACTATACACAATAAAATTATTTTAACGCGGATTCTTCAGTGTTAAGACCCTTTCTAAACCCATACTGGTTAGTTTGTTTAATATATTCTTGAATTTTAACATTCCCTGTTTAACCAAAATTTTGGAAGGAAAAGAAAAATCGGAAGAATGTTACAGAAGAAATTAGTCTATAATTATTTAGATCATTAGCATCTCCAGTTCAATAAATTGGAATCACTATCGCAATCTTAATGTTTTCCTTAAAAATACTCAGTTATAGATTTATTGAAAATAGAAGTAATAAAATAAGAGTGATAACGCAATTTTAACAGTAATACCATCAACACCAGCAGACTTATTACCTTTAACAGCTTTGATCATTTTAAAAACCTCAGTCACATGAATCACATCAAAATAGAACTAATCACAATAAGAAAAATCCTTAATATAATTTTGCATTACCGAAATATTGCTAGTATTAATTCCACTAACAAACTGATTATTCATTAAACTAGCTAAAGCAGCTATATTAGTACTAAGAGGTAATTTATTAATACATTTTTTCCAGCCAAGTACATCATTAACAAAAATTCATTGTTTAATAATATATCCTTCACAATTTTTGCAGTCCTGCCAATAGTAATCCATTTTTAAAGATTTAATTTTCTTCTTAAGAGTTTTATTGAAATCTTTAATTAACTTCAACTAATCTTATCAAAGGAAATCAACAATGCCGCTTATACAGCCACTCCTCAGAATTATATTTTTATATTTTATATCCTTAGTTATCAAATTATTATTTTTTTTATTTTTGTTGCGAATATTTTTTACGAAGATCAATTATTCTATCAACAAAATCACAAAAAGAGTCATAACAAGTATTAAAATCACAAGTGTGGTCCAATAAGCATACGTTTTTATTATGATATTCCAACAAATTATAATTAATAGTGGCATTGGTATTAATAGATTTATCAACAATGCAAGTAAAGTTTAAAATTCGCATTATATTAATAATCAGTAATAATGTCACTTAAATAAACTACTGTAACTATTTTTCTTAAGTATGGTTAAACACTTCTGAAATATTTTAATATTTTCAGCAAAGACTATAAGTATTGTATAAACTGTATTTAATACATTATCTTAAAGTACAGGAAAAAATTTTCAGAATGCAATAGCGCATTAAAAGCTAAAATGTTCAGGTAATCAGCAAAAACATCAACATTTAAAGTCAATGTTGAAATAACCAATCAAAGTCACATTCTTACAACTCAGTTACTTAATAATTTTTTTTTACAAGTTAGCAAGTAAAATCTTTAACAGAATACCTATGGTATCTGCACACAGTTACTATCATTTGCAAGATAAGAACTACTAACTCACAAGTAATAGTCAATTTATCATTGTGACTATAAATCACATTTCTCCCAAATTTACCCTTCTCCCTCGACATACATGAAAATAAAACCTGGAATAATTTAGTGTTGAGACTCACTTTTGGAATTCCAAATTTTACTTAAAACAATTATGTCAATTTTGTCCAAGTAATAACTTGAAGAAGATATAAAACAGTCAAAATTAGCCCGTAGGATTCTAATATTTAAATGACAGATATTTATACCTTGAAAAATTTTATATAAAATATATAGAGAAATTAAATCCTTTATTATATTAGGCGACAATTTTATCAGCTATTGAACTAATCAACACATGTAAGTTTTCTCCAGGAAGCATAGGTAGGTTAGTGATTTCAAGATTAAACTTTCTTATGAATTGCGATAAGTCACCAAGATCCCTTTTAACTTCAAACAATTTTTCTTCAAGATTTTATCTTGCATTTTATTATCAGCCCTACTTTGTGTATTTCAAAAGTCTTTAAAGCACTCGTTTCATTTTAATGCACTACATTGAAATAATAATAACACCCAGAAAGTTGACGAGAATGTGCACTATCATCGTTCTAGAGACAAACATAAGATGATGATTAAAAACAACAGCGTACATTGTAGGATAGTCAAGGAAATCCACCTTAATTTTTCGTAAATTATCAATTTGTAGTTACTTGCTTTAAGAATATTTTTTGCTATTAGTTGTAAATTATCAATTTGTTGTTACTTGCTTTTTGCTATATAGTTGTTATCGAGATTACGATCAACAACTGGAACTTATGCTAGTATAATTGATAATGGGTATTTCGAAAATAGTTAAAGTATTATTGATCCATATTTACAGAGTTCACAGGAAAGCCTTTAATTTAAATGCCCTCCATCAGAGACAATGAATATTTGAATTCAAGTGAGAATGTTACGGCGTACTTTGACAAACATGGTACGTGTCACTTTGTTAGAGTCCCTGGCGATACAACTTTTTGACAGGTATTTTTTGCCCTCCGTATATGCTTTTCATTCATTCCTATGATGTCGATTCCTACTCATAGGCAATACTCTTGTAAAGAACCTTGCTGTCCCAACCGGGAATCGAACCCTGAATCTCCAAACTGATCAGCCGACGCTCTACCGTTGAGCTACTGGGACGAAATCGCAAGCTCTTATTGTCGAAGTAGACACTGCATTCTCCACCCTCTAATGTCAGATTGGCGGGCAAATGACAATCTGACAGATCACCTCCTGCTATTTTTACCTCAGGTTAGCCTCCTGTTACTACTATTTTTACCCAGGTTAGTATCTTTCGTGGTCGTTAACCTCTCAATTTGAAATTGGTCCTCAATTTTTCAGAGTCCACGGAATCCGTACTAGTCGTCACTTTTAGACCTTCGGCGTCTTTGCACTAATCTACGAGGTTGATTTGTTCGGTCGCCATTGTAAAGAACCTTGCTGCCCCATCCGGTAATCGAACTCTGGATCTCCAAACTGGCCGGCCGACGTTTTACCGTTGAGCTACTGGGACGACATTGCAAGCTCTTATCGAAGGGGACTTTTATTTGTCTATTTCGCGTTGCTGATGAGATTGTTATCCTAATTTTTTTAATTCTTCACTGCAATAACTTTTATTCGATCGGACAGTCATTTTACTATAAATGGACCTAACGTGTACACATATAGACGACCTTTCCTTGCAAACTTATTGGGATAAGTACTTTCCTTGAAACCCCGTATAAAAAGATATGCAATTTTTTTTTTAAATGGACGCCGGAAGCAATGAATAAAACTACTGATTTTGAGAATACAAATTCTTATTGGTTCCTTGAAGAAAGCAGACGTAAGAAAATTTTCTTAAATTTAAAATTAGAAATTTTTTCATATACCTCAGTCTGTGCCCTGTAACTGCTTTGTTATATTCAGTTGGTTACACTTCTATTAGACTAAACTGAAAATCATTCAATGGATAACAAAGTTCGTGACAGGTAATTAAACTTATCATTTAGATCTGGATTGATAATAATGTGATAAATATACTTTTTTTCTTAAGTCAATGAATTTATTCATATTTAATTTGTATTTTATCTGTATGATTTTTTTTTCTCTTTTTACAGAACACCGTATAAGAAACGCCGTAAAGGTTAAAATATTTAAGTTGCAATTCTACAGCCGTTTGTTGCCCTTATTTCTCAGAAAAATATGCTTATCTTTCTAACGTTTCCAAATATTTTATTAAAAACTATTTACCCAAATATTGTATTAAAACATAGTTTCGACTTTGTTTTTTTTTTTGGCGCTTTAACACCTTACATCGGATTGTCCTTCGAAGCTACGAAAGCAAAGCTCAAGATAAGTCAGAACACCCCCACGCAAATAAACAAACCGATGACAGGCGGAAAGAAGAAGCTTGTCCGTATTCATTATCCGGCTGATAATCTACTCTGCAGTGACACGTACGACATTTTTTTTCATAAGATTGCTGTGGGGAGGCTTTATATTGTGTTGAATGTCATCTTGTCAACTTCAGTCTGATTTTTTTAAATCCTCCTTTTATTAACTTTATTTTGGGAAATGTTAAAATGAAAGTTTATCATTTGTGATGTATGTACAGTAAAAGCCGCATATAACGAGGTCGCAAGAGACTAAAATTTTTTCGCTATATTCTATATTTGTAATAATCGAAAGTAATAAACTACATATACTCTCAGATATGAAGCATGATATGAATGATCATGCATGAGTTCTTGTCTTCTTATAAGCTTTTTTAATGTGAAAAAGCAGATCTTTATTGCAATTTGATAAAATAGAAAAATTATTTTTGATTTAGGACTTGAAGTTTGTTGTCGATTGGAATATGCTTTTAAATGTTCGAGTCCTTACAAATGAGCCAAACGGTTGAGCTGAAGTATCATATTCGCGTGCTTGTATTGACTTACCTGGTTGTTAATTATAACAATAAAGTCTTAATTGTGTTAGATATTTTTGTAAGAGAAAAAAATATGTTATTTTATTTTGAGCTGTCGAATTTATAGCATATGCACCTGATTGACTTTTCTCTATATTGTTTAAAAAGTAAGAAATAAAGATAGCTACAACCGCAGCCACTGCTGACAAAATACTTTAAAAGTTTTAAGCCTAATAAATCACTATTTGATCTACGTTTTCAGAAAAAATTAAAAAGCATGAATAGGTGAATAATTTAGCGAAGACTGTTCAGGGTGAAAATTGCTTAGGACGAAGAGTGTTCAGGCCGACCAAATACAACAAAGAATGAAGGATGTTCTTATTCGAGAAAACAACCCACTACTGCATTTTCTTCATTGAAAAATAATACTGATTAAAACTTTTGTATATTTTCCTCTTCCTTGCTTAATAAGTAAATTTATTGCCATTACTTTTTATTTATTCTTGACCTTTACTTTTTATTTATTCTTAATCTTTACTTTTTATTTACTTTCCTACTTCTTAGCAAAACTTTTCAATTACTTTTTATACTAGCGCTTTAACACCTAATTTTAGGTTGTTCTTCAATATTGTGAAAAGCAAAACTTAGGATAAGCCCGTAGAAAGTCGGAACACCCCCTCACAAATAAACAAACCGATGAAAGACGGGAAAAAAAGGAAAAGGAAATGTACCTCGCCTGTCTGATCTCATTATTCGACTGATAATCTACTCCGTAGTGACACGTCCTATTTCGTTTTTTTTTTTACTGCTGGACGAGGGCAGACTTTTTGTTAAATGTCAGCTTGTCAACTGTCAAGATTTGCTTTTTAAATCTCGCTTTTATTAACTTGGGATATTCCAAAGAGTAATAAGCTGAAAATTTATCTCTGTTAAAAGAAATGAAACGCATTTTGGATGCTTTGATGAAAAGATATAGTACAGTATTTTTATAATTGAGGCATGTAAATGGAAGAAATGCCAAATTGCATTGCCGATTCGGTATAAATACCGAAAAATAAATCTGTGAGAAATCAATAAAATTATCTATTTGAGGTGAATAATAAAAAAGTGATATCAGTAACCAAAATCAAATTTTACGGAGATTCCTTTGAAAATAATATAGAGAGATCCTAGGAAGCACCCCAATAACTTTGTAAAGAAATGTCAATGAGTGTGCTCGTTAGATCTATCTATAGTAATGTTGCCATGCCAGATCGGATAAAAGTGATTGCAGCACCCGTAGTGGAGAATTTAAAAGTTTCTACAACGTTACGCAACAAAGCGGGATAGACGAAAAAAGCCAATTTCAAAGATACAGATCATTGTCTTATGAGTAGGAATCTACGCACGAAACGCGTAAACGGGAGACAATAATTACCTCTCAAAAAGCCGTGTCATCGGGGCCTTTGATACTGTGACACCTGCAATGAGCAATGCTTGTCAAACTACGCGGTAATATTCTTTCTGGAATTTAACTGTACATTGTCTCTGATAGAGCCTATTGAAAAGGCTCTATCAGAGACAATGTGCTCTGATGGCTCTGATAGAGCCTGATCAATATTCTTTCTGGAATATTTTTTCATGAATTTAAATGCACATTGTTTCTCATAGAACCTATTCAAAAGGCTCTATCAGAGACAATGTCCTCTGATGGCTCTGATAGAGCCTGATGAGACAAATGGCTCTGACACAGCCTTTTCAATAGGCTCTATTAGAGACAATGCTCATGGTAGGATAGGGCCTTTTCAACAGGATCTATCCTGGATTTCTGTAAGTGTTGTTTATTGCTTCATTCCTGAATAGGACGTGGAATTTGGGCGTGGTCGGAATGGAGTTTGACTTAGGATTGCAAGGTAAAAGTCTATCTATATTGGCCTGTGTAGACCTCAGTTTTAATTATCTTGAATTTCCGTTTACTCCTGCGCCGCGCTTCAGTATATTTATGGTAATTTATGATCCACTTTCATCTCAGACTTATCCTTTACTCCGCATATCATGCGTGGACCACTGTCTTTGAAAATTATTACTATAAACTTTTTTACTATACACTTTATTACTATAAGCGCGTCTTTAGACAATTGACGAGCAACTCATTCCGAGAGTTCGAGACTCATCACAGTGAAATTCGTTCTGCTTTGTTATCCTAATTAAACGCCTCAGCAATTCCAAACACTTGGAGAATAGAAGTGGGTTCCGGGCACATTTGTTTGTTGATCGCTTGTCTCTGTCGTAAATCTGACAGTAATGAACTTAAGATGATTTTGTGTAACTTTGTAAAGTGTCTTAGTGGCTGTATGTTTTTGATTTCACGTAAGATTGATTGATTGGAATGAAAAGGCTTTTAGATAACATTTTGATTTAAGATATAAATTATGGGTGTTAAGTTTTAATTGTAAAATTGGGAAAATGTTAGTGTTAGCTACTTTTGTACATTTTACTTTGCTGATAATCTAAGCAGCTCTTTTGGTCAAGAAGTTTTCTTCTATCCCTTTCTCATCGCGCTAATGCATTTTTTTTTTATATCTTCCCTTTATTTGTTGGAATCATAACGAAAAATTGAATTTAAAATTATAGTTTTTGAAGAATTAGAACACCTATAAATGATTGTGAGAATGTAACTTCATGTGCCTCTTTAATTGTCTGATGTGTTGGTGAGTATTTTTAAATATTGAATAACTATTTCACTCAAATTTTGGAATTTTAATATATTCATGGAGATGCTTGTAAGACTGCAATACTTGAACTGATGCTCGCCTGTGTATGCACTCTATGTATTTCCTTCTGATTTTTTACTGATAAAGAAAAGTCAGAGTTTTCTTTTTAGGAAACATTATGATATCAGATTTTCTTAACAATATAGTTCCTAAAGTCGCAAAAACAGACATTCTTTTCATAAGGGATTTATTGCAAGCTACCAGGCCCACCTGTAATCAATCGGTTCATTCTATAGCCTTCAGATCCATAGGAGCAGGGTCGGATTTCCGTATACTCATGGAGAGCTCTTTGTATGCAAACATGTCCTTATGGTTCGAAATTTGCTTAAAATATACTTAACTACTTAAAAGTCCGGGTTTAAGTAGTTCCGATGTGCATAAAAAGAACAGGAAACGTCCGAAATTATACAATTCAATGAATTCCGAGAGGATTGACGGAAGAAAGTCTCCTTACTAAATCATTTTTGTAATAAGAGATTTTTCTACTTCCTGCCAAATAACTGGATTTTTATTTCTTACAGGTCAGCTGAATACATATTTTTACCTTGTAGTTTGAAATTAAAGTTTGTATTTAAAATATCTGTCTATTTCATTCACGGCATTTTAACCTAAAATCGCGTCAAAGCACGTACACGTATAGAAATGCCTTTAAGGCTTGGGCAAGCGATTTTCTGTTTCATTTTTTGTTCAGAAAAAAATATCCGATTAATATTCAGTTATAAAAATCCACGTGCAAAGATTATTTCGATTGCCTAATCTCTTTTCCTCTGCTCTTGGACTCTTCCAAAGTAAAAGCTACTTTTACGGGATTTTTAGCAATTATCGTTATTTTGAAAGCCTAGGTGTGATAACACTTGTCGAAAATTTCGTAGATTTCACGAACTTAGTGTTTATGGGAAACATCGACAAAAGCCAGAACGAACTCTGAAATTTTTCTTAGAAATGATTGAAAAGTAGACGTCACAGCATCTGTTCAACTGTTATTACTCTCGACTGCGAGAGTTAAGTACACCGGTGTCCAAAATTAAGGTTACAAACTCAAAACATGTGATATCTCAAAAAATAATTGGTTTATTGTAATGAAATTTTGTACACAGATGCCCCGTACTATGAGACAGTCTATAGTGACGTAACAATATAAGTATGAGGTATATTTTTTGCGATATGCAAATGCGATCAAACACGGCTATACCTTGCTACATCATATCTCCAGAATGAACTAATAAGGAGTGTGACCACCCCGCACAACTTTACAAGCCGCAAAACAAGCCCTTATACTGTAAATGAGGTTGCTGATGGCTTGTGGCAACAAATCTCATTCTTCTGAAAGTGAGGATTTTAACACCTGGAGAGTCCTAGGAGGGGGTTCACGTCGTGAAATGGCTCTTTCTAAATCATACCAAGCATACTGTATAGGATTTAAGTCCGACAGTTCTGCTGACCACACCATACATTGAATGTCTTCTTCCTCCAGAAAATCGTCAGGTTGAGCTCTGCGTGACTTTGCATTATCGTATATAAAAATAAAGTCCTCTCCGACAGCTTCCCGGAAAAGCTCCACATTAGGTTCAAGGACCTCATCCCTATAGCGCTATGCGGTCACAGTGCCCGCATCGAAGATATGCAATGGTGTACGGCCGTCCAATATGAGACCTCTACACAAAGATTCCACTTCAACCAAAGTGGTCGATTTCCCTTACGTTGGAGGGACGACAGCGGATCCCAGGCTCTCTCCAGATGAAGACTCATCGGGAATCACTTTGGGTACTTATTCTCGATTCGTTACTGAAGAGGACACAGCTCTAATCTTGCTGTGTCCATGAATGGTATGCCTGGCACCATGAAAAACAGGCTATCTCTTCTGCAATCTGTTGAGTAGGGCACACACCACTGGTCGCCGAATGTAAAGGGCCTTCTCTACTAGACGTCTGTATACAGTTTGCCTAGAAATTGTTGTTCCAGATACAGTACTGAGATCCTGAGAGAGCTCTCTAGCCGTCATCTGTCGATGGCTTCGTGCAGTTAATGCCATGCATAAATCCTCCAATGTGTCGTGACTCTTGGGCAGACATGGCCGGGCCTCCTGGTGATAGTACCCGTTGTTTGCAATTGGTGTCATAACCTGGATACCACCATTCGATCCACTCGTAACCATCGAACGACCTCCGCTTGAGATTGGCCAGCTTCAAGCCTGACGATGGCTCTCCATCTCATTCCATCGTCTAAATGATTACGAGAACTCATTTTGACAGAAATCAGCCCGTATCGTGATTTTTCCTGCAAGAAACACACTTCCAAAAACGAAATTATCCGATTCGGAAAACGGTAACTTTCACGTTTTCTTACCAAACTTACCCTTTTACCCGTTTAACAAACACTGGATGCTTACATTACATTCACCGTTCCCCACTTTAGATATGACATCAATTTTTTTTTTAATATTAGTCGTAGTTGCTTCGAATTATTGCAAAAAATGTATCTGTAACTTTAATTTTGGACACCAGTGCATGTATTGAAGATACTGTGAAATGATTAGTTGCTGCTTCGTCGTATTTGACGAATATTTAAAGACTTTTCCAGTTAATTAGAAGAGTTAATATTTGTATTTAGTTCTTGTTAACGCTTATTGCGGTTTTGAATAAAATTAACGTTATTCAGGCATTTTCGAATTTGTCCTTGTATCTCCAAACTACACTCACCAATCGAGATGACACGACGTAATAGTAATTTGCAATGCTGCCCACTCACATCTATAAAATTTAAATATTTATCGCAAATTTGCTTGTTCTCCTTTACTGTTCTTAAATTCTCAAAGCAAATTTGGGATTCACTTTTATGGAAGGTTTATCTCCTACGTCGCATTTCATGACTGCAGCACTGCCTTTGCAAATTATTGCTATTAAGTTTCCCTGCGCTTCTTCAGACAATTAACGAGCAATTCATTCCGGGAGTTCCAGACTCATCACACCGAATTCGTTCCGGTTTGTTATCCTAATTAAACGCCTCGGCAATTCCAAGCACTCGAGATAGAGGTGCGTTCCGGGCACATTTGTTTGTTAATCGCTTGTCTCTTTTGTAAATGCTGCGGTAATGAACTTAGAAAGATAATTCTGTGTAACTTTGTAAGGGTTCTTCGCGTCTGAGCACGTATTCGATTTTGTACCGAGTTCATTAACGTTGATTGCATTGAATGATAAAGTATTTTAAGTATAAAATCAATTATGGGCAGTTATAAATTCTAATTAAATTGTTCTAAAAAATTGTGGTTACTTTTATTACACATTATGTGAGGCTTTTTTCACATGTGTGTGCGCGCGCTCATATTTAGATGTTGTTGTTGTTGTTGTTGAAACCCAGACCGTCCGACCTACCAGAAAGGTGTAAGGTAACTGTTTGGACGGTCGGGAAGTGCCACCCAATTTAGACCGGAACCCAGTGGGGGAGGCATCCACAGGGACCGTACCCTCCTTCCCCTACCACCAACCTCTCGGAAGGACTTTCGGACCCACATGTTTAACGTGATCGTACTCCGCATGAACACGGCGGCAGTTTTGGCAGAGGCTGGAATCGAACCCGGGCCTACCGAGTGCAACTCCAGCGCTCTAACCAATGGGCTACCGCGCCCCTAGCATATTTAGATGTGAAGCTGTTTGTCTGGTATAACTGCCTTCAATTGCCACCACACAGGTTCTCAAAATTGTGATACATATCAAGTTTTCTCGGAGTGAGTGTAGTTATCGGATATTCTGTGCCTAAAACGCCAAAAAAGACGAAATTTTAGTTATTATTTTACATAACAGTTATGCCCTGCAGGATTTCTATCTTGAAAACTTTTTATGTGTCTCAACCAAATCAGAAGGGACTAAAAGTATTTATTCGTCCTCACGACGGAATAAAATATGTATAAAAATTAACAGAAAACCCTTTTCTTTCATTTTTAATTCTTAAAAGAGGTGAGATTAGTTCTTCGGCGAAGAAATATATTTAAACAGTTTATAATGAGCAGATTTTTAACAAAATGATTCAAACAAATCTTTTCTTGTTTTAACCATGCTAGATTTAAAGAAAAATAAAAGAGACTTATTCTTAGAAATATATTTTCTCTGTTATCGATCTTTGCTCTTAAGAAAAATAAAATTTTGTTTTATTTCTGGGTATAAGTCGTTTGCCAAACAAATACACAGAATGGCAAACTGTTGTGCGAATTTGGTCAATATTAACCGAAAAATATCGGCTGTGGCTCCACTCCGATGGAGCTGAAATGGTTTTGCGTAGATAGCATTTTGTAAAATAAAACTCAACTTTTGTAATATCGGGGGACAAAAAACATTCGATCAAAAATCTGATTATATGTACGTATAGAGCTATAGAGCTTTCACAGAGTTACAAATTATTGTTTACTAGCCGCCTTTGGCGACCAGCCTGTTCGCTACCCTTGAAAATTCTGACCGTGGCAAATTGTAACCGTGGCACACTCGCTGGCGCGACCTTACCAGAAGGTGTAAGGTAACTGTTTGGACGGCCAGGAAGTGCCACCCAATTTAGACCGGAACTCAGTGGGGGAGACATCCACAGGGACCGTACCCTCCTTCCCCTACCACCAACCTTTCGGAAGGACTTACGATCCCACATGTTTAACGGGATTGTACTCCGCGTGAACGCGGCTGCAGTTTTGGCAGTGGCGGGAATCGAACCCGGGCCTACCCAGTGAAATTCCCGCGCGCTAACCACTGGTGTACTTCGGCCTCCGCGACATTTTCCATAACTTTCTTTTTATTCACCGAATTTAGACCGGAACCCAGTGGGAGAGGCACCCACGGGGACCGTACCCTCCTTCCCCAACCACCAACCTCTCGAAAGGACTTACAGACACACATGTTTATTCCGCGTGATCGTACTCCGCGTGAACACGGCGGCAATTTTGGAAATCGAACCCGGGCCTACCACGTGCAATTCCCGCGCGCTAACCACTGGGCTACTTCGCCCTCCGCGACAATCTCCATAACTTTCTTTTTATTCACCCAATTTAGGCCGTACCCTCCTTCCCCTACCACCAACCTCTCAGAAGGACTCACGAACCCACATGTTTAACGTGATCGTACTCTGCGTGAACGTGGCGTAAGTTTTGGCAGTGGCGGGAATCGAACCCGGACCTACTGAGTGCAATTCCCGCGCGCTAACCACTGGGCTGCCGCGCCCTCCGCGACAATCTCCATAACTTTCTATATATTCATCCAATTTAGACGGGAACCCAGTGGGGGAGGCATCCACAGGGGCCGTATCCTCCTTCCCTTACCACCAACCTCTCGGAAGAACTTACGGACCCACATATTTAACGTGATCGTATTCCACGTAAACACGGCGGCAGTTTTGGCAGTGGCGGGTATCGAACCCGGGCCTACCGCTAACTTCCCGCGCGCTAATTTGCAATTTAAAATGACCATATGCTTAATTCCATCATCCTCATTCCATTGTTTCATTGTTCCATCATTTAAAATATCCATTTAAAATATCCAAAAGTTAAAATATACATTTAAAAAATCCATATCATCCCATCATTTAAAATATAAATATAATAATTTATATAGAGCAAAGGAGCTCTATTCAGAACCGTGACGTCACCTCCACCTTGACGTCCCCACCCACCACCTTCCCTCTTTCAGCGGGGGAGAAACGAAGCGGCACGCCGAGCAGAAAGCCGAGAAATTGAAATTCGGAAACTTTTAAAATCCCGATCCTGTGGGCAATACGGAATATTTCCTGACCAGATTGGACTTGTAAGAATGCCAGATGTTTGACCTTTCTAAAAATGTAAATTATTAGTCGAAATTATGAGTACTTTTTACTATGCGAGAATTTAAAACCAAAAATCGTTTTCTTGAGCAAAAAGTGAGTTTTGTTTTAAAATCTTTAAAAAATATTAGAAATCGAAATTCAGATTTTAAATTGATATATTTTTACTCGCAATTGTCTGCCCTTTCCGATGGTGTGATTTGTTTTTTTCTACGACGTCTGGATCGTGGAGAAAAAAGGGCAAAAAGGGCAAAAAACGGTCGAAATCGCATAAAACATTAAATAAATAAAAAAAAAATTAAAATTTTAAAAATCGGTTTTCACGTGTCCCCTTCCCTCCCCCCCGGGTCTCCGATTGCCAAATTTCGTAGCTCTCCGACGCGCGGTCGCGAAACGTATAGTGTATAAGACAGACACACAGACACACACACAGACATTGCCTTTTATTATATAGATAGCTATCACTTTCAGTGTTTAAGATATAAGAATTCTAAGCTTGAAACATCTGATGTAAGCAGCACATAACTTTCTCTACAGACTCAAATCCGTTTTCTCTTTATTTCATTAATAATTCATTAAATTGCGTTTAATTCCACTAAATAAGACGCATAATTATTTGAAATTACATTGAATTTACACTTTTAATTATTCAGTTTACGTTTTCATTTGGTAACTGGACTCATTTTCAAAACCGGCATAGTAAAAATGAGAAAAAACTTAATCTATGCTATCTCTTAAGGAATAATCTTTTTATGATTAAAATTTAGAAAGCAACGTTCGTAAGCAAAGTTTCTTCTAAAACGTACTCTCTAAAGAGCTCTAAATTAAACATTTTTAGTACTCATACTTGCGAACAACAGTTTGCTGCCCTATATCTTAACGTTTGCATACATTTTTATTAATTAGTTAATATTAAGCTGCATGCCAACTCGATATTTTTGTTTTATTTATTTATTTCACAGAATACAAACTTCAGGACAAAGTTCCGGTAACAGCATATACTATACAAAATATTTATAAGAAGTGATTTTTAAAAATATTAGCAGATGAATGAAAAACATCAAGATTATCAAACGAGCTGTTATAAAAGTTTATAAAAGTTATTAATGCCACAGTAACATTCAATAGTAGAGCACCAAAATTTCTTTCGACAAATTTTAGGATCTATAATGAAAAAAAAAGCAATTAAATGTTAGTATTTGTTTTACTTTCCCTGCAATACATGATGTATAGGGAAAATATTGGAATCATGCCGAAAATCGCAACTCGAGTTCTCGACGGATCTACACATTTCGGGACCTCTAGAATACGGAAAACACTATTTTCAGCTTGACGTCTGTCTGTGTGTGTGTGCACGCGCAATGTATGTATCCACTCTAACTCAAAAACTAATAGATCAAAATTCACAAAATTTGGTAGATAAATCACTTGTGGGTTGCCCTGGTGCTGATTAGATTTTGGTACGATTCGGAAAAAAGTAACCTGCCTTTTTTTGCGGAATGACCCCCTAAAATCGTCAATTTAAAATAAATTACTACGTATGCTCAAATATATCAATCAAATGCGTGTTTTATACATAATGTTTAACAATAAAAAGAATAAGATCAACCCCATTACACTAGGGTTAGCCGTTCTCGAGATATTTTTTTTTTATTATTCATTTTTACACTGCTCTACCGTTGAAAAAATGTCCAGTTACCAAATGAGAAGGAAAATTGAATTATTAAATGTGCCAACTCGGTATCATTTTAAATAATTATTTGCGTTATTTTGTGCAATTAAACCGTTATGCAAGCCGTTCTCGAGATATTTTAGTTTTTTCGCATTTTTGCTATGCCAATTTTGAGGCCATTATTTTTGCGTGTTATTTAGTGCAATTAAACTAAATTTAATGAATTACTAATGAAACAAAATGACAACGAATTTGAGTGTGCAGAGAAAGTCATATGCAGCTCACATCGGATTTTTAATCTTATTTATGGGGCAACCATTTGTGGAATGTTATTAGACCTTTTTGCTTCCTTTCAATGTTACACGTTAACGTCTGGTATATATAAGGCATTTAAACGGGCAGAACTGATATTTAGGGTAAACTATTGTAAATAGCGAGAAATTTTTAGAGTGTCTTGTTTGGTGATGTGATGTGTTTTAGCTCGAATTTGCTTTAACACGTCGGTATTAACGATATTTGTGGCCAATATGTATGAATGTCGTTTGTCATTTAATGGAAAAATTGGATATAAAGCTGTTTCATATGTTTAAGTATAAGCGGTTTTATTGCAAGCGTGTATTATTCAGTAAGAATTGCATTAACTAAAATTTTTTTTAAATGATTTTCTTGCACTTTTTAACTCATTTTATTTATTTTTTATATCGGATGTTTCTATAATATTACATGTGTATATCTGGCGTGTAAATCAACCTAATGCACCGCTTTTTCCTCCATTGTTATACTCAATTCAATGATTTCTTTCACACAAATCCATTGTAAGTAATTATCATTACACGTACAGGACATAAGCTGTTACCCTCTCTCCCCTCCCTGTCCCCTTTCCGTCCCAATCCCAATTTCATCGACATCTGAATCCTGTGTTTGGACGACAGACATCAACAAGAATCATCTTTATTTGGTTTCCGTACACTATTCCCCCCCCCCCCCTCCCCGTGGAAATAAAGATAGAAGAGTGTTTTCTGAGTCTTGCTCTTCCAAATCTCTTGGGACTAGCGTGGACGGACCTTAAGGATTACAGCCGGCCAGGATTTGTATGTTTCTACGGCGTCGTAATCAGATTTTCCAGATTTGTTGGATCCAATTTTTGGTTATAGTTTGATTTCTTTCTGGCACGGGTCTCGGAGGAAGAATTTATTTGAAATCAATTTGTAGTGTGAAATAAAATGGCTCGTCGGGCACGAACGATTTTGTGTTTGAAACATATAGAATATTCTAAGAGAATAACAATGAAGCGACTTCTACACTATAATATTTCTATGATATGAGGGGGCTTACATAGACGGCTTTTCAGCCTGGGAAGTGAAATTAAATTGTGAGAAACAAGAAGCTGGAATTTTGACGACTCTGTTTGAATCCATCACGTATAGATAGTCTAAAGGGAATCAGATCGTAATTGCGAAAATTATGTCATACATGACTGAAAATGCTGCTTCTCAAACCGTTATACAAGAATATACTACACTTGAATGAACCATATCGATATTTTGTAAAGTATTTATAATAGCAGTATTAGAATTAGCAATTATTTTGGCTTACGCTTCAGCATCTTCTTTCATACCTATGAGGAGAACTGGTTGTAATTATGATTTTTTTTTTCTAACACTGGGTTTTTAGAAAAAGCGACGAGCACTAAGGCTAAATCGACTAGCCAATAGGATGGCAGCACTAAGGCTAAATCGACGAGCACTAAGGCTAAATCGACTAGCCAATAGGATGGCAGCACTAAGGCTAAATCGACGAGCACTAAGGCTAAATCGACTAGCCAATAGGATGGCAGCACTAAGGCTAAATCGACGAGCACTAAGGCTAAATCGACTAGCCAATAGGATGACACCGCACATGTGAGAGCTCTTTTGAAGTTTAAAAAATCCATCTTCTTTCTGCGCGCGCTCTCGTTTTATTGGCTGTTCGATCTTACCCTCGTCGCCTCAGCCCTCGCTGCCTTTGGTGAAAACAAAACGTAACTCGTGAAACAATTGCTGTTTCTTTTGTGAAACCTGACGTCATATGAATCCCATTTTTCTTTGGTCCAATCATAATTCATCTTACAGAGTAAAGGTGGGGCTTTGAGAATGAATGGTTAAAGGAAATAAAGGAAGGCTAAAGCGGCAAAGTTTGCTGCGACAAAAATTGCTACATTCAATGCAGATGTAAGGATATTTCATATTAAAATGGAGCTTGATGTACGTAATGGATCTTCAATTCGATGTTGGTTGTTACTTGCTTTAATTTGACGATCAGCTGGCTCACTTCCCTTTTTGATATTTAATTTAACGATTTTTTAATATTGGTAAAAATATAAAAGTCTTGGTAAAAATTCTATTGGTAAACATGTTAAAGTTAGATGAAAGAGTAACATTTTTATAAGATGGCATTATTGATAAGATATTGTAAAAAATCGTGTTTTATTAGTTTAAGACCCATTTGCTTATTTTGTTTCATTGTAAAATATATTTTAATCTTTATCTTGCTGTTTAAAGTAAAGAGAACCATTCGGTTTGAAGTTGTTCCAACAAGTTTACTTAATGCCTCTATGATAATTCTCAATGAAAGTATGACAAAAGAGTTGTTCCAAAGTCAAAATAGATTTAAGACCACTGTTATTTACTATAATATTAATATTATTTTACTTTAAAAAATTATTTCTTGAAGTGAGTGTCTTCTTAAGAGGATATATTATGGATCTTATGTCTATCCTATATTCAACCTTTTTTTTTTTACACAGATCTGTTCCAAGTAATTGTTATACAACTTAGTCACTCTAACAACTTAGTCACTCATTTCCATTGATAGCTCCTGTGTTTGAAAAACAGACATCAGCCAGAAGCATCTGTTTTCTCTTTGTGAGCCCACCTCCATGGAAATAAAGATGGAAGATCGTTTTTTGGATCTCACTTTTTCAATTCTCCTGAGACCGTAATGGGCCTTGAGGATTACAGGCTGCTTGGATTAAGATGTTTCTGGGACTTTGTCTTAATGAGATTTCCAGATTTGTTGGATCCAAATTTCGTTTATAGTTTGCTTTTGTTCTTACACGAGTCTCTGAGGAGAGATGTGTTGCACATAAATTTGCGGTGTAAAAGTAGGGTATTGGCGTATTGAGTTATCTTGCTGACTCCGTGGTGTAATGTTGGCCATTTGCAGCTAAAATTCGAAGATTAGAGAAGATAGTTTGGAGGTTTATCCCGTTATTTGAGATGCATTTCTACGAAATTTGTTAATGTACTGCTCAACTTCTCTATATATGAAAACTAGTCATTTCACCCGCACTTTTTGCTTTCTCGTTGACTTAGTGGTCGCTAAATGTTACACCTACAGACTTAATAAAAGCTCTGAATATCAAAAACCATTTCAAATTCAAGCATAATGGAATGGCGCACATTTGAGAGGCAAAATGGGAACGTTTCTTGAAAATCCTTGCATCGTCTCCCCTAATTCGAATTCTTAAATGTTCGATTTTTTCGTTGATCTAGAAACCGAGACACATCTGAGACCAAAACCGAGTTTGTGCCTCGAGTGAAAGTGTTTGATTATTTTGAAAACGGGTTTTGAATTTTTTTAAGTATTCCTTTGATTCATCGCGTTTAATTTGAATTATCGAAATATTAAACATTTTTTTTTCGTTAACGTGATGCTGAGACAGATCGAATAAGACAAAGTACAAGATTTTAGCTAAAATGGATGTGCTAGATAATTATGTAAAATGGTTTTGAGTTTTTGATTATTCCTTTGCACCGTCACCCCTAATTCAATTTTTTGAAATTTCAGATTTTTCTCTTAGTTTCGCAGCTAAGACGAATCATATGACAACAAAACCAAGATTCTACCAATCTTTAATTTTGATACCCACCCCTCCCTCAATCAGTCAGTCAATTTAATGCATATTACATATACTCGATATTTTAGCGAAATTAAATATGTAAAGATCGCCTAAACTCTTTTGAACTGTCTTTAGTATTATATGAAATTACTTGTAAGTTAAATCAAATTATGTACGATTCGCTAATAAACCGTACCTGACCAACCAACAATAGAACTCGCTAATGTTTATATCAAGAATATTTATTAATAATTCTCTCAAAGCGCAAGGATTAGCAAAAAAATAAATTATTTTTTAAAGATGTTGTGCGAAGTTGGCGACATTACCTAAAAGTTGATTATCGCTCTAATAAGATTGCCCTAAATCCATTCGGACAGCATTGTCCAGGTTAATGAGCGGCCATACTAAGGATATGAGGTTTGAACGAGGAGACCGAGTTTTCCCTTCTTGTACCTGTTCTTCCTCCTCGGCTACTCCCTCTCATCTTCTCGACTGTGTGGGAGCCTCTTTAAATCTTCTAGGAGAGGACCGGGAGAGGGTAGCCTCATTGCTTTGTGGGCAGCGTGATCTCTAAGACTTGACCTAGCATTTTCTAGGTCAAGGGGCTTAACAAATCTAAAAGTCGCTAAAATGGTGATATTGCGATAAACTTATCTCCAAGTTAGCCAAATTTGTCACCACGCTTGACAGATTTTTTTTTTCTTTTTTTTTATGTATATAATATGAGAATCATTATGATATATATGAATCCTGAGAGAATAATGGGTATTGTTATATGAGATAATTTTAATATTAGAATGTCTTCTTTTATGCCTTATTTCATATAGACATAAAATTGAAAATATGAATTTCACATATTCAAAATTAATTTTGCTTTTTACATTAAAAACCTATCAACGATCGTGTGCATGTTAGCGCCCCATAAATGACTGTTTTAAAAAATATTACATGTGGCTATTTCTATAACATTTTAAAATTCAGTTATTATTAATTTATGTTTTTTCGATGCTTGAAAACAATGTATCGATAGGGCTCGATAACATGTCATCGAAAACATGTCATCGGTCGAAAATCGATAGGGCTATGACATGTTATCATTAATTAAAATTATCAGGATAATAATTATTCTGTTTGATCCATTTGTCTAAGAAATGCCCAGCCCTACTGACAGGCCAATAAAGCAAATGTGGTTGTTTCGTATACAGGTATACTCAAAACGTGAAATTTCATAAATAGCCTAGAGTCCAATTTCTAACTCAATCGCAATAAAGTGAATGATGTCAATTATGCAAGTGATTGTGATGCATCGTCTAATAATATAAATGCCATTTGGTGAATGTACTGTAAAATTCTCGTTGGGTAAAATCTACACTATCAAACGCGCACAACTGTATTAAACCACTTATTTGAGACATCTTTCACGTATTGTTTTCCGCATTTCGACATTCCCGCTAACAGCTGGATTCAGTCTTTGTATTGCCGACCAGAAGCAGCAACGTTTTGCTTAGAAGATGCCCGAAAATAAAGTTTTTTCAGCTTAGGTCGCGATCGCGATAAACAATTTTTAAACGCTTCTGGTTTTAGTCATAAGAGGATATAATGAAATGTTTGAGAACATTGTGAATTTTGTTTTTCTTGAAAGGAAGGTCAAATTCCCCAATTATGAGTGGGAAGTTTTTTCCGCTTCACAACTCCGATTTTCGTTATTATTATTAATTTTATTCATTTGAATAACTTAATTTAATATTTCATGTGTTTGTGTATCGCATATGCACCCATATGTATGTTTTTTTTTTGAAATCTTATTTTCGTGTTTAAGAAGTTTGGGGACCCTTTATGTAATAATTGGCTCGTTAGAGTTAGACCCAATTAAAAAGAAAAAAATTATGCATTTACCCGGTAAATACCTGGTACATACGAATACCTGGTGTTGCTCAGAATTTAGGACGCAATCCTCTGGTTAATATTACACCGGAACTCTCAGCGAATTCTCGAAAAGAACTCTTTAACAATACACACACTTAGAACAGGGCGCGGTAGCCCATTGGTTAGCGCGCTGGAGTTGCACTCGGTGGGCCCGGGTTCGATTCCAGCCACTGCCAAAATTGCCGTCGTGTTCATGCGGAGTACGATCACGTTAAACATGTGGGTCCGAAAGTCCTTCCGAGAGGTTGGTGGTAGGGGAAGGAGGGTACGGTCCCTGTGGATGCCTCCCCCCCCCCACTGGGTTCCGGTCTAAATTGGGTGGCACTTCCCGACCGTCCAAACAGTTACCTTACACCTTTCTGGTAGGTCGGACGGTCTGGGTTTCAACAACAACACACTTAGAACAAAACTAAAGACTCATGCGGCTGCGTCACGATTGATATGCTTTTTTTAAAGCTCATTACTGCAATAACTTTCTTGCAGTAGCTCCCGACCACGTATATACCCGTTGCAGGGGCATACGCCCGCAAAAAGCGTATCCAACCCAGGTGTTGTCGATACGCTCTGATAGATGAACAAATGATAACCCTACTTCATTCAATAACGATATGCTCGTCACACAGGTGTAATACACTTTAAATACGTATTCATTCGTAATACGCCTTAAATTAGCGATTGCATGCTCCCACTGGTATATCCAGGCAAACTCGCTTGGGTGTATTTTTTGTGCATAAACTTATACCTCTCTGGTTCACGAAATAAACCATTTTTTATTATTCCGTATTTTAAATGTTTGGTGAACAAACACAACACAACACGACCGAATACCGAACGGTAACCCAGCTGCGAACCCTCCCTCCGAATTCGAAAGCCATCTACAGTGGAAAAGTAATGTACTAGAGAAATGAAATTCCAATTCCACTCAATAACCTGGTATCCAGAATTTCAAAAATTTAAACAAAATTAAAAATATTTACTGGATTATAACAAAGAGATGGAATCCATTACAACTGAACTATTGTAACTTACGACGAAGCGCAAAATCATCCTTATTTGGGTTATTGTTTCCCTCCATTGTCATTATTTGTAAATATATATGGAAATTCATATATTCGACACATCAGATTATTAGTTTCAGATTATTCCGAATTTTTAATTAACCTACTACTAATGTTCTCCTAGACATCTGTATTGGACAATGATGAAAAGATCCTGTCTATTCTTCCCAAAACAATAAACATATTCCTCCCTCTCTTGCGTCCCAACAACACTCCCCGTTAGGTTCCATCTTAATTTTCCCTATTTTCTTTCACTTCAGGACATGAAGGAATCATAAAACAGAGAAGAACATGAATAGGAGGTATTAGAACGTGTTTGGCGTAATGATTTTTCCCCTGCTTTTTCAAAGATGGGGCAGAATTCAATTTAACTTTGCTTTGCCGTAATGGATATCTCTCTTCAGAACAAAATGAGAGAATTGTAAAACCATCTCGGGGTGTATGAATGAGGTGCGAAGAAAAATGTTTTCCGTGAAAAACTAAGATTGATAAGAGTCTTTTTCTGACAGAAGCATCTTTCAGTACAATGTAAAAAATATGAACCCGCAGCTGTTCTGTAGATTGGAGGACTACTATTTGATCGGCTACCAAGCTGGAAGTATAGAGAGATCATCTTGTTAAATAAAGAAGTTAACAGAAAATCTTTTTGTGAATGATTTGGAAATACCTTTAACCAGAAATTAATGATAGTTATTAAATCTTTATTAAATAATTTCGCTTTTCCACATGGGAGCATGATATCTCAATAAAATCAGTCGATTTCCTTAAAATTTTGTGAGCAACTTATTGGCAACAACGATAAACCTATTGATGGACAGCGAGATTGAGGCATAAGAAATCTCTAATATGTCATTCATTTCCTATAAAGGTGGCCGAATAAACTTTTTATCGAATTCGAACAAGATCTCGAATTTTCAAATAACCCAAATACTTATTTCAAATTGTTAATCAATAATATTCACAATTATTAAATATTACTAATAGTAAATAAGTTGATAAAGTGAAATAGAAGAAGTAAAAAGTATAATAAAACCATATTTATAGAAATGATTTTTTTTTTCTTTATTTTACGGTACTTTTTTTATTTTAGGTATTCTTAATTACGATAATTGAATAATTATAATTTTTTTTACATAGATTTTTATTTAAGAAAATAATCATTCGTACACGTTCAGGATCCAGCCTGCTTCCTTTTTGTCGCAAATTAAGCGAGAGGTGCTGAAATGTCGCTCTTAAAAAACTGTTAACTGCGGCGTGATTAAATACTTCAAAAATAATTCCCTCAAACGAGGATACAAACTAGTCTTTTGTGACTGTTCGAAAATGTTTTCATTTGGTGGAAGCAAACTTTCTTCTAGGTACTTTCGAATTTTTTTCTACTGGAGTATCCTGACTTTTTATTCCAGAACCTGTTGGCGATATTCGAGGTATTTGAATTTCTTCTAGTGACGTTATATTGTATATCTCGAATACTTTCTAATGTTCGAGTATTCGCCGATAGTATTCGCCCATCTTTATTTTCCCATAATATTGAAATTCGTTAACGTAGTAAAAGTCATGTATTGGACGCATATAATTTACCCCCTTTTGCACAGGAAGGAATTACAAAATACAGAAAAACATAAATAAGGGTATTAGAATATATTCGACAGATTTTTTCCCTAAGAAATTCCATTTAACTTGGATTTGCCCAGATAGATATGTTTCTTGCGAACAAAATAAAGGAATTAGTGGTAAAGCCATCTTGTAATGTAAGAATAAATCAAAAGGTTCGAAGAAAATTGCTTTCAGTAAAAACTAAAGATTAATGAATTTGTTTTTCTGGCAGGAACATCTTTCAGTAGAACGGGTTCCATCAATTTTTTTTTCTAGTGAATAATATTAATTATACTCTGCAAAAAATGAGATTAAAAGATTCTGAGAATATCACAAGAAGGAAGCCCATAGCAAGTTCAAGTGATTATTACTCTAGGAGTAAGGAAACTGAAATGCTTTCCATTAACACGTACTCATTGGGGAAGTAAAATAACTTGCTAGAAGCAAGTTTCTTTTGTGCTCTTGATAATTTTTCAAGAAATTATTAACTTTTTTTATTTTAATATTTATCATTTTACAATTTTTGTTTTCGCAATCACAATTATTTTATTTTTGTCTTTTGTTTTTGTTATACCAAAAACGGACACAGCGAAAAGATTTTGGACAGACCACAGTGTTTATTCCCAGCTGTTAAAATAAAATCACAAAACTTAGCGGTTGGTGCATTATTTAATTTTCACTTTTTTTTTCAAACAAAAACGCATCCAGCAAAAAAATTCTGAATAGACCCCCAGTATGTTTTTCAGTTATCAAAATCATGAAACTCAATGGTGTTATTTATATTTACTTACATTATATTAATATTCAAGTTATTTTAAAATTATAACTTTGGTTTTCTATGTGGCTTTAATCGTAGTTTGGTCCAAATTCTTCGTACTTTTTTATATGAAACATGTTAGGGCTCAGGATACGGGGTGTGAAGGAAATGTGATGGGGCTATAACGGAAGTGACATCATATTGTTACGAATACCTAACAGAAAATAATAGTTATAATTTGATGGTCTGGAACACTTGACCTTAGGGACAAATGAAGTGACCTTGGTGGTGAATTCGATAAAATATTGCTAACTTGACGGCTTGAGGCGAGTTCTGGAATCTTCTCGAATTTTGGTTATACGCAATCGAATGTTCAGAACCCCCTAAATTTCAGTTGAAAATTTAGAGGGGTTCTGAACATTCGATTGCGTATAAAAAGAATAGGCTTCCAATGTTTACGGATTGTGATTTTTGTACCAAATTTTGTTCGAATCGGTCTATTCGTTCGTCAGTTATCGTCTCCACAGACTCACTGACACACACACACACACAGATATCACTTCAAAAATGTTTGATTCGTGATCAAGGATGCTTGAAACGTGCTCTCCCGTCGAAAATTCGAATTCGAATTTTCGACGCCGTCACAATACTTTCCTTATACATCATGTATATATAAGGAAAGTAATAATTAAAATAAAAGGAAATATCAAATATCATCGTCACACATCAACATTTTCCCATTCGAAATATACGAAGGGAGTGCTGGTTTTTCATCTATCTATAACAAGTAACAGAGTTCTTCACTTTAATATTTTTTTTTATCAATTTAAAACTTATATGAATATTTTATTGTGAAAATTGAGAAGTAATTTGAAGCGTTCGCTAGAAGCTAAATGTTTATGACAAATATATTTTGACTTCTCTATTTTTATGTCTTTTAGAATTTTATTCTTGAGCAAACTTCTCCCAATCTCTTAAATTATGGCCAAAACGCAAAATTCCTGAAATGCA
Source organism: Amaurobius ferox (assembly GCA_951213105.1). Lineage (NCBI taxonomy): Eukaryota > Metazoa > Arthropoda > Arachnida > Araneae > Amaurobiidae > Amaurobius > Amaurobius ferox. The sequence goes on from OX578134.1 coordinate 63,706,740, forward strand.
CTGACTCTTGAATTGGCGATTTATGTAGATTCGGACTTTCATTCTGTTTTTATTTATTTATTTATTTATTTTTGGTACAAATATCTTGAAACAGAAATTGGAATATTTTTCCAGGAACACAAAATATTCTTCGAGAAAAAAGTGAAGCCTATCTTTGTGTTTATCCAACTGCACAAATCCCCAGCAGATGTATATTGCAAAACTTTTTCATTCTTTTAAATGCTCAGGTTTTGCCTTTATACTCCAAGGATGGAGAATTTTGAAATTCAAAATTTTCCATCTGGAAGAATACCTTTCTCTAGAAGCAATATATCCAATACATTTATGTTGTATTATTTTAATTTCAAGCAGGTTTTCAGGCGTAAACAGTATTAAGCTGGAAATTCTCTTCATATCTCTGTATATAAGCGAATTTTCCATATGCTATATCAAGAGAATACTGACATTTGCAAATGTGATTTTGTGTATGTTTCTCTGTTTTCGCCTCTTTACTTTCTTGTATTATTGTATATAAAAAGTTTTGTGTATTTATTTATTTTTTTTTCTGAATACTTTCAAATTCGAGATCTGAACGGATAGACACGTTTCAAGACCTCCTAAATCCATTTGGAACATTTTGGAAATACATATATCTTTCAGTGTGTGTATAACCCAGGAACAAGAACACCCACAATTATAAATTTTATGTGTACATTTTGTGAAAATGAGAAATAGATAGAATTTTTTGAAATTCTTAAGATTAGAACTCGGTATGATTTACATTTTAAAATTTTCATCCCATTACAGTAAACTCCTGTTAATATGGCAACCAACAGTTCGGCACGCCGTATAATCCGGCACGTTTCTGGAACAGCATTCACTGAAAAAAAAAAAATTGTCAATTTTACTGTAAAAACTCCTGGCAATTCTAATGCCAGGACTTTTTGCTTTTACGTGCTATTGTAAAATTCTCCTACACTTTTTGCTGTAATTTTTACAAGCGCTTAATACTGTAAAATTTACAAAAAATTATAATTTTACGTCAATTTTTGCGGATATTTTTACAGTTCTTTATACTGCATATTTTACGGTACTTCTGTAAAATTCTACTGCACAAACTGGCCCGAATTCGGGTTCATTTGAATAAACTTAATAACTTGAACTACGTTTTGAATGTTAAATTATCACAATAGTTTTTATTAATACAGATAAGACGAATGCATGTATAATACGTGTACTCTGGGTAATTAGTATGAATCACTATTGTCATTTCCAATGTCTTAACACCCCCCCCCCCTCCTTTCAAAACATTGTTGACATAGAACTTAATCTTTCGGAACATCTATGAATATACATAAAGTAAATTATCTATTAAAATAGAAGTGAAATATTATAAGTTATGAAGACAATACTTTGCATTTAGAAACAAAATTAAAATTATAAAAATCTGATGTAGGCAGTACATGACTTTCCCTGCGTACTTTACTTCTTTTAATGCTAAATAATGATGAGCAGGATCTACGACGTTTTTTTTATCGTTGAAAAGTACACTGACATTTGGCGCTTTTCTAGATGATAATATGTAAAATTATATTTTCATAATTTTAGCGTTATTTTTGTCAATTTGGCGACATTTTCGTGGATTTGGCTCCACATTCACGCAACTGGTCAAGTTGACAATATTTCGACAAATTAGTCACCAATGTCACCAAGTGTTACATATTAGATAATACTACTTACTGTTCGTTTTTACGTATTTTATTTGAAAAGATACATTTATTTGAAAAAGTGCAATATCTCAAAAATAGTTCAAGCTAACTTTGTGAAGATTGTGTTATTCGTTTTAGAATAAAAAGATACGTACAACATTATTATTTATTTAATATTATTGAATGTCCTGATTTTTAGGGATTTTTTCAAAAATTCATTCGAAAATTTGGGGGTCTTCCGAACATTCGATCGCGTTTAAAATACATTGTCCAGTATTCACGAATCGTGATAATCGTACCAAATTACGTTCTAAACGCTCCATTCGTTCGTGAGATGTCGCGTCCACAGACTCACGGACATACACACTAGCACACACATACACAACGTTTCATACAAAAACGTTTGAATCGAGTTCGAGGATGCTTGAAACATGCTTTTTCGTCGAAAACTCGAATTCGAATTTTTAACCCCGTCACGCTACTTTTCCCTTTTCCTGTAGATTATACTATGTTTGTAGGAAAAGTAAAAATATAAAATCGTATTAAGAAGACTACTGATATTAAATTTAGATAAATTGAAAATGTAAAAACTAAGGAGAAAAGAGCGAAATATTTCGGTTCTTCATCTCTACAGATAACTCTGAAGAATCCGTACATGTGAGAATAAATTAGCTAAAGGGAGCAAAAATCAGATTACAAATTAGAATTTAAAATTAGGTGTCGAACGAACAAAAACACCAACGCCACAAATATTTGCAAACTGTCTCATTTTCAAATCCTGGCACAGTATAAACGTTAAAAATCATTCCGGAACAAGACCGCACTTTTAAAACTTTCTGAAAGATGAGTTTTGGTCGAATTCCAAAAGATAAATATCAAAGTAAGAGAAAAAGAAAGAATTAATCCTTTTAAAGGATTAGCAATTTCCATTTTTAAACGCAGGATACCGAGTCGAGTAAACAGATGGCTTATGACAACAGAACAGTCTGTGCTTAAGGGTATAAAAATTAAAAGGTCACGATTAAGAACGTAAAAATTGAAAGGAAAGCTATACCATAAAATTTTCCATATTCACAGAACCCGCTTACAGGGGGCGTTCCCTGAGTTAGAAGCCAAATAAGCTTAATCCAAAAACTAAAATATTATCACACAATAATTAAGCAAATAGAAATAAAAATTATAAGAAAAGTAGAAAGCATTGTAAATGAAATAGTCAGGTTTTACAGATGAGGTATACATTCCAATACTTGAAATTTGCAATACATCTGACAGCAAAAATAGTGTCAATGTTTATATTTAAAATTGTATGTACATAATAAATAAATACATATTTATCAAATGGAATGTTTAATTTTTGTTAGATTCTAAAATGATTGATAAAAGCAAATAATGTATACACAAGTCCAATCTTTAAAATTACAATTAATCTACATCAAAAAATTACTACAATATAAATTTTAAATTTATTTATAAATACAAAAATTTCAAATTTATAACTTCTTACGTATCAGAGCCCAAGTATAATAAACAGGATTACACTTTGTGGAGATCTTCTGCGAATTCTCTGGAAATCAATAGGCTTTTTGCTATCACGAAATACAATAAATATACAAAGTTCAATAGAAATCGTTTGATTCTTTTAGGAGATATCGTGCTCCTTGTGGAAAAGGAAAATTTTTATTTATTTATTTAAAAGAATGCAAGCTACAATATAAAGTCCCAATAACAGCTAGCAAGATAAAATTTAATACAAAAGAAAAATATTGTAAAATACATTAAGATACAACATATTTACAATTGCGGCAGCAAAGGCATCTGATCAAAGATGCTTGGAACCTGTACCCGAATTATAAGAACGGAGCAGAAGCTAACTTTTGCTCTATGATTATAATGTCGGTCTTGTAAGCACGAAGTCCCGAGTTCGGTCCTGGCTCGGGACAGGCAACATCCTCACTATCACAATGATGACTGGACGTTTGAAACAAGCAACCTTCCTCTCCAACGATTTCACCTCTCAACACGAGATGGCAGCACCACACGGAGTCAGATGCCTTGCCACTCCCTTCCTGGTTGACGACGACTGACGTCACGCCTGAGGCGACATGTCTCCCGGCCTTCAACCCTCAACTGAGTCTCGGATGGGGGACACGTGGGGGTTTTCTGGAATGCCCCCCCCCCTTCCTCGCCGAAATTCGACTCGACCCGGGCATCTCATCAGGTGAGGGAGTGTGCGGCAGCAAAGACATCTGATCAAAGATGCTTGAAATCTGTACCTGAATTATAAGAACGGAACAGAAACTAGCTTTTGCTCTATGATTATAATGTCGGTCTTTTAAGCACGAGGTCCCGAGTTCGGGACTGGCGACTCTCTTTTCCGCCACACAACAGAGGATTTTTAAAAGCACTTACGGATGAATAAAAGGCATCAAGATTATTAGGAAAGTTGTAAAATATACAAAATGGCACAATAACAACCAATATTTGGACTAAATTTCCATTCAGCAAATAAACTCCATATTTCTAGTTGAGTACTAAAAAACCTGCAACCTGATTTCATTCAAGACAGGGATGGTACAATCAGAGAAATATGCCCGACGTTTTGAAATACAAAGAAAATGTCTAATATCTCGAAAACGGCTAATTACTAAATAGCGATATCCATTTATCTATGGTTAAAAGTACTCACAAAACATTTACTCATTTATTAGTAAAGAATATATTTGTTTATATATTTTATTTTTCCAGTTTAAGCGTATTTTCTCTGTCAAAATTTTACACGCTAAAACTTTGTTATTCCTAATTGACATCACCGAAGTCGAAAACATTGCGCTTACAAAATTCAAGCATAAATACGACTGCTACTTAATTATTTTGAAAATATTTTCCGAAAACAATCCCAAAATATGTCAGATTAATAGCAGACGAGAAAAGCCATATGCAAATTAGTTAGAAAACTAAAATACAAATTAAGCCAGTAAGATAAATATCTGAACCATGGATAAAAGTCGAGTGGAGTGGAGTTGTATTAATCTGCGTTAAAAGGGTTTCCAATTTCTCCCAACTTGGGAAAGAGTCGAAAAGTTGAAGGAAAGTAAAATATAATGACTTCCGGCGGTGGACTAGTGTGGCGGAATTGTCGGTCTTAGGACGAGTGGAAATAAAATAGCTGAATTGTTCACTTAGTGAATTCTCTTAAAGTCGGAATCGTTAAAGCAACAAAATGGAGATCTGACTTAATTATTTAACGTTTATTGAAGTTCTCAAAGACAGTCAAAAAGTATTTTAATGATACAGAAAAGTAATTAAGAAATCATTCTTAAATCCTACACGCGTACCACGCATGAAATTAAAGTATCTCTTTTGATACAAATGCAGTTAGACATATGTTTGATGAATGGGTAAGGACGATTATACTATTTTATTCGGGCTCTTGTTGACTCTTTATTACTTTTTTATTCTATGCTCTAAATTCATGTGTCACTGCTTGAGATATGGAGTTTAATGGAAATAATTATCTACACACCTTTGCAAATATGTATGTATATATATATATATAATTTACAAATGTAAAGTATTCCGAGAAAGCTACATGAGAAAAATTTCTCATACGTAAAATATGCAAACTTGGCGCTAAGCTGCCCTTGTACACATTTACAAATATATTTTCCAAAAAGAATACCTAAGTACAGAAAAGCAAAAGATGAATGTGAAAAACGAAAGGTATCACAAGTGGCCGGGTGGAGTTGTGATCCCCACTCTCCGGTTAAGCAATGCTTTATGCCATGGCGACACTCCCGGAAGCCGATACTTATACTTGGAATGGCCTTAATACCATCAATTACCGAACAGCAAAAATTCAAAAACACAATTTGGATGACACACGAAAAAACTATTCAATTCACTCAATGTGCCTACAAATGTTCATCTTTTGCTTTTCTGTACTTAGGTATTCTTTTTGGAAAATATATATATATATATATATATATATATATAATAAAAAAGATAAAATTAAAAATAAAATAAAAATAGTTAAATTTAAAACATAATCAGTGTCATACCCTGGTTCAAAAACAATACGGAGGAAAATTAAGTAAAGATGATATGAAAGGAAATATCAGACAAAAGGAAAACAATGCTACCATATAAGACAAAATGATCTTAATTTTAAGTATCAATAATACACATGAATTTATCAACATTCAAGAGCGATATATATATATATATATATATATATATATATATATATATATATATATATATATATATATATATATATATATATATATATATATATATATATATATATATATATATATATATATATATATATATATATATTATCAATTTATGGAGAATAAAATCGATGTGTGTAGCATGGAGTATGAACTTATTTGTTTGCACATAATGTCGAGAGCTCAAGGACATGAGTTTAGAGAAATACCCGGGAGAGGAAAAAAATTTCACCCCAAAGAGAAAAGGAATCTAGTAAAAGGTTTTCACAATTGAATAGAATTTGCTCGAATCTGTGATAGGGAGGCGGTCGACGACCGAAGTCGTGCCCATATCCGAATCTACAAGAATGAAAATGAGTAGTGTCCAAACTGATACCTACAGTAGAGACATGAAGGCTAAACAGAAATATACGTCTTTACGCTTCATGAGTAGAGATAAAAAAAAGTTTAGTAGGGAGAAGGGGCACCCCGAGGAACGCTGGGCCTTGAGCTTCAAGAAAGGTATCCTTCTTCACCTCAAACCGTCCGACCTACCCAAAAGTATAGGTATCTTTTTGGAAGAGAAAAGGTATTGGGTTGGACGGATGGAGAGAGGGAATAAAGGGGGGCTGAGAAGAAATAAAATTGACTTTATTATGATTATGGATATTTGGCGCCTTGTTCGGCGTTTTCCATTAATAGGTGTATTAAAATCCCCTTACTTGGAACTTTGATACGATGGCAGTTAATGTATTGCAGTGGCTTTAAGTAATTGTAAACAATTGTTTTATGAAATTCACAATTTAGACAATCAATTTTATTTAAGTAAATTATACATAAAAAGAAAAAAAAATGTTTTGTGGAAATTGTATGAAGCATCCCCCATATTTTTCCTATTTCATACTTGAGTTATTTAAAAAAAAAATATTTTTTAAAAAAAGTTTTATTATTTTAATTTGGTAAAAGTTTAATAACGTCGATGGATGCATTCCATTTGGCTTATCTGTTTTAATATAAACGATTTTTATATATCATTATCCATAGTGTTTTACAAAATGTCAATTTCCCCCATATTCCGTATAGTCCCATCATTGTTTCAGTAATTATCAGTATTTTTCGCAGAAAAAAATGCTTTGAAAATCTTAAAATTAAAAAATGCCAGTTACAACATTAAGAATTGCTAAACATTAACTGTGCCACGCAGAGAACCTCATTGTCTTTTAATACTCAGTATATGTTGGTAACCTACTACCCAATCTCAAGCGTGTGTTTCCATTCCATAGTACTTAGTTTTGTTTGTCTAGCAATCATTATCAAATTGAAGATATAGTTCTTCAAGTGTATAGGTGTCGCATTGAGTGCCACCATACTGTCCATTTTGCCTGCGCGTATCGGGCGTCAGAAATGGCTATCATGGAATACAAATGTTTGAGAAAGTCGAGTGGAGACTCTTACTCTAGAGATTGTATTAAGCTTTTAATCTAATATGATGAAAACATTATCGACCACCATGGGAGCTATTGAAATGACTAAAAGAAAAAAAATAATAATTACATTCTACGCTTTATAATTACTCGATATTTTGGCCCAGCCTTACCATATAGATGTATGAATAAATGGGGCGGAATTGATCTTCAGAGAGAATTAGTATTTACTTTTTTTTTTCGCCCCAAAGGTGTGAGAAGTTTAAAAAGAAAAAAAAAACGCATAATGACTTTCGACAGCGGATAAGTTCAGAAATAACTTGCCTCCCCATACGAGAAGAAATAGATTGCACGAAGTTCGTCGAGGCGGATATTCCAGCCATTAAAAGTTTTAAAAAAAGTTAGAGCATCAGGGGAGAATAATTATAAACCGGAAGCAACGAAATTATTAATTATCATTCTGATAACCTGTCAAAAAGTGCTAGAGATTCACCGAAATAGAAAATAAGCAGTGAGAAGGATATGAAGTTGGTGATAGTAAAAAAAAAAAAAAAAAAGAAAATGCTTAAAAAGATGATATAACATTAGCATGACAAATGTTCAGGCATAGTAATGGCTAAAGTTAAGCTCTGGAAATCGAATTATGAGAGATATTTAATTGTTTTAAAAATAAACTGAAGTGAAAAATAATCATTTTATATAAAAAGTTTATTTTCTGTGTTTTGTGTTTGACTTTTCGGTGACTCTGTCGTTCAATAGAAAAGGTCTTTAATTCTAAAGATTTCATTATAACTTCTCATTTGGTAGCAATTTGTATGTGTCTTGGATTTTGATAATTCTAAATTAATATTTTTATGAGACATGAATATTTTTTTAAATGCCTGATATGGGGTTGTCAGCATCGGTTGAGCTTGTCGATAAATCTCCACAACAAATTGCGTGATCTTGGCGACATATTTGGTGAAATATAATTAAGTTGGGCATATTTCGCCAAATTTATCGAGAAATCCAAGTGACCCAAACCATGACAAATGTTATTGTACATGATATTTTGCGGTATGGAGCGAAATATGATGCAGGAAAAGAGATAGACAAGAGCAAGCATACTGAGAAATATCAAGTAGTGCTAAGTAGTAAAAACTTAGCAATATCTATGACAGCATTCTCTCAATTACAAAATATCCAATGGTTTGCAACATATATTAAAACTCTCAAATTAATGATTTAAAGATCATGAATTCAATAGAATAATTTCTAAAAATTCAATATTGAGTTTCTGAGACATCTTATATAGTATTATAATTAGTGAAAAGTTATTCATAATGAAGGGCTTGAAATTAATTGCGATAGAGAGGGTTTACTTTGATGACAAAGTTCAATTATATGAAGGTGTAAAAATAAGAAGAAAATATATAAAAAAACGCTGTGAGACCGTATTCTGTTTAATCAACAGAACTATATTCAGTCATACACTCTAAAACAAAACAAAAAAAATAATAATAATCGACGCACCAAGAAAGAATTATCCAAATGATACAAAATTTGGTACGTGTAATGTGGATGTACAGAAAAAAAATAATTAGAATTTCAGAACAATTGGATGATTTATTGCACGCAAAGATCTACACAAAGTGAGCACGTCAATATGGCGTTGGTCCACATCTGGCCTTGATACAAGCTGTTACCCGACGTGGCATTGATGCATAAAGTTGTCGGTTGGTGTCTGAGGGATGTCGTTCCAACTGGCCTCCAATTGACGAGCTAAAGACCCCCCCCAATAGGCGAGAGATCTGGGGATCTCTGCAGGCCAAGGAAGTGTGTCGTAAGCACGCAGACAATCAATAGAGAGACGTGCCGTGTATGGTCTGGCATTCTCTTGCTGAAAAATTAGTCCGGGGTGTTCCGAAAGAAATAGCAATACAACGGGTCGTAGAATGTCAGCAACGTACCGCTGTGCTGTGACGGTGCCACGAAGGACTATCAAAAGGGCTCGGCTATCAAACGAAATGGCGTCCCAGACCGTAACTCCCTGTTGTCGGGCCGTGTGGCGTGTGACAGTAAGAGCAGGATCTTGACGATGTCCGGGCTGTCTCCAGACACATATGCGCTGGTCGTCGGGACTCAGTTCGAAACGGGACTCATCACTGAAGAAATCCGTTCCCAATCCGAACAATTCCAGGTTGATCGGGCCGGAAACCATTGCAATCGCTGTTGACGGTGCATGCTGGTCAGTAGTAGGCGGTGTAATGGGCGGCGCGAGTATAGATTCCGCTCCTGTAGTCTTCTATTAATGGTCCAGATGGTCACTTCCGTGTTTGTCACACGTTGGATGGTTAATAACGACGAATCTCGTGCAGTCACAGCTTATCTGATAATCGCTTAATATTCCCGTTCTATCGTCGCTCTAGGCCGTCCACTGCCCGCGGAAATCTGCCATTCCTGACCCATTCCTGCCAACATCGTCTAATTGCTGCATCGCTCCTATCTAAATGCCGAGCGATTCGTCGGTACGTCCATCTAGCCCCATGCAGTCCGACTGCACGCCCTCTTTCAAACTCCTTCATATGCTTGTAGTGGCTGCGATTTCGCCGGCGAGGCATTGTTACAATCAAGGTGCGTAAACGCAATCGAAATCCACTGGAAGTTTTGTTCCTGAAAGCGAGGTTCGCTCCTTATATACACCACCATGATACTCAGTTTCAATGCGCTGTAATTCCGACTATTCATTCATAGGCTGCGAATTTTTTATCATTTGCATATTCGGTCGACAGGTGTTTTCATGTACAGTTTCATTACAATCGGATTATTTTGCGGGTTTTGTCGCTTTTTTTGTCTTAGATTCTATATTATAATTTAATAAGTTCAGATATACGTAAGAGTGTTCCAGTACAATGCCATATATTAAATATGGAGCAATCAATAAGGTCATATGTAAATTAGACCAAAGTTCTTCAGAAGCTCAATAAAACTGATAAGGACTGTAGGAATACTACCGAAAATTTAAAAAAAAAACTGCTTCAGAGGGTTAAACATACCGCTGAACTCAAACATTTTGCACAACTAAAAATACTATACAGAAATCAAAACTCCTGCATATCTACAAAATACTGCAAAAATCCAAATATGTTTGAAAACACAAAATAAGAAATTCAGAGCCACGACGATGTCGAAACGCCGTCATGGTCGTAAGGAAGTTACTGGCCAAGAACCAGATTTAATGATGTCTTTCTTATAGATGCTATAAAAAACGCATGCCCTTTATGCCATAAAAAAATGTTTTTTCAATAGTTTTAGTTTCCGGAGATAAGAAACCTATTTAAACAAATATATTTGTGCAAAAGGAAAATAGGTAGTTCCTAGGACTTGATTCCGATTACTTTTTCATAATGAATAAACTGACGTGCCGAGAACACGCACAAAACGAGTGCAAACAGCACTCATTAATTACAATAAATAAAACTGCTGCTTCTAAAAAAATAGCTTACAAAACTTTCTTAACGAAAGCAAGCATATGTCAGTTAGGTGAGAACAACTAACTATTCCAGCTCTCGAAACTTGCTTTCTTCAAGGAAGATTTGTAAGTTATTGGCACTCATTAAGTTGAGAAATACAAGGATGCCCCAAATGATGCCTTATTTATTGCGGAGCTTAAACATCCATTAACGTTAGAGAAAATCGGCGACTATGGTTGAGTAATTCTTTGCAAGTTACTGTATTTTTCCCAGCTTTTTGTAACATGTTGTATACAAATTGTATGAAGTTAAATGACTGCCCCTACCTCCCTCACATGGGATAGTGGTTAGATATTCTTTGATAGTGTGTAGCCATAGATCTTTTAATAAAGGTGTAGCACCATCAGAGACGTATAGCAAGGAGGATTTAATGGGCGTCTGTCCCCTACAGACCAGTCAATAAAGGCGCCGGAATTGGGTTGGATATTGAAGAAAATCATTTTCTAAAAGAGGGTCACGAAAATAAGTTCTATTTTGTTAAATTTCAAATTTAAATAGGTTTTATTTATGCAAAAATAGTTAAAAAGTAAAATCTTTGTTAAAATCCCAGAATAAAACAATAAATGGCACCATTACTAATTTGTTTTAATGCATTTCAAGATTTTAATTTTTACCTTTCTTTTTTTGCATGTTTTACTGTTGGACCACTGCATCTACATGCCAAATTTAAATGTTGTCGTATGAACAGTCCAGATTTATATAAAAAGGGGGGGGGGGGAACTCCACTGCCACTAACAAATTTTTTTTAAGACTCTTATTTTACAATATATTGAACTTTTTTCATAATTATTTATGTGGCCCTGGCCTCTGTGCAATGCATCCCCTCCCCCCTCTTTTCTGACTTCTATGGGCGGCGAACCTGGGAGTTACAGACGGAAAAAGTAGTCTTTAATAGGGGGATCTGTTTTTGACTGTAGAACACTAAATGAAGATTATTTCCATTGTGTTTTGCTGTATTATTTGTTCCAATTTTCTTTCGACTTGCTCGTGAGAAGCTAAATTGTCGCAACTAATGGGGAAAAATTGTATACATGAACGTTCGTATACCCCCTACAACCTTTAAATCCCGTGTCCAGCTGCACGAAAGTAACGTGTACCTATAGGCAAGTGACCATGCGGAGTCGAATGAACGTATTCGTACCGCCCCTAGTGGCGAAATACGGAATTTAAGAGAACTAACTTAGAAACCAACAGAGATAGACAAAAAAGTCCAGTTACAAAATGAAAGTGCTGTGCTTAATTATCACAAAGCGTTACTTGGTTCAAATAAGCTTGTTAAAACAACGCATCGTCAGTGCTTTTAATTCTATAACCACTGTGATTCTGCATGTTGTTTGAGATGCGAGTTCTCCCGAATTCAGATGTACATAAATCGCTGATGGTGCACATTTTTTAACACTATGTACGCGTTCTACTCAGCAAGTTAGTTACACCTGTATTGCACGAAATTTGTGGTACGTCTGTGTTGTTATAAATGTTCACTACTTTAGCATGTCTGCTCATTTGTGTAAGTGTTGACTTAAGTATCATTTTGTAGGAGTATACGGACTTTCCTAAGAACCGTGTATATAAATTTCATAAATTACGAAACTTTGTTTTTTATAATTTTTCTGGATTTGATTTTCTACATGCATATGTAGAGGGGGGTGGGAATGCTTCAATTTTGCTCCTTGACCCTTGATGCCATTTATAGTAGCTGCGCTTTTGAGCATGGTGTATTTCCTCTTACCTTTTGCTAAATAAAATGCTTTTAAATCATGGGTGATAATTTTGACGTCAAACTTTCTCTATAGACATTGTCTTCAATTCTTTAAAAAGATAAAGAGAGGTATTTTCATTCATCACTTGGTGAGTATTAAATGTCAATAAATCTTACTTTTCGCTTATCTAATAAAAATGTTAACGTTTTTCTGTCTTAGAAATTAAAAAAAAAAAAAGAGGAAGTTTGTGTTATTAGCATAATACATGACTTCAGAAATTCGAAACTTTCTTGCCTTGTTGTATATGTTCAGAATTCCTGGTGGGAGAAATCTGTCATCATCATTTTGTTTTCCACCATATTTATCTCGCTGTTCTTGTCTCCCAAGACGACCGTTTAAATTATGTTTTACATCTCCATCAATGAACATTAATGACATGTGGCGTCTTGTCACTTTTATTTTAAATCAGTTACTTCACTTTATTTTCATAGAATATATATATATATATATATATATATGTATATATATTTAAATAACTTTGAGCGTCCTTTCTTTGTTTGCAAGATTATTGTTCTTTGAATTCTACATAGGTTGATTTAAATTTATGAAGATGTTTTCGATAAGTGTCAAATTTAGGAAAATTTCTGTTGATGATGAGCTAAATCTGTTTGTCTTATTCCCTAACTATATCTATAAATTCAACATTTTTATTACAGGAGTGCTTGCTCACAGTAGTATACTAGGTATACTAACGTAGAATGCAATGAATTTTTCCCCCTTTCGACAGGCCCCCCACATCAAATTGTGGGACAGGGTACCAGGTAAAGCCGTGGGCCCCGTGTAAATTAATGGAGTGATTCCCCCCCTCCCCCATATTCAACGCATTTTCGACAAACTTAACTGTAATAAAATACTTTTGCTTAATCTTTTTAAATAATTTCAAATTGCATTCTCTAGTTACAAAATAGTAAAACACGGCGGTAATAACAATCACTTAAGAAACAAAAAAGTAAATGTATATTCATCAAACAAAAAAAAAGATCTATCCAAAATATCTTCCAATATCATTATTTGATCAACTTTTATTCCTATTGCCACTCTTTTAATAAAAGCAGGATAAGATATTTTGATTTTGTGTGTCAATCGATTTTTCGTATCAAAATCTGATGCAAAGTTTCTGGTTTTTGCGATAAACGATTTTTACTTTCCTTATATACATAGTATAATGTATAAGGAAAGTATTGTAACGAAGTCGAAAGTTTGAATTCGCATTTTTAACGCGAGAGCACGTTTCAAGCAACCCTGATCACGAATCGAACATTTTTGAGGTGATGTCTGAGTATGTGTGTGTGTCAGTGAGTCTGTGGAGATGATATCTCACGAACGAATGGAACAATTAGAATGAAATTTGGTACAAAAATTACAATGCGTGAATAATGAAAGTCTATTGTTTTTAAACACAGTCGAATGTTCAGAACCTCCCTAAATTTTCGAGTGAAATTTTGAAAAAATCATCAAAAAATCAAAACTTTAAATAAAGTTACGCAAATAGATATTTCTTATGTGATTTTCCCTCAGAAAGCGATTGAGATAAACTTTAAAACGCTAGCATAAACCGTTCTCGAGATATTGCATATTTTTCAAATACATTTATCAAAAATTCCATAAATTAAAAAAAATATTTACTGTTGAGAAACATGTTCACTTTTCATATGTAATATCATGCGATCAATTGAGTGACATCATTTTCGTGGATCTGACTTGTTCCATTCATGAGAAATGATACTTTGAGTAGTACTTTTGTATTTTAACGTCAATAGTTATTTATCTGCTACAAGAATAACCTATTTCTCCGTCCATAAAGCTTAGAGAAATTTTGTCGACTTTTTTAAATGTTGCCAAATTAACGAAAATCTCGTCAAATGGATAAAAGTGACGCTAAATAGTGAAAATAACGACTAATTGACGAAAATTCAATATCTTGGAAAGAATAGAAGTATCTACTATAAGAATAACCTATTTTTTTTTTTAACAGTAAAAGTAGTAAATTCATTGAATTATATTAAGGAGAGTCATGTGCTGCCCACATCAGATTTTTTTAAAATAGGCAATAGCAGTTTGGATCTTCTATATCAGCACACCATAGAGATGTCAAACAGTTAATTTTATTTAATATAAAAAGGTGTGTATTCTGTAGCGGGTGTGGGAGCTGGGTCAGTACAAACAGCACCTACTGACTCCACCACCCACAACTTGTGAACTTAATTTCAAAATGCCCAAGAGACATGAATTTAACATGTTTACCATCAAAAAATGTATCAGCAATAACACCAGGTTCAAGATTTAAAGGAGTTCCCAGTTTAGGAGAATTAATCCCAAATGATGTACAATGAGTAAAGTAAAATATGCAGACACAAATAAACAGGCTCATTTTAACACAAACTTAAATATTGATTTATTTTTAGATTTTTCAAAGAATTCAACATTTGCATTTTAGCTTTCAATTATAAATAAAACTTCAGAGCTTCACTTATTAGACACATTTAACAGTGCTCTGGTAAAAATATATATGTTGCATAACAAGTATTCAATGTATTTAATCGTACGATCTTAAATCTTTCCAAATTTAACTTTAAATAATTTAATATGAGCCATTTTTGTTATTAAATTTAATTTCATCATGCCAGTGCCATTTCGGAAACATTGTTTCCGGAAAAAGAAAATTTACCTTGATACAAGATTAACAAATTTTTGGAGCTCCGTTTCGCATCAAAATATCACGGGTTTTTAGCTGGTAATTCAAAAAGTTCACAGGGCGAAACCAACGTAGATTCCAAAATCTTTAGAACCCGAACTTCCGTATACAATGCCTCGAATTGAACAAAACCGTCATTCTACGCTCTCAATTTCCAGAGTCGTCATCGGAATGTTCCTGGAATAAAAAAAATATAATTTAGAATAAATTTGCATCAGGATAATTAATGAAAGGTTCCAGGCTCCTCTTCTTCAGCTCCAGATGAACGGCAAGCCATTTTGGCCAAAGCCTTTTGTCTAAAAATTAGACAAAACTTTCGATGCGACCGTTCAGTCGAAAAATTCCAGCACCAAGCGAGCGAAAAAATGGGTCCTCTGAGCCCACGCAAGTTCTCTTTCGCAAAAATGCGCCTCTTCCTGATTGGACGGCGCGCTCACATAGCAACTACACATCCAATACGTCACGCTCCACGGCCCGACACTAAGTCTAGACAATCCAACGCTTTCTCGACGAAATGCGCTTTTTAATGTAATTTCAATGGAAACAAGTGTTAGTAAAACACTGTACTGGCACGAACGGAGAGAAGGATGTTTCTCTCGCAGAAAATACAAAAAGGCTCATGGCGCAGAATTGCGACATGACAGCTCTCCCCTTCCGGGAGGCAAAAATTTTCAGAACACAGTGAGGAAAATTTTTCTCTCACTCAAAAACACAAAAACACAAAATTTACAAGGAGTTTTAGGAACCTGTAAGTGTAAAATAATTTAATACAAAATTTTGGGCGAGAAAAGTGCGATCGTTCACCTCTCTCAAAAGCAACAACACTGTAGATCTGAATGACTGGCCAAGCCACTCATCACCACAGGCAAAGTCCAAAAGAAAACCAAAAGGATGACAAGGCGTCACCACATCTTAAAGGAACCTTTACAAAAATTCACATTTATTACACTAAAATTCAAAAGAAATTTTGTCAAGGCAATTTGCCTGACAACACACTATCTCAATCATCTACATTGAGATCAACCAGGTGATATGAAAAATAAAATATGATATGATATGAATTTACAAAACTTAACAATATAAACAATTCAAAAATTTAACATTTGTCACTTTCAAACACACAAGTGACACAAAACAATTATTTTTAATTTTCATCAAAAGGTTAAATATTTTGAAAATTAATTTCTAAATTAAATTTGTCATATTCAGGAAATGAGATTCTTCACTCATTCAAAAATGTCTCACTTTTTGAGAACAAAGTCACTTTCAATATTTCCATTTTTCAATTTCAATTTTTCATTTCAAAACTTTCATTAAAATCTTAACTTTCACATTAAATTACTTTCAAATTCAACATATTAACTTTAAATTACATTTATCTTCAATTTTTCAACCTTTCATCATTTATTCAACAATTTTAACATTAACTTTAATTCAACTTATTTTTGTCATTAAAACAATTCAGAATTTTCTCATTCTGACACACTTTTCATAAATTACTTTAAATTATTCATTTATATTTACATTATTTAATTTATCTTAAAATTTTCATTTACTTTATTTTTAACAACTTTCACTCTGAAATAACTCAACAAGTGACAACTTCATGTCACAAAAGAAAATTTTACATTTACATACATTTGTCTACTGAGAGAGAGAAGAGGAGAAAAATTTCTCCTGAAATTCACGTCAGTTATGTAAAAGAGCAGGAACACATCCAAAGAGCAAACTCGGCGGGGACTAACGAGTTGCCAACAGAAAAGGGAGTGTAGAAAAAAAAAAATACTCGCGTGCAGGAAGCGATTGCAGCAGAAACAGGACGCCAGGACACGCCTCAGAAGCACGGATATCATCAAACATTTTTGGGCAGCTTGCGCTGATCCCAACATCATCATCATCTTCTTCATCATCATCATCCTCATAGCTTCACCAGTTTCCCACCTGGCCAAACACAACCCTCCTAGGTAGGCTCGGAGCAAGTTGTCGTCCAGGACTCCAGTCCTGCCACAAAAGTTCGGACAATTAAATTGCTAAGCTGCTTCTTCATCTGTGATCCGTGTAGATTTGTCCAATGTTTGCGTCCACCAGCCAGCTTTCAGAAAAAGGGGTTGCAGCATAAAAATATGATGTCTAACTGAAATTTGTGTAGATGTTTGAAAACTGCTGGTCAAAAAAAAAAAAACAACAATGTGAAATGGAATTTCAAGAGAACAGAATTTCAACAACACATCAGCCAAAAATTTCACCTCTCTCAGCAACAAAGTTTCAAAACATTTTTCAAAAGAGATCATTTACTTTTGATCTTCAAAACTTTTAATTTCATTAAATTTTCAAAAATTTTCAAATTCAAACTTTTCATTTTCACTTTCAAATTACTTAATTTATTTCAATTACTTTATATACTTCATATTTACTTTCAATTTTATTTTAATAAATCATTTACTTTTCATTATTTATTTATATATTTTTTCTTCAATATTCAAAATTTTCCTCCTTTTTACTTAGGGGAACAACAAATTTACCAACACCATTTTAATTATTTTCATTAATGAACTTAAACAAATAATCAAACATTCTTTTACATTACAACACATCAATATAATCAAAGTCAATCAAGACAGGACTCTCGAAAAAATTTTAAAGTCCAAGGAGAGTCAGTTAACAAAATTACTAATTAACAAAATTACTTATTATTTAAATTATAATATAAATATTCATAAATTATAGTTCACAAAATCAATTACTTATTTACTTTTTTAACTTAATGCAAGATTTCCAATAAATTTTAAAATCACAACAATTTTTTCATAAATTCTATTTTAAAAGACAATATTGAAATATAACTTAAACAAGTATAAACTTTAACTTAAAATGAAATCTTTTCTTGCAAAATTTAATTTCTGTAAAATTGTGAACTCAACCAAAATTTAATATTGTGAAAATCTTTGACTCCTAAGATTATAGGGTGTACGTGTATTTCTGTTTGTCATGTAATACTGATTTTGGTGTGGTGTATAACTATTTCTAAAGTTATTGTTGTAAATGATTCTTCCATTTCCTCTATTATCAAAGTTATTTGAATTATTTCTCTGAACATATTGTTGTCTTTGATTTGTACGACAATTTGATCTAGTATGAACAGCATTTTCGTTTACCCTTTTATTTGGCAAATTAAATCTTACTCGTTTCACAGTTTTTTTGTTTTGAGATTTATCTCCAGATCTTGTTAAACAAGATTTTAGTTTCACAGAGTCTTTCTCAGCGGTGATCACAGGAGTAAGTTTATTTGTCTTAGAGTTCAATTTTTGACTTTCATGAGTTTGTTTTGAAAATTTTTGCAATTCCTCTCTTCTTGGAGGTAAAAGAGTCAGTCTGTTCACATGAACCAGTTGTTCATTTTTGGGATTCATTACATGTCTGATTAAGAAATTCACTGCAGATGTTTGTTTTATCACTTTAAAAGGACCTTTATTAAAAGAGCTCAGTTTTCTTGACTGGCCTTGAGGCAAAAAGGGAGTGTAAAGATACACTAAATCACCAACCTTAATATTGGGCATCTTTGCTTTCTTATGTTGTTGTAAAATTTGTGAATTTTCAGCTTTTTCCAAGTTACTTTTTACTACCTCATATGTTCTTTTAAGTCTGAATCTCATGTCTTCTCCATAATCATATGTTGATTCATATGTCGGAGGTTTAAATCCAGTGATCAAAGTATTTGGAACTGTTAAATCTCTACCATAGAGTAAATACGCAGGCGATTCACCCGTAGAAGCATGTATGGCATTTCTATGTGCTAATAAAGCAAAATGTATCAGATTGTCCCAATTATCTTTATCGTTATATGCAATATTTTTCAAGGATCTGATCAAAGTACCATTTAATCTTTCAACACAACCGTCTACAGATGGCATGTAGGCAGTAGTAGTATTCTTTATTATTCCTAATTTCTTATAAAAACATCTTGCTGTTCTAGAAACAAAATTCGTCCCTTGATCCGAGACGATGAATTTAGGTATACCATGCTGAGCCATGTAGTGCTCTAAGCAACTTAAAATGTCTTCAGTTTTTATTGAAGCCAAGGGATATGCTTCAGGCCATCTTGTAAAATAGTCAGTTATGACCAATATGAATTTATTTCCAGATCTTGATATAGGTAATGGTCCGACACAATCCATGGCGATACGCTCAAATGGATATGTGGACTTCGAAAATCTTTGAATGGGTGCTTTGTTATTTCTAAAGCCACGATTTACCACACAAATTTCACAAGATGAAACATAATTTTGTGTTTGGGAATACATTCCCTGCCAAAAATATTTTCTACTTACAGAAGCTAAAGTTCTTCTAAATCCACAATGTGCATAAGTGGGACAGTCATGATGTAACCATAAAATTTCAGACACAAGTTCTTGCGGAACAACAACTCTTTCTTGTTCTTGATGTCTACGCTTTGGGTGTTTGTGAGTACACCACAGAATATCATCTTTTCTAAAAAATACCAAAGTTTGTGGGTAAGGTTTTATATTTTTATCTAAGAGATCTATAATTTTATTGCACCTTGGGTCAGATTTCTGAGCATTCTTAATTCTTATGAGCAAGGTAGGACAAGTAAATGTCTGTTCCAATTGACCAATTTGTATGTTATTTTCATTTTGCATTTCACTTTCATTATTATTAACAGCACAAATTTCATTTTCTTCATTTGTATTTGCTGGATTCAAATTGATTTCTGATTCTCTTCTATTGCTACTATTAGTATTGTTTACATTATTAGAACTTTGAGAATTTTGATTTACACTTGGAAAATTTTGATTAACATTTTGATTTATAACTTTATATTGTGACACGAATCTTTGTGGAATATTGTTAATAGTATTTGTACATTCATCTACATTTCTTGACATATAATCAGCAACAACATTTGCTTTTCCTGGTTTATGTACTATTTGATAATCAAATTGTGATAAGGATGCAATCCATCTAGCCAATCTAGATGTAGGATCTTTTAATTTAAATACGAATGTTAGTGACTTCTGGTCACAAAAAATTGTGAAAGGTTTTCCAATTAAATAATGTTTATAATAGTTAGTAGCCCAAACAACAGCTAATGCTTCTCTTTCGACAACACTGTATTTACATTCTGCTTCACTAAGCTTTCTGCTTGCGTAAGATATTGGATGCAAAATTTTATTCTCATCTTCTTGAGACAAATAGCTACCTAAAGAGTGATTTGATGCGTCTGTATGTAAAATAAATGGTTTTCTAAAATCTGGAAGGGTCAAAATTGGTTTTGACAAAAGTTTTCCCTTTAAAATTTCAAAAGATTTTTGAGCTTCATTAGTCCAAATAAATTTCTTTTTACTTTCATTATTCTTAGTTTTCAATAATTCTGTCAATGGCAAGGTCAGTTCTGCATAATCTTTTATGAATTTTCTATAGAATCCAGTGAGTCCAAGAAATTGTCTCACATTCTTAATTGATTTAGGAATTTTGAATTTCTCTACAACTTCCAAATTATGAGTATCAGGTTGTACTTTTCCATTTGATACCAAAAATCCAAGATACTTAATTGTTTTTCTGAAAAAATGGCATTTGCTTGGTTTCAATTTAAGACCATGTTTACTTAATCTTACAAAAATCTCTTCTAGTTTTTTCAAATGTTCTTCGAATGTTCTTGAAGCAACTATAATATCATCTATGTAAATTCCAGATATGCCAGCCAGCACCAGAGACATGAGTCTCTGAAAGGATGCAGGCGCATTCTTAAGACCAAATGGGGTTCTGGTCCATTCAAAGTGGCCATCAGGTGTTGAAAAAGAAGTCTTCGGATAATCATCAGGATGTAAACACAATTGGTAAAATCCACTGGTTAGGTCCAGGGTAGAAAAATACAAGGCTCCAGACAAGTTATCGATTAATTCCGATATATTTGGAATCGGAAAGTTCTCAACAATAGTGATCTTATTGAGCTTTCGAAAATCCGCTACCAAACGGTAACTTCCATCAGGTTTCTTAACAAAAAGCACTGGAGTATTGTAAGGTGATGTACTGCGCTGAATGATTTTTGCATCAAGGAGTTCGTTTACCTGGCGTGAAAGTTCTTTCTGTAAATTGTGTGGAATGCGGTATGGCTTCTGTCTAACAGGTATGTTAGATTCAAGATTAATTTCGTGCAAAATAGTGTCGCATCCAGACAATTCTTTCATATTTTTAGCAAAAACATGTTTATATTTACTTAGTAATTTTAAAAGCAAAGATTTTTGTGCATAGTTCATATGTTTAAGATCAAAATCTCCTCCCCATGCATCAAATGTTTCATTTTCTTCAA
The DNA here is from genome assembly GCA_951213105.1 of Amaurobius ferox. Taxonomy (NCBI): domain Eukaryota; kingdom Metazoa; phylum Arthropoda; class Arachnida; order Araneae; family Amaurobiidae; genus Amaurobius; species Amaurobius ferox. Next base: position 63,728,358 of record OX578134.1, read on the forward strand.
TACAGTTTTCAATATCAACTCTATTATTTATGTCAATTTCAGATTCATGGATGTTTTCGAAAGTTCCCAATTTCATTCCTTTGTTAATGTAAACAATTTTTTCAGATGGGTTTGCAACTTTAGCATACAAAAAGTCATTTTCAGGAATTTTGTGGATACTTCTGGCTACAAAAATTTTGTTTGCAGAAAATTCTTTATTATTGATAGGTTCAAGCAGAATTGTCGTGTCTTTTTCAATTTTGTAATTTCTTTTTAATTTAATAAAAGTTTCCGAAAATGGTTTTAGAACACATTTGTTGAAAGCTTTGGCAATCCCTATTGCCTGATTTTGTTGTGAACTTCCTTCATCATGTTTATCACAATCTGTCTGAGATATTTCATTATTACTGGTATTGTCTTTTGTCAAAAATCTGTCTGTATATACATTGTCATTCATCTGTCTTTCATATAAATCATTTTCGCATTCATAATTTGACCTTTCATTTCCATTTGCATCAAAATCTCTAAAATCAACGTCTCTAAATTCATTGTGAAAATTGTTTTGTTCAAATAAATATCCATTATTACATCTATTTTCATAATTTCTTGAAAAATTTGTGTCTTTGAATCTATAATCTACATCATTTGTAAAATTGTAATTTCTTCTGTCAAAATCATGGCTTATTGCATAACTCTCGTCTGGTTTAAATTGTACATAATCAGAAATCACAGTAAAGCTTTGTGATTCGGTAAATTCAGTAAAGGGAATACTACAGTACAAAAAATTTACACGTTTATGTCTATAAGTAATTGTCACTTGTTTCTCATGTAAAAATGTACTTCCTAAAATCATGTTGTACCTTCCTGGGGTAGGTGTATTTAAAATGCAGCATTCAATCACATCTCTTTCATTTCCAATGATCATGGGAAAAGAAGCTTTTCTCTCAACCAAAATGTTCTGACTTCCGATTCCTCTTAGAATAGTGGATGTATGTTTTAATTGTACTTTTCTCGGGTTGATTTTGTGTAAAGCATCACTATAGATAATGTTTATAGAACTTCCAGTGTCGATTAAGGCATTTAGTGTGACATCTTCAACAAAAACTTGAATAATAGGAAAATTGTTTTGGCAAGGAGTCTCGCTTTCAGTCATGTAACTAACTTCAGAATTTCGTCTATTAACTAATGGAGATTGAAAATTTTGTCTTCTGAAATTCTGTCTTCCGAATTGTCTTCTATTACCAAATCTACTATTAAAGTATCTGTTATTTCTTCTATATCCAAAATTATTGAAGTTTTGTGATTTATAATTATCAAAGGAATTTCTAAAATTTGAAAAATATCTTCTGTGGAAAATTGAATTTCTATATGAACTGTTACGAAAAGGTCTTCTAAAGAATAAGGAATTTTTTCTTGGAGAATAATTTTGATATGGACTTTTAACGTACCACTCTTCTTCCTGTGAGGCAACTGGAATTCTTCTTTGACTGAAACGGTTTCTACTTTCAGATCTTTTGGATGGTGTAGAAGTTCTGAAAGATGTTGATGGTTTATGTTTCTTCTTTACTGGAATATCTTCCCAATCTTCCTCTTCCAATTCATTTTCATTGTATCTGCTTGTAGAGGGCGTATCCAAGAAGGAATCTTCAAAACTGGAATTGCTCTTTTCCAGATCTTCTCTTATTTCATTCAGTCTTTTCTTCCTTTTCTCTGAATTTTCACTAAATTTTCTTCTTAATTTCTCAAATTCCTTCTTCTTTAAATTTAATTCATTCTTCAACTCTTCAATTTCCTGTTTAGTGTCTTTTTCAATTCTCACTGTATTTATGTCCTCTGTCATTTCTTCCAGCTCTTCATTCTGTACTTCTTCTTCCAGAATGGCTATTTCTTTCGCAGCTTCAAATGACTGTGGATTTGCAGATAAGACGGCTTTTCTAAAAAGGCTTTTTAACCCCTTTTTAAAAGAGTTGAGCAAAATAGCAGTTCTCAAGGAATCTTCATTATCAGACACAACATCTTGCGGAAAGGCAACATACGATTCAGCCTCTATTCGATTTGCATAATCACGAACACTTTCCCCTGTCATTTGTTTACAGTTTACCAGGGAAGCGACATTTTTGGCAATATTTTCTTTTTTCATAAAATTGTCCTTGAGTGTATTCACTAATTCTGAAAAATTCGTGCTTTGGTTTAGCTTCGGGATAGATTTAATCAGTCTTTCTGCACGACCAGATAATTTCAACTTCAGAACGAAAATTCTGTCTTTATTAGACCACTCGGCATGTTCAGCAACCAGAAGAAATTTCTCCAAAAATTCGTGAAAAGATTCATTTGCATTGCCAGCAAAACTTGGAATGGATCCAAGGAACTGTGATCCAATTCCGACCTTCACTTTGTCAGGGTCTCTGACAGCGGAAGCTGATCTGCCAGAATTTGGAGAAAGTCGTGGCGGAGACACCGAAGGCACACGGTTTCGTGAACCAGGTTGTGTAGAGGAGTCACTACTCCTGCTTGCTCTCGTATTTCTAGATTTAGGCATTTTTTTTTTTTTTTTTTTTTTTCACAAGGTTTTTCACCAAATAGATTCAAATTTATCACGAAACACAGTTTATTGTGGAAAAATGATTTCACTTTCACCAATATGTGATCAACAAGAGAATCTGACTTGATCCATTGAGTAACACAGTTCTTGTGAAGAGCAAGTCAGAAACACAATATTTGTGAAGTTGCCAGCACTTTTGCAACCAGCAAAATAATTTGTATGTGAAGATAATGTCAGAAAACACCCACTGAATTCTGTGTGATAATGCAGTGTCCAGCCAAGTAATAGTAGGAAAAACAACAATATTGTATGTGAATGTGCCAACAACTCTGATTTTTATAACCATCAGTAAGCCCAAAACGCTGATGACTGTGGCCACTGATTATGATATTTGTATGTGATAAATGCCAGTAATTCTGATATACAATCAGTGTATGTGAATCTGTCAACTCAAGCTTGTATTGATAATACAGTGTCGAGTCAAGTTAGTGTTGGACGACTAATCACCTCTGTCAACATAGGTGAGCAACCAATTGTATGTGAAACATGTCAAGGAAAAAAAATTTTCCCTTTTCTTTTTAATATATTTGCATTAGCACAGCAACAAGAGACCAATATGTGTGCACTTAAGTTAATGTATGTGTTCTTGAAATTTTTAAATTTACTTTTTCCACATAAAATTTTGTGTGTATGACATATGAATTTGAGAAATATATGCAACAAATATTTTTCAATTACACATATAATCAGGTGCATATGGGCTTCTGTGCTTTTTGCACTTTCAACTTTATGACACATAAACAAAAATTTTCATGCCCATTAAACTCAAATATTTTGCACCACAAAATAATTTTCCACTTACTTCGACATGTTATTACTGCAATATATAATCACAATAAAAAAAATTTGCACTTTTTCATAAATTTATACTTCACTCACTGTAATACTCTGGGAAGGGATACGGCACCAATTTGTGGGAGCTGGGTCAGTACAAACAGCACCTACTGACTCCACCACCCACAACTTGTGAACTTAATTTCAAAATGCCCAAGAGACATGAATTTAACATGTTTACCATCAAAAAATGTATCAGCAATAACACCAGGTTCAAGATTTAAAGGAGTTCCCAGTTTAGGAGAATTAATCCCAAATGATGTACAATGAGTAAAGTAAAATATGCAGACACAAATAAACAGGCTCATTTTAACACAAACTTAAATATTGATTTATTTTTAGATTTTTCAAAGAATTCAACATTTGCATTTTAGCTTTCAATTATAAATAAAACTTCAGAGCTTCACTTATTAGACACATTTAACAGTGCTCTGGTAAAAATATATATGTTGCATAACAAGTATTCAATGTATTTAATCGTACGATCTTAAATCTTTCCAAATTTAACTTTAAATAATTTAATATGAGCCATTTTTGTTATTAAATTTAATTTCATCATGCCAGTGCCATTTCGGAAACATTGTTTCCGGAAAAAGAAAATTTACCTTGATACAAGATTAACAAATTTTTGGAGCTCCGTTTCGCATCAAAATATCACGGGTTTTTAGCTGGTAATTCAAAAAGTTCACAGGGCGAAACCAACGTAGATTCCAAAATCTTTAGAACCCGAACTTCCGTATACAATGCCTCGAATTGAACAAAACCGTCATTCTACGCTCTCAATTTCCAGAGTCGTCATCGGAATGTTCCTGGAATAAAAAAAATATAATTTAGAATAAATTTGCATCAGGATAATTAATGAAAGGTTCCAGGCTCCTCTTCTTCAGCTCCAGATGAACGGCAAGCCATTTTGGCCAAAGCCTTTTGTCTAAAAATTAGACAAAACTTTCGATGCGACCGTTCAGTCGAAAAATTCCAGCACCAAGCGAGCGAAAAAATGGGTCCTCTGAGCCCACGCAAGTTCTCTTTCGCAAAAATGCGCCTCTTCCTGATTGGACGGCGCGCTCACATAGCAACTACACATCCAATACGTCACGCTCCACGGCCCGACACTAAGTCTAGACAATCCAACGCTTTCTCGACGAAATGCGCTTTTTAATGTAATTTCAATGGAAACAAGTGTTAGTAAAACACTGTACTGGCACGAACGGAGAGAAGGATGTTTCTCTCGCAGAAAATACAAAAAGGCTCATGGCGCAGAATTGCGACATGACACGGGCAATCTAAGCTGCGGACAGCGAAGGAATTTGATAGCTACTTCATGACCCGGACAAATACGACTGAGCGAATTTTTTTTACTCGTATTAGTTTTTTAGTTATTTTATATTAAAGTTTTTATTTTAAGTATTTTAGTTATTTTATATTGAAGTTTTTATTTTAAGTATTTTAGTTATTTTATATTGAAGTTTTTATTTTAAGTATTTTAGTTATTTTATATTGAAGTTTTTATTTTAAGTATTTTAGTTATTTTATATCAAATCGGTTCTTTAGCGATCTAAAATTTTGTCACAGAGTTTATATTTTAACATCATCGGAAAGATCGAATAACGTTCTTTCCAACGATATTTGAACGAATTGAACCAGTAGGACAATTCCTTATGTTTATTTATTTATTTTAAATACATCGAAATGTGTATATTTTAGATTATTTGATACTTAATTATGTGTGTATATCTTCGTATTCTAACGAAACATTTTTTTTTAATTATTAGATTATTTTAATTTTTGTGAATTTTCAAACAAACACATAAAAATTAAAATTGTAGGCATCGTTGATAAAGTGCATATCTATTTTTCTCTCTGGTAAACGTTTGAGTGCATGCCCGTCAAAGCCTTGGAACTCACGGTGTGGTTTAAGCCACGTCTTCTCTCCTAGAGAAAGGATTCCATTTTGTTTCTTTTATTTATTTATTCTATTTTCCTGCTTTCCACGGTTGCGAAACGAAATGAGAAAATGAATTGGAAAATGAGGCGGTTTGAAGGCGATATGGAAATTGAGTGGTTTTATCTGTAAATGTATTATTTAAGTATTGGAAGCTTATTTAGAGCCCGGGCAACGTAATAGCAGGTAATTTATTCTAGTAGTATATAAATATCCAAACGAAGAAGAAAAATGTCCTATTTGCGTCCTACGATCTTCTGCTATGATTAATTTTGTAGTATGACAAGTATCTGAGACCTACCTATCTCCCATAACTATCTTTAATTGTATATTCAACAATACATCTGTTGTAAAAATTTCTTCAACTTTTATGAGTTATTTGATAATTTGGAAGAATCTACAACTTTTCTGTAAATTTTAATTATTTTATGTACTTCTCAGAGAACGATAAAATTATCCATAGATCCAATAACTAAAACATCTGATGTACCTAACATAAAGCATTACCAGCAAATGAATATATTTTGATATCCATAAACAATAAAAAATTAGAACTTCCTTATGATTCGAATTCACTGCAAATAAATGGACACCGATTAAAATCAGTATACCTAACACCGATTAAAATGAGTATACCATGACACCGATTAAAATAAGTGTACCTAATCACGTGGAAATTGATTAACTCTTTTGAGCGATATATCAGATCCTCTTTGTGAGGAAAGTAAAATTTCTAATTTCTCAAAAGTGGTTTGTGATAAATCCTAAATACATTTTCAATTTATTTCCGTAAGTACTTAAAGTATCCACCCAATTGATAATAAATATCATATTTAACTTTTTATAATTATTTAACACAGATAAAAAAAATTTTATATCTAGACGCCGGTAAATCCCGTAAATGATGTCATTTGCTTTTTAAATTAAAAAATTCAATATTAAATAGCCATTTCTGTACATATATGGGTAACATTATTATTTTGTGTATTTTCAGTTTTAGAAATAAATATTTGAAAAAGCCTTCTCTTGGTCTGACCTCACTGAAAATCAATAGGATTGTTATGTTTAGGCGATAAAATAATCATACGACATTTTGTTTGATTATTTCAATTTGTTCGAAAGATATTATACTCCCAGATATTATTAAACTACTGGTAGTTGTTTGGGTGTTTTGAATGACTAAATCCATCCGAGAGTTTTATACAAATTTCAAATACACAAATATTTTACAAGAATAATTTTACAAAACTATATAAAATTCTGATAAAATAAATAACGTTCATTCTAAGATCAAGATATTAAAGCAATAAAAATGATGCTGAATAAATTATAAGAAGTAATTTAAACATACTTTAATATCAACCCCCTATGCTAAACACTATTTTAATTACAAATAATTAATTTAAGCATTTATATGAGTGATAAAATATTAGACAAATAAATTTTCACCTCCTTATGCTGAGATCTCATCAACACAAAGGGAGCAACTTTATTTTCATAGGACCTATTCACATGAGCTTAGAAACATTCTGCTAGATAAAAGGTCTTTCAAAGGTGACCCCAGGATGATATACGTTATGCAACACTCTGCCTTCAGGCATCTATCCAGAATGTCCTCCAGAACCGCAAAAGAGAGTCCGTAGGATGGACACACTGATGTGTGAATTGCTTTCGGACAAGATCTTATCTGTATGGGAGTGGAAAAGCCCCCTCTAGACAAAGAAATGACCATGGCACAGTGCTCACTCTCTGTGATATATCTTTTTTTCTTGTCATCAGTTTAGTACTTGTAAATTTCGGAAGCTAAATAACAAACAATTATTTTTCTTTGGTTTGACTGACTCTTTGTTGGGAACTGATGCCTTGTAAAGGATCTTAGCCCTCCCTTCAAAGTCGAGCAATTTATGGGAAGTATTTATTGTTTTCTCACGCGGTTTTCGGATCCCTTGTTGATGAGATAGCGTTCAAGGCATCTTCTTTGTACGTTAAGGGCCCTGTCTTTTTTTCTTTTCACTTTTTTGCAACAAATATGGAATCAAAGATATAGAACAAGTTCCCTAATGTATCCCATGCTTAATTTCAACAACTCTTAGGGGTTTTTTATTGTTTTAAAAAACTTGCGTTTGCTTTTTATCTATTCTACACTTGTAATTTTATAATTGCACAAAATATGCGATATTGTATCATAAAAGAATTTTTATTATAAATTCATATGCACAAACATTAAACATTTTTTTCTTCCGGCACATTTACGGGCCTCTATCGTCCGTCGGACCCCAGTAACATGGTCCCAACTGACACCCCCTTTGTGGGGGCCCTGCTAATTTATATTTGTAATTTTATAATTACACATAATACGTAAATTTCAAAACCCTCAATTAATTTAGAAAAAAATATATATATTCATACACAAATGTAAAAAAATTTTATCCTCAGCAATATTCACGGGCCCTTAACAATCGCCGGGCCCCAGTACTGTAGTACCAACTGACCCCCCCTTTGTGGGGGCCCTGCCTTTCGATAATGTTTTCGTCACGTTAGTTTAAAAACTTAATTCAATATCTAGAGTACGAGTAAGATTTATATTATATACTAGCCATTTCTATTCCCGCTTCGCGCAGGCAGAATGGCTAGTAATGGGAATTCTGTAATATTTAAAATGCCACGATTGTTGCAGTTCAATCTGTTTACTTACTCCTTAGTGAAATATTAGTGCATAAACACAAGATATTTTATTTTGTTTAAAATAATAGGAGGTTAAATGAATTTGGGGATTTTAAAGATGTTTAATGATTGGTGAGGTTTGAACAGAATAGATAGAAATATACGTATTCAAGTACAAGTTTAATTTATATACCGCCATGGAAGCTAGTAAAATAATTGATATTTTGACGTGAAGTCTATGGTCGAGAGTATCCAGATGAAGTCGGAGCGAAAACTAAATGTGCTAGCTAGTTATAAACAGTTAGCTAGTAACTTTTAGTGCTTTTAAAGCCTGTAAACAAAACTAATGAGTCTGAAAATTCGAATAAACTTGAACTTTACTTGAGTTCATTTTACAAAATCTTATTTACGCAAAACCATTTTGTCTCCATTGGACTGGAGCTACCGCCGATTTTTTAATTAAGTGGAATTTTTTGCATATATAAGCAATGTTATTTTGTCTTAATAGTTTTCTAATATTCCAGTCGAAAATAAATTCTGAATACGATCTTCCACCGATCGTACTTTGAGAAACATTGTTCTATTGACTTCCACGTCACCGCATTAGTGCAAATTCAGCGTTACTCCTAATTTAATGCAAGTTTATACTCATAATTAAGATTGCATTCTATAGCTGGTTCTGTAAGTATAAGCTTAGCCGTTGCAGCCCGATCCTAATTTTTAAGAAATTTGATGTCGTGGTCGGTTTTCATAGAAGGTCGATAACTTGACAATGCAGCGTCGTGCTGCGCAAGCTCAATCTTTATGAAATTTAATGTCGGCTGCGTTGTAGAACTGGATTTGTTGATTTCTACAGAGGATCCCAAATTATAGCACATAATGTCAAGAAATGCGCATTAATTTCAGTTGTTCATTTTATGTTAAGAAATATATTTATTGTGAATCTGTGTATTTTTAGTTTTCGTAATGGCAGCACCAATTTTTATAATCTTGTAATGGCAACAGCCTCGGTTTGTTTATGATGTCAAATAAACGATCTCTGTGTGTCCCATTCGTATGTTAAGACTTTGAATAAAAATGTTCCTATAAGCAAGCAGATTTGAAAAAAAAAACAGTCAACTCGCGCTAATACGAATCTCTAGGGAAGCTGTAATAAAATAACTGTATCGAAAATTCGTATTAACTATTTTCGTCGTGACCATGGCGTTTTGCCAGGGCAACGGCAAAATTCTCTTTAAGGCAAGTAGACTATTATAACAAATATTGAAACGATGAAATTGGGTACATTTCTTTATTGTTGAGACATGAGAACATTTTCTTGTTACCATGGCAGATATTGTCTATTTTCTACTGACGAGCGTCGAGCGTATAACAGCGCAAAACCAGTTCTAGATGATATCGCTGTAATCTGCAATAGGAACGCGATTCCCCCTAAATGCAAGTTGTTCGACTCCGTCTCTATCATATATACATCTTTTTCGACTAGAAATTACTCTACATAACTTGCTTGCCACATTTATTTACTTTCCATATACAATGTTTCTACTTGATTACAAAAAAACTTCTCATGATTTGTGCCGATTCGTACTCATGCACATTAATCGAAATTTACAGCAATATTTAGACGAGAACCTGTTTGAGAACCTTTTTCAAGTTCCGCCTTTTGAAATTTTTCCATTTGCGATTAAAGGGCAGAAGCAGTTTGAATTGCATTTAAAGAGACCAGAATCGCATTTAAAGAGATACCGCTATAGAAAAGTTTCTGCTTAATGACTTAGCTGTGCATTTGTGTTTAAAGGGTAAAGAAAGAAGAGCATTCAGACATATCGTCGTAATCGTTAGTTCACAGTAAAGATATGCTTTTGCATTTTTAACATTCCCTTTTACATCTGGCCATTTAGGTAGTTTTCTAATTGCTTTTTTTTTAAACGTTAATGGCTTTTTAGTTATTAGTTGAAATGAGGTGCAGAAATATTGGGCTTAATTATGAGTTTAGTGAAAAATGGAATACATTTTGGGTTCTTTATGAATGCATTTGTTTTAATTTAATGTTTTGAATTGTAACTGAAAACTTCGATTTAGTAGGTGTTCATTATTGATTTCAACATTTTTATTGGGTGGGTTGTGGAAGAAATTTGAAATTGGACTTGAGATTATAGAGGATTGTATTTATTTGAAGTATTATTATGCATTTTGAAAAGAAAAAATTGACTATGCTGCCAAAATGGCACCCATTTTTAATTTAAAATTTCTCATTTGTTTATAAAATGACTGAGTAGTCATTTTATATGTATTTTTGGCCAATTAAACAAATTTAATTTTTTTCCAAGCTTCTGATACTAATCATTTAAAAAAAAAAAAAGTAGTTTTTAGAAAATTTGAGCAAGAATATAAATTTTATTATTGCAACTATACTTGAGAAATCAAGAAAAAGAATTAGAGGGTCATAGGCACCCATAGGGTGGGGGTGGGGGGTAAGGCACTTGCCCCCTCCTGGAGGTTCAAAGTTACAAAGACAGGCATCAAGTTAGTCCATGTTGAACCTACATCTTATCCTTGAGTTTGCAGATTGTTAATGGTAATTATTCAAAAGCACTCCGAATACCAGTGTTATACAAGTTTGAAGTAGAAAGGCTCCATCCGTAGGTTAGGAACACGATTTTTATATACTTATAAAGTAGGCGAGTAAAGTCAGCCTGTGGCCACATGGGGAATTTGATAGTGTTTTATGTGACTTGCGACTGCTCATTGGCACTTGCATTTTATGTGACTGAATAGTTCAATCAAATTTATAATTTGATGTATTTACTTTTCTACATACATAGCATAATAGCAAAAGTATTGTAATGGGGTCAAAAATTTAAACTCGAATTTTTGACAAAAGAACATGTTTCAAGTATTCCTAAACTTGAATCAAATGTTTTTTTTTTAGGTGATGTCTGTGTGTGTGTGCTTGCATGTCCATGAATCTGGGAATGCATCACAAACAGCAGCATTTAAAAAAACATTTTGTTATGATTATTGCAATTAGTTAATACTGTTTGTGATTTTCTATTAAATTTAATATAAAATGACCTTAACATACTTTAAAGTGTATTTGATATGGATGCATTTTTCATTATGCTTGTTAAAATATTTTCTTACTGTCTATTATGCATTTCTATCTAGAAGCCGTATGTGGACTGTAAGCACAAAGTTATCTTACCCTGCCTTATAGAGTGTTGACATGTATTTTATGATGTTCCCGAGGGAAAAAGAAATAACTATGCTATGAAAATGATAGCCATTTTGACTGGTTCAGCTAAACATTGAAAAAAGAAACACTTTTTAATTTCACAAAGTGTGTGCTGTCATTTTATATGTGTTTTGAAACAAGAAAATGAGCTGAATAACATTTACAATTCTAGAACACACAGTTTTTAAAACATTGCAGTGTTACAGACACTACAAAATAGTTTATGCAATAGTGTTGGTAAAAGGCTTATAAGTTGAAATAAAATTTCGAACATTTCACATTAGAATTTTCAGTACCTCAAGGTATAATGTATTTTGGTATGTAAATATTTGGGGAGAGGTGAGGGCAATTGCCCTGTCATACCCTCCCATATCCAAATGGTGCTCATACTCCTGATATTTAAATATATTACCATTCACTTTAAAGTACAACATAATATCAATAAGCATATCCAGGAGGTAAATAGTTACCCTTTAATGTATTATCTTAGCATAGACTCATGTTGTCTGACCAATATTTGCAATCCTTTATGTCCTATTTTGCCCTCTCTCTTTCCAAGATTCTGGATATATCTTGATATTCTTGATATAAAATCAGTAGCGAAGCTAATCTGGGGAGACATTGTCTATCTATCCAAATAATCCACTGCCAAGTTACTTTTTTTCCAATTGTCCACCAAACTTAATAAGTGCATAAAATATTTCGAATAAAGTGTAATTAAAGTGAGAGTTGTTTAAGTAGTAAATATCTCCCCAAATTCCCTTCATGCTTTGCCACCACATGAAATAAATATTAAATTAGCAGCATTTTCAATTCAATATGTTAAATGTTTTTAACTATTTATTTTATATATGCCATATATAGTTTCATATTAAATACAATTTCTGATTTTCATATTAATCACGATAAGATCAAAATGTTTATATATATTCATTTTTTCCAGGCAAGAACTGTGAAATTAACCACTGGGAAGATAAATGCTCTGAAGGTGGTCGCAGTGTCTGTCGAGGGGATTCCCAGTGTGGAAACTTGGGAGATGGCGGATTCACTTGTGAAAATTGCTCTAAATCATCTTGGAGTACTCGTCTGTGTGAGCTCCGAGCTCGAAGCTTTACCAAGGGATCCTTTCTCACTTTTCCTTCTTTGCGCCAGAGACATAGACTTCACTTGAAACTTAGGTATATTTCTATGCATCAATCATGTTATTTTCTATGTATAATATTAATATATATATTTATGGTATTGATTTCAGTAAGCTATGTATATCCTGGGATTTTCTTTCCAAATACTTGGCTCAGGAAATTAATGTTTGTATTAAAGGTCCTATAAGCTGTAGAACTATAGGTATGCACTTGCTATTAAAACGTCTATAAATTGATTATGAGCAAGTAAAAACACGAAATTTGCACCTTTTCGCCCTCCTGAATTAAAGCTTTATAAATATAACCTATTGAAACCTATGGTGCCAAATCAAGTGCCATCGTGGCGATAAATCTCTCTCTTTGTTCCAATCAACAGATATTTGGTGATTTGGCTAGTTTAGGGGGCACTTAGGTGGTCACAGAAATGTTGGGTGGGTTGACTCAATTGCTCGAACATAGAACTTTATTTCTTTAAGTTTGTGTTTTACCTCCATGTATATGAACTCAAATTGAAGGGGGGAGAAAATTATTTAGAATCGTTTTTATTCACATATGCAGAGAAAAATATTTTGATATCTGGAAAATAATATATAGTGTCTCAGTATATAATATTGTGCAATGCAATATTTGAATAAAGTGAATTATTTGGATATCAGGAAAATACTATATACATACTATGTACTATAGTGTATCTGTGTACGAGGGGTGTCTGATAAGTATCTGGATTTTAATTACTATCAATTACAGGGGAGAAATAAAAAATACAGGATTCATAAATATAACATTGACATATGCAATATAGTGCTATGAACAGATAGTCACTTTTTCACTTAATCTTTATTCACTACAATGCATTTCCCTCACCTATCAACAAGTCAGTTCATTCCTGTAGTGAAGAATCTAGTAAATTAAATTCTGTAGCGATTATTAGGGGCGTTGTGAATCCATTTATGGACAACTGCTTGGAGATCATCCATGCTGTCCACAATGACTATCCTTTGATGGACATAATAAAATTCAGAGGACAACATAAATTAAACAGGTCTTAGTTAGGAGTGATATCAATTAGAAACTGATGAAATCTAAATACTTTATAGTGTTTGCTAACTATAAAATATTTGGATTTTACCAGTTCAGAATTAACACAAAATTGGACACTGTGAAAGCTTTACTAATGAAATATAAGCACAAAAACTGTAATCCTCAAGAAATGCATAGTTGCATTTTACCATTAGCATTTTAAGAAATTTTGAAAGTGATGGATGTTATTTTGACTCTTATCTGTGGTTGCCACAAGCAATGAAATATTCTTGTCTTCATTAAAGCAAATTAAGAATTATTTAAGAAATTTAATTGGAAATGAAAGACTGAGTGACTTGCTTGTTAAAGTTCTGGAGCGCAAGAACAAATATTTTTGACATCGAGGCAGCAGTAGCATAGGTGAAACTAGGATTTTTTGATTGGAGGTGCTTGAAGTTTCTTTAGGGAGTGTTAAAGCCTCTCTATCTTTTCTACTTTCAGTTGCAATGTATAACACCAATATAAGTGCAAAAATGAGAAATTACATTATCCTTTGTATAAATATATATGGGACTTTTCTTTTTCGTACTTTATTAAGCATGGTTTTAAAATGCACACATTTAGTATTCAACATATTATTAATTATAATATGGTTCTATACTCTAGAATATTAAACTAAAAAAATTTGAATTTTTCTAGGTTTTTATTTATTGCATTAGTTATTCTAAGATTAGAAACCATGAAATTATATGACCAAGAAGTATTTGCTGTTTACTTTTTACCCTTAATTTATTTCTCTTTATAAAAAGTCTTTTTCATCACTGTTAATAGTTATATATGTAGATTGTTTGAAATATTACTGCAAAATAACTGTAATTTGCTATTATACTTATTTACCAAAATTATATAGGTATTTTAGGCCTCTTAGTCTTTTTGCAAATTTCATTATATTTAAATAGGTATGTATATTTGTATTATTCAATTTATCCTGCACATAAATCCTTAAGTCATAAGAAGTTTAAAAAAATACATGAATCTTATACTTATTCACTAATATGTTATTTATGTTTTTTAACTGAATAAATTTTTAGTACACTAGAATAATTAGAAAAGAAAATTCTTCCAATTTTTCTACCGCCAGTTTAAAGTCTAACAAAATGTATAAAACTTCTATATCTACTAGTGTACTAGTAAAAATTGTATCTTTATATCCTTGAAACAAATATAGTAGTTCAACGCTGTTAAAATAGCTATATCTGCAAATCTTAACAAAAATATAATATTTTGCCTCACCCCTCTCAGAATATGATGAAATGATCCCCTGATTATTGGTCTGGTATTATCTGATTAGTTTTGAATCATATTCTATTCAATATTTTAAGGATACTTTTCAAACAGAACAATGAAGAACTAAACAAAATAGGAGATTCATATTTTCAACAACGTGAAACATTTACAGTTGTTCAAAATTTAAGCACATTGTGCAAATTGGAATGGGAAAACTGGATGTATATAAAGGATTTAATAAAATAGTTTTGTGCTTTCTTATTTCGCACTTTTACTCTGTCATGACGAGTCAAGAGAAATGCACACGAAATTACTAATGATATATTTTCTATTTATTCTGCAGTTCTCTTTAAATCTTATTTTTTTATTTCAGATTTGCTACACGCCAGAAGAATGGTCTTATTCTCTACAATGGGCGCTATAATGACAAGCATGATTTTATTGCCATGGAGATCATCGATGGTCAGCTACTTGTATCATTTTCATTGGGAGCAAATATATCAAAGGTGTCTGCTCATATACCTGGTGGCCTCAGTGATGGTCAGTGGCATGAGGCTGAGCTTAACTACTTAAACAGGGTAAATATAGTTTAATTGATTTTGATAGGTTTAAATGCATTGGTCAGTCATATGATTTTTCTTTTTTAAATATTATATAGATCATTTATAGTTTATCTCAAAGGATTTTTTAAATTGATCCAAAAGTCTTTCAAACATGACCTGGAGCTGGTATATGTATACTAGTTGTTAAAATTTTTCAGAGTGATAGTTAGTGAATTTTCAGAAATGCTTCAAATTCACTACAAGATGTTTAAGAATATAGAATTCCAAATGTTGAAATTAAACATGAAACAAACTTTTAAATATACAGTAAATATGCATTGTTTACAGCATAAAGTGAGCTGTGATTCAGTATTATGGTATTTTTTAAAACTTGCTGGTCATTAAAGTTTCATAATATGAATTTATTACAAGTCTTTTAATTATGAATTTTGTTTCATCAATTGATATTTTATACTACATTTTACTATATAATCCAACTACTTAATGTTAGGTTAAATATGTTGCAGAAATATACAGTATTTCACAGAATTCAGTGACATTTTCTTTTGTTTTAGCGTAGTCACAACCAGCAGTCAAAAAATTTCATTTTGCGATACTTACAATTCTTAATTAGTTTTTATATTCTTAAAATATAAAGCTTCATTAATCAATTACTAATTATTAGCGAGTAAGATATAATTTGTTATTTCCTTTATGATGTATTGATTTATTCATTAATATATTACTTTATAAATTTTTATTCTTTAAATATTCTTTTAAATTTAGACCCTGCCTTGTTTCATTCTAAACTCTAATTTTATTTGATTTTCTTTTCTATAAATTATAAATACCTTAATTAGTGTATCACTCGTGATTCAAATTAAATGTATTAAATCCCAGAGTTATATATGTATTAAAACTAGAAAAATAATAAAATTAAACATTATATTGTAAATATTGCATTAGGAATGCTATAATTAATATTCAACTATTTAATATTTTTTAGACTGCAACTTTAAGTATTGACCATTGTGATGTTGGGGTCGCTGTCAAATATGGTGATGAGCTTGAATACAAATGTGCCAATGCTGTAACTCATATTTTGGAACCAAGGTATTCTACAGTTAGAAAATATTTTGTAAAAGTTTTCAAGTATATAAAATTTGTATTGAATTCTTTATTGATAAAAATGTCTTTGTTATGCTTAAGCCATTAGTAACAAAAGTTTGAACATTTTTAGTTTTTATTAGATAATATATAAATATTTTTAAATTAAGAAAGGAAAATATTCAAACTCATCTGAATGATAATATGTATTGGGCACCAAAATTTCTTAATGACAGTCATTTTAATGGATTTCATATTCCATAAACATTTTTTATAGATATTTTGAATCCCATTAGTTGCTTTAAATGGGGGTTGAGCCATCACTACCCTCGAACTAAAATTTTTCATGGCAATCTTCCGAATTTATCATTCTAAATCTTTTTTTCTTCATTTTTGAATAAATATCCCCCTCCCCTCCCTGAAAAAAAAAGCAAAAAACCTTTCAAAAGCCTGTTTAAAATAAAGCGCTAGACATAATGTGTTTTGTTCCTCTAACTTTTAGACATTTTGATTCAGAATCCTCGACCCATTTTTAACAGCCAAGAATTATAAACTATTTTGTCCATCAAGGATGTTATTCAGTGTATTAAAGGAGATTGTTCATATTACATCAAAACAATAGTGGTTAAACAATATTTTAGATAGACAAGCTCAACAATATTTCAGATTGATAAGTACTAGGTTGTGGAATTGTAGGTATAAGGGGGGATCCATAAGAATGCACAGATGTTCATAGTGGTCTGTAATTCACTAACTTTAGACCCTGGTGAAATTAATCTTCATGTGCATATTTCCCCTTAACAACACAGCCAGCATCAACATAATGCTTATTCTGCCTTATTGAATAACCAACTTTCCCAAAGAACAAAAACATTATTCAGAGGATAAAACAAAGCAGTGACTTTTAATATTCTATTTAGAGATTAACTGTTCAATAAAATTTTATGGATGTTTAGTTAGTAAGAATAAAATTATAAATGTTATTTTCTGAATTGAAAGATAATTTAAAAAAAGTTATTTAAAACAAATCTAAATAATATCAGATAATATTTTTTCAAGTAAAATGTAAAGTGACTTAAGAAGAATGAATTTCTTAAAATGGGTGCTTTAAACTGGATGTATGCTTCAAAATGGTTTTAGTATATAGTATTCCTTTTCTTATGATATTAAATGTATTTCAGGTGTGCTGATTTGATGCAGACATGTTATAGGTTTTTAGATTTGACTGGACCTTTGCAAATTGGAGGCCTTCCAGCTTTACCATCTGATTTTCAAATCAAAAATAAAGATTTTGATGGTTGCATTATGGATTTGTATATTGATCATAAAATGGTGGATCTTAACACGTATGTAAAGTTTTTAAATTATTTCTTATATTATGTCCTTAGATTAATGTATATAATATTAAATTCCACACAGTAACAGTTACATTTTATGTTTCTAAACATTACATTTCTCTACTACCAAGATTTGCTTTTGTGAAGAGGAGATTTGGCAAAATGAAACTCTCCTATCATAAGCATTAAACCCTCAACAATTTTTTTAGAAATTGATTGAAGTTCTGGTTTATGAAGCAAGTTCTTTTCTGCAGCCAACTTTCTATTCAAGCATGGTCCATGTAATTGTAACAAACACATTCAGAAGCAAATCACCGAAGTCAGGCAGCATCGGGCATGGTTAGTACTTGGGTGGGTGACCACCTGGGAGCACCGCGTGCTGTTGGCATATTTCGGGTGCGGCGCCCGGTGGTTTGCGCACTGGATTTGCACGCTACCACAACTGCCGCCATGTTCATGCGGAGTACGATCACGTTAAACATGTGGGTCCGTAAGTCCTTCCGAGAGGTTGGTGGTAAGGGAAGGAAGGTACGGTCCCTGTGGATGCCTCCCCCACTGGGTTCCGATCTAAATTGCGTGGCACTTCCCGGCCGTCCAAACAGTTACCTTACAACTTTCTGGTAAGTCGAATGGTCTGGGTCTTAACAACAACTCAGAAGCAAATATGGAATTTCAAGTCTTATGCCCTAGCCTCTGATCTTAATGCTTTGTCTGGCTGGTCGTGATAATAGTGTGATGAAATCACACAGTTCAGTGACATCATCAATTTGTTATTAATTAAAGGGACTTAAGAAGCATGGTAAGACTTTACCAGTTAAGTAAGAAAACCCTTAATTGTTAAAACTTATCCAAATTATTTGCTGAAATATTAACAAAAATTATAAGTTGCTTCCTTATATTAATGTAACAAGATGAACTATCTAGTTTTCTTATTTGAAATTAATTGAATGTAAGTATTTACTGTTTCTAAAATATCATTATCAGGACATCTCCTTAATTCAATTTAGTTAATTTCCTAAGGATGACTAGACCACCTAAAATTCTTAAATATGCTTGCTAAGGCTTATTAAACTAGGTAATCATAATCATAAAATTATACTTAACTGTTAATGTTCTCCTAACAAAGCTATTATTCATGGAAATTTATGTCCCATCCCTTATATTCTTAAGAGTGTATAGGTATTTTGAATACATAAAATATATCGGAATGTTAATAAATTACAAAACTATCTTAGTTAAATTTAAAAAAATAATAATATAATCTCAACCTCTGCTGAATTGTGGTAAAATCTGGTTGTAAAAATATTCTATATTAATTGCAAGTTCATGAGGTTAAGTTTAAGTTAGGAATGCCCATACAGCATGAGGAAGATGTTGGACTGTGGCACATAATAATTATTGCTTTGCAGTACATGACCTACACTTTGAGAAGCATGGCACATAGAGGTATCGTAGTTGTCAAAATAGTCAATGTTTTATCTTTGTCTCTTCTGTGCCGCTTCCTTATGTCTCTTTTGTGCTTTCTTAGTGTAAGGCTCATCTTAGCCAATGGCTTCTGAATGTAGTGCAAAATTTAATAATTTGTGCTGATCTGTTGGTATAATCAGCTGTATCGATAAAAATTACATTATTAAAAATCTCGATCTTTGGATAATAAAAAAAAATAACAAGGGTCTTGGGGGTACAATAACCTTTTTATAAAATTGTCTTTTCTTCTTGTGCCAAACGTTATATGATCAAACACTTTGCTTTTTATATATCGTGTTCTTGAGCAGATGTTATATATTTGTTATTAATGAAATTTTATTATGCTAATAGTGGTAGTATTTTATCATTATGCCCCATCTAATTTGCATATGAGTATATAAATGCTAGTTGCTTTCATACTTTTATGAAGATATACTGTGTATTAATATGTGAGATTGAAAAGATCACAATAAGAAATGAAATGCACTGAGAAATGAAGATTGGGGTTCTGTGTATCTCAGCAGCTGCTTGTGTATCATCTATCCACAGTAGGACTCTAAAATGTAAAATAATGAGAATTAAATTTTTATTTTGGGTACCATCATCATTTTTAATGCCTATCTGTAAAAAGTCCATATAAATAACCAGAATTTGAATTTAAAAATAAACTTCCAGATTTATTGTGCTCTTCCTAAAATAGATGCTTGGACCACCACTGGTATATCCTTAATAGAAATGTCTGACTTAACTAGTAAAATGGGGTTCTTTAAAGCAAAATATCAATTTTCAAGAGATACAGTATTTTGGAAACTGTTGCTTAAATCTTATTTAAAAGTAGTCTTTTTCATACCTTAGCTTGTAAGAATAAACCTTTCCAGTGATATTTACATAAGTTTTGTATCATTCGTATATCTTTCTTAGATTTGTTGCTGATAATGGGACTCTAGTTGGTTGCCCTCAAAAGAGAGGCTTTTGCCATTCTCAACCTTGTCAAAATGGGGGCTCCTGTGAAGAAGGCTGGGGTTCATTTGTTTGTCACTGTCCTCTTGGATTTGGAGATAAAGACTGCAGTGCAAGTAAGTTAAAAGTTATAGAGTTATTAAGTTTTAATATATATCACAATTAATTGAATGTTCTCATTCATCCTTTTACTGCTTATCTATGATTAGACCTTTGGAAACAACTTGATCGAGGTATGGTTTTTTGAATAGATTTAATGTATTCCATACTTGCTATAAATATCATTGTATTATGAATTTTTTTTAATTTAAAAATTCTTTGTAGATGTTGAACCTGTTCGGCATTTTGTTGGAGATGGTTTTCTTATTTTTACTCCTCATACTCGTCCCATACAGCAGGAATGGCCAATAAGTATGTCCTTTAGGACACGCCAGGCTGATGGTTTACTTGTACGAGCACAACTTGGCCAGACAAGCTTTGTGTCAATAGAAGTATGTTGTGCTATTAAATTAATTTTTGTAATGTTCTGTTTTCTTGTCATTCATATCTTACAACATTCTTTATATTTTAGGTAGCTATTACTAAGTTTTCATATTTAGTTTTGTATTATATTACTTATTAAAAGATATATGTATATATATGCATGCATTTTGTGAAGAAAATTACTGAAGAATATATCTTTATAAGCAAAAAAGTGTGGGCTTCTAATTAAGGCTCCTAAATATACAGGCTGGCCCAACAGTGGCTATATAGACTCTCAGTTAAAGTGATAGCTGTACATGGCGAAAAGAGGTTACTTTTTCTTCCTTTTCTTGGAACATCAAGAAAATCAAAACATTCTGAACTACTTTCTTAAGTAATTGGTGTAATTTTTTGAAGCAGAAGCACCTGTTTGTCAGCTAAATTGCGATTCAAATATCAGCTATGTAACATATGCATGCAATTGAAATAGCACAGGCAGACGATAGCTGACCGAACCCTGTTGGAGTCAAAATAGCGATTGTGTTAGCCTGTATATATAGGAACCTTACTTCTAATGGTATGAGCAATAGCACATTACTATGCTTTCACTCTATTTGAGTTCATGAATTGTAGGGAATTAGTGATAATCTGTAAGATGCAAATATGCATCTTACAGTATATCAAGTCCTTTGTAAAATCAAACACCCTGTTCAGCTAGCAACAAAATTATAAGTATTTAACTCAAGAGAAAGGGATAGCAGCATGCAGTGATAGCATCTCATTTGGAGCTAGGCCCAGGGGTGTAGTCGAGGGAGGACGCGGGCGGACGCCGACCCCCCACCTTTTCTCCTGATCTCAAGCGAACCCCCACTTTTTATTTTGTAAGGGGACGCTCTTTTTTTTTTAATTTATATATACATATATAACCCCTCTGCAGCTTGGCATAGATGGAATGCTTGGTCGATGGCCTCCGATTATTATTCTTTGGTCACTCCTCCTCTGAAAAAACATATCGATAGGGACAGGGATTATTACAAAAATAACCGTTTTCGTTTGTTTGTCTTTTAAAAAAACGTTTGTATACAAAAAAAATGTTATTTACATTTTATTTACATTCGGATTTTAGAAATTTTCCAAAGGTAAAAGCTTTAAAAAAATCATTAGAGAAATCAATGACAAGTATCAATGTAATCAATGAATCAATATATTCAATGAGTAATCAATGAAAAAGTATCTCTATGGAAAGTTCTTTGAGATAATTTCATTTCAAAATGCAAGAATCTTAATTGATTGTTCTTTCTTGAGCTGAGAATCCATGCTTTGGAGCACAGTTTTTGGTTTTTAATAAATAACTAAATGAAATTAAAATAATTATTATTCTTTTGATTTTATCAACATATTACGAGTTCGAGTTGTAAAGTAAGAAAAGAAAAAAAAATTGGATACAATTGAAAAAATATCTCAATACAATATCCACGATACATTTAGAGACTAGAGTCGTTACTCAAGACATTTTGTATGGGTGATACTTGTATCGCCCAGCCCTATGTCAATCACAGAAATTATACAGTATTCGCTAAAATTCTTCAAAAAAAGAGCGTCCCCCCACCTTTTTTTTTACGACTACACCACTGGCTAGGCCTGACTAATATTTTTTCCTTCATGTTTTAAATTAGTCTCATTTCTTCAATGACTTTTTGCACATTGTATTGTATTGTCATTTTTTTTTTATATGTGTATAGAATTTGTTGGTTTCTTAAAACAAAATTGATATTTCCACAAAATTCTTGAAATGTTGAATAATGTCTGTATATAATACAACTCTGTACTATGCATTTAGGACTGATTTTTATAATGCTGAATGAGGGTATGTAATTGGTATGTATATTCAGTGCCCAATTTGGCTGTTTACTTAACAAAGAATTAATGCTTTACAGGAAAGGATGAATGCAGTTTCAGAGTCACTTGGACTTTTTATGGCATTTTTATAATTATTATAATTATAATTATATCATGTTTTTGTCTTAAATACACTACATATTATTAATTTTATATATTCATTTTTAAGTGCTGTATAACAAAAATTCTTAAGCCACCTATGCAACAAATATGGACATTTTTGTTAGGTTTTATTAGCTGTACAAAAAATGTGTTTTACTATTTTATAAAGGACATTACTCTGCCTAATTAATTATAAGATTTGTATTTACACAATAAAAGTAATATATTTTGAATCATTTATATTTTGTAGTTATAAACTTTATTCATTTTCCAAATTTTTTCTTCTACTATATTAAATTTTATCAGTTTTTTAATTTTTTTTTGTATTGATTCACATTGTCAACATTTTAAGTTTTCAATAGTTCAATCTTAAATAAATGTCTGCAAGTTTAAATTTTAGTTTTATATTTTATTTGGTCTTTTTGATTAATCGCTTTTAATTCTAGATTGCTGGAGGATTTCTCAAGTATAAATTCAACGAGCAGTTCATCATTCTGCAAGATAAAGTCGTGAATGATGGAATCTGGCATAATATTGAAGCTAAGTGGATGACAGCTGGTGTTTGGTTCAATCTAGATTATGGACAGTTTGAGGTTATTACTGCTATTATTTGGTAAAAGTTTATTATTAATTAAATTTTGCATATATTACATAATAACCATATTTTTCAGGTCGTGAAACAATTAGAGGGTCACATACGAGGATTATATGTTGGGAAAGTTTCCATTGGTGGAGTTCAGCCCTCTGAGAGCCCTGAAAATTTAGTCTTCTTTAATGGTTGCATACAAGTATGTTCTTAATTTAGTAGCATTGCATATGAGTTTAGGCATTATAATTAACTTTTAAATATATGTGTAATGAATTAAGTACTGTGGTTCAAAATGTTTCTAAACTTGCACATATATTGTTCAAGTTCCTTTTTTTCCCCCTTTGCTCTTAAATGACATTTTAAAACTATCTTAGTTTAAAATCTACTAGACCTTCCACTTGTTAAATCTGCTATTGTGACTTAACACTACAATTTTACTAATAAGCATTACATAAGACATAATACTTTCATGGGACCACTGTTACATCACTACATATGTACATTGCTAGAACAGGATAGAAGACCAATCATTTTCAAACTACCTATTTATAATTGTTGGTTACAGTTATACATTATACACCACTGCAGATATATTAGTTATCTTAAAAAAAAGTCTGTGAGTTATCTATAGCATTATATAGGGTGTTTAAAAAATTACGTTACTAAATATTTTTTGAATGATTGGCTATAGACGCATGGTTCCAATTTAAGAATTGCTTTAATTGAGGTAGACTTTCATATGCAAATTTTGATCATGTGACATCTTTTAATAAAAATGTACAAAATGTAATTTTTTTATATAGCCACCCCTTAATATTATTTTAAATTATAAATATATTTTCCATAACTCAATTAGTCAAACAACGAAAGTTCCATTGCACTACGATCAAAATTTTCCGAGATATCATAAATTACAGTTTTTGATAAATGGTTTTGGACTATATAAAATTTTTGCTAAAGATGAGTATTTATGTAAGTTTCCAAATGAAAATGTTATCTAATAAATTTCAATAGTTTTGCATAACCCCTGAAATGTATGATTTTGCCTCATATTTTGATTATGTCAAAGGGGTTTTTGTTCTATAACTTTAACTATTTTTTCACAGTTAATTTTGCCTATTAGAGAACCAGTTTTTTTTCTCAAGAAATGTTTGAATTAATAAGGAACACTTTACTAATTGGAGTTTTTTCTTTGTAGAAGACCTGTGTAAAAATTAAATGTGTGCACTAATTTACTTAAACATGGCATGTGACCAAAACTGTCATAGTTTGAAAGTTTATATAATTTGAAGCATTTCTTAAATTGAAAGTTTGGGTCTGTGATCAATTGTTCTAGAGATATCTAATCATGCAATCTTTTTTAAACAATCTGTATATCAAGGGTAGTCATTTGTAATATATGGTGATGGAATTTTATACCACCTGGAAGCTATGAATTTAAGAACCGTTAGAAATACAAAAGTTTAAAAATATGAACAAGAAATTAAATGGCCAGTTATTGGTAGCATGTGTTTTTCAATAACCCAGTCTACTTAAAAAGAATCCCTATGTCATCTTTAGGATTATATATGCAGTGTAGTTATTAGTATTTGGAGATCATTTATTATTAGATCTCAATAATAATGAATATTAAAAGCAATGAAAAAGCCATGTTAAAAGCAATGAAAAGCCATATTAAAAGCAAGAAAACTTGCTTTGTACTGCATACCCAAAGTATATTTAGAAAATCATAAGCTCCAGTGCAAATTCACAAAGCAGAGTTTTTGTGTTAGCTGTTATATTGTTTTAGCCAACAAGATAGGTAGCATAGATCCTTCCTCAAAATAGAACAGGATACATATACACTGGCCCCAAATTCACTAATAGGACACCGGTTGTCATACTATAAATCTGAATATTTAATGAGTTATGCCCACAACAGATTTGAAGGTTATCATACTATGTCATCTAAATTATTAATAAGGACTAATTTAGGAGGAAGCATGGGGGATAATTACCTGAACTGTAAAAAATCAGGAATCATCCTGGTAACATTGTAAAACTGCATTTTTGCTAATTTTGGACTATATCTCCCTCCCTTTGAAAAAATGAACTCGTCAGACTTCAAATGTCCAATCAAACTATGCTACTGATTGTTTGAAATACAGCATTCTTTACATCTGCAATTCTGGGTGAATCTTCTGTCATGCAGATACTATAAACTCTAAACTATAACCACCATTTCAAGAAATACAAGTTCTATATTGGTACTCATATAATCTGAAATTGCAACACAGAAAGTGGAAGTGTGATTTACCCAAATCTTATGGAAAAAATTGGTTAGGTAGTAAATAAGACATGAAAAATTTTTCAGAGCAAATCAAAATATTTTATATATACTTCCATCACCATACTAGTTCTAAATGCTTCCTTCATTAGCAATGCATTTCTAAACCAGCTTCAGCATTGAATTGATACAGGTATCAGTTTTGAAGTACTGCTTACCTTACTTACTCAACCTGTTGATGAAAATTTAATTAATTGAACCTCACACTATAATGTCCTGTGTCTGAGCTGTACCATATGACACAGTTGACTGGACTGTTCTGTTTATCAGGTTACCTCCGTATGAATGTATGTCCTTTGTTGGAGCCTAAGCAAATGCAAAATTAGTCACTGAAAATGACATAAAACAATTCTGCATTTTAATTTACTTAGGAACAGCACCAATAGAAATACTGGTGATGATGAGTTGAGGCGAATGATGAACAGTACAATGGATGATGCACATATAACCTTAGTTCTGCAAGGTGATTCAAAATCATTCTACAGCTGATAGGTTGACAGATGGCAAGTATCACATGTCTAACAGCTGATAGAGTGGCTGTAAGAGTAGCTAGAACTTGTTGGCAAATTATACAATTGTCACACTGGCTCTTCACCTTGCATGCTCCACTACTGACTTTGAGTATAGGTGGCTTCTCTTAAAAAAATATTCTGAGCACATTGAACTGCAGTGTTATCTCAGCTAAAATATGCCCCTATACACCATGTTGACCACCCAGTCCTATGAAGACCAATTTTCTATTTTCTCTTAAAGTCAGTTATATAGTTATATTCCTTACTGCCTCTAGGCATTTGAAACAACTTAATTGCTTCTCAGGAACAAGTTTTATTTTAAATTTGTTTTCTAAAAAATAGTTAAATGCATGAAATGTCAAAGTCATAATGCATCATATTTTATATCAGCTATTATTTCTGCAGGATTCCTATGACATACATTGCCGTGATGTCCTGTATGCACATTTTTACGCAAATCAAATAAGCTGTTCTATGTACTGCAATTTCATTTTCACTCATAAATCAGTACTCAAATATAGCATAAATGCTTTGTTTCTGAAAATATTTTGAAATATAAGAAGATCATGTTTGATCTAATATGGTATTTCTTTAAAATTAATTGTTTAAACATATTTTCCTTACAGGATGTGCGAATTGATATGAATCGAGATGCCTGGCTGAGACCATCATTAGAAAGTAATGTCAGAGAAGGGTGTCGAATCCAAAATCCTTGCCATGGAAATCCATGTTCTGCAAACAGCTCTTGTGTGGATTTATGGGATCACCATGAATGCCAATGTAACATGGGTAAGATGTTTACATAAATTTTATTGAAGATAAAAGCATATTTCTCTCACTTCATATTTATTTTTATCTATTTGATGAATAAACACTAAGTATACGCCATAACTTTAGACAATAATAAATGAGGAAAGTAAATTTAAATGATTGTGCAAACAAAATAGTAAAAAGCATATTAATATTAAGAAAATCTATGTGTTTTGGAACATTCTTCTTTTTTACTA
This sequence comes from Amaurobius ferox, assembly GCA_951213105.1. Classification (NCBI taxonomy): domain Eukaryota; kingdom Metazoa; phylum Arthropoda; class Arachnida; order Araneae; family Amaurobiidae; genus Amaurobius; species Amaurobius ferox. The sequence continues at coordinate 63,755,373 of OX578134.1, forward strand.
TTTTATATATGCATCAATTTAAACTGCTTTGTTTCATCTTCATTTATCAGTACTGTTTACTGTAAAATATTTATTTTTATCTTATATACCTGTTAATGGTAAATATTAAGGAAATTTGATTGCATGTCTCAAATTGTAGGTAAGCTTAAAAGCCTTTAAATGTGCAGACTCTGAGAAAATGACTAAAACCCAACTTTCTTTTTCAAAGACACCCCTTGGCTCATAAAGAATAACATTAAAAATAATCATTAAAAGCGGTTAACTAGTTTGGCCTTGGGCCTGTCAATGGAAAACGTGATGACAACATGAAGAAGAAGAACAAAAAGCATTCAAAAATGTGATTTTCAGCAGTATTTTTTCTCTACATGAAAACCGCTGATTTGAATGGTTATTTTTTTTCATCTCTAGACATACCCTATGACAGCTATGAAAAAATTATTTCTCTAGCTTTAAGTTCTGCCGAGATCCAGGATACTGAAAACCCCAACTTGTGGCATGAAGTAAATATGCACTTAACACTGTTTGTGCATTATTTGTATAAAAGTACTGTTTTGTTTTCATTGTTTGGCAGGGAATACTGCTGCATTCCTAAATTTTATTAATCTATCAAACTATATAATTAAAAATTATATATATCGAAACTTTTTTACAGGCACTTTCGTACCATCATCACACGCAAACACACATCAACCTTTTCTAATTCGAAATATGTGAAAGGAGTGAAGTTTCACATCAGTCTATTATGAGTAATAGCTCACTATTTTTATTTCTTACCAAGAAATGCAGTTAATATTTTAATAAATGTGAATTGTTGAAAATATAAAGAAAACTTGAGCAATGTATAAAAGCACAAATAAGACAATAATGCAGCATATAGTTGTTTCGGGGATACTCTGGATTCCCTTCATCTGTGCAAGAGAACCAACAAACCCAAAGTCCAAAAGAGGAATGGGTGCAAATGGAAGAAACAGAGAGGATTATATACCCACCGCCCGGATTAAGTGAAAGCCAAGGTCTTGGATATATAGTCCCCTAGGGTACTAGTACTTTTATACATCTAAGGCTATGACTCTGCAAGAAAATTGTATGGGATGAAACACTATATAGTTTATAATTATTATTAATTACTATTTAATAAGCCTTTCAAGTTTTCAGTTTCTGTATATTCCTTGAGAAAAATATTGGTGTTTTAGTTTATCTGTTTTTGTAGATTTGTAAAAGAAATAGTATTTTTTTTTCTTTCTTCAAAATTAGATAATTTTATGGGATTCTATAATGTTAGAAAATATGCCTTTTAGTTTTTTATCTTTATGTAAATGTAGATATTTTTAATATAATTCCAATTTTAAAATATTGTAGTAATATTTTATTATAGAAATAATAATTTATTTGATAAATAAATAATAATTTCATATGTAATTTTTCAGTAGAAAACAAATGACACGAACATTAGCTAACAAACACTATCATGAACAATTCTTGAGATATTACACTTTTTTCAAATAAATTTATCAAAAAAATTATATAAAATTGAAAAAGTAGTACTATATATGTATTATCAAATAGATTCATTTTCCATTTTCAATATTATAACACAAATATGTTGGTGTCATTCTTGTGGATCTAGTTCATTCGTGAGAGAAGATACTTTTTGTAATAGTTTTGTATTTTGATGCCCAAGAAATTACCAATGGTTATTTCACAGGATATTAATAGTTTATTTCACAGGATGTTAATTAAATTTGAATTGGAATTTGATGCTGCTTTTGCACATGAGTATGAATAAGTCATACTGTTTGAATTAATAAATCGCCAAATGTTCCGAATTTCAATTTACGTGATGTGAATTCAATCCCAGAAACATTGCATCATGGATCTTGTACACCATTATTTCACTGTGAAATAAATCAAGTCATTGCATATATTATGCAGGGAAAGTCATGTGCTGCCAGCACTAGATTTTTTTAATTAGACTTGGAAACCTTGTATGAAGTTCAGATAAATGAGAGTTAATTCTATTGCTTCTATATTTAATGGTGGTGTTTGCATTGATATTATATTTCTCAATTTCTTTTCTCTAAATCCTTGTAGGATTTGTTGGGAAGCAATGTGCCTCAGTATGTAGCATCAATCCCTGTTCACCAGATTCTGTTTGCAAGCCTACTGGCAAAAGTTTATTGCATGACAATCGCAAGTATGGATATACATGTCAATGCGATGCTCAGCATACAGGAGAATACTGTGAAGTTCCATTGGATCATCCATGTCCTTCTAACTGGTGGGGATACCCAATTTGTGGGCCATGCCATTGTGATACAAGCAAAGGATATGATGCAAACTGCAATAAAACAAATGGGGCGTGTCAGTGCGAGGTATTGTATTTCCCTTCAAGTATATTCATATTTGTTTCACTCTAAAACATATTCATATTTGCTTCACTCATAGAAATAACATTAAAGTTCAATAAGATATTGAAATTTTACTCTTAAAGCAGCAAAGAGCATCTGTGTACTGATCTTATTAGAAATCAACTATTTTCGCTTTTCAAGATACAAATCAATTTCATTACAAATCTTTTAAACAAAAACTTTTCAGCCTTCAACTTGATAAGCAGATGTTAAACTTTAATAGCCTTGTTGAAACAAATTATGGATCTAAGAACTAGATTTTTTATTAAACATTTTTCTCATTTACTGTTTATTATATATTTTAGCTTTATATTTTAAATATTTCAAGTGAATGAAGATAAGTAAAAAAAATCCATTCGGAGGAATATATATATTTTTGTTAAAAAAAAAATATTTCAAAATATTGAAATTATTTTTGTAATATATAAATGAAACCATATTTCTGGCAAGACAAGTACACATTGTTTGTATTTTTATGTATTAGCTTTGGAGGTATAAGTGTCCAAAATGTTTACATTTTTATTAATGCTTTTATTTTAGCTCCAACCATAGATGTTATTCACGTTAAATTAGATTGTGCTCTGGCTGCAACATTCTAGTGTATACTCATAACATTAAATATCAGGGTGTTTTTAAAGTTAGAAACATGCTTTTATGAATAAAATTTTGAAATACCCAATATTTATATAGATACAGGTTCTGTGAATATGAACTTCAGCTAAATTCAAGCTAGAATTTGAGCTAATGAAATCAGCTGATATTAAAACTAAATTTGTCAGTCTTTATAAAGGTAGCATAATTGTGGAACATAGCAGGTTTTCTTGCTGCCATTTCTAATGTTCACTGTTTTATACTGACAAGTGCATAATGAGCATGAAACCGGTCAGTGGGTGATGTTATCTGCAATGGGAGGGAACATTAATCCATTAATTACTAATGATCTGTGATAGTGTGAAATTCAATTCAATAATGTTTGCTGCACTGGAAATATGATTTCAAGCTTTGCGACCCCTACATCAGTAGGGGTCGCAATCGCATCTGTAGGAGTTGTAGAGGTATTTCAGTAGATTTATAGATTATCATTAAGATAATTATGCACAAATTTTATGTATAAATTATTATTTGGCAAACTATGGAAGCTCTCTGTCAAATCTATCTGACGAACTATGGAAAGGCAATTATGGGACACATAATTTTAGCACATGCTTCACTGGACAGCCAAACTTGTGAGATATATATGAGAAGTTATATTAGAAGTTGTATTTTGCCCTATGTTTCAAAATGCCTTGTGATCCCACTTAGACAGATAGTAATTGTTTTACGTAAACGGATATATTTAAAAACTTAATGTCAAAGAATTAAACAAAGGATATGGTTATCAGTTTGAATTCTCATATAAATTTAAAGGACATTTTTTCCTAATGTCACTGATTTGAAAGAGGTTGTAAATGTGATATTTTTAGTACATATTAATAAATTTCTAATTTATATTGTAAAGTGTTTGAGGTAGATCAATTATAATTTTAAAAATTTGTTGCATTTCAGTAAACTACGAATTAACAATTCTGTATAAATTATATATAATTTTATTTGTTTATTTTTATTTCATTTTAGAATCTAATAAAATTTAAACATTTCCTTTGATAAATGTGCATCATTAAATATAGACATTTCTGATACTATTTTTGCTGTCAGATGTATATCAAATTTCAAATATTTAAATTTCTACCTGTCTTTTGTTTCAGATTATTTAAGAATCTGTAAAACCTAGTTGTTTTATTTACAATATATTTATCTTTTTGATAATTTTTATTTTTATTTGCTTAATTTGTGTAATAATATTTTTAATTTTGGATTTTTAAACTTATTTGACTTTTATTATGAAGCAAAAATAATAATTATATCTTTACATTATCTTTCTATTTTTTAATGTTCTTCAAAATATTTTATTTTCTATCTCAGGACAAGCATTTCCAGCCTCCTCACAGTGACATCTGCTTTGATTGTGATTGTTATGCAACTGGATCCTTTGGAAATCGCTGTGACCCTATTACTGGACAGTGTAAGTGCAGAGCTGGTGTTATCGGTCGCCGATGTGATTCATGTTCAAATCCGTTTGCAGAAGTCACTTTAAGAGGATGTGAAGGTATATTCTTTTGTTTTTATTTATATTTTTTTTTGTGATAATGAGAAAATTGTAATAAAAATTTAATATTTGTTATTAACTTAGAAATGTTTGTATCAAAAAGTATATTTTAATCAGAAGTTTGTGTTCTTCTAGTAAAATTAAATATATTAAAAATTAGTCAGTTCTTACGTCCTGAAAAAAGGTACCAGAGCATTTTTTTTTTTAATATAACCAGAAAATTGATATGCTCCTTGTCTTCGGACTAGTCGGTTGGCCTGGGCTTTCGACACTCTGTTATACACTGATAAATCTGGAAATGACAATGTTATATGTGGATAAGCTTGTATACACACAGTTTGTTGTTTTTTTCTTCTTACACGGGGGGGGGGGGGACTTAGATTCTTCTAGTTTGCAGAGCATTCTATATCCATTTTACCTATTTGGTGTCCCACTTCTCAATCCTTTTCTGTTGTTTGATTGGATTTAGCCTATTTTCACATGAATTTGAAGGTTGCCATGCTCATCTCAAGTTCAAAAGGTTGGGATTTGTGTCTTTCCCTGGGCATATTGCATAAATCTTCACAAATTATGTATTTACCCAGGTAACACACATACGGTATTATAACTGTTGATAAACCGTTTATACGTTATATTTTCGTATGTGTTATACGATAAACGGTAATACATCGGTTATAATACCGTTATGAGTAAACGGTATATAAAAATACCGTATATCATACGTATGAATTACCGTGTATGAACATACCGTATGTAGAAATACCGTTTTAAATACGTATGTATTACTGTTTATTTTACATTAAAAATACCAATTTATCATACGTAAAAATAACCATTAACGCTCCCCTCTTGCTCAAATCCTCTTTCAGCTTTGTTCTCGAACCCTTTTCCCAAAGGCATTTTTATGTATTACCGTTTAAAATACATTATAAATACCGTTTATCATACGTTATAAATACCGTTTATATTACATTAAAATTACCATTTTTCATACGTAAAAATAACCATTAACGCTCCCCCTTGCTCAAATCCTCTTTCAGCTTTGTTCTCGAACCCTTTTCCCCAAGGCATTTTCATGTATCCCTTCTTGTTTATCTTCACCCTCCCAAGTTCTAACCCCGCCGTGACGTCACGCAGTTCTGGAAGCTTCCAGAACGGACTCATTTCTACCTCAGGGGACGAAGCCATAAGCTTTGTGCATCTGGCAACACTGAGTGCAGTAATCATTCTTTACGTTTCCCGCCATGGTTTGTAGGTTTGTATCTTGAACTTGATTTTCCCGTGTTAGGTTAGTGTTAGGTTAACATGTTGCTTAATTTATATAACTTATTTAATTATATTTAGCTTTAACTTTTATTTTATTTTATGTATCTTCCTAGCTTTGTTGTATGTATGCACATATTGCTTTAAAAGCAAACGGGAAAAGTGCATGTTTTCAGCATCGTGGTATGTGCATCCATGCTCGCATTTAATACTATCTAAGCGGAGATTAAATGAAAACGTGGTCCGAGATTGCATTTGTTGTCATGCATGCATGTTTATTTCAAATATTATAAAATCAGAAATTATTCTTTTACATGTTTTTATGTATTTTAAACTTAAAGATGGTATAACTTAAATTTTAAACTTAACTTAGATTTTAAACTTAAAGATGGTAATAGGCTGCAACCTGAAAATGCAGAACGCTTAATTTTCCTGTACCGTAACTTACCTCTAACTTTGATTACAAAGAATAATTAGTTTGTTTTTAAACAATATTTCATATGGTGTAAAACTTAAGAAATTAAAATACTGCCAAATTGAATATTCATCCAAGAGTCATTCCGAGTCAAATCAACCAATGATCTGAACCTTGACATCATGGAAAATGATAATTTTTGGTACAATAGTAGTACCAGTGAAGCTGACAAAAACTGTAAATATTAGATTTTTTGGGCTCTTAGTTTTCAGTTATTGACTTTCTTAAAAGCGAAATTTGGCAAAAAAAAAAGTATTTGACCTAGAGATCTCAAATTGGTGTCATTTTTTTTTTCTTTTAATGGGTCTTAATTTGATATGACTATGCTATTCTCTAAAAACAATTTCTCTTTTAGTTTGTAATTATTTTAGAAACTCCAATTTTAAAAAAGAGTTAAATACCATAATCATGTTGTATATCAAATTAAGGTCCATCGAAAACAAAAGACTGCACTAATTTGAACTCTCTTGGTCAAATAGTTTTTGATCTACCACTGTTTAAAGATTTCAAAACTTTACCAGATTTGGCTTTTTTAAAAAAGTGAATAACTGAAAATCTAAAAGCGCAAAAAATATGAAATTTTACGGTGTTTTTAAACTTTACTGGTACTATCACTGTACCAAAAATGATCAATTTTTTAGATATCAAGGTTCAAACCATTAAGTGATTTGACACAAAATGACATACATTTAGTACATAACTCATTAGCCAGTTTTTTCATACATTCAGCCCACATATGTTCTCAATTTTTACAATTTGCTACACACTTAATATTCAGGATGGCCACTCAACCGGGAAAAGTCAGGGAATTTTGTGAAAATTCTGTTTTTTTTTGTTTTTGTTTTTTAATACTAGTTGTCCTTATAAAAACAGGACTGCCCAGTTTGTATGCCATTTTCGAAAAATTTCGCCAAGTATTATGCTGTACTCGTAACTTCTAAATAAAGGCTGCCATGTGTCCATTTGATTCCGTATAAAAACAAAAATGCAGAGTTTGTGCTCCATTTTGGACAACTGTTGCCAAGAATATTATATACATTTTACAATATTTTTTCTATTTTAATGACATTCTTTTGACATTGCTGAATTGACATTAATTATTCAATGGCTGTAGCTTGTTACAGTGTAGTTTTTGCATATCTTTAATGTCTGTCATTGTGAACAATTTGCAATGCCCATATTTAAGGACATCAGTTTAGACTATTTCTTTTTATTTCTTCAGTGAAAAAAAACATTAAATTCTTTTAAATATTTCAGTAGTTCAATTTTGCTGCATTTACATGTATTTTTTATTAAACATGTCAAAATTTATTTGTAAAAACAAAAAATGTGTATTTTTTTCTCCTGATTTAGTATAACTTTTTTTTTAATAGTGGAGTAATTGTTAAGATTCTTTAATCAAATTTGTAACTAAATAGGGATGTGCACGCATTTTATGTTAAAATTACTGGTCTGGAATTTCTTTTCAATTCACCTGGAAAAGTCAGGGAATTTCAATGTGTCTGAAGAGTGGCCACCCTGATATTTCACATGCCACTCAATTTAATTTTATATTTACAATTATAATTACAAAACGTTCAAGAACTTTTAAAATAAGTTCTTCTCCAAACTGAGTGAAGATAATTTCATTTCTTCCTTGCTCAAGAGTACAAACTCTCCCAGTTGCAGTAACAGGCTCTACTTTTTGCAAAATGGTCTCACCTGGCACATTCAATACGTCACTCGGTTGAGGATGAAAGTAAGAAAAGGTCCCTTAGGATGTAGGAAGCTTACTTTATAGTCGCTCGTAACATTATTCTTCTCAAGAATACATGCAAGCCACAAAGATCCTTTATAGACTATATAGTGCCAAATCCAGATTCAATTTTTACTAAATTAGTTGGTGTAATATAGTCGAATGCTGTCACACGTTCAGTAAACCGGTGTTCACTACAGTAATAATGCTTAACAAGAAGCCAATTTTCAGAAATTGGGTAAAAAGAATGAAGTTTTTGAGTACAGCACAGTTGATGAGTATGAAGAAGTTAAAGAAATACTGTCGCCACAGTTGAATGACTTTAAGGCAATCATGGGTACTCAAAAACTTCATTCTTTCTACCCAATTTCTGAAAATATACTTCATGTTAAGCATAATTACTGTAGTGAACACCAATTTACTGAACGTGTGACAGCATTAGACTATATTACACCAACTAATTAAGCAAAAATTGAATCTGGATTTGTCACTATACTCTATAAAGGATCTTGGTAGCTTGCATGTATTCTTGAAAAGACGAGCGACTATATAGTTAGCTTCCTACATCCTAAAGGACCTTCTCCTTCTTTCTTTTATCCTCAACCAAGTGACGTATTGAATATTTGAATGTGCTAGGTGAGACCATTTCGCAAAAAGTAGAGCCTGATACTGCAACTGGGAGAGTTTGTACTCTTGAGCAAGGAAGAGATGAAATTGTCTTCACTTGTTTGGAGAAGTACTTATTTTAAAAGTTCTTGAAAAGTAACGTTTTGTAACTGATTGTAAATACAAAATTAAATTTTGAGTGACATATGTGAAATATTAAGTGTGTAGCAAATTGTTAAAATTGAAAAGAACATATGTGGGCTGAATGTTTGAAACAACTGGTTAATAAGTTATGTACTAAGTATATGTTATTCCGTGTCAAATCAATTAATAGTTTGAACCTTGATACCTCAGAAATCGATCATTTTTGGTACAGTGATAGTACCAGTAAAGTTTACAAAAACTGTAAAATTTCAGATTTTGGGGGCTTTTAGATTTTCAGTTATTTACTTTTATTAAAGACATTAAGGGACTATTTGTGTGCCAAATTTCATAGTCGGTCGTTAAGGGGTTCCTATGGAAATTAAATTTTTTGTAATTTAGCCAATTTCACTTATAGTTTAATACAAAAAAAAAATAATTTTCATAGGAACCCATTGGCTTCCCATTATGAAACTTGGCATACAAGTAGTCCATAAAGCATATATTTTTTTTTCAAAAAAATTAAAAGGAGTGTTTTTGAGATTTAAAAAAAAATTTTTTGAAGCTTTTCAAAAAATTCAAATTTGAAATAGCATAGTCATGTTATATATCAAATTAAGACTCATTAAAAGCAAAAGAAAATAACACTAATTTAAGCTCTCTAGGTTAAATAGTAAGTCTCATTTATAAGCATTTAAAAAACGATATTTCGGTATAATTTTTTTAAATACATGATTTGGAAGAATTAAAAAAAAATATATACTAGGAAGAAATTTTAAAATAATATGCTACTTAGGACAAATTTTAAAAAAAAAGTTGATACTGGGGTGAAATGTTAAAAAACACAATACTAAATTAAAATAATTTGATACTTTTAAGAAAATAAAAAAAAATACCTGGAAGAAGTTAAAAAAGCCTTATACTTAAAAGAAAATAAACATGATACGTACAAGAAATAAAAACACAATTCTGGGAATTTTTTTAAAAACATTAAACACAATATTATATTTCATAATGTAGTAGATTATAATTTTTGCAATTTTTAGAAATAATTGTGAAACAGTTTGTTCTGTGTATCTAGAAACATGTTCTACTTGGGCTCTGTGCCCTTACTCACTGTTTTCACTCTTAAAAATCATCACAGTTGCATGATACCACCATTGATCAGAGATGTGTAGTTTTAGCATGCTAAATTAAAATTTAAAATAGCCTATAATTGTAATTTAAAATAGCCTATAAACTTAATTACAATATTATTAATATTGTTTTTTTTATATATTTTTAGTATTGAAGTTTACTTTTAAAAAATTAACTCTTTAAAAATTGCAAAAATGTTTTAAGTATTATGTGTTTTAATATATCCCAAAATTTTATTCTGTATTTTTAAGTTATTTTCAATTTAAAATAGCTTATCTTTTAGATTTAAAATTATATTTCATAATGTAGTAGATTATAATTTTTGCAATATTTAGAAATAATTAGAATTAAAAATATATTTAAATATAAACTGAAAATAAAGGAAAAAAACATTTTTGCATTAAAATTATTGTATTAACAATATATAATATAAATTAAAATAAAAATTTTATTACATATGAACAGAGTGATTCTATAGTATTGTGAATTTTGCATATATGACACATTTGATATATCGTATCTGTGTAAAAATATGATTTAGATGAATGTATTTTAAATTTTAAAGATACTGTTTCAGATTGTGTTGATTTCAAATTTATAAATTCAAGTACATTATTGAAATCAACACAATCTGAAAATTTGACATCTATTATAAAAATATATTCACCTGACTCAATATGTTTGTTTTACAAAGATGCATAAAACTTTGTAAATATCATGTCTGCAACATGCACTATTCTGTAGAGTTGTCCAATGTGTGATAAATATGTATATAAACACGTAATAAATACGTGTAGAAACACAATATAAACACGTAATAAATACGTGTAGAAACACAATATAAACATGTAATAAATACATGTAGAAACACAATATAAATATGTATGGGAATACATTATAAATGCGTATGGGAACGCATAAATACATATGGGAACACGTTATAAACATGTATGTGGATATACGTAAGAAACACGTATGTGAATATACGTAATATACACGTATATGATATGTAATAAACATGTATCTGGATACGTAATAATAACGTATGTGGATATACGTAATATACACGTATGTGATACGTAATTAACATGTATCTGGATACGTAATAATAACACATGTGGATATACATAATAATAACGTATGTGGATACGTAATATACACGTATGTAGATACGTAATAATAATGTATGTGGGTATACGTAATAATAACGTATGTGGATATACGTAATAATAACGTATATGGATACGTAATAAACACGTATGTGCATATACGTAATAATAACGTATGTGAATATACGTAATATTAACGTATAAGGATACATAATAATAATGTATAAGGATACGTAATAATAACCTTTTTTATAACGGTTGGTATACCGTATTCTAACGTACCATTTTTGCGTAATAATTACGTATGGCCTGACACGTAAAGATTACGTATTGCTTGATACGTAAGAATTACGTATTTGTGCTACCTGGGTAAGATACTTTGGTGAATTGCTAACCATAATGGGATGTGTTGCTAAGTATAGTTATAAATCAAAATCGATCAAACATGTTTTGTAATTTAAAATGCACACAATCATTGTCAATGCATATTTGCTGTTTTCATGTATTACACTAAAAATACATATTTTTAACACTGTGACTATTAAATTCAGAGGTGTGGTGGTGCTGAAATGCAGTCCAAAATCTAAATTTCAGAGTTTGGAACTTAATGTACATATCCACTATTTCTTAAATTGTACCTAAATAGTGTGTTTAACTGACAGAAAATGTGAAAGTTTGAGAATCATTGGTTTGGAGAGGAAAAGGGGAAACTGCCTTAAAGTTAATGTCTTAGTCAAAAGCAGAGACATTTTATTTCATAGTTGACCTTGTATTCAAGTGATGAATGTGATCATGTGATCATGTGTCGTTTGATCTCTATACTGTTCATTTTGACAAACAAAACCCTTGGGAAATAATTAGCCTAATCAATTCCTATTTGTTGATAGATATTTTATGAGTCAGAATATCATGAACAAGGTAAACTAAACTAACGTACATATTTTTAGATATATATGATTTAACAATTCAACTGAATGATGGCGAACTTATATATCATATTCTGGAAAAAGCACATAACTCGTGAAGTTTGTAGCCGAACTACAAAATTTGAGAAGTTTATAAAACTCCAAAAGTTGTTAAGTTGGTGATATTTCACCATATTCATCCACAAGGTCAAGCGACTCAAATTATGTATGACAGTGGTTTTCTGTTACATATTTGTAACAATATGTTATGAACATGGTGAACTGAACTAACTGACTTTTTAATTAACCAATTAATAATATGACCACCATGGCATTCATTCTGATAGATGAAACCTGGTGGATATAATTTGGCTAATCATTCACTGCATTCTGAAATAAATTTTATGAGCGAGAACTATTGTGAATGTGGTGAATTAAACTAACAGCTTCTATTTTTAGACATATATAATATAAAATGCATAAAAGTAATTGAATTTGTGGATTGATTGTGATTTTCACTTTTGAAAACTATATCAAACTTTTAGAAAAATTGAATAAAGTTTTAAATTGGAAAATAGTTGTTTTCAATGCTGTACTAATTTTCTTTGTAAGTGATATAAAATGAATTCTCTTTTGTTTTCTTTATTTACTACCATTAATTTCTCTGTTTCTCACAAATATATTATATATTGCCATTGTTATTTAATACTTACACTATTTTTTCTAATAGTCATTTATGATGGATGCCCCCAGTCCTTCAGCATGGGTATATGGTGGGACAGAACTCTATTTGACAATGAAGCTACTCATGCCTGCCCTAAAGGATCTGTAGGTAAGAATTGAATTAACTGCTTTCTGAACTGTAATTTTACTTTGCATATCAGTATCATCTTTTAAGATAGTTTGGTTTCATCTAAAAAGTGTAGTGCAGAGTGTGAATTCCAAATCACAGGGATCCCTATATATATTGATATCTTAACCCTTTCGCAACGGCGGCATTCCAGAACTGCCGTAGCCCAAAGTACGGAGCGCTTCGCTTCCAAACTGTTCCCAGGAGACAATTTTTTTGCACTAAGCCTAACTCTCAAAATAAATTCACTAAGAATCACCTATTCAACACAGAAATCTACTATTTTCAGGAATAAAAGAAATAGTTATTTTCTATTTGATATATATTTTTCATACAAATCTGAATACAAAATACTCGTTAGTTGCTCCCATTTTTTTATCCGAAATAAATGCATAATTTCACTGCCTCTAAAACCCAAACAAAAAAAATTACTCTCTTATATTCCTATGATTCACCAACGAAAACATAAAGCTGAAATAAAAAAAAAACCGAAACTCAATTATAAAATTGTTGATGCTGCGAGAATTCCTCTGTCTGTTTATATTATTAAATCATGTTTCACTGCTCTAAATGGAGAAATAATTCATTGGATCCTCCTTATACCAAGGTCATGTATCTGCAAAATACGTTGAAGTTAGTTCCACAGACATTTAACGCCATCTAGTAGACAAATTAAAACGTTCCATGTGAAAGCACGCATACGTGCCACTCACTGTTTACGGTAAAGTTTCCTCCGTCACGAGTGCGTACCGTCCGTCCTTGAATGCAAATTCGCAGCCGATACGCGGGCATGCCAATTGTCTCGAATGGGTTAAAGTAGAAATCAACTTATTATCACTATGAAAGAGACTTTTTGGAGTATATGAAAATATTTTGAAATATAAAAGAAAGGCCCTCAGGATAACATGCCTTCTGAGTGCTTTTGTGTTTTTTTCCATTAAAAGCATGACTAAAAGTGATGTCCTTTACTGACACTGGTTAGAAGTAATTACCTTATTAGAAACTTCCTTAAGATATACTTATTAAATTTTAGTGTATTACTAAATTAAGATATAATTATTACTCAAATTTTGTCTATTAGTAATTTATATTTTGAATTGTATTATGGAATGTTTTGTTCAATATATTTTTATTCTCATAAAAATTAACTAGATATTCCTACATCTAATAAGCATGTAAGCATGATATGAGAATTGTAAGCATGGATATGAGAATTAATATACTACAGCAGTGTTAAAATTAATAAACTTTATTTTGAAATATAATTTTTTGAATAATATTAAGTACATTTTCCAAGTCCAGTATAATACCATCTCAGAATATTTCAAGTTGTTAATATAAATTGTGGTTGCCCATTTAGGCAAAGCTACTAGGTATTGTGCTCAAGATACTGGGTGGGAAGAACCAGATCTCTTCAAATGTACTTCGGAAACTTTTCATGAACTAGCTGACCAGGTACTTTATTTTCCTATTATTCACTATTTCTGTATTTATTATTCTTCAATTATTCAATTATTTGTAAATTATTTTATTAAAAATCTTTGATGTAAACTCAGATGAACTGTAGAAAATCAAAACTTCAAGATTCTTTTCATATGTTAGATGTTTGAATATAATTTGAAATTTTCATTTAAATTGGCCAGTAAGATTATTTATGTTAAATACAAGAAGTTCAAATTTGTTCTGTTGGATATTTCAGTATCATGAAATGTTTATTGTAAATACTAATGAAGTACTAGTGCATTTTTTTTTTTTTTAATTTAACTCATTCAGGACCACCGTAATGCATACCCAACAGAGGGATTTTCCTTTCTCTTTCCCACTGATGTATATTTGCTACAAGATGAGGATGACCACTGGAGCCCACTTATGCCTATGCACAACATAAGATTGGAACATTTTATTAATATTTTTCAATAACAGTAAATGGCACTAGAATCCCATAATTTTTGCAAAGCTAGTTACGTAAATCATTGATCTTCTCACTTGAGTTTGTTTTTAGTTTACATGAGAATGTGGATAAAGTCAATTATACAAAGGTACAAAAGTCAATTGTACAAGGTGTTCTAGTGGTTGTGATGTTGACTGAGAGATTAGACAGACATGTTGATTGAGTTGACTGATAGGCATGTTGACTGAGAGATTTAAAGGGATGATTTTTTTTTCTATGGTAGTTATTCTGTGTTTATTTTAATGAAGAATGTCAGGTGGCTCACATTTTTGACAAACGGTGGTGGGGTCAGGTCCTTCAAATGCAATAACACCCAAGTATTTCTGTGGTAATGTTAGATGTATTTTAAGCAAAATTTATTTGACCCTATTTTTGCTTATTCTGCAATTTCCACTGCAACATGAATGTAGCAAAAATTGCTCACCTCATGATTTCTGTGGGCATTGATTATTCCTCCTCTATTTATTTACTCATACTGCTTTTTACCTGTTTGGGCACTGTTTGTCTTATATGTATATAAAATTTAAGCTTTTAAATTATATTTCATCAAAAAAAATGATCATAGTTGTCCACTGCATTCTTTTTTAAACAAAAGATTGGTGAAAAAATCATTGGGGGAAAAAATCGTGCATTTTTTTAAATGACATTGTTTCTACACCCTCGCCAGTTAGAGAGTTAATGCAATTTTTTTTTTGCCGCATTTTTTTAGTATCAGAAAGTGCTCAAGCCGGGAGTAACAGACAATTCTCGCTATGTGCAGCCTCACAAAACACTTCATTCACTTGCCAGTCATAAACGGGTTAAATACTATTAATTCTTTGAATATTTGTCTTTTTATAATATTTCTGAAAGCCTATGATTTGGGGGAAGAGATGTTTCTAATGGTATTGCCTGCAGGCATCAGAATATTTTTTCTTCTAAGGAAGACTTAGCAACGAATAAAAGCACAGTAATACAACCACTTCGAGGATATGCTGGATCTCCCTTGTCAGTGCAAGAAAACCAACAAACCTGAAAATCCAAAAGAGGAATGGTCCCCATCCTCGAAGTGGTTGTATGCTGCATTATTATGTTATTTGCGTTTTTATACATTGCTTAAGTTTTGTTTATCCTCTGCACAAAATGTACAAAATGTATTTTACTTATTGATTTTTTCTTCTGTTGAAATTTTGCACTCTAAGGATAACCAAATCACTCTAAAAATTAAAAATTTTGGTATATGCTTCAATTCTTTTATTTTGAATGAGAAACTTTTCTTTTTTTTAATGCATTTATTGATATATGAAAGTCTATTCAAATAAATACTTGGTAAGAAAATGTGTCTAAATCAAAATTTATACCCGAATTTGATTATCAGGTTTCTCATTTTGCAATTATTCTATTTCAAAAGAAAACTATTGATAATCATATTAGTGATATGATAATTACAAGCATTTTATTTGATAATTGAAAGTCAAGTAGAGGTAAGCTTATTTGTCAATTACTCTATTTTGATGCAATAAGTTCAGCGTGCATCAAAAGTCGAAGTTTTTCTCTACATGCTGAATTTTAAAATCTTACTGCTTATGTAAATATAAACATCATGATTACTATAGAAATTACTGTAAAAAATTTAAATGCTCACTGAAATTTGTACATTTTGTAATTTAACCCATTATAAAAATTAAAACCCTAATTTACTAAAACAGAAGGAACTACCATTTTATTTGTTAAATGAAGATAAATATTTACAAAATAATGATAAAGTGTTTAAGTTGCATACAGCTTTTTCTTTAAATGACTGATTTTCATTACAAATAGTATATTTTGTATATATATTCATTAAACTGGGTTTAGACTGGATATAAATTTAAATTATAATGCATATAAATTAGATCAGGCTTGGAAAATGTTCAAAATTACTTCATATCAGTAATTCAGAAAATCTCTCCATGTGGGCTTTACCTCCTAATTTACTTAAAACAGTTAGTTAAAGTCACTATACTAATATTATTTTATTCCTCCTTTTTATAAAATTATTTTATTATTATTTCATTTTTATTATTTCAACTTATACATTCAATTCATTACTTATATTGTATATAATACTTTTTATCATTTTTGTTTCAGCTTGCTGTTATTGAACGTGATAAACTGCCATTGAGTACATATCTAGCTGTGAAAATATCATCAGAGCTGCAGTTAGCCACTAATATAACCAAGGATTTGTATGGCAGTGATATTCTTATTGTGGACCGTATGCTGTATCATGTTTTAAAATATGAAACTCAACAAGGAGGCCTTAATTTGACTCACAGACAAGATAAAGATTTTATTCAGGTTTATTGCCCTCATTTTAAATAATTGGTACAAAGATGAAAAATAGAGATTTATTAAATACACTAAATTAGTAATGTTGGCAGTTTTTCCTATCATTCTTATAATATCTGATCTAACATTTGGCCTTTGTAGCATATTTAATTTTTTTTTTTTACTGTGTATTACTTTAAACATTTTTATAGACTATGTGATATAAACAACTGTTTTTGCTCAATGTATACAAAAGTTGTTGAATTATACTTGCACATTGCACATATACTTTTAAAGTTTTATTATTATTATTACAAAAAAATTATAACTCTTGTCTCCAAATGTAGCATTTTGACCTTCAGATTCATAGATATGACTGAATTAGAACTAAACATCTTAATTACACACACATCACTGTGCGATGCAGCATACAGTTGTTATGGACCACAGTATTGTGCATTGCATAATAAATACATCAGCAATTATTTTCTTATGAAAGAAAAATGCTTATATGTAATTTGATGCTATGACTTTGAAAATGGTATCCATTCTTGCACATCATATTTGCAATTGTGACGTGCATTTGTGTAATTTCAGATTATATGAATTTCTGAAATTTGGCATATAATATTTCTAAAATGAGCATTAACTATCAATTTTGATAAAAATAACAGATTGTTCTAGCAAGCCATATTTAATATTTTATTCCAAATAGGCCAGTAAATTGCATAATTTTGCTAGCACAAAAAAGAAAGTGTAAATAAGACAACAATAAGCCATATTTAATATTTTATTCCACATAGACAAATTGCATAATTTTGCTAGCACAAAAAAGAAAGTGTAAATAAGACAAAAATAAGCCATATTTAATATTTTATTCCAAATAGACCAGTAAATTGCATAATTTTGCTAGCATAAAAAAGAAAGTGTAAATAAGACAAAAATAAGCCATATTTAATATTTTATTCCCAATAGACCAGTAAATTGCATAATTTTGCTAGCACAAAAAAGAAAGTGTAAATAAGACAAAAATGTTTCATTCTTGAGAAATGGTCATTATGTATATATAATTTGTTAAAATCAAACATAATTATAAATAGAAAGTATATAATGTTTGCTAAAACTTTATGAATTGTAACAGTTACAAATTTTGTGCATCATAGTTTTTCAACTATAGTCTGAAGAATCTCATTTCTGATCCTCACACTTTTTCAGAGCTTGAAAATCTTATAGGTCATGGTTTCTCTAAAATTTTGTACGTAAACCTTTAAAAGTAAGCATCTTTTTGAACAAAACATGGTCTATGGTTAAAAACTTAACATAGATATAAAAATATATGTTGATACAATGAGCAAAAAAATATATTGTAAATTTTATCAGTATATATGAAAAACTGCTTTAAAATTTTATTATTAACTGTGTATCTTTGAGTAAGCAGATTTTGTAGTTTTAAGAGTTTTATCACAAATGCATGATTCTAATCAGAATGTTCTGAAACTAAGTACATATTGGTTGCAAATTTACGTTTTAAATTTGTAAAAATATTTATGACTTTGGGCAGGTTTTATCTATATTTTTGAACTAACTTGTGTAAAAAGTTTTATTTTTTATGCTATCATCTAGAGCAAACAGTGCACAACATGTCTACAAAATATACTCAGAGTTTAAGATAAGCATATTTAAAATTCAGATATGATTCAAAAATTATCACTAAATATCTAAGTCTAGCAATTTAAAATTAGTTAAAATCAACTATAAAATTCAAGATCAGTGAAAAGTATCTTTTTTGCAGGCTAATGTAATTTTTGCATAATTATACTGCCTAATTTTCCTTTATGCTTTGTATGGTGTTTTTACTTGCACTAGATTACTGCATTATTGCTACTAGATTGCTCAATGGGCATACTAAACATGTCCTTAGGTCACCAACAAAGCATCAGCACTAAAATCAAGACCAAATTTACAAAAAGTTACAAAACCAATTTAAATTTGTTACAAAACTAAAAGTTTTAAAATTAATTTTTCAAAGTTAATTTTAAATCTTTGAATTTATATATTTCAAAAGTTTTAGAATAAAGAATAATAAAATGTAATGAGTTTAATTATTTAAATGTTATGTGTAATGCAATAAAATGCATTCAAAATAATTGCATTGATCCAGTCCCTTTTTTCAGTACAGCAATACCTCGTATAGTCCGGGTAATTGGTTCTACCAATATCCGGGATTGTTTGAAACTGGACTAATTGAGGAACTAAATAATACAATAAATGGTAATTGGTTTAAAAAAAAAAGAATGAAATTTCTCCCTGATTTTTATAAATAAATCGAGATTAATAAATTCAAATGTCTTTATTAGAAATAATTTTTAAAAATGCATGTTTTTTGTAATTCGTTTTTTATTCTCTAAAAATTGCAATATCGATGTCTGCACATTTTTCTTTGACCTTTTTTCTTCATATAATTCTTTGTAGAATGAATTGCATTGTTTATCATTTGGCAAATTGTAAGGCTACTTTCAATATTGGGATCAGCTTCCATAATTTGCTCTGGCAAGGTTTCAACCATTCCAATAATTTTTTATAATTGTTTGGCTGTTAATTTTCGTACAGGCACTTCAAAACAGTTGGACAGCAGTTGTGATCGCACTGAACTGCAATCAGAGTAGCATCTTTCACATCAATATTCACCTGATAGTGTCACCACCCCCATTAAGCAGTCACTGTTATGGCTGTCTATGTGAAACTGACGTTGAAAGAGAAACCGCAGAAACATAATGCCGCGTTTACATTCTCGCCGTGTCTAGGTACATACATATACAATGGAGAACCCCAGAATAATTGAAATATGTATCGTATCATATAATTTTAAAATCACACAAAAAGAGACTTGACTGTATAAAATGAAAAAAACTGATCATTTATGTATAAAAAAATAATTTTGTGTACTAATTTTTAAGAATTTACTTTTATTTTGCTCAATTAAAATTTAGTTTGTATTGAAATTTTCAAATCAGACTATAGTGAATCCAGACTGATCAAAGCCGGGCTATGCGAGGTATTGTTGTACTAGGAAATATACAGTATAATGTTATATATTTTAAAAGAATAGATATATAACTGTGGTTTAAATTCCAGTCTATATAAATAAGATGGAATCTCTATAAGGTGACATTATGCAGAATCTGATTGGAAAATAATAATGGCTTTATTCCCCATATTTAAATTTGGGTTACAGTGTAGTATTTGTAATTTAGGGTGGATAAAATTCAAAATTTTTGTGACCTAAAATGAGTATAAAATCTGTGTTAAACATGCTGTATGTATTTTTAAGCAAACTTAACTTTTGTAACAGTTTAGTTTTGGAAGATGTCTTTAAACAGTTTTATTTATATTTCTTTCAAATGCATTGTTTTATTAATGGTTATGGTAATGCATATTTTTAAAGTTTTGCCTAAAATAAATAATTTTACTGCTCTAGATTGCAGAATATGTTTTACAAAATTGCAATTTGCATATGCAATTTGCACAGAAGGTGCTATGAAATCAGTTTCTGATGCTTTCATAACCTATTTCGTAAACTATTGTTAATATTTTTTGAATTTGTTCTTTTCTGTTATTTAGAGTCTTGTTGAGTCTGCCAGCAAAATTTTAGAGCCAAGATACACATTGATGTGGGACAGAATAGCAACATTTACTGGAACAGGACCTGAGCATTTGTTGCTAATGTTTGAAAAGTATGGAAAAACTTTAACACAGAACCAAGAGGATACTTTTACTGAGCCCTTTGAAATTGCATCTAAAAATATGAGTAAGAAAGAAATTGCTATCCGTTTATTTTGAATTAAGCACTATATATACATACATTTATATATATATATATATATATATATATATATATATAAGTAATAAAGATGAATTAAAATAGAATTACACACACACACACACACATATATATATATATATAATTTGACAATGTTCAGTTTACCAGATGTGCTAATTCTAAATTTTTAATTACCATTAATGAGTTATGTATTGTAAACACTTAATACAGTAAAATTCTGGTTATCAGTAATCAGCTTAACCGAAAGTCCTTATTTTTATTCGTATTTTATATGCATATTAATTTAATTTATGCTTTATTATTTTACCTACACTTATATTTTTTTAATGTTTTTAATATTGAAAATATTGTTGAATGTGCATTGATGATAATAACTGATTGACGTATGTGAGATGTATTAATATGTGATACAGTAGTGATTTTAATAAAATATGTGAGATGCATAGTACATAGTAAAAAATAGACAGATGCTTCTTTCTTTTACTATTATGTATATAGAAGGATTTTATTTCCTTACAAATTTTATAATTATTTTCTTTTGCTGCCCAATTTGGCATCCCTTCAAAGCTGTCTTGCAACACTGCCTTTTAAACAATAGCACATCAGAAAATGATACATCGTCTTGTACTTCAATATGTAGAAGTACTGTATCTAGGATCCTGGCAGCTTCAGTGTGTCGAAGGAATGTGAAAAACCCAGACTACTCGACTCGCCCTAAGGCATGAGCAGCAATTTGAATGGCCGGGAACAGCTTCAGTGTGCTTGATGTTGGTATTCCTCATCTCATCAGGCTCTTCTTGGATAGAAATTTCTTCTATATTAACTGCAGCAATTATTTCTGCATCCCTCAACATACTGTGCATCAATGTTTGTTGTAAGCCAGACCCCGATATCTGAAATCCTGGGAAGCCACTTGAACACGTCCAAGAATACTTGAATATTAAAAACTGCATTACTGTCCACAGTTCCACCCAAATAGGCTTTTACATGCTCAAACTCATTTTCATATACTTGCGACTCAACCTCAGGCCATAATTTATTTCCTCCTGGATATCCAAAAATTTCTATGGAACCTTGATTAACAAAAAATGCTTTTGCTAGTATACCTAATGCTGCTCATGATTTAAAATATGTGCAAATTTTTATAGTATTCTAAATGATAGTGTTATTCCAAACATTCTATTAAAATATTTAAAATATTTAATTTTTATGAAAATAAGTGTAAAGTCTTGGGGTTTTTTTATGCAATTTCTTCACAGGCAGATATGAGGAATAACACATCCTTATCCTGTTTGTAAACAAATTTACATAAAATATGAAATTATATTAATATATGGCGAAATGAAAGCACCAAAATGGTATTGGAAGACATACCAATACTTTTTTTATTTTGTTTCACCAATTTGCTAAATACAGTACATCCAATAGCCATAATATATAATTCATTCAAAAATTGTGCACTCTTCATTTATAAAATTTCTTTTGTATTCGTTTCTTTGTTATTTAAATTTGAAAAATTTGAGTAAAAATCGTCTGCCATATAAACACATTTGATTTAATTGTGTTGCTGAGTAATATGAAAAAAATTTTCTCAAGTAAATAAACAGAAATAATATCTGTGCAATGCTATTTCTATGAAATGTTTGTTTTTAACACTTTCTAACATAGTTGTAAAGTGTTTATGACTTTGTTCATTCTGTTTGTCTTCTCATGATAACTGCTGTAATAATGGCTTTATCAAAATGAAATTTTAATATGCTGTTGAGATGGTCTGTGGGACTTATGGGAATGTAAAAGAATAATGTCACCCAATTAGTTTTGGATTTAACCCAGGTTGAAAAAATGAAATACATGGAACTCTTTTCAAACATTTTTTAAGCAGAGTTAAAATTCACAAATTGTTTTGAAAATCATAGAAACTATTCAAATTATCACGTAAAATGTATAATAAAAATTTCATCAAAATATGTTAAGTAGTTTTTTAAATAAAAATTGAAATAATAATTACACCCGTATTATATGAAGATATAACATAACTCATTGCAAAATAAAATATGGCATCCATTATTTTTAGTGAAAATCGTGATTTTTAAGGAATGCTTGTATGTATATTTAGTGTTGCATCCGTCCTAAAACCACTTTATTTTTGCATATTATCTGTGTATCTAAATTCTGTGCCTACTCAATTACAATATGTTTTATTTTAAATGTTCACTAAACTTTAATTGTTTTACAGTGAAGCCTAATTTTAATGTATGCAGAATGTAAACAAATCAAACAAGTCAACAAAATCGAGATGAGTTGTATAAGAATTATTTAGCTCTGGAGTCTGGAATATGAGTGATATGAATGAAATATTCATAGATTTTGCATAGAGAAACAGACAATTTTATAGTATTGCCTTTTTTGATAAAGTTCCAAGTTTCCAAGTAAAATAAATTATTGTAGTACTGTGATAATTTAAAAAATATCATTGCTGAATGCATCTCATTTTATAGATGTTTATATAAAATTTCATTTCAGTTGGAAAGTGTTTCATAATCAATTCTTTATGCATGATTAATCTTTCTTGTTTATTATTATCACAACAACTTCTGGTCCTAGAAAATCCAAACACAGACTAAATTTTAAGTAGGACTATTCCAAGGATACTCAAAAAATTTTTATGAAATTTGGTGAACCATTGTGATGATGAAACAAACCGATAGATTTTCAATTTTATTCATTCTATGGTTATTAAGTGGATCAAAAGATTGCACAAAATATTAATTAATCGAGAAATGAGTGCCAAATGCATAAAAATGTGCCTTTTAGAATCTAGTATGAGCACTTGTCAATCAAAATACAGTTACAGTATATCTTAATTTCTAATACCAGAATTTGAAGGTTTGAACTCACTATGCCATCTGTATTGTCAGAAAAGATATATTGCAGAAAATCATATTTTACGGTAGAAAGAAAATATTTAGAACTTTTAATTTTTATGAGCAAGCACCTAATTAATATATAAACAGTGTTATAATTAGTTATTTTTTATTTAAAAAAATTCACTTTTTGTCATCAATCATTTTACAATGTGTATAAATTTACAATTTGAAGTGGAGCCTACATTCTTGAGCAGATATAAGAACAAAGTGCAATTTCTGATCTGTTCAACATTCTCATATCTCTGTTTGTTATATACAGGATGCTATCATGTTCAATGTAACTCACTTTGAATCAAAACTAATTGCATTAATCATAAGATCCTGAGAAAATTCCAATTTTCTTATTCAGATCTCAATCATCCATTGCATCTAACTTTAAAGGTTTAGTTTCTCAGGCATCATTGTAAAGAACTCTTATCTTGGTAGGAAATTGAACATCAATCTCAAGCTGGCCAGATAAGATTATTCATTAAAATGCTGAAGCAACTTCTTTTCTTTCTATGTTTTAAGTAGATCCTATAATTCATGATATCCCATCAAATAATACAGTAGTACAATATCTATCAATTTCAGTGACTGTGATTAATAGTTAAACTCCCAAATTTTTATTGTCTAATTTTCAAATTACACATTTAATTAGTTTCAGTATTTTATCAAAATAATTTTATTTTCTGTTTTATTAGTTTTTGGTTTGGATACCGTATCAGTGTCTGAACTCTGGTCTTATCCACCTGGGCATCAATCATCTGCGAGCTTGAATGCAACCCTGTCTCCTGAAACTTCAAAATTCTTGGAAATCAGCAATCCAGGAGAAGGTCCAGCTGTATTTATACCAAAATATAACAACTTCCCTGTGCGTAGACGGTATTTAGATGATGTAACCAAAGCTTTAATATCTCTAAAAAATCTCAATATTAAATCTACTGATGGTGAGTGAAGTTACTTTATTTTTTGTTTAAATTAGCATTGACAAAAAATATAGGGGTTCTGAAAAGTCTCGAACCCATGAATTTTTTTCCAGCTTAAGACTACATGTGATTTGGATGGTAATGTCAAAGAAACTCAAAAAGTTGCTGCTGTTGCATGATTCCATTCACATGGGCTTATCTCATACACAGCACCACTTATATGCTGTTAAGTTGGCATATGTGTAATCCAGTTTACACTGTATGGCTGACTGCTAACTATAAAGGGAAATTTAATTCTAAACCAAAATAAATGCATTACTTGCAAATAAATGTAATCTTCCATGTGTGATCTGGACAGTGTGTAATGTGAAGAATAAGCCAATCAAAGATGTTTCTGCTTTTTTACTCTGTTGCCCACATACTGAAATTTGCATGTGGTGCATGTGGAAAAGTAGAAATTCAACCTGCTGGAAAAGTAACAGTAAGCAAAAACTGCTCTACAAGCTTGTTTATGTACAGTATTCATGAAACAGGTCACAAGGTCATGTTGCAGATGCATCCATTCTAAAGCTAACCTTACACTGCATATTTTTACTCTTATTTACAATATGTGCTTTACATGTTTATCCTTATGCTACATACGTTTTACCAGTAGATGTACTGCACTGCATTGTTTAGATTTTTTATATTGGGATAGACAGCAGCACATGCCTCTGTAATTCTCTCACTAGATGATGTAAGATTTTTATAGCATACATCGGGTACATTCAGGAATCCCTAAAATGCATATCCCAAATTATAATGCCCATTTTGCTGATTCTCCCCTTCTAATCCATGGATGAGATTCCAGACTTTTCAGGCATTCTGTTGATATGTGCTTTATCAAAGTTGTGAATTCATAGAGAAATTTATTTTTATGAAAAAAGAAAATATTTCTTTTTTATTTATTCTATCTCATTTATTTATTTGTTGCAAAAATATTTGTTTTTATTATTTCTGCATTGTATATATCTATACACAATGGATTACTGTAAACTCTGTATATAAATTTTAAATTAATTTTTTGGGGGAACATGCATGTTTCAGAAAATGTTCTCATCCCTCAAAGCTTGTTTTTACCAGAAACTTGTTGCCTGAAGACATTTAACTGCATATTAAAGCCTAAATTATACACGTTATGTTTCTTATGTTTTTGTTTTAAGATGAAAGGGTAAATATGCAATCAATTACATGATTATCTTTTATTGTAGTGCTTTTATATTTTCTTGTTACATTTAATGTTAGAAGCAAAGATTAGGAGTTGTTTTATATAAAGCAGTATTATTTAATTTTATTTATTGAAACAGGTGTTCATGATATTTTATTTAATAAAGTATCAAGAACACCTGTGCAAAATGCATAAAATATTGAACTCTGTAATCAAGCATTTAGTGTATATGTTAGTTATATGTTGAAATATATTAGTAAATATCGCAGAATTTTATTTTAAATATGTTATTCTTTCAACATTTATACTCATATTAATCGTATTAATTAAGCAAGAGATGTTTTGTTACTGAAGAAACTAGGGATGAAAAAGTTTAATCTATATATTAAACCAATATTTTAATTATGTTTATATTAATAGTTATATCTATTAGACATTCTAATTATCATAGGTGGATTAAACTTAATAAATTATACCTCTGATGTGATTAATAAATTTTACCTCTGATGTAATGAGAACATCTGTGGTGTATCTGAGTAAAATGATCTGTGATTAGAAACTTTTTAAAAACTTGATGTTTAAATTTTAAAACATCATATTGTGTCCTTTTCTTTTTATATTTATTATACTTTATAAATCCTAACTTTAATCATCATTAAAAACTAAGAAAGCGCCCTAAACAATAAAAGCCAAATTAAAAAATATACAGTTGTAAGATAAAACACTCAGTAGAAGGCTAAAGTATTGGGGAGCATATACTAAAGTTTTTCACTTCTGATCTCAAAACTAATTGAATCTCTAACTTTCTTTAGAACATTGATATGCATATATTACATTTATAGAATTTTGTTTGTTTATCACTAAATCTAAAATGTGTCTAATTTACTTGGAACAAAAGTAAAAATGTCGAACTATCAACTGCATCAGAGATTCTCAACTCTGAAGCAGTGCGGAGAAATTTGCAGCTGCTTCAGGGTATTCGTACAAAAGATTATGTAATGTCAGTTGCTTCTTTCAATGAATTTTCTAATAAGAACTTATGTGCGGAGAAAATTATTTTTCAGAATCTCTTTAGAAGTACATCATTGAAAATATGAAGAATTAAGAATTTAAAATTGTGAATTCTGAAATGCAGAGCATTATATAAAATTTAAAACATTGTTTAAAGAAGCAGAAATACATAGAATTCACAATTCTGGTAAAAGAGGTTTGGGGAAAAGATATTTTATTGAAAGGAACTTAGGATTTTGGTGAAAGAGGCATAGGAAACAGTATCTAGTTGGAAGTGGTTTATAATAAATGTTAAAAGACTAGAGTTTTGCCCCTCTTTGTACATATTTTTTCAAGTAGGTACAGTTTAGATTCATAGTTCACCTGACCATATTAACATAGATTTATATTAAATCACATTTTTTGCTTACTAGATATATTTAGCATTTTTATTTTATCCTTCTAATATTTTTTATATATTTTTTTCATTAAATATTGTGTTTAGGAATAAGGAAATCAAAAGGAATTCAACAATCAAAAGATGGTGCAGTTATTGCGTATGCTATTTATCCAACTGTTGGTCAAATTCTTCCAACTTTTTATGATTTATCTATACGGTAAGTTGTATATTTTTATTCTGTCTATTGAATACTATTGCTATATAATATTAGCATCTATATGTACTCTAATAATTTATATTCACATCTTATATAAAAATGTATGACTTAAACTTATTCTAAACAATGTTTTCTGTATAAATTGTGTTTCTGATATATAAAGAAACTGCATATGCTTGTAGCATGTAATTTAACAAACCTTTATTTGTTACTAAGTTAGAATGTAATTTGGCTCTATATAAAAGTAAGAAGGGGCTTGATCATCCATCTTTATTCAAGGACCATAATTTCAAGGTCTTTGGCATTTGTCAGCATAGTACAGATAATGAGATAGATGATCAGTCAGCATAAAATTCATGAGATAAAGAATTAGCTGATCAGTAAGCAAGGATTTTAGAATTGTTCAGGTATAAGTATATTTATATTACTGAAAACAGTAATGATACAGAGCATTATTTTAGCCCTGTTCATTGTTAACACAACTCTCTATTATTGGGCAAAAATTGCTTCTCTATAGTTTTTATATGCTTTATAAGTTTATATTCAATACAATAATTAATAACTTCAAACTATTCTCAACTGTGCTTTACTATATGGATTATGTTTCTGTCTACACAATGAAAGCTTTATGTACGTATGATATTTATCCAAGCATTATTTGTTTCTAGACAAAGGTTTGGCATCACACTTTCTGCTAATACCCCCATGATGACTATAATTGTGCAGCCAGTTAATTCCACTTCAGTGCTGGAAGAAAACTTAGCAAATGATGTGCGTTTCATATTTAGAATCCATGATGTATCTGATCATTCAAATCCACAATGTGCCTTCTGGGATTATTCATTAGGGTAAGTTTTGTCTGTTTTTTCCTTAAATCATGTAATTGCACCTAAATGTTATGCTAAAACACATGATGAATGAATATGTATTTTTGAACACTCAAAAGAAAGAATTTTAACAATTTTCTTATAATTTCAAATCTAATATAGATTTAGTATTAAACTTTTGTAATCATAAAATGAAATCTGAAATATGTTATACATTAGCAAAGTATATTGCTCATAATATTGTTATTTATTGACTAAAAGTAATTGTGGTTCTTTGACTAAGACTAAAAACAATATGGTCTAAACGTCTATTGTAAAGTATGCATAACTTGATTATTTATATATTACAGTCAAACTTTTACATTCATACTCTTTTTTGGAGTAAGAAATACTAAAATTTTCTAGCAAGACCTGCATTAATATTTTTCTAAATAAATGCACTTTGAACCACAAAACTGGTGAAAAATTTTCTTCAGATATATTCTACATAAATGATATTATTTTCTATTTTTAATTAAACAACAATCTATAGTATATGTATGGGAAAAGTATTGCAGTGGGATTAAAAATTTAAATTTTAGTTTTTGGTGGATTTACATGTTTTGTACACCCTAGAACAGGAGTCAACTAGTTTAGCATGGTGTATCTTTGTTTGTGCTAATGTTTGTATCCAATCTAACTTAAAACTA
Organism: Amaurobius ferox; assembly: GCA_951213105.1. Lineage (NCBI taxonomy): Eukaryota > Metazoa > Arthropoda > Arachnida > Araneae > Amaurobiidae > Amaurobius > Amaurobius ferox. The sequence goes on from OX578134.1 coordinate 63,784,394, forward strand.
TTTGATTGATTTATGTGAAATTTAGCAGTTTGCTGGAGTATGGGTTTATCAATTGATGATTAGATTTTGGTGTGTATAAACAAATAAAAAAAATTGGTCTTTTTATTTTTCTAAAAAATAAAAAATGTCAAAAAAATTAGATTAAAGTAGAATAAAGATACTTAACTAAATAAAATAATTTTCTTACATGTATAATTTTGATAAAACAAATTAAATTATTCCCACTGTGCTAGGATAAATCATTCTCAAAATATATTTTTTTGCTGGAATTTTAAAGAGTTCTTGTACTTAAAAATGTGCCAATTCACCAATTGTCAAATTAATTTATTTAAAACTAAATAAGTATTAATTTCATGTATTATTTAGTGGAATAAAAGTAATATATTTCATTTTAATTAATATAAATAATAAAAGAGAAAAACAATTTGAAACTAGGGAAAGCCATATGCTTCTCTCATTATTTTCAGAACTTTCTAAGTAGCTACTGGTGTTCATTATCTTTTTATTAATGATTTAATTTCTTTGTTTAGGTCTAGAGGCAAATGGTCTACTGAAGGCTGTGTTACTTTGGGCACAAATTTTATTCATAGCCATGAAATGCAACCCTACATAAATTGCTCTTGCTCTCACTTCTCTACATTTGGAGTATTGATGGATATTACCGACAAAGAGGTAAGGGAGCTATATTTTAATCTGATTGAAAACATTTTCTCTTCATTGTATTGAAATTTATGCTACTAGTTTGAATGCAGGCAATATAACTTTCACAAGGTGTATTGAATCTCTAAAATGATTTCTTGCATTATTTCTACAAAATACTAATTTTGTTATCAGAAAATTGCCGAACAAACATAACATGATTTAGACATAACATCTTTTCATTTTAAAAGGTTGTTTATGGTATTTAATACTAACTCAGTTAAACCTAGTGTTATGAATATAGCACACTCATCAGAAAAGTGTTATAATAAATTTATTTTGGATTTCAAATTCCTGCTTATGAAACTTTGTAGTACTTTAAAGTAGATCAAATCTCATCCATAATTGTGTGGTTATCTTACTATTCATTGAAATACAGGACATTGTTATCTAAGTTAGCTACAAGGTAAGGTTTTCCCAGAAGTTTAAATTGGTTAGGATCCCCTAAGAAGTTTAAATTAATTAGGGTCCAGGTATGTTATGAGTGCAACACCAAGAGGGAACAAACATTCTCTGCTAAGAAAGCAAAATGCATTCAAACCTTGTTAATTAAAAGTCGGGGTTTTTGAAAAATTACTTGAACAATGAAATATGTTGTAGTTCATGTGTAATTTGAAGGGGATTGCAAAATTAGTTTATGATAAAAGGTAATTTGTGTAGTAAGTTTATATTAATAAAGTTGGACTGCATTTTCTTTCTTGATTTTATCAAATTAGGTAAATCATGTACTGTCATATAAACAAACCAGTACTCATCTGATGATCCCCTTCACTACCCTTGGATTGTGATTTCCTGATTTCCTGGTCTTTGCTATTTGTCAGCAAGGAATAAGCAAAGCAATAAGATGATCAAATGGCTCAAAACTCCTTGAAAGCAAAGATTTCAGAATTTATATAGATCATGTTTTAAAAGGTTACAAGTAAATATTTTGAAATTTCCTCCAAAAAATAAAACTTTTTTTTTTTTTTTCCCTAAAAAAATAATTAAACAATGGTCTATGAGTGAAGAGATGAACATGTGAGCTTTTTCTTTTACATATGTAAGGCTCTGTTATAAAGCGAAACTCCCTTCACTGTTATTTGGACATATTTCTGTCAATCAGGCAGGCCACTGCTGGACTCAGGTTGATATTTCTCTGTGCATATATAATATCTGGTTTGAATTATATGTATGCATGTATGTTTATTTTAATTTATTTTCATATTAGGCTAAACTTGAGCATCAATATAAATTTGTGAAAATAAGCTGGCATCCTAATATGCATTTAATCACATGCTTCACCATTTTTGAAGTGACTAGTCCTTCTCCCTGGTCAGCTATGATATATTGCACCTATTATGTTTTCATGGTTCACCTAGTATGTAATATAAATACACTTAAATTTATTTATAAGGTGCTTTGAATTTTGGCTGAGTACTTGGACTATGACAGATATAATAATATCCATTGCTTGTTAATTTCTTTGAAATGATGAATTGTGCACAATGTACATGTATAAAAATATATTTGCTTATGAAATAAAACAAAAGTTCTGTACTTATTTTTATTTGTTGTAAAAATCCATTATATAATATACCATGCATCATTTCTCAAAACATATATATTATTTATTTTAATTTTTCTTTTAAAAGCTATAATTTTAAATGTTTATTTGGTTTAAGCTGATGTTCTTTAATTCTTGCTTTACAACATTGAATGCTACTACAATATAATAAAAATAAAAAGTAAAAACGATCAAGTCCCAGCATTTTCAAATACTTGCTTAAGCCATGAAATTCTTTCTCTTCCTCATAGTAGTTGTGACATTTTGCATTCAATTTACTACTATAAACTTCCAACATTGTTTACTTGTTTTATCCCTAATTATATTAAATGACTTCAATTGTATGTGTTATTTAGAAAATTCTTAACAAACAATATCCATTGTAGCAGCATGACCATATTTAACTTTGCTTAGAAAATATCTTAAATTTGGTGAAAATTAGATTCTTCAAATGAAACTCTGTAGGACTGAAAACTTTCTACTGTAATCTATTGATACATCGAGCAAAATGTAATATATATTTAAACATTATTTCATTGTTTAAATGATTGATTGTTTTTGTTTTAGTATTTCATGGAGGAATCGACTGCTCAAGATGTTGTTTCTTACCTTGGGATTGTAATTTCTTTGTTGATGCTTTTAGCTGCATTCCTCATATTTTGCCTTCTCAGGGGACCTCAAACTAACAGCAACAATATCCATAAAAATCTTGTCGCCTGTGTCTTTTTAGCTGAATTATTGTTCTTAATAGCTTTGAAGCTTCGACGACCACTTGTTCAAAAAGAAGTAAGATTAATCTTAAGTCATTAATTTTTTAACTGTAAAATAAAAATTTGTGCAATCTATAAGTTCTTTAAAATTATATATTTGATTTGTTTGTTAATGAAGTGTTGATCTATAAAGGGAATAGAATGTTCCTTTTTATGTGCTTATTTTTCCATGAGCTTATCAACACTGTTGAATATGGATGTTTTGTGTTAATATTTTAATAATTTTTTATACATCAGTCTAATGATTTAAAAATTTAGGCTACAATATGCTGAGTTCCGTTTTTGTATGATAGTTATATTTTTGGGGTAATAAAATCACGTATGCTTTAAAGACTTATGTTAAAGTCTTATGTTATGACTTTAAGTTATGCTCAAAGGTGTTGAAGACCCAGACCATCCAACTCATCCTGAGGACATGAGTAACTAATTGGACGACTGGATGCTCAAAGGTGTGTCACTTTGTGCTTGTGAGAATCATAATTTTTCTGTAGTGTAAACAGGCATGTTAAGTACTGTAGTAATTTTTTATCTGATGAAGTTCTGCTGAATGAAATTTTTAGGAGTGAGTGCTTGTTAATGGTATAAAAACTTGCAGACTTCTACTTTTTAAAATGTATGCAGTATCAACATATATTGTTTTTAGATATTTATATCACAAAATTTATGTTTCAGACAAAAAGGAAGTAACTGTATATTAGTCACACGATATCATTACATTATTTGATAAATTACTCTATAAATTAAAGCCTTTAAATTTATAAATACAGAAAGTATTTTTGGTTTCTCATATTGAGAAGTTTGCTAATTTCATAGGTTAACTAAAGTATAAACACACCGTAATGTATCCACAATACCTTTATGTGCTTATGCTCTTTGAAAAATAATTTAAATTATAATAAAATGTAAAAATAAAGATAAAAGACAAAAAATTAAAATTGACAATTTGTAAATTTGAAAAAATATCATTATTTTGAAAAGTAAATTGTAAAGTAACAAGTACTTTTAACACTCTGAAGTACCATTACATGTCATACTCTTTTGAAAAGTAACTAGTATGGACCTCCATTACAAAAAAGTAACTGTTATTAATAACACCATTACATTTACTGAGTTACTAGCAAAACATGGTTTTTGATGAATGTACTCTATTTACCTACATATGTAACAGTGTAATTAATTACTGTATTCATTTCTTTCTTCCAAGTTTCCTTGTAAAGTGATGGCCATCATGCTGCACTACATGTTTCTGTGTGTGTTTTCTTGGATGTTCCTGGAAGCGGTTCACTTGTACAGAATGTTGACTGAAATGAGAGATATCAATCATGGACAGATGAGATTCTACTATTCCATTGGCTATGGTATGGAAATAGTTTCTTTGGACATAGTTATATAATGGCTCTCTTAACTTTTCATAATTTTATTCATATTCATTCATTATTTGTGTTTTAAATTTCATAGCTTTTTTTTTTTGTAATGTAGAATACATGTTAGTAGTTAAAACTTTATAATTATATTGTGTTTTTGATTTTGAAAATTATACATTTAATTTTACATTTGGTATGCTTGCAGTCAACATTGTTACTGAAATATTATTTTTTTATTAGCATTATCATTTGATTTATTATACTAAGGCCAAATTTGGACATTTTTATTATTTATCTGCTGTTAACTGGTGATATTGCAACATATGAATTGTAATTTAAAGTGTTATAATTCCATGTTTGGCACTTAGAAATCATTTTTTAATAGCAACTGATAAGTTGAAAATAATAAATCCAATTTTATCCAGACTTAAGAAAGTTACTGCTCTCATATTAACTAAATTAAAAGTTATTCCCCCAGATAAGTAACTAATTAAGTTTAAAATTGTAGCACAGAAAAGGAACTGATTAAAATTAAATTATTCAGAAAAGGAACTAAAATAAATTAAAACATTATTTTTGCAATTTAGAATTCAAAATCTTACAGCCCAATAGTTTTTGCCCAATTATAACACAAAACGTATCAATGTTGAACAAAACTTCAAACTGCTTTATTAAATTTTAGCAACAATTGCATTTCAAATTTTTTCTCTTTCATTCGTCCAACTTTCAGGTCTGATGATAACCTCATAGCCCAGTAAGCAGAATGAAAACGACAGGAAAAACACAAAAAAATAGGGTTTAATTTTAACTGACTTTTCATTACCTTTTAGAAAAAAGTAACAAATTAAAAGTTAACGAAAATAAAAGTAATTTACTAGGTTAAAAATTAATGTAAAAAGTAGCTTTTTATAACTTTAACGTTTTAATTGCATTATTCCTAAGTCTGATTTTATCACAATATTGTACAATTTAGATTTTGTATAATATTTTTTTCTTTGAAGCTTTGAATACTATAAGTAAAATATTCTGTGGTGTCCCTGCTGTGATAAAGAGCAAAGTTAATATACATCATAGATTTTAACTTATTTTACATTTAACCATTTGTTTCACTTTATTTTACCCTTTGAATCTTATAAGAATAAGACATTCCTAATTACTCAACAATGATGAATTTTCTGAACTCATTTTGTTTTCTTTTTATTTTATTTTTAGGTGCTCCAGCAATTGTTGTAGGATTGTCAGTTGGTGTAAGAGCTGATCAATATGGAAATTACTTCTTGTAAGTTTTGCTATATAATTTGTAAAATTCTGAATTTTTCTTACCATAATTTTTGACACAAATGTTACAGATCATATTCGTTTTAAAGTGAAAAGATCTAGGAGTAGAATCATGCTCTGATGCTATTGTTAATAAGTTGATTTCTTTTGTGTATGTTTTGCAATGCTCAAGAAAATGCAAATAAGTTTTAAACATTGGTGAATATTGTTCAAAAAATCTTGGACACAGTGTATAATATTAAGTTAATAAAATGATGATATTCCCAATTCTTGTTTGCACATTAATTTTGGTTTTCTTAAAAACTAATAGTAAATGTCAGTATAAATTAATTTTAAAAAAGCCGATACACAAACCAGAAAGCCATACAGTATGGGGAAGATAAAAGTTGTAAGGGGAAAATTGTCAATTTTTTGATGCACAGAGATATGTCTCCTGACATGTAGCATAACTTGGATTATGGATTAGGATCAAATATCTTAGCAAATCATTCAGGTTTCTTACAGGAAGCATCACATAAATTGGATAAGGTACAGTTTGTAAAAATTTGTGATGTGATTTTCATCTTTATGTCTAGTTATATACTAATACTTAAGTTTTTAATTTGTTTAAGAAGTTCAGGATTTTAATTTTTTTAAAAGTGTCACCTGAATTATTAAAATTTCACTTAGCTGAATTCACATAATGGTTTACTAAAAAGTGGAATACAGAAAATTAAACTGTTGTCTGAGATTGCAGAATTAATTTACTAGTTGCAACATTTCTCACTAAAATTATGGTAATGTGTTTTATATATATTTGTATATTTTCAATTAGGTAATTGCAAAACTTTATACCAATATATTTTTCTAGTTGCTGGTTATCCATATATGAAAGTGTTGTTTGGAGTCTTGTGGGTCCTATATGTTTTATTGTATTGGTAAGTAATAGGTTCATACATTATTGGTCATATTCTTTAAATAAAACAGAATATAATATTGAATGTTTATCAAATTTTTATACCATATTAATGTATTTCTTTAAATTTCAGCTTAATCTTGGAGTCTTTGCTATGGCTATAAGAGCCAGTGTTCAAATCAAAGATACTGTCATGGATTTCGGAAATCTTAGGTAATTAGTTTTGAAAATTCACATAAATATTGCTACTTGGTTTACATGTAATTGTATATTGTGCTGAATATATAATATGCTTTTTATGAAATATTGAAGTTCGTAGATATACATCATTAATTAACTAAAAACTGCTGTTTGTCATCTTACTTGTTACCTCATTAGTGACAATAATAGAAAGCTAGAGAGTTTGGTTATTGGATAATCAAGTGTGTAGTTCTTTGCTTATTTATAGTGTTCAATGCATTACCGCAGGCTGGAATTAAAATTGTACTTCTCAATCCTAAGATTAGTGCTCTTAACTTAAGAATTTGGTGACCATTAGTGTTACGTTATATATGCAAGTGTATAGGAATCTCTTATGGTACTACACAATAAGACAACTTTTGGGGGGGGCTGACCGCCCTTTTCAATGCAGTATTGGGGATGTCTTGCTTCCTGTTAGAGAAATGGAAAAGTCAATTACAAAGTTGTGGAGAATTGCAAAATTAGTACTAAACAATTTTGCTCCTCCACAAAAGATGGAAAACAGCTCTCTGAATAATAATTTAAAAAGAGACAATTTTATTAATCTACATATATGTGTAAATGTAGACATTGGAAAACACAGATATACTTTATTAACACTTTACAACATAGTTGAAAAGTGTTTACGACTTAGTTCATTCTGTCTGTCTGTCTGTTCATTCTTGCTATAACTACCGTAAAAATGACTTTATCAAAATGTAATTTTAGTATATTGTTGAGACGGTCTGTGGGACATATGGGAATGTAAATGAATATTTTCACCCAATTAGTTTTGGATTGAACCCGGGTTGAAAAAATGAAATACATTGAACTCTATGGGACGTAATTTTTCTAACATTTTTTAAGTGAATCTAAAATTCACAAATTGCTACGAAAATGTTAGAAAATATTCAAATTATTCCATAAAATATATGAAAAAACAATTCAGCAAAATATGTTCCATAGATTTTTAAATAAAAACTAACATAGTAATTACACCCATATTATATGAAGAGATCACGTCACTCACTTCAAAATAAATAATGGCAGCCATCTTGTGTCAAAATCATGATTTTTAAAGTTCTTTTTAATTTATACTTAGTGTTGCATCCATCCTAAAACCATTTTATTTTTGTTTAATTTCTGTGCATCTATATTCTCAAACAATGCAATTACAATATTTTGGAGTTTAAATGATCATCAAACTTTGATTATTTCTACAACAAAGCCTAATTTTAACATATGGAGAATGCAAACACATCAAGCTGTAAAATGAATTGTATAATAATTGCTGAATTTCTTTAACACAAAATTATTTAGCTCTGGAGTCTGCAATGTAGCTGATATGAATGAAACATTCATTGATTTTACATAGAGAAGCAGACGATTCTATAAAATCGCCTTTTTCGATGAAGTTTTAAGCATGGAGTTAGAAAGTTTCCTCCATGGTTTTAAGTTTTTAAGTAAAATAAATTATTATAGTATTGTGATAATTTTAAAAATATCGCCACTGAATGAAAGCAATGGAAAAAGTTTATGAATGAAATACTCATTGCTTTTACATAGAGAGACAAGCGATTTATATTTTGATGACATCATTTGAATAAAGTTGATTTGTTTTCGATGAAGTTTTCAAATATAATAAATTATTGTAGTATTGTGATAATTTAAAATATATCACCATTAAATGTATTGCATTTTAGAGATGTTTAAATAAAATTGTATTGCAATTGGAAAGTGTTTCCTAATCAATGCTTTATGCTTGATTGATCTTTCTTGTTACATGTGTGCAAGCATGCATCAATGCTGAAGGTGAATATTTTGTATTTTGGATATAATGGAGTCAAATTTATTTTGCTACATTGTCTAAATGTTTGATTTTGTGGGGTCGATTTTCTGGGGATGGCTTAGATTGTATACACTGGTTTTCAGAATTTCTTTCCATTTTTTGTGGGGGAACAAAATTGCTTTGTACTAATTTTGCAACATTCTACAGCTTTGAAATTGACATTTTCCCTTATCTCTAACAGGAAGCGAGATATTACCCCCATAGTCCACTAAAAAAGGGTTTGACCTCTTAAAGTTGTTTTAATATTGTGGCACAATTAGGGTTTCCTATTACACCTGCATAAATATATATATATATATATATATATATATATATATATATATATAATAACCCGAATAGTTTTTGAGTTATTGGCCTGGTCCATGGCTTTACTTGATAGTCTATATACATAGTCTATGTACATTTACTTGATAGTCTGTATACTTCTCATATATTGAGATCTAGATATGTGCTCAGTTTCAATTAATCAACCAATGGGAGGTATAACTTCAACCCTCTCCTGCTTACGCCACTTGCCTGATCCTAAATGTTACGTGGCATACGCTAAATTTTCTGTAACTGGCTTCTAGAGTAAATTAATTATTGGGCATAATATGTAACTCAGCTTTTTGGGAATTTATTTTTTCGAAATTATACTTTTTTAAGCAAAGATTTAAACTTAAATATTGCATTGTTCTAAAAATTTATTTATATTAAAGTCAATTGTGATATTTTCTGTATGTTTATTAATGTTTACTTTGTTTAATATTTTTGTTTATCTTTTCTTTCTTTATTAGAACTGTTTTGTGGTTGGGAATAGTGCTACTGCCACTTCTTGGAGCAACATGGGTTCTTGCTATCCTCTCTGTTAATGAGTCCCTTGAAGTTCTACATTTCATCTTTTCTATTTTCTCCTGCATCACTGGCATATATATTTTTGTTGGTTATTGCATAATCAATAAAAAGGTAAGAATTTGGTTTTTTATCGCAGAGTATTCATGACTGCTTAAACATATCCCGCTCTTGCTTCTAAAGTGACACAACTAAAACAAAAAATATTTTTCTGAAATTAAGAACACTATTCTAATAAGTAATTATAATTTGTTAAATGTTACGTTTCTTAACTTTAATGAAAATTTTCAATCATTAATTTATACCTGCAGCAATAAGAAATTGTTAAAATACATTATTAAATTGTCAATTTGGTCAACTTTATTTTACAACAAAATGACTTCAAAATCTTGATACCTAAAACTTTCTATGTTTTATTTGTACACAAAAACATTAAATCTTGCATTCATTTTGATGTTTTGTATGTACACAAAACTATTTTGAGTTTTGATACTTAATGTTTTATTCATACATAAAATAACTTCACTATTTTGACACATAAAACTTTTGATGTTTTATTTGTACACAAAAACTTCTTATCTTGCATTCATTTTGATATTTTGTATGTACACAAAATATGTTTCAGTTGTGATACTTTTGATGCTTTATTAGTGCATAAAGACAATTCTATTTTGAGTTGTGACACTGAATGCTTTGCTCATACACAAAATGACTTCACTATTTTGACATGTAAAATATTCTATATTTTATTTGTGCACAAAATCAAACTTATTTTTGTGTTATGATACAGTGTTATTTTTAGGAACTTGATCAGTTCATGCATGAACATGTTTGGTAATTTATCAAATTGAGGTAATTCAGAAAATGAATAAAAAATATTGATTTAACAAGAGGTTATAATGTGTCAAATTATAACCACTTATAAAAAGTTTCTTGACTTTAATAAAAAATTATGAACCATTAATTTATATCTGCAGTGAGAAGAAACTGTGAGATACATTAATGAATTGTCATTTGATTCAAATTTATTCCATAAACTTTCAAAAACAAAATACATGCTTCTCTATTTCGATTTGTGACACTTTGATGTTTTGTTTCTGCACAAAATGACATTTCTATTTATAGTTATGACATTTTTGATGTTTTTCATACACAAAATGACATAATTTGAGTTATGAAGCTACATTTTAATTATGTACACAAAAGCAGGATTTGTGTTTATGATACTTAAGTAAAAGTACGACTATCATAAATTCTATTTTATCATTTTCTGGATATTTTCATGAAGACACATGTGTGCCAACTAGCAGACAAATTATGAAAACTAATTTATATACTTTTGTTGATTGGTAGGATAATACTTACCTAACATAACCATAGTAATAATTCAAAAATTGAGTTTTTTTTAATTGTTTCACACTTGAAGAAAGCCGGACGACCATCTAGCAGCTCATGTCCTCGGACGAGTCGGTCGTTCTGGGCTTTCGACACTTGAAGAAAGAATGTGTTATATCCCATTCATATAATGTTATTTTGTTTTATTCTAGGTACGCCAGCAGTTGCATCACACATGGGCTCGCTTGAGAGGAAAGAAGGTGCCTTATGATGAGAGCCTAAGTGGTACAAGGACTACAGTTGTATCTGTAAGTTAGGAATTGAGTTTGAATTCTCTGTTATATTTATAAGGGTTTGGTATTCAATTATTTAAATGTAAAATGTTTTTTTAAAAGCATTGCTGTTTACTTTTTTTTTTCAGCTTAAATAAATGGTATGAAATATTAAAATGCTTATCTATTTCATGGTTTATGCACTAAATGTTGATTTGTCAAAATGTGTTTTAGATGAAAAAGGATGTGCTTTAAAATGAATTCATTCATATGTTTACAATTTTGTTAGTATATAGAATAAGAGTTTTTGTATACTTAAAATCAAGCATTTTCTTATGTTGGTTAATGAATTTAGGGTGAAATTGTATGAATATGTTGTTTTCTTAAAAAATTTTGGATAAAAATATTTGTCATGTAAAGTAATATATTGAAAAATTTTCAAATATAAATAATTTTTTTTCACTGTTATAAAGAATGTGAAAAATAAATATTTGGTCAGACAACAGCATATCAAATTTAAATAAGATATCAACCAGTTTAAAAAAAAAACAAAAAAAAAACCTTCTTCATCAGGATAAATCAAAACATAAGGGGAACAAACACATTCTTGCTCTCATTGGTATTGATGATCTGTTTGATTTATTCTGTCTTGAAAACAGTTGATACATTATTCAATCTTTAAACGCTGTTGCCAAAAGGAATATTTATTTATCAGATTATCTTAAATAATAAAAGGCAATGTCTGTGTGTCTGTGTGTCTTATACACTATACGTTTCGCGACCGCACGTCGGAGAGCTACGAAATTTGGCAATTGGAGACCCGGGGGGGAGGGAAGGGGACACGTGAAAACCGATTTTTAAAATTTTAATTATTTTTTTTGTTATTTAATGTTTTATGCGATTTCGACCGTTTTTTGCCATTTTTGCCCTTTTTTTCCCACGATCCGGACATCGTAGGAAAAAACAAATCACACCATCGGAAAGAGCTGACAATTGCGAGTAAAAATATATCAATTTCAAATCTGAATTTCGATTTCTAATATTTTTTAAAGATTTTAAAACAAAAGTCACTTTTTGCTCAAGAAAAGTATTTTTGGTTTTTAAATTCTCGCATAGTAAAAAGTACTCATAATTTCGACTAATAATTTACATTTTTAGAAAGGTCAAACATCTGGCATTCTTACAAGTCCAATCTGGTCAGGAAATATTCCGTATTGCCCACAGGATCGGGATTTTAAAAGTTTCCGAATTTCAATTTCTCGGCGTGCCGCTTCTTAACCGGCGTTTCTCCCCCGCAGAAGGAGGGAAGGTGGTGGGTGGGGACGTCAAGGTGGAGGTGACGTCACGGTTCTGAATAGAGCTCCTTTACTCCATATAAATTATTATATTTATATTTTAAATGATGGAACGATATGGATTTTTTAAATGTATATTTTAACTTTTGGATATTTTAAATGATGGAACAATGAAACAATGGAATGAGGATGATGGAATTAAGCATATGGTCATTTTAAATTGCAAATTAGCGCGCGGGAAGTTAGCGGTAGGCCCGGGTTCGATTCCCGCCACTGCCAAAACTGCCGCCGTGTTTATGTGGAATACGATCACGTTAAATATGTGGGTCCGTAAGTCCTTCCGAGAGGTTGGTGGTAGGGGAAGGAGGATACGGCCCCTGTGGATGCCTCCCCCACTTGGTTCCCGTCCAAATTGGGTGAATATATAGAAAGTTATGGAGATTGTCTCGGAGGGCGCGGCAGCCCAGTGGTTAGCGCACGGGAATTGCACTCAGTAGGCCCGGGTTCGATTCCCGCCACTGCTAAAACTTACGCCACGTTCACGCAAAGTACGATCACGTTAAACATGTGGATTCGTGCGTCCTTCCGAGAGGTTGATGGTAGGGGAAGGAGGGTACGGTCTAAATTGGGTGAATAAAAAGAAAGTTATGGAGATTGTCGCGGAGGGCGAAGTAGCCCAGTGGTTAGCGCGCGGGAATTGCACGCGGTAGGTCCGGGTTCGATTTCCGCCACTGACACGGAGTACGATCACGTTAAACATATGGGTCCGTATGTTTTTCCGAGAGGTTGGTGGTAGGGGAAGGAGGGTACGTTCCCTGTGGATGCCGCCCCCACTGGGTTCCGGTCTAAATTGGGTGGCACATCCTGGCCGTCCAACCAGTTACCTTACACCTTTCTGGTAGGTCGCCAACGAGTTTGCCACGGTTGGAATTTGCCACGATCAGCATTTTCAAGGGTTGCGAACAGGCTGGTCGCCAAAGGCGGCTAGTATTAAATATGTTATACTTAAAGCCATTAGAAAAATAGATATTCAATGGTTACTTAATTTCAAACCAGAAAAGACTATCATCTCAGCAAGTTATTGGATAGCTTGTCATGTAGTCAGTTAGGGATCAGTTTTTCGATATTCCCCATTGAGTCATGAGTTCTTCACAATAGTGCTTAGGGAACTTTGCAGAGTAAATTCTGTGGATGACTGATGTCAGAATATACTGTTATAGTAATTTTCCCATGATCCCATTTTATTCCAGTTGTTCTAATTCACAAAGAGTTGCATTGAACAGAATGCTATCCCATATTAAAATGCAAAAGAATGAAGGGAAAATGTAGTACAGATCAAAAGTTGTATTTTAATTTGAAATTTAAAGGAGGATGTACAGTTCTCATCTTACCTAAAAGGAAAGATAATTGTTTCAGTAGCTCAGTTGATAAAAAGTTGTCAGCCTGAAATAGGTGGTTCAGTTACCTGTCAAGATGAGTTCTATGAAAGCATTTTATTTTTGTGATAATTATGATTAACATAATAATCAATTATAATTAAAACTTGCTCTTCTGATCTTTGAAAAGACAGAGTAGTGTTCAAAATAGCAAGACGTTTTGAATGATAAATCTTCGAAACTTTCTTCAACATAATCCTTTCTTTGACATAACTGGAAATGCCACACGGTGAAATTACTTATGACGAATATGTAAACTCAAACATTACACATTTCCTTGTGTCATGAGAAATGTATGACATTTGCATTTTTCAGCCCAAGCTTCTCTTACTCTTCACCCTGAATATCTCAGGCACGAAAACTATAAATTGTTTTCTGTTTCTCTTATTATTTTTATTTATTTTATTGTTCTAAATATTCATATTCAACATGATTTCTGCTCTATTAGCCTTTTGGGAGGCCCATAGAAATTATATATGTGGGATACGTGTTAAAAAATTAATTTCCTTCTCCACAACTTAGAATAACATTTTGTATATAAAATTGATAGTTTGGCATTTTCCTTGCTCTACATAATTTATGCACATAAGGGTAAAAATATGAGGTTTTATATATTTATAAGCAGTAGCAGTGTTCAAAGTGATAATGTTTTGCAATTCTATGTTTTATTTTTGAAGACAATTTTAACATATATATTTCATATTTAGCATTATATAAACATTTTTAAATAATATTATTTTGAGTATAAATTATATTATATTTTCTATAAGCAAAATTTTACCACTTTGCTTTTATAAAGCTTAAATATTACACTTGAAATATATTTGACATGGATGTTGCTCTTAATTTTAAACTAAATTCATAGATTTGAGGTTTACCTATATAACATGTTAAATCATGCTTCATCAGTAAAAATATATAATATTATAAAATATATATTATTTAAAATATACAATATTTTTTATAGCGATCAGCCTTGGCCTATCAAAACTCTTCATTTGATGTATTGCAACGCAATATGGGTATCTCTACGTCATCCACTACTAGTAGATCCACCACAAAAACATCGAGCAGCCCTTATCGATCGGACTCTCACTTAAAAAACACCTCAACATCAACATCTCATGCTGGATCAGAATCGAGAAGGAGATCAACCCGAAAAGGATATCTGTATGGACGACATCGACATAAGCATAGAGATGTTGATGGTATACCAAATTTCTACCTTTTTTAGATTTTATGCTATACTGTATAGTAAAAAAAATGTGGGGATGTGCTTCTTTCTAAAATCTATGAAAAATTTTACCATAAACTTTTATTGCAATGTAATCTTCTGGATTTGCAGGAGTATTCTCAGTATACAAGAATAAGTTTGAAGATCTGGAAAACTTAAGCTTTATTTAAAGCACCAATAGGCATAAACAAGAATAATATCCAGCCAATAACTTTCTAGCTATCTAGCAAAGTTCCAAAACGTCAGATTTAATTGAACAGCAAAAAAATGCTTAACTAATTCACATACAAGAAGATCATATTCTCAAAACATTGTTACTTGTATCACGCAACACAGTTCACTGAATGATGAACATCCTTATATTTTTATTATGAAAAGAGCTAGAAAAACTTTAGTAACTGACAAAATTCTTGACTATTCACTACATTATACCAAATTTGTCACTAAGGTCAAACGATCCAAATTATTTTAATAAGAATTAGTAGCTGTAAATGTTGTTTTACAGTTAGGAAATATTTAAGAGAGGGAAGCGATAACAGAGGTTTGTAACATTATAAAGAATCTGAAACCTTTCTGACCACATCGATATACATAACCTATGAGACCTGAAATGTTTTTAAATTCATGAAATTTCAGTATGTCATTATGAAACTCAAACAAAGCACGAATACAATGTATATCAACTCTCGTCACATGAACAAAATAGTAGACATCATAAATTATATGTTGTTATTAATGCTATGAGCTCGTATAGAGTATAATAAATTTTGATAAAGGCTCTCAATTACTAGTGAGAACAGTTAGTACTCATAGAAAATTTTAAGTTTCAATTTTACTATTATATTTAACTAGCAAACATATATGGCATTGCTTGTGATTTAAAATATGTACAAATTTTAGTATTGTCCAAAATGATTTGTTCTTCAAAAGATTCTATTAAGATATATAATTTAGTTCCCGTAAAAGGAAGAATAAGAACTTCTGCTCTGCTATACAAAATTATCTTTACAGGCAGATCTGAAGAACAAAAAATTCTGGTCCTGTTTGTAAAATAATTTACCAAAAATATAAAGTTTGTTCAACATGCATTAAAATGGTAGGAGAAGATATTCCTATAACATTTTCATCCTGTTTAATCAGCAAAACACAGTGGAAAAGAAAATACATGAATTTAAAAATTAAAACAGGTGACTTAAAAAATTGAAAATATCAATAATTCACATAATTTTGTATCCCGAGAATATGACTGTTCTGTCCAAATCAAAAATATAATGTCATACATTTATAAAATTTATTTTTTTATTTATTTGTTCTTTAAATCTTATAAATTAAATAAAAATAGTCTGCCATTGGAACCCATTTGATTAAATGCTGTCGGTAAGTAATATGATATAATTTTCTTTTCAAATAAGTTTTGGGAAAATAATAATCTATATATGCTATTTTTATGGAAGGTTTGCTTTTGCATTTTTTGTTAATATCTCTACAACCCTTGGTCCTATAAACTTAAAACATGCATGGTACCTGAAAACATGCATGGTACCTGCAGTAAACTAGAGAATAACCATAACAAATTTGAGAAAAATATGGGTTTGTATTCAGATCAAATAAACAGTTATTAGTTTTGAGTGAAAAGTGTCAGAATGTCATTTCTAGGCATTCTACTGTTGACCAATTATATAAAATATTGCTTAAATTAGGGGTTCTTATCCCTTTTACTCAACACACATTATTCCTTGTCATGAATATTTTCATCATACTGAACATGCAAATCAGGAATATTGCAGAAAACAAGAGCAGGCATATGCACAATTTGTCTTAAAGAATAAGATGTTTCTGTACTTGCAGTTAATGTTATTTTGGTCTAGATTGATTCAGTGATAAAAAGTTTTTATTAGTTTAGCATTTAAACTTGTAACTGATTGCTGGAAAAAACTATACTTTTTGTTTGTTAAGTAAATGTAATTTATAATTTTATATTAGTAGTCCCGGTTCAGCTGAACATAACTATTTTTATTCATTTTTTTTTGTCACTTATAACATAATCATGAAAGTTTTGGAGCATACTTCAGGAATTTCATTGCACACCTGTTGAAATCCACTAGCCTAATTGTTATTGCCTTAAATTTATTTTTACTTTACAAAAAAGTTTTAGAAGTTATCTATAATAAAAGATAATGCTTGTCTGTCTGTTGGTCGCATAGCGGGAAATATAAGTAACCTACAGCTATGAAATTTAGTTCTGTGATACTTCAGTTCTGTCCTGAAGATACCTTGGAGCTACGTTTTTAAAAATTCGAATTAGTTTTTTTAGTTATTAAATTTTTTTAAGTGCCATTTTGAGCAAATTTTACACAAATCAGAGTTTCCATTTTAACTACATTGGAAAAATCAAAAAATTCTCTTTCAAATAAACTTTGAAAGAATCTATACTATCAAAAGACGAATTATCATGAATTCAAACAATTTGTATATATATTTTTTTTTTGCATTTTGAATGTATATTTACTTGATTACACTTTTTGAAAAATTGGATGAATAAATTCAATAAATCCTATTTTAAATCCCAAGAAACAAAAATAGATTTATTGACTACTACACGAAAGCTATTGCAATTAGGAGTTTTTGAAAAAGTGCAGTGATCATGGCATAGCCATGTGTGTGCTGGTGTTTTATTTTTATTTTTCTGTTATAAGCATGTGATTTGTTAAGCCACTTTTTGGTTTTGAGAATTTACTGCTTGCTCTGGTATAATTTTAATTGGAGATTTTCCAGTTCAAAATAAAAAAATGCAAGTGTTTAATTACATATATAAACTAGTTTTTTTTTTTCTCTTAGAATGACATGCTACATTATTATTTTCTCTGCAAAGTATGAGATGGGGTACTTTTCCTCCAGACTGCTATGATTGCACTAAAAAATACTATATATAATATAACTTAAAAAAAACTTAATGTAAAATGTACATTTTCAGCTATAGGTGCAATGCCTGCACCCATGGCTGAAAATATACATTCAGTCAAGGGGGGTGCTACCTGCACCCCCTGTAAAACCCATGTGAACTTTCCCTATATCTGTGCATTTGATGTTTACATATATATTTTTTATTTTGTTGCAGATCCTGATACAGGTGAGATAAACAGGCGGAGAACTCGTGATTCTGACTCAGAAAGTGACCTCTCTCTTGACCATGCCTCTTTAGATTTGGCTTCCAGTCACTCATCTGATGATGATGAATACAATACTTGGAAAAAGAAAGCAAAAAAACCACCAGGTAAAGTAAAAAAACAATAGAATTTATTTAATTCTTTTTTATCATGTTTGGCAATCTGATGCATTTGTTTCATTTGTGTATATGTACTATTTTAATACCATTAATGTCTAACATAGTTCAAATAATTTTATTTTCCCACATAGACTATATTAATACTATTGCTCTATAGAAAATGATATGAAAATCTTAAATTTCTCTAATTGTGCAAATGACAAAAAAAAATTATATATAGTGCATCTACACAGTAATATTCAAAGGTATGTGGTCCATGGTAAAAGGGTGCAGTTTCCTATGGTTAAAGATCTAAGGCACACTAAAGTGGAAGTCTGACTTGGCCTTCTTGCCTACTAGCTTTAATTGGGCATAGTGGAATGTGGAATAGCCTCCGTGCTTAGGTCGGCCCTGCTGTAATAAAGGTTTTTGATTAGCAAATTAAAGAGTGCCTTCACTACATTGAATTGTGATATCTATTTCTGGATTACCAAACTTGTAATCTTATTGCATTGTGTTTGTCGAGGTTTCATTTCTCCAGTCGATTCTAGGAATCGCTCACTCAGCCATAACTCGAAGCTAATGGAAAAAACACACATAATTCTACAAGGTGGAAAGCATAACAAGTTATTTAAATAGAAATTATTTATTCAAAATTAATTATCTTTAAGCAAATACAAAACATTCCATGTCCATCAATAATGACACTTGTCCGATAATATGTAATTTTGAAACAGCTCATATCAATATTAGAAAATGTACTTACAGATATCGAAGAATTCACCCTAATTATTCAAACCAATCCGAGAAACAGGGGAGATGGGGACAACTCCTTCCACCCATTCTTGAACACCGGATGAGCCCTGGATGGCCGAAAGATGTAATCTGGCATTTCTATACTTCGGCACAAATGAATTCCGGAGATGAATTAAATCCACAAGGCAGGTACTCAAAATCTCGTGCAGAGCACCATTTTTAAATTCTGAACGCTCAGCAAATTCCCGATCGGCGAAATCAAACTCGAAGAATCCGAGACTCATTAGCAAATAGATTTCGATGGTAGCAAACAAGGATCTTAAACTCATGTAAACACTCCAATTTTTCCCATTACTAAAATTTTATTCTGGCATTTTAAATATCAATTCATTCGAACTTAATATATTTTATTTCCATAACGCCGTGCTCTCCTGACATCTGCAAACCGCCAAAGTTCAGGGTCGAATTCTTGGAGCATCCTTCCAACAGCTCCAATGTCACCCAACATTCAAGCCCTCATTGGCTAACCAACATCTGCATCAGTGATGTATCATAATTAAAACATCAATCCATGTCACCTCCAGACGAATGCCGGAGCCAAACAAATAACAGTAAAAACAAAACTCAGAACAAACTCTCGCTTTCCTACGTTAGCCTATGGAAACAGAAAATATTTCAGAAAAATGGCTTAGAAATGCAAGAAATTGAGAAGGTGTTCAAAAAGTTGATATGATACTGCCAAGAGCAAGCTCCCAATATGCTTAACCCATTCTGTCCAGTAGCACCCCCTCTCCTCCAGCCATGATGAGACAGCATAGCAGGATTTAGGGGGGGGGGGTAACTTTTGAGAAATTATATTGACAGTTACATGACTAGTTTCTTGGCAATTGACTTGGTGCAGCTTCAAGTTCTCTGGAGACAGGAGGCAGCAGACTGACCTTTTAAGATTCAGAAGTGGGCACATGGGACCTATAAAAATTATACGGTGTGAGAAAATATCCCCACTTTGTACCATGTCCACTACTGTTTCGGCTTCGCAAAGATATTTTCTTTTCTTTATTGGTTTTATCAGAGAGGTTTTCTTGAAAAATCCAATGGTGGTTCTAAACAAACTCAAGACCAAAGGTCTTTTAGACTTGATCTAACTCAAACTAGGGAAGTGGGATAAGAAAGTAAAAGACACAGTTATAAATGTATTTCATAATGATATGTGCATTCATGCTTGAGTTAATAGTATCCACACCTCACAGACTTGCAGACAAAACAAAATGATATATGCATATGTTGCTCAGTAATGGTAGCTTGAAGGTGATATTTACAGAGGACACAAAAAGATAATATAAAATTTATCGAAATTTTCCATAAATTTTTTACCATTCTTTTAAGTTATACCACAAACTGGAATTGAAGAATTTTCTGTTTTTTCTAATTAAAAAAAAAAATAGGAGTAGATTTTATAAATTGGAGGAGCACACTTTTTAGATATAAATAACATGTTAGACTATCAATTTAAAAAAATTGAAGAATGGCTAAATTATTAGTTTTAATCATTTCTAGTCTTATTTCTATAATTATTAACATGATGTGACTTGTGGATGATGGGGCCCAGGATGTAACTAGCTTTTGAGGGTTTCTACCAGATTTTTTTTTCATTTATGTGTTCCATTTACAGCAAATACATGTGTAAAGTAAATAGAAAATATTATGAATCAGTACTCAAAATACATATAATAAGAGTAATATAAATTTAACTTAAATTCATAGTAAAATGTTTTAACCAAAAAGAATCATTTTTCCAATATTTTCTTGCATATCACCGATGTTCTTGATGTTTCAGTAACTTTTTGATATTTCTGAATTACATAGTAAAATTTATGGGGCCATGGCTATGAGTTGCATTTGATACCAAGTGTAATTTATATTCTGTACACATTTTGATTCATTTTTTTAAAATTATTGCAAAAAAACTTATTTCAAATTTAATTGAACACAATAGCCAATTATCATGCACATGTTTCAACATGACGTTTTTATAAAATCTAAAACTAATTAGAATATTTATGTAATTTGCTTGATTAGAACCCAAATAAATCAAAATTTAAGATTTTTTAATGAAATGTAAGAATGCTGTACAATTCATTAAAAGATGTATAATTACGACATCTTTCCAACATTATTGAAAAAATATGCTATATATTTTTGTTGTATGGTATGCAATCCATTTTTGGTGTACGGTTAGTGTAATATTGCGCCATTTTACTTTTATTTTGTGGAATATATATGCATATACATTATACTGTATTTTAATGGTTTTGAATTTACTTTTGTATATAATATAAGCATTACTTTGTTTAGAAGTGCCACCGAAGCCTAATATTATGAGTGACACACCTCTGTATGGATCTTCAACAGGTAATAAATACAGAAAATATCATTGTTTTCAATATTGAGCAATTTATTGTTAATTCATTGTCTAAAAATTTTCAGAAATATCACTTATAGTCATATAGTCACTTATAGTCATATTTCGCATCAGCCAGGGCTGGCCTTAGACATAAGCAAACCTAGGTGGTTGCCTAGGGCCACTGACCAACGAACCTGCATCTTTTCTTTGATCTAAAAAGCTAAGTAATAAAATAAAATTCTAAAACAGTGGTTCCTAACCTTTCTAACATAAAAATCCCCTCAACCACATTAAATTCCAGAATTGATTGAGCCTTTTATCTCTGTAAGAAAACCATAGCTTAACAACACTTCTCTTTCAATACATGTTTTCAGAAATATTGTCTCTATTTCTTCTATAAAATGTATTGTTTTATATCAATATTTAATAGAGTTGGCACAAAAGTGAAATAGTACAGTATGCTTGTGTCCAATAATTCAGGCTAATACATTTTAGGGCCATCTGGATAATGGAAGTTTTTCATTTGTGGGGAAAATGCAATAAATATATGCTAGCAATTTGAAATTGACAGACTACTCAGCTGGGGTTTGCCAAAGGATAAAATTTGACATTGCCTTTACATAATTGTATATCTGCAAAAACTGTTTAAGAATGCCAAATATCTAAAACCATCCCTGGCATGAGTAGAGACTAATTAGTGGCAAAATTGTTTGAGATCTGCATTTAATGATAAACTTGGATTTAATATCACAGAATGGACATTTGGTTTGAATACCCTCTATGAGCATAAAATTATATGGCAGCATTGGTGATTTATATAACACTTTATGTTTCCTTTTTTGACAAGGTCAATGTTGTTCTTGTGTGCACAAAATGATTATAGAACATCAACATAACTAGTTTTGCTTTTGCTAATCATTTTTATTGAAAACACGAGGTTAAGGCTGATGAGGCTCAATTATCACAATATTTCACATGGAACTGTTTAATAGTAGTAACAGTTGTTTACAACAGCCATTCAATCTCTTTACTTTTCCTACAGTATGTATGTAAAGAAAAGTATTGTGATGGTGTCAAAAATTCAACAATTTTGATGGCTTTAAATATTTTGTATGCCCCTGAACATATATCAATTTTTTTTTAAAGTACTTCTGTCATCGAGTTTAATACCTTTATAAAATCTCAGTAGGATCAAACTAGAACACCCCCCCCCCTCCCCTCCTTTTTTATTTTTAAGCATTTTATTCTGAAAAAAAAAATATTACAAGAAATAAATTTGCCAATCAGTGATAATAAAATATAATGTTCTAAAAATAAAAACGCATACATTATATAATGTTTCTATTATTGTGTATGTATACTTTTCTTATGTACTTTGCATCATAATTGTATTGACTTACCATCAGCAAAAATTAAATTAATTCAACATAAGTCCTTTTGTGTACTTCCCTGACAATGTGCACAATATTTCTCAAAGGACAGGTGTGATTAAAATGAAATTCAGGGTTATTATTTAAATAAATAATTGCAAGAACCTTATTGATTTTCAACAAAATGGAGTCATGAGAATCTAATGCTTACGAGGGTCACACTGAAATTTTTAAGACAGTGGCAGACGATATCTGCTAGAAAAAAATTATTGGTCAGATATTTAAATTTGAACTCTTTTATGTCCGCAGACGACAATTTGTGGCAACAATTGCAATTTAGCTATTGTAAAATAAATGTTGAAAGAAAAGAAAGTGGAGTTGATGCGAGAGCATTATCGAGCTATGATTTTCTTTGATTTTAAAGTAGGGCTAAACCCAGAATGTTTTCAAAGTTTACAATTATCATATGGAAATGATACTCCATCTTGTGCCACTGTTCAGACAGTTAGACAGTTTACAGAGTTTAGATGAGGTCGAAATTCTCTCCTGAATGAAAATCACAGGAAGACCTTTGTCAGCTATAGTCCTAGAAAATGTGTCGGCCATTTGAAAAAATGTTAATTGATGATAATCGCTGTACCTACCAAATGATACAGAAGGAACTTAACATTGGATCTGCAGTTATACATAAAATTATTCATAAAGAACTGCATATGAAAGAATTAGAGTGTCAGTGGGTCCCCCATAATTTAACAGAACACCAAAAAGTGAAGCATGTCAGAATCAGTAAAGAAACCCTGAAATTACATAATGATGGTGAACACTGTGTTATTTCTAAAATCATAACTGGTGATGAAAAGTACATGCCGTTTTATAATATTCCAACACGTCGAGAAAGTAAAGTATGGGTCTTTGAAGATGTCACCAAACCAACAATGGTGGAAAAACAATGAGCAACGAAAAAAGTAATGTATGCCGTGTTCTTCAGAAGTACAGGTCTGATCAAAGTCCATAAAGCTAGAGGGACAGAACAAAAGACAGTAACAGCCAACTGGTATACCACTAAGTGTCTTCCTGAAATTCTTCAGGAAGTGAATGTTAGGGAACTCATGCTTCACCATGACAATGCATCTTCTCATTCAGCAAGAATGACAATTGAATTTCTTTGAACAAAAAAACATCAAAGTGATAGAATATCTACCCTATTCTCCTGATCTTGCTGTGAGTAACTTTTGGCTATTTTTTAATTTAAGAATAACAAGAAAGATCAATCATGCTTAAATCATTGATTATGAAACACTTTCCAACTTCAATGCAATTTTATTTTAAAAAGTCTGAAATGCAATACATTCCTCAGTAATATTTTAAAACTTATCACAATACTACATTAATTTATTATATTTGAAAACTTAAACCTCCACTGAAAAAAATGAACTTTATTCAAATGACGGCATTGAAATATAAATTGCCTGGTTTAAATATCTCTAAAATGCGATACACTCCATGGTAATATATTTAAAACTATCATAATACTACGATAATTTATTATATTTGAAAACTTCATCGAAAACAACTGAAATTAATTCAAATGACGTCATAGAAAAAATAACACGCCTGGATTTCTCTATAAAAGCAGCATTTCATTTATAACTTTCTCCCATTCATTTCATTCATCACAATACTATAATAATTTATTTTATTTAAAAATTAAGACCATGGAACTACAAGTAATTAAACTCTATGCTTAAAACTTCATCGAAAAAAATCATCATTCTCTTTATAAAATCAAATAATATTTCATTCATATCAGCCATGCAGACTCTATGGGCTAAATTATTTTGTGTTAAAGAAATACAGCAATTCTAATACAACTCATTCTACATATTTTGCTGTTTACATTTTACATAAGTGAAAAATAGGCTTCGTTGTAGAAATAATCAAATTTGGATAATCATTTAAACTCAAATATATTGTATTTGTGTTGTTTCAGTATGTAGATGCACAGAATTTAAGCAAAAATAAAGTAGTTTTAGGACGGATATAACACTCAATATGAATTAAAAAGAACTTAAAAAATCACGATTTTGAAACAAGATGGATGCCATATATCATTTTGAAGTGGATCATGTGATCTTTTCGTATCATGGTCACGTGATCGTTTCATATAAGAGGTGTAATTATTATTTTAATTTTTATTTAAAAAACTACTGAATATATTTCGCTGAATTTTTTTTTATATATTTTATGGAACAATTTGAATATTATCTAAAATTTTCGAAGCAATTTGTGAATTTTAAATCCGCTTAAAAAATGTTTGAAAAATTAGGTCCCATAGGGCTCAATGTATTTCATTTTTTCAACCCCGGTTAAATCCAAAACTAATTGGGTGATATTATTCATTTATATTCCCATAGGTTCTACAGACCGTCTGAACAACATACTAAAATTTCATTTTGATTAAGTCATTTTTACGGCAGTTATCGTGCTAACAGACAGACAGACAGAATGAACAAAGTCATAAACACCTTTCAACTTTGTTGTAAAGTGTTAAAAATTTGTCGTTTTCATTCTGAAGATGAGATTGATGAGGCTATAAAAGCATATTTTTCATCTATTCTAAGAAATAGATGGTTTGATGTATTTAATATTTGGAAAATTCGCTTACAAAAGTACATTGATGTTGGAGGGGAGTACTTTGAACACTCCTAAGAGTTGGGGGCGCGGTAGCCCATTGTTTAGCGCGCTGGAGTTGCACTCGGTAGGCCCGGGTTCGATTCCAGCCACTGCCAAAACTGCCGCCGTGTTCATGCGGAGTACGATCACGTTAAACATGTGGGTCCGAAAGTCCTTCCGAGAGGTTGGTGGTAGGGGAAGGAGGGTACGGTCCCTGTGGATGCCTCCCCCACTGGGTTCCGGTCTAAATTGGGTGGCACTTCCCGACCGTCCAAACAGTTACCTTACACCTTTCTGGTAGGTCGGACGGTCTGGGTTTCAACATCAACAACTCCTAAGAGTTGGTAAATTTAACTTGTACCACTTAGCCATATCTCAAAAATTTCAGTGTGACCTTTGTATTATTTTTTTTATCACAAATTTGTAGCAGAATTTATATATTACACACATAACTTCTGCACCATTTTGAATATTTTTATATTATATTATTGGCCGGCATACTTAAGAAGTTGTGACAATTTGTCTTTCCAGTTCCTACAAAGGGTTTCAATCTTCCTCCCTTAACACCTGGCAGTGTTGGTAGCAATATTTCACCCTATGCACAATACACCAGTTCCTGGGGTCTGCCTCGCAACATTATTCCTTCAACACCTGTGGGACCAAGCGAAGGCATTGGCCTGACAGTGGGCCTACCAACACGAGATCCTATTGTGCCATGGGGCCGAGGAAATACAAATCGAGAGAAAGGAGCTACAGTGCCTCAGAGGCTGCAAGATATTTCTTCTTACCTTGATCCTAATTTCACCCCAGAATTATTAGGTAAGTTGTCAAATTGTACCAATTATCCTAGAGTGCTTCTTAACTGTCACTGTGTACTTTGCCTTTTCCATAGCATCCTTTAAATAAAATGTTAAGACTCGAAGGCATACATGAACATGTGGCATGAAGTTCAAATTTGGTCTGCTGAAAGATTTTGTATAGCGCATGATCATTTCATTTACTTTTTTTTTTTTAAATGTAAATGTGAGAATCAGAATTTTCTTCAATGTTTCCTTTTTACTCTTATAAGAAAAAAATGTAGTTGAAGTCTATAGATTTTATTATTTTCTTCATATTTGTTTACCTCAGCAAAGGTTATTTATGAACAAATGTTTCCTAGCAATATATTACCTAAATTGTAATATTGCAAGCCTGGTCATTGTTTAGTATGGTACTACCCTAAAAATACAGACATATACTTGTTATGAGTATAATAAAATGTTGATTAGTTACAACATATCTACTGTTACATGCATAGGTTGAATTGAGAAATAGGAGACTAATTTTAATGTGAATAGTAATTCAGCTAACTTATTTCTATGGCATTTCTTTTCATTTTTGTGTTAATTGCTTTTTTTATATCAAATTAAACAGTTCTAATTTGAAGTTTTTAATTTACACTTTGTTAAAGAAATTTTCTGAATGACCTTTTTTCTTTTTTCAGATGAAATGTCCAGCCCAGAACAACTTCCTGTCCCCGAACGTTGTGACAGTCTTCATTCTAGTGTTAATAATGTAAATAATAATCTTAATGTTACACCCAGCAATGAGCAGGAGCAAAATGAAGCAGAAGGTGATAAAGAAACAAACACAAATGTAGTTTCTGCTCTGGAAGGCAAAAAGGTTGTTCTACCTCAACTGACAGCAGATGTTTCATCAGAATCTGAGTAAGTTTTCATTTACTATCATTAAGCCTTTGATCTATTCAGTTATGTAAAACAAAAAGTAAAAAAACTTTACGTAAGAGATAACTTATAATTCTTTGTGCATGATATCCCTTGCACCAAAGTGTATTCTTTGTGCAGACAATTAACTTAATTTATGCTTAATTATATTGCTTACATATTCTATTCAGTGGTGTTTATATAGTGATCATAATTAAAATGACTGTTCAGAGCTTTCTTTGGGCCCCTAATATGATATCAAAAAGAGCCTAAAGAAACTATTTACTACTAAAGTGAAAATATTTATTTTCAATAAAAATTACTCAACCATGCTTTAACATAAAAATAGTAGGTACTATAATGAGATACTATAGTAGCAGTATAATGGCTGAGTAGAATGTTTACTGTATAGAACATTGCATAATATGGGCCCTTATAATATTATAGCACCAATTAGCAGCAAATACTGATCCTCGGGTTGCTTTTGCTGAGAGGTTTTATTTGTATAATGATAAAAATACTTTTGATTATTTTAAACTTTTTCTGAAAAAGATAAACAGCAAGCCAGAAATATTACATTTTTAGAAAAAGTTATACAGCAGAAATAAATAAAATAAAATGAACTTCTCATCATATGACAGAAAGCCCTTTGGTCATCTCTGATGAGATATATGTTCCACAATGACAGTGCCTTCTTTAGAAATATGTAGTTACCAAAACTCAACCAAATAGAAATGCTTTTCAAAATATACAGAAGTTATATTTATAGATAAAAAATCTTCGTAAGTAGACCAATATGAAACAACTTTAAGAGTGAACCAGCTTCACAGGCAATCTCTCAGTCAACAGAAAATTTTTCCTACTTTGCTAAAGTGATTGTTTTAAAAATCTTATTTTGAAAAAAGATGTTCATTTTGCTTTTGTTGTTGTTACTAATCCCCATGGTCAAGGAACCATCTAGACCAAGTCCAAACGACCATGTCACAATAGAAGGCTAGCAATCACCTCTTGATCATCTGAGAGTTGCCTTACCAAGGCACCAATGAATGTGTGTGTGTGGGGGGGGGGGGGAGTCATTTAAAATTATTTATTTCTGTCACAGGAACAGAAAATCACATACAAGATGTGATTGTCTTCACTCCATCATAGTTAAAGGTTTCTTTTGGCAGAAGTTTGAGGAATTCATTGTAAAATGTAGAAGGGATTTCTGGGGGAATGAAATCTCCACCAGAGGTCAATTTGTCATTGTGAGTGGTGGAAACACATAAAATTTGCAAACAGTAAAATTTATAATCGGCTATTGATGGGAATAATGAAAGGCATGACTCATTTTATATTAATCTTATTAATAGAAGAAGCCCTATGACTGCTATATTCTTCAATATGCTTTGGGAAAATGTTCTATATAAACAATGGAAATTTTGTTTCTGTGCTTAAAAAATTAGCTTGGTTCATATTTAGTATATGCATATAATCACACTTCACATCTAAGTTTCTGGTAATTTTTCATGAAATTATGTTCTTACGGATAACACATTAAAAGTGAATTTTGCTGTCATCATTGCCAAATTTCTGAGGTTATAATATTTGAAGCTTTTGTGAAATCGTTTCAGTTTGTTTTGACATTTATCCTTACTGATTTTTAGTCTCTAGGTAGTGTGTGAAAGCTTTCAATAAGGATAATTCAATTATAACCACCCTGTATATGATGTAGCCTTCCATCTTGTGGAACGTGAAGATTTAAATTAAAATCAAAGTTATAGATTCTGTAAGTTTCTGTCGCAATGGCTGGATAGCTCAGTTGTTAGAGCAGCAATCTTAAAATTAAGCCCAGACACTTAATCAAATTGCTGATTCACAGAACTTTTTTGTATGTACTGCATATGCAAACTCATTAATATGAAAGTTAAAATTAGATAAGCAGTTGAAGCTCTGTTATTCTGTAGTTTTCCATTATAATATTATTTTACCAGGATGAAATCACAGCCCATAGAAGTAATAGCCACTATGCTGCCTTCTGTTCCACCATAGATGTTATGAAATTTATGCTGTCATTAGATTTTCTTTTAAAAGTTTATTAAAATTAATTTCTCTAAAATAATCACATTTTTGCATTTATAAGCATTTCATATCACTGACAGTAATTCAAATGTTTTTTTTTCTTCTTTTAATTACCTCTTGGATAATAAAAGATAAGGTAAGTGATATATTTGTATAAATTGTAAAGTAATATGTTTGTTAAATCATGAATCAACCAAATGTTAGTTTTCAGCTATATTCAACATATTTTTCTGGCTGACTTCCATCAAATTGTATAATTAACCTTTTTTTGTTTCAGGGAAAGCAATGAAACATCCGTGTGATACTTACCAAGTATATAAGTTAAAGACATTCCATTTATTTATTTTTCTGTATTTTACGTTGACACAGATTTCTGCAAGGAATCTACTATAAAAAATCTTCATGGACTTGTATATATTAATAGATTGCATACATATGCTTCTTCATGCAATCAGGAACCACTGAAGTGTTCACAAGCACTGGATGGTTTCTTTAACATACTGTGGGCTTTCTTCACATTTTTAAAGAGAGGCATAATCTGTAATTCTTTAGATTTTAGTAAAATCTATAGAAGTAGTTT
Organism: Amaurobius ferox; assembly: GCA_951213105.1. Taxonomy (NCBI): domain Eukaryota; kingdom Metazoa; phylum Arthropoda; class Arachnida; order Araneae; family Amaurobiidae; genus Amaurobius; species Amaurobius ferox. Next base: position 63,814,226 of record OX578134.1, read on the forward strand.
TTATTAGACATATTCTGCGTTCAAGAAATTATATTTTGACTCTATTATTTGAATTTTCAAGTAGAAATATCAATACATATTAGTAAAAGATTCTCTTAAATGCATCAGCAATGGATCTAAATGTATGGTCAGGGTTAATTGTATTTAGGGGCCCATCTACTAAAACATTTTAATATTTACTGATGCCATTAGTAATAGCACGGTAGAAATTGGAATTATACAACATTAATTTTGAAGAATTTTTCTTACATTTCACCGATTGATTTTTAAAATGTTTAGAAGTTTCAGATTAATACAGCAAAATTTGGGGGCCATGGCCTCATCAGCCCTTGCATAAACCAAGCCTTGCATATGGCACTTAAATTGTTTATTATATTTTCTATGAACTTTGAGTTAGGAATTGATATTTTATTCATTACTTATATGACCAAGAAATTTAAATTGAATAAATTTACCATTGTTACAGTCACACACAAATTTTGTTCCATGGAAAGCAAACTTAAACAGAGAACACTAGATTTTATTCTTGTATGATTTTAGTGATAAACTTTTGATTAAATAATGTGAAATTTAGTTTCATTTTTATTTATTGCATTATTTATGGCAAAAGTGTTGGTTACAATATTAACCCCTTGCCTGTGGAATATATTTCAGGAAAGTGGGTCAAAAATGGAAAAATGTTTTTATGCTTCAGTTTTGTCTATTATAACATTTAAAAAGGTTAGAAAAATTTTATTTTGTAAAAATATAAATTTTTATATAAAATAACTACTATATTTAATATTTTGACATACATGTGGAAAATTAATGGATTATATTCATATTTTACTCAAAATTGTTTAATTATAGCAAAATAAATCAAATAATCTTTTGAATTTCACAAATCATTTCACAGAATCATTTTTCAGAATTTCACAAATCTTTTATAGTATGATATATACGAAAAATATAACACGGCACACAAGCCGACATCACACTCTTTACAATAAACTCAGTTTAAATCCCGCCTAATCAAGCTAGCTGATCCCGCCTTCTTCCAAAAAAATGTGGACAAGTATCGCCATCTATTGGAAAAACAACGAATTATATTGTAGAACATTTGGTAAGGCAAAACGGACTCAATTCGGGATCAACGGAATAGAAACACTGATTTTTCGCTTGCCCGAAGTCAGTTCGGGCATTCCAAATTTGGCGCAGAGGGGTTGCCCGAACTGGATTCGGGTGGCATAGGCAAGGGGTTAATCATGGAATCACTATTAAACCTTACAATTTGTAAACAAATATTATGATTTAATTATTTTAAAATAAGATACATAGTGTACATTTTTCTCATTGAAAAACTGCTTCCTTTTTGCAAGTAATTAACATTATTTGTAGTCATTTAAAGCTCAATTATAAATATTTGATGTCAGTTACTTTAAGTCAATATCTGCAATGTAAGTTAGTGTTATATACTGGCCATAAAAAGTTAAGAATATTGCAAACACAATAAAAACAATCTGATGTGGGCATCACATTACTTTCCTTATATAATGCAATGAATTTACTATTTTTATGGTAGTTATTTATATTCTTTCCAAGATATTGAATTTTCGTCAATGAGTCGTCATGTTCCATGTCGTCATCATCAATAAGTCATTGATTTAGCGTCATTTTTATCCATTTGGCAAGTTTTTCGTTAATTTAACAACATTTAAAAAAGTCACCAAGTTGGCGACATTTCACCAAATTCGTCGCCAAAATCTCGCCAAGTGTTATGGACGAAGAAATAAGTTATTCTTACAGCAGATAAATGACTATTGGCGTTCAAATACAAAAGTATTACTCAAAGTATCTTTTTTCATGAATGGAACGAGCTAGATCCACGAGAATGATGTCACCAAATTTATCACATGGTATTACATATGAAAAGTGAACATGTTTCTCAATAGGAATTTTTTTTTTTTATATGACTTTTTGATAATTTTTTTGAAAAATGTGCAATATCTTGAGAACTGTTCTTGTTAGCGTTCTAAAATTTATGTCAATCGTTTTCTAATGAAAAATTACATAAGAAATGTCTATTTGCATAACTATTAGTGGTTTTGATTTTTTGATGATTTTTCAAAATTTCACTCGAAAATTTAGGGGGTTCTGAACATTCAATTGCGTATAAAAAAACAATAGGCTTCCAGTGTTTATGAATTGTGATTTTTGTACCAAATTTGATTCGAATCGGTCCATTTGTTCGTCAGTTATTGTCTCCACAGACTCACTGACACACTCACACACACAGACATCACCTCAAAAATGTTTGATTCGTGATCAGGGATGCTTGAAACGTGCTCTCCCGTTGAAAACTCGAATTCGAATTTTCAACCCCGTCACAAGACTTTCCTTATACATTATGTATATAAGGAAAGTAAAAATTGTCCAATATTAAAGAATGACACATTCAGTAAAATGCTCAGAAAACATAAAAAAAAAAGTAAGCATTGTTTTGAGATGGTCACCATCTTAAAAACTATAACCACAATGGTTTTAACTTTTACACACTACTTTTAATTGGAAATTCTGCATTTCGTTCAGTAGACATATTGGCATTCAGTTGGCATACATCAGTACCACACATATTATTATTAATATTTATTATGCCACCACATTTGCAAAGTGCTGCTTTTTATATGAAATATCCTTTATATCTCTAGCATTTTGTTAGTAATGTATTTCATTGGTGGTTGTCCCCTTTAGGCTTAAGAGAAATGCATCTGTTGCTAATGTATTTATAGAATCTCCGATGTTATACATTTCTTTCTTGAACTAAAATTGATGGCAGATTAATTATTGATAACAAAAGCTCATTAAAATAATCATGGTTTTAAAAATGATTTTTTATTTATTGTTTGAGATGCATTAGTGCCAAACTCATTTGTATTTGAAACCCAATCATTGCATTATGAATTTTATTAGCATATTGCATTGTGAATGGAGCATTTAATTACTTCTGTTTTTCATATCCAGCTCCGTGATGCGGACAAGTTTATTTTCAGGAAGGTGAATTTAATTTGAATGTGTTTGCAAAAGTTGTTTTTATTATGATTTTTTCTGCTTTTTAAGTTAACATTGCTTAATATTATACAATTATTGTTTGGGTGAATTTAATTTGTTTTTATGCTTTTATCTAATATTTTACTATTTGTAAATTAATAATAGTAAGAAATGATATGATTATATTAATGATTGTGAAATTTTCTGAATTATAGTGAAGTTACATTCTTAGTTATATTTATTTTATTTTTGACCAAAAATTTAACTAGATTTAGTTGTATATTTAATTTTATGCCTGTATGAGAAAAATATATTTTACATGCATGCATATATTCCAAATTATTAATTTCCCAAAACTGTATTTTTAAAAGGATCTATTTTACTTTTTAAATAAAAAATTAGATTTTTATTTCTAATGTATTTGTCAATATATAAATTGTTAAATCTTCAAATTAAGTTCATAACATTGAAAAAAATTGTAAAAATATACTTTATACTGCTTTTCTTATTTTTATTTATTTTTTTTTTTGCTTGTGTGTGTTATATGCAAGTTTAATATTCCTTTTTATCATAGAGTACAATTATAAATTCCATAATTAAATAAAAATAATATTTAAAATTGTTGAGATTTTCCAAGAATATGTTAAAAATCAAAGCCAAGAACGAGTAGTATAATAAAAGGGAAAAAAAATATGAAAAGTTTAAATTGTTTCATTTTTAAACTAGTATATGTATGTTGCCAAGTAGAGTCATCCTATTTATTATCAGTTTTTAAATGTGCCATTACATTATTTTAGATTAAGTGCAAGATATGAAGTAAACTGTGTGTCATTTAGTAATAGATGAATACTCTGCTAAATATTTTATTGCTGTATTTTGATATAATATTCCAAATATTAAACGTCTCAAATACTGAATCTTGAAACACATGACTGTGGCACCTTTTGGACCACAAATATTTTTACATCTTGTCTTGCCTGAATGCACTTATCCCATTTTTAATGTGGGATTTATGCCAGCAGTGGTTACAAGTGCATATTTTCTCTAACTATCTTTTTCTTCTTTCTAATTTAAGTGTGTGCATAATTACCTGTGTGTTAAAAAGAAAATAGTATTTCTTAACATTTATTTGAACTGCAGCAGAAAACCAGTATTTGTGTAAAGACAATATTCAGTCGATATAAGGTAGATTATAGTTAAGATATCCTTATTAAAAATATTTAGTGCTTAAAAATCAAGAAAACTTAGTAGGAATAATTTTCAAAACATGCAGAAATGATTTTACAAAAAACTAGTGTAAAAACGTTCTATCAAAGGATCAAAACATAAAACGTGATTTTTAAAAACAAAATTTTAAGGTAAATCAATAGAAATTTATCAGTAAATGTAATTAATAAATTTTGTTTTCTGACAACTCATTCACAGTAATGCAATTATGACTGTTTTCAAAGGACAGTTTAACAAACAAAGTTTATTTTGCAATGCAAGAATCGTGATTTTTATACAAACAAGAAAACAAAACAAGCCATATTTTACCAAGTTCTTTACCCTTCATGTATAATCACAGAGATGTGAAAATTAGATAACTACATTTGTTTCAAGGGCAGTATGAGCCCTCTTTATTTAGTTCAAAACAGTGTACTAAACGAAAGATTTAAGTGCAACTGCGAAAGTAACAGACAAAGAACAATGACAGTTGCACTTTTTGTACAACAAATATTTTTCTATCTTTTTTTTTTTTTTTTGTGAATAGACTTTTCTCATTTTTAATATGGGATTCTTATCAGCAGTGGCCACAAGAACAAGTTTTTTGCTCTTAGTCTAGTACCTTACTTGTAGTTCATCTTTTGATTGGTACACACTGCTTTTTAATGAAAAGGGCTTATAATGCTCTTCAAATAATTACAACCAATTTTCATATGTCTGCTTCTATCAAGTGCAATGAATTTGTATTTTCATAAACAGCTGTTGCTTTTAGTTTGAGTCATGTCTATTTTAATTTTAATCAATTTTTCTATTGTAAATTGTTTGCTATGCGTATATTTCACTTATTTTTTTCAATTAAAAGTGCTAATTTCACACCTGGCAAGGATTTTAAAACAATAACTTACTTCTCATGGAACTTTTTATCACATGTTCTGAAGAGCATTCCTACTAAGTTTGATTGAATTTTGTCTGTTAGATATCTATATGAACAGGGATACTTTAATTATGACTTGGGTGTTGGATATCTCTCGAGAACAATATGATCAGAGATAGTTTTTTAATCTGGTTTTAGATATCTATGGAAAACAGTATGAATAGGGATACTTTAAATATAATCACCCTGTATTTAAAATATTGACAAAATGCTTATGTGACAATATTAGCACAATATTCCAATATTGATTAAAGTTGTTGTACAAAAAATCTACTTTACATCATCATTCCCTAACAATAAAATCTCATCCATAGTGTAGTTTAAGACAATTTTAGATATTTAAATGTAAAAATATTCATCTTTTAGATTTTGTGTATTGTGTTTGTGTTTTCTTGTGTGTAAAATAAAAAACAAAGTATCTTGAAGATAAATTTTGTAAAATTTGTACAAAATGTTTTATTTATTAATGACTAGAACGTTACTAACCTGACGTTGTCCAGGTCAAAAATAAATGCCCGCTACTTAAATAATGCATTTACAGCTAACACAATAATTTTCTTCAAATCTTAAACCATCGCCAAATTCCCATGCATGCTAATCGTAAAGCAAAAAATAAATAAATGAATGAATAATTCAAAACTTTTAGGACAAGAACATGGCAATGCATGTGCAGTCGTAGAGTTAAAACACAGTTTGGAGAAAAGTTATATGCGCTGAATTGATATTTTTTAAGTGAATGATCTCGCATAATATTGACAAAAAAAAATTGTTAGAATGCACCAATAGACACTTAATGTTTGCCAAACTATAGAATTGTGCTAATTTTAGTTTTTTAGATGCGACAAAAGAAGTATCACATAAACTGAAAAATGCAAATTTCAATGTATTTAATAACATAATAATAAATTTGAAGGAATTTTCCTACAGATGCAGTTTAAACATCGTTGGAGAAAACATTCTTTGATCTTTCCAAAGGTGTCAACGAAATTCTGTGATAATATTTTCGGTCGCTAAGGAACTGATTTATGTAAAAATCGTGAATATCGCTCAAAATCATGCTACAGCATAAAATAATTAAAATACTAATTTGAATTTAAAAATTTAACTAATTTTAATTTAATCTAAAATACTAATTTGAATTTTTTTTGAAATAATGCTGAGGTGCATCTGTGTACCCAATTTCATGGCTGTACAATACTTAGATTTCTCACTACAGACCATTAATATTTCATGTTTTATGTGTTTCGTCTAAATTTTTATTCCTACTTTTAGATAATGAATTTTATCTTATAATACAATATAAACGTGAGAGTTTTAATGCATAATTTCAGCAGGCAAAATTATTTGTATGAACTATTTTTTTTATGGATCTTCTATTTTTAAAATTAACAGCACAAAACTAACTTTATCGATTTACATATAACTTTTAGATTCGTACCTAACAAAATAATTTTGTTTAAAAACTTTTCAAAATTGTAGAACTTGGTTTATATTAAAAGAAAATTAGACTATAAATATTTTAATTAATTCAAGAGAACTGGGAAAATTATGAATTTCCAAGCTCTATTTTCAGTTTTTAGTCATTTGTATTTTTTTTTTATTTATTCATATTTTTCTGATGTTTGAATCCTGTTTAGAATAAAAATATTAAAGTTTTTTATTCCATTTTTCTTATTTATCTTCATTGTTAATCTGTGTTTTGTATAGCCTGTTGTAAGTATTGCAAGAATGGATATTTGTGCCAAATCCTATGCATCTATTGAAGATACATCACATTATCTGTTAATATAGGTTCACCTTTTCTACAAATTTTTATTTTAAAAGATATAAGTCTTTATTTAATTAGCTTTTAATAGAAAGAAAAGGATATGGTTTTTTTTTTCAATATAAATGTGAAAATACTTGTGAGTGCAATATATATGCTTATTAAACTTTTGGAACAAGCCGTCTAAAGAGATTTTTTAAACATATTCTCTTTTAGAATACCATGAAAACCAATTATTCAAACTCTCTTTTTTTCATACTTTATTGACTAGATAAAAATTATCCTTTTGAATATAAAACAATTCGCACAGGCTGGTAAAATAAATCTAAATCTATTAAAAGTCTTTCTAATTTATTTGCACATATTTGTTAGCAGGTATAATATTTAATTAACTTGTTTTAATCTGGCTTTATAAATTTTATTTTGTAATACAAATAGTAAAAGAAAAGACTAAGCAGCAACCATTAAAAAATTGAACAATTGCACCTGATTAGACTTGAATCAGCAATCTTCTGGTCAGTGACTCAACATCCTGCAATTTGGGTCACGGGAGATACAATGGTATTATTTACATTCACTAAGTTTGAAATGGAAAATTGAATGGTGGGCATTTGCCAGATAGCATTACAGGTAGATTTTAACCAGTAATTTTCTGCAAATTCTTACAAGATAAAATATCCTTGTGTATGAGCTGGAAGATGTTTACCATTCTGTGTTTATTATTGCAAACTTATTGTATCTAAGTCAAGTAGAATGCTGTTGTGTTCTCCAGTGGTCTAAGCATTAGTGTGTTAAGGTATTGATTAAAAGTTCTGATTCAAGCCCAGTCTGGGCAGTAGTCCATTTTTTGAGTGATTGCTTTTTTTATATTTCTTATTCCTATTTAAGTCTATATATGACAGATTCAAAATTATCTTATATAAGCTGTAATTCAAATGATCTAAAAGCATGCCATTTTATAAATATTCAATAACTTGAATGATTTTGCCTGATTTTTTATGCATATAAATTAGTACTTTTAAAACTGTTTTATATTTTCATATGCAATATGTTAGTGATTAAAGAGAGTATTTAGAACTCTTTAATTTGCAATGTTTCTTATTTGTACTTAACACACCTCAAAAGTAGGGAATGTCTGCCTTATGAGCTAGATGTGAAAACTTGTTGCATAATTTATTTATGTTTATTACATCATTGTGTGCCTTTTTTAAATGCTTTACTTGAACATTCCATGTTTGTCTCTAGTTGTTAAGACTGAAAGCATTCCATGTAAATACAATGTAGAAAACTGCAATTTTCTTAAAGTGATGTATATAGCATTTTGTTTAAAGATGTGATTATGCACAAATGTTACCAATGTGTTTTTGTGTTCTGCATTTATTTTTTGAGGTGTAAATAAATCTGTTGGATATTCTTACAGTCTGCTGTTTGTTTATTTCAATTATAAGAATTGTGTCCATGCTTCATGTAATATTTCATAACATATTTCTAATTTAGGGGAGTTTTTGTTACATTAGATAAAGTTTGCTATATTCATATATATTAGGAAACAGCAATTATTTTTACTTGCACAATAAAATATCGATTATTCAAGTTCTGGTTATCTGAGATTTCGTGTTATCTAACCTAGCTTTCTTTTCACTCACTCATCACTTTTTTTGAGAGTTGAACATCAAAACTCTGAAAGCCCTGAAGAAATATTTTTCAGTTAAACCAGGCAAGGTGATGATAATGAAAAGAATCTATCACTCATAAAGGTAGTTGTTGAGACCCAGACCGTCCAACCTACCAGAAAGGTGTAAGGTTTGGATGGCCGGGAAGTGCCACCCAATTTAGACCGGAACCCAGTGAGGGAGGTATCCACAGGGACCGTACCCTCCTTCCCCTACCACCAACCTCTCAGAAGGGCTTATGGACCCACATGTTTAACGTGATCATACTCTGCGTGTACACGGTGGTAGTTTTGGCAGTGACGGGAATCGAACCCGGGCCTACCGTGTGTAATTCTCATGTGCTAACCATTGGGCTACCACACCCTACTCATAAAGGTAGAAAAAAAGCTTACAGTTTCAGAACCTATTATGGCAGAAGACATTCAAGATTGGATGAATAATGATTAGCAATAGGAAACATAGTTATACATTTAGTGACTGAGAAAAACAAGTGAATAAAAAGGAGGATGATCTGTGTCCAGGAGAAGGTTCAAGAAATTCCCATACGGAAAACCTAAATGCAATTAAAACCATTTGCTGGTCCATCGAATAGCAAGATTACATCGAGTATGTACTGAAACAACACATAATTATATATGTATTTATTGCATATGTCTTTTTTTTTACAGTACAAATTTCCTTTGTAGCAGGAATGGGGGAAATCTTAGAGGGGAGGGAAACATCGCAAATGTCAGCGCTGAATTGTACTGTGCAGTATACAAACCTATTTCTTCGTAACTGAGTTTAGCTGTATCCAAGCTGTTCTCTGTTTGTATTAGCTTGGATAATTGGAACTCTGTATTTTTATTTTTTCTGCAATACATATTAATATGTAATGATAAGGAATTGTTGTTGTTGAAACCCAGACCGTCCGACCTACCAGAAAGGTGTAAGGTAACTGTTTGGACGGTCGGGAAGTGCCACCCAATTTAGACCGGAACCCAGTGGGGAGGCTTCCACAGGGACCGTACCCTCCTTCCCCTACCACCAACCTCTCGGAAGGACTTTCGGACCCACATGTTTAACGTGATCGTACTTCGCATGAACACTGCGGCAGTTTTGGCAGTGGCTGGAATCGAACCCGGGCCTACCGAGTGCAACTCCAGCGCGCTAACCAAAGGGCTACCGCGCCCAATAAGGAATTGTGAAAGTGTCAAAATTTTGATGTATTCATATATATATATATGTTTTGGGTAGCATCAAATTCAAATCAAGTATTTTTCTAATGATATATACAGGATTTCTCTTAAAGTATTGAGTCATTCAATTGATTACATTCATTTGTAAATGTAAAAATCTATAGATTTTCAACTAGATCAGAAACATATATTCTCTCTCAGTTTTGAAAACTCTTTTTGAAGCAAATCATAACATATAAGTCAGTGCAATAACTACAAATATATATATATATATATATATATATATATATATGTATATATATATATATTGTATATCAATATATATATTTCCATAATTCTATGTTAGAGATTAAACTAGGAGCGTAGTATGGTAATTATGCTTTCATTGCAACAACCAGTAGCAGTGATTCAATATTAGCTCAATATTAGTTATAGGATAGCATACCAATATTGGCTATAAATGGACTGCTAATATTTGATAAAAAAAAAAGACAAATGTCTACATTTTAATACTGGCCCAATATTAGCATGCTACTGTTCAGAAATAAAATACATTTTTAGATAATACCTATCACGTGAAACATTTTGTTTTGTATAGAATAAGAGACTTAAAAGTCATTAATATGCATTTCGAGTATTGAACGTGGATATCTTAGTTGATGTATGGATTTCAAAATAGAGTTTAAAAGCAGGGTAATGAATTAATAGTTCATCTTCTAATTAGTGTTAATAAAATTAATTAAACTAGTATTCTTTTCAATAAGACTGAGAAACAATGCTTTATTTGTACAGCAATGATAATGACATGGTCAACAGACGAAGCTTAGAAAAATGGAGACTTGTAAAAATAATTAAATATAGTCACTTTAAAACACATGAGATCAGAGGAAGTTATTAAAGAGAAAATAGAGAAAGTATTAGTGGCAATGCAGCATGATGTACCTAAGCATGAATCAAAGAAACACATTGTCATGTGTGAAATGAATTTAAATATATTATTTTATATTTTAAGAGAAAAAATAGTTTTTATGGATAATATAAATGTTAACTTTTAATTTCAAACATAAATTTTTAATTAACTTCAAAATTTTACATGTTTATCTTCTAAACACATACTGTAGAATTCCGAACATAACCCCCTCATCCGAATATACCCCCAAACCCTTAATATATTTTTCAAGATATCACATTTTTAATTATTTTTCAATTATTATTTTTTTTTTCTTTCTGTATTTGCATTTGAGCTCACCACTTCTAGCTCGTGAAGCACTCTGCTCCTAAAGCATGAAAGAATATATAGAAGTTTCATTTTCATTTAACCTTTCTTTCCATATTTTGAAAGTTAGGGTTACAACATAGAAGAATAAGTTAGTTTTTTAAGTTAATATTGATATCTATTTAATAATTTAAAAAATGAAAATTGCATTAAATTTTTAAAAATAAGAATGAAAATCAGTCTTATCTAAAAATTCTAATCCCCTTTTTTTATTCCTATTGTAATATCCCTTGCTGTATTTTTCAAGATTTTCTCTGAGAAATGAGGAGAGTTATTAAAATTACATGATACGACTAGAATATAGTGTTTTAAATAGTAAAAAAAATCATTTAAAAATTATATGATTTGAGCACATTTGTTTATAAACCGTTAAAAATGTTACCTTTAGAAAAAAATTTCTTCTTTTTTCTAATGATTGTGCAACTATTTTGTTTTTGCATTCTTAGTATCTTTGATTTGACATAGCTTCTTTGATTCAGTGATTTTGATGTTTATAAAACAAAGCACAATAATTCCCGACATCATGCTCAATTGCCCCTTAAAGTTCAATAGGTAATAGATGAAAAGTTTAAAATCAAACAGCTCTATACATTGAATGGTTAGAAATATGCATATGTACACTGATAATGAAAGAACTGTGGAAGTTGAATTTGCATTCGAGAAATAGGCACTTCGGTTGAAACCATTTAGAATGGAAGTTAATGAGATTTTGGCCATCTTTAGTGACACTTTAAACAGTTTTTACAAAATGATATTTTCTCTTTGACCACAACACTAAAAATCTATCACATAAATGGCACAGTACATAACAATAAATCCAGTGGTAAGTTTTTGATTTTTTTCTTCTAAACAATAATTTAACTTTTTATTTTCCTTGCACTTTGTCTCACTGTTGGGCTCAAAGTATGAAAAGGAATCCAAATTCTTATATCAAAGATAATTTTTTTATACAGAAATGTATAAAAAGGACCCGGAAAAATAGATGCTTGAGAACCTGCAATAGCCACGGTTATGATCCTCCTATATAGTGGTCGGCAATAAATTTCATTTGTGGGCCAGAAAGGAAATTTTCTTAAGATTTATCTGTTGCTAATATGTCGATCTAATATTGATATTTTATCACTGGCAAATATTCGTAAGCATTAAAAAATAGTTTGATCAACAGTTTTAATTGATTTCTGCAAAGGGCTAGTTTAAAGCGACAAATTTAAGATTGACAAAATTGTCGAAATTCCTTAGATGATACAAAATAGCTTTGACCAAAATTTATTTTTCTTTGTAGCAACTTTTAAAATATTTTTGGAATGATATTTTAATATATTTCATAATCCTTAATACATATGGATTCGGAAATATCCTGAAAGGGGAATTTAAGAAACAAACCTTCCTTTTTTGATCTCAATGTAATTAACAGTTTGTAGATCTCGCATGACAGTTCATTTGATGGCAACCTAATACGATTTGGTTACTTTTTCATACTCCTTTCAGGCAAATATATATTTCTAATTTTTTTTTAGTTCAATATAAACGTACCATTCGATATGTTTTTAATTTAGAGTTTTTCTGAAAAATAACATATTTATATAAACATACTTTTCAAATAAAGATCTGACAATGATCGCAACAGGATCATTTTTTTAAATTTCTCAATATATATATATATATATATATATATATATATATATATATAATGTTTCAATTAATTTTTAGTGAACTAAAATTAAATTTTTGCCCTGTCTGTCGGTCTCAACTGTAGATTTCTTGGACCGAATGTGGGCTGTGAGCCATCAATTTCCAATTGTCGGTCTGGATTCATTGCCCTGTTCTTGGCCATTCATTTTTTGAGCAGAACATAGATGAGCTCATATTTGCAGAAGATTAAGAAGCTCAAAACATACATTTCTGGTTGCTGTCACCCACCGCCATTTCATATAGTTTGTCAACAAAGATCATGACTTGGCCCGCTGTACCCTGACGGAGCTTGTTCCAGTCCATGCCAACAGGCCTGAGAGTACCTTGGATGCCCAGAGCTTGGTGGGTGAGAGAAGCTATCAGCCTTCTCAGAAGGTCTGTCCGAACGGCTGTAGATTTGGGCTGCAGCCTTGCGATGAACCGTACTAAGTACTCTGTGGTATACCTTGTTCCCTGAAATGACCAATTGAATTTCAATTTACTATTTTAAAATTAACTTCATGTTGTGATGACCAATTGCATTTCATTAAATTGTTTTGTATTTAAATCTCGTCATCCAGTCTAATAAGTACACTCAAAATTTCAGAAAAGTTTAAGGACAAGCTAAGAAAATATGTCGTCTTTTAAAACTTCTGCACAATGTACTATAATAGCCAATAGTGTATTTATCACAGTGTACTATTACTATAATAGCCAATAGCACTGGAAAATCAGCACATTCATTGAGAGGTCAAATTATTATTATCAGTTGGTTAGTATGCCTGCTTATGTAGTCCATACTATCAGTGGGTTACATTCATGGACCGAGGGGCGCGGTAGCCCATTGGTTAGCGCGTTGGAGTTGCACTCGGTAGGCCCGGGTTCGATTTCAGCCACTGCCAAAACTGCCGGCGTGTTCACGCGGAGTACGATCACGTTAAACATGTGGGTCCGTAAGTCCTTCCGAGAGGTTGGTGGTAGGGGAAGGAGGGTACGGTCCCTGTGGATGCCTCCCCCACTGGGTTCCGGTCTAAATTGGGTGGCACTTCCCGGCCGTCCAAACAGTTACCTTACACCTTTCTGGTAGGTCGAACGGTCTAGGTAACAACAACAACATTCATGGACCGGGAAGGAGCGATCGTTCCAAGGCGCCGAACGTAAAGGGGGCGCCTATTGCACTAAACATATTTTTCGACCGAACACTATGCATTATGGGAAAGGATGCCGTGATATTATGTGCTCCAAAGGTCTAGTGCATACGATGATGTACGGCAATGAAATATCGTCCTGTTTCGAACTGAAAGAGTCTGCCAAAACCCCGCATTCAGCTCGACCCGTTACCACACACCTTGCTTTCAAGACTTGGTTTTTTGCTTAGTTGTCTCACACTCAGTAACCTCCGGCCACCCAAACTGTTACTCTAAGTCTTCGGACGAGTCGGTTGGTCTGGGCTTTCGACACTCAGTAACCTTTACCAACTGCTGTCCTCTAACAATTCATAAGTGCAGTCGTTTCTCTAATGCTCCACCACTGTTACAAGCGCCCACAGTCATTACACGTTCAATGACCTCCAGGATCGCGTCTTATATAATCCAATGCATTTGTTGGATTTTCCATTCTTACGATGATTCAGAGATCTAAAGTCAGCAATATTACTGGGACAGCTACTTTGCATAAAATGACCCGGCAGTCATAATTCAGCTACTCTGTGTATCTTGTTTATTTTGCTTGTTAATAAATCTTGTTCGCATAATCTGATTGAGCTGTATTCTATTTGTATTTTGGAGAAATTGTAAATACTCTTTTCTGTCAAAATAGCGACGTTTCATGCAAACTTCATAAAAATTCTTGACGTATTATGAGTTACTTATGTATGTATATATATACATGTTGATGTTGTTGAGACCCAGACCGTCCGGTATACCAGAATGGTGTAAAGTAACTGTTTGGACAGCCGGGAAGTGCCACCCAATTTAGACCAGAACCCAGTGGGGGAGCCATCCACAGGGACCGTACCCTCCTTCCCCTATCACCAACCTCTCGGAAGGACTTACGGACCCACATGTTCAACGTGATCGTACTCCGCGTGAACACGGCGGCAGTTTTGGCAGTGGCTGGATCGAACCCGGGCCTACCGAGTGCAACTCCAGCGCGCTAACCACTGGGCTACCGCGCCATATATATATATATACATGCAGTGTGTGTGTTGAAAATACTTCAAAATTTTTGCAGTGTACATAGAAGATAAATCTTGTACAAACATTAGAAGAATATATAGTAAGTATGGTATATATAAATATGGCAGCTGTTTTAGATACTTCCAGATACAAATTAGCGTACTTGAAGATATGAGTGGCTTGTCTTACTTATACATAAGCAACCCCATGCAAAGCAATCGAAGGCATTGGGGCTAGGGTCTAATCTCCCTTCTTCTTGTGGGTAGGTTTCACTCTTGTTTCTTAACAATAATTATTAATAATTATATAATAATAATTTCTCTTTATACCTAAAGATACAGTATTTAACTTAATATTCTAAATTGTAATGGTTCTAATTGATGTACGATGTAGGTCCTATTATTTCGAATAACAACTAGAAATGCATTCGCAACACAAAATAGATTAATTAAGTTAATTCATATGATAAAAACCATAGTGAATTAAATATATAAACAAATTATAGCCATATGGTGTCAAGAAAAATGAAATAATAATGATACAGTATTGTGGCAATTAATTGAGAAATGTCATTTTTTTCGTTTTATCACACGTAAGCTTAGGAAGAAGCACTCCAAATTAGCTCAGAGTTCAAATTGCAATTATTATCAAAGTAGCAGGTGTTCGTATGCACCTGGTAAGTAGCAGGTGTTCACATTCCTCCGCCAGGTGGCAGGTGTTCCGCAGTGGTAGTTTCTCAGTTGTTGCGGGGCTCATTAGCGTCAGGGATATCAGCGCGGGAACACGTGCTAAAGTGATTGGGCTTAGAGAACACACTTCTAAGACGTTCGAGGAAATAGGTAAAATATGTGGAGTGAGTACAGCAAGTGTCGGGAGGATCTGGAAGCGGTTTCAGGAAACAGGAAATGTTGGTACCTGGAAGATGCGGCCGAAAAAGATCAACTCGTGACGACAAAACTTTACATCGAATGAGTGTTAAAAATCCTCGATTAACCAGTTTTGACCTGTATAAGTCCATGGTGGCAGCTGGTGTTGATATTGCACCTTCAACAGTGCGATACAGGCTGTTAGAACGCGGACGGAGAGCACATCGACCGTACAAGAAGCAGCTTCTGACGCTTCGCATGAAGAAAAAAAAGGTTGGAATGGGCACGGAAATACAAAACATGGACTGGGAGAAAGTTCTCTTTTCTGACGAAACACATTTTGTGGTTCAGGGATTTAGATCTATGTTCGTGAGAAGGAGCCAAGGAGAACCTCTCAATCAGGACCACATCAATCAAGCACCCAAGCATCCACCCAAAAAGATGTTTTGGGGTTGTTTCAGCGTTTTGGGGACAGAATATCTTGTTCCCGTAGAGAGAATGATGAACAATGCCAGTTACGAAGTCATATTGACCCGAAAAGTGCTTCCAACCATGTCTAAGCTGTGGCGGAACGGAGATTGCGTTTTCCAACAAGACAGCGCGCCATGTCACACTTCGAAGCGAATCAAAAATTTCTGCTCAAAAAAAAATATTACCGTACTGGATTGGCCCGGGAATGCACCAGACTTGAATCCCATAGAAAATTTGTGGGCTATTGTCAAAAAACGGCTTCACAAATTTGACTGTACGACGATGGACAAGCTAATTTCGGCCGTTATTGACATATGGTTCAGAGACGTTGAAATTAAAACTACATGTGCTAGTCTAGTACATTCCATGCCGAAACGCGTCTGTGATGTTTTAAAGTCTCGGGGAGGTCATATCACTTATTAGTTTTAAATGTATCCATAGAAAACTTGAATAAAACTGAATTTTATAAAAGAAACTGCATTTCTCAATTAATTGCCACAATACTGTACGTTATTTAAACCAAACTGTTTTTATTTTGTAACAAAATAATTGAATAATTTCAAGTGTTGTATATGCATTTTTATTTTAACTCTAGACGTTTTTCTAGGATTAAATTTGACTTGAACGCAGAAAGACTTGTTATTTTGAAGAATAGTTTCGCTTAACAAAGTTGCATTTTCTAAAAAATGCAATGCACCCTTGCCACTATGCATTACAAAAAATTTCTTGAGCGCCCAGATTAGGCCCCCCAGACCTGTCAACTTTATCCTCTCCCTCTCTTCGCTCCTGCACATAAAGTACCGATTTCTGTTTCATATATTATGGATTTTAATTTGAAAAGCGCATTAATAATCCAACATATTGTGGACATACAAGGAAAGGCTTATGTCCAAAAAGATAGTTTTGAGATAAATGGATTTAAAGTGTGAATATTTCAAAACATCGGATTTTGCTTGAAACGTATTTTTTCCTTTCATTTAAATATACACTTAAGCTACATTTTAACTATTTTTTTATATATTGCGATTTTTAACATAGCTAGGGCATAATTATTTAAATGATAGCATCACTAGTTGTGAGTCGCAGGGTATTTTAGTTCTTGTGAAGGAAGTATTAATAACTAGCACTCCTTTCCCCTGTAAACAAAACACAAGATTTTGGACTAATTACTATAAACAACTCACTTTTCCTTGTATGCCCGAGATATATTGTATAAAGCATTATGCAATTGTGAAAATTCAAAATTTTTAACTTACATTATCCAGTTTTTGAAGGATTTCCATTGGCTTGTCAGCGCGTATAACAATGCAAGATAAATCATTTCTGTTTAGAACAGGTTCCTGTAAATATAACACAAAATGTTTACCTATAAGTGTTATATTATATGGTAAAAAATACTTCTTTGCCTATACACACTAGAAGGAATTTACTTCAGAAACTATGTAATAATCATGCGATTCACAGTGTTACTGACATTCATTCAAAACAGATAAATTTTACATTTAAAATCATTTATAGTATCGAACTTCCTATGTTGAATAGTGCTTTCAAATGGAAATAGGAAGGTACTGCTTATAGATCTGAAGGTCAGAATGTGAACAGTTTGGTCGCAGGTGGTTCTTGTTGCTCGCGGAAAGCCCACGATGGATAGGTAGAATGCCTGAGCTTTAAAATCTGAGATATCTATACTTTTTTATTAAAAGGTATGGTTTATAGTAGGCCAGTACTGGATAACCCAATAGGCACACTAAGCACGTATTTAGGGCAACATCATATTAGGGGGCCCCAATAAAAATCTAAAATTTTGTTTTTATGTTTTTACTTATTGCTTATCTAATAATTGAGGGCAGTGACTGTTACTTATGGGGCCCGAGCGACCTTAAAATTTTTCTGTCTTCCAGGATTATATAGCGGTTGTCTCCTTCAATTATGACTACATTATACCCCATCAATGGTGATTTTGGTGATCAATTGATGATGGGGTATATCAATACCCCATCAATGGTGATTATTGATATACCCCATCAATGGTGATTGATACCCCATCAATAGTAATATATTCAATTGGTCAGTATCATAATAAGTAGTGACATAACACTATGTAACAATTTTTTTTCCTGTTCCTGGGTAATAATTGTTATTTCCTAATTTCTTCTGTTCCAAAAGTATAGAAAATAGCTATCATTCCTCATAAACTTTGTTTTTGTAACCGGGATAATGATATTTTGAAATTTACTCTTTTCCAGTATACGTTTTTTCTCATTACGAATAAATAAGACAAATAACGTTTCATATTGCGCAATATAGCAATATATTGGTCTTTCCTATCACTGAAATGGACAGGTCTTGGCATTCTGCCAGCAAAAATAGGGCAAATCCTGTAGCGGGAAGTACATAAGTTCAGTTTAGCTCTAGTTGCCAAATTGAATACACATTTGCAATGGCATCAAGAGGCTGCAAGTATATGGCAGACTCATTTTGTTATGTCTGTGGCCAGTTTATTAAGAAAAGAGGAAATAAGTATTCTGTGAAAGCATCTACTAAAATGTGTGAAGCCTACAGAGTATATTTCGGCATGTCTGTTGGGAATAAAGACAAAACTTGGGCACCTCATTTCACTTGCGAAAGCTGCAAAAAAACTCTGGAAGGAAAGACGGAAAATTAAAATGTTATTGAACAATGTAATTTAATATAGTATAATATCATATCTAGAGCCCGGATTAATATGCAAATACATAATATTAATATGCAAATACATGCTTGGGTGCACTTGTGAACCTGATTTAAAAAGTTAATTTTGGTCTTTTGAAGAATGGTACAGAGGATAAAAGAGAGCCATGAAGTTCGCTGTCCAAAGAATTTGGCGGGAACCCACTGACCACTCAAGTAATTGCTACTTTTGCATGGTGGATCCTTCCAAACGTCGGGCTGGAAAGAATGCACATGCTATCATATATCCGGATCTACCTTCGTCCATCGCCCCTGTGCCACATTGCCCTGAGTTTCCTGTGCCCACTCCTCCGGAGAAAAAGCTGCCGTCTCAGACAAGAGTAGTAAGTCGGAGAGCGAGGAAGACATTGAAGATCTAAATTACAATTTTAGAGCCGAGAAGAGAAACCCTTACTACCCCAATCAAAAAGATCTTAAAGACTTAATCAGAGATCTTGGTCTCACCAAGTTCAATGCCGAACTCTCGACGTCCAGGCTTAAGCAGTGGAATTTATTGTATGAAAGTGTGCAAATCACAAATCAGAGAAAGCGACATCAAAACCGAGTTCTCTATTGGAAGAAACAACGTCAAGTGGGAGCCACTGGTAGACCCCCAGAACGTGTTAATGCCTCCATTCCATATTAAGTTGGGCCTTATCAAACAATTTGTCAAAGCTTCAGATAAGGAGTCAGCAACCTTCAACTACCGTCAGGACTTCTTTCTAAGCTGTCTGAGGCAAAGATCAAATCCTGTGTCTTTGTCGGTCCACAGATAAAGAAGCGCCTGGCGTGCGAAGAATTTTCCCAAGAAGCTCAGTAAGGATGAAAAATTGCGGCTTGAAACAGTTTTGTCTTAGTGGTTAAAGTTATAAGAACTACGACAAAATGGGCTGAAGGATGTCCCTGAAAGTTCATGCTCACCTAGATAAATTTAAGGATAACATGGGAGTGTACTCGGGGGAGCAAGGCGAGCATTTCCATAAAGGCATATTGGACTTCGAACGTCGCTACCAAGGCCAGTATAACAAGAACATGATGGGAGGCTATATTTGGGGGCTGATTCGTGAAAGTAATTTACAGTATACTCGGAAATCTACTCATTTTTAAATTTTTTGTAATAATTTTGTTCACAACTGTAGTGCAAATATATATCATTTTATATGTATATGTGTTTGTCTTTTACTTTATGTAAATGAAAAATAAGAATTCGTTCGTTTCTCATTCAAAGCAGGTAAAATTCAAAATAACACTGTCCTGGTTACAAAACCAAAGTTTGAGGGGAATAATAGCCATTTGCTATGCTTTACAGGCATAAGCCATCAGAAAATAACACTTACTACTCAGGAACAAAAATCGTGTTACATGGTGTAATCAGTCAGTGTCCGTATAAAAATTACGGTAATTGAGGGGAGCTCTGTGCGAAATTTCGGAGGCTCGGTTAATGCCAACTTAATGGTTGCGGCGCCTCAACATTCTGGAGTGTTTTTTCAATTACAATTTCATTATAGCTCTTTAAAAATTTAAATATGGCTATTTATGCTGCACTGGGAGCCAAGACCACAGCAACCTTTAGATAAAACGACTCTGTTATAGGGCTGCATTATTCAGCCTATGCGATCCTTCATCTGGAAACCCCAAAATGACTGAGGCCTAAATAAAAGATGTCAGTTTGAAGAGGTGATATTATCAAAACTCAAATTAATAATAAAAAAAAAATAATAAGCTAAGAACATGTACGTTATAAAACAGCTTAAACATCTGATGTCCACTGAAAGTGAACTACTGAAAATTATTTTCATCAGATAATGGGGGAATTTTATTACGGAAGACATAGTAATATTTTTTAAATTGGCTCTTTAAATTTAATTATATTATTATTATTTTTATTTTTACAATTTTGTTATTTTTAAAGAAACCCAAGAAAAAGTATTAAAAATAATGAGTGTTATTTATTTTATTATTAAATTTTGTTAACAATATTATGCTTCTTTGGAATTTTTTTAGTGGCCTGTGAATCAATTAATTTAAATTGTTGAATTATTTCCTTATATTATAATCAAAAGAGGCCCAAAAATATGGATGACCCGAGAGCATCGAGATTCTTATCCGTTACTGAGCTATTTTGTTAGTTCAGTTTTCTATTTTTCTATTGTATAAAGAGAGGCGATTGAAATTCCATCAAAGGAAATGGAAATATGATATAATTTCACCACACTTTTACTTTACTTTCCAATATATAATTAACATATAATGCAAGTGTTTTTATGAGATCTATATTTGAATCCTAGTTTGCTATAGATATGCACTTTCACCATAGAAATAAGACAGGAATTAATTGTTTTTAGATTGATATAGCAATGGCCTGAATAGCAACAACCACCAAGACTATCGAAAGGTGTTGGTTTAATGGCTCTGGTGTTAGTTCTTCTCGTATGCGAAAGCTTTTTTTCAGATCAAAATGCTCCGTTATTACCTAATATTTAAAAGTAGCAGCTAGGGTCGAAGAATGTTCAAAGTACCCATAAAAATTAGGAATTTCTGACTATAATGAAATTTTGTTCTCCATTTGACCAATCCCTACTCTTTAAGGATGAGCAATAATAAATGAGGAAGATGGTGATAAGATTTCTTATGGTTGAAAATCTCTACATCTTATGCAACATCTATTTGGGACCGAAATGGCACATTTGTCATCTTTTCAATTGAAATGTTATTTTAGGAACGCGGCAGCGTTCCATCCCGCCAAGTCCGAATCCGTGTATATTAGAAGTGTCATAAGTGTACTTGACAAACCCGGATTTTTAGAGGACTGTAACTCAGCCACCAAGAAAGCTGAATATTTGATACAATTTCCTCTGAAAAGCCGTCTCAAAGCAGAGATAAACAAAACAAAAGAAAATACAATTGTTGGGGTAATACCTGGGAAAAAATAACTTTAAAACGGCACTTTTTATGATTGTCTTTCAGACTTTTAATTCTTTAGTGTTGGCAAACCTTAACCACTGAACCGATTTTCATGAATGATGGCTGATTCTGTGAGTGGTGGGAAATATATACTTATCTTTTAAAACAAAAAGATGCATTTATAGTTAAAATTTTAGAAATTCAAAAAAACAAATAAATTGTGCTCGGCGGTAAAAATATAATTTCAAAGCTGTATTTTTGTTACATAATCATGTTAAAGAATAATTTTGTTTTTGGCACGTAACGAAAAGAATAAAAAGACGTAACAGATGAAATAAATATGTTAAGAAATATTTCAAAAATATTTTTTTGCATTGGATAGAGGTTGAATTCTCAGACACAGTAGAAAAATTTTGTGCTTAAGTCATTTAAAATCATTTTAAAGTCTCGAACCAGATTTTCGTAATTTTATCCAGACGATAAATTCATCTTAATTCATCTTAAAATGGAATACCAATTTTAGCTGTTATATGTTTGTTTTCCGATCATAATTTTTATTTTTCCCTGTCATTTGACGGACTATATAGTCAAATCTGTTTACTATACTCAAAGACACATGCTGAGAGTCGCAATTAATCAAGGGTCCATTTCATTTATTACATCAGCATTTTGTATAATTTTTAAAAATTGCTTTTATAACCCCTTAGCCTCACTTTTAGTCTTATTTTATCATTCTGAGCAGAAAAGCATATAGCAATTTAAATGAGTATTGAATAATTTGGTGGTGATACAATCCTATCAAAAATAAGACAAATTAAAAACCCTGATAATTATTATATTCAATTGTAATGAAAATCATTAGTTTAAATATATCGACAAAATTTAATTGTAAAAAGGCGGGCCAACATGTAACAGTATCTATATTTAGCCACGTTCATTTTTTTATTCATTATTCTCTTTAGAAAATAGTGCCTATTTTCAATAAATATGAAAGTGGGGACTGTTCAAAATTTCAATTAGATGATTTCATTCAGAATCATTATTTCAGCAAATAAGAATGTGACCAGAGACTATTTCAAGAATTGAAATATCTTTCCGGTACGAACTTAGTATCGATATTTCTACCATATCAAATTTAAATTTTCATTTTATTTTATTTACGACCGAAAAGCCATTGGTCATTTTTTAACTGCAATCATCTGGTCGGCCTTAAATAGATAACAGTTATCGCCCCACAGATGATAATATTGCTAAAAATATAAAATGAAATATTTATGAGAACAATTAATAAGTACCGATAATATTAAAACAGCTCATTCTATATAAAAAATATTTTCGTTTAAACAAAATCCCACCTTCTTCAATATAATTCAAGAACACTGTACTAAATAGAGTGCAGTTAGTTAAAATTAGCAAAAAATTTAATACGCGGAATGATATAAGTAAAAACTTAAACAGCGTAGTTAAGCGTAGGAACATAAATAAATAAACTGTTTCCAGGATGCATTTCTCGTGATAAGTTAATATCTTAAGTTTATCATATTTTATATTTTAAACTTCGCACAACACTCTTTAAATTTGTACCTAAATCATATTTTTCGCTATGTTAAGAACTTCTTCAATTTACAGCTGGTATTTCGAGAAAGATGTTTCTCACACTAAAGTCAGAGGTACAATAAACACTCGATCTTTATTTCATTTTGCATTCCCATCTTATTGCCTTATAGCTACCTACACGAGGCAAATAACTTTCTCAGAATTCAAAGGCATCACATATATTATTTCCAATTAAGGATATCTTTACGACTGAAAAACCATTTTCTGCGTCAGAGCAGCAGTTTCTCCTGCTTTATGAATTTTAGTTTCCTAAAAATTATTCGAAGGATTTGAGTAAATGTGTGTGCAACTAAGAATAAGTATGCAGGTAACAGCCTAGGATGTGTTAGAATTTTGATTCAATTGTTGTAAATTGCACATTTTCTTCCTTTCACACTTTCTACCCGCACACCAAATATGACGTCTCAATCCTATCGCAAAGCATGTTTTTCCCTATCACTTAAATTTTCGAACGTTTTCTGTGTAGCACCCCCTCAAATGTACATTTTTGAAAAACCGTATTCATCTTGAATTATTTATCAAGCGATTCGCCCATATATCAAATATCAAGCCTCTATCACTTTTTGTAAGGGGCGTTTCTAATTTATTTCGAAAATCGAACATTTTGGTGTGCGGTACCCTCTAAAGTAGAAAATATTGGAAAACTGATACTGTACACTTTCTTCTTTTCAAACTATCTACCCGAACACAAAATTTGAAATCTCTTTCTTATCCCAAAGCATGGTTTTTTTTTATCAATAATTTTTCGAACGATTTTCGATGGATCACTCCCTTAAAAGAACATTTTTGAAAAACTATATTCTTCTTGGGTGTTTTTATCAAATGATTAGCCCATATACCAAATTTCAAGCCTCTATCAAAAAATTTCAAGCCTCTATCAAATTTTAAAGGAACCGTTTTTCATTCATTCAGCAAATCGAACATTTTGGTGTGTGGCACCCCCTTAAATAAAAAAAAATTTCAAATCTGAAATTGCACGCTTTCTTCCTCTCGGACGGTGTACCCATACGCCTTATTTTATCATTCTGAGTAGAAAAGAATATAACAATTTAAATGAGTATTGAATAATTTGGTGCCGATACAATCCTATCGGAAATAAGACAAATTAAAAAATCCGGATAATTATTATATTCAATTATAATGATAATCATTAGTTTAGATATATGGACAAAATCTAATTGTAAAAAGACGGGCCAACGTGTATCAATAGTATATTTAGCCACGCCCATTTTTTTATTCATTATCCTTTTTAGAAAATAGTGCTTATTTTCAATAATTATGAAAGTGGGGACTGTTTCAAAATTTCAAATCGATGATTTCATTCAAAATCACTATTTCAGCAAGTAAAAAGGTGACCAGAGACAATTTCAAGAATTGATCTTTCCGGTGCGGAATTAGTATATATATTTCGACCATATCAAACTTAAATTTTCATTTTATTTTATTTACGACCGAAGAGCCATTGGTCATTTTTTAACTGTAGTCCCACAGATGATAATATTGCTAAAAATATAAAATGAAATATTTATGAGAACAATTAATATGTACCGATAATATTAAAATGGCCCATGCTATATAAAAAATATTTTCGTTTAAACAGAGTTCCAAAACACTCTAAATAATTCAAGAACACTGTACTAAATAGAGTGCAGTTAGTTAAAATTAGCAAAAATTTAATACGCGGAATAATATAAGTAAAAGCTTAAATAGCGTAGTTATTTTAGGAACGCGGCAGCGCTTCATCACGCCAAGTTCGAATCCGTGTATATTAGAAGCATCATATTATACTTGCCAAACTCCGATTCCTAGAAGACTATAACTTAGCCACTAAGAAAGTTAAATATTTGATACTATTTCCCCTGAAAAGCCGTCTCAAAACAGAGATAAACAAAACAAAAGAAAATACAATTGGTGTGGTAACACCTGGGAAAAAATAACTGTAAAACGGCGCTTTTCACGATTGTCGTTACGACTTTTTATTCTTCAGTGTTGGCGAACCTACAACCTTAACCACTGAACCGATTTTCATGAACGATGGCTGACTTTGTGTGTATGGTGGATAATTTTCTTTTAAAACAAAAAGATACATTTTTATTTAAAATTTCAGAAATTCAAAAAAACATAAATAAATTGTGCTTGGCAGTAAAATATAATTTGCAAAGTTCTATTTTTGGTACATAATCATGTTGAAAAATAATTTTGTTTTTGGCACGTAACAAAAACAATACAAAGACGTAATAGATGAAATAAATATATTAAGAAATATTTCAAAAATATTTTTTTGAAGTAGATCAAGGTTGAATTATCAGGAGCAGTGGGAAAATTTTGTGCTTAAATCATTTAAAATCATTTTAAAATATCGAACCAGGTTTTCGTAATTTTATCTAGACAATAAATTCATCTAAAAATGAGCTTAAAATTCGCACATTGTAAGCTCTAATTTTGAATTTAGTAGAATAACGTAATTAACGTTTTAGATCGTAATAACGAGTTTTAAATCATAAAATTGGGGTGTGAAATACCAATTTTAACTGCTACTATATATTTATTTTCCGATCATAATTTTTATTTTCCACTGTCATTTTACTGGCTATATAGCCAGAGCCGTATTTTTACCATACACAAAGCAGGTAAATGCTGGGAGCTGCAATGATTTAGGGATCCATTTCCTTATCTCACCAACGTTTTGTATGCATTTTTAAAACATCTTTTATTACTCTGTAGCGTCACTTGTAGACTTTAGCTTATCCTTCTCAGTAGAAGAGCATATAGCTATTTAAATCAGTTTTGAATATTTTGGGGAAGATACAACCCTATCAGAAATTAAACAAATTGAAGATCCCGATAATTATGTTCAATTAAAATGAAAAGCATTAGTTGAAATATATCCACAAGATGCAATTGTAAAAAGACTGGCCAACGTGTATCAATAGTATATTTGGCCACGCCCACTTTTCCCATTCAGAGTTCTCTTTAGGAAATACTACTGCTTATTTTCAACAAATATAAAAGTGGGGAGCGTGTAAAATTTTAATTAGATGATTTCATTCCGAATCACTATTTCAGCAAGTAAAAAAGTGACCAAGGAAAATTTCAAAAATTGAAATAACTTTTCGGTGTGGATTTCATATCAACATTAATTCTGCTATATGAAGTTTAAATTTTCATTTTAGTTTATTAATGGCCAGAGTGTCATTGGTCATTTTTTAACGGCAATCATCGGGACAGTCATATATTAAGCCTTAAATAAATAACAGCTATTGCTCCAGAGATCATGATATCGCTAAAGTATAAAATGAAATATTTATGCGCTGACCGTTAATATAAATCGATAATATTCTATTAATGTATTTTATATATAACATTTTTTCGTTTAATACGCAAATCACCCAGTCTGTTGAAAACTTTCTGGCCCCCCCTCCCCCCCCCCTAACTCTCCTACGGAACTTCTTGAACATATTTATAAACTTAAAAATAAAAAATCCCCGGGAAAAGATAAAATTTCTAATAAGGCCCTCAAATTTCTCCCCCTAAGCATCATCTTTTTCTTAGTTTTCATTATTAACGCCTCCTTAACTCTTCGGCATTTCCCTAAAATCTGGAAAACTGCTATAATTATACCCATTTTTAAAGGGAAAGGTGACCCCGCTGATCCCGTAAATTACCCTCCCCCCATATCCCTCCTATCCTCCCTTAGTAAACTTTGGGAACGCATCATCCAAACTAGACTTTACAGTTTTATCGACAGCAACGATATTTTGATCCCGGAACAGTTCGGGTTCTGACCCGCACATTCTACCACCCATCAACTTCTCCGTGTTGTTGAATTTGTCGCAGAAGGATTCCAGGAAAAAAAGGCATCTGGGGCCCTCCTTTTGGACATGGAAAAGACATTTGATAAGTCGTGGTATATCGGAATTCTCTACAAACTGATTCAAATGAACATCCTCCCACCCCCTGATTCAAATCATTAACTCTGACCTTTCTAATAGGAACTTTCATGTCAGAATACTTAATACCCTTTCGGAAAATAACCCTGTTAAAGCTGGAGTCCCCCAAGGTTCGATCCTTGCCCTCCTCCTCTTTAATTGTTATGTGAACGATGTCCCCCGTTCCCTCCATACTTCCCTCTGTCTGTACGCAGACAACACCTGTATCATCGCCGCTCACAGAAATTTAAACTTCCTTCACACCCAGCTGCAAAATCATATCCTCACCCCCGAAAATTACTATCGCAATTGGAAAATCACCAACGCACAAAAATCGCAAGCCACCTTCTTCTCTAGTATTCGTAAACCCTGTTAAAGCTGGAGTCCCCCAAGGTTCAATCCTTGCCCTCCTCCTCTTTAATTGTTATGTGAACGATGTCCCCCGTTCCCTCCATACTTCCCTCTGTCTGTACGCAGACAACACCTGTATCATTGCCGCTCACAGAAATTTAAACTTCCTTCACACCCAGCTGCAAAATCATATCCTCACCCCCGAAAATTACTATCGCAATTGGAAAATCACCAACGCACAAAAATCGCAAGCCACCTTCTTCTCTGGTATTCGTATCCCCCCCCCCCCCCCCATCTCATGGTCTACAACCAACCTGTTTGTTTTCAACGCACCGCCAAATATCTCGGTGTCCACTTGGACAGCCGACTTACTTGGCGGCAGCATCTCAACTCTGTTATTAAAAAATAAAAAAAACTTGCCGGATCCCTCAATCACCTGCTCTATTCGGACCACCTGGATCTTAGTAATAAAATTCTTCTGTTGAAGTCATTAATTCAACCAACCCTGCTTTACGCCTGTCCCATCTGGGACTTTGCTTGCAAAACCTCCATTGAAAGAATTCAAATCGAACAAAAAAGGATACTTCGCATTATCAGAAAAGCTCCTAGATTTCTACGCAACGATGTGATTAGAAAAGATTTCAAAATTAAAACTGTCAAATTCACCATCAGAAAACATGCCAAAATGTTTTTTCAGAACCTCCCAAGTATTCGTAATGAAATTGCAATCCGATGAATCGCGCCAACTTGGCGCGGGATCGTACTTTGAAAAATGAGTGGGGGCCTATTTTCCGGTTCAACCAAAATATCCCTTCCATATCCTCACCTTTCTTATATTTGTACATATTTATTTTTCTAATTGTAATTTTTTTAAAACTGTAATTGCATCTCACACTTTTATTGACTCTGTTCTAACACAGAGGGCAGC
The DNA here is from genome assembly GCA_951213105.1 of Amaurobius ferox. NCBI lineage: Eukaryota > Metazoa > Arthropoda > Arachnida > Araneae > Amaurobiidae > Amaurobius > Amaurobius ferox. The sequence continues at coordinate 63,842,908 of OX578134.1, forward strand.
ACTTCTGCTACTTTAAATCTTTTATTTCCCTTCCTTTTTGGAAGATTCTGCAGCTTTTTTTTCTTTTTTGTGTTTTCATACCTATTCTGCTCAAATGATGTCAAGAATGCACATACTGTTTTCATATCGGAGGTAAAGGTCTTTACGACTAGGGACTCCATTCACGATGCACACTGGCCAGCAATCAGTAACCCCCAGAAACCCCAAGGCATTTCAAGAACACTGTATGAAATGCAGAGTTAGTTAAAATAAGTAGAAAAATCACACTCCGAATCAGTAAGTAAAAATTTAAGCAACGCAATTAACAACTTAACAGTTTACCTTGAGCGTCACTCAGGTATAATTACTGACTATCCTAAGCGTAGCTCGGGCACGTGCCGTTTTAATTCTTCGAATCTTGCTTGCAAGAGATACGCCCGTGCACCTGTTTATTTGTTTTACATGGACCATTTTTTACATACTTTTTCATTTAGAACGTTGTATTCGCTGCCACTGGCCGTTGATACGTGTCTCTAATGAAATCTACGTAATAAGTTCCGGTTATTTTCTTTTGTAATTTGTGCTTATTTTATTTGTGAAAAATGACGTATAATTTTGTGGTAAAATAATTTCTTTCAAATAAAATAAATATAAAATTGGATTTGCAATTATTTTTGTGGCATTTTTATTATTTTTTTTACATTACATCTCCGATGAAACAGCAAACGGTATGTATTTATGGCATAGTGCGGCATAGAGAATAAAGACGTTAATGTTGTTTTGTAATGGAGAACGATGCCGGTGTAGAGAGTCTCATATCCTGGGACTCAGTGGATATACAAAGACCTGGATGACAGCTGGCCATGTCAAGAAGATTTTACAGAATATGTTCCATGTCTGCTTCAAGACAGATATAAAAATATAATCTGATACTCGCTGGGAAGTGGGAAGCTCATGAAAACGCATGTGCTATATTTCATAGAGTTTTGGGGCGTTATGATGATAAGACACAGAGGAAGTTTAAATAATTTAAAATCCCGAAGTCATTATAAACAAACCGCAGTAAACAGGAGTTTGTTTTCATGTTGATAATACGGAATGAAAATTTCATCCATTTCCATGCTAAGTTTTATTCAGTAAAACTAAAAAAAATGAATAGAAGAACTGGCTCAGATCAGTTTCTAACATACCATATGATAATTTCAAGAAATTATTTCAAAACATTTGAAAGCTTGTCGAAAGATAGGCTACATGAGATGGCCTATAACGAAAGCCAATACCAGAGATGAACAAAACCATATGAACATACCTGTGTGAAAACAAGCCATTTTATTATTTTTTCAACTGTGTAAAATGCTTGTTCACTCGCAATAATATATTATATCGTATACATTTTTTATCTAGCAACTCATGTAAAGCAATTTTTAAATGTCGTTGCCATTCAGAATATAAATGCTGTAAAAATTAGAAAAAAAAATCAATATTTGGATTTAAATATACCATGCACAACGACAAAGTAATACTGATTATACAACATAATTTTAAAATATTATCTTTATTTTAGAAGATATCTATGACCTATAACATCTCATTATTTTCTTTTAGGAAGAAGGTAATGAATATCGTGACACTCACTTTTGCTTGTTGTCGCATACAAGGAAGGTTATGATTTGGGGAACATAGAACCAAATATTTTTTCGCATCCTCTTCAAAGATTTTATCATTATAGGGCATGCCGAAATTTAATTACGATTTAAATGTAATTTTTAAAAGCAGTTCCTCGGCCCCAGGGCCGGCTTAAGGCACCAGCAAAACAAGCACTTGCTTGGGGCGGCACATTTTAAGGGCGGCATTTTAGTCAACAAGGTATTACATAAAAAAAAAATTCTGTGGCGCGTGCAACCGCATTTATAAATACAGTTGTATGAGCTAAAAAGTAAAACAAAACACTGAATAAATGTTAAAAATTTGTTCCCAGATAAGAGAGTGAAAATGGCTCATTCATTTTCCCCTTGGAAAAAGAGGACCAGAGGGTAAAAATGTGATGGCTTCCAGTATGCCACCCCAATCGTTTATCTTGCAACGCAAGTAACCGCTAATTACTTTAGAGCACCGGGAGTCCAGTACAGCTATCAACAGCACGTCTAGGCAAGGCCACCTAGAATAAGATGCCACCAAGGCAACCTAGAATGTTTTAGATAGCCTTGGTCTAGGGCGGCATATTAACTATTATCTGTGAACTGCAAAAGCTTTTATGTGAAACTGGTTTTTGTTAACTATTCCACGAAAAAATCCGATGAGAGAGGGCACATTGCTTGAAACGATGGGGTTCCTCCCTTCGAGGTGTAATACTAGCTCTTTGGTTAATCCCAGAATTGCCGTGCCAGGATACCCATCCTTGTTAATTATTCTTCTACTCTCCAAATCCGGAAATCATCTCCCCCATCACTCAGACACATAAATAAAGGACTTCTTTCACATCTATGCCAAAACAGGTGTCCGCATTGGAAGTAATTAGAAAACTGGACAAGGACAGGTCTCAAAAGACATCTTTGAAACATCGGTAAACTATTGTAGAATTTATGGTACACACACACCCCAAGTAATCCCCATCGGCTATGAAACATGTGTTTATCAATCATTTTGTTCTGCGTGAGATTTGTTCCGGGTTGAATCAGTTTAGTCGTACGTTTCAGTGAGAAAGTCAAATGCCATTTTTCTTACAGTTGAACATTATCTAAAATATTCAGCTAGTATTTTTTGTAATTATAAAATGTAAGGTAAGTAAGACATAATTATTTTATGATTGTTTAAATTTGTTTCTATTAACGTATAACATAGTAGATCCTCATCAAGGGGATCCAGATTATTCTAAATTCCAGGTGTAAAATAGGTATAGTCTTTAATTTAAAGACCGTAATAGTTTTCATTATAACAATTTATATACAGTATCTAGTTGAGTCACCTTTTAGCTAAAAGGTATTTTAAATTTTTCACACGGATCAGTATAATACTGTTTGTTTGCTCTTAGGGTGTTATACTAAATTTAGCTCCTTGAAAGTTCTTAGAAATTGTTTCCTCGTTTTGCTCAATTTTTAGATTTCTTTTTCTGTGTGCGTTTTCCCTACCTAATACTGTATTTATTCTTTCTTAAAATAAAAATATGTATTGATATTAATTATGCTATTTACGGGAAATTTTTACTTTTTCGAATTATTCACATTTCTAGTTATCAGGATTTCAGCTAAAGTTTCGTTTAATTTGAAAAGTAACTATTGTGATTTGAATGAGGTAATTTTTTAAACAATGACCATATTCAGCAGATTCACATCTTGTCGCTTTAAAATCCTTGTTATCTTATAAACTCGAAAACTATAAACGAATTATATCGGATCATAAAAATATCATTATTACATATATTAAATTTTGCGTTTAAGTTATGGAGTAAGAATCCTATAGAATATAACATTGTTTGGTATTTGAGTACTTACAATAAAAGTTATTAGGAAATAATTTAGTTTTTAAAATTAATTGAAAATCAATCAAAATTTATTTTCTAAACCAACTGTCTCACATGTAGAGCTCTAATCTTTCAAATTTTTATTTTTCCATTTTAAATCATCGAAAAAAAATTATGAACTCTCAAAAGAATTTTCATTCTTTCTGGTAAATAAAAAGTAAAAACAAATACTGTAAATTTCTTGAACTTTCTAAATTATTTCAACTGTTGAGTATAATTGAAATTATGTTACTATTTAATTGAAACTTTTATATTTTGCATTTTAAGCATGCACTTTCCTTATAATTTTTTTTATATATAATTTTAATGCTTGCAGAGTGATGTACAGAAATGTTCTCGCAGAATATTTTATCAAGCATATAACAAGACATATTCGTACAAAATTTTATTTCAATTTGTTGAGTAGTCGTATTGTAATGTTGCGAAAACGACATTTGTTCAAATTGTGAATGACTAGTCTAAAACTACAAAAAAAAAAAAAAAAAAAAAAAAAAAAGAAAAATCATGACGTTATTCACTGGATCGAGTAACAGCCTAACTATGTTCAAAATCTGACTTCATTTGTTCATTAGTTTCTGAGAACAGCAGGGTACCTCGATTTAGCAATAAACTGACCGAAAGACAGATTAACAACAAAAAACTAAAGAGTATTTATTTTGTGCTTTGTAACCAGTCCCTTCAAAAACTTATAGATATCTGAAAGATATGTTCGAATACTTGCTTCTATTTAGCGAGGGAAGTAAAATAAATATGACAAGAAGAATTACAAAAATATCATTTACATATATAATTTCTTTTCCTGCAACACATAGGAAAGGAGAAGTATTGTGATGGGGTAAAAACCGGACACTGGGATTTTGATAAATTTACCAATATTTAGCATCCTTGAATACTAATCAACCATTTTTTTTAATAATGTCTGTCTATCTGCGCAGTGTTTTTTTTTCAGGAATTTTTGTCTAGGGGGGGGGGGGGGGGGGAGAAATGGAGCCTCAAAGGGAACAAGTTATCTAATATAATTTTAACTAACTTCTAATAGTAGTAATTATTATATATACACATATATAGAAGTAAAGTAATTACTATATATATAGCAAATACTTAATCAAATATTGCAAAAAAAAACTTGCTCCGGCTAAACAAAAAGATAAAAAACTTTTAAAATAATGTAAACTGAATTATAGCCACAAAATTTCATTCTAAAAATAATCAATTTCAAAATAAAATTATAATAATGATCTAAATGCTGCCTACATAAGAAGTGTAAACTAGGTTAAAATGCTGCAAATTTTTCCATAAAAAGTATTTTATGAGTTTCCGAATTTTTTAGCATTTGGTACGGTGACATAAAATCTCTCCGGGAGTGGATGGGAGGATGTTTCTAGAAGGAACTTCGCCCCCCCCCCCCCCGCCAGATATATTCCTGAAAGAATCACCTTTGTCTTTGGTAATGATATCTCTATAACAAATCAATAAAATAGAATACAATTCGATAATACTAATTCAATCAATAAATATCAGAGACTCATTAATTTAAGGGTAAATGGGACAGAAGAAAGCCATCAATTTTTGAATATTTAAAATCAAAACTAGGATGAGCATGAAAAGTATAAAGTTTAAAAATGTTACAAAATTAGATATTTTAATTGAATTTTCATTTAAAAGCGAATATCATCATTTATATAGGACGTTTCGAGATAATTTACATTTGTTATTTGAAACAGAAAAAAATCATAAAAAAATTAAATACACTCAAACTTATTAAGTTAGTACTCATTTTGAAATTACTTTTAACAGGAAATGGATGAATACCATTGTTTAGAAGTTCTCATTGAGCATTTTACTTTTCCATATGCGGCGGTATATCTATAAAAAAAATTAGTCAAATCAAAATATATTTGGTGTACAAACCAATAACTGTCAGAGGGCCTCTTAATTTTCTCGAAGTCCAAGATCTTCAATTTTCTTATTTCAATAATTTCGATTTTCTTATTTCGATTTTTGATGATGTAACAAACATTAATAAATTAAAATGTTCTACTAGACTGCATTGTGTACCAAATTTCAGCTTTTTAGGACGTAGGAATGTATGTTAAAATGCCATCAAAGAAGTTGGAACAGACAGACACACAAACATGCATCATTCATGACGAGATTTATAAAAGTTTTTAATAACAAAATTTATTAATATGTATGGAAAAGCATGTATTAGACTATAGATTTTTTTTTATCTAAAATTTAATGCCATCATTTATATGATGCTAACATATTTCGTTCTTGAGATATTGCAAATTTTTTTAATTTAAAACGGTAAGAATTAAAAGATTTAATCCCACGAAAAATCTATTCACTTGAGAAACATTTGGAACAAAATTAACTAAAATATGTCGGTTTAGCAGTGTTTCTCTATTCTACTGCATTTATAAAAGTTAACAGTAAAATGAGTGACAGGGAGGGGGCAGCCAAATTGCTTTCTGCTTGGGGCGGCAAAATACCTAGAGCCGGGCCTGCTCGGTTCGTAGTATAGAAGCATTTTAATAAAGATATCTAGGTGCATTGGCCTTGACAAGATCTTTGAAAACGGACATTCGACGATCAAATGGGGAAGTTTGTTTGCTAATACGGACCTTATGGAAAACTAACGATATTTTTTTCGGTCAATGGCGGAATTATCATCTCACCTGCCTAGGGGAACCAAAATTGTCTGTGCTTAGGGCCCCTAAAAGTCATAATCCGGCTCTGTAGTAGGTTTACTGCAAATGGAATCCTAAGGCTATTTATTTAAAACAAGAAATATTTCTAAAAAAGGAAAAAATGCTAGTAAAGAAAAAAGGAATCATATGTTGAAACAGAAAATGTAACTAATAGTCTGACTTAAAAGAGATATCTTCAAAGTGGTTAGCCGCCAGAAGTGAGGACTGATCCCATATTCAACGGTGCAAATGTAAATGCTTTAACCAATGAGGAACGCCAGTCGTCAGATCTTAATAGTATTTTCGAATTTAACCAAGAGTCTGACATAAAACATGCCTTTATTTGAAAGTTCTTTATTTAGAAGTCCTTTATTTGGAAGTCCTGTATTTGGTCCTCTATTTGGAAAAAAAAGTAGAGATATAACAAAATTAGAATTTTTCTCCTTGAAAAGCACCTATCTTACGATTCTTTATATATATTTAATTTCTAAATTTTGACATTTGCATACGTCATGGAGAATCTACCATTTCACAGCATTACACTGTCCCTATAGCATTTTAGACGGTACACTTATATATAAACTTATGCTTTGACTGGAAAATTTATTTTTGTGCTCCACTGTTCCAGTGTAAAGATAGCGTAACCACGTCCACACGTTCTTTTTGTGATTCACTAGTCTTTTATTTCAGATAGCAAAAAGTATCATCCATTATCTAAATTAACATAAAAAGTATCAGAAGAAAAATGAGTGTTTTTCAAGCTGAAAATTTTTTCATAGGCAGTTCCAGTTGTCAGACTTGAAACCCTGAAGTAATAACTGTGCTTTAGGGGAAAAAAAAATCTTAAAAATAAACACGTTGAATCTTGCTCTATACAAATCTTGCTATGCTTCGTTGAATCTTGCTCTATACAAATCTTGCTATACTTTTTTTTTTCATCCAATAAACGTACTTGAAATATTTGCACCCAAAAAATTGAACAGAAATTAAATTAAAATGAGAATAGAAATATTTTATGAAAATATTGAATGATATAAGTTTTTAAATATTATACATTTTTATTTGTTAAACTGTGCGATAAATATTGATATTACAGCACATAAAACTTCTTAGGGTACTTTAAATTGGACATTTTCTGGCTTTTGTTGCAGCAAAAGTATCAATAACATCTGTAAAATCTATAACGTTTTAACAAGGTCGTTCGTTCTTAATGCTAAGAATTGACAGATGATTTAGCCTCTTTTAAGTCATTACGCTTCTTAAGTTGTTTTTGATTAGTTTTAATTTAGAGAATGACCTTCCCCCACTAGCGTTCGAGATCATCAAACACAGATAAGTACGAAGTATTATTTCAACATTTGAAAACGCTTGAATTAAATTTTCTCCACATAAATACGAATACAAACACTTTAAATCCACTTTTTAGGATTCATTTTCGAGTTCGTCCTTATATCCTTCTTCACTAGTAAAAATCTTTTAGAATTTTTTTTTTCCTTAAAGATGTTTTACTTTTATTTTTCGTTCAAAATGAGGTCCCTCTAAAGCGAGGACCCCGGCATTGGTCGTGTTCGCCGGTATGTTAATTTGCCACTGCTGTGCTGAATTTAGAAAGAGAAGTGAGAAGCTATAGGTGGCTGCACGATAGTCAACAGAAATGAAATACACCACACGCATACACTTTTAAACTTGACTGACATCCAATTTTATTGGTTATTTCGTCAGTGCTTTGTTTCTTTACTTTCCTGTGGTGTCACATATTTTGGATATACATTCCAATTTCATTTTCTTTCCCAGTCCACTTCATGAATCCTGTCTATGGGTCTCGAAACGCATATTGAGAAAAACTGGTCTATATTGAAATTATGCCAATCAAATATATGTCACTGAACTCATAAGAGTACTTACTCTCAACTGATCTAACCAACTCCAAAGTAACGCGGAGAGCATTATTGGATCTGCTTCAATGGACACCTTGTCCCATGAGGATGATCTGTTGTTCAATGATCTCTGTAAAGTCAAAAGAAAACGATTAAAGATCTAATTTTATTTCACGAAATAAATTATTTACATACACCACGTAATACATATGCACTTGGCACGTAAATTTTCAACGGATATAACGGTAGTATATGCAAATACCATATTTCAATATAAAACGAGATATATCAGTTTTTTTGGTATTTTTCTTGTTAAGGAATAAACATTTAAAAAATATCTGAAATTGGAGGCACATAACTTTCTATATATAAAGTACATTTTTATTACATGTACTATTGTATATAGTAGTGTATTGGAAAAGAGTGGAAAATTAAAATTCGTGTTACTGATAAATTTACACGTTTTTGGCAATATAACTGGGCTTTTTTACCGAATGTACTACGAAGTTCAACAACATTGAAACCTAATTGCTTCATTCGAGCACATTTATTCTTAAATGTGAATGATTTAATTTACTCGTTTAAAAGTAAATTTGTCTAAATGTATCAATTCGATGTTTGTTTTATTAGCAATTTTTAACGACGAAAATAATATAACCACTTCCATTATTCTGGGATAAATCATTCTTGAGGTATTTCAGTCTTTTGAAATTTCTGCGACTTGACGTCATTAAGATGCTCCAAGTCGCCAAATGAAAAGGAAATAATTTTTATTTGAATCAAAAGGGTTTCAGTATTCGCAGACAGTAATAATAATTTCAAATTGTTTTCGAATCAATAAATTCATTGAATCGTTCCTGTCCACAGTCTCACATACAGACATAATTTCAAAAACATCTAATTCGATAACAGAGATGCTCAAAATATATAAATCCATCAAAAACTCGAAATCGCATTTTTAAATTTTTCACAATATCCCCCTGTACATTATATTAAATATGAATATGTAGGGACAGTAATAATTCAAATAACAGACGTACCTGATATTTCCTTAGTTTTGCAGAGAATTCCGCATCAAGTGCATAGTGATCAGACAGAAGAGCGTCTATGACGACTGTATTCGTCAACGGCTTTTTAAATTCTTCTTCTACAGACAGCGTAGAGCAACCTGTGGGATAATGTAGTACAAGAAATAAATTATTTCTGATGCTTAGATATATATAATATAGGCTAAATATTCAATTTAAATAGTAAAAATTAGAGTATAGGGAAAAGGCCAAACGGCCTTTTCCCTTTAAAGCTCCTTAGGGAAAAATCCTTGGAAAACTACATCGTATTTATATTACACAATAAGACACCTATAAAATATAGAATGTGCCGTCTGTTAAAGTTATTTAAGCAAATAATCCACCTCTTGCTTGTAGTTGCACTCCCGTGATTCATTGGTCCGTGCTGTAACTATTGGTCGTCTCTCTGAAATATTTATGTTTCATGCGAAAACATTTTAACAAAGTTCAATATTGACAAAATGTTGTTACAGGCATTGGTTGATGTTCTACTCGAAAAGAAGAAAATCTAAAGTAAAGCTTATTCTAGTCTGCTCAGTTAGGAAAATAATTGAAGATGTAGTTAAATATCAATCGTATTTTACCCCATATATAAAATCACAATTTACTCCATATATAAAATTTACTCTTAATCTAAAAGTCATAGATTTTCGATGATTAGGGGTGGAGTAAGGATCATAAGCGTATTCAGAATCTCGGAAAAGGGGAGTCAAAGATTGAATTGGGATGTTTCTGCTGGATTTTGTTTCAAAATATGGGTTCTAAGGAGAACTAATTGGAGTTAATTGCATCTAAGGAGAACAATTGCTCAGCTAAAAAGGGGAGGTGGGTATAACGCCTTCAGTAGAGAATGAAAATAAAGGATCTCGTTGAGAATAGCTTAAAATTAACAAGAAAATGTATGAATTGGATTCGGATGTATGATTGAGAGTGCATAGATTCCTTAGAACTCGTATGGTTCTTCACGTTGTTCTCAGGGGTGGAGAAACAGTCCGAACTTGAGGTAAAATTCGGGCTAAGACACGGCCATATTCGGTAAAACGAACACAACATTTATTGATATTTACATAATTTATATGTATCTAAACTTATTATTAGTATATTTCGGCCTCCGAATTCTATCAGATCTTAATCCCTAACTAAAACAAGACAGTTAGCATAAACCGAAGGGCTTCACAGCGCTATCTATATCAATGAGGAAAGAGGATTAAATTCTCAACAGAGAGCAACTACTCCAGCAATAGTAGCAATGTCTTAGTACATGCATTTGAACATTTTCTACTTTTGTTGAAATATTTGCTCTATATCATTCATCTTGAATAAGGTGGCTCTTTTTGTGAGCTTGAAACCAATTGGTACGTCCTCATTAATTTTATGATATTATAATAACAAAATGCTTTATTTTTATATTCTTCTGCATTTGTCGTTTTTTCTTAAGATTTTTGAAAAATTAAATAAAGCAGTTGTATGATCGAATTCCTTTAATGACGTCATAAAAACAAAGATCTCATGGCGTTTCCAACTAAGTTTTAATTTAGGACTCTTGAAAACTACTAATCTGTTACTAAATATTTCTCTCACCTTTGTCATCTTTCTTGGCAAATATATCCCTTCGATGCTGTAGACCATTTAAGCATGGTGTATTTTGCTCAGAAGGACTCTCTTGCAAGACGGAATCGATGATGGCGTTGCATTCTTCTGAGTTCAGGTCCTCCAAAGGGTCGTCCTCTTCGTCATTCACTTCTTCGTCTTGTAAGAACTCATCTTCACCGATTTCATCTGTTCTATCTGATTATACAAAAGACGTGATCTGATTATGTATAATTTGTAAAGCAAAGAAACTGAATGAACGTAAATAACGTATTGACATCCTAAGCCCATAATATGGCGGGATGTGTAAAGATGTGGGGGGGATTATATTAAGGAAATATTTTCTATTCAGATTAAGTTAGCCAGCAGTTTGTGCAAATTATTAAAATATAAATGTATTTTATTGAAAACAAAAATATAAATGTATTATATTGAAAAAAAAGTAAAAATAAAGATACTATTTATAAATAAAAAAATTATATTTGTGGATAAAAATCTTTGTTGGTAATAGCATAAAACAAAAATATAAGGGCATAAATTTCAGAGGTCTTCTTCAGGATACAAGAAAGAGAGAGAGAGAGAGAGAGAGAGAGAGAGAGAGAGAGAGAGAGAGAGAGAGAATAATGACTTTAATAAAACAAGAAAATAAATGTCTGTAGATAAACGTTTTTTTTTATTTTAACGTATCATATTTTAAAATAAGTATTGCAGTGTTCATAAAAATATTAGAAAATAATTTATGATTATACCTTTAAAAAAAATACTCCTTGATTTGGAAAACAACTCCACAAATTTCTAGAAAAGAGGAAAAATACCCCTTAAATTTTAGGAAAGGAAAAATCCTTTAAATTGTAAAATCGCAAACACGATATTACTACAGATATCTTAAACACGGTGCAGATGGTTGAGTACCTCTTCTGAATAACAAGGAAAAAGTGTCTATGACAGTAGGGAGGTTGCTGATTCTGTGATTCTCTGTTTCACTGAATACAGCAACAATGTTCCATTAAAGATTGTTAAGCCATTAACAGCCCTAAATGATTTCCTTATAAAATAACAAATGAAATCACATAAGCAAAGTGACATTACAGTTTATTTCAAGTAGTAAATAATTTATGAATCAAAAATTTTAATTTTTCCACTGCAAAGTATTAGTTACTATTTTTTACAATGCCCAGGCACTCTGAATTATTGCATTCGCCTATAGCGGGCGAGGCGTACACTATTTTGCCATCATAAAACGTTGCCCCATAAGGGGCCGATTATGTTGACCTCTTTAGCTACCCAATTTAAACCGGTATAAAGTGGTCGTGATATCCACGGGACTCTCCTTCCCCTGCCTCTAACCTCTCAGAAGAATTTTTGGACACACATATTTAACTTGCCGGTACTCCAGCGTAGACACGAAAATAGTTTGAGCAGCTCCTGAATTCGAACTCTAGCCTTGCGAGTGCAATTCTTGCGCTTTAATCACTGGGATATGCCATCATTATTATTAGTTATTATATGTTTGGGAATATGATTATAACAGCATATTTTATTGTGTATGTGAAGTAATCACTTCATTTTTATAAACAATATATAAGTTTTTTTGCAGATATTTAAACATGTTTGATATGTTTGAGATTTGCATATTCTTACTTGCGGAAAGAACATAACATTGCTTCTAGTTATCTTGAATTTAGGCTAAGGCGAACTTCATTCCGACCCTTGAAATTTCGCAATCTGGGAGTTTACTGTAGTTGTAAATTCGAATAAAGATATATATATATAAATTCCCCCAAAACTTTCACAACAAAATTTCAAACGCGAATTTAATTAGGAAATAGCTGCAATTTCTTGAAATTATTTTCAATAATTTTTATATGATATTCAATGATAGAAACTAGAGAGTAGATTTACCTGCTTCAACAATGTCGTTTTCTGTAACTTGAACTTGGGGACTTTCTTCTCCCTTTGGGTTGTCTTCTATCTTTTCGTTGTGATTGTCTTTGGAAGACTCTGTGTTGCTGAGGGACTTATTGTTGTATTCAAACTCTGGCTCTACACCGGTTTCCTCATCGCCCGACATATTGTAATCCAGTCCCCCATCTTCTGGCGGTCGACAACCACCGATGTGATTATAGATAGGATTCTGGATATTGTCGTCAGGTGAAGACAAACTGGAATGAAAATATTCTGTTAATCTATAAATATATTAAAAAATTATTCCAAAATTTAAGAATCTGACACACATTTTTTTTCACTACGTGGAAAATTTAATATAATATGACCAATGGTTTTTTTTTATATGTAAAAGCATTTCAAATTGGAAATCCAATCAACTTGAAGGTAACCTAGTGAATCTAAGTCTATTAATAGTCTTCTATGTAAATAAGTAATATCTTATATGTATAAACTTATTTGCAAATAAATTTGAAAGTGGACACTTTATTAACTCGAAGATGTCTTAGTAAACTTATACGTAACAATTGTCTCTTTAGAATAGGTGGCACATTAGTGTTGGTGTCCTGTTAGAATGAAATTCCTCCTGTTGTTTTCAATTATTTTAACCATAATAATGATGCAATTATAGATGGCACATTGAAATATTTATGAACAAAATAATTTATTAATTTAAATTTCATTATGAAAACATATATAAAGAGTGCTAGTTATAAAAAAATCTTTGACAAACTTTAGAAAGCTAATTTAATTAGAGGTATGGCCGCTCTGTACCTTACTAATGCTAGGATTTTTATAGGCAAATTCAATCCACTCAGCTTACAAGAAACTTCAATTTCAAATATCTATTTGGTATTTCATATTGAGATAAAATTACAGTTCTAAAATTATGTATAAGAGATGAATTTCGTTTTAGATACAAATCATGCCACCGTTAACAGAATAAGTTGCCCAAAATATTATTTCAGTTTCTGAGTGCGTTTCGTTTTGAATAGATGATTACATCACAAATCAAGTACATTTCTGCAAATCAACGTAATTACCTATCAGGGGAGTCCCAAAATGCTCGATCATCATCTCCTCGATCCATGTCACCTGTTATTCCATTGGGTGGTGAAGGGGGCGCGCAATGTCTGGGCTCTTCTGCAATTCCATTCATGTATGCGTTTTTGGGCAGATGGAGTGTCCATTTCTGAGCGTCGACTGGTAACTTTTGTGTGGGGAACTGAATCCTCAGCAGTCGACAGCGAGTCGAAAAGAAGTCCAGAAAGCGATTTTGGTCATTGAAGAGCATCTCCAAGTCCAGCATGGTACAATTGTTGGTGCGTTGATTGTCTTCAATCAGGGAAAGCAAGCGTTCGCAAAACAGGAACACAGGCTGAAAAATAACATTTGTGTAATGTAAGTTTTGCAACATTTACGGTACTACAAGATATAATAACCTGATATAATAACTATCTTCATATTTTTACTTTGCAAGTTATTGTATAAAGTATTGTATTTTCAATAATTTTTGAATTCGCTATTTTGATAACGTTGTGCGCGCGCAATATTCCCTTTGGTGCCTCCTCTTTCGTCTGTCTCGAAGGCCAGGTGAAGAAAACATAGTCCATGACGTCAGTCCAGGGTTCCAAAATTTCCCAGTTATCAGAAGGGTTGCAGATTTGGTGATTTATCGCCAATTTGGCGACATTTACCGACTTCTGGAATGTTCCAGAAACTTCACGGAATAACGATTAGTCTAGGAAATATGAAGCGATTTCCAAAAGTTTCTATTGAGAAACTATAAGGACTCATCCCTCCGCTGGAGTGGAGTTGACGATTGAACGTGACACAAGCTACATTGGACAGTGATTTTTGTCAATGTTTTAAGAATAGTAGCAGCTGTTTTGGGAAATTACTTTCGTCAACGTTTTGAGAACAATATAACTTATTCTGTGAAATTAGTGGAGCATTTAAGTGCTGTTTGATTGTACATCGTTCTTGTTTATTTTGTACTTGTGTATAAAAGTAAGTTATCCAGACACTTGGACTCGTTCTTGTATCCTGTGTATCAGTGGCATACCGTCCATTGAGGCTAAAAAGCTGAGCCTCCCCTGTTTGAAGTACAATAACAGTTTACAATAATCTAATTTGAAGGATTATATAAACATACTTTTATTGATTATAATTTTTTAAATATTTTTGCGAAGATATATGCATTATTTGGAAAATTGTTACATTTTACTTGCTTAAAGTAACACGATTCAATGTTTTTTCCCCATTACAACGCATATTTTAATCTTTTAGAATCTGAAATCATCCAGCCTTCGTCGTCTATAAGGAGAATCATGGCATTAAGACCACTCATTTGTTAAACTACTCCCTAGCTGATTAACTAACATAGAAGCTAGCTTATAGAAAGGCGTGGCTATTGCTTCCCTATTTTTACCATTTATTAACAATCAATGATTGGATGTGGGACGTGACATTTTATCAATGATGGGTAGGTGAGGGTGGGTAGTGCAAAGCCAATGGATCCTCCAATTTGGGTCAAACGCGATTTTATTAATTATTATTCGTAGAAAAGAATCATTATTTGTAATACTAAATTTGAGTCATTTTTCACGAATAACTTGGGATTTACCTAACTTTAAGCAATATCAAGACGAAGAAACATACCAAATAGTGATTATCATTAGTAGTTTCCAAAGTAGACTTAGCTCTTTATATAGGTATCCATATGGCGAAGCATCCGTTTGCGTATTTGGGAGTTTTTGAAAGAATAAATTTGATTTTCCTTTAAAAACCCTGTTAGATGAAAATCTCAGTTAGATAAAAGTGGTTGATCATTTGTCAGCTGATTCTTAGCATATTGTAATTATAATATATAGGCCCGGGTTCGATTTCCTCCGCTGCCAAAACTGCCGCCGTGTTCACGCGGAGTACGGCCACGTTAAACATGTGGGTCCGTAAGTCCTTCCGAGAGGTTGGTGGTAGGGGAAGGAGGGTATGGTTCCTGTGGATGCCTCCCTCACTTTCTGGTAGGTCAAACGGTCTGGGTCTCAATAACAACAATGCGTCAAT
The DNA here is from genome assembly GCA_951213105.1 of Amaurobius ferox. Lineage (NCBI taxonomy): Eukaryota > Metazoa > Arthropoda > Arachnida > Araneae > Amaurobiidae > Amaurobius > Amaurobius ferox. Next base: position 63,858,644 of record OX578134.1, read on the forward strand.
AGAATTGCAAATGTGAAAAAGAGGCATGGCCATATGCACTATTGAATATTGATACTTATCTGGAATATTGATACTTATCTAGATACTTATTTAGAATTAAATTTTGTCTATATTTTCTAAAAAGCGCTTTTTTTCTATAATTAAACATAATTGTTAACAGTTTCAAATATTTTAATTTCTTATAGAAGGTAGGACTACCGTAATCCTTATCTAGGCTCCTATAAGCAAAAGTAAAGTAAAAGTCCCTAGGGTCGTAGATGGGACAACCAAGAGGAAAGGGTGCAAAGTGACAAAGATAAATGCTGTCGAATGTATAAATATTCAAATTTGTGTAAAACAGACCCGGGTTAAGACGAAAAATTGTTATGATTCTGTAAAGAATCAAAGGAATTAATATATTAATAATTCTGCACAAGCAATTTTGCTTAACACGGAGAAATGATACGTTTTAAGGGAAATAAACAACGCTATTGATTCTAGGTCTGGTAGATAACATCTAAAATATACATGTTTGTAAAACAGTGTAAATTTACCCATCTCTCTAATTAATGGGGAGGGTTTGAACCAGTGCCACAGCAACTCTGTTTAGCGCCTGGTGCGAATTAATTTTGATTAAGCCTCTTTTTTCTGAGATGGAAAACTATCCCTATTTTAATGGACCCTAATTTAAATCACTGCAAAGCCCCTTTACAATTTTAGAGGGGATATATAAATAAGAAAAGTATCAAGACGAAACCTTTCATAAGTAATGAAATATATAAATTCAAGTAACATTTTAGTATGAAGATAATTCAAACTGAACACATTTACATTTTAGAAGGATTTGCTTTAACATGGTTATAAACAGTTATGGACAATTGTACATAATGTATGCGGAGAGTCGTGCAAGAGACCTCTCCCTTCAGTTTGCAAGCAAGACCTGACGTGTATATGCACGGAATACATTAATAACTAAGAGAGGTGTACAAGCGAGTACCGAGCACCTACACGCTTGACCAGCAATTCTCTGCAAATATTCCAGTTTCGTGGTTGGACGGCCGATATAACACCTTGACCATTTTCATAGCAAATGCGCTTATATCATAACGATATTCGAAGGGCTTTTGAAGCATTCAATCACAAACTATTTTGAAAATCGTCTATAAATATGGAATTTCTTGAAAACAGATAATTCTAAAAATCAACTAATTTATTTATTTTTTTTCATAACAATATGTATAAAGTATTTACCTCGCATGATAAAAATAATCCGTATTTATTTTTTAAAATTTCGCTGCAGGTCGTTCAAAACGGGAGCCATTTTTGTGGTATAGCCAATTTTGTTTTCTGGGAACATCTTAAAAATGATAAACAGTCTGTAAGATATACAATAAAATGTATTTTCAAAGATCCGATAGAAGGGCGCCTGTGGATACCTCTCTAGGGCTGACATTTAAGGCAGCTGTATTTGGAGAGTCTTCGATTGCTGGGACTCTATATATATTTGAGAAACAATGGAATATTTGAGAAACTGCTATTTACATGATCCTAAAGATTAATTTACTTGATTTCTAATGTAAAATTACTATAAAAAAGTTTAAGTATTTCCTTTATTTTGAAAGAAGTCGTATATCAAATATTTAAAAAAAAATTACTAAATAATAAGTAATTCAAAAATGATTCGTTTTGGTAGCTTAAAAAATGGTTTCATTCGCTTCCGCAAGTGTAAAACTAAGGAATATCTTTGAAGCTGCCAGATTAGATAACTTAAATTTAGATGACGTAATAAAACAACGTCAATTCTAACAATCTTCCTCAAACCTATTGACAGTATAAGCCTAAAGGTTTACATAAAATTTCAAACGATTGTTTATGTAAACTTTTAGTTAACCTATCTGCTAACTGTTTATCAATCTCAATATAAATTAGTCCATCTTTGATATTTTCTCTTATAAAATGATAGTAAATATCGACGTGTTTGGTTCTTTTATTTTCAGTGTTTTCAGCTAAGCAAATGGCCAACGAATTAATGTTAATGTCCAATGAATTTAGTTTTAAAAAATCATATCGCACAAGAAAATTATTTGTGATTATTTGAAAGCCAGTGATTTTTTACCAGATTATGATGAAAGTACAATGAAAATGCTTCAAGAAACCTAAACACGAATATATCTTCTAAATGATGGGAACGTTCGAGATATTTATATCCCTGTTCTTTAAATTTAAAAGTAATTAACTGAGTATAAAAAGTTTGAATATTGACTACAGTACAGTAGAAGTATTGAATGAGTAGAAGCACAGTAGAAGCACAGTACAGTAGAAGCATTGAAAACTACAGTAGAAGTATTGAATGTTAGCGAGAATGTAAATAATTCTGTAATAACTGCGAAAATAATACTAGTTATATATTATTAATATTTTCATAATTATAAGGTAAGTATTAATCGTGTTATATTTAAAACAAATGCAACCAAACTGGCGATTTCCACTAATGTTGTGTTTTAAGCATACTATAGGGCACATGAAACACATCAATGTACACTATAGTGTACATCTGTTTTATGAAAGCCTATGTGCATTGAGCAATGCTGTTTCAGAATAACAATCTGAAACGTTTTCATAAAATCTCTTTTATAGTATTTTCAGAATTATTTTAATAACCAAAATCTAGTAATTTTTACATAAAAGTGGAATCGACTTAAAGGAATGGAGAATAATCGCTGTATTGTTTACTTTAATACATCGCTCATATCATAAATATAAAAAAAAATGGGTAAAATTTGAGCGGTCTCATTTTCCCTCTGAATATCCCACTACCTCCGTACCCCCTAGATCAAAATGTTTAGTTACATTTGTGCTTCCAAATTCTCAATTTTTAAAAAGAATTTATGAAAATACAAAAAATTGGACAATTCCCCCCCCCCCCCCCCCCCACACACACACACTTTTCACATCGTTGCTAGTGAGGTTCGTCGACCTTCAACAGACAATCCGTTCTCTGAAAGCGTTATAAGTAAATCCTAGTCATCCCGACTCTATTTAATGATACACCAACAGCGTAAAACGTACAACGTGATTACGTATATTGCTTTTATGATAATAATACCTTGTTCCGAAGTCAGTGTCTATCAATGGATTGAAATTGCAGTAGAACATAAGAATTCTTTTGTGAAGCAATACGTTCCAAATAGATTTTGAGAATCATTCTGATTATAAACAGTATTTCTATATTTTTCGAAATAATTGGAGTGGGAGCCTCCACTCGACTGTCTCAAACATTTATATTCAATTGCGTTTGTTTTGCTTGTATCGCAATCATTTTCAAGGTTGAAAAAAAAATTATGTACCTTATATTCGGATGATTTCTTACTCAAATTATTCTTTAAAATGTTTTGCAAAAATTATTAAGTTTCCTTTTTCAAGTTGGCAGCAGCTTAGTGACAGAGATGGGCGCATTTGAATTATCTGTGTTAATATAAATTATTTTAGTATCATTAACACCGATAGTGTAATTTAAATTATCCAGTTGCACATATACTACATACTATCATGATTGTTCAGGGAGAAATCACTGCTTTGCTTAGGAAATAATGCTACGAAAATCTTAAAATTTAAATAATTTGAGTTATATTATGAACTACTAAAAATTCTACTTAGTTTTAATTTTTGGAATAATGTTTCTACTACACATAAAAGTTGATTTGCTAGCGATATATGCATTCAATCCTGAGTAATCATGTCCACACATCACACACATAGACACACAAAAATGGTTGTTCCAAAAGTGTTCTAAATGGGTTTATGATGTATTAAAACGGACTTAACTGTCAAAATCTCGAATTCGAAAAAATTTCTGGAAAACAATACTTTCTCTAAACGATATTATGAGAAAGTAAAAATTTCTGTCTCAAGTAATAAGATGGTGTTTAATACCTCAACATTATTAATGATAAAATGTTAAAATTTGTTGCATTATGAAAATGCTTTTGAAGTTATGCGTATTATTTGTATTCTTTAAAATTAGTAATTGATAATTTTTTTTTAATTATGTGTGACGCTTTACAATTTATGAATTGCAACTCTTTTCAACAGGATTATAATATTTATTTCCACAGATATTTCTAAATGAATATAATATCAATATCATCATATAATAAACAGTGAATATTGTTAAAATAAATATAGCTTTAAATTATTGAATTATGCGTTATTAAATTATTGAAAATGAATTAAATTATTGAATTATGTGTAATTATAAAATGCACCCCAGTGATAAAGAGGCTTTGAATTGCATTAGACTACTAGCCATTACCATCAACGCTTGGTGCGGTTGATCAAGTGGTAACTAAATGTGAAAAGTATGCACTTAAAGATCTAAATATCATAAGGCGTTTCAAATTAACAGCAGACATTAAAAAGTCGTTATAAATGGAGCATATTTTATGGTTCAGTTAACACAAAAATTTTGGTATGTATAAAACTATTTCATCTCCGATCACTGCCTACTGCTTTATTTTTAACGTTTTCATACATTTTAATCTGAAAAATAAATCATTTATAAAATGTTTTCAATAGTTTGATAGAACAATAGTCAGCAATAGTCACAATTTCGGTATTTCAAACGTAACTCTATTACAATATGGTTCTAAATGAAATCAAAAACTGCATAAAAAATCTGATGTGGGCAACACATGACTTTTCTTATATAATGCGATGAATTTATTACTTTTACAATAAAAAATAGGTTTTTCTTCTAGTAGATACTTATATTCTTTCCAAGATATTGAATTTTCGTCAATTAGTCGTCAGTTTCATTGATTCAGCGTCATTTTTATCCATTTAGCGAGATTTTCGTTAATTTGGCAACATTTAAAAAAGTCGCCAAGTTGGCGACATTCCGCCAAATTCATCGTCAAAATCTCACCAAGCGTTATGGACGGAGAAATAAGTTATTCTTATAGCATATAAATGATTATTGGCGTTTAAATACAAAAGTATTACTCAAAGTAGCTTTTCTCATAAATGGAACGAACTAGATCCACGAGAATGATGTCACCAAATGTATCGCATGATATTACATATTAAAAGTGAACATGTTTCTCAACAGTTAATATATTTTATTTAATTTATGGGATTTTTTGATAAATTCATTTGAAAAATGTGCAATATCTCGAGAACGGCTCATGCTAGCGTTCTAAAGTTTATGTCAATCGTTTTCTAAGGAAAAATTACATAAGAAATGTCTATTTGTGTAACTCTATTAAAGGTTTTAAGTTTGTGAAGATTTTTTTTCAAAATTTCACTCGAAAATTTAGGGGGGTTCTGAACATTCGATTGTATTTTAAAATAATAGGCTTCCAGTATTCACGGATTGTGATTTTTGTAACAAATTTCATTCGAATCGCTCCATTCGTTCGTGAGATATCGTTTCTACAGACTCACAGACACACACTGACACACACTCACATACATGCATATAAAAGAATAATTTTATTAATACATTTCAAAATATTTAGTCTTAAATTTCAGATTTTACGATCTTTTTCGAGCCATTTTGAATACACACACAGAGAGAGAGAGAGACACACACACAGCACTTCAAAAATGTTCGATTCGTGATCAGGGATGCTTGAAACGTGCTCTCCGGTCGAAAAATCGAATTCGAATTTTCGACCCTGTCACAATATTTTCCTTATACATTATGTATATAAGGAAAGTAAAAATATAGTTATAAAATGTAAAGAAAAGTCGTGGTCATTCCTATGAATATAAATTAAAATATTTCAAAAACTGTTGGTGTACACCAATACAGTTAATTAAGAATATTTAGGATATTTTTTTAAGAATATGGTAAAAACGATTTTTATCTCTCCAATCGTTCTAGAGCTAGAAGTATGTCGAAACAAAAATTTTCAAGATTTATAAATTTTTTGAACAAAATTCCAAGATTTTAGATTTTTATCTCATTACTTATTGGTCAAGTCGTGTATGCAAAGTTTCAAGTTCCTACCTTTGAAAGTTTGGACTGTATCTCTTAGTCGGTCTTGATCAGCTGTAGGTATGAAAAGAATATCTCTGACCAGATTTAAGATTTAGGTGAATCTATAAACTTGCCTTCTGGCACATAAATACATACTAGAATTTCATACTTTTATTTATTCTTTTCAAACTTCATAAAGCATTAAAAGTTCTTACAATCCCCAAGTTTATTTCACTTCCTAATGTCTTTGAAACAGAATGAAATATTTCTGGCTTGTGCATAAATATTTCATCAAGGAAGAATCATATTAAGTTGCATACTTGTGACATATTAATGTTACTATTTCCTCTTCCATTTGAAGATTTAAGAAAGTCAAAATATTAAAATATCAAAATTACAACCACTCTGGTTAAAAAAAACATTTGAAATTCTATGTATCCTTTTAGGGCTTTTAAAGCGTTACTAATTACTATTTACTTTTCATAGCTAGTACTTTTAGATTTTGAATTATAAGAATTACAATCTTTAAAAACGGAAAAATTTCAATCCCTTTCAACTTGACAAGAAGCTTTCTCAACAACTGTAAGAGCTTTGTAAAACAACAAAAAAAAGAAAGTTAACCTAGAGAACTATCTACTGATCATTTTTGTAGCTTACAGGATATAAGTATTGTAGCTATAGGGATCTTTGACGTCATCCTCTCGGGGATTGGACCTGATTGCCACCATTTTTTTACATTTTTTGAATTTGAAAATTCTGTAATAAAATTGTACATTTTTACTGCTCTTTTCATGATTTATGCTCGATTTTTTGAATCCGTGCAAAATGTTTTGTATTTTTGGATTCTCCTTAGATAAACGTAAGTTTATTGATAATTGTATTTATGCAAATTTGTCACCTTTTCTAGTCTATATATGAACGATCATTCCTATTTCCATGTAGCCACTGATGAGGAGCGTATTTACGCTCGAAAGCGCTCTGGCCTTTTTAAGTTTTGCACGTCTTAAAGAAGTGAAATAAAGACCTATTATAGTTGTGTGCTTGTTGTTTCTGCTGGTTGAAATCAGACGTGATGCCAATTTTATTTATTTATTTACAGGATATATTTTGCAGTTTGGAAGATAGTAAGCAGAATGAAACAAAATCTCTCTCAAACAAAGACATCGTATTTTTGAAAATAAAGTTCAAAATATATAAATATAAAATTATTTTTGTATATTCATAAATGCTATCCTCATTTCCGATAAAACAAGTAAAAATTTTTATTTTTATCTATTAGGTTTTTAGGATATAAACGTCCTAATTGTTTACGTTTTAATTAATACTCCGATTTCAGCCAGCGATACTCCAACCATATAGATGTTATGCACATCAAAATTTTACATTTTGCTAACTTTACCGAATAGTTCATTTTATCCTTTTTATTCCTCCACTATATTTAATGACATGCCTTTCATATGTGGACACTCTCCCGACAACGATACCCAACTGTTATTTCTATCATCAATCAACGTCAACTGTACCTATGCCTCCGCAGGGAACAAAGAAAGTCTGGCTTTTATATTTTTACTAACTTCATGCTTATATGGACGATACATAGTGGATGGCATTAATACAGATGGACTGTTTGGATTCAGCTTTAAATGAACACGAGATCTGAAAGCATTTTCCTATCCATCAATCATCGATAATCAGTTACAATTATCCCTGATTGATAGATAGAAAAGACATTTTGGAACAGTAATTTGCTTTGGTTTAAATTGTATTGTCATGTAATAATATGATATAGCAAAAGATGCAATGTTCGAGGTTCCCTCAGGATCTGGATTGTTTAGCTATTAGAGCACTTGTCTCGAGGTCAAGAGAGTCATCGCAGGTTGCAAGGGCGTAGTCAGGGGGATCATAGGGACCGTCCCCCCCGAAATCAATCCTAATTAATTTTTTCCAATTAAACTACTACAAGTAATAATTATATATATATATTTTTTTTCAGCTACTGGGCAGCAAAAATGCATATAATGAAGACACAGAACTAATTAAGATAAGATTATTTTCAGGCAACCAATAAAATGATCCCCCCCCCCCCCCCCCCAAAAAAAAAAAAAAAAAAAAAAATCCTGGCTACGCTCGTGGAGGTTAGAATCCCGCTCTGAGTCAAATTTTATAACGGTGCATAATGGTACGTGGTCCTTCAAGCACCTCTAATGGTGCATGATAGTGTATAATGGTGCATGATCTTTCAAGCACCTTTAATGGTTCATGATAGTGCATAATAGTGCATGGTCCTGATTGAGCGTCAGTAAACTTTCTGCCCTATCCGCGCTTTGTTAACTTTCGCGGCACATGTTTTTCGCCGAAATTCTGCTCAAACAGTTGCGAATTTTTTCTGAAAGATAAAATGCAATACTTAGATTATATTAAAACTAAATGTAATACCCAATAAAACATAGAATATATGTTTTATTTTAATCCAAAATAATTTTGGTGCTGCCATCTGTTGTCGTAATTTAATTCATACCGATTATTTTTATTTTTAAATGAACATTTTAAAATATCTATTCCTTCTAATACAGTATGAAATACAACAGCAGATCATATATAATAATGCCACAACCACGAAAAGGTAAATTCTCATTCTATAAATTTGATAAGGGGATCTGAATGTACATCACTGAGGACTGCAGCTTTGTCTTCAAGTTCCTTTGTCTCAAGTCCAAGTTCAATTACATTTCCGTGATTGTGGCATTATTATATATGATCTGTTGTTGCATTTAATACTGTATTAGAAGGCATAGATATTTAAAAATGTTCATTTAAAAATAAAAATAATCGGTATGAATTAAATTACAACAGATGGCAGCACCAAAAATATTTTGGATTAAAATAAAACATATATTCTATGTTTTATTGGGTATTAAATTTAGTTTAAATATAATTTAAGTATTGCATTTTATCTTTCAGAAAATATTTCGCAACTGTTTCAGCAGAATTTCGGCGAAAAACGTGTGCCGCGAAAGTTAACAAAGGGCAGGTTAACATAGGGCAGAAAATTTACTGACGCTCAACCGTAAGCACCTTTAATGGGCATCAACGACCTTGAATTTTTGGTATACGAAATAATGAGGATTGCGGCAAGATAAAACTGGCAGTATACACAAGTACGCAATAAGTCAATTTGTTAAAAATCGGAAAGTGTCCTGACCTCAAAATTAGAGAAGCAGAATAAGACATTATATATATAGCGCATATAAAAGCATATATGTAAAAGCAATTAAGGATGTGATATCACATCCTTACTTGCTTTTTTGTTAGAGCATTTGTCAAGATCAAGAAATCGCAGATTCAGAAGGCTTAATTTTTGGGAAGATTTCATAGTAATGCTCTCCTAGAAGCTTGTCAGATGCAAAGATCACATATTAGCAGTTTATTTAAAGATCAAGGTGAGAAAAGATAAAAAAGATGGGGTATTGCAATAAAATGTAGTAGTCCAAAAAGAAACTTTGTAGATGATTACCAACATAGGAAGAAAACTTTGTAAAATTGATGTTATCAATTTTAAAGAACATTAATATTTCAGTGATAGATCATTTTAACACATAAGTGTTTAATAAGTCTTTCTTTTCCTCTGGAACAAATTGTGTGTTGAACTAGAAACATTTCTTTAACAGTATCGTAGCTAGGAGCTTATGGCCCGAGATGAAATCGTAAGTCCCTGAATCATTTAAGCACTAAACAGTATAAATTTTCAATTGTTACTCAAGGAATTCGAGAAACCCCGGGCTTCAGGTAGTTACTCTACTATTTTAACTCATTATGTGGTGTATTTGTTATGGAATTCAGACCAATTAAGCAGTTTCTTAAAAAAAATTCAAAATTGAATACTTAAAATAGTTTGTAATTCATAAAATATCTTGTAGGAAAGATAAGGAAAATAGTCAATGGGTATAAATATTCTCATTTATAGAGAATTGAGAAAAAGCAAAAGAGTAAATTTTCTAACTGAGATTTAAGAAAACAAGTTTTATTGTGGATTACCTGTACGATTCAATTGCAGGGGGCCAGGATCGGCGGACGAATTCAAGCTTGTTAGCGAGCTAATGGTGTTATTACACGGGCAATTTTTATTGCCGAACTTCGGCAATTCCGCCCGTCAATCATACTTTGTATTTGTTATGGAATTCGTGGTGTATTTGTTATGGAATTCAGACCAATTAAGCAGTTTCTTAAAAAAATTTCAAAATTGAATACTTAAAATAGTTTGTAATTCATAAAATATCTTGTAGGAAAGATAAGGAAAATAGTCAATGGGTATAAATATTCTCATTTATAGAGAATTGAGAAAAAGCAAAAGAGTAAATTTTCTAACTGAGATTTAAGAAAACAAGTTTTATTGTGGATTACCTGTACGATTCAATTGCAGGGGGCGGACGAATTCAAGCTTGTTAGCGAGCTAATGGTGTTATTACACGGGCAATTTTTATTGCCGAACTTCGGCAATTCCGCCCGTCAATCATACTTTAGACTCCTCATCTTTAACAGGTCCCTTCTCTCTAATCTCGCCGATTTCATTTTAAAAAGCATTCTTTGGTGTGTTTTTCGTATAATTTGAATCTTCTATATCCTAAAGGTGTCTGTAATTTGTTAAAAGTTTTATTATTATGTTTCCATCTCGAGACTTTAGAAATTCCTCCTTGCAATGATACTTTAGAACCCACCTTTCTAAAACGCACCTCCTTTCTAATACCGCCGAGTTCATTCCAAGAAGCATTATTTAGTGGGTTTTTTTTCCCCGTATAATTTGAATCTTTTATATGCCACAGGTGTCTGTAATTTGGTAAAAGTTCTATTATTATTTTTACATCTCCAGATTTTAGAAATGCCGCCAGGCAATGATACTGTAAGCCCCTCCTTTCTATCAGGCCCTCCCTGTTTAGTGCCGCCGATTTCAGGAGCTCCGTTCGGCACCTCCGTTCTGGAAAACAAACCCAGATTTGTGGTTTTTGCACCTTAACAGTCAATTCCCGATTTCCGGAATCGTAAATGGAAAAACAAAATTTCGCTGCGTAATTGCAGCGCTAGATTGTGATGGACTCATGTGACAGATCTGATTCGAAAACCTCCAGAAAATGAACCTTATTCTGTGTTAAAAAATAGGATCATTTCGAACTTTGCAAATCCTGAAGTTACAAAACTTCGCACCCTCTTGCAAGAATTGCAGTTAGGAGATAGGAAACCAAGTCATTTACTTCGCGAATTACAAGATCTCGCCGGAACAAAAATGCACGAACACGTACTTCGCACATTATTTTTTCAACGACTACTTGTACATATACAACAAATTTTATCAATTAGTTCAGAATATCTACAAAAAATTTCTGAAATGGCGGACAAAATCTGCGATGTTTCCACATCACTTTCAGTATCAGAAGTAGCTGCGGAGAGTTTTATGGTAATCCTTGATCTGGAGGTTTTTAGAAAATCGCTGGAGGAGTGTCGCCATAGATGACTTGCTGACTTAGTCTTACTAATTCTTTTATAGAAATTTCGGAGAATATACAAGTGCATCGAAACTCAAACAAACTTTGTAGGAAAAACCTTCAAAAACAGAAGTTTCAAATATCACCACTAGAAGAAATAAATATAACGCTGATCGGTAAATATGCCCCAAAAATAGGTAATCTCTAAGAACAAAATTTTGAAGTAAATGAATTAAAAATTTAACTGTGAAATGAAATCATTAAATTTCATTATTTTTGAAAGACAATTTGTGAAGCGAATTGGTAGAATGGCCATTGTTTTCACAGGACAGTTTTACAACTAAAGCGTGTTCGGCCATGTGGACGCCATTAAGCTTTTTATACAAGCAAGAGCGAATAATCCATGTATAAATGCTACACGATCCATATATAGTACTACATAAGTTAAAACGCAAATTTTGTCAAAAAATGAAACCTAAAATGTAAGAATATATGAAAAAATAAGTTTTTCAATGTTCTTTATACCGCACAATAGTGGCGTACGAAAAAAAAACTGAAAGACACTGAGGGAGTGAGCAAATTGAATTGAAAGCAAAACTATATAATTCTTATCATTATCTAAAATTGGTATTATGAAACGTTATTTAAACCATTTCATCTGCCTACACTCTCAATTTAGTTCAATTTGATATGTGGTTAAATTAATTTTCTACTTTTTTGTGAGCCACTGTTGTGCAGGGGAAACTAGAAAACCTTATTGTTTCTTGACTTTTATATTTCCATTCTAGTGCCAAATTAGCTCATGACGGGGATTTCTGAAATGAATTTGCTTTTTGCGGAAATTGCAGATGCATGTTATTGGGAGCATTTCTACTAAGTTTGGTTGTGTGTCGGTTGCTGGTACATATCTCTGGAAAACAGTCTGAATGATTTTAAATCATACTGAACTGCATATGTGCCAGAAGTATATATTTGATAATACAGAAAATATATACCTTGGGAACGTGTTTGAGCAATCTTCCTTCAAATCCATGCAAGAGATAGCTTTGCCGCCTCAAGTACGCATTTAGACTCATACGATAATTATCTCTAGTAATTCTGAAATAGAAAAAAAGAGTGATTAAAGAGACAATACATAATAAGATAAAACGCGCATATAAAATACTAACCATTTCCACCGACGCTTTGTGCGGTCGAAATGACACCAGTGGTCACTAAATGACACTTAATATAAGTTCTGAATATTAAAACCAGTTTCAAATCAGTACAAAGATCAATTATGCATAAAGAATTGTTTATGAAACACTTTCCAACTGCAATGCAATTTTATTTAAACATTTGTAAAATGCGATACATTCAGCTGTAATATTTTTAAAATTATCACAATACTACAATAATTTATTATATTTGAAAACTTCATCGAAAAAAATGACGCCAAATGACGCCATTTCAATAACGTCATATTCAAATGATGTCATTGAAATATAAATCACCTAGCTTTCTATGTAAAAGCAGTAAATATTTCATTCATACACTTTTATTCCATTCATTCATCACAGTACTACATTAATTTATTTTACTTAAAAACTTAAAACCATGGAGGTAAAAGTACTTTTACTCTATGCTTAAAACTTCCCCGAAAAAGTCTGCTAATAAAATCGTTTGCTTCTCTATGCAAAATCAATGAATGTTTCATTCATATCCGCTATATTGCAGACACCAGAGCAAAATAATTTTGAGTTAGAGAAATTAAGCTATTCTTATACAACTCATCTTACAGCTTGATGTGTTACATTCTCCATAAATGAAAATTAGGCTTCGTTGTAGAAATAATCAGATGAATATTTAAACTCAAATATATTGCAATTGCTTTGTTTCAGTATGTAGATGCACAGAATTTAAGCAAAAATAAAGCGGTTTTAGGACGGATACAACACTAAATATAAATCAAAAGAACTTTAAAAATCACGATTTTGACACAAGATGAATGCCATATTTTATTTTGAAGTGGATCACTTGATCTCTTCATATAATATGGGTGTAATTATTTTTTTAATTTTTATTTAAAAAACTACCAAATATATTTTGCTGAAATTTTTTTTCTTATTTTTTATTTGATAATTTGAATATTTTCTAAAACTTTCGAAGCAATATGTGAATTTTAAATTCGCTTAAAAAATGCTTGAAAAATTAGATTCCACAGGGTCCAATGTATTTCATTTTTTCAACCCGGGTTCAATCCAAAACTAATTGGGTGATATTATTCATTTACATTCCCATATGTTCCACAGACCGTCTGAACAATATACTAAAATTTCATTTTGATAAAGTCATTTTTACGGCAGTTATTGTGCAAACGGATAGACAGACAGATAGAATGGACAAAGACGAACTCTTTTCAACTATGTTGTAAAGTGTTAACAAGAAAGATCAATCATGCTTAAAGCATTGATTATGAAACACTCTCCAACAGCAATGCAATTTTATTTAAACATGTCTAAAATGCAATACATTCCTCGGTAATATTTTAAAACTTCTCACAATACTACATTGATTTATTATATTTGAAAACTTAAACCTTCATCGAAAAAAATGAACTTCATTCAAATAACGGCATTGAAATATAAATTGCCTGGTTTAAACATCTCTAAAATGTGATATATTACTCGATAATAATTTTAGAATTATCATAATACCACGATAATTTATTATATTTAAAAACTTCATCGAAAACAACTGAAATTCATTCAAATGACGTCATAGAAAAAATAAGACGCCTGGCTCTCTCTAAAAAAGCAGCATTTCATTCATAAATAATTTCCCATTCATGTCATTCATCACAATTCTATAATAATTTATTTTATTTAAAAATTAAGACCATGGAGCTACAAGTAATTGAACTCTATGCTTAAAACTTCATCGCAAAAAATCGTCCTTCTCTCGGTAAAGTCAATGAATATTTCTTTCATATCAGCTATGCAGACCCCATGAGCTAAATTCTTTTGCGTTAAAAAAATACAGCAATTTCTATACAACTCATCCTACATATTTTGCTGTTTACATTTTACATTAGTGAAAAATAGGCTTCGTTGTAGTTGAGCATTTAAACTCATATATATTGTAATTGCGTTGATTTAGTATGTAGATGCACAGAATTTAAACCAAAATAAAGTGGTTTTAGGACGGATACAACACTCAATATGAAATAAAAAGAACTTTAAAAATCATGATTTTGAGACAAGATGGATGCCATATATAATTTTGAAGTGGATCACGTGATACTTTCATATCATGGTCACGTGATCGTTTCAGATAAGATGTATTATTATTATTTTAATTTTTTTTTTTAAAAACTACTGAATATATTTCGCTGAATTTGTTTTTTTATATTTTATGGCACAATTTGAATATTACCTAAAAATTTCGAAGCAATTTGTGAATTTTAAATCCGCTTAAAAATGTTTGAAAAATTAGGTCCCATAGGGCTCAATGTATTTCATTTTTTCAACCCGGGTTCAATCCTAAACTAATTGGGTGATATTATTCATTTATATTCCCATAGGTCCTACAGACCGTCTGAACAACATACTAAAATTTCATTTTGATTAAGTCATTTTTACGGCAGTTATCCTGCTAACGACAGACAGACAGACAGAATGAACAAAGTCATAAACACTTTTCAACTTTGTTGTAAAGTGTTAAAAACGGCGCGCATTTCATAGGTTTGTTAACATGAAACTTGAGGTACGTAAAATAATATATCATCTTCGATGAATGGTATTGTGCCTTATTTGCAACGTTTTCATACATTTTGATCTACAAGTTAATCAACAATAAAATATTTTGAATTGTTTGATCAGAAGAACAGACTGCAGATGATTTCGGTATTTAAAGTATAATTTTGTTAACATAATTACAAATGGAATCAAAACTGCATAAGGCGAGTGCAATATGAAATCGGAGAGATTTACAAGGAAATTTCACAGAATGGGACGCACAGATAAAGCTATTTGTGAACTTGTGAATATTCGTACACGACGAGGTGGGAAGAGGATATAATATGTGTTATAATTTTTTTAACATTGTTGCGAACGCGTAATATTCCCTCACTGGCATCTTCTCTTTCGTCTCTTTCGAAAACCAGACAAAGAAAACAGTATGGCGTGAGCAGTTCATGACATGAGCATGACGTGAGCATAGGGTTGCCAGAATTTCGAAGTTCGATGAAGGGTTTCTAGTTTTGGCGATTTATCACCAATTTGGTGACATTTGGTGACTTTTCGAAAGTTCAAGAAGGACCGCGAAATAACGATTAGTCTAGGAGGTATGCAGAATTCTAGAAGTTTCTTTGAGAGGTTATTATTATTTTTTTTCCAATGGCCAGGCACTAGACTCTAGCACTAGACTCTACGTCGACTTACGTCGTTATGCCCTATGTACGGCTGCAATCGTGAACCATTTTGTCGTCCTAGGACGTTGTCCCAGGCGCACCAGAGGGGGTGGAACACATTGCGCTCACAACACACAACATCCATGTCTTACGTGGAACTCGAACCTACAACGTGGCGGCCGATCGATCGCTGGAAACGCTCGCCTTGACCGTTCGGCCACCACGTCGACTTAGATGAGCCAACAGCACACGGCGTTCCCAGGTGGTCACCTACTCAAGTACTATCCGTGCCCGATGCTGATTAACTTCGGTGAACTAACGGGGACCGGTGTTTTAAGCACGGTAGAGCCGTTGGCTCTTTTTTGAGAGATTATAAAAGGAATCATCACTCTGTTGGCGGTCAGTTGATGTGATACAAGCTACATTGGATTGCGATTTTTGTCAATGTTTTGAGAATAATAACAGATGTTTTGTAAAATTGCTTTAGTCAATATTTTGAGAATAATATCAGTTATTTTGTGAAATTAGTGGAGCATTTAAGTTCCTATTTACTTTGTGCTTGTGAATAAACGTCTTTGTTATTCAGAAATTTGGACTCATTCTTGTATCCTGAGTGCACACCCATGACACGCCGTAACGATATGTATTATAAATTTTTACATGTTTATCGTGTGTAATATACGCTATGCATCAATAAACATGAGTTATAAACATATATATTTGAAGTATATACTATCAATTCTCATACTTACACATTAGCAAAAACTATGAACATGGGAACAACGAATTGAGCAAAACCTTGCACACTCTCTACTTGGCTTCTTGTTTGTACGGACCCCGGCCTATTAAAAGGAAAATAAAATTACTCTTAGTAATAAACGTATGTAAAATAGAAATATGTTTTTACCATATTAATAGCATCTCACTTACGAGTAAATAAATATAACTGAGTTAAATAGAAAACAAAAATGCAAATCATTTTTGGATATGCGAAAAGAATTGTGAACGAGAAAAGAATATTTAATTAAATCATGAGACTATCGAAGTATTGATATTATCTGTAAAGGAAGCTTAAAAGATCTTGCATTGAAAGTAAAATGAAACTCACCCCCAAATTTACATTTAAACTTTTCAACTAATCCACGAATATCAGCGAATTTTTCATAACTACTAAGGTTGTTATTTTGCAAAAGAATTATTCATTCTTTTTGGAGTCGATCAAAAATCGGCCTCTGAGCAAAACCATTCTTTCTATTTTTTCATGAATATATTTTCCAAATTTATACGATAGCTAGATTTAAACTTCGACTATTTAGACCATTACTATATCTAGGTTTAGACCGCTACTTCCTAATTCCTAATCTACAGAAAGTTATGAAAAGATAAATATTTGACAATGAAAGAAAAAAAAAACGAGATTACCTGTTGTTTCTGACATTTAATAGTAAGTTATTGACAACTAGAAAATACTCATTAACCGTCTTTACAGACGCCATTTTATGGTTGCTCTGTCTTTTATCTATATAAATAAAATTGAAAAGCTGTCTGTCTGTCTCATCATCACGAGAGAACGGCTGAACCAAATTTGATGAAATTTTGTGGGTAGCTTTAAAATAGCCCTACTTAAAATTTAGTTCATGTTTCGAGTTTCTAAGACCAGGGGTTGTCGAGATATTAATGGAAAACGAAACTTTTTCCTAGGAGTTCTACTCTCTAACTCCCTGGTTCCTCCAAACGAAAAAGTTTGGAAATCGATGGTTTAAAACGTGAAAGTGAATTAAAACCCTGTCTCTGAGTTTGGTGGGAGCTTATTGCCCTAATCAGTCACTTTTGAAAATCGCAGGTTTGAAACATGAATTTAAATGAAAACTATTACCATGGTTTATTTTCACAGGCTCTTACTCAACAATGAAAGGTATTAAGACATCAAAATGGTTATTTAATTATCAGCATTTTATGAGAAATATTCTTTTTTATATCATTTTGCTCAGTAATGCAATTAAATCAAATCTGTTTGTTAATTATTATTATTATTTTTTTCGATTTGAATAATAAGTAAATGGATATAAAAATATATCTTATAAATGAACGGTTTGATTTTTCGTTTAATTATATTAATTGCAGACTGGGTGCATCACTCATTTATTTTGGCAAATAGTTTTCAAACTTATATATTGTGTTTAGCCAATAAACTTATATATTTTGTTTAGCCAATAAACTCATTCAGCCGATTGTTGAAACGGGTATATATGAGTAGAACGGGTATATCATCTAATACAATTTTAGTGTTTTCATTTAGAACGAATTTGGCTGGATATGCTAACTTGACAACTTTTCTTAAACGTTGCCAAATTGACGGAAATGTCTCCAAATTGATAAAAACAACGCTAAATCAATGAAGTTAATTTTGTTTTGTTAGAAGAGAATACTGAAATGATATTTCGGTAGCATTTGTAAGACCAACCGTCCTACTTAGTAACACATTTGGTGAATTTTTAAATTGTCGCCAGATTGATAAAGATGTTTGCAAATCTATAAAAATATCTTGAAATTGATAAAATTGCCCTAAATAAATGAAATTAATTGTGTTTAGTTAGGGGATAGTATTGTGATGATGTTTCGTCAATTCGTCGCCATGTGGGACTGTCAGTCCTATAGTACCACTTGACGATAAATTTGCCGATTTTTTAAAATGTGGCTAAATTGACGAAAATGTCGTCAAATTGATGACATGACGCTAAATTTATCAAAATAACACCGAATCCTTGAAAATTCAATATTTTGCATAAAGAAGTACAATTTTTTAGATAATCTCTATCGCTTTGTGAGAATTAGAAAATATTTTTCATTAAATTTGTTTACAAACTGGACCAGGATGCTTTATTCTTCAGATCTGCCTGTGAAGATAATTTTGTATATCGAGCTCAGGGATTCGTATACAATTTTAGAAGAATTTAATTAAATATTTTAACAGAATATTTTGAATAACAAAGTCATTTTGAATACTATAGAAATTTACACATAATGGTGAATGTTAAGTTTCCTTATGTTATATTTTCAGTACGAAGAACGGGTATACTGCTAGTTTTATATAAGGCGGCTGATTTTTATCTCGTAAGCCGGCTGGTACTTTGTATTAATTATTCACGCTGTTACTCTATAATCATTTTAATTTCAGACGGATTTCGCTGTTTAACTTTGTTATATAGTACGCAATTTGTGATCAAACACTTGGTTTGAGCTTTAATGCAGATCACTAGATGCAGCTTTATCACTAGATGCAGCTTATCACTAATGCAGCTTTAATGCAGATTACACTAGATACAACATTTTTTTTTTATTTTCCCTACTCTATGCATTTGAAAACTGAGACGTTTCAATGACACTAATATGTTTGTTGATAATTACCTTTTGTTCCTGATAAAAGCTACGGCGTCCGTGGGCTTGCATCGAAAAGTGTAGATAAGGTAGCAGGCTACGAGTACGCCAGTCCTGCCTAATCCCGCGTGACTGTGTATAGCTACCTTGCCCTCTGTGAGTGCAAAGGCCAGCACTTTTACCATATCTAGTAGGACTGTTTTTGGCACAGAACCGAAGTCTCTCCTATCAGAAAGGCATGAAAATAAATATTAATCCAGAGCTGGTCTCCAGTGATAAACTTAATAATATTTGTATTTATACTTAATAATATTTGTGTTTATACTTAAGTAATCCATTTATGGAAAATAATGAAAAAAAAAACATGTTTATAGACTTTTTAAAAGTTGAATAAAAATGTACAATGGTGAAAAATGCTAATTTAAATGATCGCATGCGACTTATGAAACTATGAAAATACCTTAAATTTCCTTCGGGTGTCATACCTGATGTTTGACAGTTCATGACTGCGCAAATTATTTATTTAACTTTACGTGATTTTACTGCAGTTTTACAAAGTGTAGGAAATGCTGTCAAACATTAACTACAGAAAATGTAGAATTGGTTTAAAATATAACAAGCATGCTGTACAGCTTAATGTATAGCAATAAAATATAAGAAAAGCTGATTACATTACGTCATAATGGGAAGAAACAAGGTGATCACAGAATGTGCATTCTATAAACTGTAAAAACTTTTGAGTTGAAAAGTTTATTACAGCATAACTGACGTAAAATACATTGATTTGCGTAAGAGCTTTAGAGCGTAAAACGTCCTTCATCAGACAGCCCTTAGCAAGACAATATATTTTATGTCGTTTGGTTTGCAATAAGCTTCTTAAAAGTTCTTTTATTTTATTTATTCGCGGACGTGTCGTTAGTTTAGTCATTAATCATATATATTCTATGCTGAATATTATAATCAATACTCCTTTTATGGAAATATTTTAAGTATTGGAACTATAAGGTATTCAGTTCCTTACCCTCAACTACAGTTATGCGGCTCGTTAGCCCTTCTGGCCACAATCTAGAAATATAGGGTTCTGTCCTTGATTCTAATCGAGAACAATTTTGAATGATTTATGGAAAAATAATAATTCATTTTTCAAAGTTCTTTAGTGAGACACCCGGAATAGGTCTCATTAGAGAATATTTTAGATTTTCATATAAAATGAATAAACAACCAAATTCTGACCAATTAAAAAAATAACTTTCTTAAAACTAATTTAAACACATTTTTGCAAAAGACTTAACTCTAATTTAACTTTGACAAAGAGCTGAAACTCACATTCAACATGTTGAGTTATTTATATGGTTCAAAGCGTTATATATTTATAAGGAAAAAATTCTTAGAACGACTTACCAGTCGAAATTGTAGTAAAAGACTGCATGAAAATAAGAGAACGTATTAATTAAAATATAAACCATTTGAAAGGAAAGAAGGTAGAGGACAAAAGAGGCTTACTTTTGTTTTCCATGAAGATTTGCGGGTCATATGTGAACCCTGATTTTTCGAGGGGAACACCGCATGAACTGTGCTCCCCTCGCTCTTGAAGGTTGATTAATGATTTGATGCCGAACCTGAAACAAATAATTTTATGGAAGTCAACAAATGATGTATTTACACTCGCTTATCAGAAAGTGAGTGTTAGATCCAATAGTCAAGTAAGCATTTGTGAAGCAATACATGTGCTAGAGACGGTAGAATCTTTGCTGCAGTCTATAGATTAACGAAATGATTAAAATCAAAGGCTTCAACTGTTTTGTCAAGAAATAAACGAAAATATTTTGTATTCTGGTTTCAGAAAGAGAGATAGAATAGGCAATCTATAACATTTGTAATATTAAGTGTTAGAGTTGTAAGATCTTATATTGTTCCATAGATTAATGAAAAGATTTAAATGAAAATTATTTTACTCTATTATCAGGAAGCAATCAAAATGATTTTAGCGATATTCCAAATGGTTCAGTAGAAAAACGAGCAAGATAATTTATCTGCATTACCATCACATTTATAGCAATTGGACATTTTTTTGACAGATAAGCTATCAAGTAAAAGCATGTTATTTCTGAAGTACTAATTAAGTCTGCCAAAGACAAGAAAATTACTACTCTTAAAAAATTTAGTTGCAATTTCTTTTAATAAGTTTTAATTTGCTTAACAATGTATGGTGTTTAGCATAAATAGCGTCAGTCTGTATATTTAGGAGCCTTAATGTACATGGTCAATAGACAGAAAAATAACTACATGGCGTTATACAAGATTACGCAAGATTTTCATAATTTTTTAAGAAAATATTGCAGTAGATTTCGTATAACTTTTATGTAACACACAAGATATACTTAATTACTTAAAATAAAACCATATAAGGGGGGGGGGGAAGTTTGGCTCATTGTCACGAAAACAATGTTTTTTTCGTATATTAAAAGAGCAGCATTAAAATACTTTAATTGTGTGTGTCGCCATATACGTTGTAAGATGAAAATAATAGGACTAACAATATTATTAAATCACAAGAATATAACCCTGACGCTCGTGGCGTCCGTTTTAAAAGAAATAAGTTATTTTTAATTTTATCTAAGTTTTTGGAAGAAAAAATAACTGTGAATTTAAGATTACTAAGGAAGAAAAATTCAAAATAATTTGAAAGGAGAAAATATTTGCATTTATTGTTTTCGACAATGCGATCACTCTGATGTTGTTGTTGTTGTTGTTGAGACCCAGACCGTCCGACCTACCAGAAAGGTGTAAGGTAACTGTATGGACGGCCGGGAAGTGCCACCCAATTTAGACCGGAACCCAGTGGGGGAGGCATCCACAGGGACCGTACCCTCCTTCCCCTACCACCAACCTCTCGGAAGGACTTACGGACCCACATGTTTAACGTGATCGTCCTCCGCATGAACACGGCGGCATTTGTGGTAGCGTGCAAATCTAGCGCGCAAACCACGGGGATACCGCACCCGAGATGGCCAACAGCACGCGGTGTTCCGAGGTGGTCACCCACCAAGTACTAACCGCGCCCGATGCTGCTTGACTTCGGTGATCTAGCGAGAACCGGTGTTTTCAGCACGGTACGGCCGTTGGCGATCACTCTGATGTGAAAAGGTTTAACAGAACAATAATTTACATTAAGAATATTTTTTTGAAGTAAAGAAAAAAACCGACGAACAGCGTTCAAACAAAAATTAGCTAAGAAGAACGCTCTGGTTTTTAATATGAACATTGAATTCAAGCAGCAGTGAACGTGGAAAGCCAATGGGTGATCGGAAAAATTAGTGTTCAAGTGGAGGGTTATGAAAATGCTGATGGTTTGGGTTAGCATCTAAATTGAAATGTTTATTCATGATTGAAACACGTTTGGAAATATTTTGTAGCAGAGTTACCCATATATAGATAGATAGATAGATAGATAAATAGACAGATAAATCAAAGTACTTATATTATTAATAGTTGCATATATTATGACTGGGATAATATGATATATTATATGCAAGCAAATTTAATGTACGGGAAATATATTTAGCATTAAATTTTAACGTTTAAACTGTCGTCATGATATGGGTCATATAAAGCCCGTCGCTAGTTTACCCTACTGTTTTATACTAAAATTATCTTGAAAAGGCTTTTAAGAGATTGTATTGTTACAGAGGTTGTTCACACATTTTTGTAACGATTTTGACTTTCTCCATGAATTAAATTTAAATAAAAACCTGACTGGCATCAAGTTGAAATAGGGTTTAATTATCGTCTGCATCATTAAAAATATTCTTTGCTTTAAGATGTCGCTGGAAAATAAACAATGGATCGAAGACTATATTTTTGCACTTTCCGAAGAGAAATACTCTTATTAAATTATAATACTCTTATTCGATTATTAAAAGAAGATGTAAAAAGCATGGTTTTAATATTACTACACGTAAATTAATTGGTATAATTAATAAAAAAGGAAAGAAACGTCAGTTTACATTTGACTGGGAAAAAGGTAAAAAATGAATACCCAACAAAAGTTGGTTCAGAGAAAACAAGGAAAGTTTTGCTAAAGGTTTTATGGTTATTGTTGGATTCTCTTATAACGGAAAATTTAAAATAAGGAAAGTAGAAAAAAATGTTAAAATTAACTCTGATTACTATCAGAAATATATTTTAACACCTGTTTTCAAGAAAGATATTCCATAACTTTACCCAAACAATCTTCACTGTGTTAAGTTCCATCAGGATAAGGCTACCAGCCATACCTCTAAATCTACTGCTATATTTAAAAAAAAAATGAGAAATGAAAACGGAATTGAGGTTATTCCATTTAAATGCATCTCACCCAAGTCTCCCCTACATGTCTCCTATGGATTACTATGCATTTGGACTTTTAAAACAAGCTCTTTATAAGCGGCATCCCAAAACATTGGATGGACTCTGCAAGATTGTGGTGGAGGAGTGGAACAAAATCAACCTTGATATTTTAAGAAAAGCTCTTTTTTCTAGGAAATCAAGATGTAATATTATAGTTCAACAAAAGGGCTATCAGATTGAACATATTAGAAAATAAAATTCTTATCTTTGCTTATATATATTTTTTTCAAAATCGTTACAAAAATGTGTGTATACCCTCTGTACATGCAAAATCACAAATCTTTGTTTAGGAAGTGACTAGTGGAAGTCTATATTATAACAAATACTTTGAAAATTTGAATTCGAGTTTTCGACAGAACACATTTAAATCATCTCTGAACTCGAATGAAACGTTGTTGAGGTGATGCTTGTGCGAATGTGTATGTGAATGTGTGGTTAGAGTGTATATTTATCTATATGTCAGTGGAAGCGATAGCTCACTAATGAATGGAGCGATCCGAAAAAATATTTGGTACGATTATTGCAAACGATGAATACTGGAACTCTATTGCATTTAAACGTGATCGAATGTTAGAAAGATCCTCAAATTTTTGATTAAATTGTTTAAAAACCATAAAAAATCAGAGCATTTAATAATGTTAAATAAAAATTCAATTATTATGTAATTTATCGCTAGAAAATGAATGACACCAGTTTTAGAACGTTAACATGAACCATTCTCGAGATATAGCATGCTTTTGAATAAATTTATCAAAAAAGTTACATATATAGAATTAAAATAAGTAGCAAGTATGCACTTAAAATTGTCACCAAATTTGAGAAAATGACGCTTGATTGACAGAGACATCAAAGTTGATGAAAATTCAATATCTTGAAAATAAAGTTCGATTTCTTTGATCATTCTTATTGATTTTGGGAATTAATATTATTAATTCAAAATATGTAGCGTTTTACCATTTGTGTGACAGGTACAATTGAGGAGAGGGTCTAATTTTTCTTGAATTAATTGTTCTTTGTAAGGGGTTATATAGTAATTAATATTTCGATAGGGAGTCGTAAAAAACATTATGTAATGAATGTTATACAGCATTAGTTTGCCCTAAAGGAAGTGAAGCCATTGTATTATGTAGAAAAAGTCATATGTTGCCCACATCAGACATTTTCTATATGCAATAAAATGATTTTTCAAATCTATACAGGGAAATGAACTTACTCTCTAAACTGTTTGATGATTTTGTACTTTTCGATGATTTCTGTGGAAGGACGAGCCATTGTCACGATGTCGTCAGTGATCCTGAAAGAAACACCCATGGAGTAATATCAGCGTGTCACAAATTTGTGTCAGGTGAAAAATAAAAACAATTTTCCATAATGCCATCAGGAAAGAAGCACTCTTGTAAAAACAAGTCTTGTATATGATCCTAAAAATGGTGGTGCTGAAAGTAACTGGTGCAGCCACTTTCCTCCGAAAAATTAGGCATGAAGCTCAATCTGGGTATTACCTTTCAATCATATGTATTATTTCATTTTATTTTTTGTTAATATCCAAATTTTCGCTAATAACTGCCGATATTAATGTTATAGTCTGGAATTTTGCTGTGGTAGTTTCATACATTGTGGAAGGCATTTTTAAAGAAAGAAAAAATTAAATGTTTAAACGGCTCCTCTAGCAAAATAGTCGAATTGAAGAGCAAAATGAAGAAACACCATCTTCCTATTTTCAGCGCAAAGCTAACTTGAGTACACTGCAGAAGCTACAAGATCCATTTTACTTAGTTTTATCCATTAATACGCATATTATGCATGCGATGATAAATTGGTTGTCGTAATAGCTGAGTTTCAGGATACCTTTTGAAATACGGAAAATATGATTAGAATTTTGATTTTTAATTTTCGGAATCTATTGAACCAATATCGTCGGTTGAATCTACATCTTCGGTATTACAAAAAATTAAAAATTAGTTTTTGATTGTTAATAGCGTTTAATGAATAGCGCTAAAGTGCTGTTAAAATTCATAATATTTCCAATATCCCTAAATTGTCAAGCTACTTTTGTGCCAAGTGCAGCTGAACAATCCACTTATATACATTGATTAGTTGGATTTACTATTCACTAGAAAGCCCACTTTACACGGAATACGACGGCTAAAAAAAGTGAGTTTTTTGATGAGAAAAATATTATACAATTCATCTCATCATTATCTCAGCAAATTATGCAACTGGGGAACCGCATTGTTTTCCTTCAAATAATTAGCACGAGATTCACATATCTCTGGGAATTGCTTTATTAGTGGAGCTATATAAAATTTAGAATTTTTTGTACTTTTCTCGCTCTGAGCTAGAGTAAAGTATGGTGTTTGTACTTGGGACTTTCATCACTTTTCTTGAGAAACATGCTTTAATGCAGAAAATTAAGCAAAGATTTTACATCAACCGATCTAGCATTAAAAATGTGTTGTGATTTAATCACAAAGAAGTTTTCATCGTAAACACATCGGTGGAATCCCTAGATGCCAGAAACGACTTTTGTCGGTCTGTGTGTATGTGTCAAATTGTTGGCCCTTCATGATCTCAAAAACAACTATTAAAGCATTTGGACTAAAATTGGATATATATATATATATATATATATATTATACATATACACTGGCGGAAAATAAAATCCCAACACTAAGAAGTTAGTTTAGAGAAATTAAATTTAGGCAAAGCAATTGTGTAGGTAACATACTTATTTTATTAAAGTTTCAACGTCATAGGTTAAAGTATGCGCGAGAAGAGCCATTTCAAATGGGAAATGGTGGTACATTAATAACCGCTGTAGTCGCCACGATTTTGAATGCAAGCATGCAAACGTGCATGCATTGTGTCGTACAGGTGCCGTATGTCATTTTGTGGAATGGATTTCCATGCCTGTTGCACTTGGTCAGCCAAATCAGCAACGATTAATGCTGGTTGTGGATGACGCTTCCAATAATGTCGCATACGTACTCGATGGGAGAAAGATCTGGTGATTTCGCAGGCCCAGACATGTCGACACTCTGTAGAACACGTTGGGTGACAGTAGCGGTATGAGGACGAGCGTTATACTGTTGAAAAACATCCTCTTGAATACTGCTCATGAATGGCAGTACAACCGGTTCAATCACCAGTCTGATGTACAAATTTGCTGCCAATGTGCTTGGGATAATGACGAGAGTGCTCCTGCTGTCATAGGAAATGACTCCCCCAGACCATAACTCTTGGTGTAGGCCCAGAGTGTCTATTCTGCAGACAGCTTGGTTCCAAGCGCTCACCTGGCCCCCTTCTTACCAACATACGACCATCACTGGCACCAAGACAGAAACGGCTCTCATCTGAGAATACAACAGATCTCCACTCTGCTCTCCAATGAACTCTAGATTGATACTACTGACGTCGCAGATGGCAGTGATTCGGAGTTAGTGATATGAACGCTACAGGCCGTCCGGCTCGGAGCTGTCCCTCAAGTAATCGATTTCTTACAGTTTGTTGTGTCACTCTGGGGCCAATAGAAGCTCTAATTGCTGCTGCAGATGCAGTACGACCCGCCACAGCCATGAGGCGAATACGGCAGTCTTCTCTCTCAGTAGTGGCCCGTGTGCGGCCGGACACCGGTCTTCTTGAGACAGTGCCTTCCCGTGACCACTGCTGTCAACAATCATGCACAGTGGATACATCCCTGCCAAGTCTTTCTGAATATCGCGGAAAGAAAATCCACCTTCTCGTAGCCCTATTATACGGCCTCGTTCAAACTCACTAAGCTGCTGATACTGCCTTATTCGTCTTCTTAAAAGCATTCTTGACTCAAACCTAGCTCACAACGCCCAGTATGGAAGATAAATAACGCTCACGAAGTTTACACCGAGTATTTAAAGCACACGTGATTTGCATGATCATAGTGGCGCTACTAGCGCCACTCTTATTCGTCGAGCTCGAAATTTGAATAGGGGTCATCTTTCATATGTGCAAACGAGCCTCCCAAATTTCGTTTATATAGCACAACTTCTTCTTGGTGTTGGGATTTTATTTTTCGCCAGTGTATATATATATATATATATATATATATATATATATATATATATATATATATATATATATATATATATATATATATATATATATATATATATACATATATATATATATATATATATATATACATATATATATATACAATAAATAATTGATAAGCCCAAGTATTAATTACAGAAGCAGGTGTATAAAAATTATTTATATAAAAAACGCATACCATATACTACTACTTGCGCGTTTTGCTGCTAAGTTTGTAATAGTGTGAAATGAATAGGTTTATATGTTGTAAGACATGATATAAATTCATACAAAATGACTGATAGTAATAACATACATACATATATATACATATATATATATATATATATGATACAGGATTTTTTTTTTAGGCTTCTCCAATTAACCCACCCATTTCTTTCAGAATTTTTATTCCAAATTCATATGTTAATCGTTTCTTGTGTCTATATTAAATTCTATCCTACTCTACTAATATTAACAAAGAATGTACGTACTTCTTTTCTTTTACAACAGCATATTTGGCCACTAATCCTAATCACTACGTAAACTTTTTCATCTAAAACTGCATCCCTATCACATTTTTGAAGCATGGAAAACGCGAGAACAGCATGTTTCCCATGCTATCATCAGATTCCACTCCTCCGACACAAATGTAACTTGTGTGAAACCACGGCAGACTGCACTGAGATCTCTTGCGAGAGGGTCGCCGACGGAGAGATCGGCCAATGTAAAAAATGTTGTTCTAAGATTTCTACCTTAATAAATTATATTTCTGCAAATAACAAGCCTCTTCAGTGTATCAACTCTTCTACGATCATGACACACACATACTATATATGTTACGGTCAATGCGATTAATCGGTTATTATTAACAATAACTGACTAATATTAATACCAAACAAATGAACCGGTTAAAGTGAATAATTTATGAGAATTTATCAGATGAACCGGTTGTTATTAATAATTACCAATGAAGTTTGGTCAATGTAATAATTTTCAATACTTTTAGCTTGAAATTTCCATTTATTGTATTTGTAATGTAATTTGTTTTTAATTTTTTGTAAGGTGTTTGTGTGTAATGTAATTTGTTTGTTGTAATAAATAATGAATGTATCTTATAAATGACAGTAATCATTATTATAAAACATTTCTTTACATTGACCAAATTTCATTGTTAATTAAACTGTTAATGTATGTTAATGTATGTTAATGCATACACTTCCTATGGCATGACATAAAAATTACGTTAGAGTTGGGGTTTCAATAAATTATACTTAATTAATCACAATGACCAAACTTCATTGGTAATTATTAATATTCACCTGTAAATGTGATTAATATGCAATATTTATCATATTTATCAAAAGACGTGGTTATTATTAATAATGACCGGTTATTATTAATACTAACCGGATTTTTTTTTTACTTTAACCGTAACATATATACA
Organism: Amaurobius ferox; assembly: GCA_951213105.1. Taxonomy (NCBI): domain Eukaryota; kingdom Metazoa; phylum Arthropoda; class Arachnida; order Araneae; family Amaurobiidae; genus Amaurobius; species Amaurobius ferox. The sequence goes on from OX578134.1 coordinate 63,887,752, forward strand.
AGGTAGGATCAAAAAGTTCGGAGACTGTGCTGATATCTCCAACCCTGACTGGAGGAGAGGGGAACTATTTTACCGTGGCGTAGAGGCACATGTGATGCGGAATGTGAAAAGGAAGAAGCAGGTCCGGAGTGCAGGGTTTTTTCCAAACAATGCGTGTCAGTGAACTGTAGTCGTTCGCGTTCATCGAAAATGGAAAAGGCGTTTCACAGGTGCAATGCTACTGTCGACGATTTCCCCAAACGTTAGCAGAATTTGATATTCGCACGTTGTTCTTCAAACGCTATTTCCATTTTCGACGAACGCGTACGACTACAATTCATTGACATGCATTGTCTGGGAAAACACCTGTTTCTTCCTTTTCACATCTCGCGTCACATGTGCCTCTACGCCACGGTAAAATAGTTCCCCTCTCCTCCAGTCAGGGTTGGAGATCACAGTCTCAGAACTTTTTGATCCTACCTTGTATATATTTTAACTATAAAATGGGACTTTTTCAAAATGTTGGGGGGGGGGGGGTCTGCGAATATTGTTTAAATGTGAACGCTGAAAAGACAAATATCTGAAAACTTTATATATGCTAGTTATTAAACAATATTTTTCAAAATCAGTGGCGCTTCGTAATTTCAAGAACGGCTGAAGCGATTTGATTCCAATTTGGGTGGTATACTGAGTGTATTGTGGAGATGTGAATGCAGAAAAGAAATTTTTAAAAATGTATATATTTTGGTCGAATTCTCACTTTCTTCGCACGGAGAGTATCGGGGTTTCCCTGATCCCCTAATTTCTATTTAGAAACCACCCACTGTGAATGAGACTGTAACTACGGAATTCAAAATTCGATGATTTTTCGAATTGCAAGTATGTGAGTGGGACCAGCGTTTCATTATATAAAACCTCCGACACAATGTTTAGGGACCACACTGCATACTTTTATGCGCTATCACTTCAAACAGGTTATCCGCTCACCATGTCGAGAAAACTCCCATGATGGGCATGTCTTCTTTTGGCCAGAACGCAGCACCTTCGTATCGACATTTCTTGCCCGGACAGAACACCGAGCAGTGAAAATTCTTCGACGAATTCTGGCGCAGTTTCTCTGAAAAAAGTCCATACCTGCGGACAAAGTTACACCATTAGAACATCATTTGTGCATGAGCGTTCCTAAAAAAAATTTCATGGTCATTGCAAAATATTTAATTAAATATTATCAACACTATTGATTATTTCTGTTGATCTAATAGTTGATTTATTACATTATAAATACATTAGCGTTATAATAATTTTGACAGTATAATTGATATAAATTAAATGGTTTTACTTAATATTAGCTCATATAAAACACAGTAATTATTAGCTAATGGTAGAAATAATAGTAAAATGATATTACGCGCTCTTATAGATTATTTATTAAAGATATCTCTTTAATAAATAATTTCTCAAATTTCAACGTATGCGTCAAATAACCGTAGTAACAATGCATTTGCAGATCAAACCCATCCATTCTATAGATGCAAGATGCGTGACGAATGGGTATTAGAATAAAACTAGCTGCGGTACTCGCAGCTAACGGTCATTATATATAGAAATCAGTTTTTATAGCAATCAGATTTTAGCAAGTTCTGCGCTCGCTCAGGGCGCAGAGTTCGCAAAACAACAAAATTGAGTCGGAGTTCAGCATGCAGGTCAAAATGTCGCCCAGAGTCGCAATAAGACTGAAAATGGCATCCTCTCAACCGAAAAGATAATCCCTCCCCCAATGCGCCCTCTCTGCAAGCAAAGATTAGCATGCAGGGCGAGTGGGTCCATTTCAGAGTATAAAATCTGATGTGGGCAGCACATGACTTTCCTCATATAATGCAATGAATTTACTACTTTTACAGTAAAAAAAAAAGATTATTTTTATAGTTATTTATGTTCTTTTCAAGATATTGATTTTTCATCAATGAGTCGTCATTTTCCATGTCGGCATCATGAATGAGTCATCATTGATTTAGCTTCATTTTTATCCATTTGGCAAATTTTTCGTTATTTTAGCAACATTTAAAAATATCGCCAAGTTGTCGACATTCCACCAAATTCGTCGCCAAAATCTCGTCAAGTGTTATGGACGAAGAAATAAGTTATTTTTACAGCAGATAAATGACTATTGGCGTTCAAATACAAAAGTATTACTCAAAGTATCTTTTTTCATGAATGGAACAATTATATAGGGAAAGTTGTGATGCTCACATCAGCTTCTTCTCTTAATATGGGGGGATCCAGAAATTTTTATAAATATTTTTCACTTCATTATTTTATGTAACTGAACTCAAATGCACTTACTGGACTGGCGGCAATGTACCCAAAGCAAGGGTTTGCGAACCGGAAAATTTCACTGGTTTCAAGTCCGCCAAATTACACTTTGAGTCGGAGTTCATACTTCATCCTGGAAACAAAAACGAAACAATTAAAATGTGTGAAATGAGTGGTATACAATAATAAACAATTCCTACAATAACCACACCTAATTCTCGCCTAGTTCCCCAAGTTGATAAAGGAATAAATGCATTTGCTTATTGTAACACTGCCTACGAATATAAATTGTATTACGAAGATCGATATTGAACATTTCTCTGTCATTGCAAAATTTGAATTAACTAATTGCAATATAATATAATAACTAAATAAACTAAATTTAAGTTATTATTATTATATAAACTAAAATTAAGTCATATACATTTGAACAACAGAACGTTCTGCACACCTTGGTTACTTCAAAATATCATTCAAATAGTCTAACTGAAATAATACCATTACCTTTAAAGGTATTTAGAAAGTGAAAGTTCCTCCTTTGAAACTGGACTACTCTTAAAGAATTCAATACTCAAAGTAAACAATCAATATTAATACAGAAACCATAACAATTACTTTTCACAGAGTCTATTTCCACATATGTAAGTGAGCGAATTAATAACACCCAAAGAGTGTTATCCTTCGACAAGAAACCTAACAACTAATTTTTGAAGCCATGCTTTAATCCTATAAGGCACTAAGCCCTTTTAACTATCTTTTTCTGTGATGCCAGAGAAACGTGATCAAATTGGATTTTTTTTTTTTTTTTTTTTAAGTATAAAACAACCAAATAGAATATTTTATTGTAGTATTTTTTCCAGTTGTAGTATTTTTTCCTAAAAAAAACCGAATTCGGATGTTTAATAAAAATACATTTTAAGATGTCTTGAAAACATTCTGAATGCGATTTGAAAGGTGCCCATTTCTATACTGTATATGTCTATGAGGCTTAGTCCCGGAAACTAAAAATCGATGTATAGATGTGGGAAGTATATAAATTTCGTTATAGACCCCGAGTCATTGAATTTTTAATTTATTCATTTATACAAGGTGTTCGAAGAAGATATAATAAAGTTTTGTTGCTTTAAATATTGCTCCTAGGTTTCCTTAAATATTGCTTTTTAGCTCGTAAAATAAACGAATAAAAAAACCCTCCGAAATATCTCAAAAACAGTTCTAGTAAAATGGGGTTCGCTTTATTTGTTTTCATTTAAAAATAATGCATGATAAAACCACTTAATTAACACATTTAAGCCTATTTAGTCTTACATGTCCGATTTTGTGGATTTTTACGAGTCATTTCGAAAAAAAAAAGTTTCATTTTTCCATACATTTTACAAAAATTTAATTATCAGCAGAGTAACCCGCAAGTTACTAAATAAATTTCATGAAATTTCTTTGAATAGGTTTGAATTAGACTGAATGCGTACATTGAACAGAGTGACAGACCCACAGACAGACACACAGGCGTCACGCTAAAAATTGTTTATTCGGATCCCAAATTGCTTAGAATTTTTAGAGAGAGAAAGGATGAAAGGGAAACTAGTATTTATTTCTTAAATTAAACCGTTATATTATTCACCTGGGTCAACAGATAATGATAGCTGAGACAATTATTGAAAAGCAACACCAAACTCTAGAAATAAATTCTAGTGTCCTCCTCCCCCCTCTCCTTTGTAGCTTCTAATAAACTGGATATCCTATTTTTGACTTTATTCTAATACTTTCCCGAAACATTACCATGTTTTGCAGGAAAATAAATATTAATTTCAAGAGTTTTTATAAAACTTCCTAAAAGAATAATGCGAATGGAAACCCATAAAAATGCATATTTGCTTTCCCTACAATGCATAGTGTAATGAATAGGAGAAAGTATTGGAATTGTGTCATTAATCGAAATTCGAGATTTGTTGGATCTACATTTTTGAAGTACTCTAGAACCCGCACAAACTATTCTCAGCGTGACGTTTCTTTCTTTGTTTGTTTGTGTGTGTGTATGTGCATGTGCCTGTCTGTCTGTGCAATGTATGTATTCGCTCTTTGCTCAAAAACTTATTGACCAAATTTCACAAAATATGGTAGATATGGCACTTGTGGGTGACCCTGGTGCTGATTTATTTTGTTACAATTTCGAAAAAAAGAACTTGACTTTTATTTTGGAAATGGTCCTCAATAATCGTGAAATTCTAAAATAAAAGACTGCATATGCACAAATGTATAAATTAAATGCTTGTTTCATACGTAATTTTTGACGACAAAAATACAAAGACCAACCCCATTATTCTAGGACTAACCATTCTCTAGGACTAATCGTTCTCTAGAATTAATTCTCATTTTAGGTTTTTCGCAACGACTTTGAAAATACGTCCAGTGCAAAATCAGTGTAATTTCAAATAATTATTCGCGTTATTTTGTGCAATTAAACATATTTTAATGAATTATGAAATAAATAAACAGAAAATTCATTTGAGTGTGTATTGAAAGTCATGTGCTACTCACATCAGATATTTTGTATTGTGATACTTCTTATTATACAATGTGACCCAAATAATATGTTATGTGAAAGTCTAGTGGAGACTTACAATTTAGATATTTTAATGAATCAGATACCAAAAACTCTCAGTTAATGTATTTATTTTCTGGAAAATAATTATTGAATCTCTTATTCGGAAATGGTAAATATTTATTCTTCCCCAGAAAATATATAAATAAAAAATTGCCATTGTTATATTACTTTTAGCCTTCTTTTTTCCACGTCCAACAACAACGTTCTTTAACGTGCCCTTGTATAGGCGACTAACTTTTAATCACCAGCTGCGTGCAATACAATGTCTTGATTGCCGTGAAAACAGCAGGAATATGGAAAACGTCCATGGGGAAATAACTACCCCATTGATCTGTTTTTTCCGTCTATGTAGTTATCCGGAATCAGCTTCGATATTGAGATAAAGCGACCTTGTCTTACTTTTGGGATTGAATATCTTATTTTTAGATAGTCAGTGGCGCATTTTGAACAGGCATTCGGGAGTTCTTTTTTTTTTTATTCATTGTATGTCCTCTCTTTAAGGTAATCAGTACGCATTTTAAAAAGATTTATGGGAGTTATTTTTTATTCATTGCATAGCCTCTCTTTAAGGTCATCAGTGGCGTATTTTGAACAGACTTATGAGAGTTATTTTTTATTCATTGCATAGCCTCTCTTTAAGGTAATCAGTGGCGTATTTTGAACAGACTTATGGGATTTACTTTTTATTCATTGCATAGCCTCTCTTTAAGGTAATCAGTGGCGTATTTTGAACAGACATTCGAGAGTTATTTTTTATTCACTGAATAGCATCTTTTTAAGTTAATGAGTAGCGTATTTTGAACAGACTTATGGGAGTTATTTTTTATTCATTGCATAGCCTCTCTTTAAGGTAATCAGTGGCGTACTTTCAACAGGCATTTGGGAGTTATTTTTTATTCATTGAATAGCATCTATTTAATGTAATCAGTGGCGTATTTTGAACATGCTTATGGGAGTTATTTTTCATTCATTGCATAGCCTCTCTTTAAGGTAATCAGTGGCGTAATTTCAACAGGCAGTCGGGAGTTATTTTTTATTCATTGAATAGCATCCTTTTAAGGTAATGTGTAGCGTATTTTGAACAGGCTTATGGGAGTTATTTTTTATTCATTGCATAGCCTCTCTTTAAGGTAATCAGTGGCGTATTTTGAATAGACTTACGGAAGGGTTGTTTTAGTGATTAATGGTACCGCTTTAATCAGTTGCTGTATTTGAACATACTTATGGGAGTTATTTTTTATTCCTTGAATATACTCTCTTTAAGGTAATGAGTAGCGTATTTTGAATATACTTATGGGAGTTATTTTTTATTCATTGCGTAGCCTCTCATTAAGGCAATCAGTGGCGTATTTTGAACAGGCATTCGGGAGTTATTTTTTGTTCATTGAATAGCATCTCTTTAAGGTAATGAGTAGCGTATTTTGAACAGACTTATGGAAGTTATTTTTTATTAATTACATAACCTCTCTTTAAAGTAATCAGTGGCGTATTTTGAACAGACTTAAAGGTGGGTTGTTTCGGTGATTAATTGCAACCGCTCTAATCAGTTGCTTATTTTGAACAAGCATTTGGGAGGGTTTTTTTTATGATTGATTAAACATTTTCTCTTTAAGGTAATCAGTGGCGTATTTTTAACACATTTATGGGACGATTGATTTAGCGAATTCATTGCACCGCCTCTCTATAGCACAAATAAACAGTGGCTTATTTTGAATAGACATTTTGGAGGTTGGTGATTTATTGTATCTCTTCAATTTAAAGTTATCAGTGGCGAATTTTTAACAGACATTTCGGAATATTTTTTGCGTGATTGATTGCAGATCTTTTTAAAGTAATCAGTGGTATATTTTGAATAGCCTTATGGGCAGGTTAATTTGAAAATTTATTTCATCTATTTTGTTTAATTTTGTTATCAATGGTATATTTTAAACAGATGTTTGGGGGGGATTCCTATAATTAAAATGAATTCAAATTTCTACTTATATTTTTTCCATCCATTAATAAACAAGAAGGATAAATCATACATAAATAACGGATTATGAAACACTTTCCAACTGAAATGTAATTTTATTTAAACATCTCTAAAATACCATACATTCAGCACTGATATTTTTTAAATAATCACAGTACTACAGTAATTTATTATAGTTGGAAACTTAAAACTTCATCAAAAAAGTCAATGCTGTCAATAGTCTGCTTCTCCATGTAAAATCAATGATATTTTATTCATATCGCTTATATCCCAGACTCCAGAGCTAAATAATTTTGTGTGAAAAAAAATTCAGCAATTCTTATACAACTCATCTTACAATCGCTTGATTTGTTTACATTCTGCATATATTAAATATCTGCATATATTAAATTTTTTTTATATTAAATTATATAAAAAAAATGTAGCAATAAAAATGTAGGAAGTTTAGTGATCATTTAAAATTAAAAAATATTGTAATTGCGCAGGCACAGAATTTAGATACACAGATAATATGCAAAAATAAAGAGGTTTTAGGATGGATGCAACACTAAATATAAACATAAGCTTTCTTTAAATATCACGATTTTCACTAAGAAAAAAAACAAAACAAAAAAACAAGAAAGATTAATCATGCATAAAGCATTGATTATGAAACACTTTTCAACTTCAATGAAGTTTAATATAAACATCTCAAAAATGCGATACATTTCTCGGTAATATTTTTAAAATTATCACAATACTACATTAATTTATTATATTTGAAAACTTCATCGAAGAAAACGAACTTCATTCAAATGACGGCATTGAAATATAAATTGCCTGATTTAAACATCTCTAAAATGTAATACATTCCTCGGTAATATTTTTTAAATTATCATAATATTACAATAATTTATTATATTTGAATGCTTCATCGAAAACAAGTGAACTTTATTCAAATGATGTCATCGAAATATAAATCGCCTCTCTATAAAAGCAGTATTTCATTCATGCACATGTTTCCAATCGTTTCATTCATCACAATACTATAATAATTTATTTTATTTAAAAATTTGAAAAATTGTTATTTACCATATTTATTTCAAAATGTGAAACCTCTCTAATATGTAAAACAATGAAACTCTTGGAAAGATATTTATTATATAATATATATCATTTTTCTTTCTGGAGGATATAGCGAAAATCAGAATTTAATTGAATTTGTTTTTATCCTTATATTATTTTATTTAAAAAATTACCTATCATATTTTATTGAAATTTTTTCTGTATATTTTATGGGATAATTTGAATATTTCCTAAAACTTTCGAAGCAATCTGAATTTTAAATTCGTTTAAAAAATGTTTGAAAAATTAGGTCCCATAGGGCTCAATGTATTTCATTTTTTCAACCCGGGTTCAATCCAAAACTAATTGGGTGAGATTATTCATTTATATTCCCATAGGTCCCACAAACCGTCCGAAAAACATACTAAAATTTCATTTTGATATAGTTATTTTTAAGGCAGATATCGTGCTAACGGACGGACAGACAGACAGAATGAACAAAGTCATAAACACTTTTCAACTATGTTGTAAAGTGTTAGAAAATGGATGCCATATTTTATTTTTTTATTTTATACTGAGTTACGTGATCTCTTCATATAACATGGGTAAATATAATATGGGTCAATTTTTATTTAAAAAACTACTCAACATATACTGCTGATATTTTTTTACACATTTTACGTGATAAGTTGAATATTTCATAAAATTTTTAAAGCAGTTTAGGAATTTTAATTCCGCTTAAAAAATGTTTGAAAAATTATGTCCCACAGGTTTCAATGTACATTTTTTCAACCCGGGTTCAGCCCAAAGTTAATTGGGTGATATTATTTATTTTCATTCCCATATCTCCCACAGACCGTCTCAATAACATATTAAAATTTCAATTTGATAAAATCATTTTTACGGCAGTTATCGTGCGAAATGACAGACAGACAGAATGAGCAAAGTCATAAACACTTTAGAAATACGTTGGAAAGTGTTAAAAATAGTTTTGCAAAGTGATATTCAAAATGAATTCTGGTGCCATGGTAACTATCAAGTAAATAGTCACAGAACCCGCTTGTAGGAGACATTCCATAAATTTAAACTACGCTCTTATTACAGATAACAGCACCCATGGACCTTTTTTGTGCTTATTATGCACTCGTCAGTATAGAATAGTAGATATTTAAAATGGCAGCAAGGAACAAATCTCGCCAGAGGCAGTAAAAAACAAATATCGGATTAAATGTATAAATAATGGGAGAATGAAAATAAAATTATGTAACTGGATGGTCATATCTTCCACAACGCGGTGAGTGTTAACTTTGCGGTGAGTATTAATTGCATGCACTGTAACAGAAGTTGAACGGACTTTTGAGTTCTTCTCAACACATTTTGAACTTTGGATATTTTCCAAACACACATGCTAAATCGATGTCTGATCACCTATATAAAATGAATATTATTGCTTTGTGTTACACTTTTTTTTGTAAGCAATTTCCATTGGAAAATGAGAAAAGCCTTCAATTAGCTAATAAATGATATAGCTTTGGATATTCCTCGGCATCTTAAAAACTACAGAAATGAATAAATTAATAAAATGTTCATACATGTTTCAGACCTTGCTGAATCGGTTGCGATCAACATTTATTTGCACACGTTTCTACCTATTTTTTTAAATATGAGTTTCATCATAAAAATTAATATTGATTTAAAAATTAAGGGCATTAAATTTATTTGGGGTATTTAGTAGTATATTATGAAATAGGAGAAATTTGTTTGATAACCGAATTGACGGATGGCAGACACGTATACATGTACAAATATACACATATACAAACAACACACACATACACAAACACACATACACGAACTCATACAGAATTATACATGTACAAACAGATTTATATATTTCAAAAAGTGTTCGAAATGTCTTCAGGTCTATAAGCGTACTTTTTGTCCAAATCTCAAATGCAAAACTAGTCGAGGAAAAGCACTCTCTATACAGGAGTATTATGAATTAAAATAATTTTATTAAGTTAACCATAAAAACAACCAAGTTATGTGGGTTTTGTTACCGTCTATGGATGTTTTGAAAGGCTAATTTTAGAAGAGGAATCATGAAAAATTGCCAAAAGTATCAATTGGAAATCAAATGAATCTATGGCGACACTTCTCCAGCGATTTGCACAAAGCCTTCAGATCATATAATTAGCATAAATGTGATTAGCATAGAAACTTTCTTTCTTGATCTTCAGAGACTCTCTGCTTTGCATGTGACGCATGCGCAACGCTTCTCAACCGGCTCATAAAAGCCAGCCCCAGAGCATTCTCATCAGCGATACGGACATTCGTATTTGGATGGCGACGTTCTCGTGCGTTATGATGTAACGCCATGTTATGTATATTCTGGTAAATAGTTTAAGTTCCTGTAAATATATAAATACTTCTGTTATGATTAAGATACTACATCGCACCTTCGCCATAAATCTATACTGCTTTACGTACGACATATAATAGAGTATTAGAACACCAATCGAGATCAAATAAGAGCATGACCGGACCTTTTTCGATCTTATTAGAACTTATCAGCAGTAAAATGCAATTAACAGTACTAGCAGAGAGAAAACTATCAATGTGCGGCAATGTTGATGTCTACAACGAGTCACATTAGTCATAAAGCAGTTTGCTATATGAACCAACTAATAGAATACTGGCACTTAAAAATGACGACTCTGTAAGATCACGTTCATAGTTTGAACACTTTCCAAAAGAGGAGGAGGACTTTCATATTTTGTTCCTAGTATGGATGGATGAACCGGAAGGCAGTGCTGATGAATCATGCGGATTTTTAGGCCTCGAAAAAGAATTCTTTGCCAGTAAATTAGCAGTTTGAGGGAAAGGTGGAAAATAAAGAAAATGTTACATAGTTTCTCCCAAATATAAAACTTTTTATCTCTACATGATTAATTTCTTCAACCAAAAATACCGCAAGTAATACGGTAGAAAAGTTCTTAAACACCTCAATAACTTTTTAAGTCCATGAGAATGCACGTTAGGTCTATGTATAGTAACGTGACTATGCCCGATCGAATAAAAGCAATTGCAGCGCCTCTAGCGGAGAATTAAAAAAGTTAAGTAACGAACTTGGCAACAAAGTGAGAAAAAAATGTCTATTATAAAGTTATAGAAGATTGTTTAATTAGTAATCAACATTAGAAATTTTAATTATCCTAACTTTTAAAATCTTTACGCTGCAATCACTTTCCCGATCGGGTAAGGCCACTTTACTACATATAGGTCTAACGTGTACACCCATGATCTTTTCCTTACAAAGTTATATATGTACTATATGGAAGGAGTGCTTTACAGTTATAGGGATTATACCGTTATTTACAAAACATTATTAATTGCTTACAAAGTTATTGTGGGTGCTTTTTCCTAGTAACACTTTATAATATGAACCTTTGCTAGGTAACATTAATAATATTTCAAATGTTTGCGGACATCATTGATTATTTTTATTCAATATGATAACACAAAAAATGTCTGTATTACGATAGATATCAATAACTTCTTTTACAGAATTTCACCGTTTTTCCTTTTTGCCTACATAAGCAATGATTTTGATCAAAAAGTTCCTTCCGTATCCGTAATGAAATTTCGATTTTCTACGGGAAATTTTACTCGATCTAAGCGATTGATCTAGAAACACTCTTGAAGTCGATGCTATACGTTTGCGCATTAGAACTTATTTTGTTAGTCATCACACAAATTTTCGAAATTGGGGCATTGAGTAAGTACCTTTTTTACTGCTATAACAGTGGAGGATAATTTTTACCAATGCCATCTAAAAGCGATTATGTTGTTTGCCGGCACGAACTTTTGGTTTATATTCATACTAAAAATGTACCCGGCATTATCCGGGAGTTAAAGCAGGGATTAATTGAAGTTTTCAAAAAGCTACCGAGCTACGGAAAAAATATAATTTGCTTTAGTTTTAGCAACGTGCAATAGAAGGTGTTAGCAATGCAATTGACTTTGAATTTCAATTCAGTTCATAACTTTCGACGATTTCTGAAAAAACCTGACACCTGCGAGTTTTTTCGTCTTTTTTTTAGTGTAAGGATTTACTTGTTAACTCAAGTGCCAGAGCTTTCTCCAAATTCCCCCGTGAAAAACTGACTTAAAAGCTGCAGTGATTTAGTTTAAAAAATAGCAAAATATAAATTTACTTCCTATCCGGTTTCTATATGAGAAAATAAAGTGATTCGAAAAAAATACTTCCGAGAAAAATTGGATAAAGAAATCGAAGTTGATTTTAATAATCAATAAAATACTCTATTATTTGTTTTAATAATTTATTTGCTCAATCGAACAAACTGAAATATTATTTTAATTTCAACAATCAACGTACAATATATCGTGCTACCAATTTATTCAGCTGAATTTCGACTTTTAAGTTCATGACTTTAAAATTATTATTAAAAAAAAAAATACAAGGTGCTTTCTTTTGGGAGCTGAAGTATCCCTGTACCAAATTTTATAGCTGTCTGTCGCTTAAATTTTTCGCTACGCGTGACATAAACAGATGCATAAACACACAGAGATATTTTATTATTACAGACTAAACATAATTTAGTTCCACATTGTGAACATAATTTTCCACGCTAAATATACGCTATTATATACACGGTCACATAATTTTCCACGCTAAATATACGCTATTATATACACGGTCACATAATTTTCCACGCTAAATATACGCTATTATATATACGGTCACTTTACATACCATTACCCAGAATGCACAACAAAATGTGAAATAACAATGGGACACAAATAACAGCAATTATAATTACCCAAACTTAATATTCTCCAAGCATCCTAAAACTTTCGTTTATTGGAAAAGAAACCGTGACAAGGTCATGTGACCATTTAGAGCGCTAGAGAATATACATCATGGGTAAAATAATAAAAATTTATGGAGCACATTCTTGTACAGTCTACAATAAGTCGCACCACACCCAAATTATAAGATGTTAAGTCCCTTCACGTAGTGCAACGAAAATGTGTTGTTTCTAGTGTAATTGTAAAGTATAAATGTTTATTTATGAGATTTAACCCAGTTTTTGTAGATATGAGTTTGCTTTAGAATTTAAAAATATTATTAGAGCAACATAGAAGGTTTTAGCAGCAACAAAGCACTGTCGTTAATTTTAATGTTGATTTCTATGAACCAGGTTTGAACTGTATACTAAGTGCGATATTATACACTATATTAGACAGAGTGTACAAAAGTGTGGCATGCTATACAAACCCAAACATTTTGGCTCAGCGAGCCTGATGACATAATTTTTAACTTACGGTGGGGGCAGATATGATTAATTAAAATATGTACGAAGTCTAGCCTCTATTTAATGAAAACATATGAGAAACTTCTTTCATACGATTATTATATATATTTAAGAAACAAAAGAGGCTCGATCAATTCAGAGTAGCGACATAATTAAAAAGTTTTATCTAAGGGGGCCAACAAGGGAACCAGAAGAAAATTGGGAGCACACAAATTTTAACCAATTTTTACTTTCCTTATATACATAATGTATAAGGAAAGTATTGTGACGGGGTCGAAAATTCGAATTCGAGTTTTCGACGGGAGAGCACGTTTCAAGCACCCCTGATCACGAATCAAACATTTTTGAAGTGATGTCTGTGTGTGTGTGTGTGTGTGTGTGTGTGTGTGTGAAAGTATGTGTATGTGTGTGTGTGTGAAAGTATGTGTGTGTGTGTGTGTGTCAGTGAGTCTGTGGAGACGATAACTGACGAACGAATAGACCGATTCGAACCAAATTTGGTACAAAAATCACAATCCGTAAACACTGGAAGCCTATTGTTTTAAATGTAATCGAATGTTCAGAACCCCCCTAAATTTTCGAATAAAATTTTGAAAAAATCGTCAAAAAATCGAAACCGATAATAAAATTACGCAAATAGACATTTCTTATGTAATGTTTCATTAGAAAACGATTGACATAAATTTTAGAACGCTAACATGAACCGTTCTCGAGATATTGCACATTTTTCAAAAATATTATCAAAAAGTAATATAAAATGAAAAAAAATATTTCCTATTGAGAAACATGTTCACTTTTCATATGTAATACCATGCGATAAATTGGGTGACATAATTCTCGTGGATCTAGCTCATTCCATTCATGAAAAAAGGTACTTTGAGTAATACTTTTGTATTTGGACGTCAATAATCATTTATCTGCTGTAAGAACAACTTATTTCTTCGTCCATAACGCTTGGCGAGATTTTGGCGACAAATTTGGCGGATTGCCGCCAACTTGGCGACTTTTTGAAAAGTTGCCAAATTAACGAAAATCTCGCCAAATGGATAAAAATGACGCTAAATCAATGAAAATGACGACTAATTGTCGAAAATTCAATATCTTGGAAAGAATATTAGTATCTACTATAAGAAAAACCTATTTTTTTACTGTAAAAGTAGTAAATTCATTACATTATATAAGGAAAGTCATGTGTTGCCCACATCAGATTTTTTTCAATCTACGGTGGGAGCAGATATGATTAATTAAAATATCTACGAAGTCTAACCTCTATTTAATGAAAACATATGAGAAACTTTTTTCATACGATTATTATATATATTTAAGAAACAAAAGAGACTCGATCAATTAAGAAGAGTGACATAATTAAAAAGTTTTATCTAAGGGGGCCAACAAGGGAACCAGAAGAAAATTGGGAGCATACAAATTTAAACCAATTTTTAATAGGTATGGCAGGTGTATTAAATTAAACACTACAAAAATTATTCTCAATTCCTCTGTGAGATAACTATTAGATTGAAATTAATAGATTTTTTAGTAAAAATTATTAGATTTTGATAAAAACCTACATTAGTGAAAATCGTTTAACTTTGGCACATTATTCTAATATATGATATTATGCCACCGTTTTATATGATATTAAATAATTTATAGTTCGAAAGTTTCTCAGCAGTTTAACGTTTTCCTTACAATATATAATTAGCAATATTTCTGTCATTATTACAAAAATTGTTACAATGTATAGCTAACATTCCATAGCTCAAGATTAGATCGCACTCACTTCTTATCAATCATGCTCTTTATAATTTCTAAATTCGTGATGAACTCTGATACGACCATTCTATCTTTTAGAAGCTATATTCATATTTAATATTTTCAAAGTATTTTCCTTGTAATTTCCTTGTGAGTCGGTAAAACAATCACTTTCAAGGATTCTTAATAATTTAAAAAAATCAGTCCTTTTTAATACTTTACAACATAGTTGAAAAGTGTTTATGACTTTGTTCATTCTGTCTGTCTGTCCGTTCACGCAATAACTGCCGTAAAAATGACTTTATCAAAATGAAATTTTAGTATGCTGTTGAGACGGTCTGTGGGGCGTATGGGAATGTAAATGAATAATATCACCCAATTAGTTTTGAATTGAATCCGGGTTGAAAAAATGAAATACATTGAACCCTATGGAATCTAATTTTTCAAACATTTTTTAAGCGAAGTTAAAATTCACAAATTACTTCGAAAATTTTAGGAAATATTCAAATTATTCCGTAAAATATATAAAAAAAATTTCAGCAAAATATGTTCGGTAGTTTTTAAAATTAAAATTAAAATAATAATTAGACCCATATAATATGAAGAGATCCCGTTACCCACTACAAAATAAAATATGGCATCAATCTTTTTCCCAAAGTAACAATCGTAATTTTTAAAGTTCTTTTAATTTTATATTTTGTGTTGCATCTGTCCTAAAACCGCATTATTTTTGCATATTTTCATATTTACATATTTGCATATTTTCATATTTACAATACAATATTTTTGAGTTTAAATGATCATCAAACTTTGATTATTTCTACAACGAAACCTAATTTTAATGGATGCAGAATGTAAACAAGTGATTGTAAGAGGAGTTGTATAAGAATTGTTGAATTTTGCTTTTCACGCAAAATTATTTAACTCTGGAATCTGGAATAAAAGTGTATGAATGAAATATTCACTATTTTTACATAGAGATTTGCATTTCAATGATATCATTTGAATAAAGTTTATTTTTTACGAGGAAGTTCGAAGTTTTCAAGTGAAATACATTTTTGTCGTTCTGTAATAATTAAATAAAATATCACGGCTCTGAATATATCGCATTTTAGAGATGTTTAAATAGAATTGCATTTCAGTTGGGAAGTTTTTCATACTCATGCATAATGATTTATGCATGATTGATCTTTGTTGTTTTTAAATTAAATTTATTGAACATAACAAAATATAAAAATATAATGCCTATACTGGAATTTGAATTGTTGATCTTCGGCTAACCATCTGACGTCCTCTCTGATCTATCCATTTAGCTATTATATTTCTTCTAATATTTGAAGTAGATTGACCTTTTCAGTCAGATCCAACCACAATTTTGGATCTGTCCGTCTTCCCTATTCATCTATTTTTCTCCTTATGCTGAACAGCACCCTGTTCTGTTGTTGAGACCCAGACCGTCCGACCTACCAGAAAGGTGTAAGGTAACTGGCACCCTGTTCTGTTGTTGTTGAAACCCAGACCGTCCGACCTACCAGAAAGGTGTAAGGTAACAGTTTGGACGGTCGGGAAGTGCCACCCAATTTAGACCGGAACCCAGTGGGGGGAGGCATCCACAGGGACCGTACCCTCCTTCCCCTATCACCAACCTCTCGGAAGGACTTTCGGACCCACATGTTTAACGTGATCGTACTCCGCATGAACACGGCGGCAGTTTTGGCAGTGGCTGGAATCGAACCCGGGCCTACCGAGTGCAACTCCAGCGCGATAACCAATGGGCTACCGCGCCCTTGGCACCCTGTTCTGTGTAAATCTCGTGAATAAAAAAATTGCAGTAATAAGTCAAAGAGAACTGAGAAAATTCGAAATCCAGTATTCTAAGAGTTTAGTGAATCACCGCATTCAGTCAGCAGGGTTCAATTATCCATGAGTCACTGTGAAAAAAAATATCCCAGTTGGATTCGAACCACAAATCTTCTGAAACAAATTGCGTATAAACTGTATACACACTAAATAATATTAAGAACTATTGATTTTATTAAGTGTTTTAACTTAAATAAAACATGCAATATCTCAATAATATTGCATGCTAGCGTTTTATAAACAAGGAATCCATATGACTTAATATGAAGCGAAGACGATTTCAGTTTTGCAGAATACGTGGGAATTCTTAGATTTATCAGAGAAATACGAGCAACTATTACTGGTTTTATTCTATTGTATAATATATCTATTGTGATCTATCTCTACACCATATATGTAAATTTTGAAAAATCGGATGTGTTTTAGATGACGCATCACTAGGTATAGTAGGCAAACATAGAAGGAAATCGAATCCAAGTCAGAAATTAGAAGCTTAGTTACTTCGCTTCATAGCTTCAAGAAAACAATAAAATGTACCACATCCTGACATTTAACAAAAAATAGCTCCATTTGAGGAGTTGTCATTGGACCTCTATCTGCATAACGATTGATGCCTCATAGCTAGTGCATTTTCTTTCCGATTATTCTCATGAACAATGCTCGTTGTAGAACATTAATCCTGCAACAATACCTGCATAATATGCAGATATTGTTAAAATCGGATTTTTTTAAAACTAGCTATCGTTTCAATAATGTGTAACAGTGAAGGGAGTAAAACACACTCAATTTTTATCCGATCGCGTTCAGCGTTGAACTCTGTAAAAACATCAATTTAAAATTTATATAAACAAGAAAGATCAACCATGAATAAAGCATTGATTACGAAACACTTTCCAACTAAAATGCAATTTTATTTAAACACCTCTAAAAGGAGATACTTTCAGATCTGATGTTATTTTAATTATCACAGCACTACAATAACTTATTATATTTGGAAACTTAAAACTTCATCGACAAAAATGAACTTTATTCAAATAAAATCGTCTGTCTCTCTATGTAAAAGCAATAAATATTTCATTCATATCACTTTTATTCCAGACAACAGAGCTAAATAATTTTGCGTTAAAAAAATTCAGCAATATTTATAGAACTAATCTCACAATCACTTGTTTACATTTTGCATTCATTAAAATTAGGCTTTGTTGTAGAAATAATCAATGTTTGAGGATCATTTAAACTAAAAAATATTGTAATTGCTTTGGCATAGAATATAGATGCACAGAAAATACGCAAAAATAAAGCGGTTTTAGGATGGATGCAACACTAAATATAAATTTGAAAGAACTTTAAAAATCACGATTTTTACACTGGGAAAACAGATGGATGCCATATTTTATTTTGAAGTGGGTCACGTGATCTCTTCACGTAATAATTATTTTAATTCTTATTTAGAAAACTACCGAACATATTTTGCTAATTTTTTTTTTATATATTTTATGGGATAATTTGAATATTTCCTAAAATTTTTTAAACAATTTGTGAATTTTAAATTTGCTTGAAAAATGTTTGAAAAATTAAGTCCCATAGGGTATGTATTTCACTTTTTCAACACGAGTTCAATCCAAAACTAATTGGGTGATATTATTCATTCACATTAACATATGTCCCATAGACAGTCTTAACAACATACTAAAGTTTCATTTTTACGGCAGTTATCGTGCGAACGGACAGACAGATACACATAATGAAGAAAGTCATAAACGCTTTTCAACTATGTTGGAAAGTGTTAAAAAAATGCTTAAGTTTTAGATATCGTCGAACAAAGTATGTCATTAATGAGGACGCAGCACCCTTAATGTCTATTCGATTATTATCAGCAACGAACTCGGCAAGTAAAACATTAATATATACAAAATATTTAAAGTTGATAAATTACATTTTAGAGGTGTTATCGTTAAACGATGTGAGAACTTCACGTGCAATTTTTATTCGACTACTTTCAGTAAAAATCTGATGTGGGCAGCACATGACTCTCCTTATATAATGCAATGAAGTTACTACTTTTACAGTAAAAAAATAGGTTTTTCTTATAGTAGATACTAATCTTCTTTCCAAGATATTGAATTTTCGACAAGTGGTCGTCATTTTCATTGATTTAGCGTCATTTTTAATCATTTGGCGAGATTTTCGTTAATTTGGCAACATTTCAAAAAGTCGCCAAGTTGGCGACATTCCGCCAAATTCGTCGCCAAAATCTCGCCAAGCGTTATGGACGAAGAAATAAGTTATTCTTACAGCAGATAAATGACTATTGGCGTTCAAATACAAAAGTATTACGCAAAGTATCTTTTTTCATGAATGCAACGAGCTAGATCCACGAGAAGGATGTCACCCAATTTATCGCATGGTATTACATATGAAAAGTGAACATGTTTCTCAATAGGAAGTATTTTTTTTTTATTTTATGACTTTTTGATAATTTTTTTGAAAAATGTGCAATATTTTGAGAACGGTTCATGTTAGCGTTCTAAAATTTATGTCAATCGTTTTCAAATGAAAAATTACATAAGAAATGTCTATTTGCGTAACTTTATTAGTGGTTTTAATTTTTTGACGATTTTTTCAAAATTTCATTCGAAAATTTAGGGGGGTTCTGAAAATTCGATTGCGTACGAAAACAATAGGCTTCCAGTGTTTACGGATTGTGATTTTTGTACCAAATTTGGTTCGAATCTGTCCATTCGTTCGTCAGTTATCGTCTCTCTATTTATGTTACAGGTCGGTTAATGTTACAAGTTCGTTTCTGAACGTGGTCGGATGAAAATTGTGGGTTCAGCGCTTGCCTTTACTGATATACATATTGCCCGCCGACGATAACTCCTCTAAAACTTCATATTTTTTATATGTTTATAAGGAAAGTATTGTGACTGGGTCGAAAATTCGAATGCGAGTTTTCGAGGGCAGAGCATCCCTGAACACGAATTAAACGTTTTTGAGATGATGTCTCCCTCTCTCTGTGTGTGTGTGTCAGTGAGTTTGTGGAGACGATATCTCACGAACGAATAGAGCGATTTGAACGAAATTTGGTACAAAAATTACAATCTCTGAATACTGGAAGCCTACTGTTTCTAAAAGCAATCGAATGTTCAGAACCCCCAAAACTTTCGAATAAAATTTTGAAAAATCATCAAAAAATTAAAACCTTTAATAAAGTTGCGTAAATAGTAATTTTTTATGTAATTTTTTATTTGAAAACGATTGACAAACTTTAGAACGCTAGCATGAACCGCTCTCGAGATATTGCACATTTTTCATATAAATGCATAAAAAAATAAAATGATATATTAACTATTGTGAAATATGTTCGCTTTTTATATGTAATGTCATGCGATGAATTTGGTCACATCATTCTCGTGAATCTAGCTCGTTCCATCCATGAGAAAAAATACTTTCGGTATTACCTTTGTAGTTGGGTGCCAATAGTCATTTATCTGCTATAATAATAACTTATTGCTCCGTCCATAACGCTTGGCGAGATTTTGTCGGAATGTCGCCAACTTTTAAAATGTTTTCAAATTAACGAAATTGTCGCAAAATTGATAAAAGGATACTAAATCAATGAAAATGACGTCTAATTGTTGAAAGTTCAAAATCTTGGAAAGAACATGAGTAGACTATAAGAATGACCCATTTCTCCGTCCGTCCGTAACGCTTGGCGACAAATTTAGCTGGACGTCGCCAACTTGGTGGCTAGTTTAAAAGTTGCCAAAGTGGCAAAATTGTCGTCAAATAGATAAAAATGACGCCATATGGGAAGCAATATTTCACAAATTCTGATTTCCATCATATAACGGGTATACCTTCTAGTATATAAGAAATGCTGTTCTCTCCGTTTGTCTGTAACACTTGGTGATGCATTTGGTGAACTTGGCGAATAATTTAGCAAAGTATCGCAAACTTGGCAATATTTCGCATCAGATTGGCAAAAATATTGTCATAATTGCAAAAATGAGGCTAAATTAATGAAAATGACTCCTAATTGATGAATTAATTATTAAAATATTTTAATATATGGGCTATATCGCTTATTGAACATGATATCAATATTGATAATTGTTTATTTAGAGTTGCGCAAAATATAAGTTACATGGGTACTTTGAAATAGTTTTATATGTTGTCATCCGGAAAATCGTCAAATGTACAGTTCAAACGATAAAAACACAGTACCGGGGATATTATACATTATTTTTTGACTGTAAAAGAAGTCAATTCATTGCATTATATTAGAAAAGCCATGTACTGCCCACATCAGATTTTTTTTAATTTAGATATGTGACAGTAGTGTAGTCGTAAAAAAAAAGGTGGGGGGACGCTCTTATTATGAAAAATTTTAGCCAATACTGTATAATTTCTGTGATTGACATAGGGCTGGGACATATCGCGATACAAGTATCACCCATATAAAATGTCTTGAGTAACGACCCTAGTCTCTAAATGTATCGTGGATTTTGTATTGAGATACTTTTTCAATTGTATCCAGTTTTTTTTTCTTTTTTTACTTTCCAACTCGAACTCTTAATATGTTGATAAAATCAAAAGAATAATAATTATTCTAATTTTATTTAGTTTTAAAAACCAAAAATTATGCTCCAAAGCATATGATTCTCAGCTCAAGAAAGAAAAATCAATTAAGATTCTTGCATTTTGAGATGAAATTATCTCAAAGAACCTTTCAACTATGCCAAGCTGCAGAGGGGTTATATATGCATATATAAATTTAAAAAAAAAGAGCGTCCCCTTACAAAATAAAAAGTGGGGGTACGCTTGAGATCAGGAGAAAAGGTGGGGGGTCTGCGTCCGCCCGCGTCCCCCCTCGACTACACCCCTGATATGTGATGTAAGTTAATGTTTTATGGGCAGAGTTCTTTGTTAAACGTGGTCGGATGTTTGTTGCGCCACTTTTAATGATATATACATAGTATCCGAGAATAGCTTTTCAAAGCCTAACTGATAATTTATTAATTTGGATATGTAATGTAAATTAATGTCTTACAGATCACGTTTGTTGGATGAAATTTGAGTGTGCAGTACTATAAAAACTGCTACACACTAACCATCGGTTAATCGATTAATTAATTAACCGGCTGGTTATTTGGGTAAACCAACCAATTTTATTAAAATTTGCATTTAATGCAAAGTTTAAGTGTTGTAGTTGTGCAAACTTTAAGTGTTGCAGTTGTGCAAACTTTAAGTGTGCTTAGTGTTGTAGAATGGTCAGAGTGAAATTGCGCAAACTGTAAGGTAATAACCGTTGCGGAAATGGTTGGTTGGTGTCGTGTCCCTAGCATATTTTTATTAAGGAAGAATTTGTGCGCTGCTTCTGTTTAGTCAAAGACCCGGGGCACCCGAAGGTAGAAGTCTGACTTCTGCCCCAATAAGACATCACAACATCCATGCCCGCAGGCGGGACTCGAACCCGCAATCTGGCAACCGAGCCATCACGAGGAAACGCCTGCCTCTTTGACCGCTCGGCCACCACATCGGCAACCGTTGCGGAAATAAACGTCAGAAAACATCTCCTCCTAAATACAACTGTTTTTTTAAATGTCCGTATGTGATATATTTTAATGTTTATGAGGCAATTGAACGAGGTAATTTAGCTTCTTTGTTTTTTTAGTTACTATCGATTTATTTTTCTCTGTCTGCTATATACAGTGATATTTACTCTATCTTAAATATATCCGATTTTTATTAATTTGACATACTCGTAGATCACAAATTAATAGCTTCTACAGTAATTGCAAAAAAAAAAAAAAAAAAGGAACCATTAACTTTTGCTATACATATTTGCTGCTATTCTCCAATAACGCTATGAATTCCGAGGTAGTGTGTTGGAATTTTAAATTGCAGTTATATTTTTTAATACTACGATAATTAGTTTTAAGATTTTTTTTTAAATTTGTAGAGATAAATGCTTATAAATATAATCCATGATCGCATTCGAAGTGTAAAGAATCATTTTATGTTAACCAATTGTAATCATTGGACGCAATATCATTTGAATCGGTAACAACAGATATAGTGCACAGAGATATTGAAGCTGTTAATTCGTATTCAGGGATGTCGCAACCGTGTAGATTAATTGAGATCTGATAGTTGAAATTTTGATCTTTTCCTATTACTTTACATATATGCTCTGTTTTGTTGGTAAAATTAAGGTCTGCTGAAAGTAACCGTGAAAAAAAAAAGAAAAAAAAATCATGCAAGTTTGATAATCACTGTAAAGTGTTTTTTCACGGCTTTCAAATGATTCTAGAGGCCAAAGTTCCCAAATTTTATAGATCTAAAATTAGCACTTCTCATCACAATATTGAAAAAGTTCTCTATTAAAGGGGTTTTCGAAAGTGATGAATCCCTAATTATAAAAACAGGTCTGTTTTGCTTTGCGAACCGTCGTTGGTACGTTGAGTATTTTAACTAGCACAAAGTATATATAATTAAAACTATTCAAAGAGTAATGAAAAAAGAAGAAATACTTTCATTGAAGTATATCTTCTAATAATTTTGTAGAATTTTTTTAAGCGGAACAAGTTAGCATATACAGAAAGAAAGACTTACTGAAATTACATCCATTCATATCTGGTTATATTTCTCATTATGAACATCACTAATTAGATAAAACATAATATCTAGAAATTTACAGAAAGCCAATATTTATTTTGTTTTTACTTACAGAACCCGCCTAAAGGGAGGGGAAGGAGCATTTTCAAAGTTAGTATACGCATTGCATTGGATACCAGTATCTGTGAACCTGTTTCGCCCGGAACAGCGAGATATAGAGCTGATCCACGTATGTTGGTATGAGAAATGGGAGCGCAATAAAGTTTATTTTGTTATTATTTTAACAGACAACAAGTTAGGAAGAACTGATGATAAAAGGAACTTAGTCAAATTTGACTACTGTTCCCTTTTAAAAATATAAAAATATTTGTCAAAGAAAAAAAAGAGAGAGAGATTTACTACTGGAGGTCCATATTTGGCCCTACTGCCATTGGGGCATACCTATCGTGGAGGACTTTTCATGAAACTGGACATTTATGTAACTTGTTGGGAAAACCACGAAAACCTTGCTCACGCATCCTGTCAATATCATTTAAGATCAAACTATTGTCTCTCGTTTGTCTTCTTTTAGTAATTAGTGTCATGATTACCAGATTAGTGGTTCCGAACCATTTCGCTGGTTACTTAAAATTGCGGAACCCAACAACCTGGCGATCTAATTAAGTCATTCTTTTTGAGTCATTTGTGCCACTATATGGCAACAGAATTATATCTCTTGATTGTCTGGAACTTTTGATTTGTCTAAGTTGGCTGTTCACGTAGTTTTCATTTTCAGTATAACAATTTTCTCCATTTAACAAATACAATAATTTCTCTATATAATAGCATGATGAAGTAAACGTATTTATAGTTTTAAACTAAATTAAGAAAGAGTACCGAAAAAGTACTGATCTAAAAAGTTCGGGCCCTAATTGTCATAAATAGACTCTGACGACAAGTATTACAGACGTACAGTTTCAACTGTAGCACTTTACTTCATAAAATCTACTACTTCGATAATAAAAACCATTATCCAAAAAGTTTCCTTTTAATGTAAAGAACTTTATGGAATTTGACAGACTTTCTTTAAGCTTCTGAAATCTTTAATGATAGGATCATCCAAGTACATAATATCAGTGTTCACCATGCTAGTGCACGAATAGATTTCTTTTCTATTTGAATGACTGAAAGAATTAATCGATATTTCTATTCACATTTTCGATTCCAACATACTTCGTAAACAATGGATCCATCAAGCTGTCACAAAAGTTATTTTTGTTTACAAATCAATGAAAAAGATTCCTTGAAGTGTTGCACTGAAAGGGAAATTTTACTGCAACAAAATCGTTAAGGTAAACAATGTGCGATAACAAGAGTTTTATGGTTTTCACGTTAAAAGCATTCTAGATGATGCACTAGGTGTCACCATAAAGCCAGACAATTTGAACGGCGATATTTTATCAAGTTATTTGCTCTTCAATAAGTAGTATATAAAAAGGGAAAGTATTGTATGAAACCCGAATTCATACCCTCAAGATTTGATGGATGCTTTGAGTATTCTTACATAAGAATTAAACACTCTTATTATGTCTGCTTGTGAATCAGTGTTCTCGAAAAAATTAAGTAATTCGAACGAAATTTGCTGCGATTTTTTCAACCGATAGACGTTAGATTTTTTTAAAAATCTGACTCGGAGAAAGCCAAAAATATTTTAAATATTTAATTTTTTCGAAAATTGAAAACGTTATAAAAAGAATTTGTATTAAAAATGCAATGGAAATAAACATTTTTTATGATTTTTTTAAGTTGACTGGTATAAGTTATGGGACCATAACATGAAACCGTTGATTCTTGTTAACATGTAAAGATATTACACGTTTTGATCTAAAATGGAAAGATAATATAAAAATGTGTTTAGTATTTCGAAATAAGCGAATGCTTTGCAAGGACTTACAGCTAGCAATGAATGGACATCATTGTTTAGAAGTTATCGTTACGAGGCGTTCTGCAGATATTTGAAAAGCTACTTTTCGACAGGGCACTATCTCTCGAACATGCGTTGTAACATTTTTTAGATTATTGGTAGTAGCATTTGCAGTTGATGCAATAGAGAATAAAATATCGATAAAAGAAAACTACAAAAGTTTTACTGATAAAGATATTCAACATAAGTTTTAAATTTTTATTTTTGTTATCCTTTGCTGTGAGAGAGGACGATGCATTGAAGAGGGTAAAGTTGACAAGCGGAAACTAGAAAAATTTCTTTGATCGACGCATACGAGACAAGTTTTGGACGATTGGCGGTATCGTTTACTGTTGCAAACCTAGACCACTCGACTGACCCAAAGGGTTTGTAGCAGCTGTTTGAGTGGCCGGGTATCATTTACTGAAAAGGTTGGTGCATTGGACAGAGGTGAAGTCGATAAATAAAAACTAGTAAAATTTCTGCAATCAAAGTCTTTGAGACAAGCTTTACATTATTGGCAATATATTTTGCTATGAGAAAGGTAATGCATTGAAAAAGATGACGGCTACAAACATAAGTTTAAAAAACTCCTCTGACGTATGTGTCAGAGACAAGTTTTGGACTAATGATAATATTTCCCTGTGTAGGAGAGGATTATGCATTGAAGATGTTGATGTCTACAAGCCTAAAATAGAAAAACTTATAGATATTTTCGAGAGGAGTTTTAGATTATAGGTAGAACCTTTTGCACTGCGAAAGGTATACCTTGGATGGAAATGAAATCGACAAACAAAGATTAAAAAAATTATCTGCTCGAGACAAGTTTTAACCTATTGAAGGTATCTCTTTCTGTGGGAGAGGTTGGTGCATTGGACAGAGGTGGAGACGATAAATAAAAGTTTCATGACAATTATTAGACTATCAGTGGTATTTTTTGTTGTGGAAGACGTTACCTCATTGGAGAGAGATGAAGTTGACAAACTAAAACTAAAAATATTTCTCTAATCAGTATCTTCAAGACACTATTGGATTTTTAACGGTATATTTCGCTGTGGGAGAGGTTGATGTATTAGAAAGCGGTGAAGTCGACAAATAGAAATTAGACAACTTCTCTGCTCATAGTCTCCGAGATAAGTTTGAAACTATTGGCGGTATATTTTGCTGTGGGAGAGGTTGATGCATTGGAGAGGGAGAAGTCGACAAACAGAAATTAGAAAAACTTTTCGGATTGAAGTCTCAGAAACACGTTTTGACTATTGGCGGAATTTTTTGTAGTTAGAGAAGTTGAAGCATTGTAAAGGTATGGCGTCGACAAACAAAAACTTTTTATTAAAGAAAATATTTAACAATGTTGAAATCATTCCATTTTGGGTTTGCGGACGTTAATTCTCTTATTAATGTGTTGAGTCTCCTAACCAAGGTCACCTACAAAGGGTTAAATAAGATAATAAGCATGGGTGCCTTGATCAAAGGACTCCCACAGAAGAAGTTTTATAAGGTCGGGAGCATTAAAGAGCACTTAGGGTAAAACCGCTTTGGTCGTGAGCCAGGGATAAATAATATGTCAGAAGCCCCAACTGATTTCTCTGGGAAAATGTAGTATATTTATTATTGTGGTAATAGTTATCAACTATGCTCACTACCTAAGAAGGCTGCTTTTAAGAACTTTCCTAGCACCATTTATCTGAGAGATTGACAATTAAATATACTTCAATAAACAGCTCAGTTTTATGAATATAAAAATGTTCGGGTTTACATTAATTTCTGCCTTCATTCCTATGTTATGGATTTCTTTAATAGGTGAGATATTTTAGTTCTGTTTTTATATTATGTGTTTTAAAATGGAAACAAAAATTATACAGAGACAATCTTCCAACCTGCTGTTCTAAGTCTTCGGACGAGCCGGGTGGTCTGGGCTTTCGACAGAGACAATCTGTTTGTGCATCTGGTTTGGACATAAGACAAACTGCCTTAAATGGGACTGTCTGAAAGGTGCCAACACTTCTCTCTATATATGACCAAGATGGAGAGCATACGGGAACCTTGAAATTGTTTCAGTAATTTTGAACTTTTACTCTTGGTATTTTAAAGATATATAATATATATACATATATATATATATATATATTGGTTGCATAGGTTCCGATAGCTTAGACTACTCAGATCTTTGTTTATTGTCTCTACTACTAGAAAGCAATACAAATCAGACACATTATTTAAGAAACAATGGGGTCGGCATTTATGGATACGTGATCAAACGTTGAGATAAGTAGCGTGATACGATTTCTGCTTTAAGGCATAACACCAGCTGAAATTCATCTCCAGCTTGTTAAGATGTATACACTTAATGTCATTTTACGTAAGCAGGTCTATATTTTGTACATAGTGTTTAATAACGCTTCCATTGGGAGGTGTTTAAACATCCACCTTACAGCCGTAACCTGGCACTTATCAACTGTCGTCTCTTCGAAACTTTGAGAAAGCACCTGGCTGGAAAACGATAGGTAATCGACAGCAAAGTTCAACAAGCTGTAATGTCTTGGCTGCAGAACCTTGAGATAATTTCTTCAAGTCTGGGTCACCTTGGTGTACCGATGAAATAAATGTTTGAAAGTGTATGGTGATTATGTCGGAAAGTAATTTGTAGTTAGCAATTATCTTTACATTGACATAAGAATACATGTATGTTCATACACCAAGTTTCATTTCCTTAATAAAATGCCCTCGTATATAAAAATAAATTGGAAGTAAAAACAATTTAGCTGTTAACTGGTTACAGTCAGTTCAGCTTTGTGAGTGCAGCGGACGAGCTGCTCATCCCCAATATTATCTTGCTAGAAAGGCAAAGAAGTCTCAATTATTGGTATATAAATCATGAAGGTTCCCCATCTTCAAATTCCTGACCTCAATTCAGTAGACGCATGATACTTTTAAGCATGGGCAAACATTGGCGACAACACAAAAATATAGCGTCAAAATACAATTTTTTCTATCTTCTGAGGCTGCTGTTTTGACTGTTGCCTGGCGACTGTAAGTTTATCACGCAACTCCACAATAGGTGGGGCCCCAGCATTTTAGAACAACGCGTTCCGAGCCACCTTTAGATAAATATTGATTAAACGCGGAACCACTTGAGTCCCTGGAAAAAGCAAATGGAATAACAAGTGAGTGCATTCCTTCATCACAGACCTCAGGAACAGACATTAATATTTAAAAGGAAGTTGTGCAGTTGTTGAGGGATTTATTGTTATTTATTTTTCCCCTTAATGGTATTACGCTTCGGAAAAATATTTGAAACTGGAAGGGTGGTATGCACATGAGCTATCGCTCTATTTCAGAAAATAACTATTATCGTATTAAAACATTACATTATATTTATTTCTCAAGTATGGAAGGTTAACAAGTATCCAAAATAAAATGACTAAAATATAATAGAACAGCCTGATCAATTATCAGAGATAACCTGTAAGTCGTTATAGAAACATTATAAATTAATAAAAATTGCCTTAGCTGCTAAATGAGATTTTATTTCATTTTTTAAGCAATTAAAATAACTTTAAAACAGTTGTATTACCCGTAAAAATATGAGATGTTATTTCCATTTGGAGATTTCTCACGTTTGAATCCATTTTTAAACCCTCAAATCTTGTCAAGTTATTTACAGATGCACAACCCAGGAAAGATATTTTGTTATTAGTTAATTAATATTTCAGCCTGTCAAAACCAAGTAAACTATCACTTATTTGAAAAAGGGACAATTTAATTGTTTAAGTAAGTTTTATTTTGTTTAACAATAAATAGTGCCTTAACGTCAAAAATATCGCTTAATCGAAAATTAAATCAGCTAGGTCCTGTTCCGCGCTTGATACTATTGAGTGTGCACATTTTCAGCTTTCCTGGTCACAGGGGGACATCTTGAGAGTCTAAAAAAATTTCGACTCACTTTCATTCTGATAGTCTCTCGGGGAGAAATCGAAAATATGTCTCGAATGTCTCTAGTGGTTGATACCAATGGTGTATTCATGGAGGGGGTTCGGTGGGGCAGGACTCCCCCCCCCCACCTCAAAATGAAATTTCTGGATACGTCCTTGCCTGCGCTCTCGTGTTTTTTCGTTCAATTGTAATCCAGTATCAATTTAGTCAAGTTTTAGTCAAGTTTAGTTAGTTTTTTCAAACATTTTTTTGGGTTGAAAGTTCACTATACTTTGGACATATTTAGTGAAAAAAATACGTGCCTTACTAATGACATTTCATGAATTAAAACAAATGATATTGTGTTATGATCAACATCTACTGAAATTACCCTCTAAAGGAATGAATGCACTATTAAGATCATTTTCCGTAAGGGGTTAGACCAATAATAATGCACAAAAGGGTACGCACATGTTTGAAAGATTGGGAACTACTGATCTAAGGAGTTGAAGTGAAGAAGGTCATTAAAAATATCAGATTGAATAAAGAGGGGAGTCTAAAAAAAATGAAATTGTATCTATTGTGTGGCAAAATAAAGTTTATTTATTTATTTTTTATCATATTTATGTACATATCTTAAATATGTTTCATTCGTGTGGCCAAATATGTAGTTAGTTTATTTATTTATTAGCATATTTATGTGCATATTTTGAATATTTTTTATACATATTATCCGACATATTTTGGAATTTTCAGTGAAAAAAAATATGTGCCCTACTAATAACATTTTATGAATTGTTATTCTGATATTCCTTTATGAATGAACTGTTATTCTTTTATGATCAACATCTATTGAAATCCCCCGATAAAGGAATACACTATTAAGATGAATTTCTTTAAGGGGTTAGACCAACAACAATGCACAAAAGTGTAACCGAATGTTGAAAGATTGAAAAATACTGATCGAAAAAGTAGAAGTGAAGAAAATTATTAAAACTATCAGAGTGAATAAAGAGAGAAGTCTAAAATATAAAACTAGAGATTAAACTAAAGGGATTCAATTGATTACATCCTTTTTATTCTAAAAAATCAGCAATGGTCCCAGCTCGATGGAGCCGAAATGGTTTTACGTGAATAATTTTTTGTAGGTTTTATCCTCTTAAGAAATATTTAAAACAGTTCAAAATATTAAAATTTTGAGACTAGAACCACCTTTTACAGTAATTTGATGTGGGCAACACATGACTTTCCTTATATAATGCAATAAATTTACTACTTTTATAGTTAAAAAAAATGTTGTATAGCAGATACTTATATTCTTTCCAAGATATTCAGTTTTCTTCAATTAGTCGTCATTTTTATCCATTTGGCGAAATTTTTGTTAATTTGGCGACATTTCGCCAAATTCGTCGCCAAAATCTCGCCAAGCGTTACGGATGGAGAAATAAGTTATTCTAACAGCAGATAAACGACTATTGGCGTTCAAATACAAAAGTATTACTCAACGTATCTTTTCTCATGAATGGAACGAGTTACATACATGAGAATGATGTCATCAAATTTATCGCATGATATTACATATGAAAAGCAAACATGTTTCTCAACAGTTAATATTTTTTAATTAATGGGATTTTTTTTATAAATTTATCTGAAAAATGTGCAATATCTCGAGAACCGTTCATGCTAGCGTTCTAAAGTTTATGTCAATCGTTTTCTGAGGAAAAATTACATAATAAATGTCTATTTGTGTAACTTTATTAAAGATTTTGATTTTTTGATGATTTTTTCAAAATTTCACTCAAAAATTTAGGGGGTTTCTGAACATTCGATTGTATTTTAAAGCAATAGATTTCCAGTATTCACGGATTGTGATTTTTGTACTAAATTTCATTCAAATCGTCCCATTCGTTTGTGAGATATCGTCTCCACAGAGTCACTGACACACACACACACACATCACCTCAAAAACGTTCGATTCCTGTTCAGGGATGCTTTAAACGTGCTCTCCCGTCGAAAACTCGAATTCGAAATTTCGACCCCATCGCAATACTTTCCTTATACATTATGTATATAAGGATAGTAATAATTCAAAAAAATCTGATGTGGACAGCACATGACTTTCCTTATATAATGCAATGAATTTACTACTTTTACAGTAAAAAAAATCTGATGTGGGCAGCACATGACTTTCCCTGCAGACTTATATCCACGTTCTCTTTATTTCAATTAAATTTAATTCACTTTTAATTCAATTTTCGTTCTCATTTGGTAACTGCACTTATTTTCAAAGGTGGCGTAGAGAAATACGAAAAAACTAAAATATCTCGAGAACTGCTAGACCTAGTGTAATGAGGTTGGTCTTATTCTTTTCTTCGTTAAAAATTACGTATAAAACAAGCTTTTAATGAATATATTTGAGCGTATGTAGTTTCTTATTTTAAATTTTGAAGATTTTTGCGGGCCATTTTGCAAAAAAAGGCAGGTTATTTTTTTCCGAATCGTACTAAAATCTAATCAGCACCAGGGTGACCCACAAGCGACTTATCTACCAAATTTTGTGAAATTCGGTCCATTAGATTTTTAGCTAGAGTGGATACAAGCTTCTGCGGGCCATTTTGCAAAAAAGGGAGGGTTCTTTTATCCCCAATCGAATCCAAAACGAATCAGCACCAGATTCGCCCACAAGTGACTTACCTACCAAATTTTATGGAAACCGGTCAATTAGTTTTTTAGTTAGAGTGGATACAAAATCTGCACAGACAGACAGACACACAGACACACACACAGACGTCACGCTAAAAATAGTTTTTCGTATTCTAGAGGTCTCGAATTGTGTAGATCCGTCGAAAACTCGAGTTGTGATTTTCGGCATGATTCCAATACTTTCCCTATACATTACCATGTATTGCAGGGAGAATAAAAATCTGATGTGGGCAGCACATGACTTTCCCTGCAGACTTATATCCACGTTCTATTTATTTCAATTAAATTTAATTCACTTTTAATTCAATTTTCGTTCTCATTTGATAACTGGACTTATTTTCAAAGGTGGCGTAGAGAAATACGAAAAAACTAAAATATCTCGAGAACGGCTAGTCCTAGTGTAATGGGGTTGATCTTATTCTTTTCGTCGTTAAAAATTACGCATTAAACAAGCATTTAATGGATATATTTGAGCATACGTAGCTTTTTAGTTTAGATTTTGACAATTTTTGCGGGCCATTCTGCAAAAAAAGGCAGGTTATTTTTTTCAGAATCGTACCAAAATCTAATCAGCACCAGGGTGACCTATACGTGGCTTATCTACCGAATTTTGTGAAATTCGGTCCATTAGTTTTTCAGCTAGAGTGGATACAAGCTTTTGCGGGCCATTTCGCAAAAAAAGGCGGGTTCTTTTATTCCGAATCGTACCCAAAACTAATCAGCACCAGCCCCGTCCACAAGTGACTTATCTACAAAATTTTGTGAAATTCGGTCCATTAGTTTTTTAGTTAGAGTGGATACAAAATCTGCACAGACAGACACACAGACAGACACACACACAGACGTCACGCTAAAAATGGTTTTTTCGTATTCTAGAGGTCTCGAAACGTGTAGAACCGTCGAAAACTCGAGTTGCGATTTTCGGCATGATTCCAATACTTTCCCTATACATTACCATGTATTGCAGGGAAAGTAAAAAATCTGATGTGGGCAGCACATGACTTTCTCTGCAGACTTATATCCACGTTCTATTTATTTCAATTAAATTTAATTCACTTTTAATTCAATTTTCGTTCTCATTTGATAACTGGACTTATTTTCAAAGGTGGCGTGGAAAAATACGAAAAAAACTAATATATCTCGAGAACGGCTAGTCCTAGTGTAATGGAGTTGGTCTTATTCTTTTCTTCGTTAAAAATTACGCATTAAACAAGCATTTAATGGATATATTTGAGCATACGTAGCTTTTTAGTTTAGATTTTGACAATTTTTGCGGGCAATTCTGCAAAAAAAGGCAGGTTATTTTTTTCAGAATCGTACCAAAATCTAATCAGCACCAGGGTGACCTATACGTAGCTTATCTACCGAATTTTGTGAAATTCGGTCCATTAGTTTTTCAGCTAGAGTGGATACAAGTTTTTGCGGGCCATTTCGCAAAAAAAAGGCGGGTTCTTTTATTCCGAATCGTACCCAAAACTAATCAGCACCAGCCCCGTCCACAAGTGACTTATCTACAAAATTTTGTGAAATTCGGTCCATTAGTTTTTTAGTTAGAGTGGATACAAAATCTGCACAGACAGACACACAGACACACAGACAGACACACAGACAGACACACACACAGACGTCACGCTAAAAATGGTTTTTTCGTATTCTAGAGGTCTCGAAACGTGTAGATCCGTCGAAAACTCGAGTTGCGATTTTCGGCATGATTCCAATACTTTCCCTATACATTACCATGTATTGCAGGGAAAGTAAAAATCTGATGTGGGCAGCACATGACTTTCCCTGCAGATTTTATATCCTCGTTCTGTTTATTTTAATTAAATTTATTTCACTTTTAATTCAATTTTCGTTCTCATTTGATAACTGGACTTATTTTCAAAGGTGGCGTAGAGAAATTACGAAAAACTGAAATATCTCGAGAACGGCTAGTCCTAGTGTAATGGGGTTGGTCTTATTCTTTTCTTCGTTAAAAATTACGTATTAAACAAGCATTTAATGGATATATTTGAGCATGCGTAGTTCTTTAGTTTAGATTTTGATGATTTTTGCGGGCCATTTTGTAAGAAAAGGCAGGTTATTTTTTTTCCGAATCGTACCAAAATCTAATCAGCACCAGGATGACTTACAAGTGACTCAACTAACGAATTTTGTGAAATTCGGTCCAGTAGTTTTTTAGCTAGAGTGGATACAAGCTTTTGCGGGCCATTTTGTACAAAAAGGCGGGTTCTTTTATCTCGAATTGTACCCAAAACTAATCAGCACCTGCTCCGCCCACAAGTGACTTACCTACCAAATTTTGTGAAATTCGGTCCATTAGTTTTTCAGTTAGAGTGGATACAAAATCTGCACAGACAGACACACAGACAGACACACAGACAGACACACAGACAGACGTCACGCTAAAAATGTTTTTTTCGTATTCTAGAGGTCTCGAAACGTGTAGATCCGTCGAAAACTCGACTTGTGATTTTCGGCATGATTCCAATACTTTCCCTATACATTACCATGTATTGCAGGGAAAGTAAAAATAGATTATTTTTATAGGTACTCTTTATATTCTTTCCAAGATATTGAATTTTCATCAATGAGTCGTCATTTTCCATGTCGTCGTCGTCATCATCAATGAGTCATGATTGATTTAGCGTCTTTTTTATCCAGTTGGCGAGTTTTTCGTTAATTTAGCAACATTTAAAAAGTCGTCAAGTTGACGACATTCCACCAAAATTCGTCGCCAAAATCTCGCCAAGCGTTATGGACGAAGAAATAAGTTATTTTTACAGCAGATAAATGACTATTGGCGTTCAAATACAAGAGTATTACTCAAAGTATCTTTTTTCATGAATGGAACGAACTAGATCCATGACAATGATGTCACGAAATTGTTCGCATGGTATTGCATATGAAAAGTGAACATGTTTCTCAAAAGGAAATATTTTTTTTTTATTTCATATAAATTTTTGATTATTTTTTTAAAAGTATGCAATATCTCAAGAACGGTTTATGTTAGCGTTCTAAAAGTTATGTCAAACGTTTTCTAATGAAAAATTACATAAGAAATGTCTATTTGCGTAACTTTATTATCGGTTTTGATTTTTTGACGATTTTTTTAAAATTTCACTTGAAAATTTAGGGGAGTTCTGAACATTCAATTGCGTATAAAAACAATAGGCTTCCAGTGTTTACGGATTGTGATTTTTGTACCAAATTTCGTTCGAATCGGTTCATTTGTTCGTCAGTTATCGTCTCTACAGACTCACTGACACATATACACACACACACATACACACACACACACATATACACACACACACACACACAGACACAGAGACATCACCTCAAAAATGTTTGATTCGTGATCAGGAATGCTTTAAACGTTCTCTCCCGTAGAAAACTCGAAATCGAATTTTCGACCCCGTCATAATACTTTCCTTAAACATTATATATATAAGGAAAGTAATACTAAGACATCGAAATTATAACCACAAAATTTTTAAAACTAAGAATCTGATCTAAAATTCAATTATATATTCTTGCAGAGTTTTCAAGGAGCTACAAAATTCTCGAAATCTGTTGTTTTCGAAGACAGTTACAGAATATTTCGACCATAAACTTCCCGTCAAAATATCAAATGATTTTACTAACTTTCTTGGCATATGTACCAAACTTATGCATTCAGGTGAATCTATAAACTTGTCTGGCGGGACATAAATATGTACTAGAATTTTATACATCCAATTCTTCTTCTCAAACCTTACCAATCATGCAAGATATTTGTAAACCCAAGTTCACTTCGCTTCCCCATTATTAAAACGAAACATCTTGTGTTTTTGCACCAATATTTCACAAAGGAGGAAACATATTGAGTTGCAATACTCCTGACATTTTGAATGGTATCCACCCATCGGAAAATTTTAACAGGTCAAAATATTAAAATATCGAAATTATAACCACTTTAGTTTAGAACTAAGAAAGTACTCGAACCAAGTCGAATTATGTATCCTTGTAGAGCATGCAAAAGGTTATAATTTACACTTTTAGTTTTAAAGATATAAGCATTACAAACTTTGAAAACGGAAAATTTTCAATATTCTTCAACTTGATAAGACGATTAGATGAAATGTAAAAAAACGATTACTATACAAGCTTTGTTTTAAATATAGATCTAGAAACTACATTTCCTAATGCATATTTTTATCACTTACTATTTATATCTATCTCTTATAGTTTCGAAGGTATTTTAAATGAAAGTAAGGAAAATGAAAAAAAAATAAAACTTGCTTGGAGAGATATTTTTTAAAAATTTTTCGGAAAAATAATTCTGGATATTAGAGCATTAAAATTATTTCTATATATTTATAATCTTTACAATATTTCCGACAAAATAAGTAAATATTGTTTACATTTTTATATATTAGATTTGGAGATAAAAGCGTCCGAAGTGTTTATATTTTTCGTAAAGTGTTTGCATTTGGGTGGGGATGCAAATGTGGGTATGTGAGTAGAAGAAATTAATGATGCATTATATTTGTAGGCAGAGATCGAGATAACGCCTCTACACGCGTATTTCATGCTTTAAAATAAGCAAATACGCTTTATAAATTAAGTCATGCGTATTTTTACGCACCGATTTTGTAAACAAAAATAATCCTTTTTTAGGGTAATTGTACATTTGTTAAAAATTACTCCTCTGGAAAGCAAATAATACTCCTTCAAATCAAGTCAGGGAGTATTTTTACTCTTCTGGGAAAATGCTAGCTCGATCTCTGTTTGTAGGTATAATACACAGGGTTTATTTGTCAAATGATGTTAGGTTGAAATAAATATTAAGAATTAAAGTTTTAAGAATGTTTTTCTGGTTCTTATTCCTCACAGCTAAATTTAGCAACTGAAAATTGCCATAAAATATTTGTATTAAAGATATCCACATTCATTGTATTGATTAAGATTGAATGAATTAAAGTAAATTAATCCTGAGTTGCAGTTGAATTAAGCAATTAAACGATATAATCTATAATTAATTTAATCATTGCATAGATTACGTTATAATGAATCAAATGTTATTAAAACATATCTCTTACTAAAAATTGTTAATTCAGGTACTGTAAAAACATATCTCTTAATGCATTTTTAGTTTCAATATCATACATGGTAATTGCATAGAAAAAGTATTAGAATCATGTCGGAAATTGCGATATGAGTTTTCGACGAATCTACACTTTTTGAGCACTATAGAACCCGAAAAAACAATTTTTAGCGTGACGTTTTTGTGTGTGTGCCTGTCTAAAAAATGCATGTATTCACTCTAGCTGATAAAGTAATTGACCAAATTTCATAAAAAGTGATAGATAAGTCACTCGTGAGTTGTCCTGGTGCTGATTAGATTATGGTATAAATCGAGGGGGGGAGGGGAAGAAGAAAAAACAAACAAACAGTTTTTTTTATGAATGGCAGATAAAAATCATATACATTTACAACTAATTGGCCAAATTTTACAAAATTCTGTAGGTAAGTCACTTGTAGGCTACCCTGGTTTCTTTTGCGAAATGGTGGCCAACAATAATAGTCAAAATATAAAATAAAAGATTGCGTATGCACAAATGTATTAATTTAATGCTTGTTTTATGCCTAATTTTGACGATAAAAATAATAAGAGCAACCCCATTACACTAAGATAAGCCGTCCTCGAGATATTTTAGTTTTTTCGCATTTTTGCCAAGCCGAATTTTGAAAATACGGTTCAATCCACTCTAGCTTATTGTTTTTATTCACCCTAGCTGAAAAACCAATTGAGCAAATTTCATAAAATTTGGTAGATAAGTCAATTTTGGGTTACTCTGGTGCTGATTGGATTTTGGTACGATTCGGAAAAAAGAACCTGCCTTTTCTTGCGAAATGGCAAGCAAAAATCGTATCTGTACACTAAAATTTTTGTAGGTAAGTCATTTATAGGTTACCCTCGTGTGGATTGAATTTTAGGGCTATTTGGAATAAAAAAGAAACTTGTCTTTTTCTGCGAAATGGTGCACAAAATTTCAAATAATAAACAACGTATGCTCAAGTGTATCAATTAAATACATGGTTATACGTAATTTTTGATGTCGAAAAGAAAAAAAAACAACCCCGTAATTCCAGGAATAACCGGTCTCGAGATATTTTAATTTTTCAATTTCTTGCCGCGTCAACTTTAAAAATACGTCCAGTCACCAAATAAGAACAAAAATTGAATTAAAATTGCGAAATAAGCTTAATTCCAAATAATTATCCATTTTATTTTGTGCATTATTAGACTCAATTTAATAGATTCTGATTCTGTAGGGAAAGTAATATGTTGCTCACGCCAGATTTTTAGTCATTCACAAGGTTCACAAATTCAGTAGATAGATAGAACTTATGATTGAACTCTTTTCAGCAGAGGGATAGAATATTTGATAGGTGATTTTAAGGATCGAAGAAATGTTCTTTCCATTAGCTTTCATTTCGCTCAACTCATTTTCTTTCACTTAACTCATTCTCTTGCATTCGCTCAGTTTTGAGACTTTCTCTGGTCCTTCAAGTTTATTACACCATTATTTATCAATTTTGATTTATTAATATTTCAACAATCGCTTTTTGGGCGTGTCACTAAGGTCGGTTATTTTTCACTTTATCGTTGACATTCATTGTACATTTTCATTTTTACTTTCCTTATACATATAATGTATAAGGAAAGTATTGTGACGGGGTCGAAAATTCGAATTCGAGTTTTCGACGGGAGAGCACATTTCAAGCATCCCTGAACACGAATCAGATGTTTTTGAGATGGTGTATGTGTCAGTGAATCTGTGGAGACGAAAACTGACGAACGAATGGACCGATTCGAACGAAAGTTTGTACAAAAATTACGATCTATGAACACTGGAAGCCTATTGTTTTCATACGCAATCGAATGTTCAGAACCCTCCTGAATTTCCGAGTGAAATTTTCAAAAAATCATCAGAAAATTAAAACCTTTAATAAAGTTACACAAATAGTCATTTCTTATGTAATTTTTCCTTCGAAAACGATTGACATAAACATTAGAACGTTAGCATGAACAGCTTTCGAGATATTGCACATTTTTCAAATAAATTCATCAAGAAATCTCATAAATTGAAAAAAAATGTTAACTGTTGAGAAACATGTTCATTTTTCATATGTAATAGCATACGATAAATTCGGTGACATCATTTTCGTGGAACTAGATCGTTCCATTCAAGAGAAAAGATACTTAGGAATACTATTGTATTTGAACGTCAAAAGTCATTTATCTGCTATAAGAATAACTTATTTCTCCGTCCATAACGTTTGGCGAGATTTTGGTGACGAATTTGGCGGAGTGTCGTCAACTTGGTGACTTTTTTTAACTGTTGCTAAATTAACGAAAATCTGGACAAATGGATAAAAATGACGCTAAATCAATTAAAATGTCGACTAATTGACGAAAATTCAATATCTTGGAAAGAATATAAGTATCTACTATAAGAATAACCTATTTTTTTTACTGTAAAAGTAGTAAATTCATTGCATTGTATAAGGAAAATCATGTGCTGCCCATATCAGATTTTTTTGTTTTTGTTTTGGTGGTTGGTCCATGAAATTGTATTAAGTTCGTGTTAGTTGCTTTAATGTTTAATGATTTTAAGATATAAATATATTCTCCCTTGTATTTCCCTGGTAAAGAATTCGTAACTAATTACATAAATATATAATTGTGTTTTTGTATAAAGCAAACTCATAATAAAGCATTAATTTATATTTTTGTTTAAAGCAAACGTATCCATAAAAAATTGATCAGTATAACAATATGAATAACATAAAATATTGACCATCGTTTGATCATCATAACAATTACTGCATTTGCATGGAATAACTATGATATGAAAATATCGCTCTGTAAAAAAAATATACACCTAGCTGTTCTCTAAAATGAAAAAATCAAACTTTCCAACAGAAGACAAGTAATCGAAAAAAGAATGAAAAATGTAGACCGGAACAGAAAATTGTACCACAGATTTCAACCTGGAACGGAAGAAGGAACAGTGGTCGTTAACAAGGAAGTTTGATCGAGAAACAGTAGAGAAACTATCAATAAGAAAGTCCTCAAAAATTGCATTAGACCTAACAAGAACGACCAATCATGCATAAAGCATTGATTATGAAACACTTTCCAACTGAAATGCAATTTTATTTAAACATCTCTAGAATGCGATACATTCAGCGGTTATATTTTTAATATTATCGCAATACTACAATAGTTTATTATATTTGAAAACTTCATCAAAAATAAATGAACTTTATTCAAATAACGTCATCGCAATATAAATCACCTGGTTCTCTATATAAAAGCGAGCTCTATATAAAAGTGAATATTTCATTCATAAACTTTTCCCCATTCCTTTCATTCAGCGGCGATATTTTTAAAATTATCACAATACTACAGTAATTTATATTACATAAAAATGTAAAACCATGGAGGTAAAATTACTTTCTAACTCCATGCTTAAAACTTCATCGAAAAAGCAGTAATATGAAATCTTCTGCTATCCTATGTAGAATCTATGAACGTTTCATTCATATCAACTACATTGTAGACCCCTGAGCTACATAATTTTGCGTTAAAGAAATTCAGAAATTCTTATACAACTCATTTTACAGCTTGATGTGTTTACATTCTTCATACGTGAAGTTAGGCGTCGTTGTAGAAATGAACAAAATTTGATGATCATTTAAACTCCAAAATATTGTGATTGCGTTGGTGCGTTATACAGATGCACAGAAAAAAAATAAAGGGGTTTTAGGACGGATGCAACACTAAATATAAATAAAAAGAACTTTAAAAATCACGATTTTCACAAGATGGATGCCATATTTCATTTTGAAGTGGGTCATGTGATCTTTTCATATAATATGGGTGCAATTATTATTTTAATTTTTATTTAAAAAGCTATCGAACATATTTTGCTGAAATTTTTTAATATATTTTATGGGATAATTTGAATATTTCCCAAAACTTTCGAAGCAATTTGTGAATTTTAAATTTGCTTAAAAAATGTTTGAAAAATTAGGTCGCACAGGGTTTGTATTTCATTTTTTCAGCCCGGGTTCAATCCAAAACTAATTGGGTGATATTATTCATTTACATTCTCATATGTCCCACAGACCGTCTCAACAACATTCATAAACTTCATTTGAGAAAATCATTTTTACCGCAGTTATCGTGGGAACGGACAGACAGACAGACAGAATGAACAAAGTCATAAACGCTTTTCATCTATGTTGTAAACTGTTAAAATACCCTTTAAATTGAAACGTCATAAATCCTTTACAGCATTTTGAAATCATACAAATGTAGAGAGATAAAACTACATAACAAGATGAAAAAAATTATGGTATTGCTATAATTTTCTGATATTTGCTTATTTTGAAATTGGCTAAACAGTTCTAAACAACAAAACCTATGTTTACACTACGACTATTAAGTGCAACCTCGTCATAATTATTGATACTT
Source organism: Amaurobius ferox (assembly GCA_951213105.1). Classification (NCBI taxonomy): domain Eukaryota; kingdom Metazoa; phylum Arthropoda; class Arachnida; order Araneae; family Amaurobiidae; genus Amaurobius; species Amaurobius ferox. The sequence continues at coordinate 63,929,329 of OX578134.1, forward strand.
GTAAAAGCCAGAGAACTCGAAATAAAATGTTGATTCCGTGAGTTTAAAACCAGTTTATTACATTTTACTTTCCGTACAATAGCATAATATATGTGAAAGGAAAGAACTGTGATGAAATTAAAAATTTCGATTATTCAATTTCGATGCGTTTGCAAGGTTGGTACTTTTTAATACGAATCGACCGTTTTTAGAAATTGTGTGTGGCTGTAAGTCTGAGCACACATTTTTTAAAACGATTTGAATGAAATTCGGTACAATTTTTGTAGTCAGTAAACACATAACCTATTGATTTTGAAAATATTATAAAAATTCAAAATCAAATTTTTAACATTGAATTTAAATAAAGGGCGGTATAGCAAATCTCAAAGATTATGTACCTAGCGCAAATTAGCAAACAAATGTGTTGCTAAGATCTACTATCGCTGTACGGAATTGATCCACTGTTCTTTAGCTGGCTAGACCTCGCCTTATCCATTAATCTACTGACACGATTAAATTTCCCTCTTATTCGAAGTGGACCATATACTCAACTCCTGCTGTCAAACGAAGCAACTTTTCATTTGTATAACTTACTCATTCCTCTATTTTATGAACAGGATAGCATCCTGTTTGTCGCAATTCACTGTAAATCACCATCACTACTATAAATCTTATTCACTACTATAAATCTTAACTATAAATCACTATCACTACTATAAATCGTAATTCCTATTTTGGTATTGTTCGTATATAAGTCACTCACTGTATCTACGGTGCAGGTTTAAATTGTTAGGCACCATAGTAAAAAACTATCTCAGGGAGGAATTGAATCGCAGGTCTCCGGATGGTCAGGTAAGGCTCTATCCATTGAGCTGGTGAAACGATTATATTTCCTTCTTTATTTGAAGCGGACCATATAATGTATATAAAGCATTTTATTTAGATTAGGTAAACAATTTTTGTAGCTACAAAGTAAAATCTTCGTTTAAAACGTCTCTTTCTTGAGGATATGAAGACAAAACAACCACATTAACTGAAGCAAAAAGGCATCTGTCAATAAATAGTTGCATCAGAAGACCCAGGAAAGAAATATTTTCAAAACAACAATTAGAAAAAATGAATAAAATCCTAGGAGAAAGGAAAAGAACAATAAAATGTTTCAAAACGTTTTTTCTTTGAATTAAGTGCACTGCGAACTTAAATACCCTAATATAAAATAAATAGCAGAACAAGCAGTCTTTTTATTTATTTTTTCATAGGATACTTAACGACTACCTTCCCGAGTCACGTGACGAAACTATTCATATTGGCAGATGCCTGTTTATCTTTGTTGGTGTGGTTGCTCCGTCTTCATATCCGAAAAAAGGAACATTTTTTGCGTCCGAAACAATTATTGTCACTAATTTATTTTATATTATGTTTGGATCAAACATTTTATATTTTAGAATTTTTTTGGAACATTTTGAGCTCTTTGCTTTGAATTTTTTCCATTTAAATCAAATACAGTTTAAAAAATGGGTACTTTAGTAGTTTACAGACTTAAAAACGTGTCACGATTTTCTTCTTTTAATCTAAAATACATGGTTGTAAAAAAACGTAACGAAACGCGTAATACATATGAAATAATAATACAGATTGATGGAACTATAAATGTAAATACGTTTAATGCATGAAAACATTGGCGCACTTCAGGATTACTTTACGATCATGAAGATAGCTTCAAATTTCAAATATGTAAATATATATATATATATATATATATTACTTTTCTTAATTACCAATTCAAGGACTTCTGCTGTTTATTTCTCAGTATCTTGAATTTAGAATTTTTTTTTTACATTTCATTATTTTAAATTTAAAAAATCGTGTATTTAAATTTAAATTATTTAAATTAAGAAACTGTTTACGTTTCAATAATTTAAATTGTAAAAAGTGATGCTCATTTTCAACAATGTAAATTTCAAGAAAACTTTTGTCTATATTTGATAATTTCAATAATTTAAATTTTAAAACGCCTTTGTTTTCAATGATTGAAATGTTTTTAAAATGTATTCTTTCTATAATTAATTTTAGAACGCCTTTGTTTTCAATGATTGAAATGTTTTTTAAAATGTATTCTTTCTATGATTAATTTTAGAACGCTTTTGTTTTCAATGATTGAAATGTTTTTTAAAATGTGTTCTTTCTATAATTTAATTTTAGAAACTCTTACTTTTCAATGATTGAAATGTTTTTTAAAATGTGTTCTTTCTATAATTTAATTTTAGAAACTCTTACTTTTCAATAGCTTAAATATCATTTTTTTTTACTTTTGATTATTTAAATTTGTAAAACTTTTGTTTACTTTCAATAATTTAAATTTAAGTAATGTGTTTACATAATGGTGAAATGGGCGACCGTATAAGCAAATGATGATGTCACATTCGGGAAAAACGTGAGAATTGCACGTAAAGTATGATGTTACAGACTAAAAATGCAATATACACTCATTGCCATAAAAATTTGCGCACCAAGAAGTAACTGTGGGATCGTAACGAAACATGGCATGAAGGTACGTATCAGTATGCAAATGATTAGAAATACAGCGTGATTGCGCATTGCTTAATGGTAGCAGACAGCGCTGAACTTTGCTCTTCCTGGCGCAGAAAAAAGGTACGCAGAGGCTTTTTGCCTGTACAAAATCTGTTGCAGAGGAACGCTTTTTCATTAGGGATGCCGTTACGTCGCCATCGAAGACAATATGATCAGCTGTCAGAGTTCGACAGGGGAAGAATCATCGGGATGATGGAAGCCGGGTGGTCAGCTCGGTCAGTAGCCCGCCACCTAGTCCGTTCTGACTTTACGGTCAGGAGGTGTTGGGACCAGTGGACGAGATAGAGGTCGCATATACGGCGGCCAGGCTCAGGACGCCCTCGGAAGACCAATAACCGAGAAGATCGTTACATCATCCGACATGCACGCACAGCGCCAAAGATGCACATTGCCCGCCATCCGGACTCGGGCAGTACCTTCACTATGGGCCCCTGTGTCTGTCCGTACCATGGTGAGGCGCCTGGCTGAAGAACATTTCGTATCGCGTCGCCCATTACGTGTGTTGCCAATGACATTCACCCGCCGTCGCGTCCGTTTGAAGTACTATCGCGCTCGACGAGATTGGAACGCAACCGAATGGAACCAGGTCGTTTTCAGCGATGAATCGATATTCAATTTGGGCAGTGATGCCAACCGTGTACGTGTGTGAAGGTCCCGTGGTGAATGCTTCAATCCTGCCTTCATTTTACAGCGGCACCCCGCTCCCACAGCTGATGTGATGGAATGGGGCGCGGTCGCATACGACACCCGGTCATCTCTAATATCGATCCACGGAACCATGAGAGCCTAGCGGTACGTTCGTGACATCCTTCAACCACATGTGTTGCTACTCATGGCAGGACTCCCAGAAGGCATTTTTCAACAGGACAATGCTCGGTCACACACAGCAAGGGTATCACAGGAATGCCTCCGCCGCATTACCATCCTTTCCTAGCTTGCTCGATCCCCAGATTTGTCACCGATCGAGCATGTCTGAAATCACTTGGGACGGTAAGTTGCACAGCCTACGACTTTGGTCGAACTAGAGGCGCTCTTACAACAACTGTGGAATGAGATGACGCAGGATACCATAAGGCGACCTCTGTACCTCAAAGCCCGCCCGTCTCGCAACGTGTATTTATGCTGCCCGACAGGGTACTAGAACCTCCATTCATTTGTAGTTTTTCCTGTAATAAATTATCCCTTTGGTTTGATTTTGTAATAATTTACTTATATCAACGTTGCACTCATATACGTAAAAATTCGGTCGATTCTGACAACTCTGCGCAAATTTTTATGGCCATGAGTGTATATCATAATTGACTCACTATATATTTGCCTTAAAATTTGAGGAGGTCGGTAAATTACGAAAAAATGTTTTGTCTAATCATGTTTGGAAGACATCTATATATTACTGAATATTTTTGAATTCTTCATTAATACCATGGCTTCGCAACATTTTATCGATTCACGTTTACTTTATTATTTAAATCGCAAATATTTAAAAATATGTTATAAAAGTATTCTAATAACATATGTATTAATAAACATCAGCAATATTCTTTGTGTATTCCATTTTAAAACTAGACTATAATTTAAATATAAAGCACTTTAGAGTAAAAGTTTTTATTTGGTCACTATAAAGGACACGTTAAAAATATTACAAGCCTAAGCGCTTTCGGGAGTGAAAAGTCCTTCATCAGAGGCATATGACGTGAAAAAGATATGTTAAGCTTTTTATACCCAACCAAAAATCGCTAATAAAATCTGTCATTAATGGCTAAATTATATAAGGAGAAACATGAAAATACCTATAATATTAAAATTATACTTCTATAAACGTCAAAAACCGCGAACAAATTCTGCATATCATTAATAGTCAAATGACATAAGGAAAAACAAGAAAATTAAAAACCTATATTAAATTTTAATATTATATGTAAACATTAAAATATTTTAATACTTACATTAAATGTTTTTAATATTTTATTAAAATACTCTAATATTGTATAATATATATATTTATAATTTTGTATGTTTCATCATTCCCTTGTTTTTCCTTGTGTAAGTTGAATATTAAAGATATGCAGATATTGTTAGTTGTTGTTGAGACCCAGACCGTCCGACCTACCAGAAAGGTGTAAGGTAACTGTTTGGACGGCCGGGAAGTGCCACCCAATGCAGATATTGTTAGTGGTTTTTGGCTGGGTATAAACCCAATATATCTTTTTCTTATCACATACCTCTGATGAAGGACGTTTTACACCCGAAACCGCTCAGAATTGAAATATATTTTAAAAGTCTTTTAGTACGATCAAATAAAGACTTTTATTCTAAAATGTTTCATTTTTAAATATTAAAATATAGACGTGCTACTTTAATGTAATAATGTTTAGATTATGATTATAATGCTTAATTATTTACTTCCTAAACTTCCTCGAACTATAAACTAAACCAGCTCAAACATCAATAAGTAAAGTACATTTTGTGCGACAGGATATGAAAAACTTGAGCGACGTTATAAGCACAAATAAAATGATGCACAAATAACATGATTATCATTTTATTTGCGCTTATACGTTGCTCAAGTTTTCCGCACAGCTCAAATATTTTGGATCCATTTCGTTATCCATTTATACATTCATTCATTCATTCATTCATTCATTCATTCATTCATTCATTCATTCATTCATTCATTCATTTCTTTACATCATCATCAAGATACAAACATTCTTTAAAATAGAAATTGTTAAAAAATAGAATTTCTTTAAACCTGGATATAAAAGAACCAACAAGACTCAAGCACTAAATCTTCGGTTCTTTGTCCTACGACTTACTACTACTACGCATTCATTCTAAATTCAATCAGTTTGATTTCTTTGACTATTAGCTAGGAGTAATGGTCCCAAAATTGATCACGCAAATAGCTCATTCAGAACTTTCGGATATTAAAACGTGAAAAGAAAATTGCTTGATGGAAACATACTTATTTTGTTTTCTCACATTTAGAAACGTATTTTGAACTAGAATTAACTTTTATTTCTGTTAAGCATTTATGAAGAGATCATGAAGGTAAAAGTTTTGTAAACAATGTATTTTCTTCAATACGATACATAGTTACGGAGAGTGCTAAAGAAATGTATTGTAATTGTATCAAACATACAGTAATAATAGATGTTAATGAGTATATATGTTTTGGGGAATATCTAACTACCAGTTTATGGTTAAAGAAAGTGTTATAAGTATTAAAGCATCATCGTCTGGATTTGAAATCATATATATCAAGAATAAGGTGGATTAAAAAAATATGCTTTTAAAACGTATTATTGCTTTACTAGGAAAATGGCGCATATGAAGTATGCGAACTGGGAAAGATTTCAAATAAAAACTTAATGTAACTTACAATTATGAAATTAGAATTATAAAAAAATAATTTCAATATTTGAGAATACAAAAGACCATATAACTTTTTAGAATTTGAATATTAAATTAAACAAATTAGAATACAGGAAAATAATGAAATTAAAGTAATACATTTAGATAACAAAAACGCCTTTAATATACAAGAGCACGTTTCAATCACAATACATATCAGTGCACCAAATTTTATTAACTGTTTAAAAGTTGTTTGTTACTTGTAAGAAGCGTAGTGAATATGCGCAATTTGAAAAATGAGCGTTTTTTTCTGTTTATGACTTTCTTTATTCTGTCTGCCTGTCCGCGCGATAACTGCCATCAAAATTACTTTGTCAAAATAAAATTTTAGTATGTTGTTGAGATGGTCTGTGGGACATAGAAATATAAATTAATAATATCACACAATTTCGGATTTAACCCGTATTGAAAAAACTGAAATACAATGAACCCTATGGGACCTAATTTTTCAAACATTTTTTAAGCAAAGTTAAAATTCACCAATTGCTTCGAAAGTTTTAAGAAGTATTCAAATTATCAAATAAAATGCGCAAAAAAATAAAATATGTAGGGTAGCTTTTTAAGTAAAAATTGAAATAATAATTACACCCATGATATATAAAGGGGCGCGACAGTCCAGTGCGGGAATTGCATTCGGTAGGTCCGGGTTCGATTCCCGACACTGCCAAAACTGCCGCAGCGTTCACGCGGAGTACGATCACGTTAAACATGTGGGTCCGTAAGTCTTTCCGAGAGGCTGGTGGTAGGGGAAAGAGGGTACGGTCCCTGTGGATGCCTCCCCTACTGGGTTCCGGTCTAAATTGGGTGGCACTTCCCGGCCGTCCAAACAGATACCTTACACCTTTCTGGTAGGTCGAACGGTCTGGTTCTTAACAATAACAACCCATGATATATGAAGAGATAAGGTGATCCATTGCAAGATAAAATATGGCATTTATTTTATTTTCACTGTGTAAAATTCGTGAATTTTAGAGACCGTTTAAATTCATATTTAGCGTTGCATTCGTCAAAACACTGCTTTATTTTTGCGTATTATCTGGGTATCTAAATTCTAAGTCAAGGCAATTATAATATTTTTTTATTTTAAATGATCACTAAACTTTGATTATTTCTACAACGAAGCCTAATTTCAACAGCATGCATAATGTAAACAAATCAAGCGATTGTAAGATGAATTTTTTAAGAATTGCTGCATTTTTATCACATAAAATTATTTAGCTCTGGAGTCTGTAAAATAACTGATTTGAATGATATATTCATTAATTTTACATTGAGAAGCAGACGATTCATAATATTGCCTTTTTGATGAAGTTTTCAGTTTCCAAGTATAATAAATTATTGTAGTACTGTGATAATTTAAAAAATATGAGTGTTGAATGTATCGCATTTCAGAGATGTTTAACTAAAATTGCATTTCAGTTGGAACGTGTTTCATAATCAATGCTTTATACATGGTTGATCTTTCTTGTTAATAATTAAAATTGTGATTCTGCAAATCTGCGTACAAATTCATGTATGTATGCAAAATTTCATTTTCATACTTATTGTAGTTTTCGAGTAAAAGGGATCACAAAATTCAGGCAAAATTGAGCAATAATTACGATTTATATAATGCATCCATTACCAAGCGATCAAAAGTTGAGAATGTATTAATAAAGAAATAAAAAAATATCCAGTAATACATAGGTTTATCCAAGACATAATTAGACAAAATGATTTTTAAACTGCATGTGATCTAAACAGAAAAATATTTAAAATAAATCTCTCAGTCTCAAAAAAAGTCTGAAAAAATACAATCTTCAATCAAAATACAGCATGAAACCAATTAGTAAAAGTATTGTTTCAGAGACAAAAAAAAAATTACAAAAAACAAACAATCAGTGATCTTCTATTGGATATAAAAACAGAATAGCATCGCTAACAAAGTTAAGCAGGTATATGTTAATAAAATAGTTTCGCGTGAACCAAGATGGAAATCGCAAGTACCTTATGATAAAAAAAAATTGATGTGAGCAGCACACAATTATCCCTATATAATGCAATGGTTTTACTTCTCCAATGCGAAATAATGATACAGGATCTCACGTCTAAATGTTTTTACTTTCCTTATATACATAGTATAAGGTATAAGGAAAGTATTGTGACGGGGTCGAAAATTCGAATTCGAGTTTTCGACGGGAGAGCACGTTGCAAGCATCCCTGAACACGAATCAGACGTTTATGAGGTAATGTGTATATGTGTGTGTCAGCGAGTCTGTAGAGACGATATCTCACGAACGCATGGAGCGATTTAAACGAAATTTGGCATAAAAATTACAATCCGTAAATGCTAAAGACCTATTGTTTTTAAACGCAATCAAATAATCAGAACCCTCCTAAATTTTCAAGTGAAATTTTGAAAAAAATCATCAAAAAATCAAAACGTTTAATAAAATTACGTGAATAATCATTTCTTATGTAACTTTTATAAAACGCCTGACACAAAAATTAGAATACTAGTATGAACCGTTTTCGAGACATTACAAATTTTTCAAATAAAATTATCAAAAAAATCACATAAAATTAAAAAAAAAGTAACTATTGTATAGAATGATCGCTTTTCACGTGTAATATTACGCGATAAATTTGTTAACATCATTTTCGTGGATCTAGAACGTTCCATTTACGAGGGAAGATAGTTCGGGTACTAGTTTTTTATTTGGACGCCAATAGTCATTTACCTACTATAAGAATAATCTATTTCTCACCCATAACGCTTGGCGAAATTTTAGCGACAAATTTGGCGAAATATCGCCAACTTAGCGACTTTTTGCAATGTTACTAATTGACGAAAATATAGCTAAATTGGTTTAAATGACAGTAAATGAATGAAAATGACGACTAATTGATAAAAATTTATTATCTTGAAAAGAACATAAGAATAGACTATAAGAATAACCAATTTCCCCGCCCGTCCATTCGTCCGTAACGCTAAGCGAAAATTTTGGAAGGATCTCGCCAACGTGGCGACTTTTTAAATGTTGCCAAAGTGAGGAAAATGTCGCCAAATTGATAAAAATGTCGCAAATTGATAAAAATTACGCCAAATGGGAGGTAATGATTTGCAAATATTGAATTCCGTCGTATGACTGGCATGCCTCCTAGTATATTAGAAATGCTCTTTGTTCTGTTTATCTGTAGTACTTGGCGATACATTTGGCGAACTTGAGAAATAATCTAGAGATATATTGCCATCTTGCCGATATTACGTCCTAGATTGACGAAAATATCGTCAACGTTATTGAAAATGACGCTTTATTGATGAATTAATTATTTAAAATTTTGATACATTGACTATATTATTTATTGAGAATGCAATCAAAATTAATAATTGTTAATTTAGAATTGCGTGGAATATAAGTTAATTGGGTACTTTGAAATAGTATTACATGTTGCCATCAGGAAAAGCGCCGATATTAAAAATACTATGCCGTGAATCGTTTCATTATTACTTTCCTTATATACATAATGTATAAGGAAAGTATTGTGACGGGGTCGAAAATTCGAATTCGAGTTTTCGATGGGAGAGCACGTTTCAAGCATCCCTGATCACGAATCAAACATTTTTGAAGTGATGTCTGTCTGTGTGTGTGTGTCAGTGAGTCTGTGGAAACGATAAGTGACGAACGAATGGACCGATTCGAACGAAATTTGGTACAAAAATCACAATCCGTAAACACTGGAAGCTTATTGTTTTTATACACAATCGAATGTTCAGAATGTTTAAATTTTCGAGTGAAATTTTGAAAAAATCGTCAAAAAATAAAAACCGCTAATAAAGTTACGCACATAGATATTTCTTATGTAATTTTTTATTAGAAAACGATTGCCATGAATTTTAGAACTCTAACATAAACCGTTCTCGAGATATTGCACATTTTTCAAAAAGATTATCAAAAAGTCATATAAAATAAAAAAAAAATATTTCCTATTGAGAAACATGTTCACTTTTCATATGTAATACCATGCGATAAATTGAGTGACATCATTCTCGTGGATCTAGCTCGTTCCATTCATGAAAAAGATACTTTGAGTAATACTTTTGTATTTGAACGCCAATAGTCATTTATCTGCTGTAAGAATAACTTATTTCTTCGTCCATAACGCTTGGCGAGATGTTGGCGACGAATTTGGTGGAATGTCGTCAACATGGCGACTTTTTTAAATGTTGCTAAATTAACGAAAAACTCGCCAAATGGATAAAAATGACGCTAAACCAATGACGACTCATTAACGGAAATTCAATATCTTGGAAAGAATATAAATAACTACTATAAAAATAATCTATATTTTTTTACTGTAAAAGTAGTAGATTCACTGCATTATATAAGGAAAGTCATGTGCTGCCCACATCAGATATTTTTTTCACTGTGAAAGAAGTAAATTCATTGCATTACATAAGGACAGTCATGCACTGCCCACATCAGATTTTTAACGTTGAAAAGTACATTGCCATTTGGCTCTTTTTTGGACAACATGTAAAATTATTTTGAAGTACAAAATTTCCTAATATTTTGCGCAAATATAGCTTGAGAACTGGAAATAATGCTAACACCTGATAAGTAATATACTCTATTATATAAAAATTTGTTAATAATTAATTCATCAATTTTGTGTCATTTTCGTAATTTTAGAGTCATTTTTTTTAATTTGGCACCATATTATAAAAGTTGTCAACTTAGTGAAATTACGTCAAATTCGCTACCAAAGTCGCCAAGTGTTACATATTTGATGATACACCATTTTATGCAATTTCTTAAATATATTTATTTAAAAAATGTACAATGGCTTGAGAACGGTTCAAACTAGCGTTCTAAAGTTTGAATCATTCGTTTTAGAATAGAACATTTCGTATGAAATGATTATTTATTTAACATTAATGAATGCTCATTTTTTTTTCAAAAATTCATTCGAAAATGCGAGGATTTGAAAAACGTTCGATCGTGTTTAAAATTACTATTGTTCTCGTATTCACATCATTGTAATAATCTTACCAAATTACGTTCGAAATCCTCCATTAATTTGCGTGTCTGTGATATCACATACACATAGACATGATCCCAAAAACGTTCGATTGGAGCTCAGAGATACTTGAAACGTGCTCTTCCATCAAAAACTCGAATTCGAATTTTCGACCTTGTTAGAATACCACTAACTACAAATTACTCGCAATTGTTTATAGCTAACTAGCCCTTTAATTTTCGCTCCGATTTCATCTGGGTACACCGACTTTAAAGTTGACGTCAAAATATCAAATTATTTTACTAACTTTCTTGGCTGTATATAAATTAAACGTATACAATATATCTAGCGAGATTTTAGATTTAAATCAATCTATATAAACTTGTCTGACGGCACATAAATACATACTTGAATACGGACTTCAATACGTATATTTCCATCTATTCTGTTTAAATCTCATCAATCATTAAACATCTTTAGAATCACCAAGTTCATTTAACTTCTTAATTTTTTTAAACAAAACAAAATACACTGACTTCCAAAAGTTAAGCACGCAATGTAAATTTTCATTTTTCGTAAGCGTATTTGAATTTGAGTAGCTGAAAATCGCTGAGGATGTAGACGGCAGTATGTAAATATCGTACGTTACAGCCAATCACGATTGACTGTCCGGATATATGCTAATTAGGCAGTCGTTGAAGACGCCAGCATTCTGAAGGATTTGAGGAGGTGCATTTAAATGTCGATACGAAGTGTTTATAACTTTTGTAGGATTATTTTTGATGATATTCGTATTTCTATGGCTGAAAGAAGGTGAATAACAGATAGTGAGCGCTATCGTGCTGTCGAACGCCTTGAAGCAGGACAGTTAATCAAAGATGTCGCCATTTTCTTTGGCGTTGATCATTCGGTAATTTCTCGATTAGGGAAACAATTCCAAACAAGTCAAACAGTTGTCCGGAGACCTGTGCCCGGTCGTCCAAGGGTTACCACCCCCTCTGAGGATCGGTATATTGCTATAGTAGCCAAGCGGAATCAACGAGCGACGTTCACAACTGTTACATACATGGTTGCAGCGGCAGTTGGTAAGACAATATCTGCCAGTACTGTGCGTCGAAGGCTCCTCGTGAAGGAACTGTACGCCCGGGTACCAAGTTGTGTTCCACTAACCGTCCAAGCCAGAGGGGAAAGATTGAAGTGGTGTCGTCAACATGTCAATTCGACTGTCTCAGATTGGGGCAACATCCTGTTCACGGACGAGTCCAGATTTGCTCTGGAATCAGACGATAAGCATGTAAGTGTCTGGAGAAAACGAGGCACACGCAATCAGGCCAAGAATATCATCGAACATCACGCATTCAGAAGTGGCAGCGTCATGGTGTGGGCTGGAATTTCAATGGAATATCAGATGTGCACAGAGCTGCACATCTTTAAAGGCGGTTCTGTGACGGCTGGCGGTATCGGGATGAAGTCCTACACCCCATTGCGAGACTCTACGCTGCAGCAGTTGGTCCTGATTTCCTCCTTATGGACGATAATACCCGTCCCTAATATCTCTGTACGTTTACCTCCTCCAGTCAGTCTCAGAGAGTTGGAAACTGCCTTATTGAAGGAATGGCCATTGCTCGCATCTGCGAAGGTTGATCACCTCATTGAAAGCATGGGAAATCGTTGTAAAGGTCCGGGGTGGTCACATACCACATTAATGTAAGTTTTGTTTGGTTTGTTTGCCTTTAAACATCATTTTGTTAATGACCCAAATGTGACGTCATCATATAACTTACGAAAAGTAAATATTTTTTTTCATCTTTGTACATAATTCTTATTTTCTTTGATGCATAAACATATTTGCTACCTTCATGTACAATTTTGACTTAATCAAATATTTACTTTTTCATTTTGTTGATTTTACCATCCGTGCTTAACTTTTGGAAGCCAGTGTATATTTATAATCTGAACCATATTTCCTACAAAACAAGAAAAATAACTACATTTTTATTTATTAGGTTAGGAGATATTAGCGTCCAAAGTGCTTACATTTTTGTAATGCTCCATTTCCCGCAACAGGAACTCCAAGCATAGATGTTATTGACACCAAAAACTGATGCCTGAAAAACTATTTTCTTATATTTTGGCGGTCACTATAATCGGTATTCTAATTATAATGCAAATACATTTTTTTAAAGTCAAATTTAAATGTGCTGAGCAAGTGCCAGTTGACAGTGTTTTATGAAAGTCATATTAAAGAGATATATGTCTTTCAGAACACAAAGTTTTATCCACAATACATATATTTTTACAGGGCATATTCTGAACTTAAGCAGGTACAGTTTACATTGAAGCATACTATTTTTGCGAAACTTATCTATATTTAATTTATTCTTATTTCGTATGTTATTTGGTTAACGAGGCATTTAACCGTGGCGAAAATGTATATTTTAAATATAAATAAACTCTGTCGTAAAAGAAATATATGCACCCATAAAAAAAATTGAGCTATAGCCGCGGAACTCGGCATGCAAACATCATTTTAAAAGCTGTGCAAATGATCAAATTGTCAGCACTAATAATGTTATAGGAGTCATGCAACGCGCATGAAAACGACGCATCGTACAGCATTTAAAATGACCGGTGATCTCACTCATGGGCAACTGGAATTGGATTTTCCGCTTTGATACTGCAATTTGTGTACAAAAATGCCTACTCGACGGTACAACGAACAATTGTCGGATTAAAAGCATCATAAGCCTAATTGACGCGGTTTGGTCTATCACGTGTTTTAGTTGCTATTTTGATCGGAGTGATACGCTAATTGCTCGGTGTTGCCAACAGTGGATCAGAGAAGACATATGCAAGCATCGCCCGGCCACTCAACTAGCTGCTCATACCCTAGGGTGAGTCGGGTGGTCTGGGTCTTTCACATGCAACTATTGCAGAGGCTCAGAATGCCCCAGACAGACAACTGCTCGAGAAGAAATTGCAATCAGTAGAGGAGCCACGTCTACACCAATCGCATCGCTCTTCACCATCAGCCATTTGCCATCCTTTATGCAACCTGTATCAAGGACGATTGGAGACGATTGACAGAAAGTGGCATAAGGTGTCGATGTCCATTAAGGCACCTACCACTGACTCCTCAACATAGGCAGAGCTATCGGGATTGGTGCCGAGCTCAGTCAGCCTGGACAGTGTCCGATTGGAGGCATTTGGCCTTTAGCGACGAATCCCGCTTCTCTCTCAGTGCTGATAACCGCTGCATACGTGTGGAAGATCCAGACCACCCGACTCACCCTAAGGTATGAGCAGCAGGATGAGTGACCGCGCTGCATATGTGTGGAGGAGGACTGACCAGCGTTCGAATCCCGCATTTGTTGCCGATCAGTACACGGTCATCACACGTAGTGTGACAGTCGGGAGAGCCATGTCGTGGGACAGCTGATTTCCTCCAGCTGTACTATAAAGCCAATCTGACTTCTCGCTTGTATGTCAACGACATTCTGCAGCTGATTATTCAGTCTATGCTGTAAAACTACCCAGATTCAATGTACCAACAAGACAACGCTCGACCCTATACTGCACAATTTTCTCAACAACGTCTTCGAGGATTTAATACCCTCCCATTGCCATCCAGATCCCTAGATCTATCACCAATAGATCACGTCTCGGATATGCTGGAACAGGCAATTGCAATCTTCTCAGAAAATCCCTGAATTAGCTGACTAGTTGCAGCGTCTTTGGCAGAATCTTCAGCAAAGGGACAAAAGTAACTTAATTGATTCTATGTCGAACTGAATATCAGCTTGTATAGCTGCCAAGGGAGGATTTAGCACTTACTGCAAAAATAAATGTCATCTTGTTGCCACCATTTTTTAATAAAACTTTTTTTTTGTGCTCCAAAATTCTAATCATTTTTGCATATCTCCTCAAACGATACATACGTGCCGAAGTTTCACGGCTGTAGCTCAATTTCTTATGGGTGCATACATTTTTTTTTCAACAGAGCGTACAGGAACAATAGAAACACTTTATCCAAGTTTTGAATATCTGTGTTGAAACATTCCAATATCCAGCACGAAATTATTGCATTTAGTTTTGCTTTAAAAATACACGAACATGTGGAAACTAATCACCAATTTCGAGTCATATTCTTCGATGTCTTTGCAAAATACGAGCTTAACATCTTCAATTAGACTTTTAATGATCTTTGACAATTTAAACGTCTTTCGTCATAAATTTAAGCGTGATATAGGTATTAATAAGCCAACCTTATAACAAGAATATTCTCTAAGTAAAACTTCCTCAACAACGTAGTTAAAGGTTTATATATCACGAAATGACTTAAACAAAATAGAAATGGCCATCTTGTCTTCTGGCCTAGAAAAATTTAATGTCGCAAAGGACTTACATGCATGTGGTTATAATTTATAGGAAAAATTATGGTTATTGAGGTATTGATTTTTTATTAGTGTTTTTTTTAATAACGCATTTGAAGGTGGGGCAAGCTATTCTATTGTGATGGCTGCACAATTGCATGGGAGTGATTTATTTATTTAATAATTTTTTTTTCTCTTGTGAATGAACAGAAAGTTCAGTGTTCGCGAAATATAATTTAGTGTTCTTTTTAATTTTGTTGCTTTGTTTAATAACGCATTTGCTTTTATATAATTTTTTATATATTTTCTTAAAAATTTGCACTTTATGAATTTATTTCAGATATAGCAGTAGTGGTACAGCAACCACATTTCTGAAAGATCGTCAACATATGTACATTTTTTTTTAAAATTCGGCTGTAAATGAAAATTTATAAATAAGATTTAAGCCCCATTTACATTTTGAATATTTTTAAATAAAGCATTTTGTTATATAGCGAGTTCAGTTGTTAATTATCTGTTATGTATATATTTTAGCAATTATGTTAATGGTAAGTTATAGCAAAATATAACATTTCGTTTTTCAAATATGAGTCGTCTTCTTTAGGTGGATCCATTATATGTACACCGGAAATTTAATATGTTCACTACTGGTACCTAAAGAAAATTAAAGCTTTTAATTTTTTATAAAAATTTGAACATTTTTTTGTAATTTGATGAGATAATTATGATGAGTTTAAACAATAATAAAAAAATATATTTATGCTAGAATTTTCTAAAGTTGAAATGATATTTGATTGAATGCCCTTAAATGGCCCACTACTGGTATACTTACCTTATATTTAATTTTATCTCATGTCGTATGCCATTAGGTCGACCATTTAACCTTGACGAAAGAGGATAGTTTAAATATAAATACATAAGAGTAACAAAAAAAAACTACTTCCAAGTTTTGCATTTATTTCGTAGATATGTCTGCGTTGAAATATTTCAATGCCAAGCACGAAATTATAATATTTAGGTTTGCTTTAAAAATACACGAACAAGTATTAACAAATCACCAATTCTGAGTCACATTCTTCAATGTCATTGAAAAATACGAGCTTTATATCTTCAATTATACTTTTAATGATCTTTGACATTTCAAACGCCTTTGGTCATAAAAAAAAATAATTCAACGTGATGTTTGTACTAAAGAGCTAACCTTATAACAGAATGTTCTCTAAGTAAAACTTCCTTAACTACGTAGTTAAAGGTTTTATATCTGACGGATTGTTTAAACTCAAATAAAATAGAAAATGTCATATTGTCTTCTGGATTAGAAAATTTTAATGGAGCGAAGGACTCGCACGCAGGTGATTTTCTTTTATGGAGAAATTATGGTTGAGGTATTGATATTTTTATTACAGTCTTTTATTTAATAAAGCATTTGGCAGTTTGGAGAAGCTATTCCACTGTGATGACTGTCCAGTTGCATGCGAGTTATTTATTTATTTTTAAATCAACAGAAAATTGCAAATCAATTTAACTAAAGCTGAAAGTTGCGAGGAATATTATAGTCCAAAGATGCGCAACGAAGCACGCGACACATATTTTAGTGCTTGCTCTTCATGGGACAGTAAAATGATGCTGGAGAACACGCAAAATAATATTTAAAAAAATTCTGAGATTTCATAGATTTCATTTTTTGTTGTATTAAATTTTAGTCTCCTGATAAGTAATAAAATTAAATGTAAGAGATCTCGAAATACTACCCGTATAATATATATTTTTTAATTTAACTCTTTAATTTTTTATAATTTTTACTTACAAGGGAAGGCTTTGCATTAGTTTTCTCGGATTGCAATCTTTCATGTCCTATCTTGTAAAGGATCATGAATAATGATAAAACTCCACGACTTTCATCTGTTAAATGATAGGGGGCGCCAAAATAACAATCTGGAGTTGTCATGCACAGCGCCTAGGAAATTCATTTTGTATACGTGTTGCATGCTTGTAGCACGTCAATTTTGTTGTTATAAATTGAGGGGGGGCGGAGGAGGGGGGGGGGGAGCTACATAAAAATGGTTCTGATATGGGTAACTCCAGTTCAGCTACACTCCAGTTAATATATTTTACAGACAAAGTCTACTTACGTGATCTGAAAGGTAAATTATTATGTAGCTCCTGTTAGTTTTTTTAAATTCTAATACTTTCTTTAGTGACATTGAAAGGCTTTAAAAAATAATTACAAAACAAACATTTTCACAGAATTAAGTTTTCTTTTACATCGAGCGCCTAGTAGGGCTCACATGCAGACAAGTCTACTAATTAATTAGTAATTTATTTAATAGTCCGTTTGGTACGACCCGTTTGGTAAAATATATTTAGCTAGTACACCGCTCACAACAGAAATCTCAACACCATGAAGAAATTTATGTATCCTTATGAAATTTACATAATATAATTGTAATATGCAGGTGTGCAAATGATCAAAAAATCATACCAGGAAAAAGAAAGCATGGAATTTTATTGACGTTAGATCCATATGGAATAGGCTCGCCGCGAGCGACTATGCAGGATTGAATACGATGAGGTATCCCATCAATGAGATGGTCAATGGTGTGCTGAGGGATGGCATTCCACACAGCATACAATTGGGCTCGTAACTGAACATAGTTTGCTGGAATTGGAAGTTCCCTTAATCGGAGATCCATGATGTCCCAGATATGCTGAATTAGCGACAAATGCAGAGAATATGCTAGCCAAGGCAGGATATCAGAACCTTGTAGACTATTCATAGTTACCCGTGCAGTATGTGACCTGGCATTATCCTGCTGAAAAAACAGTCCAGGCCTGGTGGACAGATATGGCTGTACCACAGGTTTTACAATGTGAGAGACGTATCGTTGCGCCGTGATACTGCCAGAAACGTGGATCAAAGGTGTTCGTCCATCAAATGTTATACCACCCCAAACTATGGTACCACTTAGGGGGGCTGTGTGGTGACTGATAGAGAAATCTTCCTGGTGGTGGTGAAAGCGCCGCTATACGCAAGTACGGCCATCTGCCATGCCAAAACAGAATCGTGATTCATCCGTAAATAGAATGTTTCGCCATTCTATCGACCAATTGCGTCTCATTTGACACCATTGAAGGCGACGCAATGGGTGAAGACGTTGAAACGGTAGGTGTCGAAAAGGCCGTCTACCTTGGAGTCCTGCGTCATGCAAACATATTCGAATTGTTTACGTCGAAACCACGTTGCCTGTAGTGTGGGATAAATGCCGTTGTAACACGGTTACTGTGGTAAACGACTGCCGCGCAACGCTTCTCAGAAGCATACGATCTTCACGTGGTGTGCTACACCTGGAAACACCACTACCTGATCTTCGTGTCGTTTCGTTGTCTCTCACGAACCTTAAAACACCGTTGAGCTGTGTTCACTTCACGACCCAATAGTTCAACGATACTTCAAAGGCTCGATACACCCTCTCGTAAAACAATGATTTGTTGCCGTTCCGTTGACGACAACTGAACGTATGCGGTACGTCGACGTACTCTTGGCATGCTGTGATGATTTTTACAACCTGAAAGCAATGACGCTACAATTTAGCTGTGATATCGTTGCTCCTTGACCTGACGCCTTTATGCTGCTCGGTGTTACGTCACTATGCTTAACGAAACTGTGATCATTTGCATATCTCGCCTTGCTGTTTCAATTGCCTGATTTACATAAAGCTACACTTACAGTTTTATGGTGTTGCGATTTCATTTGTGAGCAGTGTACATACCTTGTGTATATGTTGCTTGGATAATGTTAATACTATTGCCTGTCAGTGTCACCCCATTTTCGCAAACTTATTTCATTTCCTCCGGTTTGTGTAGCATTTTTAAACTTGGCTTAAATAAAGCCCCCCTCGTGGTCTCTGTGCGTATTTGATTGGGCGTCGCTTGCCAATCGTTATTGATATCGTCGTTTCGGGTTCGACCCTTGATGTGGGCTAAAACTCTTCCAGATTTTCTGTCTCCGTTGCCTGTGTGTCTCCGTTGCCTGTTTTGTCTCCGTTACCAATGTTGGCTGAAGAAATAATCTGCGGTTATTGGTTCTACTTATTTCGATTTACTGGGACCTTATTTGGGCCAGCTTTCTGGATTCATGGATGTTTTAGATGAACAAATAAATAATTATAGTTTAACGAAATCATTTATTTTATAAAATATATTTTAAAAAATAATATCGATATTTATTGGTGATACACAAAATATTTCTCTTTTAATTTTTGCAATCTCATACTCTTTGGAGAGATAAAATGTCATCAATTTTGGGCTTCACTAAAAATGATATTTGTCAAAACAATTTACTTGTTCTCAATCGGGCTATAACTTTAAAAGGAGATTTACACATGAAATGACATAATTGAGGCCAATATTAAATATATACCGAAAAGTTAGTAAATTTTCCGTATTTTCCCTTGATCATTTTAGCACATGCGGAAACAGTGATTGGGAATTAGACCCTATGCTTAAAAATTTAACCCCTCTCCCTCTTTCATATTTATTGCAAATAAACACTATTTCAATGCTCCAACAAAACCCTGAATGCTAAAAATAGGAGTGGACAAATGTGGGCATGGCCATATAATATAAGCATGTACCCGGCTATTCACAATTAAATGTAGATATTTCTTAAATAATAATTATTTTCTATGAGCTAATTGATCACAATTGTCAGGATTTTCGATTTATTTAATTTCTTATTGCCGTGATTCTTGTCAAGGTTCGTATATACAAAAGTAAAATTTTAATTCAGTTTACCTCGGTTTTATTTTAAATATCATATCAATCCGTGTCTTTATGTTGCATTTCATTCGCTTGGAACTTGTGTGGACTAGGGTGAGTTTTAAGGTCTATTTTTAAGTTTTTATTATAAGTGCGCAAAATGGATTGAATGTGCTATAAAAAATGTAAGACAAATTATTCTGAACAATTTATCTTACTCTGAGATAAATAATTCAGAAAGCAACGGTCTCTGACTTTTGAACATTACTGTTATCCGTTTCAGCTCTCTCAGCTGCTATGATCCTTCCCACTAGTATTAATGAAAAGTTTTCCGAGCAGAATCGTTAATTGTGCAAAATTCAGAAACAAAGTATTGATGTAAAGTAGTATAACACAGTAAAATATCTGGAGTGGAGGGTTTCATTCGATCTTCTCAAGCATCCATATTTTATAGAGATCACATAGACTTCGATTAGGATAAATATCAGAATGAGAAAAATGGCATCTTTAACTTTCGTTCTCAAGCACTTTATTTCAAAACTGATGGTGACAGGTCACATAGACAAGTCAATCCAATGGTTTAGTTGCATTCATGATTTGTGTTAATGAATATAATTTTAATGCTCATAATGATGTCTAGGTTGTAATTTTCCCACGTAAATAACAATTCAGTGATAAATGATAATAGACTCCTGGTAAAATGAATTTTCCAGAAACTATCAATGCTTATCCATAGATAATTCTTAAATTTCGAATAATGTTTGCACTAGTATTAAAATTAAAATATTTTTTCCAGGTCTATTTGTTTATTTAATTTATCTAAATATAAAATGTTATGTGGATAGGTGTATTGTGTTTCTTTATAACCTAGTAAAAACCTTTGATAACACAGCATAACCTAGAATAAATCTATGATAACAAGACTTGGAATAAACCTTAGATAACCTAACATGACTTTCAATAAAACGAATTTAACCTGATCTAAAATAAACTTTTGATAATCTAACATGGCCTAGAATAAACCATTGATAACCTAACAAGATCTAGAATGAACTTAATAACCTAACATGACCTTGTATAAACCTAATTGATTATCTGAAATTGGTAACTTAGTATTTCTTTATAAAAGATTCAATTCATAATTTCTGTTTCAATCAATACTATTTTATATCGTATTTACAAAATATACTTATTTTCTCATACTAAAAACCTATACTAAATATTTCTATAGTTTTAATAATTAATAGTTTTATTATTTTTATAACTTTTATTATTGACTTTTTTATAGTTATTTTTATAGTTTAAATATTTTTATATTTAATTTCTCATACTAAAAATCTATACTAAATATTTTTATAGTTTTAATAATTAAAAATTATAAAAACAATTAAACTATTATCATTTAATTTTTCTATAATTATTTTTATATTTATTTTCTTATACTAAAATACTTTTTTCGTGTATCTGACAGATACATGCTACCGAAATGTTTGGAATTCTACTGCCCACGCAAGGGGATGATCTTGAGCTGTGTCAGATTTACTGGTATGGTCACATGTTGCACAAGAATATCCCTGAAGCGGGTTTCTTTCCATAAATACAGTGCAGCAGAAAATCATTTCATGTTTCCATATCTATCGCTGAAATGCACGATCCGATTGCTTTGCTTTTTTTGACAGTTATATTATGTTCTTGAAGTTAAATTTGGAATGATTAGGTTGTACTCAAAGCTTCATAAACGTTAATAAAAAAAAAATCTGATGTGGGCAACACATGACTTTCCTTATATAATGCAATGAATTTACTACTTTTACAGTAAAAAAATAGGTTTTTCTTATAGTAGATACTAATATTCTTTCCAAGATATTGAATTTTCGACAATTAGTCATCATTTTCATTAATTTAGCGTCATTTTTGTCTATTTGGCGAGATTTTCGTTAATTTGGCAACATTTCAAAAAGTCGCCAAGTTGGCGACATTCCGCCAAATTCGTCGCCAAAATCTCGCCAAGCGTTATGGACGAAGAAATAAGTTGTTCTTACAGCAGATAAATGACTATTGGCGTTCAAATACAAAAGTATTACTCAAAGTATCTTTTTTCATGAATGGAACGAGATAGATACACAAGAATGATGTCACCCAATTTATCGCATGGTATTACATATGAAAAGTGAACATCTTTCTCAATAGGAAATATATTTTTTTTCATTTTATATGACATTTTAATAATTTTTTTGAAAAATGCGCAATATCTAGAGAACGGGTTCATGTTAGCGTTCTAAAATTTATGTCAATCGTTTTCTAATGAAAAATTACATAAGAAATATATATTTGCGTAACTTTATTAGTGGTTTAGATTTTTTGACGATTTTTTCAAAATTTTATTCGAAAATTTAGGGGGGTTCTGAACATTCGATTACGTATAAAAACAATAGGCTTCCAGTGTTTACGGATTGTGATTTTTGTACCAAATTTGGTTCGAATCGGTCCATTCGTTCGTCAGTTATCTTCTCCACAGGCTCACTGACACACGCACACACACACACACACACACACACATACACACACACATACACACACACACACACACACACACACACATACACACACACACACATACACACACACACACACAGACATCACTTCAAAAATGTTTGATTCGTGATCAGGGATGCTTGAAACGTGCTCTCCCGTCGAAAACTCGATTTCGAATTTTCGACCCCGTCACAATACGTTCCTTATACATTATGTATATAAGGAAAGTAATTAGATCTAAGCTACTTTAAAGCTTTATATATTGTCTATAAAATATAATTGATGTCGGGAATGAAGAATTAGAAAGCGGTGATATTGATGATACAGCTGGTAAAATTGAAATTAACAGAAACACATAAAATTAAGAAATGCACGTAAATAGCCCATGGTAATATATTATTCTTTTTTAAATAAAGTGGTTATAAATTGAGCAACCAAAATTAAATAGAAACAAGAAAGATTAATCATGCATAAAGCATTGATTATGTCCCATGGGGTTCAATGTATTTAATTTTTCAAAGCGTGTGAAATCCAAAATTATTTGAAAGATATTGTTCCTTTTCATTACCAGATATCACACAGACCGTCCCAATACTAAAATTTCTTCTCGATAAAGTCATTTTTATGGCATGTATCGTGCGAACGGACAGACAAACAGAATGACCAAAGTCATAAACACTTTTCAACTATGTTGGAAATTGTTAAAAAAAAAGTTGTAAATAGTGGTAAAAACAGTGGTTCAAAAAGTTATTGCTTATGAAGTTACAAGCTTTATTTGGAAAATGCACAAATTGTTTGTAAAATAAGATCCTCTGATAAAGTTGTACTTTCTGAATCAGATATGACGAAAATTAATTGTATATGATATATGATTAGAATTTCATTATTAAAATTTGATCTCTTTTATTATTTGTAGTACTTGGTATTTTAATGAAAAAAATTCTTGATTTACAAAACAAGACTTTTAATTTTGATACTTTAATCAAGATTTGTAACCAAGATTATTTTTAATAAGAAAGATCAATCATGCTTAAAGCATTGATAATGAAACACTTTCCAACTTCAATGCAATTTTATTTAAGCAAGTCTAAAATGCAATACATTCCTCGGTAATATTTTAAAACTTATCACAATACTGCATTAATTTATTATATTTGAAAACTTAATCCTTCATCGAAAAAAATGAACTTCATTCAAATGACGGCATTGAAATATAAATTGCCTAGTTTAAACATCTCTAAAATGCGATACATTCCACGGAAATATTTTTAAAACTATCATAATACTATGATAATTTATTTTATTTGAAAACTTCATCGAAAACAACTGAAATTAATTCAAATGACGTCATAGAAAAAATAACACGCCTGGATCTCTCTATAAAAACAGCATTTCATTCATAACATTTTCCGATCCATTTCATTCATCACAATACTATAAAAATCTGATGTGGGCAACACATGACTTTCCTTATATAACGTAATGAATTTACCACTTTTACAGTAAAATAAATAGATTTTTCTTATAGTAGTTACTAATATTCTTTCCAAGATATTGAATTTTCGACAATTAGTCGTCATTTCATTGATTTAGCGTCATTTTTATCCATTTGGCGAGATTTTCGTTAATTTGTCAACATTTCAAAAAGTCGCCAAGTTGGCGACATTCCGCCAAAATCTCGCCAAGCATAATGGACAAAGAAATAAGTTATTCTTAGAGCAGATAAATGAATATTGGCGTTCAAATACAAAAGTATTACTCAAAATATATTTTTCATGAATGGAACGAGCTAGATCCACGAGAATGATGTCATCCAATATATCGCATGGTATTACTGAAAAGTGAACATGTCTCTCAAGAGGAAATATTTTTTTTTATTTTATATGACTATCTGATAATTTTTTTGAAAAATGTGCAATATCTCGAGAACGGTTCATGTTAGCGTTCTAAAATTTATGTCAATCGTTTTCTAATGAAAAATTACATAAGAAATGTCTATATGCGTAACTTTATTAGTGGTTTTGATGTTCTGACTATTTTTTCCAAATTTCATTTGAAAATTTAGGGGTGTTCTTAACATTCGATTGTGTATAAAAACAATAGGCGTCCAGTGTTTACGGATTGTGATTTTTGTACCAAATTTGGATCGAATCGGTCCATTCGTTCGTCAGTTATCGTCTCCACAGACTCACTGACACACACACACACACACACACACACATACTTTCACACACACACACACACACACACACACACACACAGACATCACTTCAAAAATGTTTGATTCGTGATCAGGGATGCTTGAAACGTGCTCTCCCGTCGAAAACTCAATTTCGTATTTTCGACCCCGTCACAATACTTTCCTTATACATTTATTTATTTTTTATTTATTTATTTATTTTATTTTATTTTATTTATTTATTTATTACAAAGACTGCAAGCAACAGGACGTAGTCCCAGTTACAGCATGCAGGAGCAAAACTACATTCAAAATACCATGACATACATTAAAAAAAGTTAAAATACATTAAAAAGTTAAAACATTAAAATTAAAAAAAGCACTTTACAAGAATACATGTAATAAAACACAAGATGTTCACAACAAATGCTCTTTAAAATCCTTCTCAGAAGAATAAAAAATATCAAGATAATCAGGGAAACCATTATATAATTTAGAAAAGCAATTTATAGCACAATTATTGCCAATACTCGACCCAAACTTCCTAATGGCAAATAAATTCAAGCTTCTAGTTCTATACTGTGGGACATGAAAACCAATCCCACCCAAGACATGGGAACAGTCAACTCGGCCACGAAACAAACCCCTGAAAAAAGAACACAGAATAAAATCCCTTCTTCTCTGTAAGCTTACAACACCAAACAAACCACGCAAAAAAGCAGAAGACAAAAAAGCATAACAACTAATGCCAGTTTTCCTAAAATAAAGGTATCTTAAGAAACTATTCTGGATGACCTCAATCCTTCTAGAGTGAACGGCCTGAAAAGGCCTCCAAACCACAGACGCATACTCCAGCCCAGACCTGACCAAGGCATTGAAAAGAACTATTCTGGAATCCTCATTTACAAAATCATGCGTAATCCTCCTGATGTAGCCTAGATTTCTGTATGATTTAGCACAAATATTGGAGACATGTGTGGAAAAAGAAAAATCAGATGTATACGTAACCCCAAGATCAGCAATAGAAAACCTTCTAGTCAAAACAGAGTTGCTAATAGCATACGAAAATAAAATAGGCACTTTTTTACGAGTAAACGACACCACACTACATTTACTGATATTGAGATGCAAACGATTTTTGGCACACCAATCAGAAAGGACAAGCAGCTCCGACTGAATATTATTACACGAAACAGCATCAAAAATAGGACACAAAATCTTCAGATCGTCTGCATAAAAAAGGCAATTTCCAAAACAATCAGCAAGATCATTAATAAAGACAATAAATAAAAGGGGACCAAGAATAGAGCCCTGGGGCACACCAGATGTAGCCGAAAAGCTCCTACTCGATGACGAACCAAAATTTACACATGAAAACCTAGAACCCAAATATAACTTCAACAACATAACCAAATTAGGACAGAACCCAATACTATTCAATTTATGTATCAGAATACCGTGATCAACCGAATCAAAAGCTTTCGCAAAATCCGTGTAAACAACATCTAATTGACCCCCAGCATCAATGGCATCAATTACATACGAATTAAAACAAAGAAGATTTGTAACAGTTGACCTGCCTCTCATGAAACCATGCTGATTGACAGAAATAAACGACCTAACTTGTCTATATATATATCTATGCAACACAAACTCAAAAACCTTGGCAAAAGGAGAAATAATGGAGATGGGCCTATAGTTATCAATACGACATTTGTCACCTTTTTTAAAAATAGGAACAATTCTCGATCTCTTCCATTCCTCTGGAAAAACATTACACCTGATGGACAGGTTAAACATAATGAGTAAAGGATATACAAGATATTCAGAACACGCCTTAATAATATAAGCAGGAATATTGTCTAAACCCAACGAGCCAGAACCCTTAAGACCATTAATGCCATCAGAAACATCATTCAAAGTAACAAGACCAACACTCACAACACCAGAGATATCCGAATTGTAATGCCCATCCGGAAACGAATCAGCATCGAACGGTGTACTGACAATGTAATTAGCACAAAAAAAATCAGCGAAAGCATTAGCAATGGATTTATCAGTGGAATACAAAGTATTATTCAAATTCATAGTTTTGCACACAGTCTTATCTTTAGATTTACTATAGGACCAAAAACGCTTAGGATTGCTTTTAATAGACAATTCAACCAACCTAACATAAGATTTATAATCACTATTAATATCAGACTTAATCTTAGCTCTAAGCACTTTATACTGAATAAGGTCATAAGTCAAACCTCGCTGTCTATATTTTTCACGAAACCTGTTCTTCAGCCTGATATTCCGTATAGTACCACGACCAAACCAGGGAGGGTAGTCACTGACTCTAGCAACCGTCTTAGGAATACATGTATCAAAAATTTGAAAAAGATGAAGATAAAAAGCACTAACCACATAGTCAATATTATTAGACCAATTCAAGAAATTCCAATCAACATTACTCAATTTTTTATACAAGAGTTCAAAATCAGCCTTTTTAAAATCATATCGTACACAATCAGAAAGAGGCCTCCCCGTCACCTTGACTCTTGGAGTCTTAGTATAATTAAGAGTTATAATGATAGAGGGATGATGTATATCCTCAGGAAGCAAAATATCCTCAACACTAGCCCGTTTAATACTTAAAATACGTTCATCATATCTAGAGATAACCAGATCCAAAGCTCTGTCATTGATATTCAACACCTTGTTCAGTTGATTCATCTCATACAGGTTTAAAAAATTCATAAGTAACATTTCAGTATTCGTGTGATTAACTTCATTAGACATGACACAGGGCCAGACAATACCAGGTAGGTTAAAATCACCAACTATAATAATGTCATGATTAAAGCAACCAAAATCAGCTTCAAACAGATTGAAAAATTTGTCATAGGCAATAAAATCAGAAGCAGGTTTAATATATACTACACATAAAAACAAATATTTACCAACAGCTAGATCAATTTTAATCCACACCGATTCCCCCTGATCATCACCCATGGATAACTCTTTGAAATAAATATTAGACTTGAGTGCAATCAGCACCCCACCTCCACGTAAATCCCGATTATCCATATTTGACCTATCTCTACGTATAACAGTGTACCGGCCATCAAAAAGTTCAGAGTTTTTTATACTTTCACAAAGCCAAGTCTCAGTAAAACAGATTATATCATAGTCTTGGGCCAACGTAGATAAGAACACTTTGTTAGTTTTTGTCCGAAGACCCCTAACATTCTGGTAATACATCTTAATGTCCCGGATTGAAGAACATCCATCCTTGACCACTGGCCCAATATGTAGTCAATTCACATCATTATCCTCGAGGCCATCCGTCACACCCTCCCGGAAAACTTGTTTATCATTTAATTTGCCAAAAAATTTAGTTATAAAACAACCTTCTGGCCAAATATCACCCTTTAATAACTTCGCCATGTCATGTTCAAGGACCTCAATATGAAAAGAGGAGTATGAGTTAAACCTAGTAACAAGTCTGGTACATGTAAAACTATCAATAAGGCAGATCTTTAAATGGGATTCGATATCAGACGCCCTCGTATCAGGACTCAACCTTGACAGAAAAACCGCTCCCATTCTGGGGCGTTTCTGAGCCGCCACTAACTTTGAACTTCTACATGATCCATTTACAATAGTCTTTATTTTCGGCTCAGCACTATATCCCTTAGAGTAGTCATTGACTATCCCCACAGAACCAGATCCCACATTATTCAAAATCCCATCACTGTTTGCATGCATATGATCAATACCAGCTCGATTTCGAATTCGACGCAAATTTGGCCATTGTTCCTTATCTCTGATGTTCATTTCAACTCCATCATCAACACTTACCTTCAAGCATTCGCCCATACTATTACTTTGAACAGAATCCAAACGTTGATCAATTTCCTTCGAAACGATCCCACTCTGTTTCAGATCACTGCCACTTGCCCTGTTCCTTATGAAACCATTTCTTGCATTACTATCCGAGTATACTTTATCTTCAATGCTGACCATTCTCCTAAGCAGGTCAGTATGATTATCCTGCACTTTTCTATTAAGTAGTTCAACCAGTGCTACAATTCTATCCGAGAAATCCAAGTTATTATCGGAACTGCTCTTACGCTCACCAGTTTTATCACCTACATCCAATGCCTGCTCAAAAATATCTATCACCTTCTCTCTGTTGCACTCAAAACTGGCCCTATCCTGCTTGGAGGCCGATTTTCTTTCACAAACAGATAAAAATATCACATTTAAGTTATTGATACACTCAGAAAATGTTCTGCGCAACACAGATCCAACATCTTCCGACGTTGAAACATCAAAATTCGCCATTTCAGATCAAACACAAATTCACCGAATTCTTCCTAACTAATCGATTATAATACTCAATATAATACTAAAACACTTAAATACTATTTATTAAAACACTTTACTTTAAAACCTCAAAATAAAAGAACTTGAGACCAGAGCACAAAAATGACCAACCTTCATAATCGCCCTCTGTATTATGTATTATAGGCATTATGTATATAAGGAACATTATGTATATAAGGAAAGTAATAGGATTTTCTTATAGTAGATACTAATATTCTTTCCAAGATATTGAATTTTCGACAATTAGTCGTCATTTTCATTGATTTAGCATCATTTTTATCCATTTGGCGAGATTTTCATTTATTTGGCAACATTACAAAAAAGTCGCCAAGTTGGCGACATTCCGCCAAATTCGTCGCCAAAATCTCGCCAAGCGTTATGCACTAAGAAAAAGGTTATTCTTACAGCAGATAAATGACTATTGGCGTTCTAATACAAAAGTATTATTCAAAGTATATTTTTTCATGAATGGAACGAGCTAGATCCACGAGAATGATGTCACTCAATTTATCGCATGGTATTACATATGAAAAGTGAACATGTTTCTCAATAGGATTTTTTTTTTTTTTTATGTGACTTTTTCATAATTTTTTTGAAAAATGTACAATATCTCGAGAACGGTTCATGTTAGCGTTCTAAAATTTATGCCAATCATTTTCTAATGAAAAATTTCATAAGAAATGTCTATTTGCGTAACGTTATTAGCGGTTTTGATTTTTTAACGATTTTTTCAAAGTTTCATTTGAAAATTTAGGGGGGTTCTGGACATTCGATCACGTATAAAAACAATAGGCTTCCAGTGTTTACGGTTTGTGATTTTTGTACCAAATTTGGTTCGAATCGGTCCATTCGTTCGTCAATTATCGTCTCCACAGACTCACTGACACACACACATACTTTCACACACACACACACACACACACACACACACATACACACACACAGACATCACTTCAAAAATGTTTGATTCGTGATCAGGGATGCTTGAAACGTGCTCTCCCACCGAAAACTCGAATTCGAATTTTCGACCCCGTCCCAATACTTTCCTTATACATTATGTATATAAGGAAAGTAATAATTTATTTTATTTAAGAATTGAGACCATGGAGCTACAAGTAATTAAACTCTATGTTTAAAACTTCATGGAAAAAAATCGTCCTTCTCTTTGTAAAATCAATGAATATTTCATTTATATCAGCTATGCAGACTCCATGAACTAAATAATTTTATGTTAAAGAAATACAGTAAATCTAATACAACTTTTGCTGTTTACATTTTACATAAGTGAAAAATAGGCTTCGTTGTAGAAATAATCAAATTTGGATGAGTATTTAAACTCAAATATATTGTAATTGCGTTGTTTCAGATGCAGAGAATTTAAGCAAAAAAAATCTGATGTGGGCAACACATGACTTTCCTTATATGATGTAATGAATTTACTACTTTTACAGTAAAAAAATAGGTTTTTCTTATAGTAGATACTAATATTCTTTCCAAGATATTGATTTTTCGACAATTAGTCGTCATTTTCATTGATTTAGCATCATTTTTATCCATTTGGCGAGATTTTCATTAATTTGGCAACATTTCAAAAAAGTCGCCAAGTTGGCGACATTCCGCCAAATTCGTCGCCAAAATCTCGCCAAGCGTTATGCACTAAGAAAAAAGTTATTCTTACAACAGATAAATGACTATTGGCGTTCAAATACAAAAGTATTATTCAAAGTATATTTTTTCATGAATGGAACGAGCTAGATCCACGAGAATGATGTCACTCTATTTATCGCATGGTATTACATATGAAAAGTGAACATGTTTCTCAATAGGAATTTTTTTTTTTTTATGCGACTTTTTCATAATTTTTTTGAAAAATGTACAATATCTCGAGAACGGTTCATATTATCGTTCTAAAATTTATGCCAATCGTTTTCTAATGAAAAATTACATAAGAAATGTCTATTTGCGTAACTTTATTAGCGGTTTTGATTTTTTGACGATTTTTTCAAAATTTCATTCGAAAATTTAGGGGGGTTCTGAACATTCGATTACGTATAAAAACAATAGACTTCCAGTGTTTACGGATTGTGATTTTTGTACCATATTTGGTTCGAATTGGTCCATTCGTTCGTCAGTTATCGTCTCCACAGACTCACTGACACACACACACACACACACACACACACACACACACACACACACACACACACACACACACACACACACACACACACATACACACACACACACACACACACACACACACACAGACATCACTTCAAAAATGTTTGATTCGTGATCAGGGATACTTGAAACGTGCTCTCCCGTCGAAAACTCGAATTCGAATTTTCGACCCCGTCACAATACTTTCCTTATACATTATGTATATAAGGAAAGTAATAAAGTGGTTTTAGGACGGATACAACACTCAATATGAATTAAAAAGAACTTTAAAAATCACGATTTTGAGACGAGATGGATGCCATATATCATTTTGAAGTGGGTCACGTGATCTTTTCGTATCATGGTCACATGATCGCTTCATATAAGAGGTGTTATTATTATTTTAATTTTTATTTAAAAAAGTACTGAATATATTTCGCTGAATTTCTTTTTATATATTTTATGGAACAATTTGAATATTACCTAAAATTTTTGAAGCAATTTGTGAATTTTAAATCCGCTTAAAATTTTTTGAAAAATTAGGTCCCATAGGGCTCAATGTATTTCATTTTTTCAACCCGGGTTCAATCCAAAACTATTTCGGTGATATTATTCATTTATATTCCCATAGGTCCTACAGACCGTCTGAACAACATGCTAAAATTTCATTTTGATTAAGTCATTTTTACGGCAGTTATTGTGCTAAAGGACAGGCAGACACACAGACACACAGACAGACAGAATGAACAAAGTCATAGATACTTTTCAACTTTGTTGTAAAGTGTTAATAATAAAATAGACAAAAATTATGTGAAAAGGTCCGGATAAAGAAAGATGGAGCCTGGTATGACAAATAAGTTATTATAATAATTATTAAAGAGATACAGTGCGTTTGAAATCGTTGCATTCCATAACGCGCCCTATGATGTGTGTTCGTGAATAAATTGATAAATAGATGCAAGATATGTTTATACTGATTATGACATAAGTAAACCTAGATATTACGGTATATTGACGCATTTAAATTTAAGCAGAAAACGGATATTCCAGATATTTTTTCTAATTCTCAAGGCTTCATATAAAAAACAGATTATATTTATCCCTTTTTACTTCAATCAAGTGGATTTTGCATTCTGTGTACGCTATGTTTCGAAGGTTAAAAATACATGTTCTGCGTTAAAAATAGCAGCATCGACCTATAAAGAACAACAAAGAAGCTACTTTGCTTTATTTGAAACTTCCCACAAAATAATACGTTTCAACTATTGATGACGAAAATTTGGTATTTTCCAGCTGTTACCATAGCGCTTTAATTTGAACATGAAATCAATTGGTCGTCTCTGAAGTTACGGTTTGTTGAACACAGGACCATGCGAAATTTATTTCTTTTAGTTTGCTGTAAACGCGAAGTGCTGAGACCCTTGAAGGATTATTCTATATACGTGTAACTCGCTATAAAGTGTTTGATTTTGCGATAAAATGTCCCTCTACATCTTTAGAAGAGAAAGTGTAACTCTTTCAAAAATATAAATACAAAATGTGCGAATACTATACATGCCCATAAACGTGAAATACGTTATAACTATTTCTAGTGCGAAGTGGCATCTGCTCTATAACGGGGCGTTGTATAAAAGCAAGGAGTTGTTTTAGTAATTAACCGTCACCACTCGTGCTTCGCAGTCATTACAGCTCGTTGCAGGCTATCCCTAAAGCCAGTATTTCAAAATTTGTTTTTCTAAAATTCAAAAATCTTAAATTAAACTAAAATTCTAAAATCTTTACTTTAAGAAGCTTTGTGCTCAGCCTGGTCGGCTCTGAGAAGCGGTAATAATACAAAACCACGATCCCGGGAAGTTTTGGATAGTCAACTGAGCACCTTCTTGCTATTCACAATATTTCTATACCTGGGCTTATATACACAAATTATTATAATGGGACATAAATTTCAATCGTTCGATCAAAATTCTGATCAGTCACGCTTGATCAATTGAGAGTTTTCTTCTAATTTACAGTATTCATATACGTAGTTTATATACCTAAATAATTACAAAACTGCAGGAAATCCAACTATGGAAGTTTCTACACTGCTGAAAAATCAATTTTCAGCATTCCTGAAAGCCCTGATCAGTTTAGCACCTTCTTACAATATTTGCACTGTTTCTGCATCTAGTTTATACACGTTAATTATAACAATGCAGAAAATTCAACTATGGAATTTTTCACACCACTAAAAATTCAGTTTTCAGCATCCCCGAATGCGAATCCACAATTTTCGAATTGATTTCTATGCAAGTTTGAGCGCGATCTCTATTAAGTAGAATATTTGTACCTGATAAATTAATATTTTAAATCCTAAATAGCTGAATAGAATTTTAAAAATATAAAAAATCCCGCTCATACTACTGAATGCAATAAAATGAAAATGTAATACTTCCTCAGTACAGCATCTAATTAATTAAAGTAGTCAAACGGTTTCGGACACAAAAGCATCCTCCTTCATCAGGAAAAAATACTCATTTATTTTCAAAATCTGTTTCGAAATTATCTCTAACTATCCCTCTTTTCCGGGCCACTTTTGTATTGCAATGTAGTTTTCCATGGCTTAATAATTAT
The DNA here is from genome assembly GCA_951213105.1 of Amaurobius ferox. Lineage (NCBI taxonomy): Eukaryota > Metazoa > Arthropoda > Arachnida > Araneae > Amaurobiidae > Amaurobius > Amaurobius ferox. Next base: position 63,963,310 of record OX578134.1, read on the forward strand.
TTACTTAAAAGGAACGTTAAATAGTCTGCCTGACAACTGTTTAACATAGTATTTAACCTTTGAGAAAGATCACAGGTCATAGCCCCTCCCTTCTTCCGAGCTTATTTAAAGTATTTCCAGTCGGGTCATTACAATTTATCAGTTCATTCACTTTGGTTTGGTAACTTACTTTGATTTAGTTCTGGAATGAAAAGCAACTTCTTTGTTTTTTAAATTTTTAAATTTATTAGTTGTATTTGGCAGCATGATGACATCTGGGTCATATGAACTCTCTGGTATCAGAAACCTTTCTTGCTTAACTGCCCCTTCTATTTGTTTTCATGAAGGATGCTGATTACTTTTACTTCTAAAACTGATTAATATCAAAACTGATTAATATCTTTAAATATTTGCCTTACACAATTGCAAACAAAATGCTTTAATTTTCAGTTTAAAATTTTCATTTTTAACACTTCCCAACATAGTTGTAAAGTGTTAATAACATTGTTCATTCTGTGTGTCTGTCCGTCCATTTGCATGATAACTGAATTGGCGCAACTTATCAAAATGAAATTTTAGTATGTTGTTGAGACGGTCTGTGGGACATATGGGAATGTAAATGAATAATATCACCCAATTAGATTCAGATTTCACTTGCGTTGAAGAAAAAAATACATTGAACCCCATGGGGCATAATTTTTCAAACGGTTGTTAAGCGGAGTTAAAATTCCCAAATTGCTTCGAAAATTTAAAAAAATTATCAAATTATCACGTAACATGTGTAAAAAAAATTCAGCAAAATATGGTAAGTAATTTTTTAAATAAAAGTTGGAATAATGATTACACCCATATTATATGGAGAGATCACGTGACTCATTTCAAAATAAAAAATGACATCCATATTTTCCCGTTGTTGTTGAGACCCAGACCGTCCGACCTACCAGAAAGGTGTAAGGTACCTGTTTGGACGGCCGGGACGTGCCACCTAATTAAGACCAGAACCCAGTGGGGGAGGCATCCACAGGGACCGTACCCTCCTTCCCCTACCACCAACCTCTCGGAAGGATTTACGGATCCACATGTTTAACGTGATCGTACTCCGCATGAACACGGCGGAAGTTGTGGCAGCGTGCAAATCCAGCGCGCAAACCACTGGGCTACCGCGCCCGAAATGTGCCACCGGCACGCAGTGTTCCCAGGTGGTCACCCACCCAAGTACTATCCGCGCCCGATGCTGCTCGACTTCGGTGATCCAAAGAGAACCGGTGTTTTCAACACGGTAGGGCCGTTGGCCCATTTTTTCCCGTGTAAAAATTGTAATATTTGGCGATCTTTTAAATTTATATTTAGTATTGCATTCGCCATAAAACCGCTTTATTTTTGCATATTATCTGTGTATATAAATTCTGTCCCAATGCAGTTAAATATTTTGTATTTTAAATGATTACTAAACTTTGATTATTCCTACAGCAAAGCCTAATTTCTATAGCATGCAGAATGTAAACAAATCAAACGATTATAAGATGATTTGTATAAGAATTGTTGAAATTTTTCATGCAAAATTATTTAACTCTGGAATACAAGTGATATTAATGAAATATGCATTGATTTTACGTAGAGAAGCAGACGATTTATAGCTTGGATTTTCTTGATGAAGTTTTAAGATTCCAAGTTTAATAAAGTATTGTAGTACTGTGATAATTTAATAAATATGAGTGCTGAATGTATCGCATTTTAGAGCTGTTTAAATAAAATAGCATTTTAGCTGTAGAGTGTTTTATAATCAATGCTTTATGCATGATTGATCTTTCTTTCTTTTTTTTTTTTTTACTTTAACCACACCACAATATGTTTTATATGTTAAATAAAAAGTATATTGATAAGTGACGATTGTTCCATGTTGACGAATTTACATGTTTTGAACATCCTTGAATGAAAGGCAACCTGTTTTTCAATGAAGTTCTTTGTTTGCTAGACTGTCAGTATGCAGACACTATCTGTATAACAAACTGAACGATTTAAATGATATGTGGTTTGATTATTTTTGATGTGGAAAACGTATGAGTCTTACTCAAACAACTTACTGTAACTTCAAAGATATCGGACAAGGAAAAGAAACTAAAATAATGAATATGCCTAACAATCTATATAATAAAAGGCAATGTCTGTGTGTGTGTCTGTCTTATACACTATACGTTTCGCGACAGCGCGTCGGAGAGCTACGAAATTTGGCAATCGGAGACCTGGGGGGGGGGGGGGGAAGGTGACACGTAAAAACCGATTTTTAAAAATTTTAATTATTTTTTTTGTTATTTAATGTTTTATGCGATTTCGACCGTTTTTTGCCCCTTTTTCTTCACGATCCAGACGTCGTAGAAAAAACAAATCACACCACCGGAAAGAGCAGACAATTGCGAATAAAAATATATCAATTTCAAATCTTAATTTCGATTTCTAATATTTTTTAAAGATTTTAAAACAAAAGTCACTTTTGGCTCAAAAAAACGATTTTTGATGTTTAAATTCTCGCATAGTAAAAGTACCCATAATTTCGACTAATAATTTGCATTTTTAGAAAGCTGAAACATCAGGTTTTCTTACAAGCCCAATCTGGTCAAGAAATAATTATAAATATCCACAGGATCGCGATTTCAATGAACTAAGGATTTTGAATTTCTCGGCAACCTCTAATGAAGTCCTTCACCCACGTTTCCCCCCGCAGAAGTTTTTTGTCCAGCAGGAGGAAAGGTGGAGGTGACGTCACGATTCTGAATACGCAATAGGGAAGAAAATGACGAAATTAAGAGTTTAGCTTATGGTCATTATAAAATTTAAATGATTGAATTATGGGGGATTGAATTGTGGCGATGTATTGATTCCGATGTATTATTGTGGCGTAATGTAGTATTGTAAAAACTTAATTGTAGCGATGTATTTCACGTTAAACATGTGGGTCCGTTAAGTCCTTCCGAGAGGAATGGCTATTTAAGTGGATATTTTATTTTATAGATATTTTAAATGGATATTATAATTTAAGGATATTTTAAATGGATATTTTAATTTTATGGATATTCTAAATGATGGAATGACGATCATGGAATTAATCTTAGCATATGGTCATTATAAAATTTAAATTAGCGCGCGGGAACTGCACTCGGTAGGCCCGGGTTTGATTCCCGCCACTGCCAAAACTGTTCACGCGGAGTACGATCACGTTAAACATGTGGGTTCGTAAGTCTTCCGAGAGGTTGGTGGTAGGGGAAGGAGGGTACGGTCCCTGTGGATACCTCTCCCACTGGGTTCCGGTCTAAATTGGGTGAATAAAAAGAAAGTTATGGAGATTGTCGCGGAGGGCGCGGTAGCCCAGTGGTTAGCGCGCGAGAATTGCACTCGGTAGGCTCGGGTTCGATTCCCGCCACTGCCAAAACTGCTGCCGTGTTCACGCGGAGTACGATCACGTTAAACATGTGGGTCCGTAAGTCCTTCCGAGAGGTTAGTGGTAGAGGAAGGAGGATACGGTCTCTGTGGATGCCTCTCCCACTGGGTTCCGGTTTAAATTGGGTGAATAAAAAGAAAGTAATGGAAATTGTCGCGGAGGGCGCGGTAGCCCAGTGGTTAGCGCGCTGGAATTGCACTCGGTAGGCCCGGGTTCGATTCCCGACACTGCCAAAACTGCCGCCGTTTTCACGCGGAGTACGATCACGTTAAACATGTGGGATCGTAAGTCCTTCGGAGAAGGTTGGTGGTAGGGGAAGGAGGGTACGGTCCCAGTGGATGGCTCCCTCACTGTGGTTCCGGTCTAAATTGGGTGGCACTTCCTGGCCGTCCAAACAGTTACCTTACGCCTTTCTGGTAGGTCGCGCCAGCGAGTTTGCCACGGTCAGAATTTTCAAGGGTAGCGAACAGGCTGGTCGCCAAAGGCGGCTAGTATAAAATAAACGTTTGTATGCAACAATTCTAATTCTATGACAAGCAGTTCTGAAAGAAAAAAAAAGGGGGGGGGGAGCGCTTAAAATTCTGCCAAGTTCCCAATATGAAAATGAAATGTATAATTTAACGTATTATAAATAACAATTTATCTTATATATTATTTTATGCGAGAAAACACACACACGTACATATATACATAGTTTATTTGCTTACATATGTGGTTATTTTGGATTTTTTTAATATTTTGATATTTCATTCTTTTTTCTGTTTTTTCTTATTTATGCAATTTCGATAGATTAATGAAATGCTGTCCATTTCGTCTGAATCGGACTACAAATGACGAAGTTATCGACAATAAAACATTTGGCTGTAATGTTTGCAGTCACTCTGGCATGCAGGCGTGCGATCGGTGCAAACAATAAGCGCATACTAACGTACGGCTCAGATGTTGATGCACAGATGTAAAATTTTGACACTTTTCTACCAGTATTTTTTTATACAGTGAAAAGGGCATATATAATCAGATGAAAAATTATACATTATGTTATGCATTGAGTTCGGCAGATATTTTTACTCGTACTACATCAACAAATCAACAGAAAGATGCTTTCAAGATTTACTCTACTCCATGTTTTAAGATGTTTCACATAAAATATATTTGAAGTGAAAGTCATGTGCTGTCCCACTGTGCTACACACAGATTCTTATATTTTCTTCATCCTTTTTCCCGATCAACAACTTTAGATGCTAAATTCTATTCAATTTATGAAACTCCATTTCCTCTTATCTTGTTCTCTTTGCTAGAATTTCAAAGGGGGTATTTTGTCCCCTCTTGGGCACTTCTCTAACGGAGCCCTTGAGATCTACCAGATTATTTGCAACATCTTGATTTTTAATTTATTTGTAAATTCTTCATTATCAGATACTTATATCTTGAATAGTTATTTAGATATCTTAGAATATGTTTTCTCTTTCTCCAAGTAATTTATATGTTCATACTCACAAAATACGACTGATGAGGGTGTGACGAATCTATAAAGTTTCATGCTGAAGAACAAATAGAAAGCGCGAAACCGGTCCGTGAATGCTGTCATCTGCAGTGGGAGCACGGTTCAATCCATATATTCTTATTCATAGAAGATTAGCTCTCATTTTATTGAAATCCATAAACATAATTGTTTCTACTTGTTTAATAAGAAGTATTCTATCAGATCGATTACCTATTAGTGAGATAATCACTGAAATGTAATTTTGTAGCACACCCATCAGACACCAATCAGGCTAAATATCCCATATACAATATTCCATGATAAAAATAAAAGAAATAATTTCTATTTAGCCAACTTCGTTTAGATTGTCTGCTATTCATTTGACCTTGCAGCATAAGAATAGTTCTTTAGCAACCTTCTATTACAAATGACATTTAAACATAATTTCTGCATCAACTATACTATAAATTAAGGGTGGAAAACACAAGGATAAAGATTTAAGAAGCGTAGCCTTGAGTTTCTAGGGAAAATAATGTGCGTGGAAATTGGTACGTTCGAAATGACTCTCTCTGAATAATGTATCTCTTTTATTTTCTTCTTTATAAAGCTAATATATTTTCTTATAAAGATATATATCTTTCTCATTACGCGCAAATTGAAGGTGATGAGCTATTTTAATCTTTTGTATGTAAGTTAACAGATTTAATTTTATACTTATAATATATATATACAGAGTGTCCCAAAAAGACTGAAACGCGCTTTAATTCTCTACCTGTTGAAGATAAGTAGGAAATGCGAATTGCAAAAATGTTGAAAGTAAGATAGAAAATAAGACTACGTTTATGAAATAGTCCTCCCATTCATTTTAAAAAAGTTACACTTTTTAAATTTTTATACGACCCTCTTAGACAAATTTGGTGGATCAGAAAATTTTTTATTTTTAATGCAACAAGATCATTAAAAAAAAAAAAACATATATCTGTATCTTTAAACTTGAACGAATTATATTTCATTGGAAATTGAACATTGTAAATGGGGACCATATATCAAATTAGATATGTAAATTTGTGACACATCACAAAAAAGATAAAACTGGATGATAACATATAGGAGACATTTTTGCGAATTCCGCGTAGGCTCACGATGCAATCATAGATTCTTAAGTACTTTTCAATAACTAAGTACTTTTTCAATGATTAAGTACTTTTAAGTACTTTTTTTTATCTAAACAATTTCCATCCTCAATTTGTTTATGATCCCTATTTTCACTGATGAAACAGCCTTTCACATAGTACGGAAAGGTTTAAATAAGTCAGATTTTTTTTTATCATAATTCAGTGGATTTTAAAGATGCAGATATGCGGGGTTTTGTAATGATCTTGTTGCATTAAAAATAAAAATTTTCTGGTTGACCAAATTTGTCTAAGGGGGTCGTATAAAATAAAAAAGTGTGACTTTTTGAAAATGAATAGGAGTACTATTTCATTAACGTAGTCTTCTTTCCTACCTTACTTTCAACATTTTTGCAATTTACATTGCCCATTTATCTCCAACAGGTAAAGAATTAAAGCGCGTTTCAACGTTTTTGGGACACCCTGTATATCAACTAATGTAAAGAACTCTTCAGATTATGTAAAAGGGCTTATTTGAAATTTTTTGTCTCGTTTAGTTTTCTCAACTGTTATGTATGTGGCTGTTCTCTTATAGGAACATTTAAAGTGCCATCGCCCCCCTGGTGCAATTTACTATTGTGTATGTGTGTGGGGGGGAGGGGGGAGATCATTACTTTCCCTCTGGTTTCTAAACATTTCAGGCAAATTATTTTCATTTTGAGAAGGTCGTGGAAAACTTTATATCACGAAATATCTATAATAAATGTTGGAGACCGGAGATGGTTGATACATTTTGGGGTTTTCCTTTTTTTATTTATTTTTAAAATTTTTTTATAAAATTAACATTTATTTAAATACTTTCTTTAATAATTGCGCCAATTAAAATTTATAAGTTTAGAAACAGAAATACACGAAATGCTGTTTAGTTAGCCAAGTGGAAGTGTATCAATTTTTCTCCTCCCTGGAGAAAGTTGATACCGATAAAGAAAGCGTTATTGTAATTGCAAAAACACATAAGCAACCGGTGTTTTACGGAGTGAAAATTACTATTTTCGATGCTTATGATATTGAAAAACAAATAATGAAAAAAAAATATAACATATTACTTCGGGTTATTAATATTCATATTGTTTATACTAAATACAATATATTGCACCTGAACTGTCCATAAAACTTGGTGAAGTCAATTCTAATCAACGTTTTGATAACAAATGATAGAAATTAATTAGATGCAATTAGGATATGGTAATAGACGGAGTCTCATTTTAGTCGTGATATGCAGAGAAAGAATAAACAAACACAATAACAATAGAATTAATTTGCCGTGCAGTACTCAAATCAGACTTTAATACGAAATAATATTGTTGAGACCCAGACCGTCCGACCTACCAGAAAGGTGTAAGGTAACTGTTTGGACGGCCAGGATACGAAATAAGAGGGAAAAGTTTATCCAAATTGTTTGGAGATATCAAATCGCAATAAAAACGTTACGTGGCACCATCAAAAACAGTTTTGCTGGTATAACTTTTATTTAGTTATACTGACGTAATGCATATTGAGGCTACAAATAAAATGACTGGCATTATTGCACAATTTCAACCGCATCAATAAACTCGTGTGTCAACTTTCCTCGATCTCTTCTACAATATTGAGTAAAATTGAAACATAATAAAACTTCGTTAGATAAAATGGATCGAGAGGTTTCAGATCCAAATTCTATTTCTTCAGGAATTTAAAACACTATCGTCCTAAAGATGGAGAACTGACAACCACCTACATTAGAAGAAGAGATGAGTCTTATCATCCAGAAAAGGAAGGAGGGACAACCACTTACATTAGAAGAAGGGAGGAGTCTTATCATCTTGAAGAAGGGTAAGGGACAACCACCTGAGTTAAAAGAAGAGAGATTTCGTTTGCTTCCGAATTAAGTACTGTACTTAACGAAGCCTTATGTTTTCAGATATTCTTGCACCAGTTTGAGATGAATAATTATGTTCCACTTATAATATATAGTGTTAAAACAATTTTTATTAATTAGGCGATGAAACTTTTTTTGGAAAAATATAAGCAAATATAATATTTTACGGTTCAAAGTCGTCATTTCATACACACTCAAAAATTAATTATTGTGTTCATAAAACCACCATGCAGCGATCAAACGGCAGAATCCAACCTGCCCACTTTCGTCGGAAATTATTAATATTATTAATGGCTACCTTGAGTGTGACTAAATTATATCAGAGTGAATGTTTGGCTACGAACTAGTTTGAAAATGTGCAAAATGTATGCCATCAACTATAAACGGGGTATAAGTGGCCTTTGTGGGTTGGGGGATATTGTGCGTTAACAGAAGCCAAATTGTCTCTCGATGTAACACTAAATAGATCCATTTTATCGATAAATTTATTTGGAAAAGTGTAATATCTCGAGAGCTGTTCTTGGTAGTGCTCTAAAATGTATGCCAATCGTTTCCTAATAAAAAATTACATAAGAAAAGTAATATTATTATTGAACATTAGGTAACATTATTGAAGGTTATGAGTTTCTGACGATATATTTTAAATTTTTATTAAAAAATCTGGAGGGGGGGGGGTGTCTTCCGAACATTAGATTGCTTTTAAAATCAGTAGGCTTCCAGCATTCACTGATTGTAATTTTTGTACTAAGTTTCGTTCAAAATGCCCCATTCGTTCGGGAGACATAGTCTTCACAGATTCACGGACGGATGAACGGTCTCTCTCTCTCTCTCTCTCTGCTTCTCTCTCTTTCTCTCTCTCTTTCTGTCTTTCTCTCTCTCTTTATGTCTTTCTCTCTTTTTCTCTCACACACACCAGCTCATAAACGATCGATTAAAGTTCAGGATTGCTTGAAACATGTACTTCCACCGAAAACTCGAATTTGAATTTTCAAGACCCCGGTCACAATACTTTCTATATACATTATACCATGCATGCAAGGAACGTAACAATCGAAAACATTAGACTGATACTTTAATCAAAAACCATAAAATATGAATGTAAACTTATTATCATAAAATGTATTCCTTCACCTGTTCTTAAAAGTAATCAATTTTAACTCGGACAAAATTCATTTAAAAATTGTTGAAATATTTCCGTCAGTTAAATGGATCATTTCATTGAAGTCCTCGTTTTAATGTTTTATCCCTGAAGCAATGCATTACAGTTAAAACGCTTCATCGAAATAATCAAAAAATATTTGGCAACAGTTTTCTTATAATCTGAAATCTGTTGGATCGTACCCAAATATGTATAGGTATTTTTACCCTAAGCATTAGCATAGAGTTCAATGTCCGCCTAAACTTATGCAATAAGTATAATACCAAGAATTCTTTAGATCACCTCGAATTTTTGCTAGAAGTAGAGAGATATGAAAAGGAAAAAAACATTAAAACAATGTAATAAAGTGGTAAAAATGCATTTGAAAAAATTTACTTTCAAGATAAAGAACTGGGCAAAAGTAGTTGTAAACAAGATGTAATTGTTATATAATTTTGCAGCCTTCTAAAATGTATAATAAATATCACAAATAATCACTTATGATATTTTGTAACATACCTGTAATTTTCTTTTACATTGTTTAAAATCTAAATATAGTGTAAGTTTAATATAAAATGTAAGTTTAAAGTCATTTGTAAAATGTAAATTTAAAATTCTGAAATAATTTCAAATTACAATAAAATTCAATTCATCATTTAAAATACAATCGATTTGATTTTGTAAATATAATAATCAAGAATAATCTTCAAGAATAATCGTATCTGCTGACTTTCAAAATTTCGAAAAGTAAAACTTCGTTAAGTACAGCACTTAATTGACAAAGGTATCAACCTGCTTCGCAGAGAAAAATCCTCCTTCAGAGTTAAAAGACAGATCAACCACCCCAGTTAAAGCAAAAGAGCTTCCCATCGACCGAAATTTCTTTTGAAATACATTGTTTATTCTCAAGAACAACAAGCGTTTTTCTCAAGAACAACTTAAATGACATCATCCTGTAAATTATTTCGTTTGCTTTTAAATAGAACTCGCATTGCACTCGGTAGACCCGGGTTCGATTTCCGTTGCTGCCAAAATTTCCGCCGTGTTCACGCGGAATACGATCACGTTAAACATGTGGGTCCGTAAATCCTTCCGAGAGGTTGGTGGTAGGGGAAGGAGGGTGCGATCCCTGTGGATACCTCCCCCACTGGGTTCCAGTCTAAATTAGGTGGCTCTTCCCGGCCGTCCAAACAGTTTCCTTACACCTTTCTGGTAGGTTGGACGGTCTGAGTCTCAACAACAACCCATGGAGTTAGAAGGAAGGAGATAACACACTTGAAAATGCCATAATACATTGAGAATTATATCTAAGTGTCACTAGTGTTAGTAAAGCGTCCTTTGTTTACATTTGACACAATAGAGAAGCATAGTATTGAGTATATGTATTTTTGACTATTTTTAAATTAAGATTATCTAATTATCAGTATAATTCATCAGTATTTTTAACAGTTGTAGGACAGAGTCCTGAATATAGGGAGATAAAAATAAATGGAAAAGGAAAATAATTTTGAGTACGTAGGAATACTTCATTGTTTCAGTTTTAATTTGCATTGAGCTACTAATTTATTTCTACAAAACTGACAGTTTAAATAAATGTTTTAAGCCGGTCACCATAGAAATACATACAATTCAGAGGCGCTTATTTTATCGCAGCGCCACCTGAATTATTGTGTCAAATAATTTTGGCATTTTTTCAGTATGGAGCTTTAACTCTTTACCTCCATGATTGCAACTTTTAAAATAGAGTTTATTTTCAAATTATAGCACGTTTTAATTACAAAATATGGAAATCGCGTTAGCGTTTCGTTTTTGGGCTTATGAACGCCGTTCATTACAGGAATAAAACACGTTATAGTACAATGGATCTACAGTCGAACTCACAATTTTAAAATATGTATAATATCAAGTGCCATGCAGTCACACGTAAAAATCGAAAAATGTCAGAAACTTAGATTCACAAAGATAAGAAATTAAAAAGCCTTACAAGTAGACAGACATGCTAAGATTTGAGTGATCTAAATACGTAGATAACGGTTTAACTTCGATGAAATCGTAATACCAGACAAAACTAAGTTGTCGCACATGTTCAAATTACAAATAAAATCCCGGTAAAGGTTAACGAACAAGGATTCACAAAGTAAAGTATTTTTAGGTTACCATTTATTAAAACGAACGACTTATCAAATAAAGGAAGAACTTGTTCATTTAGAACAGTTTGGGATAAATCAGTGAATCATTTTCACTATTGGTATGGTATGAAAGTATGGTTTTCACGAAGATTTTCAATTTTAAGATTTTAATGCCAATATATGTTTTAAGACCGCCTGAACGCGTTTTGACTATATTTGGACTGATATCTGTCCGTCTGTCTGTATGTCTATCTGATGTCTGTGGCCGATTTCTTGTGCGTGATATCAGCCACAAATATGAATGGATTTTCACGAAACTTTATATCCGGCTATATTAACAAAAAAAATTTTAGAACTGGATGAGAATTTTTTTTAAATCGAGCGAAAACTTCGAAATGTATTCAATATTTGATATTTTTTTAACATGGCAGCATAGGACAAAATTTGATATAATCACGCATAAAAGGGTTTATTTATTGCTCGATGATCACGTGACTTAATAGTTTTAATCACTGTGAAAAATAGCCGAGATACAATTTTTTTGTTCGTGACGTCATTATCTTCCCCTTGGGGGCAAGTTATACATATCCCCCCCCCGGACTGGGGTACATTGTCAAGTATGGGATCAGTCGAAATATTTTTTCAAGCTGTTTAAAGTGAAGGGTAATACGTTATAGCTGTAATAATTTGGACCCAAATACAGATTTTTAATTTTTTTCTAGCAAAATTTGGGGAAAAAAATTAATTCTGGAATGAGAAAGTTGAGTTGAGTCACACTCAAGTTAGTTCATTTTACATATCCCTGGCATACTCGGCTAATTTAATGCTCACAGAACGTTTAGTACTACCAATATAAAATTTAAACACCCTTAAACGAAATAAGGGGGACAACGTACACCCCAGCCTGACTTAAAATATTAGGTTTCAACTAAATCCTTTACTCGACTTAAAATCACTTTTCTCTTTATATCCTTATATTTATATATATAGATTTGAATTTTGTGACTCACATTAACGCTTAAAACGGATAATTATTTAAAATTGCACCAAAATTGCAGTTTTCTATCCATTTGATGACTTCGCTTATCTCATTTAAACATCGCGTCACATCGCCAAATTTTCCAAATGTCTGAAATAGCTGTAGACCAATTTAGACTAAGTCAGAGTTGTTTCTTTCGTTTCGCCATTAGAAATTAGTATAAACTGGCATTTAAATTAATACATCTAAACACATATATTTGTTCATTTTGATTTTTGCTGATTTTTTTGTGGACTATTTAAAAAAAAATCTGATGTGGGCAACACATGACTTTCCTTATATAATGTAATGAATTTACTACTTTTACAGTACAAAAATAGGTTTTTCTTATAATAGATACTTATATTCTTTCCAAGATATTAAATTTTCGACAATTAGTCGTCATTTTCATTGATTTGGTGTCATTTTTATCCATTTGGCGAGATTTTCGCTAATTTGGCAACATTTTGAAAAGTAGCCAAGTTGGCGACATTCCGCCAAATTCGTCGCCAAAATCTCGCCAAGCGTTATGGACGAAGAAATAAGTTATTCTTACAGCAGATAAATGACTATTGGCGTTCAAATACAAAATTATTACTCAAAGTATATTTTTTCCTGAATAGAACGAGCTAGATCCACGAGAATGATGTCACTCAATTTATCGCATGGTATTACATACGAAAAGTGAACATGTTTCTCAGTAGGAAATTTTTTTATATGAATTTTTGATAATGTTTTTGAAAAATGTACAATATCTCAAGAACTGATCATGTTAGCGTTCTAAAATTTATGTCAATCGCTTTCTCATGAAAAATTACATAAGAAATGTCTATTAGCGTAACTTTATTAGCGGTTTTAATTTTTTGACGATTTTTTCAAAATTTCAGTCGAAAATTTAGGGGGGTTCTAAACATTCGATTGCGTATAAAAACAATAGGCTTCCAGTGTTTATATATTGTGATTTTTGTACCAAATTTCGTTTGAATCAGTCCATTCGTTCGTCAGTTATCGTCTCCACAGACTCACTGACACACACACACACACACACACACACACACACACACACAGACATCACTTCAAAAATGTTCGATTCGTGATCAGGGATGCTTGAAACGTGCTCTCCCGTCGAAAACTCGAATTCGAAGTTTCGATCCCGTCACAATACTTTCCTTATACATTATGTATATAAGGAAAGTAAAAATCAGTTCTATTTTCGATATATATTAGTATGTATTGTAGGAAAAGAAGAATAACAAATCCGCAACTTAAATTGGAATATTTACAATGGAAAACACAGACAGCATTAATACGGCAGCTGTGTTCATACAGAAAATCTATCGAATATCGATGCACTACTTTGACTTTCATATATTCTTTCCAACTGTTGCAAAAATGCACGTGGATATTGACGCACAAGGATAAGCAGTTCCCAATGGGTTGCATTTTTACCGGCGTAACATTAGGGTTGAAACAATTATCTATTTGTTTTCTGCGGCACGGTAACATATTTTTATCTCAACATTAGCATTTTTGCTACACTTACAAATGAAGTTAAGTATAGAACACACATTAAAGCTAAACAAATTCATTCATTTTGAGCCATGAGAGAGGCAACTTGAACACTATCGATTTGGGTAATTATCATGTCTGCCTACGATTTGGAGAACTTAATCCCAACTATGTTGTAAACTACCCTTCTTTATCAACATCATACCATCCTTATCAGCATAAATACTGTAATTCTTGGAATCACGCTTAAAGTGCGTCATTGGTGGACCTATTTCTCACGAATTAACACTGGTATCACTGACTTCGGTTTGGTGAACACAAAGGTTCGAAAAATTGCTTCACATAGAAAAACTTCATCTCTACCAGTGCAGTTATAGACTATTCAGTGTTAAATAGCGGCAATAACCATTAAACTTGCTCCCCTTTGATATAGGTGAACATATTTCATAGGTCATACGTTGATTTTTGCATTAGAAGCTTGAGTTTCAGATTTGAAAATGCCTCCTAACAGCGAATATTGTGTCAATCAAAGTATTAATAGCTGTAGATTTTCATTTTCTACACTAACTGTTGTACTGTTTGGGCTACAGAGACGGGTTAGTTACGAAACTGTTGGTCATAAAGTGTAAATGAGTCGAACTGAGTGTTCTTTTTACCTCTGATCGCTTCACAATTTAGCGTAAAGAGCACTATGCATGTAAACATTTAAGTCACATAGAACGCTATACATCAAGTGGAAATCGCACAATACACTATGCTATCAAATGTATTCGGACACCTTTATCAAGGTGTCCGACGTCATAAGTTCAGGTATGCCTCATTTGAACAGCATAATACTTCATTGATTTTTGAACCACTAAAATTGAATTCAACATATTACCAGTTATTCTAAACAGTTTTACCTGCTGCCACTGTGACGGAGCGAATCGTTGTCTTGTTCAGCTCTGCAACACTCCTACTCAACCTTCAATGTGTAAATAAATGTGGAGATCGAGATGGAATAGTCGATGGATTGTTTGAAGTCCACTGCCGACACATTAGTCCAGTGAAGCTCTATGGTAAATTGCAGCTTGGATAATCTTCTTACAAACAATATCTAACAGATGCGTTCTGAAAATTATCTAGGCAGAGATCAAGATTGGCACTTGATTTTGTTCCAGATATGTTCTATGATCTTAGTGATCTATGGTGTTCAGATATGATCTTAGTGATCTATGGTGTTCAGATATGATCTTAGTGATCTATGGTGGTCAGATATGATCTTAGTGATCTATGGTGTTCAGATATGATCTAGGTTAGTCTAATATTTCCATATCAATTTCCACAAACTACTTCCATAAACACCGAGAAGGTTGAAAAGATGATCTGCTGGACTGAAAAAGACAGCTATCCATTTCATAAAAATGGTACAATGTGAGACGCTCAGGAATGTTAAGAATAGTATTCACCAAATCCCAGGCTGGAAGCACAAAACTCAATGGACTAAGTCACAGGCAGCTGAAATAAGACACAAACGCGTATTTAACTGGAGTTACTGCACGTTTAGGATAGAAAATTAATATTTTGACTGATGTGCGAGTCATCCGTGATTCACAATAGCATATCGTGACATATCACAGCATATCGTTATTGAATATCGTAGCAGCCAACGTGTTAAATATACTCACTATTTTAATATAGTGGATACTTTTTAAGTACTTTTAACCAGAAATTAATGGACATCATTGTTTTACAAGGTTTTTCTAGTACTGTTCTGAAAGTATTAGGCATGTTCTGGAAGTATCAGAAAATCAGTTTTTCCTTCATTCTGTGTTAGTTCTTCTTTGATCCAGTCTTAACCATTTGCAATTTTATAGTAGTTTGATTGATGAAATTAACTTCCGAAGCAGGTTACTTTATTTTATTATATTCATTTTAATTACTGCGTCATTTCCTTGTAATTTTCTGTTTTTATTCCTAAGAGTTAATCTATTTCTTCCTCCCTCTAAATTCTTTCAATTTTGCCAATAATTTAAAGGTTCATATATTTTCTGCTTTAAGTCTCATTTTAATGCTATCTGTATTTCAGATCAGTTTTTCCAGTCTTTCTGCACGAGGGTGGGCGGAGAGGTGACCCTATATCGGCTTGTGTTGATATGTTTATTGTTAGATTTTGTTTTCAATGGCCGATATCACCCGCTAGAGAATTTTTGCTGTGTGCGTTCTTGCTATATTTGAATTTTTCTTTAACTGCCCTGTCGGAGTTGTTTTGACATGAGGAAGAAGTCTTAAAACGTCCTCGAAACAAGTGTACTCTCTAATTACCCACCTGCTTTCTTCAAGGAAGTATCAAAAGTTATATTCCCACAAGCAGCAGTTTTATTTAGTGTGATTAGAAATTTTACTTTCCTCACAGTGAGAGTGACATATTCAGTTATAAAGCTTTAATTCTTGTTATCCCATAATATCGAAATTAGTTCACTCGTACAGAAAGTTCAACTCCAAAGAAGAACTCCAAAAGTTTTTTTATTAATTGAAGAACTTCAAAAGTTTTAAATTAATTGAAAGAACACTAACACACAATACAGAATAATATTTTACTTTCTCTATATGCATAGTATAATGTATAGGGGAAGTACTATGACGGGGTTAAAAATTTGAATTCGAGTTTTCGACGGAAGAACACATTTCAAAAATCCCTGAACTCGAATCGAACATTTCTGAGGTGATATGTATGTGTGTTTGGATAGTTGGAAGCTATATATCACGAACAAATCGAGCGTTTTGAAGGAAATTTGGTGCAAAAACTACAATCGGTGAATATTGAAATCCTATTGATTTTAAACGCAATCAAATGTTCGGAAGCCACCCAAATTTTCGAATGAATTTTTGAAAAACTCATCAATAAATCAGAACCTTCAAAATGTTACGTAAATTATTATTTCTTATGTAATTTTTCATTACGATTGACACAAATTTTAGTACGTTAGCATGAATCGCTCTCGAGATAGTGCCCATTTTTAAAGAAATAAAATAAAAAATATATATATTGTGAAATATGTTTACTTTTCATAATTAACTATTGTGAAATATGTTCACTTTTCATAATTAACTATTGTGAAATATGGTCACTTTTCATAATTAACTATTGGGAAATATGTTCATTTTTCATATTATGTGATAAATTTGTTAACATCATTCTCATTGATCAAGTTCGTTCCATTCACGGGAGAAGATACTTTAAGTAATAGTTTTGTATTTTGAGTCGTAGCAATTCGCCAGCAGTTATTCATATATTAACAAAGTCATAAACACTTTTCAACTTTGTTGTAAAGTGTTAAAAAGCACTACTCTTTTCTGTAATGCTTGACAATAGATTTGGCGACTCATTTAGCGAAACATCGCCAATTTGATGATATTTTACTCCAGATTGACCAAAATATCATCAAAATTGGAAAAATGACGCAAAGGTATTGAAAATGAAGCCAAAATTGATTGAATTAATTATTCATATATTTTAATATATGAACTATATTGTCTTTTGCGGATATAATCCATATTGATAATTGTTAATTCAGAGTTGCGTGAAATATAAGTTAATTGGGTACTACGCAATAATTTTACAAGTCATCCCGAAAAGCGCCAAATGTGCAATTTAATGTCGAACACATTTTGCCGTGGATCTTACACACCATTTTTTTACTGTGAAAAAAGTAAATTTATTGCATTGCATAGGAAAAGTCATCTGCTGCCTACATTAGATTGTTTCGGTTCAAGGACAATCAAATAACCTATTTAAAGTAAATGGCATGCTGCCTTTACAAAAGACATCGATTTAAACTCTGCAAGCAAATCAATGTTCCATTTAGGACATTTGAAATATACGAGGTCATCGTTGTTACACAGCAATAAGTAAATTATTGTCATTCTAATTTAACTTGTTAACAATATTATTTTATTTCTATTCAGTAAAATTCAAAGTTTTGAGTCCATTTGATTGAGGAAATAGCTTTTTTTCATGTTACTTCGAAGATGATAAAATAGGTTGTATAATTATTAATGAGGGAAAAGTTCAATTTATATGCAAAGGCCAGTCTTGTTGCAATTTTCGTCGTCGCAAAGGGGGATCGTAATAGGCCTTGTAAATGCTCTATTGTTGCTTCCATTTCTGTTTTGTGATTTATAAAATAATTAATCATAAATATTTAGCAAACACGAAAATGTTGACTTCATACTGTTTGTTGTATAGAGAAGGTATTGTTTAAAGAAGATTTTCGAATTCCAAAATTTGACCGGAAAGCCTATTTAAAGACCACCTGAACTCATTTCGAGCACTTTTGGGAAGGTGCGCGCGCATGTGTGTGTACGAGAATGAACCGCTATCAAATTTTATGTATGAATGCATTATGTAAAGAATAATAGAACTACATAGAATTTTTAGTAATCATATTAATTAGAATTCCAATGATTTTAATTTGAAGGCTTTTTTAACATTTTTCTTTATGGAAAACAGTGATAATTTTAGAACAATTATGGTAGTGGTGGAAATTGATAATTTGCAGGTAAAAGTGCTTATAAGTTATTAATGAGAGCTTCAAGTAGTTTTGAGATAAGGAGATGAATTTGTCTGTTTAAGCAATATGTAATTACCACCATAAAATCGAAATAGAGAATAAATACGTAACAATGAAACTATAATAATAAAGACGGTAAAGAGAAAACCGTTTGCAAAGAAATAAGAGAAATCATTGAAAAAATTTTCTAAATGTTCTCTACCTAGTATTAAATAAAATAATAGATTTATTGTGTCATGTATATATGTCTCTCTTCAGCAGATTCTCCAATAAACCTCATCGTCATCATCATCAAACAATTCCTTTCAGTGATCATTTTCGACATTTTCTCGCATACCGCGCTTTGCTGCGCATGGTGTCAATGTCAGCTATCTGTCCTTGAAACCATAACCCAAAATGCACTTGACAGAAGTTCAGCAATAACTATTTCTGGGTACTTTTTCTTTTTCTACGCGCTAGACATAGCGAGACTAACTGCCACTGACAGGCCCCAAAACAAAAAAAAGTCCATCATTTTGAGGTCCCACTTTTTAAGCTCTGCAGACTGAAGTGCCGATATTTTTACCAGCACAGACATTGTAAGGGAAGAATATAAAATGTATTTTGATTTAATAATATAATTACATTATTATTAGGAATCATAATAAAGCTTTATGGCAGATTTTATTGAAGAGTCTGAGTATTTTACTATTGAGTGGGGCTGAATTTACTTTTGTCTGTATGTCTACTAGATCCGACCAGTAGTGTCGTTTAACAGGTTTTCACAAGTTTCTAAAAATGTTAATTGGTTGGAATATATTTCATGGTCACAACCAATTTTTAAAAAAGTTCATTTTATATCATCACCCAAATAATATAGTGATCTATCTCCCTGTGGTTGCTGTATGCAGGTTTCTTTGTAGACACTGATTTAGCTTTCTCTAAGTAGTCAGTATTTGTTTATTTTTTCTTCCGACTGATTAGGTCAAAATGGTATCAATTCGTATTCTTACTGAGGCTTGTTTGCAACGGATTGGGTGACCTCTGTAGTTGGCTCTCGATTAGTAAAATAACTTCAAAAATCATATAACAGATTTTAATTTTTGCCCTCTAATTTATTCATTTTATATTATGGGTATTAGAACTATGAGTTGAGAACTGAAAATTTTCTTTACACAAAGTAAGAAGCTTGTTTAAAGAAGCTTGTCTAAGAAGACACCAAGGTGCCTGACATAAATGATCCCGTCTTAAGCAATCGTTTCAGGTTACAGAGTTACATTGTTGGTTGTTGAAATCCTTATGGCACCACTGGACAGACCGGCGACAATTTCTTTTAAATCTATACTAATTTTTATAAATTTGAAAATGCATTGCAAATTAATGATTTACAGTCGTTACTTGATCGGATGCAAATTGCTGTACATTGTCCGACTCGTCAGAAACAAAACTGCTCATAATAAAATTCGCACATGTGGTCTCAAGGTCTCAAGGACGGGGTTTTACGGAGTGCCCAGGAGGGGAAAGAATTCCCCCCTTTAAACTCCGAGCGAAAAGGAAAAAAGAAGTACTACAAGAGAGAAGCATGAGTGGAGGGCACCGACACATGTGGTGTAATTTAATATTTCATTGACCGAATTCGATGCTGAGGGAAAAACGTATAAAAATTCTTCAAAGCATTGGGAAAAGAGTTGTATAGATATATGTCCAACGATAACTCCTCGAGAACGCAATCGATTTTTTTATAAAAATTGCAGATGTAGCTTGATGTTTTATAAGCTAGTTTCACGAAAAAGTTGCTGCACATTTCTAGACAAATTTTTGAGCAAACAATCGATTTTTATGCAATTTGTCAATGCGGCTAAGGTGAGAGTATTACAGTCTGATTTTGGTGTTAAATATAATCGAATAAAAAGTGTGCTCCAGAAATGCTGCACAATGTTTGAGAATAATTCATTGAAAATGCAATCGATTTTAATCAAATTTCTGCTAGTCGTTACGAAAAAAGAGGAGGTCTTTTTTTACTCAATCATACCTAAAACTAAATAGCACCAGGGTAACGCTTAAGTGACTTCAAAATTTCATCGGATAGTTGGCATGTTAGTTTGAATTCATACATTGCATTCACAGAGGCATCGTATAAAATAATTTTTATTATAGAGTGCCCAAAACGTGTAAATCAGTCAAAAATTCCAATTCAAATTTTCAACCTTATTGCAATATTTCCCTGTACTTCACCATGTACTGTGATAGAAAAAGCGATACAATTTCTTAAAATTTGTCTACGATTGGCCAGTTTTCATCGATCAGAAAGATTCATTTGAATCACTATGAAACATGTAGTTTTAAACAGAAGCAGATTTACCGATACGCGGACTAAGAGTCCCCTTAAGTTCGCTACATCAGAAAATTATCTTTTTTTTTATATTTAACAAATAATAATATTGAAAAATACTGAAACAGGCTAAAAGCAACTTAGATAAGCGAGTGTCACTGAGAATTACGGAAGTGTCACTGAATTCATGTAAAATTTGAAAATAAAATACTATAAAAAATTTGAAGGAATCTATTTCTATAAACATATCAGTGTTAAAATGCTGTGTCAAAAGCAATGTTGCATTAAGGTTTCTAGACGCATCTAAAGCTCTATCCACATTGGGGACTAATCTAGTACGAGTTGTGCTCAATACCCATAGGGACCCATATGAAGATTAGATAATAGGTATCCTCAACCCAGCGTTTCTTTTAATAATGGGTCGTGGGCTTCATTTCTAGAATTGTTTGCTTATTTTAAAAAGAAATCTATATAATTGTCTAATGTTATTTTGTATTTCTAACCACTTTAGAAGCCACACTCCCAATGACCTAGAAAACTGAATCTTTGCACACGTATAGTATCGACCACGTGACAGCAGCTAATGGAGTCGGAATTTTTATTTCCTCCTCCTAGGGCGTAAAAATAGAGGTCTTTTCAGACCATCCTAAGGTCCTCTGGTGACTTAGAAGGGCTGACTTGGACTGTTTTACCCCTCACACGAGGGGACAAAATGGGGGGGGGGGATTAAACAGCATTTCCAGACTCTACAGAAGGCTTCCAGTGTCCTCGAATGTTGAAAATTTTCACACTTATAGTATCTAACACAGGACAGAACTTAACTGGACAGAATTTCGATTACGACGATTTTCAAGGCTAAGCGCCATACGTAAATAGCTAAACAAAATACAATTTATTAAAAAAAAATGCAGCTTTATTTTGAAGAGAGTTAGCTTTACGATCTTTGGCAGGCTAAATTACTAGATTTCAATCTTTTGGATGTGAAATGTATACTTGGGGTATCTGTGGCAAAATCGGGACAATCGGCAATAATGAAATATGTAAATGATTTGGGCTCTTATATCTCTAAACCTAATGCATAAAAATCTAAACAATTTTTACTTGTTTGGACGGAAATATGGTACAGAGTATGAATATATAAAAAGTATATTTCAATATTTGAATGTTTTTCGTAAACATGTATCTATCCAAGAGATTTTTTTTTCATTTTGCTGACTTTTATTCGAAATATCTGTAAAAGATGGATATAAATAGTAAGTGACAAAAATATGTATTGAGAAATCCAATTTTTAGATCTCTAATTTGTTTTTAAAAAGCTCTTATAGTTTTCCAGTAATCTTCTTATTCTGTTGAAGAACATTGAAAATTTTCCGTTTTTTATGTTTGTAATGCTGATATCTCAAGTACTAGCTATGAACAATAAGCAAGAATTTGTAGCTTTCTGACAGCCCTATAAGTGTATATGTTACCGGCAATGTATGAAAGCCGGCATTCTGTAGAATACCTAGGCATTATATAGAATACCGAAAACTGGTCGGCAATCTATGAAACGATTAAAATTTCACAGATTTCCTAGGCATTCTATAGAATGCCAAATGACAAACCGGCAAAGTATGAAATACATCTCCAATTCATTCCTTTTTTCATATTTTGCCTACATAGCATTTGCCATTCTATAGAATGCCTAGGTATTATATACAATGCCTAGGGAAAGTATAAAATAATTCTCATATTTCATACTTTGCCGAAAAAAGGCCGGTATTCTATAAAATGCCTAGGTATTCTATAGAATGCCGGCATTTCATACATGTCCGGTAGCATATATAATTGGATAGAGCTTTTAGTTTTCAAAGTATAGTGGATATAATTTCGATATTTTAGTATTATAACTTGGGTTTTCCAATGGGTGGGAAAGCTGTAATACTAGAATATCACGATTGCAGCAACTCAATGTGTATACTCACGCCTTGGTGAAAAATTGGTATGTAAGCAAGAGATATTTGTTTTGTTTAAAACAAATTAGGAGGTTTAATGAACTTGGGGGATTTTAACGATATTTAATTAATGATTGATGATGTTTGAACAGAATAGATGGAAATATATGTACTCAATTACGTATATATGTGCCGCCAGGCCAGTTTAAAGCTTAACTTGAATTTAAAATCTCGCCAAATATATGTTATATTTATGTACTGCAAAGAAAGTTACTAAAATAATTTGATATTTTGGCGTGAAGTGTTTAATAGGAAGTATTTAGATAAAATTGGAGTGAAAATTGAAAGTGCTAGCTAGCTAGCGAGTATATTGTAGCGCTTTGAAAACCTGTAAACGAAACACATGAGTGTGAAAAAATTAATAAAACTTATTGAACTTTATTGGAGTTTCATTTTGCAAACTGTTATTCATACAAATGCATTTCGGCTCCATCACACTGGAGTCACCGCCGATTTTTATTTATTGGTTTAAGCAAATTAAAATAATGAATTAGAAGAGCATAGTAAGCTCTTAAACTGATATAGAATTATGTGGCTTCCAGGTTACGTCATCTCAGACAAAATAAAAAAATACATTATGAGGTCACAAAATAGAATGAAATATTTTATGACCAAATAAGGTGTATTTTATTACCTCAAGAATAGTACCGTGGAGGGTATTCGATCATTTTAATCCGTCTCTGGTGTTAAACACACAATAAAACTTCAATTCATCCCCCAGAATATCATGTATTGTTCCCTTTAATAATGAGGATCTCTATGATTTTAACAATGAATTAGTACTGGTGGCTCTACTTGACTTTCTCATAGCAGAATCCATTTTTAAGTAGTTTCTAATTTTTTTTCTACTGCAAATTTTGCAAGAAAAAAAAATTAATTTTCATAACATGTTAAAGTGTGTTACCCTTCATTTTAAAGGGCTTGAAAAAATCTTTCGATTAATACAAAGTTCAACAATGTACCTCCTCAGGTTGGGGATGTAACTTGTCTGCCCCCTGCCCCCCCCCCCCCCCTGACAGGATAAAATAACGTCACGATCACAAAAATTGTATCTCGGCTATTTTTTTACTACAATGCTTGAAGCTGTTAAGTTTCGTGATCATAAAATCATAAATAACCTCTTTTATGCATAACTATGTCAAATTTTGTCCCATGCTGTCATGTTAAGAAAACATAAAATTTCGAATAAATTAGAATTCTTTTTGAACGAATTTTGAAAAAGTTTTCACTCGAATTTCAAAAAATCCCATCTAGATTTTTCATCAACAAAGCCGGATAAAAAGTTTCGTGAAAATCCATAAATATCTGTGGCAGGTATGGTGTACACCAGAAATTAACCGCAGATAGACGATACGGCGAAAGCAGGCAAGCAGACAGGCAGATGGATATCCCTATAAAAATTGTCAAGATGTGTTCAAGAGGTAATACAATATATATTGACATAAAAATTTCGAAATCGAAAATTTTCGTGAAAACAATACTTTATACTATATTCTATAGCAGTGTTCTTCAACCTGTGTTCCGCGGAACCCTAGGGTTCCACTCAAACGCTTCAGGGGTTCCGCGAGTTGATACTACAATTCGTTGTTTTTGTTTTATTTTTCTTTGTTTTCAATTTCATATGACATATGTATGTATAATACAAATACTTTATATGAAATATTTATCGTCTTGTTTGAATTAATGCAAATTTATATCTTATATAAAGTTTTTATAACAAAGGCAGGAACGCACCTTGTTCATAACATGTAATACGTAATATGACACATCCCCCCTAAAATCAAATCTGGGTGTGCTACTGAACGAAGGGTTCCATAAAAAAAATATCTCAAAAAAGGGTTCCGCGGGGTGACAAAGGTTGAAGAACACTGTTCTATAGTATGAGAAAGCAAAAATGCTTGTTTATCAGCAAAGATTTTAAATCAAGTAATTATTTTGTTTCATATTCGAACGTATACAAAGGGCATCCGTGGAACAAGATCCGGGGAATAACCAACGGAGTCGTCATTTCTATTCTTTAAATTTTCGAGATAAATATACAGTTTGGATTCTGCTTTTCGACGTTTTGAAGTTACGGTGGTTTATTTTGTAATGAACGATGATTTCCACTATTAGAAATACCTTTATTCATCCATAACATGGTCCTGAAAAGGGAAAATTTATGGTTTCTTCCCCATGCTCTAATATTTTATGATAGTCTCAGCAGATCTATTTGTGGTTAGTTCAAGTTTAAAATAGAATAAGTATTGATTCTTTGGTGTGTTCTTTGTGATTCATGATTTTCAATAACCATATTTGAAAAATAATGTCATTGAAGTGACGAACTTCTTTTTCTTCAAATGAAGCGATAATAATGTGTTGGTACGCTAAGTTTCTAGCATTCAAAATTCTAGTGAATTACATTATAAGGTTCCAATTTTTTAAATCGGATGCATACTACAGCGCATGACTTTAATTCCAGACTCAAGTCGTTTTTACTTTCCCTGCAATACATGGTAATGTAGTATAGGGAAAGTATTGGAATCATGCCGAAAATCGTAACTCGAGTTTTCGATGGATCTACACGTTTCGAGACCTCCAGAATACGAAAAGACTATTTTTAGCGTGACGTCTGTGTGTGTGTCTGTCTGTCTGTGCAGATTTTGTATCCACTCTAACTAAAAAACTAATGAACCGAATTTTATAAAATTTGGTAGGTAAGTCACTTGCGGACGAATCTGGTGCTGATTAGTTTTGGGTACGATTTCAGATAAAAGAATCCGCCTTTTTATGCGAAATGGCCCCCGCAAAAGGTTGTATCCACTCTAGCTGAAAAAGTAATGGACTGAATTTCACAAAATTCGGCAGATAAGTCACTTGTGGGACACCCTGGTGCTGATTAGATTTTGGTACGATTCGGAAAAAAATAACCTGCCTTTTTTTGCAAAATGACTCTCAAAAATCTAAACTAAAAAACTACGTATGCTCAAATATATCCATGAAATGGTGGTTTAATATGTAGTTTTTAACGAAGACTGGAATAAGACCAACCCCATTACAGTAGGACTAACCGTTCTCGAGAAATTTCAGTTTTTTCGTATTTTCTCTACGCCACCTTTGAAAATAAGTCCATTTATCAAATGAGAACGAAAATTGAATTAAAAGTGAATTAAATTTAATTAAAATAAAGAGAACGTGAATATAAGTCTGCAGAGCATGTGCTGCCCACATCAGATTTTTTCTTTCTTTTTATATTAATTGTACTGTCTACAATAATAATTAAATTACTTACTTCTATTAAATTAGATATCTATATAAATAAAATTGAAAATCTGTCTGTCTGTCTGTCTGTCTGTCTGTCTGTCTGTCCCATCATCACGGGAGAACGGCTGAACCGAATTTGATGAAATTTTGTGGGTAGCCTAGAAATAGCCCCACTTAAAATTTAGTCCATGTTTGGAGTTTCCATAACCAGTGGTTCTCGAGATATTAGTAAAAAACGAATATTTCGTTTGTCTCATCATCACGAGAGAACGGCTGAATCGAATTTAATGAAATTTTGTGAGTAGCCTTAAAATAGCCCCCCATAAATTTTGCCCAAGTTTCGAGTTTCTAAGACCAAGGGTTGTCGAGATATTAATGAAAAACGGAACTTTTTCTTAGGAGATCTACTCTCCAACTCCGTGGTTTATCCGAACGGAAAGGATGAAAATCGTTTGTTTTAAACGCCAAAATGAAATAAAACTTTATTTCCGAGTTTGGTGCAGGATTTTTGCATTAATTAGTCAAAATAGGAAAACATAAATTGTTTGAAACATGAATTTAAATGGAAAAATCTATCTCCATGGTTCATCTCTCACAAGCTTTTACTCAACGATGTAAAGTATAAAGAAATCAAAATGGCTATTTAATTTCGCATTTTATGAGGAAGATTCTATCTTATATCAGGTTGCTAGGCAACGGAATGAAATTAAATGTGTTGTTAATATCGATTATTATTTTTTTTATTTGTATAATAAATAAATGGATGTAAAAATATATTTTATAAATGAACGGTTTGATTGTTCTTTTAATTATATACGAGTATTGTGGACTGTGTACATCACTTTCAATTATTTTAGTAAAGAGGTTTAAAGCTCATATATTGTGTTTAGCTAATAAACTCATATATTGTGCTTACCCAATAAACTCATTTAGCCGATTGTTGAAGCAGAAAAAGAGTAGAACGGCTGTATGTATCTTCTAATACAATTTTACTGTTTTCATTTAGTATATACAAACGGGATCAGGATATTTTTTTCTTCAGATCTGCAAATTCAGAGCTACGAATTTAGAGGAATATCTCTAAATAACTTGGTAACTTTTCTTAAACTTTACCAAATTAGTGGAAATGTCTCCAAATTGATAAAAATGACCGAAATCAATGAAATTAAATTTGATTTTTTAGAATAAAGTTCTGAAATGATGTTTCTGTAGCATTTGTCGGTCAGTCCATCCATCCTACTTAGTAACACATTTAAGGAATTTTTTTAATATCACCAAATTGGTAAAAATATTTCTAAATCCATAAAAAAATCATGAAATTGATAAAATCGCGCTTAATAAATGAAATTAATTGTGTTTTGTTAGGGGATAGTTTTGTGATGATGTTTCGTCAATTTGTCGCATAATGGGATTCTCAGTTCTACAGTCCCACTTGGCGATAAATTTGGCGATTTTTTAAGTTATAGCTAAATTGACGAAAATGTCGCCAAACCTTCCATGGAGATTGCATTATTCAGATGATATGATTTCCATCAATTTATTTAAAGCAATTGATATCATGTCGCTTAGCAACGGATCCAATATTTTATGCGGCATATGATTTTTATTAAATCTTTTCCGATTTGAATAGTAAAAATATGTATATAAAATAAATTTCATTGACATTGAATTTTTGACTGGATAATATCAATTACGGTCTTCAGGTTTAAACATCATTATTATTGATATTTTTGGGGACTGTTGATTCAGGGATTACTGATATTTTCAAATTATTATGGAATTGTTTTATTATGACGAAAATTGTTGAAACTCATATATAGTACGTTGTACGAGTAATCTACAAATGCATGGGTATATCTTCCAATCTTCGAGAATATAAGTAGTACAGGTATATTGGCATATATTTTGATATATATTGGCATATATTGGAATCAATTACGACTTTCTGGTATAAAGAGTACGGAGATTATTGATACTTACAATTTATTACGTCATATCTTTTATTTTGGCAAATACTTTTGAGACTTATCTTATAATACGGGTAATCTTCTACTAACACACTAGCATATTTTCTAATCTGCGACAATATAAGTAGTACGGGGTTGCATATATTGATTAAATTCCTTTTTTTGTAAATTTGCTTACAAAAGGGGCCAGGATGTTTTATTCTTCAGATCTGCCGGTGAAGATAATTTTGCATAGTGAGTACAGATATTCTTAAACTTCTCTTTATGAGCAATAAATTTAATATTTTAACAGAATTTGCACATGATTGCGAATTATAAATTTCTTTTTATTATACACTCCGTACGAAGAACGTGTATGCTGCTAGTAAATAATAAAAGCTAATACCGTGTGTCCGAGTGTCACACTTGGCGACAAATTTGGCAACTTATTTCACAACCTTAGTGACCCGGCCACTCAAATAGCGGCTGTAAACTCTAGGGTCAGTCGAGTGGTCTGGGTCTTCGACAACCTTAGTGACAGATTTGGTGTAATATTACCAAGTTTGCGATAATTCCAATATCTCTTAAAATTAAATTTCGCATCGATGATAATTCTTTACGCTTTATAAGAATAATTTATTTAATATATTTTATTCAAAATATGGGGAGTTGGATAGATACGTTTGGTTAAGGGGTGCGGTCTAGGGAGTGTTAAAGCAATTGCATATTATTAGGAGAAGTATAGTAATTATATTTTGTTAGTCAGTAAAATAGTAATTCTGTTTTATTATTGGATCGTATAATAATTAATCGTGTAGATTTGAAGAGGTGTGCCGTGCAAGATTTTAGGAGCACACGTATTGCAGGCGGATGAATAGGAAAAAATATTTTACTTTATCTACCTCATCGCCATCATATTATGGGGCAAAAATCTTGTTTAAGCAACTTGAATTTTCATCTAGAGCACTTTTAAAAGACAGTTTGCCGACATTTTAAAAAAATTAAATATCTTTAGAACGGTTTGTCAAACCGAAAGTGGAGTGATTTTATTAGTTTTGTAACAAACATTAAGTATAAAATAAACATGTTATAATACTTATTATTTTGTATTTACATGTTCGATTTTTTGCAGGTTATTTTATAAAAAGATGTAGCTCTTTTATCATTACTTTAAAAATCTAATCGGCATCAGCGCATAACTTATCTAACTGAACAGTTTTCTTAAAATTTGAACGGACAGGTTTCGTATAAGAGTGCATGCATACATTGAACTGGCAGCAGCACAGACGTCATTTAAAAAATAGTTTATTCGTGTTCTATATGCAGACTATCCCAAAACTGCATCCATTAAAACTAGTACTCGAATATTGAACCCCATTATAATACATTAAGGAAACAAAAGCATTCGAACACCTGCTCTTTCATAAACTATGTATAACAAGAAAGATCAATCATGCTTAAAGCATTGATTATGAAACACTTTCCAACTTTAATGCAATTTTATTTAAACACGTCTAAAATGCAATACATTCCTCGGTAATATTTTGAAACTTATCACAATACTGCATTAATTTATTATATTTCAAAACTTAAACCTTCATCGAAAAAAATGAACTTCATGCAAATGACGGCATTGAAATATAAATTGCCTGGTTTAAACATCTCTAAAATGTTATACATTCCTCGGTAATAGTTTTAGAATTATCATAATACTACGATAATTTATTATATTTGAAAACTTCATCGAAAACAACTGAAATTAATTCAAATGACGTCATAGAAAAAATAACACGCCTGGATCTCTCTATAAAAACAAGATTTCATTCATAACTTTCTCCCATTCATTTCATTCATCACAATACTATAATAATTTATTTTATTTAAACATTTTATTTAAGACCATGGAGCTACAAATCATTAAACTCTATGCTTAAAACTTCATCGAAAAAAATCGTCCTTCTCTTTATAAAATCAATTAATATTTCATTCATATCAGCCATGCAGACTCCATGGAATAAATTATTTTGTGTTAAAAAAATACAGGAATTCTAATACAACTCATTCTACATATTTTGCTGTTTACATTTTGCACAGGTGAAAAATAGGCTTAGTTGTAGAAATAATCAAATTTAGATGAGCATTTAAACTCAAATATATTGTCATTGCGTTGTTTCAGTATGTAGATGCACAGAATTTAAGCAAAAATAAAGTAGTTTTCGGACGGATACGACACTCAATATGAATTAAAAAGAACTTTAAAAAATCACGATTTTGAAGCAAGATGGATGCCATATATCATTTTGAAGTGGGTCATGTGATCGTTTCATATCATGGTCACGTGATCGTTTCATATAAGAGGTGTAATTAACATTTTAATTTTTATTTAAAAAACTACTGAATATATTTCGCTGAATTTTTTTTTATATATTTTATGGAACAATTTGACTATTACCTAAAATTTTCGAAGCAGATTGTGATTTTTAAATCCACTTAAAAAATGTTTGAAAAATTAGGTCCCATAGGGCTCAATGTATTTCATTTTTTCAACCCGGGTTCAATCCAAAACTAATTGGGTGATATTATTCATTTATATCCCCATAGGTCCTACAGACCGTTTGAACAACATACTAAAATTTCATTTTGATTAAGTCATTTTTACGGCAGTTATCGTGCTAACGGACAGACAGACAGACAGACAGACAGAATGAACAAAGTCATAAACACATTTCAACTTTGTTGTAAAGTGTTAATAAGAAAAACATAAATACGAAGCTGGTTCACGTTTTACTTTGGACCGATTCTTCATTTCTATAACAGTTCCTAACAGATTTTTCACTCTTTTGGGAAAGCTTTTTTCTGGAATTTAAAATGTTGCTGCCAAAATTGTCTTCCATTTCTCCATAAGAGCATAATGAAATCAATCGCTAATGACAAACGATTTTACCTGGCTCGTAATCAGAGTTTCAAATCGAAAGACAGGTATTTGTCATACCCTATCCCAAACAGTTCGATCCCCCTTTGTAGGCATTGGCGTCCACCGTCAGTCCCAAACGAAGAACCTCTCAAAAAGACAGGAATTTGACATACCCTATCCCAAACAGTTCGATCCCCCTTTGCAGACATTGGCGTCCAATGTCTGCAAAAGGAACCCGCAAAGGAACCCGCTTTTCAGCACTCAGCAAACCCTATTTGCGATTTTATAAACACTTTACAACAAAGTTGAAAAGTGTTTATGACTTTGTTCATTCTGTCTGTCTGTCCGTTAGCACGATAACTGCCGTAAAAATGACTTAATCAAAATGAAATTTTAGTAAGTTGTTCAGACGGTCTGTAGAACCTATGGGAATATAAATGAATAATATTACCCAATTAGTTTTGGATTGAACCCGGGTCGAAAAAATGAAATACATTGAGCCCTATGGGACCTAATTTTTCAAAAATTTTTTAAGCGGATTTAAAATTCACAAATTGCTTCGAAAATTTTAGGTAATATTCAAATTGTTCCATAAAATGTATAAAAAAAATTCACCGAAATATATTCAGTAGTTTTTTAAATAAAAATTAAAATAATAATTACACCTCTTATATGAAACGATCACGTGACCCACTTCAAAATGATATATGGCATCCATCATGTTTCAAAATCGTGATTTTTTTAAGTTCTTTTTAATTCATATTGAGTGTTGTATCCGTCCTAAAACTACTTTATTTTTGCTTAAATTCTGTGCATCTGCATACTGAAACAACGCAATGACAATATATTTGAGTTTAAATGCTCATCTAAATTTGATTATTTCTACAACTAAGCCTATTTTTCACCTATGTAAAATGTAAACAGCAAAATATATAGATTGAGTTGTATTAGAATTCCTGTATTTTTTTAACACAAAATAATTTAGTCCATGGAGTCTGCATGCCTGATATGAATGAAATATTAATTGATTTCATAAAGAGAAGGACGATTTTTTTCGATGAAGTTTCAAGCATAGAGTTTAATTTTTTGTAGCTCAATGGGCTTAAACAAAATGTTTAGATAAAAAAAATTATTATAGTATTCTGATGAATGAAATGAATGGGAGAAAGTTATGAATGAAATCCTGTTTTTATAGAGAGATCCAGGAGTGTTATTTTTTGTATGACGTCATTTGAATTAATTTCAGTTGTTTTCGATGAAGTTTTCAAATATAATAAATTATCGTAGTATTATGATAATTCTAAAACTATTACTGAGGAATGTATAACATTTTAGAGATGTTTAAACCAGGCATTTTTTATTTCAATGCCGTCATTTGAATAAAGTTCATTTTTTTCGATGAAGGTTTAAGTTTTCAAATATAATAAATTAATGCAGTATTGTGATAAGTTTCAAAATATTACCGAGGAATGTATTGCATTTTAGACTTGTTTAATAAAATTGCATTGAAGTTGGAAAGTGTTTCATAATCAATGCTTTAAGCATGATTGATCTTTCTTGTTCTACCTACCAGTTCACACAATCATGTTGCTCCTAAATGTTTCCATTTCAAAATGATATCGCTTACAGTTAATAAAGAGAGCTGAAGTTAAACAGTAATTTCTCAAACTGACTTGTTGCAAGTGGAATATCCTATTATGGTATCACATTTAATGTAACTGAGCTCTATAGAGCAACCTATTTTGCTCTCAATGAAAGTTAAGATCGAAAGAGTGTTCTTTTAAAACCAGTTACACATGCGATTTGCGATGTATATAACCAGACCAACTGTTAAAAAATGGGTGTTCAAATACTTTTGGTCATATAGTAGTTCACCTTCGCTATATACAAACCAAGTATCATACGGAAAATAAATATTATAATATAACGGGAAATTTACGTTAAAAAGTTTATAATAGATGGTTTCATTAAGCAAAATCGATCATAACCAATCACACACCTGCATTTAGAATATTTAATTATATGACCAAATAATTTAAAATATATTTCACCTAAACTATCTTTTAAAAAATATTGATAATATTAGAATATTTAAACAATAGTTCAACTTGTTAGAATATTCCGAAAATTATTTACTGGCATTATAACGTGCATACATTTTTCATACATCATAGCTGATGTGTGTCTATTTCAAATTAAAAGAATTGTCACTCAGAAGTTACTTGTTAAAGACAGGTTACTCCTATCTTCCTCTCATAGCATTCTCTCATGTCTTGCTGGTCACGATACACGTATAGATGCAAGCATGTATATAGACGCACGCTCAAACATAGATGCAGACACACTCTGCGTAGAAATCTTAAAATGTGTTTTGCTGACAAATTTTGGGAAATAACTTTCTATACTATGCAGGGTGTCCCAAAAAGATTGAAACGCGCTTTAATTCTTTACCTGTTAGAGATAAGTGGGCAATATAAATGGCAAAAATGTTGAAAGTAAGGTATGAAATAAGACTACTTTATTGAAATAGTCCTTCCCCTAATTTTCAAAAAGTTACACTTTTTAAATTTTTATACGACCCCCTTAGACAAATTTGGTCAATCAGAAATTTTTTATTTTTAATGCAACAAGATCATTAAAAAAAACCCGCATATCTGTAGCTTTAAAATTGAGCGAGTTATATTTAATTGAAATTGAACATTGTGAATGGGGACCATATATCAAATTAGAAATGTAAATTTGTGACATATCACAAAAAAGATAAAACTGGATGATAATACATAGGATACCCAATCGCGTGGCGAGTACCACTGCTTTATATGACCTCTGTCTGTGTAATGCTTTATTTAGATGCATTTGTGATAGAAAATGTTGGCACACATTAATGTATTTTTGATCTAAACAATTTCCATCGTCAATTTGTTAATGATCCCTATTTTCACCGATGAAACAGTCTTTCACATGGTACGGAAAAATGACATAAGTCAGATGTTTTCCTTTATCATAATTCAGTTGACTTTAAAGATACATATATGCGGTTTTTTTAATGATCTTGTTGCATTAAAAATAAAAACTTTCTGATTGACCAAATTTATCCAAGGGGATCGTATAAAAATTAAAAAAGTGTAGCTCTTTGAAAATGAATGGGAGGACTATTTCATTAGCGTAGTCTTATTTCCTACCTTACTTTCAACATTTTCGCAATTTACATTGCACACTTATCTCCAACAGGTAAAAGCGCGTTTCAGTCTTTTTGAGACACTCTGTATAGTCTAATACAAAATTAAGAGTAAGTAAAAATTATGCAGTAATACTATTGTGTTTCATTTCAATTAATGTGAATTAATAAAAGAACGGAAAAGCAGCTTTAGTCTGCAGAGAAAGTCATATGCTACCCACAATATATTAATTCTCTTCGTTTGATCTGCGTTGTTTTCCTATTAAATATGGTTAAGATTTGGCCGCTAGTTCTCATTACAAAGAGCCGAGAATAACCTTAATCATGGCCACCTTAAATTCATACATTAATTTACAGTGTAATACAGATCAATGGTTTAAACTGGGTCTTTCCGATATCAACTCAGTATTCATTGGAGCAAAAAGCTTTATAGTGAATAGAATATCATCCGACCTTCAAAATCACAATCCATGACATATATTCGATACGTTTCATCTTCTATTTTATGCGCTTTTCTATATTTTTCGCCAGACACAGAACTAACTGCTGATGACTATGTGAAAGAAATGTGCAGAAAATATCAAGGTTCATATTTTCGATCGGTTTGTTTTTTAGTTTGGGATCATGTAATTTGTTATAAGTGCTTTAGAGAACCTTTTAATTCAATTTTATTGTTCAGAATCAAACTTGCTTGATGGAATAGTCCAATTACAATAATGTTTAAAAATTCCAAATGATTACCATTAATTTCAGTAAACTCTCCGGAGAAATAAAATATCACTCAATGAAATTTTCTGGATTATTTAACACCTTCAGCATCGAGCGTACTTTGTTTTCCTTTCCGTTCACGTTGCGATATGCCGGCTATCCTTTGAGTTTCTACTAAATACCTCAGTTCTAAATGCTCACATTTTAGTAATCAAGATTAGTATCACGTCTGCATTCAATAGACAAAATAGCATTCAATAGACATTCAATAGAAAATTAAGGACAAAACATTTTAAAAAACGAAAGGTCTTTTATTTAACACATCCTAAAAGACGTACAATATATATATTAAAAACTGCCAGAGCGCTTTCGGACGTATATTCGTCCTTCATCAGTGGCTACATGAATAGTAAAAAATCTGATGTGGGCAACACATGACTTTCCTTATATAATAAAATGAATTTACTACTTTCACAGTAAAATAAACAGGTTTTTCTTCTAGTAGATACTAATATCCTTTCCAAGATATTGAATTTTCGACAATTAGTCGTCATTTTCATTGATTTATCGCCATTTTTATCCATTTGGCGAGATTTTCGTTAATTTGGCAACATTCCAAAAAGTCGCCAAGTTGGCGACATTCCGCCAATTTCGTCGCCAAAATCTCGCCAAGCGTTAAGGACGAAGAAATAAGTTATTCTTACAGCAGATAAATTGGCGTTCAAATGCAAAAGTTTTACTCAAAGTATCTTTTTTCATGAATGGAACGAGCTAGATCCACGAGAATGATGTCACCCAATTTATCACATGATATTATATATGAAAAGTGAACATGTTTCTCAATAGGAAATATTTTTTTTTTCTATTTTATATGACTTTTTGATAATTTTTTTGAAAAATGTGCAATATCTCGAGAACGGTTCATGCTAGCGTTCTAAAATTTATGTCAATCGTTTTCTAATGAAAAATTACATAAGAAATGTCTATTTACGTAACTTTATTATTGGTTTTGATTTTTTGACGATTTTTTCAAAATTTCATTTAAAAATTTAGGGGGGTTCTTAACATTCGATTGCGTATAAAAGCAATAGGCTTCCAGTGTTTATGGATTGTGATTTTTGTACCAAATTTGGTTCGAATCGATCCATTCGTTCGTCAGTTATCGTCTCCACAGACTCACTGACACACACACACACACACACACACACACACACACACACACACACACACACACTCACACAGACATCACTTCAAAAATGTTTGATTCGTGATCAGGGATGCTTGAAACGTGCTCTCCCGTCGAAAACTCGAATTCGAATTTTCGACCCCGTCACAATACTTTCCTTATACATTATGTATATAAGGAAAGTAAAAATGGAAGGTTTATATATATATAGAAACCAGTTTAAAGCAAATTAGCATAAATTATAAAATGATAAATGAACTTACTAATATAAGAAATATACACGGAAATTAGAAAATAAGTTTAAACGCTTACGAATTTTAAAATATTGCAAGAAAAGAACTAATACTAATGTTAGAAAACATCACGCATGATATGCCTGAGAATGACGTCACAAATAACTTTTACGAGATTTGAATTGCGTAGAGTCGAGAATGAGTCGCCAAGCATAACTTAAAATTTGAAGAGGATCAAAATTACAAATTGATTCACGTTAAATATAAATAAACAGGGATTCATAAAGAAGAATACTACGTGGATTGTTACAACGAACCAGAAAGTGTTTTCAAAAACGGGAAGAAATTTATCATTAACCACGTATTGGGCAAGAGCCGTAGAAAGTTTACCAGATTTGACATCGCGAGCTTGTTCTGCTAAACGGATGCCAACAGTACGTTTTGTACTACTAATGTAAAATTTATAGTCACCAGCAGGGGATAACAGGGGAACGACATACACCCCAGCAAAGCTTTTAAAGTCATCAAAATTCCCAAATTTATCGGATCGAATACGAGTAAATAAAGTGGTAATATTCACCGACTCGTAATATCAACGATAACTTTGTACTCATGGCGAGCACACCCGCACTTATTGCATTCTCTTAATCTGTTAAGTCCATTCCCACCAAGTCGTCGTTCTTATTGTAATTACTAAGTCATCTCTAGTATCTGCACAAGTCATAATAATGTTTCCATCTAATTCACCATCTAATATCATACTGTCGCCCGAGTATTTTCACAAATAGTTATTAAGGCATCGTCTCCAAGTTATCTGAGCAAATCTGCTCAAGTGTCCTTAGGTCGCAGGATGTGGTTTTCCTTTTCTCGAGGGTGTCATTTACCCCCTTGCTTTCATTTGTAGCATTGAGAGTGACGCAACAAGCCTATTTTCCATTGGCTGGCTAATCTTCATCCAATGGAACTACTTCACAACCTCGTAAGGCCCCGCTCGGCCCCCTCTGTCTTGACGCTCCTAAATTTATGGTTTGCTGTAAACCTCGGCGCCATCCAGACTGCAAGTATTGTTCGATGTTTCGGACCCAATAAATAAACGGCATAAAGCTGTATCACCAAAACACATGTGAGATCTATTTCTGGTCTCACAGAATCAAACCAATTAAACACTTGAAACGCACTTGAATACATGCTCACCATTGTACACTCTAACAAGGAAACGTTCCCGAGCAAAACTTATAGAATTCGACGAAAATTTGACAGGTGTTAGAAGAAGTTATAAAAAATCCATATTCTGAAAATTAGCTGCAGAATTGCATTTGGAGAGGAGTAGAATAATGTTGAAAATTGGGTCTGGGTTGCCAAAACCGTACAGTTAGGATCAATTAGCGACTTTACGAACACATGTAATGTGTTTATACTATCAAAACGCATTTTATGCTGTAGTTAGAGGCGTTAATACTTGAAAAATAGCTTCTTAAAAATACAACTTGAAAAACAGAAAATGCAGATTACATGTATCAGTACTATGGAATATAGTTTATAAGAGATATAATTGATGACAAATGATTGAGGTTGAATGAAAGGGTTCATTTCTTTATAAATTGAAAGTGTTACAAATATGAAGCTCTTTGAAGAAATGCATAATACAGAAACATATTTTACACCGGTTACACCGAGCGAATATTTTGGATGCACAGTTTTGTTTCCCGCAATCAAGTACGTTGTGTGCGGTAAATATGAACTTAATAGGATTTTCGAAATACCCAGGATGGATTTCTGCGTATGAGCATGCATGCAATGAATATTTCCACATGTTAACGTAGCTTGGTGAAGAGAAATGGTTGTGTGCAATGGATTGTACTTTAAAGATATTGTTTCGGTGAAATAAATCGATTTATATTTGTGCAGTCATAACTAAATCTGAACATTTTCGAACGAAATGTTTTCGGACCCGAAAACCGTACCTATGAAGAGGTTGTATAAGATGAGTAGTTTTAGGTGGCATAACAAACACATGAACGATTTTATCCGGTGGCGTAACACTATCAATCAAATCGTTGTTCTTGAAGGGTGACCAAGAACCCACTAAAAGTACGGTTTCTTCTGGTGTATTTTTAAAACACACTTCCGATAAATATTCACGCAGTTCTTTTGATCCCATTTTCCCCAATTTCGAAGCGACGGTATAAATATTGTCAGCTTGAAACATTTTCTGTCTCACTTGGGTTCCAAATTGTCCTTTAGGTTCAGAATACACAATAAATAAAGGCGATAGCAGCATTCCATCTTTGCTGATTGTTGGCATTGCAGTATATGAATGGGTCATAGCATGGATAGATTATGCAGCACTTTCAATCTGTTTTCCAATCCAACAAATCAAGCGTTCTCCCCGAATGAATTTCTTTATTAAATCCTGATGGATCAGTATTAAACACCTGGTTATCGTTCAAATGCGAATCTTTAAAAAAAAAAACGAACATCATTTTAAAATGCTTGTGAAGCATTTGCAATATGATCCTCTTCATAAATCTGCTTTTGAGGAGCAATTTTAGTAATTTTCCAGCTAACGATTCTATATTTCATTTTAAAATTCAGGAGCCATTTAACAGAAGCTTTGAATGGCATTTTAGGGAGAGAGCTTTATCACATGCCCAGCTTTTCAAATTCGAGTCATGCACGTTTACATGCCTGCGTCTTGTATCCTGAAACTTTTTAAAAAGACATTTTTCAATTTCGCATAGCTTGTGCCTCTTATTTTGAACTTTTTAATGATTTGATTTTCCCACAAATACATTTGGGACACACTTTTTACAAATCTATACCTGCTTTGAACAGATTATAATGTGCGATGTTTCATTTCTTTTACTGCAACGCCAGTATTCAACAACTGCTCATTTAGTTTCAAATGGAATACTGTGGCCTTTCTCATTTTCTACCTCCTCACCTACAAATATTTCATTATTTTCATCTATAATGTCAAAATCAGAATCTTCAAAATCACTTTCGGTAACCGATGACTCGAAATCCAGAGTGTCTTCCACTTCATCACTAACAAACATTTCGCAAATAGATTCAGGTTTTTGCAAAATTTCCATTATTTTAATTTTTACATTTATTTCGGCTTCTGGAAAATCAGACAGCTCCATTTCTGAAGCAGAGAATTCATGGTACAGCATCTACACCACGTTGAACACATTAATATGTAGTGGCATTTTCCATTTGAAAGCCACTGCTGTTTAAAAAAATAAATTAAAAAACATCCAGGTACTATCGTTAATTAGTTTCACTTACATAAAATAATAAAACTGTGAGAAATGCACGATTACACTAAAAATATATATCGAGGCATTATCGCCAATTAGTTTCACTTGCATAAAATAATAAAACTTTGAGAAATGCATGATTACACTAAAAATATATATTCACAATCAATTTCAAATACTTTGAATGCGAACTATAAAAAAATAACTTTACAACAGATTTCAAGCCATGCAGAGAAAACATGGACAGTTCATTTAAGAATTTCCCGTTTTTCTATGCATACTCGCCAAGTAGGATTGCATTTGGCATTAAAGATGTTGACTTATTAATTTTTACAGCTTTTCCGTTGCAATTCAGCAGCTAATTTATTTTACTGTCGATATTTTGAGTCAACTACTAATGACTGTCAAATTTTCGTCGAATTCTATGAGTTTAGCTTGGAAACGTTTCCTTGTAAGACAAAAAAAATCGACACACTAAGAAAGAATTATTCAAATGAGATAAAATGTAGTATTTGTAATGTGGATGTGCAGAAAAAGAAATGATTAGAATTTCAGAACAATTGGATGATTTATTGCTCTGAAAGATCTACACAAAGTGATCACGTCAATATGGCGTTGGTCCACCTCTGGCCTTGATACAAGTTGCTACCCGACGTGGCATTGATGCATCAAGTTGACGGATGGTGTTCTGAGGGATGTCATTCCAAATGGCCTCCAATTGACAAGCTAATTCCTCTACATTCTAGGATGGTGGCAGGCGACGTCAAATTTCAGCCCAAATGTGCTCAACAGGCGAGAGATCTGGGGATCTGGCTGGCCAAGGAAGTGTGTCGTAATCCTGCAGGCAATCAATAGAGAGGCGTGCTGTGTGTGGCCTGGCATTATATTGCTGAAAAGTTAGCCCATTGTGTTGCGAAAGGAATAGCTATACAACGGGTCGTAGAATGCCGGACACTTACTGCTGTGCTGAGCCAATGGCCGTACCGTGCTGAAAACACCGGTTCTCGTTAGATCACCGAAGTCAAGCAGCATCTGGTGCGGTTAGTACTTGGGTGGGTGACCACCTGGGAACACCGCGTGCTGTTGGCACATTTCGGGCGCGGTAGTCCTGTGGTTTGCGCCCTGGATTTGCACGCTGTCACAACTGCCGCCGTGTTCATGCGGAGTACGATCACGTTAAACATGGGGGTCCGTAAGTCCTTCCGAGAGGTTGGTGGTAGGGGAAGGAGGGTACGTTCCCTGTGGATGCCTCCCCCACTGGGTTCCGGCCTAAATTGGGTGGCACTTCCCGATCGTCCAAACAGTTACCTTACACCTTTTTGGGTAGGTCGGACGGTTTGGGTCTCAACAAAAACGTACTGCTGTGCTGTGATGGTGCCACGGAGGACTATCAAAGGGGTCCGGCTATTAAACGAAATGGCACCCCAGACCATAACTCCCTGTTGTCAGGCCGTGTGGCGTGTGACAGTAAGAGCAGGATCCTGACGATATCCGGACTGTCTCCAGACACGTATGCGCTGGTCGTCTGGACACAGTTCGAAACGGGAGTTATCTATGAAGACAATTCGTTCCCAATCCAAATTATTCTACTTTGATTGATCCCGACACCATTGCAATCGCTGTTGACGGTGCATACTGGTCAGGTAGGCGTAGTAGTGGGAGCCTCAAACATAGATACCGCCTCCGTAGTCTTCTAATGGTCCGGGTGGTCACTTCCGTGTTTGTCACACGTTGGATGGTTGATAACGACGAATCTCGTGCTGTCACAGCTGCTCTGACAATCGCTCTATCTTCCCGTTCTGTCCTCGCCCTAGGGCGTCCTTTATCCGCTGAAATCTGCCATCTCGGACTCATTCTTGCCAATATCATCTAATTGCTATATCGCTCCTACCCAAATTCTGAGCG
Organism: Amaurobius ferox; assembly: GCA_951213105.1. Classification (NCBI taxonomy): domain Eukaryota; kingdom Metazoa; phylum Arthropoda; class Arachnida; order Araneae; family Amaurobiidae; genus Amaurobius; species Amaurobius ferox. Next base: position 64,004,466 of record OX578134.1, read on the forward strand.
ATTCGTTGGTGTGCCCATCCAGACTCATGCAGTCCAATCGCAGGCCCTCTTTCAAACTCCTTCATATGCTCGTAGTGGCCGCGAATTCGCCGGCGAGGCATTGTCACAATCGAGGTACGTAAACGCAATCGAAATCCACTGTACGTTTTGTTCCTGAAAGCGAGGTTCGCTCCTTATATACACCACCATGGTGCTCAGTTTCAATGCGCTTTAGTTCCGACTATTCATTCATTGGTTGCGAATTTTTGATCATTTGCATATTCGGTCGAAAGGTATCTGCATGTAAAGTTTCATTACTATCGAATTATTTTTACGCGGTGCGTCGTTTTTTTTTTTTTTTTTGTTATAGAGTGTATTTCTAATCATTGTGTATCTGCGTTTTACTTTTCACCTCTCATAAATTCCTTGGGAAGTATGGCAGTTGATATTACGCAAATTTAAATTGTGAGTTGGGCTAAATGTATGCATCTCCATTCTACTGTAAATGAACATATGCCTCTGATAAATGGCGCACATAGTCCGAAAGCGCTAAGACGAACCTGTTTATGTTAAACGTCCTATATAGCTTTGAACAAAGTTTGTTTAAAGCTTTACCATTTGTGATTTATATACAAACCAATTTAGCCTAAAGTGGATTATCTATCTCTTGATGTACTACTACCAACAAGGTTAATTGTGAATGATAAAAGCAAAAATAAATCTATCAAGGAATATTTCCACGGTATGACAGCTCTCGGCATAAATTGTATTTCAGTTACAGCTTATTCTGAAGGACATAAGCAGTAATTGCTTTAATGCTTGATAGATTCTTCAGCAAATCGATCCGAATATTAAGTGGAGTGGGTGATATTTCTGGACGGGTTCCTAAAATTTATCAAATCATGTGATTGGGTAGTATGCTATGGTAACTCATGCATATCTGATTAACACGAAATAAGTTGAATGGTCAACACGTTCAACTGCGTGCTACATTTTATCCACTGTTAAGAAGAAATCATGGATTTTTATAAAATTCGGCATTTGAAATAAAAATAAATAGGGAAGGAATTTATATAAAAAGAAGTAAAATAATGATAATTGCTTAATTCTTTTTTATCCACTCACTGATTTTTTTATTCCAATAACGCAAATCTTCAACAAGTTTTGAACAGTCATCCACGAAATTACGGAGTTAGAGATTATGCCGAAATTTGTTTCCCCTGGTTATAATAACTCTCTATCTCTTGTATTAGATCATACTACATACTTGGTGAGAATTTTAGCCCTTAAGGGGACTGTGGACGTTGAATTGTTTTTAATTTATTTATTGACTTAGAAACGTGAAAATTTGAATAAATATTCCTTTTAACATTACTATATACAATATCATTAAATTATTTTTAAATTTTGTTAAAATTTTGTATTTTTTTTAATTTAAATTTTTTTAACGAAAATTTGAAAATGCTCCTTGTGTGCCATTATTTCACATTTTTGATTAATTTTACACTATGGTCACTCAAACACACATTATGAACGAAATTGGGTATTCATTTTTAGATCCATTAGAAAGTTAATTATTTTAAAATATTTTTCTACATTAAAACTTAATTTTCATCATTTAATTAGGTTCTTATTCACTTTTAATTACCTTAATAAAGTCCAATTATGAAATGCATACCCAGTTTCATTAAAAAGTATGAGAGGTGTCTTTTTGCAAAATTTCATGCATCTCAGACAAAAATTAAGACGCAAGGAGCATTTTAAAAATGTAAAACCTTTGAAAATTCCGTTTCGAAAAAAATGCATTCATCCTTTTGCTTACGGGTGGGACAGCGTCCATTCCAAACGAAGAACCTCCCAAAAACACAGGTATTTGACATACCCTATCCCAAACAGTTCGACCCCCTTTGCAGGCATTGACGTCCATGGAAATCAAGACGATTCCATGGGCGATTTCCATGGACGCCAATGCCTGCAAAGGGGGTCGAACTGTTTGGGATAGGGTATGTCAAATACCTGTGTTTTGGGGGGGTTCTTCGTTTGGGATGGACGCTGTCTTACCCGTAAGCAAATGTTAAATGTGTAAAATAATTTTATATATCAAAACATTTTTAGTCGATTTTTGCTCATTTCAACGTCCACCGTCCCCTTAATATTTTGAAAATAACATTTTTGGATTTTTCTGATAACCTTTGGATAATTAGGTTTATATTCATACCAGAAAAATCTCTAAACAAGTTTTAGTTGCTGTGAAATGCTTAATATATGCCAACCGTTTCATATTCCACAGTCTGTCGGATTTTCAAGGTAATGGTCATAATGCATTTTGAGCAAATAGGTATAAAAAACAAACATAAAACAGCTCATGAGGTTACCATTTTAACCATATCCATTAAATATTAAATACCATTTTCAATAATATTGGCAGAGATACGAGTATTATACATAACCTGCGTTCATGTCAGAGATAATTGACTTTTATTTTACAACAAATAGCAATTAACAGAATATAAACATTGCTGTTTCGATGTCCTTAGACCATTAATCCTTCGTTATGTCACAGATTATTTCTCCTAATAAGGTACAGTAGATTATTTGCTGTGCGTTTTATTACTACCAACAAAGTTCTTTGCTAGTGAAAGGTCAAAGCAATTACAAATACTGCAAAGAATATTTCTCAAACGTAGGACAGCTTTCGTCATCAGTTGTATTTTGGTTACAATCGAAGGACACAGACTGTAATTGACTAAACACTCAATGAGTTTCTGTGCAAATCGATCTGAATATTAATTGAAGTGGGAATTATTTCTGGAATGGTGCCCAAAAGGTACTGGCACATGTGGGTAGTTTGCTATGTTCACTGATGCATATTTGATTAACAAAACCAGGTGAATGGTCAATCTTCAAATATATTCTACATTGTATTCAATGTTAGGCCGTAATCATATGAGAGTAGGAATTAACTAAATACAAACATGAAAGAAAAATCACTTTGGGGGCAAAAGGAAGTTAACGAATATATAAGAAAAGTACATTTTTCTGTCGCGATTGGAGACAAATTGCGCGACAATTTGGAGATTTTAGAGATTCAATTTGTGCAATAACAACAACTTGGTGACTTTGATATAAATGTCGGCAACGATTATTCGGCATTGCTGAAAGTTGCATTTAATTTCTTTGATAACCCCTGCCCCTTTGTAGAAGTTATAAATTTAAAATAATTGGTTCCAAATATGTGCGAGGTTCAGTATTCGTGGGACATGTGCGTTTTGTTATGGGGTCATATAATAATTATGTTTTGTTAAGATATATAGTAATTAATTGTATTGATCGAAAGAGGTGCACGGTGCTAGCGTGCCCAAGTGCTCAGGAGGGAGAATAGGAAGGGAATCAAAACTATGCATATTTTTATGCACCTCGTCATATAACGAGCATGACATTTGGTTGAAAATAATAACTTCATTATTTTTATTCCAACATTATAAATTATTTTTAGTCCAATGTGAACACCCTTCCTAGAAATTTAACAATAACAGTTAAGGATAACGTTTTGAAGGCTATCTTCAATTCTTGCCCTTGGAAGAATTTGGCGATTCCGTTCATTCCCATTAGTGTATATTCAGTATATATTAATACATGTTCATTTGTGTTAGTGTATATTCCACTTATATTAGTATATATTTTACTTATATTAGTGTATATTCCACTTATATTAGTGTATATTTCACTTATATTAGTGTATATTCCACTTATATTAGTGTATATTCTACTTATATTAGCGTATATTCATATACCCTCTTAGTGTAAAAGAAATGAACTATCAAATATTCTGCAACCAAAAACAAATAAATAGCGGCAAATAAAATGTATCAGTATAAATATACATATCTCACCACTATAAATACATATAAGTCTGCGTAAAAAGGCTATAGAAATGTAAAAATGAAGGACGATCTCTGAAGGCGACTCATTATATTCTATTCTTATCTGTGAATGTGATATCTTCTCTGCGTGAAATATCTTATTTTTCTTAGTATGTGATATTCGTATATTTCAGGCATTTTTACATTAGTGGAAATATTTTCTATTTTGTCTATTTCTGTTATATTTATGAGGGTCATAATAATATCTAACTTTGATTTCTGTTTCCTAGCGACCGAGTTTTCTCATCGTTCTGCTTACATAGTTACTTGCTAAGTTTTGATAAAGGGGAAATGTCAGTTGTTATTTCAGAATGTACATTCATTTGCATCATTCTGTTTTTTGTTGACATCATACATTTCACCCAATACCAAACCGCTCTCTTTTTCTTTTGTGTTTTTTATCTGTTTACATTTTATTACAAGTGGCATTTGGAGCCAAAATATGTACATTTATACAAAAATATGAACAATATATACAATTATGTACAATAGGTTACAAATACAATCACAATAGTGAAGGTCAGCAAAACTCCTTCAGTTCTTTATCTGTTTACAGCTTTTCCTCGTTGTGCTCTTCATCCCCGTTCTTTTCCTTGCCGACGTCCGTGGGGTGCTGGCCCTCCTTCCTGGGTGTTATTGGGTCCGGGGTCCGTGTCCCCAAGGCACCAGCCGTTTGCAGCCCCGAGGTTGCAACTAGTTCTGAAACGGGGGCCAGTGATGCTGAGCTGGAGCATTCAAAGTTTAGTTCTTCTCCTCCTGTCGGTGCTATGGTCAGGTGTGCAGGTTCGCTCGTGGCGCCAAGTTTGCGCTTTGCCGTAAACACTCCTGAGAATGATAGGTTTGATACGGAGTTGTTAATCTTGTCTTCCTCTAACGGTGGTAGGCTGCTCTCATCAGCAGTAGGGGTGTTCATTTAATGTCCAACTTGGCTGCTGCGGAGACCGAAATCAATGTTGAAGGCAATCGCAGGCTGGGGGGAGGAGGTCACTGTTGGCGCATGCAGCATGTTGTTTAAAGCTTCTGGGCGCAGGGGAGACCGCTCCGGACGCGGGCTGGTGACCAGGTTGTCAGTGGTCCCTAGCTCTTGCACATCCTGGTCCGGCCGTTGATTTGCTTCCTGGTTCAACCTGCAGCTCTGGAGAAGTTCCCTAATGTCAGTGTGTAGGCTGGATGCACCCTTCCATGTAGTCATCTGTCTGGGCTGCACATCACCAGGCTCCACCTCAGCTGCATCGGTCAAGCTTGTTCTAGGCTCAGCCATGTTTGCGTTGTTCGGTAGCGTGTCAGTTTCCTCTCTTCGTTCAGACTCGGCGTCCAGTGCGTCCAGGTTGAAGTCATAGTCCTTTGCCATTCCGGCAACCAGTTCTTCATTTCTCCTGTTGTAGTCGATGCTCCCAGGGCCAGGGACCTGCTTCCTACCGGTCAAGAACTCTATGTATAAGTCCCGGCTTGTACGGATGGCATCGCTGACTGCCAGTTTCCTTAGCGTCAGCAGGTACTTCCGGGAGCAGATACGTAGCATGATACGGTCGTTCGCACGGTCCCAAGAGCCCAGCGGTCCCATCACGATGGCGTCGCACCTGGCGTCTTCATATCCAAGTTTTTTATAATACCATAATAATATCTAACTTTGATTTCTGTTTCTCCTAGCGACCGAGTTTTCTCATCGTTCTGCTTACATAGTTACTTGCTAAGTTATGATACTATTATACTATAAGCCGTTCAAATATGCTTCTACTTCTAACATAATAAATATGTCTGCTTGTTTATTTGTTCGTTCGTTTGCCTGTTGGTGATGTAGCGGAATAACTAAGCGACTCACAGTTAAGCAAGTAGGTGTAGCGACAGTTCCAAGTTAGGTACCGAGATACATCGGAGGGATATTTTCTTAAAAATTCGAATAGTTTTTTTAGTTATGCTATATAGTAAAACGCAATTTTGAACGATTTTACACAAAAATTGGTTCCTTAGTGATGCAAAATATTGTCACAGAATTTCCATCTTAACGCCATCGAAACGATTGGAGAACGCTTCCAGCGAGCATCGAATCACAAATTGAATCCGTAGGACGATGTTTTCGTATTTAATTTTTAAATACATCGAAATACGCCCGTTTTAGGTCATTTCATTTTTCTTTTCTTGCATCGAAGATTTTGAAATTCACACGATTCTAATATTTGACTTGAATATGAAACGATATCTTCGCATTCAAATAAAACATATTTTTAATTTTTTTATGAATTTTGAAGTGGAACTATGAAAATTACAGTATTTCATCCGAACTCTACCCCCGAATGAAGCTCTCCCGTATGGAAAGCAATGATGTATATATACAGCGTTAAATCGCGTTAAACAATTGGCATGGTTGAGCACGGAAAAATGGAGCGCGGGAATGATTATTGTTCAAAACAGGCGTTTAGGAAATTGAATGGTGCTATATTTATGCTACAAAAATGCATTGGAATATTGAATAATAATTTCCAATAGTTTAAAACCATAAAGAGCGTATAAATAAGTGAAAAACTTTACTAGAGGGTTATTTTGAATAAAATTATACAAAAAATGCATTAAAATCTTGAGTAATAATTTCTAATAAGTTAAAGCCATAAAGAGTATATAAATTAGTGAAGTATATAAACTAGTGAAATTGTTTCTTACGCTGAAAGGCAGAACAAGACAAAGTGTAATCCATTATTATACTAATAGTTCTATAAAAATCTATAACATTAATTTCCACCCAACTGTGTTTGTGTATATGTAAAAAAAGTGTGATCGCGATTGGTCTAAAATCTGGAGTCTTTGTAAAAGAGGTAATGGTGCAAGAATATACATAAAACATTAGAAATTAAAAAATAATATATTTTTAACTATTTGTAAAACAGACTTAAAAAAACACAAAATTCCACTTGTTTCAATACAATTATAATTATGCTAATTCTTACCTAGAAACTTGCCATTTTCTTAAATGGCGCCTAAAAATCTGGGTATATACACAACACATTCGAAAATTAAAAAAATAATAAATTTTTAATTATTTCTAAAAATCCAGAGCAAAATTATGATTTATTGCAATAAGAAATATCTGTTAAACATTCCATTTTGTAGAACATCGCAGACGACAATCTAGAGACAGAAATAAGACTATCCTGAAAGCTGAGGAGATGAAGGAAAATTGAAGTGGATTTAAAAATTAAATAAAAATGTATTTTGTGAGTTTTACAAATATAATTTTGATCTTCTGAAGGTATAATTATTTCATTACTATAAATATATCTCAAAAAATCTCTTGAATCAGATAAGAATTACCATTTTATTATTTTATCCGAAGCGTTTTTATTAATGGCACGTAGTATAGGTTTATTTATTTAATGGCACATAGTATAAATTTATTTATGTAATGGCATCTAGTATAATTTAGGTATATTAAATGTGTATTTGTAGCTTATTTAAGACGTATTACCCCAGCGTAGCAGGCTAAAGACGGCCTTTTGAGCAAGTGAGCAGTGTTTCTTTTAGGATATTTTATCCGGGGGTGGGGGTGGGGGAATTTTCCAATATAACTTCAACTACTATAGTTACATATATAGAAGTAATCACTAAAAGTTATAACTTATTCAAACATTAAAATAACAAACTTTTGGTAGCTAAATGAAGGGGTGGATATAACTATATCGCAAAATGGGCTACAGACACAAAATATCATTCTTAAAACTGTAAACCGCGAAATAAAAATATATAATGATCTAAATTCTGCCACATGAGTGTAAACTATGTTAAAATGTGAAGTTTAACTTGCAAATTTTCTACAAAAATTATTTTGAGAATTTTTGTTTTGTTATATAATATGAATTCTGCATTTACTAATATTTGGAAAAATAATTCTGAAAATTCGAAATATGTTAATAGATTTTATCCCCCCCAAATGTTAAACTGGGAATGTTAATAGCTTTCCTTAAAGATCGTTAAAGTTTAAAGCTATGTAACTAAATTTTTAGTTATTTGTGTTGAACGTTCACCCATATTCATAAAAATCATTAAAAACTATTAAATGGCTTCGTTGTTATGACAATTGCCCATTTCATAACAAATAAATTAAATTTCTTGGAACTGATAGTGCTCTCTTCCCATAAACAAGTATTTCAACTTCGGCAAACAATTTACTAATAACATTGAACCTGTTTCAATGATTTAAAGAAAATCGACAGTATTATTTTATTTTGAACGTCATTGAACAAACAAATGCCAGTTCCAAAATTTTATATAAATGCACCAAACTTTTACAGTAAAAAGAATTCTAAAATCGATAGCAGACATATGAATACATTGGAAAATGAATGGAATTTGAATATGCATATATTTATTACACATTGTTGGCGTCTTTTAAGATTTCACATATATTTCAATAAGAAAACAGTTGAAATACATTTTCATAAAATGTTGAATACCATTTCACTTATATTTCCCCAAAATTTTGATTCTAACGAAAATCGTTTTAGTTTATTTATATTCTAACTTTACTCGGGTTGTGTGGATAGCTAAAATTTAATAATCTTCGACAATATAATTTTCTGAAATGTCATGGCACATGAAAACCTTAAATGCTGCATGTGGATTGCTCTGATAGGTGCACTGAATCATCATATACATTGAAAACCACTTAACAGGAAAATGAATAAGGTGGAATATCAGGTAACACGGGGTGTAGACTCCATTCCCGTCTATACCTTTGTTGACATTAAATAGTCGTTAATGACCTATAGTCTACAGCGTTACCCAAACTTATTACTTTCCTTATATACATAATGTATAAGGAAAGTATTGTGACGGGGTCGAAAATTCGAATTCGAGTTTTCGACGGGAGAGCACGTTTCAAGCATCCCTGATCACGAATCAAACATTTTTGAAGTGATGTGTGTGTGTGTGTCAGTGAGTCTGTGGAGACGATAACTGACGAACGAATGGACCGATTCGAACCAAATTTGGTACAAAAATCACAATCCGTAAACACTGGAAACCTATTGTTTTTATACGTAATCGAATGTTCAAAACCCCCCTAAATTTTCGAATGAAATTTTGAAAAAATCATCAAAAAATCAAAACCGCTAATAAAGTTACGCAAATAGACATTTCTTATGTAATGTTTCATTAGCAAACGATTGGCATAAATTTTAGAACGCTAACACGAACCGTGCTCGAGATATTGTACATTTTTTAAAAAAATTATGAAAAAGTCACATAAAAAAAATTCCTATTGAGAAACATGTTCACTTTTCATATGTAATACCATGCGATAAATTGAGTGACATCATTCTCGTGGATCTAGCTCGTTCCATTCATGAAATAATATACTTTGAATAATACTTTTGTATTTGAAAGCCAATAGTCATTTATCTGCTGTAAGAATAACTTTTTCTTAGTGCATAACGCTTGGCGAGATTTTGGTGAATTTGGCGGAATGTCGCCAACTTGGCGACTTTTTTAAAATGTTGCCAAATTAATGAAAATCTCGCCAAATGGATAAAAATGATGCTAAATCAATGAAAATGACGACTAATTGTCGAAAATTCAATATCTTGGAAAGAATATTATAGTATCTACTATAAGAAAAACCTATTGTTTTACTGTAAAAGTAGTAAATTCATTACATTATATAAGGAAAATCATGTATTGCCCACATCAGATTTTTTGTACTGTAAAAGTAGTAAATTTATTGCATTATATAAGGAAAGTCATGTGTTGCCCACATCAGATTTTTTTTTCCGTAGCCCGGTTATTTTTTATTTTTACGGCTTCCTGAACCATTAAAATATTTATCGCCTATACTGGCCTACAGATAAAATTAAATAGATTTGGATGTCCTTACAGTTTTCATATATTATAATAAAGCAGCATTTACTCTTACAAAAATGTAAAGAAATCAAAGTAAAACGAAATAATTTATTGATGAGAAGTGTGATGCTGTTTCTTGTTAACAAGAAACTTCAGGTTTGGAGAAAATGATAACTTTACTCTTAGATCTGGTTCAACTGCCAATTGGTTTCTATATTTATTAATAAAGCCAGTGTGGAAAAGCCTGCCTCACGCTTATAGGTTGTGGCAAATTAGAAATTGTATTGCTTTTTCTGCTAAAACTGGGTATTCTTGACGATAAGACAGCCAAAAATCCATCAGTTGTATTGTGTGGAAGATGCGCGAAACGACGAGGACTAAGCACGTCGGTTTGTCTCGATTAATTGAATAATCCATTCAAAGTCTCGATTCAACGTTATTTACTCGTATTTTAAAGTAAGTTTGGTGAAAAATGAAAATCCAAAACGAAACACCTAGGTTTTCGAGATCTGTTTTCGGAAACCCGGCATTTTGCTTTCGTGGTCTTGTGCCGGGTCGCGACTCATCATTTGGGAGGTCTACAATATAAAACTACAATACCTACAATACCGCTGGTCTACAATATAAAACTACAATACCTACAATACCGCTGGTCTACAATATAAAACTACAATACCTACAATACCGCTGGTCTACAATATAAAACTGATTTAGTCTACATTATATTTCTATTCATGAAAGAAAAGTGTCGGACCTCTGAAAGTTAATACTTGTCAAATTATTTCATTTATTAGTAGGTTAAAGCATTTAGCGATATTGTTTGTCTTTCTTTCTATCCTAAAATTTGTTGCAAAATTAGAAATCTCAATAAGTTTGACTTCAAATGGATGTTATATTATTTCTTCAAATGATCATGTACGAAATATATAGATTCAGAGGTAAATCTATTTTATTAGATGTTAAGACTGTCATATTGGGTGGCACTTAACATTATGTAAAGGATCACTTCCCAACCACCACCACCAATTGTAACATTTTTCAAAAAGGTGTGGGAATTCTCAATCGGATCAAGATGATAACAACAAACTTTTCTTAAAGTGATTCCAAAATTTTTGTTGACAAACTCAACGAGACAAAATTTATCTTCCTTCTTCAAACGATCATGTACAAAATTCATAGGTTCAGCCATAAATATATTTTATTAAATGTTAAGTATGTCATATTGTAGAGTGCATAAAGTGATGTAAAGGATTCTTTTCCAATCACATGCCTGCAGCACTTGCGCTCCCCAAATCCCAAGACACACGTCCATCACTCACCGTTTCAGAGCAATACTACACGATGCTCTAATAAAATGCAAATTCTATACGACTTCTAGACACCCTTAGTAAATCACAAATTTTATACGACTCCCTAAACACCTCTAGCAAATCACAAATTCTAAACAATCCTGCCAATAAAATGCAACTCTCTCAAGAATAGTAAAATTCGCTATATTTTTTAACCAAGAATTTATATTAATATAAATCGACAGGGATTATCAAGGAAAGTAAGTTAAGTTTTCAGAGATCTTAGATTATTGTCAACTTTCCGAAAGTCGTCGCGTTGGCGATATTGCTTTAAATATAGAGCCAAGTTTATCGCCAAGTTAGTCATATTGTCGTCAAATTTATCTGCCAATCGTGGCAGGCAACGATAGGATTTTTATATACTGGGTGATTCAAAAGTTCGGAGCAAAAGTAAAACGCTATAAAAAAAAATCTATGGGTCGGAGAAACATGCGGTTTGCAGATTAATGCCGTGGTGGGGGGATTTTGTATGGCATGAAAAAAAAAATAGTTCAAAATCTCGACACTAAGGGAGCGCTGCTGCGAAGAAAACAATGCGAGGTAATGATTGTGAAATGAGATATTTTATTTCAGCATGATTTACAGCTGCAAGTTCTCAATGTGACCACCATCACATTCCAGTACTGAGTGCAGTCACGGTATTACGGCTGATACAGCATGAAATAGCATATCAAGGGGAATGGCTGCTACCTCCTGCCGTAAGGAGTCTTTCAGTGCTGGTAAGGACTGGGTCTTTCCTCTATAGACCCGTGATTTTAGGTACCCCCACAACAAGAAATCCCAGGGTGTGAGATCTGGGGATCTCGCAGGCCAGTCATGTGTGCAATCACCTCCATGCATAAGCCATCTCCATGGCTTTATCTGCCGCAGCCCCCCGAGTGTCGAGAGTTTGAACTAATTTTTTTTCATGCCACACAAAATCCTCCACCACGGTGAATATTAATCTGCAAACCGCATATTTTATAGCTTTTTACTTTTGCTCTGAACTTTTGAATCGCCCGGTACACTGGTGAAGCTTGATAAAACAATTTGGGGAGACAAAAACAAAGAACCAAAATTAAAAATAAAATATTTTCAATTTGTTTTCTACTTTTTAGTACATTTCATAAAACTTGTTTTCTTGGTAGAACTTTCTCCAATACATATTCTTTCCTATGGCGGGTCTTGAAAGGGTTAGACAGGCAAGATTCAAAAGCCAAAGAATTAAAATATACTAAGCCAATGAGTGGATAATTTGAGTTTTTAGCTGCTTCACATCTTCAGCTATTTCCCAAAAACATGTAAATTATTGCGGATCCAAAACAGGCTGGACCAGTTAAGGTTCAAAACCCAAAGAAATTAAATATACTACGAAAAGCAACGACATGTCTAATTTGAACTTTCTAGCTGCACCGGTCATACCCCCAAAACATGTGTTTTTCTGCGGTGAGGTCAGGCTAGACCAGTGAGGTTCAGAATACAAAGAATTAAAATATGTCATGAAAGATAACGAGTACTAAAATTTGAATTTTCAGCTGTTCCAGTTCTCGAGCTATTTCCTCAAAACATGTCTCTTCTTATTAACGGCGCAGAGCGGGCTGAACCGGTAAGACTCAAAATTCAAAATACAAAACGAAGGCAACGATATGTCTAATTTGATCTTTCTAGCTGTTTTGGTTCTCGAATTATTTCCCCAAAATGTATTTTCTATTGCGGACCAGAATCTAAATATAATCAAAATGTATCACAAGACAATGACATGCCAATTTTTATGTCTGAATAAATAATAGATAGGGCCTCAGAGAGTTAGTTAGGGCATCAAATATTTTAAACGCAATAAATGTGTTTAATGAAAACAGCAAATTGACACGTCTACCTGATATCTATTGCAGCCTCCCGGGAAGAAGTGGCGGGCACATACGCTTTCAATTAGTTCTCGGTGAAACATTGTTGCTGTGAGACACTACCTCTTGACTAGTATACATGCAAAGAAACGGGCGACCAAGCGGAGTAAAAATGTATCCACATCTCCTTTCATTTATTTCAACAGAAAATATTTATACATTTATATTTCAAATAATATGTAATTAAAATAAAATGTATTTGGTCAAACTATATGAGTAGACACTGCCCCCCCCCCTAATGCTCCGCCATTGCTTATACAGTCAAATCTATTCGAAACGGAACCTGCAGGACACGGAATACTGTAATAAGCGGAAATATTTTTAGCGCCGTCCAAAAATATAGGAAATTTATTTTATTTTCACTGTGAAACGGAAGCAGCACAACGCGGGAAGGGACTGCCAATTTAAATTAATTTGTTAATAAAGCACATGTGACGAACAAAGAACGGAAAAAATTATCCAACTATTTCAGCCATGTATTTCCAAGAGAACCATTTTTTACAGAATTTTCTATAAAATCATATGACGATTTTCTGAAGCGGCTTACAAGTTGTTTCAGAATTTCAAGAATTTTCAGTTAATTAGAAGAAGATTCCGAAATGCTAGAAATATTAACAATGCACGATTTTTAACCGAAAATCCCATCATTAGTAAGACATATATCCAAGTCCAAGAAGCCATGGTGGATTATTTTAAAAGGTCGTCTCATTAAAAATATTCTGTATATTTTTTTATTTCATGATAAGCAGTGATATTTTGCCGGTAAGTCAATTCATCTAGGTTTTAAGGTATGGTAATAATCTAACAGCTAAGGACATGGGGTACATTATTTTTTTATTTATTTTACTCCTGTGATCGTGTTATGCAAAAATGTACGTATATACATATTTAAAATAATTAAATTAGCTATTATGATATAATATAGCATTAATCAGATGCATCCAAATATACTTTTCAGATTTTAAAATATGAACTTTTCAGAATTTTTAGTCTTAGGTAAGCAATTACATATGGACCATCTGCATTTCTAGCTAAACCCTAAACTTTGCTTTTCTGGAATGACCTGCATGAAACGGAAACCTTTTCAAGACGGAAAAATTTTCCGGTTCCCTGAAATTCCGTATTTTTGGTTAACAGGGTATAGATTTTAGTATCTGTTTAGCTGAAGACAAGGTGCCAGTTACCAGGTAAAATGTCAGAACATAACCAGAAATTCGAGCAGAGTCAAACATTTTTTTATTCAAATCTTGAGGAATTACTTTTTAAACATTAAATTTTCAAGAATAGATATAAACTGTCACATACAGATGAAAAGTCTGTAAAATAGGCTGCATCCCACACACGCAAATCGCAATTAATTTTTCTTCTCACGGAATAAAAATGTTTAAAATAATTATCACGTTAGATGATGTTTTTTATCTTGTTTCCTTGGGCGGAAGTAATTAAGAGAAAACCGAATACATGCACCACAAAAGTTAAAATATCATTCATGTTTAAAGATGAGTTCCGCATGCAGAGAATATGAGTCTGCAGTTTCGTGACAGTTTTATTCACGTTGAGAACAGAAGCCATGAAATTTTGATGTCTGCTTTATTGAAGTGCTTCATATAAATTCTATTAAAGAGGCATTCTTTAAGTTAATATATTCTATCCTCGGTTTTATTTTCACTTTATACGGTTTGTGAGAAATTATTATATATATGTATGTCACACATTATATGTCACGTTACATAGAATATATATTGCATAGTATATAAATTGTGAGCATAATTGTTGGATATAAGTGAAGGGCAAGCTCATGCAGTGCATCATACGGCATATCGATATGTATCGTTTTGTAATGTATCGATGCCGTATCCATATTGCTTCCCATCGTATTGATATTGTATCAATATGGTTAAGACGTATCCTCCAGAATTTTGAGTGTACTCTCAGGATACAAGAATGAGTCCAAATTTCTGGATAACTAGCGCTTTTATTTAAAAGCACTAATAAGCGTAAACAGGAACAATATACACCGAATAGCTCGATAACTATCTTACAAGATCATTGAGCAATTGTCAGATACGCCGATTCACAAAATAACCAATACTATTTTCAAAACACTGACGTATCTCACAATTCAATTTAATTCGTATCGCGTTAACAACTTCCAACGGAGTCATGACTTCCTTACTATACACTCCATAGAGTAGAAAGTGCTCGTATCTCCAAGAATATTTGATATTTCGATCTAGTAATATAAGTAATATAGATATAAGATCCAGTATATGTGAAAAGTCGCCAAGGTGGAGATAAATCGTCAAATCTGCAACTTTTCACTGAAAAGGCAAAGTATGGCAACCCTACTTTCACATAATAGGAATCGTTGCCTGTAAAGGTTGTTTTACCTTGGACTTAGGCAAAGCACAGTGAAACGTTTTACATATTTCTAACAATATATCGTATCGACTTACCAAATATTCCGATCTAGTAAATTAGTTATCTGAATTTTACGTTTTACCAGTTTTAAAATTGAAATACATATATATATATATATATATAAATATATATATATATATAATATGTAATATATATATATATATATATATATATATATATATAATATGTATATATCTATATATATACATATATATAATATGTATATATATATGTGTGTGCGCGCACTAAAGCTGGGTTGTTAACACTTTACAACATAGTTGAAAAGTGTTTATCAATTTGTTCATTCTGTCTGTCTGTCCCATACCACGATCACTGTCGTAAAAACGACTTTATCAAAATGAAATTTTAGTATGTTGTTCAGACGATCTGTGGGACCTATGGGAATATAATTGAATAATATCACCCAATTAGTTTTGGATTGAACCCGGGTTGAAAAAATGAAATACATTGAACCCTATGTTACCTAATTTTTCAAACCTTTTTTAAGCAAATTTAAAATTCACAAATTGCTTCAAAAGTTTTAGGAAACATTCAAATTTTTCCATAAAATATATAAAAGAAATTTCAGCAAAATATATTTAGTAGTATTTTAAATAAAAATTGAAATAATAATTACACTCTTTATATGAAGAGATCACGTGACTATTATATGCAGAGATAAAGTGACCCACTTCAAAATCAAATATGGAATCCATCTTGTGTTAAAATAGTGATTCTTAAAGTTCTTTTTAATTCATATTTAGTGTTGTATCCGTCATAAAACCGCTTTATTTTTGCTTAAATTCTGTGCATCTACATACTGAAACAACGCAATTACCATATATTTGAGTTTAAATGAACATCAAACTTGGATTACTACCACGAAGCCAAATTTTCACTTATGGAGAATGTAAACGTCAAAAGATGTAGAATGAGTTGTATAAGAATTGCTGCATTTCTTTAACGTAAAAGTATTTAGCTCATGAAATCTGCAATATAGCTGATATGAATGAAACATTAATTGATTTTACATAGAGAAGAAGACGATTTTTTCGATGAAGTTTTAAACATAGAATTAAATTATCTGTACCTCCATGTTTTAATTTTTTAAATAAAATAAATTATTATAGTACATATTGTGATGAATGAAAGAAATGGAAAAAAGTTCATGAACGAAATGCTGCTTTTATAGAGAGAGCCAGGCGATTTATAATTCGATGACGTCATTTGAATAAAGTTCATTTGTTTTCGATTAAGTTTTCAAATATAATTAATTATTGTAGTATTATGATAATTTTAAAAATAATACCGAGGAAAGTATCGCATTTTAGAGATGTTTAAATTAAGCAATTTATATTTCAATGCCTTCATTTGAATGAATTCATTTTATTCGTTTAAAGATTTCAAATATAATAAATTAAGGTATTATTGTGATAATTTTAAAAATATTACCGAGGAATGTATCGCATTTTAGAGATGTTTAAATAAAATTGCATTGAAGTTGGAAAGTGTTTCATAATCAATGCTTTATGCATGATTTATCTTTCTTGTTAGTAATTGCAGTTGTTAACACATAGTTATCGTTTTCAAATATATATATATATGCAGATATTTATAACACAAGTTGAGAGCATAATGTTTAGAAAGATAGACTAAGTAGCTTAAATTACATTTTTAATACCTTACAACATAACATAGTTGAAAAGTGTTATAACTTTGTTCATTTATACTGTCTGTCTGTCCGTCCGTTCACACGATAACTGCCGTAAAAATGTCTTTATCAAAATGAAATTTTAGTATGTTGTCTAGACGGACTGTGGGATCTATGGGAATATAAATGAATAATATCACCCAATTAGTTTTGGATTGAACCCGGGTTAAAAAAATGAAATACACTGAACCCTATGGGACATATGTTTTCAAGAATTTTTTTAAGCGAATTTAAAATTCACAAATTGCTTTGAAAGTTTTAGAAAATAGTCCAACTATCTCATAAAAAAATATGAAAAAAATTTCAGAAAAATATATTCGGTAGTTTTTGAATAAAAATTTAAAAAATCTGATGTGGGCAGCACATGACTTTCCTTATATAATGTAATGAATTTACTACTTTTACAGTAAAAAAGTATTTTTTTCTTACAGTAGATGCTAATATTCTTTCCAAGATATTGAATTTTCGACAATTAGTCGTAATTTTCATTGATTTAGCGTCATTTTTATCCATTTGACGAGATTTTCGTTAATTTGGCAACATTTCAAAAAGTCGCCAAGTTGGCGACATTCCGTCAAATTGGTCGCCAAAATCTCGTCAAGCGTTATGGACGAATAAATAAGTTGTTCATACAGCAGAAAAATGACTATTGGCGTTCAAATACAAAAGTATTACTCAAAGTATCTTTTTTCATGAATGGAACGAGCTAGATCCACGAGAATGATGTCACTCAATTTATCGCATGGTATTACACATGAAAAGTGAACATGTTACTCAATAGGAAATATTTTTTTTTCATTTTATATGACTTATTGTTAATTTTTTTCAAAAATGTGCAATATCTCGAAAACGGTGCATGTTAGCGTTCTAAAATTTATGTCAATCGTTTTCTAATGAAAAATTTCATAAGAAATGTCTATTTGCGTAACTTTATTAGTGGTTTTGATTTTTTGACGATTTTTTCCAAATTTTATTCGAGAATTTAGGTGGGTTCTGAACATTCGATTACGTATAAAAACAATAGGCTTCCAGTGTTTACGGATTATGATTTTTGTACCAAATTTGGTTCGAATCGGTCCATTCGCTCGTCAGTTATCGTCTCCACAGACTCACTGACACACACACACACACACACACATACTTTCACACACACACACACACACACACACACACACAGACATCACTTCAAAAATGCTTGATTAGTGATCAGGGATGCTTGAAACGTGCTCTCCCATCGAAAACTCGAATTCGAATTTTCGACCCCGTCACAATACTTTCCTTATACATTATGTATATAAGGAAAGTAATAATAATTACACCCATATTAGATGAAGAGATCAAGTGACTTATTGCAAAATAAAATATGGCATCCATCTTGTGTCAAAATCGGGATTTTTAAAGTTCTTCTTAATTTATATTTAGTGTTGTATCCGACCTGAAACCGCTTTGTTTTTGCTTAATTTCTGTACATTTATATTCTGAAACAAAGCAATTACAATATATTTGAGTTTAAATGATCATCAAACCTTAATTATTTCTACAACGAAGCCTAATTTTCACTTATGGTGAATGTAAATACATTAAGATGTAGGATAAGTTGTATAAGAATTGCTGAATTTCTTCAACGCAAAATATTTAGCTCTGGAGTCTACAATATGGCTGATATGAATGAAGCATTCATTGATTTCACAAAGTGAAGCAGTCAAGTTTAAAGTAGACTTTTTCGATGAAATTTTAAGTACAGAGTTAAATTACTTTTACCTGCATAATTTTAAGTTTTTAAGTAAATAAATTATTGTAGTATTGTGATGAATGAAAGGAATGGAATAAAAGTGTATGAATGAAATATTTGCAGCTTTTACATAGAGAGCCAGGCGATTTATATTACAATGACGTCATTTGAATAAAGTTCATTTTTTTCGATGAAATTTTAAGTTTTCAAATATAATAAATTGTCGTAGTATTGTGATAATTTTAAAAATACCACCCTTGAATGTCTCGCATTTTAGAGATATTTAAATAAAATTGCATGCAGTTGGAAAGTGTTTGATAATCAATGCTTTATGCATGATTGAATGTTGTTGTTTAAATTATCACACTACTACAATAATGTATTTTACTTAAAAACATGGAGGTAAAAATATTTTCTAACTCCATGTTAAAAACTTCATCGAAAAACGCAATACTAAAGCATCGTCTGCATCTCTATGTAAAATCAATTAATGTTTCACTCATATCAGCTATTTGCACGCTACCACAAAATGCCGCCGTGTTCATGCGGAGTACGATCACGTTAAACATGTGGGTCCGTAAGTCCTTCCGAGAGGTTGGTGGTAGGGGAAGGAGGGTACGGTCCCTGTGGATGCCTCCCCCACTGGGTTCCGGTCTAAATTGGGTGGCACTTCCCGGCCGTCCATACAGTTACCTTACACCTTTCTGGTAGGTCGGACGGGTCTGGGTCTCAACAACAACTCATATCAGCTATATTGCAGACTCCAGAGCTAAATAATTTTGCGTTAAAGAAATTCAGCAATTCTTATATAACTCATCTTACAGCTGAATGTGCTTACATTCTCCATACGTGAAAATTAGGCTGCGTTGCAGAAAGAATCAAAGTTGGATGATCATATAAACTCCAAAATGTTCTAATTGCGTTGGCGCAGTATATAGATGCACAGAAGAAAATAAAAATAAAGCTATTTTTGGACGGATGCAACACTAAATATAAATTAAAAAGAACTTTAAAAATCACGATTTTGATACAAAATGGATGCCATATTTTAATTTGAAGTGGGTTACGCGATCTCTTCATATAATATGGGTGCATGGATGCAATTATTTTAATTTTTATTTAAAATACTACTAAATATATTTTGCTGAAATTTTTTTTTATATATTTTATGGGATAATCTGAATGTTTCCTAAAGCTTTCGAAGCAATTTGTGAATTTTAAATTCGCTTAAAAAATGTTTGAAAAATTAGGTACCATAGGGTTCAATGTATTTCATTTTTTCAACCTGGGTTAAATACAAAACTAATTGGGTGATATTCATTTATATTCCCATAGGTTCCACAGACCGTCTGAATAACATACTAAAATTTCATTTTGATAATGTCATTTTTGATAATGTGATTTTAATGTCATAGTGCGAACGGATAGACAGACAGACAGATAGTACGAACAAAATCCTAAACACTTTTCAACTATGTTGTAAAGTGTTAAAAAGTACGTCCTAGTTGAATTCTGCTGAAATCCATAAAAATGTTTAATGTATATATATTACTTTCCTTATATACATAATGTATAAGGAAAGTATTGTGACGAATTCGAATTCGAGTTTTCGACAGGAGAGCACGTTTCAAGCATCCCTGATCACGAATCAAACATTTTTGAGGGGATGTCTGTGTGTGTATATATGTGTGTGTGTGTGTGTGAAAGTATGTGTGCGTGTGTATGTGTGTGTCAGGGAGTCTGTGGAGACGATATCTCACGAACGAATGGAGTGATTCGAATAAAATTTGGTACAAAAATCCCAATCCGTGTATACTGGAAGTCTATTGTTTTTAAACGTTTTCGAATGCTCAGAACTCCCCTAAATTTTCGAGTGAAATATTGGAAAATTCATCAAAAAATCAAAACCTTTAATAAAGTTGCTCAAATAGACATTTCTTATGTAAGTTTTCCTTAGAAAACGATTGACATAAACTTTAGAACGCTAGCATGAACCGTTCCGAGATATTGCACATTTTTAAAATAAATTTATCAAAAAATCCCATAAATGAAAAAAAATATATTAACTGTTGAGAAACCTTTTCACTTTTCATATGTTATATCATGCAATAAATTGGGTGACATCATTCTCGTGGATCTAGCTCGTTCCATTCATGAAAAAAGATACTTTGAGTAATACTTTTGTATTTGAACACCAATAGTCATTTATCTGCTATAAGAATAACTTATTTCTCAGTTTCTAACGCTTGGCGAGATTTTGGTGGCCAATTTGGCGACTTTTTTAAATGCTGCCAAATTAACAAAAATCATGCCAAATGGATAAAAAAGACGCTAAATCAATGAAAATGACGTCTAATTGACGAGCATTCAATATCTTGGAGAGAATATAAATATATACTATAAGAAAAACCTATTTTTTAACTGTAAAAGTAGCAAATTCATTGCATTATATAAGGAAAGTCCTGTGCTGCCCACATCAGATTTTTTTTTCTATTTGAATATAGAATTTTTTTGCTTACAAAATTTGATTAAAATATCTGATGTTCAAAAAACCAAAATATTCTCTCCACATTTTAGCCCTATAATTGGATTAATGGAAATAACAATACAATTTTTTTTTAAACTGAATATTTTATTTCTTGCTACTTTGATAGAAGTACTCGTAGATAATTCATTTTATGCATTAAAGGACAAATCCTTTTGAAGGAGGAATGTGTTAACAATTTTGGAAGTAAAATTAAAGTATTTTGCCAAATATTAAAATTTTTAAGTAGATATTTCAAAAATGTAACTAATCCTCGATATATAGCATTATTGGACTTTTAAATATTTAAAGAAAGGTTAATTTAGTATTAGGTATTCAAAATAGCATTAAGTAACTTATTGGTGTTTTATAAACAATAATATTTGCTATTAAACATTGATGTAATGGTAAAATATATTATTAAAAAATATAACGGTAGCGTGTAATTATAACCTATATATAAGTTACTTAATTTATCATAAGTAACTGTAATGCTCCTTCAATTACTTTCTATTCAAATAATAGCATTTTAATTGAATAATTTTACCTTCTGCTGCAAAAAGAACTACGAATGACACAATAGATATCAAATTAACTATTTTACCTGGTTTTGATTGTAAAAACAGTCTTCTCCAAGAAAAGAAAACAGAGTCACCACACCAGCAAAAGCAAGATGGCGTCTGTTCCAAACGTTTTTAACCTCTGAAACCGGTTGCTACAGTTATTAATTTGTCATATGCTGTGTTTTTAATTTTATTTAATAGTAACTTATTTGCTATATTTTCAAAGTACATAATTATCTTATTTTGCCACATTACTTTAGGATCTTTATTATGTAACCCTTTTGGTTTTATTTTCACGCTAATATTCAGTAAGCTAGAAACAATCATTGTCACTTAATTTCCAAATCTGTTTCTGTTAAGTAAGTGCAAAATGCTTGCATTCGCACAAGTAGAGTTATCTTTGTTATAATTTTAACCAACCTTTCACGTTACTTATTACAACCATGCACCATAATACTGTCCACAATTTATTAAAAATCGGTGTAATAGTTTTTGGAAGTCCATTATTACGTCGCTTTATATAGAAGTTTTCTAATAGAATATACTGTAGGCATTATTAATTTAGATATATGTTAGGTGAATTTTACCGGGATCGTAGTTTGATAGGCATTTACTTGTAAATCTGTTATTTAAAAAAAATCAATATTTCAATTTAGGTATGACCACAAAGTGTTTTGGTTACCATTGCCGTATCGTGAATTCCAAAATGAGCTAATTCACCCTACCAGCATATCCTAACCAAGTGTCCAACAGCAAATTTCTTATTACTTAACAACTTCAAGACTACAATGAATATAACTTCTGCTAGAAAGATTACGAATTCCTTGTACTTTCATGGTAGAAACAGACGCGTCTTTTCATGTCTGCTTTTGCCAAAGAATACGCTCCGAAATGGTCTTGCTTCTATAATAAATTTGTATAATTTCAAAGCACTTTTATTCAGCAATTTTACTGCAGCGAAACAAATTTCGAACGCAGCTTCTCTAATACTGACTCAAATCTAATTGTGTCAGAAAGTTTCGTAGACATAGTAAAATTCAACCGATTCGAATAAAATTTTCTACATAGTTTAAACCAATCATGATTTAGGTCATGACAAAGCCCGACTTTTAAATTTCGATCTATGTACTGAGATATATGAGGTCAAAAGTCAGAAACTGTTAAGTTAATAGAAAAGCACTTAGTTTAAAAAAATTCGCGCGATAGACAGAATTTTATATTTGTGTGGTGTGGTATAACTTGAACAATTGCACAAATTACTACATTATCTTGTAAATTAATTATTTAATGTTTTGACTTTTTTTACTACTTCCACGACATAGACGTCCGAATTACTAAACAAACAGCTACATACCCTGCTTCACTCAGTTTCTTTTCGCGAGAGACAGCCTATTTTTAAATTAGCGCTTTGCTAGATGTTGTGGTTAGGGTAAGATAGCCCAGTTTTGGATACGGTACACATTCCTGAGGGATACATAATTTCTGAACTATTCTTACCTGTTAATCCGGTGATTCATCGAAAACATTCATATAAATCCTTAATCAATCCTTTCAAAATAGATCCAATATTTTCCCCTTTGAATGCACAGATAAAAATATCGAAGAACACGTTGGGACGCATCGAGATCGCGTGACTCTTTAGTTCACATGTCGAATCTGGAAATGATCCACCAATTCATTTCATTGAATACATAGGCACCACACCTGAAAGTAAAAATTCAACTTTAGTTGGGAAGTGCACGAAAAGAAGATTGGCTTCCGCATTGTATTACATTTCAATACTTCTACTTTTTGACGCCAAATTTACAGAGTAAAATAGTAGAACAGAAAACATTTGGTTGTAGTCTACAAAGTCAAGAGTATCATTTAACGGATTTTGTATAAATTTGATATTTCAATGCAATCTTTGAAAAGGGATCTTTTTGCATCAGCTGCCAATGAAATAAATGCATGGTAAATTTAGGAAAAAACAGGATTCATATTAATGAATTATACGAGAATCGTCCGATAAATAAGATACAGGTTATAATTATATGGAACTTGTTTATACCACTACATCAATAACAGATGCCGACAAAGCTATATATAAACGGTTATTTTCTCATATAGTCACTGTGTACATTAAGTCATTTCTCTACAACTATCAACGAGTTTAAACTTTCTTTTACGACAGCTTACCCATCCAAGATCACTGAAGTGCTGTAGAACTGCAATGTCCCTTCGTCCTCGAATCCCTTACACCTATTTATTCGTCAATTTCCCAAATCTTCATTCTTCCCTTATCTGATATTTGATAAGAACACAAACGTCTTCGGTATGCAAGGTTCTTGGTTTGCCTCTGTATTACTCAGATACATTAATTTCCGTTCGGCCAGTTTGGAATTTTCAGCACCTCTTTTCGGTTTAAAACGTTTTATCTAAAAACATTCACTAACTTGGTTGAATATCACTCGGAGTGACATCTAATGACAGCACGCACTTCTAACTTATATTTTTAACCACACCATCCAACTTGTTTGCTCGCCAACCGCAAACAACCTATCAATAAACAACAGCGAATGCGGGACTGTTACTCCTCTTCAATACTGCGTACTCACGAAACTGACGTCATATTTGAGTGCGCATATCGTACATAAGCGTCAATTGTACCTTTAATATTGGATAGCCTTCGCAGATTTTTGTTCGACAGAAAAATACTGATTTTTGGTTTGTCTTAGTTTTATGTTTCTTTATATGTGTTAAAATACACATGAATGTTTAATCACACAACCGTCACTCCTTTAAAGGTTCGGGTCTTTGGAAATGCTGTCACACATTTTTTATTCAAGAAACATTTTTAAAGATTTCTATCAGATCTTTTACCGCGAATGCATTTATTCTGTTTAATACCATTTATCAAACAATCATATCACTGGACACTGTATATAAATAACAAATGACATTAGATAGGTTTAGAACATCAAAAGCAAATATCAGTGTTCGATATTTCTACATCCAAACCGAATCCGATCAGTTATAGTTCCAGCTGTTAGATACTTTTAAGAACTATGCTACATCTAAAGGCTAGCCAACGGCCCTACCGTGCTGTAAACGCCGGTTCTCCTTAGATCACGGAAGTCAAGCAGCATCGGGCGCGGTTAGTACTTGGGTAGGAGCCCACCTGGGAACACCGCGTGTTGTTGGCACATTTCGGGCGCGGTAACCCGGTGGTTTGCGCGCTGGATTTGCACGGTGCCACAACTGCTGCCGTGTTCATGCGGAGTACGATCACGTTAAACATGTGGGTCCGTAAGTCCTTCCGAGAGGTTGGTGGTAGGGGAAGGAGGGTACGGTCCCTGCGGATGCCTCCCCCACTGGGTTCCGGTCTAAATTGGGTGGCACTTCCCGGCCGTCCAAACGGTTACCTTACACCTTTCTGGTAGGTCGGACGGTCTGGGTCTCAACAACAACATCTAAAGGCTGGCTTTACTAATCCTATGAGAGTATAGAATCCAATGATGAAATCTATGACTTCATCACTGGATCCTAGAATCTCACAAAAACTGAATCTTAAAACTTAATATGGATTTAAAATAACTTAGTAGAATGTACACTTAAAATAGTTTTTAAAGATACAATCCCAAGGCTAGTCTTTTGAGTGATTTTCCATGAAGCATACACTTTGTCAGCCGAAAATTATACGAACAAGATAATATTCGAAGGAATCATAAAACAGATAAGTTCACAGAGAATGTCCCGTCTATTTCATAAATTCAACTAGTGTCCCCAAGCAATGTCGATTTCGAAAGAAAGTCATAAGAATATTTTTAGAGGAGGCAAAAGGACAAATATTTTGAACTTAGAACAGCTTCTGAACTGATTCCATAGCGACATATCAATAGCAAAACATTGACGTTATCGATACTATGGATAGCAAAAGATCCATATCATCAATATTATTGGAAGAAAAGCATTCATGTTATATTCTGTGTATTCAGGACTAAAGTAGCTGTTTATTAGAATAAAGTTCATTCACGGAGGACTTTCTAATAAAAGCTGCTCATTGTTACAACTCTGAATTAGACGGAATACTACGAAAGTCTAACACTTGTATTCTGTTAATAACTCCTGATTAGAAGGTTCATTTCACAGTTCTCCTAATCCAATCATTAACATCAAAAATCGAAGGTGGGTTCTTTAACATAAAGTCTATTTAAGTTAAGTGATATTGACAAATATGGAAGTAAAATATAGTAATATTTAAAAAACTTTCCTACAAATTATGTGCTAAATTTAAAAAAGGGAGAGAGATTTTCAGTGGGTTGAATATGGCCATGTTTTCAACGTAGAGATAATTTTCATGGATGACTTTCTATGGAAAAATTACCGTATTTATTTCGCATACTAGGCAAACCATGGACCTGGCACAAAGATATGACTGGGTGTGAGGCCAGAATATGTCCTCACATGAGGCATTTTTATTGCAGTATTTATGGTGCATAGAACGGCTAACAAAGCTCGAGTCTGGCTGGCGCCGGTGTTTACAACAACGTGAACTTTTAGGTCAAATACTATAAAATTTGGGTGTCCCAGGCCAAAGGGGATGAGAGGGGCCTTGATAAATGTCAAGTGATGCCATTGGGTTCAGAAGAACCAATGAGCACCAAGGAGAAGAAGGGCGGAGGTACCTCCCCCCCCCCCCCCCCCCGCCGAAGGAACCACAAGTCACTCGGATCCAGAATGTGGTTGCAGTGACTCTGATACAAAATGTGGTAGAAGAAACTTGGATACAAAATGTTGCAGAAGTAACTCGGATACAAAATGTGGTAGAAGTAACTTTGATACGAAATGTTGCAGAAGTAAGTCTGACACGAAATGTGT
Source organism: Amaurobius ferox (assembly GCA_951213105.1). Lineage (NCBI taxonomy): Eukaryota > Metazoa > Arthropoda > Arachnida > Araneae > Amaurobiidae > Amaurobius > Amaurobius ferox. The sequence continues at coordinate 64,031,240 of OX578134.1, forward strand.
TGTTGAAAGAAGTTTCATTCGAGGTGTTGTTGCAGCAGGTTTTGCAGTTGACTATAAGTACGAGATGCAAGCCACACACGAAAGAGTTGTGGCCGTACGGTTAACAATAAGACGGATGCAAGACTCAGCGTGATGAGCCGAAGATTAAACTGTAAGGTTTGTGCTCATTTCCCCAGGTCATAGAAATTATCGAAATATAATATTGCTGGTCGTATCTCCCCTAGCTAAAATATTAAATGAAAATTGATAATAATTGAAAGTTGATATTGTTGAAAATTAGTGCTTTTGATAAATTGATGTTGTTAATAAACGATATTGTTTAAGTTTTAAATAGTCTAATCTTTTTAATATTAATTAATAATTCTTTTCAGGACTTACACAAAAGGTAAAAATAATTGGAGGGTTATTGCGGCACAACAACGAGCGATTTACGTTTAAATGTTAATTCCACTAATGTGTTTTAACGGCCATGTCAACGCACTTTTAATTATAAAAAATAAGTTTGTATTTATTTTCCACGTCCCACACTGGGAATATCTGGTATGATATTGCACAGATAATTACAGTTCATGCTGAGAACAGAGAGCACGCTCCGATAAAAAGAAATATGGAAATAAAATGAGGCATAAAATGTGGAAAAATATTAAAAGTTGATAGAACAAAGTTACAACTAAATTGCGCCTTTGAAGACAAATTAAAAGAATTTCAGTAAAAAATTCAGTTTTTATTCAAAAATATCAGTCTGAAAACAGCGGCAGATAGTGATAACAAGCAAAGTCAACACATCCAAAGAAATATGGCGCCATTTCCAAAACTTTTTGAACAATAGAAATTAACTCTAAAAATTAACTCTGAATTAGATATTAAATAAAAAATACCGGGTTTTAAAGTTAATTTATTTTTTCAGTTTTTCATTTTAAAAAATATGGTTTTAAGATTCGGATAAATCAGAACACGAGAATCCAGTTCTAATTTCTGTTATAATCTTGAAAAACTGATCCACATTACATAAGATACACACAAGTGTTTCATGAACAAGTCGCTGATGTTATTGATATGCCAAGAGCACGCATCATCAATGTTACCCTAGCGACATACAGACAGTGGGTTTTTTTCTAGAGACACTATTCACGCTTCGAAGAACTCTATTGATATTTTTTTTGTGTCGATTATATTTTTTGTAGCTTACTAAGTGACTGGTCAATGGATATAAATGTTGGTATTTTGTGAAGCTTCCCCGGGGTGAAAAAAACTTCCATTGCACGGTCAGTGTAATGTAAAGATGGTAAAAGAGATAGGAATTGTGCATGCAACTAATAAATATTAAAGTTTGGCAAAAAAATCAACAATGTCAAACGAACAACATGTAAAATATTCAGAAACAAGAGTTACCTTAAACAGGTATTTCTTGCGATAGCTTATACGGAATAACCGGTAACATAAGTAGGTCAAATAAGTTTCGAATAATAGCTATAACTATGGAAGTGAGGTATCGGTGCAATAAAGTAAACATGCCCTACCAGATGAGACCGACGGCTGTACCCCTAGCGACAAAATAGAAGTTACCATTTTTATCTCACAAACTGTGAGATATGCAGAAAAAAAGTCATCCAGAAAGTTGTTGTTGAGACCCAGATCGTCCAACCTACCAGAAAGATCATTCAGAAAGTTGTAAAGCATCACCAAATTAGTAAGAAACGTAATTTCATTTAATACAAAAGCGCTATGTACATAACCTACAGTTTAACGTAGAGTATGTTCAATATAGCTATCGTTTGCTACAATACATGTTTATATACACACTGCAAAACAATGTGTAACCTTTGCTCATTTTTTTCAGCTACTTTGTTGATAATTTATGCAAACTATTAGAAAAGCTACAATTACAGGCGGCCATGAAAATTCCAGCTTCATTTCTGAAAAATTCAGCGAATTATTGTCTGTCGAAGCTTTATTTTGTATATATATATATACAAAATAAAGCTTCGACAGACAATAATTAGATGACTATTTCAGAAATGAAGCTGAAATTTTCATGACCGCCTGTAATTGCAGCTTTTCTAATAGTTTGCCAAAATTATCAACAAAGTTATATATATATATTCTTCATTCAGGGTTCCAGGGTTCGACTGGCTCGGGCATATGCAGTGTTGTTTCCAGGTATTCATGTTGCCTTTATATTTCTTTCTTTATGCATGTTGTCCAAGTAGAAGTAGTTTATAGATATAATCTATCTATTTCTTCAGAAACAAGCATATTTTGTGTTCGCTTCATCAAAATATTTGGACCTGAGGGAGAGTTTTGACGAAGTGGACAATTCCATTTTTGAAGGCTTCCTTGTCCACGTGCATAGCAATATTGCTTGATTTTTTATGTTTTTCTATTATCGTTTTTATACCATTGAAATTTGTTGATTTTCTTTAACTTGATGACTCGTAATTTGTATTTTTTTCCATTTGATTGAAGATTTTTTTTCTATTTTATACTTTTATTTTGTGGGTTTTTCAGAAAGTTAGGTTTTTCGAGTTGCAGCTTCTCACTTTTCTTTCATTGGACTTTCAAACTATTATCATTCATATATATATATATATATATATATATATATATATATTGTCATAACTATCAGGAACCTCAATACCCATTACGGACAGCTAATTACCCAGAAACTTTCAGTGGCATACTTGCAAATTTTTTACAGTGCAAAAAGAACGTTCTGTTGGCACGTTCACCAACATTACGGGTAAGTGTACTGAAGTAGGAGGTCGTAAAGAATACTACCATGCAACTTCCAGAGCATTTCGTCCGAATTTATCATATAACCAATGGTGTCGTCAGAGGGGGGTGAGGTCATAACCCCCAGGAACCCATTGAATTTTGAAGAAATAATATATGGAGGAATGGAAAACAAAATATTTGATCCCCCCCCCCAGAAAAATTTCTGGGGGGGGGGAGGGGTCCCTCTCGCAATAATCTTCATTCATATAGCCTGTCATGATATTTTGTTTGAGATGATACTCAGCAAAGTACTTACACGAAGCGCGATACTCATATTATGTTCGACGATCCTTTACAAATTGATTCACATGTTTTTCTCGCAGTAGCGATGTTATGCGTCACAGCCATCATTTGCATGCCATACTCACAGTGACGATGGGACTCTGAACCATTCGTTTCTGAAAAATGTAATTTCTAAAAAAATTAGACGATGACGTATACATTTCTAATTGACTTTTTTTCTGTGTATCTCATAGTTTAAGAGATATTAGTACTAATTTTCAATTTTGTCGCTAGATGGCGCTGTCGTTAGTCTCATCTAGTCGTGCAAGATCATTTTACTATACCAATATTACATCTCTATAGCTCTAGCTTCCTAACACCCTAGTTGTCGTAACACTCGTAAATTGAAAATTGCTACCATAAATCTTAAGGTATTTGAAAAATTTGAAACTAAGTCTTTTGAAACTTAAGTAATCCACTGCATTTAATCTGCAAGAAAAATATAAAAAACAATATTCCAAAACTTCTGCAAATAAATGAATAAAATATTTGCCAAGTACAGCACTTTATTTAAAAAAATGTATCACTGATGCAAGATAAAGTTGTTCGGACACAATTGTAACTCATGAACAAAAATCCTCGGCTGGACACAAAACTCTATGTTCAATGAATTACTACGAAATAATAATATTTTATTCGAGCTGAAGTCGGTCTTGCACAACATATAGGAAATATGGCTTGGTTTTCGATTTTCAGAACTTTTCTTCAATATTAAGTGTGTAATTATTCTGTATGCAGATTATCGCATTGCATTGTGCGGACAGAACTTGATGTGGGCAGAACTATGATGTGGGCAGAACTTGACTTTCCCTACAGACTCAAATTCATTTTGTCATTTTCATAATTTATGAAATTGGATTTTACTGCACAAAATAACGTGAGTAACTATTTAAAATTATACTGATTTTGCAGTTTTAACTTAATTTTTGTTTTTATTTGATGACTGGACATAAAGGTGACGTTGCAACAAATTAAAAGAAAAATTAATATCTCGAAAGCGAGTCATCCTAGAGTAATCCTAGAGTAATCATCCTAGAGAATTGGTCTTATTCTTTTCGGTGTCAAAAAGTACCTGTGAATCAGGCATTTCATTGATACATTTTTGAGGGCCATTTCACAATGAAAGGCGGGTTCTTTTTTTTTCCAGAATCGAATCAAAATATAATTAGCACTAGGGCACCTTACAAGTATCTCACCTACCAAATTTGGTCAATTAGTTTTCAACTAGAGTGAATATATACATTAGACACACAGATGTCACACTAAAACAAATTTTTCGTAATCTTGAGTATACGAAACGTGTAGATCCGTCGAAAATTCGAGTTCCTATTTCCGAACATGATTCCAATACTTTCCCTATACATAACCATGTATTGTAGAGAAAGTAAAAAGCTCTCAATCTGTAGGACAAGTCAAGCGCTGGTCACATTCAGATTTCCCTGAGAGCGATGGAATGTTCTCTTTCTCTTTCCCATTTAACAACATGACATTTACCTCAGTTTCCTTCCGGATTGACATCGGAAAGTAGCGCAACTTGAAATTGATGGCCGAGGAACACACTAGGATCATTATCCATTTAAATAGGCAAAAATCATGGAACGGTATTGATTGGAGAAAATTGACGTATTCATATTATGCGGAAGTTGGCTGCTTTTATGGGGGTTAAGACTTTTTGTGAATTGCGGACTTTTCTTGAGTGGTAAGAAAGAAAATATACAATGTATTTTTTTTACAAAATCACGACTTTTTTGTGTGATAATAGGTTATTTTGTAATTTATTTTCATCGGAATTAATTTTATTCAATTGAAAATAAGTTATCAGAAGTGTCAATTTCCACTCGACTTTCTAATACATTCATATTTTATAAATTTTGCGTCAATTTTATCACAACAAGCATCAAAGTTATTTTTTCCTTCACAAGTTGCTCTTTAAAAAACAATTGGCAGTGGCTTCAGTCCAATAGAGGTGAAAACGTATTGCGTGAATAGCGTCTTGAAAAAAAAAATTCCCATAAAGTTTCAATTATACATATATCTTTGTTGGGCTTTTAAATTGGCTACAAATTACTTGCTTATTGTTTATCAATTTTAGTTTTGAAGATATAAGCATTACAACCTTTTAAAATAAAATTTTCCAATTTTCTGCAACTTGACAAGACAATTGCTCGAAAACTATAAGTACTTTTTAAAAACAAACTACTGGTGTGAAAACTGAATTTCTTACTAAACATTTTTGTCGTTTTTCGCTTCTATCTATTTGTTATAGGAAATTTGAGGGAAGATAAGCAAAGGGAAACAAAAATTCGCTCGGACTACACGAAGATTGCAATACAATATTTCATCAAATTTGGGATAATTCCCTCCCCGAATTCTGCCCCCCCCCCCCTGCTCCCGGAATCATGCCCAGAAAAATCCCATTGTTGTTGGATAGTTTTAAAAATGCTCTCCCTCTCTCTCTATATATATATATCAAAGAATATAAATATAAAATACTAAGCATATGAAACTAGTAAGTTTAACAATACAAATGTATTAAAAAACGGTACAATTAAAGCTGACATGATAAAGGACACACAGACAGAGCGATTAAAGTGTGATGATGAAAAACACACAGACAGAGATGACATATATAGATAAGTGAAGTTAATTCCAGAAGGATAATCCAATACAGAAATAGCATAGACAGGGTGATCAGTAGGCAGTACGACCACCTCTTCTGAGGAACAGATGCAATGAGCATGCGGATAGTTAACTGAGGGATGGATGACTATATACCTTCAACCATCCTCCATAGTCGTCCTCTGTTTGAGGGGGAGATAGGGCAGTCAAACGACGGCCAATAACGTCCAATGCATGCTCGATAGGTTAGAGATTGGAGACAGCGGAGGCCAAGGAAGCAACTGAATATCATGCAAGGGCTGTCTGCTGGTGATTGCCGTCGCGCGTTATCTTGCTAAAAAACAGCATTTTGCAACCGCTGAAAGTAGATCAGTGCAACCGATCACAGCACGTCATCCACATATCGTCGTGCCGTCATTGTGCCTCTGATACGAACCAGGGGTAACTGACTATCGAAGCCAATGGCACCCCAAACCATGATGTCACGTTGTCTATAAGTATGACGTTGGACAGTTGCAGCAGGATTGGATCTGTTTCCACGTCGCCTCCAGACTCTCACACGGCGACTGTCATTCGACAAACAGAACCGAGACTCGGTGCTGGACACTACATTCAGTTGTCCATGAGGCTCGGGCCCGACACCACTGCAATCTCTCACTTTGGTGTCTTGTCGTCAATGGTAGTCATTGTAAAGGACGATTTAAGTGTAAGCTGCTTTCTGCTAATCGTCGAAAAACTGTTCTCGCTGATACTGGAACATCTAATATACCCTGTAAATTTTTCAGAATGTATATGCAATACCATGCAATACCAATCGTCGTTTATGAGGCCGCCACCGCATGCCTTCGAATGCGGCGATCAACGTGTGCTAACGTACGTCTGGATGGACCTGTGCCACTGCGACGATTCAAATATTCTTCTTTAATCCATCTTCTTTAAATCCTTTGCACAGTGGACGCATTTACGAGTGTTTTAGCAGCGATACGCCGATACGACCATTCAGTCGTACGTATGCCTAAACTAAATCCCCTCGCACGATCGCACAAATGCTGAAACGAACTATGACGTCATCATATATCAACATATGTCAGGCATATCTTCAACACCATTTGTCTTCTGAAATGAAAAACAGCTTGGAAAATGTGTTTCCGTAGGCGACAGACAGCAACAACTGTTGGCTCATCTGCCGTTTCCACCCCTTTCATACCGCCTTCTAATCACGTGACCTACTTGCATTTTAGATCATTTACATACATCAGCCAGCTCGGTTTGTCTCGAAAATTTCATCTAAAGCTTCATGGTATTGCATTTTCTATGTCAAGTAATGTATAAAGTAAGGCCGCATATTGAACTTCTAACTATCTTAAACAACGGGATTATGTAAAGAAAAGGATATTTTTTGCGGTTCAGTTTCCAAAGTAATTTCTTTTTTTTTTTCGAGGATTCGCCAAATTTTAATAGATTAAAATGTACCACTGGACTGAGCTGTATACTACATATCAGATATTTAGAACGTAGGGGAAGTATGTTAAGAATGTCATCAAAGAAGTTGAAACATGCATCCAGACAGACCATCATTGGCCATGACGAATTCAATAAAATATGTTTTAAATGTTTAATTGGATATATATCTAATGAATAATTCATTTTAAAATTGTAATAGACTAAAAAGTATAAAATATTATAAAATATCGTTTCAAGTTACACTGTTTTAGTAAAGTGCACACAAAAAAAATAAAAAATAACTTTTAGCTATCACAACATTTTTGGTTATATGTAACTAAAGATAAAATTGAGAGGTGCCTATAAAATAATTATATTTGAACATTAACAGAATTTTAAGAAACAATAAAAGTGATAACATGGAAATGACATTTATAAGAATAATTACATTCAATTCATTTAAAATTTTCTTTGACAATTTTGATTTAACTATTATTCTTTACTTTTAAGTGCATTTTACTAAAACGAAATAACTTTGAAAAGTCTTTTAAAATATGTCATTATCTATTAGGTTTTAAAATGTAAGCGTCCAAAGCATTTAGATTTTTCGTAACGATCCGCTTTTTGCGGGATAACCCGACCATTCACGTCAAAAATTATTAATTCCTTAAAATTTATATATATAGTTTGGCAACAGGTCAGCCAACTAGATGCAGTGAATGCATTCAGCTGATTTGAGATAATATATTAAAATATTTTATACATCATAAAAAACGGGACCGGTGTACGATTTTTATTTATCAGGCAGTGTTGCTTGTCCCCTACCTAACTAAACATTAATTGGAATGCGGCTCAATTCGATTTTATCATTCCAGAATCCATTTTTTAATAGATTGCGTTTTTTTTTCTTCTCGAAAATTTTGCAAAAAAAAAATTTGAAAAATAGCTATTGTTGGCCCAATACTCGAACTGTAAGTAAAATATAATTTTGTCAGTTGTGTGAATTTTATGATCGTGATTTGTCTTCCACAAATCTAGCAGTTTTGAACACCGAATTCAAATTGTGGCATAAAAAAATCTCTTTTGCAATAATTCCATACAAAAATGTTCTTTATTATTAAAAATATTTGCAATATTTCTGGTTAGAGCATGCATCAGTAAAAGGTCATTTTCACCCTTATGTCTTTTTAAACTTATTGAAAATCTACCATGACACAATCTAGATTGAAAGGACTAAATATGCTATATACATAGATTAATGCATCCACAACCGAAGTAATTCAAGATCTCTATTAAAAGAAAAGAAAACTGGATTTTATTCTTTAAATACATTTTAATAATCACCTACTAAATTTCGTTAAATTTAAAAATATTTTTATCCGACAAATTCGGCATCCCCCATAATGAAGTCTTAGGTTCGCTACTGAACTTGAAAATCAGAGCAACACTAGAATTTCAAATGTGGCATGTCGTTGTCTTTCATGCATTTAAGTTGTATACATTTTAATACATACATTTTTCACACATTTAAGTTATATACAAATAATAGGAGAGAGGTACTTTAAAAAACTATGTTTTTTGTTTTTAGTTTTCTTCATAAGTCCATTATGTGTACATTGAATAGTGGTTACCATAACAACAGATTTGCTTTAGACTATAATATTAAGAATATTTTTCAATGAAATATTAAGAACTATAAATATAATTTTTATTTTCTGATACTATTTTATTAGAGAAAATATTATTTTCCCGAAAATTTTCGAATTATAAATTTTAACTGATCAACATCGAACGAAACTATTTCGAATATATTTGAAAATATGTCAGTCTGTTTGAAAAGATGTAGACACGATTGCTCAAGAACGAACACAACTGATCTTACATTTTATGTGCAGATACATTATGTCAAAATCCAGAACTACAGTGATAGGATTTTTAATAATTATAATGATTAGAACTCAAAATTTTCGAATTTTAAGTTTTTCATAACATCATTTCCTATTGTAAACAACAATTCCCAGAAAAATAATGGTAGTATATGAGGAAAATAAAAAATTTGAACCACGTTATCAATGTTAATGGTGTTCAAAATAGTTTACATTAACAAACAAACCAAATGCATCCTTCGCCCTCACTTAACTGTTGCTAACTTGAAAAAAGAAATATTTTAATAACTTCTATGAAAATTTGGAAGAAAAAAATATTATGTTCGATATCTGACGAAGATACATACACATAGTTTTTACTCTAGAAATGATTGTAATGCAAGTAAGTACACAGGACATACAAAGGAAAACCAAATTGCAGTTAAAATGCAAACAGAAGTAAAAATAAAATAAAACTACAATGCAATACCTTATTAAACTGTCTTTGCTATTGAATCCAAATTTTCATTGATTTATTTTTATTTCTAAGAAATGGAGTATTGTACAGTGTCTTATCTGATGTATAAGATGGGTCAGAAGACCTTATGAACCCCTTTTCCTCTGTTTTTTTTTACTCTTTTGCATAAGACATTTTTCGTTCTGCACTTTCATCTTTCTCAACTTTTGCTACTTTAAACGGAGAACTTGTTAATAGTTCTGCTTTGTATATTTTTTCTTTTAGAAATTTGAGAGATTTTGAATCTCTCAAATTTTTTCATTTGGTCATGATAAATCAGGACTAATATCCATATGGAATTTACGTGCTGCAGATTTTGCTGTTTACTGTTTAGTTCTAGATCATCCAGAACTTGAGGCATTTTTATAGGTAGGTTCTTTCTGCCTCGGTTGCCTATATTTTTACAAAGCACGCAACGGCCTTGGAAATTGGTGTTTTGATTTAATTTTTACAAAACGCAGATGTTAATAGAGAAAAAAAGATACAGTGGAATTCACTTATAGCGAGCTCCGATGTAGCAAAATATAGGTTATTACACAATTTTTTCTGTCACCTTGGATTTTCAATACCTTCATACCTATCACTAATAGAAAACAATCAGGTACCTAGACATCGGATAGTGCGAAGTATTGAATGTGGGCGAAGTAAAGAAAAATTTATTTTCATTGCACTTCTTGAACTAAAAGTAAAATCACAGGAGCAACAATTAGTCTGGTACCAAAGATGCATTCCAAAATACGTTGCACTTACACACCTCTAAACGCACCCCCAAATACGTTGAAATAGCCTAAATACATGAAGATTGTCTGAAAATTTTTAGATTATGCCTGGCGTGATATTCATCCGCAAACAGAGAAAAACGAATGAAAACATGCGTAGTTTTTAGGAGAAATTCAGCAATTCTCTATTTTCGATCCTGTGTATATAGATAGTTCAATTTAGAATATGTTACGAGAAAAATGAGTTTTGCAAGGAGATTATGCTGCAAACGATGATTGTGTAGAAACAGAAGTAAAACCGATGATGCCATTACTTCCAAAAATTGCCAATAATATGTCTGATAAATCCGAAGAAACTGAAATTGATTTAAAAAGAGGGGAATAGCATAAAAAATTGTTGATTATAACTTCCAAAATTTGCGTGACTGTTACGTTAATAACGTTAGATAAAATAGGAAAAAGGCTATGCAAACGTATTATAAGTTCAAAAGTAAGTTACAGATATTTTTTCGACATAAATAAAAGTTGAATGCATTTCAAGCTTACATAAAGATATTTTGTTTCACAATATGCAATCAGATAAGTCATTCTTATTGTTTATTTCATTCCTAAACATTTTTTGCGAATATCTGTTAAAACGAATTTTTTTTCTGCTCCATGTGACTTTGATATGCGGGTTCCATTGTATTCACGTGTTCAATATTTGTTACAAATTTTATAAAGTATTGAAGAGTATATAAAATGATGTAGAACTTACCACAAAAACTCAAATATAAGCATAAACACTAGGTTCACAGTCGATGTGATCAATGACGAACTAGACATTGAAAGCGGGTGATTAGCGCTTTCTATTTAACATATTGGGTTTTGGATGACAGCAAATGGCGAGACTTGGTCGTCGTCCTCCGGTGGCTCTTTTTGCCTCAGTTTCCACTACTTTTATTTTCAGGAATAAATTGATTTAAATTCAAATCATCTGTTTCTTAAAGCAAAACTTTAGATTTCAACAATCAATAGTGTTTAATATATGAACTGCATTCCTTAGCAGAAATTAACCGGTTTTACTGTACATCTCTACAGTTACGTCTCTACAACTATTATGTTTTGCGACGGTTATAGTTAACTCCCAGGTGTTTATGTAAATGGGATGAAACACTATGACTAATTTTCAAAAGTCTCTTTTTCCATTTCAGTTTTCCCAAAGTTTGTCAAACTTAATATTTATAAAGCATAGTTAGTAATAATTAGTACATAACAACATCATTAAATAATAATATAATAATACTAAGGTGTAAGCATTACAGTAAGTGTTTTTAGTTAGTGCAAACGTGACTCATTGTTATTTCATTTGCAAATTACTTTCTTAGGTTTTGAATCTTTAATATATAATTACTACAGTTCAGAATTATACATGTTAGTTGTTAGTACAGTTGTTACATATAGTTGTTTTCTACTTTACATATATTTTCTGAGCAAATGAAACTAAAGAGGTGAGATAATGTTTTCTCTTGGGATGAAAAAATGAGGTTGGGCAGTATAGTGTTATTTCCGTGACTTTCTAAGCATTTTTACGTTTACGTGGACTAATAATTGGGTTTCTGCTTTTTCTCACTATTGAACAGAGAAGGTATTGCTTATATAACTTTCTATTGCGTCCTTGCAAAAAAAATCAAGCATATGAAAATAAGGTGACTAAAATTGTTTCGAGAGAGTTTTGAACCCTCTTTCTCAGGTTAAAAACTATGTGCGCTTAACAACTGATAAGAAACTACTGCCCAACAGCCCGCTAAAAGCAACCGTTAAGAAACAACTGCCCAACAGTCCACTGACAGCAACCGCTAAGAAACAACTGTCAAACAGCCCGCTAAAAGCAACCGTTAAGAAAAAACTTCTTTGGCTTTGTTAAAAGCACACTATGTCTAACCTGAGAAAGAACACTGATAACGTCCTACAAACAATTATATTCATCTTATTTTCCTATGCCTGCTTTTTTTTTCCAGGGAAGTATTAGAAAATTATATTCTCCCAATTAGCAGTTTATTTTATTATAAGGTCATTTTTTTCCTGCAATATTTTTGGATTCCAGATTTATCTCATAAAAGCCTCCTTTCAGACCTCCTGAACTCAATTACAAAACATTTGGAAAGGAGTGTATGAGAGGTGTGATCACGATAGCCCAAGATAGAATACACATACAGCAATTATATTTTATGTGTAGATATATTGTATGAAAACTAAAACTAGATAGGAATGATCAGAAGTCGAAAGATTTGAATTCGAGTTATGCTAAATTTAAGATTTACATACCAGTACGAGGGTCATACTGAAATTTTTGAGACAGAGGCAGACGATATGCGCTAGGGAAAAAAAATTATTGGTCGGATATTTAAATTTGAACTATTTTATGTAAGCAGATGATAATTTGTGGCAGCAATTACAATTTAGCTATCGTAGAATAAATTTTGAAAGAAAAGAAAATGGAGTTGACAAAAGAGCATTATCGACCTATGATTTTCTATGATTCTTAAGTAGGGCTAAATCAAGAAGAATGTCTTCAACGTCTACAATTAGCATATGGAAATGATTCTCCATCTCGTGCTACTGTATTCAGATGGTTTACAGAGTTTAGAAAAGGTCGAAATTCTCTCCTGGATGAGGAACACACAGGAAGACCTTTGTCAGCTGTAGTCTCAGTAAATGTGTCGGCTATTCGAAAAATGTTAATTGATGATAATCGCTGTACCTACCAAATGATACAGAAGGAACTTAATATTGAATCCGCAGCTATAAGTAAAATTATTCACGAAGAACTGCATATGAAAATATTAGTTTGCCGTTGGGTCCTCCATAATTTAACAGAACACCAAAAAGCGGAGCGTGTCAGAATCAGTAAAGAAACCTAAACTTACTTAATGATGGCGGACACCGCATTATATCTAAAATCATAACTGGTGATGAAACGTACATACCGTTTTTTGACGTTCCAACACGTCAAGAAAGTAAAGTATGGGTCTTTGAAGATGACTCTAAATCAACAATAGTGAAAAGACAAGGAGCAATGAAAAAAGTAATGTATGCCGTGTTCTTCAGAAGTACATGTCTGGTCAAAGCCATAAAGCTAGAGGGACAGAAAATAGCTTCAGATAACTGGTACACCATTAAGTGTCTTCCAGAAATTCTTCAGGAAGTGAATGTTAGGGGACTCATGCTTCATCATGGCAATGCACCTTCTAATTCAGCAAGAATGACAGTCGAATTTCTTGAGCAACAACAACAAAAAAAAAACATCAAAGTGATAGAACATCCACCCTATTCTCCTGATCTTGCAATGTGTGATTTTTGGCTATTTTTTTAATCTAAAACAATTTATGTGGGCCTCGTTTTCATTCCGAAGATGAGATTGATGAGGCTATAAAATCATATTATTCATCGATTCAAAGAGATGGATGGCTTGAAGCATTTAATCTTTAGAAAATTCGCCTATAAAAGTGCATTGATGTTGGAAGGGAGTACTTTGAACACTCCTAAGAGTTGGTAAGTTACTTGTACCATTTAGCCGTATCACAAAAATTTACGTGTGACCCTCGTATTATTTGCAATAGAGAAAAATGATTATTTACAGAACAATGATTTTAGTATATTCAAGACAGAAAAATGATAGTTTCAACTATACTATGGGTATAAAATAGAAGAACAACTTGTTGTTCATGAGCACCAGAGTGCTCGAGTTTTTAAGTTGGTGCTCTTTTAATCATGGAGTAGTGCTTGCGAATGTTTGTCGGCATATTCAATTTAGAAATTTTAAGAAAACAGTTTATATTATTTTAAGTACATAAAATAGTATAAAATTGAAAGAATATAAATGAACTTTTAACTAATGAATATGGTTAACAGAAAAGCAAATCATGAATTAGAATAAAATGGTATGTTAGTATTCACGACTTTTAATTCAAGAAAATAATAAAAATTCTCCTTTTGACTGATAATTATTTATTTTCTATTTTATCTTGTATTAATAATAGTACAACAAGATTTATTTTTGTACGAATATTGTAGTTTTATCAAGACATGCGGTTTACATTGGCAAACTTTCATGCTAACATTTTTATTGTATTTTTATTCTTCGAATTTACTAAGATTAACTTGGATACAGTTTGGAGAAACCTTAAGATACAACCAACAGTACTTAGTTTTAGAGTACATTTAGAAATTCGATGATTAGAACTTTATAAAAAAATAAATTTTAGCTTTTATCCAAGTCCATTCTTGTAAAATATTGTAAAAATATTAACTTTAATAAAGGGAAAAAGATCATTTATATACTTACCTACAAAAAATTATAGTCACTCCCTGAGAGAATTTCAAATACTGCATTCATGCCCCTTGAAAGTATATCTAAAATAGTTTTCTAATTTTTTTTCCAGACCCTTCAGAACCCGCCTGATAATCCAGAAAACAATCTTTGCACACCTATAGTATCAACCAAGGGACAGATCTTAAGGAATCTGGACATTTCGATCCCCCCGGAAAGGGGGGAGGGAATGGAGAGGTTGAAAGTTTTCCAAACCCCCAGAAGATTCACCTGTTAACCTAGAAAGCTAAAACTTTCACACTCATATTATCGATCCCGAGATAGAACCTTTAGAAACAGGGTTTTCTACCTTCTCCCACTCCGGGAGCGGAGGAAATAAGGTTTTTCTCTCGAAAAGTCTTTCCAGACTCTCCAGAGGCATTCCGAGTGACCTAGAAGGCCATATATTTGCATTATAATACAGTATCGACTACGGGGCAGAAGATATTAGAGTCGGATGTTAGATCCCCCCCCCCCCCCACACACGGGGAGATGAAAGCGACGTTGTTTCGAAAAGTATTTGCAAACCATCCAAAAGCCCACCTTATGTTGTTATAGAAGACTGCATCTTTGCATAGTATCAACCGCATAGAAACCTCTAATCAACCTCGTGAAAGAACACAACTGAGCCAGATTACTATCCCAGGGAGGACTAAATGGAGGTGGCAAGAAGTCTTTCCAGACGTCCAGAAGCCCCGTGACCAATAAGGCTGGAATTCTGTGCACTTATCGACTAATAACAACGGAGCAGGATCGTCCTGTCGTTAGAGCGCGGGAATTCCGCAACCGAGGCCTCACGGCTCACCAAATTGGCTTAAAGAAACTAGGTGTGTGGCCAGGAAAAGATTTGACTCCCCAGCCAAAAGGAGGAGGAGAAGGCCACACGGACCCGCTGGACAGAACAAACTGCCGACCCCGACAAACAGCGGACACACAACCGTGGGCACTAAAGGAGCACCAGACCCACACTACATTGAGGGACCCCTCTGAGAAAACCGACAGTGATGGCGAAGTGTCCACCCAGCAGGCCAAGGACCCGTGAGCAACAAGACAATCTGGGCAACCCGTGACGCAGCATCACCCACAGAGATTTATTAAAACAAAAATCCATCATGGCAGTTACATATCATTCCAGTAAATTAATTATTTTAACATTATTGCTGACATTTGTCCATTACTTAATTAACACAGGTAAAATAATATAAAACATATTTACAACACTAACATTTACAATTTCAGGAATAGAAAGTTAAAATAACAAACTGGGCCTAGGCTAAGACTTATGCGAAAAACTGAAACAACGAAAACCCAAGAATCCAGAAGCAGCGACAAACACTGACAAAAATACTTAACATCAATAAAAATAAGTTACAGTCAATGGAATCAAACTAGGCTAACGATCGAAACCCTGAAAAAACTCAAAGATTAACAAAAGAACTTCAAACAAAAACCTCAAGGAAAAGATCACAAACCGATTTCAAATCAAAAATAGCATGGTAACTTAGCAAAAGCCAAAAAATCGATTCAAAGATCGATTCAAGATTGAAAATATCAAAAGCAAAGTAAAACAACTTAACACTAACACTAGGTTCGTACTTAAATCCTTATCTAGCAACCTTAAATAACAAGAACAATAAGATAATTAAAGACAATCAAATAAATCATTAGAACAATTAAGTAAATTAAAAACATCCTGGTACAGTCCTCAGATAACAAGTGACACCCAAGAGCTTTGATCAAAAACAAAGCTCGGTGAATCAAGAACATAAAAAAATGGAGAAAACTACGAGTCAACAATAACAAAAACTTGCAAGCTACAAGATCAATTCGAACATAATACACTATAGCAAGCAAAACAATAAAGGCTACGTTTTGTAATTCACATACCTCCTGCAAACCATGACACTCCACAGAAACCTCGGCCAGTCCCTGGACCGACAAGAATGGGTAACTACATTCCTGGTTCCAAACTTGACATTACTTTCACTACGTTTAATACACTTGCAAGTTGTTATTAGATTGGCACTGCGCGTGTATATCTCCCCAATTTAGGCACCTTGTGCCCTGTTCCTATCTCTAAGTCGTGTGTCCCATCCTACGGCACTTCATACATTGGTGAACTCCAACAACTTCCCTACAGCCATATTGACCCAATTGACAATACAATAAACTAGTTCCCACAATTTCTCTGGAAAAAGAGATATTAACTTCCAACACTCAATGCTTGCCTTTTTTAGCCTTGATGCTGAACCTGGCTTCAACATCTTCCCTATTCACAAAAATAGATCTCCACTTTACCATCTTTTCCATTCGATAATTACTTACAAAATGAGGGAGGCTCCGAAGATGAGACAGGAGATCCACTAGCCCCTATTGGTTATTAATTTCAACTATCATGTCTCCTTCAGGGGTACAATAAAACTTGTTGATACCCAAGGCGGTGTCCTCATGGATTGAATTATCCTGAATGTGTTTGAACGTGTCACAGTAGGTGAACCAGAATCCAGTAATAAAAGCAGCGTTCTATTGGATTCAGTGACCGGTATGTATAGGTAAACGAAGAGGAAACACCATTGACACTTGGTCAGGGGTGTGGAAGTAGACTGGAAATCCCGACAATAAATCGCTTTGGAAGAGATTAGCTTATTCAATGACATAGTCAAACTGGATAAAAAGTCGTTCATGGCCAATGTTTTCCAAGGGTAACATCTATAGCCGCGAAAGACAAACTTGATTCATCCAACCTAGACCGCTAATCGTTGAATTCCCTTACATCTTCTATTTGAAAGGCCTCCAGCTCTTCAATACTTTCAACATGCAACAAGACCTCACTTTTCTTCTCATCCCTGCACTCGTCCAACGCCAGCCCCGAAAAACGAAAAGGGTTCTTGGCATCTTCAAAATAATACCAATCATTAGTTCAAAAAATGTATTGATCAAATTAGTTTGCAAGAGGCCTAGTCAACTTGGACGCCCACCAACCGGCAATGAAAGCACCAAGCTTCACCAATAAATCCATTGCCTACCCACCAGGATGGATAGGCTTACCAACGAAAGGGAAACCGTGCAATAGATCCTTCTCTGTAAATTGATTAATATCCAGATAAAGATCTGGAATGTAGGCCATAATCTAAAGCAGTAAGTAACTACAATGCCAATGTAATCAAATAAACAATTTTAAAAATAAAATGTCACCCAAAGAACCGATAGAAAAACAATAGTAAGCAATTCCAAACCAATTCCGAAGTATTGGCTAGAAATGGAATCCAAATCAATACCCTTAGAACTTAGTCAAACCAACCGAAATTTTCATTCACAGTATAAAGGAACAGGCTCCTTGGTGAACTAAACAATAAGCGGGATACAGGAATCGATCCCGGGAGAAAACAATCAATAAATCGGGCAGAGAGAAGCAAGCATTTTCAAAAGGTTATTATTACATAATGCATATAAATAATTCATATGTATTATACTCACAAGACCTCTACAGTAGTCGGAAGTAGCTTTTTCAGAAGTAGTGCACGGCACCGAAATTTCCGTAATCCGAAAATCACTCTTTAAGCTTAAAAGGAGGGATCAAAGGTATCCTAGGATAGATTCAGGATATATTATTATTTGACCACTAGTCCACCAAATTCGTCAAATAGTCCGCAGTAGTAGAAAACAAGCAATAAATTGAAGTCCAGCGCCTAAGCCCCAAAGGATTCCAACACCAGATCAAAATGCAGTAGTTATCTAATGGCTGCCCTTAGTACCTGATGGATCTAGTAACCCCTTGTATACCAACACAAAATCAGAAGGGTCACTCCATCAGTGCCATAGAAAGCCCTGAGATAGTACTCGACTCACAAAATAGTCTGGCGAACAGAAGTTCCAGGAAAGACTATCCAGCAGTGGTAACAGTCTTGAAAGAAAATGGTTCGAGCTCACTTAGTGTAATTAGCAGAGGTCATCGGAGAGTGTATGGGGATTTACCAGTAATTATATTATATTTTACAAATTTATAATCCAATATTTGATAGTTAAATTAATGGTGAAAAGCAAATAGTCTCTTGATACTCCATAGGTCTCTAGGAAACCCCAATACCATGCTGCAGTAGTTGAACAAATGGTCTCCATTAAAGAATAGTATACATGTAATCACAGATCCACTTAACATGGCCACGAAAGCACAATTCTTTAGACACTTATAGAAACACTTTAAAACAAATTTCATGTATCACAAATACTACCTTAATAATCGCCGTCTTCCAAGGAATACTAATATACCATTCTTATAACACACTTCACAGTTTTAACACAATTTCTATATGGAATACTTTCCGCTCAAAATAAACACACCGCCATGATGAAAACCAAATTGGGAGGAAAGGGACTGCAAAGTTCTTTAATATAAAGTTGGACGATCAGCCGGGCGACCAATCAAAAAGTTATTAGCTTGACGTCGACGAGCTTAGCATTTCGTCATTTTTTAAGCTACTGGCCACGGAAGACTTTGAGAGTGGTTACCAAAACACAGCAAATTTTCGCATTATTACAATTAAAATTTGTCTGTTAATTTTGACGTGACAATATCCAGACGTAAACAATTTGCGCGAGATTTTTAATTGCGCTGTGCACGTCCAATGAAATTTATTGAAATCGGTGAAGTAGAATCATAGTTGTAGCTAAGAATTTCAGTATCTTCAGACAGAACGAGAACAAAATGGGCGTTTATTATTCCCGTTACATCACATGCGCAGAATTATGTAAAAAACCATAAATGAATCTTGCCCGGGATAAGGATCACCCTCCCCCTATGGGAGATTGCACTCGGAGGACCAAAGTTTGATTCTCGGCGCTCAAACTATCCCCATATCTAAGAGGATAATTTAATTATGTCGAGCTTAGGACCAACCCATTGGAGTTTGCTGCTATGAAAACCAAAATCGGCTAATAGTGAAGAAGTTTGGACTACCAGTGATGAACGCGCAGCAGGAACAACGATACTTAAAGCTGTAGAGTAGAATACTTAAACTGATATAAATAGTAACTAATGATCGAATATCACTCTGTTGTTCCGTAATCATACTAGGGGCTTCGATGTATTCGGGCATATAACCCTTTGTAAGAAGGGCTCTTTTAAGATGTTCAATTACTACTAAATATAATGCAGAACAACATACATATATAGCATCGGAGAACGGGCACGTTAAATCTTTAGGTTCGAAAGTACTTCCGAGAGGTTGGTGGCAAGGAAAGGAGGGAAGTGAATCTAATTTATCTGCGTGACAGATCTGTTCCGAATTAAAATGTATACGACATTTTTTTAAATAATAATCTGTGAACAAAAGCTGATTCAAAGATACATTTTTTTTTAATCTGACACTGATTTTAACATAAGTAGATATAAATAACGTTTAAAATGAATATAAGAGAAAGTCGAGTGGATACCTACGTGCAACATATTTCAATTACATACTTATTTCGCAAGTTAGCTTGTGTTATGCCATATCTAACAGCAATTTTCGTTAAACACCAACGAAGTCAGAAAGATCGAGGAAACAATAATCATTGTTGATAGACAAAATAAAAAAATCTGATGTGGGCAACACATGACTTTCCTTATATAATGCAAAGAATTTACTACTTTTACAGTTAAAAAAAATGTTATTCTTATAGTAGATACTTATATTCTTTCCAAGACATTGAATTTTCTTCAATTAGTCGTCATTTTCATTGATTTAGCGTCATTTTTATTTATTTGGGGAGATTTTCGTTAATTTGGCAACATTTAAAAAGTCGCCAAGTTGGCGACATTTCGCCAAATTTTTCGCCAAAATCTCGCCAGGCGTTATGGACGGAGAAATAAGTTATTCTTACAGCAGATAAATGACTATTGGCGTTCAAATACAAAAGTATTACTCAAAGTATCTTTTTTCATGAATGGAACGAGCTAGATCCACGAAAATGATTTCACCAAATTTATTGCATGGTATTACATATGAAAAGTGAAAATTTTTCTCAATAGGAAATATTTTTTTTTTATTTTATATAACTTTTTGATAATTTTTTTTTTAAATGTGCAATATCTCGAGAACGATTCATTTTAACGTTCTAAAATTTATGTCAATCGTTTTCTAATGAAAAATTACATAAATGTCTATTTGCGTCACTTTATTAGCGGTTTTGATTTTTTGACGAATTTTTCAAAATTTCACTCGAAAATTTAGGGGGGGTTCTGAACATTCGATTGCGTATAAAAACAGTAGGCTTCCAGTGTTTATGGATTATGATTTTTGTTCCAAATTTCGTTCGAATCGGCCCATTCGTTCGTCAGTTATCGTCTCCACAGACTCACTGACACACACACGCACACATATTTTCACACACACACAAACACATATACACAAACATCACTTCAAAAATGTTTGATTCGTGATCAGGGATGCTTGAAACGTGCTCTCCCGTCGAAAACTCGAATTCGAATTTTCGACTCCGTCACAATACTTTCCTTATACATTATATATATAACGAAAGTAAAAAAATATTCTACAAATAAAATGAAACATAAATAAAACTCTAGAATGATACAATTATTAATTCTAAAACGTGAAAGCGAACATTGATGTGTCGTCGAGATAGAGATTTTATTTGTAACGTGGGAATGATTTTAGTTCAAAACAGGCGATTTGGAAATTGAGTGTGGTGCTATCTGCATCTGTATTATTTAAGTAGCGGGCACTTATTTATTGTAAATATAATAATTACGTTGTTAGCCAAAGATATGGCCAATATATAAATTAATCCAATTGTGTTGAGATTGTTGATAAGATTTAAATTGTGTCCGTTAACGAAGAGTCTCCGCAAGTGGCGGATTTGTTTTTGTGATTTGAGTGGGCGGTGGAGTTCCGCATTACATCCATTGTGCCGATGTACACGGATTGCAAGAAAATTTCACTGTTATTTATACGGATAAAATTTATTTATATTTTTGTTTTATAGAACTATCCTGCAGTAACTTCTATGCAGAGCAATGTACATTTTCTAGTTTTCCAATAATATTCTTATAATTAGAATTTCACAGAGTTGTAGATTTGTACATATCTGCATATTAAGACCTTTGATCAAAATATTATGAATATAAATGCCGAGTAGGTTTAACAAAAATCGTACATGCTGGGCAATTTTGATATATTCATTAAATTTACATACATAAAATTTTTATACGTTTTTTATTTTGGCAAAATTTGTGTTTAATTTACAAGTAAAAACCTTTTATGTAAAAAATGTCATCAAAATTGAAAATAGTTTCCATGAACTCATTGGAACTGTTCAATAATCCCTTTAATATTCAATTACATGTGCATTTTTGCAGTGTGATATATAAACGAAAATTATTACTTTCCTTATATACCTATTATAATGTATAAGGAAAGTATTGTGACGGGTCGAAAATTCGAATTCGAGATTTCGACGGGAGAGCATGTTTCAAGCATTCATGAACACAAATCAAACGTTTTTGAGGTAATGTCTGTGTGTGTAAATTTATGTGTGTAAGTGCGCGTGTGTAAGTGTGTGTGTGTATCAGTGCGTCTGTGGCTACGATATCTCACGAACGAATGAAGCGATTCAAATGAAATTTGGCACAAAAATTACAATCAGTAAACAGTGGAAGCTTATTGTTTTTAAACGCAATCGAATGTTCAGAACCATCCTATATTTTGAAATGAAATTTTGAAAAAGTCATAAAAAAATCAACATTTTCAATAAAGTTACGTAAATAGTCATTTCCTATGTAATTGTTTATTAGAAAACGGTTGACATAAACTTTGAAACACCAGCATGAATCGTTCTCGACATATTGCACATTTTTCAAATAAATTTATCAAAAAATAACATAAAATTATAAAAAGTATTAGCTATCGTGAAATATGTTTATTTTTCATATGTAATATTATGCGATAAATATGGTATCACCATTCTCGTGGATCTAGCTCGTTCCATTCATGCCAGAAGATACTTTGAGTAATAGTTCTGCATTTGGAAGCCACTAGTCTTTTATCTACAGTAAGAAAAACGTATTTCTCCGCTCATAACGTTTGGAGCCATTTTGGAGAAGAATTTGGAGAAATATCGCCATTGGTTGGTTTTTTCAAATGTTGCCAAATTGACGAAAATATCTCCAAATAGATAAAAATGTCGCTAAATGAGTAAAAATGATGCTAAATTAACAAAAATGACGATTAATTAATGAAAATTCAATATCATGGAAAAAATATAAGAATCTACTATAAGAGAAAATACTTTGGAAAATAGGAGCAGTTTTATATTTTTTTACATCATTAGTCGTTTATCTTATATAAGAATAATCTATTTCTCCGTCCATAACACCTGGCGAAATTTTGGCGTCATATTTAGAGGAATATTATCAACTTGGCGAATTTTTTAAATTTTGCCACATTGAAGAAAATGTCGCCAAATTGATAAATATGTCGCAAAACTGCTAAAAATGACGCTAAAACTATGATAATGACGACCAATTGATGAAATTTAATATCTTGGAAAGAACATAACAAACAACTATGAGAATAACCCATTTCTCCGTCTTTCCTTAATACGTGGCAAAAAATTTGGGGCATGTCGCAGATTTGGCGGCTTTTTAAATATTTCCAGATTGACGAAAATGACGCCAAATTGATAAAAAATGTCACCAAATTGATATAAATGACGCTAAATAGGAGGCAATGCTTTGCAAATCTTTAGTTCCGTCATATGACGGGGGCATACCTTCTAAGAAATGCGCTTCTCTCCTTTTGTTTGTAACATTGAACAATACATATGGTGAACTTGGCCATTAATTCAGGGAAATATCGCCAACTTGGCAATGTTTAGCTCCAGATTGATGAAAATATCGTCAGAATTGCAAAAATGACGCCAAGTTAATAAAAATGGCGCCTAATTGATGTATTTATTATTAAAATATTTTTATATATGGACTATATTGCTTATTGAGGACTATATTGCTTAATTCGATACGAAATACGTGTACATGTTGTCATCGGAAAAACGACAAATGTACAATTCAATGTTACAATCACTGTGCCGTGGATCTTTTCATTATTACTTTCCTTATATACATAATGCATGGGGAAAGTATTGTGACGGGGTCGAAAATTCGAATTAGAGTTTTCGACGGGAGAGCACGTTTCAAGCATCCCTGATCACGAATCAAACATTTTTGAAGTGATGTCAGTGTGTGTGTGTCAGTGAGTCTGTGGAGACGATAACTAACGAACGAATGGACCGATTCGAACAAAATTTGGTACAAAAATCACAATCCATAAACATTGGAAGCCTATTATTTTTATACGCAATCGAATGTTCAGAATCCCCTAAATGTTCGAATGAAATTTTGAAAAAATCGTCAAAAAATCAAAACCGCTAAAAAAGTTGCGCAAATAGACATTTCTTATGTAATTTTTCATTAGAAAACGATTGACATAAATTTTAGAACGCTAACATGAACTGTTCTCGAGATATTGTACATTTTTCAAAAAAATTATCAAAAAGTCATATAAAATAAAAAAAAAAATATTTCCTATTGAGAAACATGTTCACTTTTCATATGTAATACCATGCGATAGATTATGTGACATCATTCTTGTGCATCTAGCTCGTTCCATTCATGAAAAAATATACTTTAGGTAATACTTTTGTATTTGAGCGCCAATAGCCATTTATCTGCTGTAAGAATGACTTATTTCTCCGTCCATAACGCTTGACGAGATTTTGGCGATAAATTTGGTGGAATGTCGCCAACTTGGCGACTTTTTGAAATGTTGCCTAATTAACGAAAATCTCGCTAAATGGATAAAAATGACGCTAAATCAATGAAAATGACGACTAATTGTCGAAAATTCAATATTTTTGAAAGAATATTAGTATCTACTATAAGAAAAACCTATTACTTTCCTTATATACATAATGTATAAGGAAAATATTGTGACGGGGTCGAAAATTCGAATTCGAGTTTTCGACAGGAGAGCACGTTTCAAGCATCCCTGATCACGAAACAAACATTTTTGAAGTGATGTCTGTGTGTGTGTGTGAAAGTATGTGTGTGTGTCAGTGAGACTGTGGAGACGATAACTGACGAACGAATGGACCGATTCGAACGAAATTTGGTACAAAAATCACAATCCGTAAACACTGGAAGCCTATTGTCTTTATACGCAATCGAATGTTCAGAACCCCCCTAAATTTTTGAGTGAAATTTTGAAAAAATCGTCAAAAAATCAAAACCGCTAAAAAAGTTACGCAAATAGACATTTCTTATGTAATTTTTCATTAGAAAACGATTGACATAAATTTTAGAACGCTAACATGAACCGTTCTCGAGATATTGCACATTTAAAAAAAAATTATCAAAAAGTCATATTAAATAAAAAAAAATATTTCCTATTGAGAAACATGTTCACTTTTCATATGTAATACCATGCAATATATTGGGTGACATCATTCTCGTGGATCTAGCTCGTTGCATTCATGAAAAAATATACTTTGAGTAATACTTTTGTGTTTGATCGCCAATAGTCATTTATCTGCTGTAGGAATAACTTATTTTTTCGTCCATAACGCTTGACGAGATTTTGGCGACGATTTTGGCGGAATGTCGCCAACTTGGTGACTTTTTTAAGTGTTGCCAATTTAACGAAAATCTCGCCAAATGGATAAAAATGACGCTAAATCAATGAAAATGACGACTAATTGTCGAAAATTCTATATCTTGGAAAGAATATAAGTATCTACTATAAGAAAAACCTTTTTTTTTTTTACTGTAAAAGTAGTAAATTCATTACATTATATAAGGAAAGTCATGTGTTGCCCACATCAGATTTTTTTTAACTGTAAAAGAAGTAAAATTATTGCATTATATAAGGAAAATCATGTGCTGCCCACATCAGATTTTTTAATTTGAATCAAAAACACATTTGTTTGGGGTTCTGTTTATAGCCGGTATCTGACCTATTGCCGTACTGAATGTATAGTATGTGTATATGTAATAATTACTTCTGAAGTGTTGTACGAAGGCATTTTTACTTTCCTTATATACAATAATGTATAAGGAAAGTATTGTGACGGGATCGAAAATTCGAATTCGAGTTTTCGACGAGCGAGCACGTTTCAAGCATCCCTGATCACGAATCGAACATTTTTGAAGTGATGTCTGTGGGTGTTTGTGTGTGTGTGTGGGTATGTGTCAGTGAGTCTGTGGAGACGATAACTGACGAATGAATGGACCGATTCGAACGAAATTTGGTACAATAATTACAATCCGTAAACACTGGAAGCCTATTGTTTTTATACGCAATCGAATGTTTAGAACCCCCCCCCCCTCCTAAATTTTCGAACGAAATTTTGAAAAAATCGTCAAAAAATCAAAACCTCTAATAAAGTTACGTAAATAGACATTTCTTATGTAATTTTTTTATTAAAAAACGATTTACATAAATTTTAAAACGCTAACATGAACCGTTCTCGAGATATTGCACATTTTTCAAAAACATTATCAAAAAGTCATATAAAAAAAAATATTTCGTATTGAGAAACATGCGATAAATTAGGTGACATCATTCTCGTAGATCTAGTTCGTTCCATTCATGAAAAAAGATACTTTGAATAATACTTTTATATTTGAACGTCAATCGTAATTTATCTGCTGTAAGAATAACTTATTTTTTCGTCCATAACGCTTGGCGAGATTTTGGTGACGAATTTGGTGAAATGTCGCCAACTTGGTGACTTTTTTAAATGTTGTTAAATTAACGAAAAACTCGTCAAATGGATAAAAATGAAAATTATTAATCATAAATCAATGAAACTTACGACTCATTGACGAAAATTCAATATCTTGGAAAGAATATTGATCTACTATAAAAATAATCTATTTTTTACTTTCCTTATATACATAATGTATAAGGAAAGTATTGTGACGGGGGTCGAAATTTCGAATTCGAGTTTTCGACGGGAGAGCACGTTTCAAGCATCCCTGATCACGAATTAAACATTTTTGAAGTGATGTCTGTGTGTGTGTGTGTGTCAGTGAGCCTGTGGAGACGATATCTCACGAACAAATGGAGCGATTCGAATGAAATTTGATACAAAAATCACAATCCGTGAATACTGGAAGCCTATTGTTTTTAAATGCAATCTAATGTTCAGAACCCCCTAAATTTTCGAGTGAAATTTTGAAAAAATCGTCAAAAAATCAAAACCTTTAATAAAGTTACGCAAATAGACATTCTTTATGCAATTTTTCCTTAGAAAACGATTGACATAAACTTTAGAACGCTAGCATGATCCGTTCTCGAGATATTGCACATTTTTCAAATAAATTTATCAAAAAATCTCATAAATTAAAAAAAATATATTAACTGTTGAGAAACATGTTCACTTTTCATATGTGAAATCCTGCGATAAATTGGGTGACATCATTCTCGTGGATCTAGCTCGTTCCATTCATGAGAAAAGATACTTTGAGTAATACTTTTGTATTTGAACGCCGATAGTCGTTTGTCTGGTATAAGAATATTTTATTTCTCCGTCCATAACGCCTGGCGAGATTTTGGCGAAAAATTTGGCGAAATGTCGCCAACTTGGCGACTTTTTAAATGTTGCCAAATTAACGAAAATCTCCCCAAATAGATAAAAATGACGCTAAATCAATGAAAATAACGACTAATTGAAGAAAATTTAGTACCTTGGAAAGAATATAAGTATCTACTATAAGAATAACATTTTTGTAAATGTGAAAGTAGTAAATTCATTGCATTATATAAGGAAAGTCATGTGCTGCCCACATCAAAATTTTTTTACTGTAAAAGTAGTAAATTCATTGCATTATTTAAGGAAAGTCATGTGCTGCTCACATCAGATTTTTTTTATATTAATTTATGTATTCTTCCTTGAAATTTAGAATTTGTATTATGAAACTTTGATCACCAAAGGCAATTTATCTGCTGCAATAGTGTATAATTTAAGTAAAATTAATAAATGCTCTGCCATTTTAAAAATATCAAAAAGTAAAACAATATTGATACAGCTTCATGCAATAAAGTTCCATTTATCCGTATATCGTTCATACAAATTTCTGAATTAGCTGGATAAAAATGACTGATATTTATTTGGTGTGTAAATAAATTCGATTCTTCAAAAAGAAATTAATGATGTTTTGTTTATTGAAATTATTTAGATATATCAGATTTATATTTTTATGTTGAAAATTAGTCTATTTTACTCCCCAGGGTCAACTTCTACTATCTTTATGTTATCCATTTACATGAATCGGGGATTTATGCATTGTTGAAAGTTTCTTTTTGCACGATGCAATATACCATTCATAAAATCTGTGCTACGTAATCTGCACACAAAATCAATGGAATCTTTCGCGTTATTATTACTAAATGAACAGGCTTGAATCGAGATCAATGGCCAAGAAGAGGCGAGTTATACCATCAAATTGAAGCACATATATCCAGCGTTTATCTTCCACGATTCGCTGCAGATGGAACACTCACTAAATCTGGCAACGGTGTGTTTCATTGCCGTGCATCGTATCTCTAGCAACCGCTTGGCATTGTTTGGGGCATTCTAAACTATGAATATGTAAATGTTTTTATTCCATGGAACACATGTTCTCAGCAGATATACCAATCATTTTCGTTCTTATAAAGTGAGAATTAATCAGCTAAAAAGCAAGTGATTTGAAAGGAAAACAATTTAGAGTAATACATTTGAAATTGATTGAAATGAAACTTTTGATCTCGTGGTCTTTTATGGTCAATTTTGAAGGTTAAGTGTTTTAAGGTCTGAAGGTCTAAATGATGAAGAATTGTTTATTGTCAGTGTTATGTCATATTCTTTCCGTAAACTGGGTAGTAATATTATGTTCCGTAGAACTATATTCACAGCAGTTGTCCACTCTGGTCAAGATGATAAATACTGGCAAATCTTGTACAAGACTCAAACTGGACATCACTGACCAACAGGTCGATAGAGTATATTCTATAATAATAATAATAATAATAATAATAATAAAAGTTTACAACGTAGCGTACTAGATCTTTGGATTTTCAAGTGAAATAAAAAGGTGATATTATCTTAAATGTATAACTTAAACATATATTTAAATTACGCATTTAACTTAATATAAAATTATATATAAAACCATTTTTCTCGGCACAAAATAAAATTTTACACATCCATATTTATTGACTTATTCCTCGCTTCTTCGATAGGACTTTTCAAATCACAGCAGCACATTATCAACCTTTAAAGGAAATAAACCAATCATAAAAATTCCATGCAGCCCTACATTAGGGTTTTTTTTCCAATTTACCTTGTTTCTCAAAAAAGGTTCTCAACCGATGATTCAATATCGAGATGTCGGTTTGGAGGATTTCCGCTGTACTGACCACCCTATTTTTCCCTTCCCTAGAATACATTTTATATGCAATGAGAAAGTATTGTAGGGGTATAAAAAACCGCCTCTCAGGTTTGGATGGATTTTTGCGCTTTTTAAATAGCCCTAAATAAGAATCAATCACCTTTTCTTTCAATGTATGTATGTGCCAGTCCATATATCCCTCAGAGAGTCTGTAGACACGATATATCTCGAAAAAACTAAACGAAACATACGAAATTTGATATAATTATTCTAATCAATGAATGCTAGATACCTTTTGATGTTTGAGGTGAATGCACCAGAAAAATGTTCTCAATTTTTTCAAAACTAATTTCGAAAATCGAAAAGCTTTATAAGAAAGGATTTATAGTAAAATTATTGCATAAAGAGCAAATTTATAAACGATTTTTGCTTTTTTTTATACTACAGAATATAATATATTGTTTTCACGAAAATTTTCGAGTTCAAGAATTTGATGTCAATATTTGCTTTAGGACTTCCTAAACAAGTTCTATTTTTAGAGTGATGTCCGTCTGTCTGTCTGTGGTCGATTTCTTATGTACACCGATAGCTACCACAACTATTAATGAATTTCACGAAACTTTATATCCATCTGTTATCGAAAAATCTAGAACTAGATAGAATTTTTTGAAATGCGAACGAAAACTTCGACATTTATTTGTAATTTTATATTTGCTTAGCATGGCTGAACATGACAAAGCTTGATATAATTATGCATAAAACGTGCCAATTATGGCTCAATGATCACGAAACTTATCAGTTTCAATGATTATATTGAAAAAAATTTGATGTGGACAACACATGACTTTCCTTATAAAATGCAATGAATTTACTACTTTTACAAAAAAAAAATAGAAATAGGTTTTTCTTCTAGTAGATACTTATATTCTTTCCAAGATATTGAATTTTCGTCAATCAGTTGTCATTTTCATTGATTTAGCGTCATTTTTATCCATTTGGCGAGATTTTCGTTAATTTGGCAACATTTAAAAAAGTCGCCAAGTTGGCGGCATTCCGCCAAATTCATTGCCAAAATCTCGCCAAGCATTATGGACGAAGAAATAAGTTATTTTTACAGCAGATAAATAACTATTGGCGTTCAAATACAAAAGTATTACTCAAAGTATCTTTTCTCATGAATAGAACCAGCTAGATCCACGAGAATGATGTCACCCAATATATCACATGATATTACATATGAAAAGTGAACATGTTTATCAACAGTTAATAGATTTTATTTAATTTATGGGATTTTTTGATAAATTTATTTAAAAAATGTCCAAAATCTCGAGAACGGTCCATGCTAGCGATCTAAAGTTTATGTCAATCGTTTTCTAACGAAAAATTACATAAGAAATGTCTATTTGCTTAACTTTATTAAAGGTATTGATTTTTGGATGATTTTTTCAAAATTTCACTCGAAAATTTAGGCGGGTTCTGAACATTCGATTACGTATAAAACCAATAGGCTTCCAGTATTCATGGATTGTGATGTTTGTACCAAATTTCATTCGAATCGCTCCATTCGTTCGTGAGATATCGTCTCCACAGACTCACTGACACCCACCCCCACCCACACACACACAGAGAGAGAGATAGACATCCCTCAAAAATGTTTGATTGCTGACCAGGGATGCTTAAAACGTACTCTCCCGTCAAAAACTCGAATTCGAATTTTCGACCTAGTCACAATTCTTTCCTTATACATTATGTATATAAGGAAAGTAATAGCCGTGATACAGTTTTTATGTTCTTGACGACATTAGTCTACTCGAGGGGTGGGGGGTTTGTCCCCCCCCCCTGACAGAATGCATTTTCAAACTTCGTACCAATTGAAAGATTCCTTATATACATAATGTATAAGGAAAGTATTGTGACGGGGTCGAAAATTCGAATTCGAGTTTTCGACGGCAGAGCACGTTTCAAGCATCCCTGATCACGAATCAAACATTTTTGAAGTGATGTCTGTGTGTGTGTGTCTGTGAGTCGGTGGAGACGATATCTCAGAAACGAATGGAGCGATTCGAATGAAATTTGGTACAAAAATCACAATGCGTGAATACTGGAAGCCTATTGTTTTTAAACCTTATCGAAAGTTCAGAACCACGCTAAATTTTCGAGTGAAATTTTGAAAACATCATCCAAAAATCAAAACTTTAATAAAGTTCCGAAAATAGACATTTCTTATGTAATTTTTTTTAGAAAACTGTTGGCATAAACTTTAGATAGCTAGCATGAACCGCTCTCGAGATATTGTACATTTTTTAAATACATTTATCAAAAAATCTCACAAATTAAAAAAAATATATTAACTCTTGAGAAACCTTTTCACTTTTCATATGTAATATCATGCGATAAATTTGATGACATCATTCTCGTGGATCTAGCTCGTTTCATTCATGAGAAAAGATACTTTGAGTAATACTTTTGTATTTGAATACCAATAGTCATTTATCTGCTATAAGAATAACTTATTTCTCCGTCCATAAGGCTTGGCGAGATTTTGGCGTCGAATTTGGCGGAATGTCGCCAACTTGGCGACTTTTTGAAATGTTGCCAAATTAACGAAAATATCGCCAAATGGAAAAAAATGACGACTAATTGTCGAAAATTCAATATTTTGGAAAGAATATAAGTATCTACTATAAGAAAAACCTATTTTTTTCTGTAAAAGTAGTAAATTCACTGCATTATATAAGGAAAGTCATGTGTTGCCCACATCAGATTTTTTTATTATTATTTTTATTGCAAAATTCATAAAAACGGGGGGGGGGGATCTCAAGCTACTTCAAAATGGATTTTTTTATGAGAAAGTCGAGTTGCGCCACACAACAATCAATTGTTCCTTTCCTTATATATACATATAATGTATAAGGAAAGTATTGCGATGGGGTCCAAAATTCGAGTGTTCGACGGGAGAGCACGTTTCAAGTATCCCTGAACACGAATCAGACGGTTTTGAGATGATGTACTGTGTGAGTGTGTCTGCGTGTGGAGACGATAACTGGCGAATGAATGGACCGATTCGAATGAAATTGGGTACAAAAATTACAATCCATGAATACTGGCAGCTTATTGTTTTTATACGCAATCAGATGTTCAGAACCCCCTAAATTTTCGAGTAAAATTTTGAAAAATTCATCAAAAAAGCAAAACCTTTAATAAAGTTACGCAAATAGACATTTCTTGTGTAATTTTTCCTTAGAAAATGATTGACATAAACTTTAGAACGCTAGTATGAACCGTTCTCGAGATATAGCATATTTTTCAAATAAATTTATAGAAAAATCCCATAAATTAAAAAAAATATATTAACTGTTGAGAAACATGTTCACTTTTCATATGTAATATCATGCGATAAATTTGGTGACATCATTCATGTGGATCTAGCTCGTTGCATTCACGAGAAAAGATACTTTGAGTAATACTTTTGTATTTGAACGGCAATCTGCTATAAGAATAACTAATTTCTCCGTCCATAAAGTTTGGCGAGAAATAAGGCTATGAGGTCGGCGGAATGTCACCAATTTGGCGCCTTTTTTAAATCATGCCAAATTAACAAAAATCTCGCCAAATGGATAAAAATGACGCTAAATCAATGAAGATGACGACTAATTGACGAAATGTGAGTATCTTGGAAAGAATATAATTATCCACTATAAGAATAACCTATTTTCTTTTACTGTAAAAGTAGTAAATTCATTGCATTATATAAGGAGAGTCATGTGCTGCCCACATCAAATTTTTTATTTAAAAGCAAATGAAATCATTGATAAAACGTTAATAAATACTTTTTCTGAGATATTACCAGATTCGAAATAAAGAAGAATCAAGAAAAATCAATCATGCTTAAAGCATTGATTATGAAACACTTTCCATCTTCAATGCAACTTTATTTAAACATGTCTAAAATGCAATACATTCCTCGGAAATATTTTAAAACTTATCACAATACTACATTAATTTATTATATTTGAAAACTTAAACCTTCATCGAAAAAAATGAACCTCATTCAAATGGCGGCATTGATATATAAATTGCCTTGTTTAAACATCTCTAAAATGTGATACATTCCCCGGTAATAATTTTAGAATTATCATAATACTATGATAATTTATTATATTTGAAAACTTCATCGAAAACAACTAAAATTCATTCAAATATCGTCATAGAAAAAATAACACGCCTGGCTCTCTCTATAAAAGCAGCATTTCATTCATAAATAATTTCCCATTCATGTCATTCATCACAATACTATAATAATTTATTTTATTTAAAAATTAAGACCATGGAGCTACAAGTAATTGAACTCTATGCGTAAAAGTTCATCGAAAAAAATTGTCCTTCTCTTTCTAAAATCAATGAATATTTCAATCATATCAGCTATGCAGACTCCATGAACTAAATGATTTTGTGTTAAAGAAATACAGCAATTCTAATACAACTCATTCTACATATTTTGCTGTTTACATTTTACATAGGTGAAAAATAGGCTTCGTTGTAGAAATAATCAATTTGATGAGCATTTAAACTCAAATATATTGTAATTGCGTTGTTTCAGTATGTAGATGCACAGAATTTAAGCTGAAACAATGCGGTTTTAGGACGGATACAACACTCAATATGAATTAAAAAGAACTTTAAAAATCACGATTTTGAGGCAAGATGGATGCCATATATCATTTTGAAGTGGGTCACGTGATCTTTTCACATCATGGTCACGTGATCGCTTCATGTAAGAGGTGTTATTATTATTTTCATTTTTATTTAAAAAACTACTGAATATATTTGGCTGAATTTTTTTTATACATTTTATGGAATAATTTGAATATTACCTAAAATTTTCGAAGCAATTTGTGAATTTTAAATCCGCTTAAAAAATGTTTGAAAAGTTAGGTCCCATAGGACTCAATGTATTTCATTTTTTCAATCCGGGTTCAATCCAAAACTAATTGGGTGATATTATTCATTTATATTCCCATAGGTGCTACAGACCGTCTGAACAACATACTAAAATTTCATTTTGATTAAGTCATTTTTACGGCATTTATCGTGCTAACGAACAGACAGACAGACAGAATGAACAAAGTCATAAACACTTTTCAACTTTGTTGTAAAGTGTTTAAAATGATAAAAAAAAATCAAATAAGTAAATTTATTGACATTAAGACATTTAATCTGAACTGAATGGATGTCGTTATTGTTCAGGAACTGTCATCAGAAGCACTCGAACAAATCAAGCAATTTCTGTGAAATTTTGAATGTTCATTTCAATCGGCAATAACAGAAAGCTTATTAATTTCGAGATTGTGTTAATAGGAAAAACTCTAATTTGTGTTATTATTGCCCGCAGAATCAAAATTTGTTACACTATTAATCTTTGTAATGATGGTAAGTGGGGGAGGGGATTGTATTTATGATTAGTTCTACTGGAGGTGGGGTGAAAAACAAAATTGCAACCAATCATAATAAGTAAATTATCATTTTAAACGTATGTTTTCGTAAGTAAAATGAATACACATTATTTGCATTGTAAAATGCTATACTTCATTTTTTAGGTCTAGGTAATGCACGTTTCATGTCGAAAACATTAAAAAGTTTGAGTAAAAGCCAGATGGACTTTCACAAAGGGCTGTGTGTCTTTTATAAAGAATTTTTTCAAGAACACTACTGTACTTTGTGTCGCATGTTAAAACAATGAACATGCAACACGTTCAATCCATTAATACCATTCGATCGGACATTCAAAGTCACGATCTCCGAGTAAGAAAGTGTCAAGTGGAACAATGGTTTCGCATCAATACCGCGTGTCAGCGCGTGCTGCGTGAAAGATGAGTTAAACGAGTACAATATTCCTTAAAGCAAGAATTTTAGACATTTTCTGGTAGAAGTAGGTACTTTAAATTTATTACACACTGTGCTGACGTAAAGCAATGCTCGCGAAACCATGATGCATGTGTAGCGATGAATGATTAGTTGACTCCTGTCTTATGCAAAAATATGCGTCCTCTTAAGAGCTTTCTTTTTCTTATGTCCTTCTGTTATAGGGCAGAAGTCACTTCAT
Organism: Amaurobius ferox; assembly: GCA_951213105.1. Taxonomy (NCBI): domain Eukaryota; kingdom Metazoa; phylum Arthropoda; class Arachnida; order Araneae; family Amaurobiidae; genus Amaurobius; species Amaurobius ferox. The sequence continues at coordinate 64,066,342 of OX578134.1, forward strand.
TGTAATTCTGAATACTTAGAATTTTGTTAAGTAAAATAATGTCTTGCATCGGTACTGATTTAAAAGTAAATGCTTCTATCGAAAATTTTTTAAAATAATTGCTTCAAAGAGTTTTGTGTTTAGTGATCATCTCATGGCCTGCACCGTGCTGATGAACGACAGTAATCGCGAAACCATGATTCACGAGTGGTGATGTATGATCAGTTGATTGTTGGCCAGTTGTTAAATGACCAGTTGATACATGACCCGGTTATACGGCAGAAGTTGCTACATTGTAATCACCGGTAATTCTCTTCAATAGTCAGCACTCGAAGGCTTAATTTTAGATGAATCCCCCGCCCCCCCCCCCCCCCCGTCTCTTCCAAAAATGTATAAATTGGCACATACTAAAATTCGTTGATGGATAGGCTAAATTAATTTGAGGATTTCGTGTTTTCTTTATGACAACAAATAATTTATTAAGGGAGACCAAATCATCGTAACAATTCAACACAACTTGAAATTCAACATATAAAGAAATCGAGTAAACTTTTATCTTCATTTCATGTGTTATATTTAAAACTATAAGATACCTTAGTAGCATTTAATATTGGTTCAATATTAGACCAATATTGTATATCTTGGCAATACATTGGAAATATTTCCAATGTAATCCTAATATTGGGGCAAACATTGGGGTTATATGGGCCTCCAATATTGGCTAATATTTTCATTACAATATTACGCCAAAATTGGCGTTACATTGGAAACATTGGCGTAATATTGTCCCAATAGTTTTTTAGCCAATATTGGGACAATTCCGACAAAATATCCACTTTTTCATATTAGTAAAATATTGGCGCCAACAAAAAGCCAATATTGAGCCAATATTGAATTGATACTAGGGCATCTAATTCTAGAGCATCCGAATATTTTGCCTATAATATATTATATGTATATTTAAGTTAATTATTGCAACAGGGTTTAAAGTTCGATAGCGAGTTTACGACAGATTTACACATTTTAGCATCCTAAAAAACACGTTTACGGTTTCAGTCTATTGGATGTGTATACATTTGCACGTGTGTGCGCATATGCATACGTAGACTGTAAATATACAGTCTGTAGCTATTGAGAGTCGTCGGGCCGAACTAGGGACCCAGTGCTTACAAGACCGACATTATAAGGTTAGAGCAAAAGCTAGCTTCTCCTCCGAACTTATAATCTTCGATGGATGTCTTTTGGCAAGAGCAGAGTCGACTGCCACAGCCGACTCTGTTCTTGCCAAAAAGACATCCATCGAAGATGCTTGGAACCTGTACCCGAATTATAATTTCGGAGGAGAAGCTAGCTTTTGCTCTAACCTTATAATGTCGGTCTTGTAAGCACCAGGTCCCTGGTTCGGTCCTGGCGACGCTCAATTGCTACAAGTCTATCAAAATCATCCATAAAACGCGACAGTTTAACAGTTTCAATGAATCTGAGTCTGTAAGGAAAGTTATCTGCTGTCCAAATCGGTTTTTGTATATGATGAAACTTGATTTAAAGAAATTGTATAAATAAAGTACAAATAAATTTCAGTTCAGGGGGAAGTTATATGCAGCCCCATCCCATATTTCGATGCTCATTTCTTCAATTAAACACGCCACAAGACATTGACTAATTACGTTATAAACCCCAAATTAACTAAAACAACAAATGACAACACGTGACTTTCCCTACAGACTCAAATTTATCCTCCCTTTCATAATTCATTAAATTGAGTTTAATTGTCCAAAATAACACGTATTACTACTTGATATTATATCTTATTTGTAGCTTTAATACATCTTCTTTTTCAGTTCACAATTTAATGAATTGTGAAACGTCTTCAGATTTTTAAAATTTCAGAAAAAAGTATATATCTCGAGAACAGTTTATCTCAGAGTAATTGGGGTTGGTCTTATTCGCTTCGTCATAAAAAATTACGTAGAAAGCGAGCATTTAATTAATATACTTAAGCATATTTAATCTTTTATTTCACATTTTGACGATTTTTACGGGCCATTTTTCAACGAAAGACAAGGCCTATTTTCCCTAATTGTACCAAAACCCAATCAGCATTAGAGTAACCAACAAGTGACTTACCTACCAAATTTTGTGATATTTCATCCATTAGTGTTTGAGCTGTTTTACATACATTGCACACATACACACACAGTTGTCACGTTAAAAAAAATTAGTTTTTGTATTCTAGAGTATTCGAAACGTGCAGATTCGTCAAAAACCAGAATTCCAATTTTTGACACAATTCCAATACTTTCTCTATACATACCATGTATTTTAGGGAACGTGAAAAAGGCATAACATTTTTTAATTACTTATTCTTAAAACTGACAGTGAAAATATGCATTAAATACTTTTATTCACAGAAAAAAGAACTTTGTATAGTTACATGAGGTACTAGGAACTTGTAGGCAAAACACCTGAACATGTCTATCAAACTCGTTCTTTCTGGAACATTTAAAACAACATCATCAATAATTATGTATCTGTAGCAACGGGCAGACGATTTTTGAAAACAGAATTAACTTGTGAACAAATAATACGCCTAAATCAATGGACGTGGCTTCTGTTTCATATTTCCAATTCATGTCATTTTCCGATATTTTCTGTTATTTTCAGATATTAACTGTGTTTTTTTTTCTGGATGACATTTTATTTCACACTGTGTATAAACCGAATGACGTACGTTCTGAAGTTTCATGCATTATTTAAGTAAATGCTTTACTAAATCTCCACTCACCTTGTCGCCAGCACTGAAAATGAAAAATCAATTTGAGGCGTGAAGTTCCCAAAACTGCATAACCAAATTTTCTCCAGATTAAAGAATTTATTTACAATCTATATAAATAAAATTGAAAATCTGTCTGTCTGTCTGTCTATTTGTCCCATCATCACGGGAGAACGGCTGAACCGAATTTGATGAAATTTTGTGGGTAGCCTGGAAATAGCCCCACTTAAAATTTAGTCTATGTTTCGAGTTCCTATGACCAGTGGTTCTCGAGATATTAGTAAAAAACGAATCTTTCGTTTGTCTCATCATCACGAGAGAACGGCTGAACCGAATTGAATGAAATTTTGTAGGTAGCCTTAAAATAACCCCCCCCCATAAAGTTTGTCCAAATTTCGAGTTTCTAAGACCAGGGGTTGTTGAGATATTAATGAAAAACGAAACTTTATCCTAGGAGTTCTACTCTCTAACTCCGCGGTTTATCCAAACGGAAAGGATGAAAATCGTTTGTTTAAAACGTCAACGTGAATTAAAACTTCATTTATGAGCTTAGTGCAGGATTTTTGCATTAATTAGTTACTATCTGAAAGCATGAATTGTTTGAAACATGGATTTAAATGGAAAATCTAACTCCACGGTTTATGCTTCACAAGCATTTACTAAACAATGAAAAGTATAAAAAAATCAAAATGGTTATTATTTTTGCATTTTATGGGAAAGAGATCAAAATGGTTGTTTAATTTCGCAGTGTATGAGGAAGATTCTTTCTTATATTATGTTGCTCAGCAACGCAATTAAATTAAATGTGTTTCTTAATATTTGTTATTATTTTTTCTATTTGAATAATAAATAAATAGATGTAAAAATATATTTTGTAAATGAACGGTTTGATTTTTCTTTTAATTATATTAATTACGGACTGTGTACATCACTTTCCTTTATTTTGCCAAAGAGTTTTCAAGCTTATATATTGTGTTTAGCTAATAAACTAATATATTGTGTTGAGCCAATAAATTTATTTAGCCGATTGTTGAAACAGAAAGAGTAGAACGGGTATATTTTCTAATGCAATTTTAGTGTTTTCATTTAGTATATGCAAACGGGATCGGATGTTTTATCCTTCAGATCTGCAAATTCAGAGCTATGAATCTCGAGGAATATCGCTAACTTGGCAACTTTTCTTAAACGTTGCCAAATTGACGGAAATGTCGACAATATGATAAAAACGACGCAAATCAATTAAATTAAATTTGTTTTCTTAGAAGAGAGTGCTGAAATTATGTTTAGGTAGCATTTGTTGGCCAGTCCATTACTTAGTAACACATTTAGCGAATTTTTAAAATGTCCCCAAATTGATAAAATGCTTGCAAATCCATAAAAATATAATAAAAGTGAAAAAATTGCGCTTCATAAATGCAATTAATTGTGTTTTGTTAGGGCATAGTATTATGATGATTATTTGTCAATGTGTCGCAAAATGGGACTGTCAGTTCCACAGTCCCACTTGGTGATAAATTTGGCGTTGTTTTAAATTGTCGCTAAATTGACGAAAATGTCGCCAAACCTTCCATGAAGATAGAATTATTCAAACGATAAGATTCCCATCAATTCATTTGAAACAAATGATGTCATGTCGTTTAGCAACGGATGTAAATCCAATGTGTTTATGAGGCATACGATTTTTATTAAATTGTTTCCAATTTGAATAACAAAGATATGTATATAAATTAAATTTCATTGACATTGCATTGCTGACTGGATAATTTCAATTACGGTCTTCAGGTTTAAACATTATTATTATTGGTATTTTCGTGGACTGTTGATTCAGGGATTATTGATATTTTCATATTAATTTTATGCCATTGTTTTATTATGACAAAAATTGTTGAAACTCACATATTGTACGTTGTGTGAGTAATCTTCTATAAATGCACGGGTTATCTTCTAATCTACGAGAATATAAGTAGTACAGGTATATAGGCATATATTTTGATATATATTGGCATATATTGGAATCAATTACGACCTTCTGGTATAAAGATTACGGGGATAATTGAAATTTTCAATTTAGTATGTCATCTGTTTTATTTCGGCAAAGATTTTTTAGCCTCATATTGTAATAAGGGTAATCTTCTACTAACATACAGGCGTATTTTCTAATCTGCGACAATATAAGTAGTACGGATATATATATATATATATATATATATATATATTCTCATATAATTTTAGTGCTTTCATTCTGGCATATATTGGAATCAATTACGGGTTTATTGATATTTTCTATTTATACATGTAATGTACTAATACAGGTTATATCTTCTAATGTTCGAGTATATAAATACTACGAGTCCCATACAATTTTAGCACTGTTATTTTGAATATATTGATTCAATTTCATATTTTTTGTGTATTTGCTTTCGAAAGGGGCCAAGATGTTTTATTCTTCAGATCAGCCCTTGAAGATAATTTTGCATGATGAGAACAGATATTCATAAACTTCTCTTTAGGAGCAATAAATGTAATATTTTAACATAATTTGCATATGATTCTGAATTATATGTTTCTTTATATTATATACTCCGTATGAAGAACGGGTATGCTGCTAGTCTATATAAATAAAATTGAAAATCTGTCTGTCTATTTGTCCCATCATCACGGGAGAACGGCTGAACCGAATTTGATGAAATTTTGTGGGTAGCCTGGAAATAGCTCAACTTAAGATTTAGTTCATGATTTGAGTTTCTATGACCAGTGGTTCTCGAGATATTAGTAAAAAACGAAACTTTCGTTTGTCTCATCATCAAGAGAGAACGGCTGAAGTGAATTTAATGAAATTTCGTGGGTAGCCTTGAAATAGCCTCCAATAAATTTGGTCTAAGTTTCGGGTTTCTAAGACCAGTGATTGTCGCGATATTAATAAAAAAGGAATTTTTTCCTAAGAGTTCTACTCTCTAACTCCTTGGTTTATCTAAACGGAAATGATGAAAATCGTTTGCTTAAAACGTCAATGTGAATTAAAACTTTTTTTCTGAGTTTGATGGAGGATTTTTGCGCAAATTAGTCACTATCTGAAAGCATGAATTGTTTGAAACATGAATTTAAATGGAAAATCTATCTCCATGTTTTATTTTTCACAAGTATTTACTCAACAATGAATAGTATAAAGAAATCAAAATTGTTATTTAATGCATTTTACGAGGAAGATTCTATCTTATATCATTTTGCTCAGAAACGTAATTAAATTACATCTGTCTGTTAATTTTAATTATTATTTTTTCGATTTGAATAATAAATAAATGGCTATAAAAATATATTTTAGAAAAGAACGGTTTGATTTTTCTTTTAATTATAATAATTGCGGACTGCGTATATCACTTTCATTTATTTTAACAAAGAGTTTTTAAGCTTTTATATTGTGTTTAGCTAATAAACTCATATATTGTGTTTATCAATAAATTCATTTATCCGATTGAATGAATGATGAAAATCGTTTGTTTAAAACGTCAATGTGAATTAAAACTTTTTTTCTGAGTTTGATGGAGGATTTTTGCGCAAATTAGTCACTATCTGAAAGCATGAATTGTATGAAACATGAATTTAAATGGAAAATCTATCTCCATGTTTTATTTTTCACAAGTATTTACTCAACAATGAATAGTATAAAGAAATCAAAATTGTTTTTTAATGCATTTTACGAGGAAGATTCTATCTTATACCATGTTGCTCAGAAACGCAATTAAATTAAATCTGTCTGTTAATTTTAATTATTATTTTTTCGATTTGAATAATAAATAAATGGCTATAAAAATATATTTTAGAAAAGAACGGTTTGATTTTTCTTTTAGTTATAATAATTGCGGACTGCGTATATCACTTTCATTTATTTTAACAAAGAGTTTTTAAGCTTTTATATTGTGTTTAGCTAATAAACTCATATATTGTGTTTACCAATAAATTCATTTATCCGATTGTTGAAACAGAAAAAGAGTAGAACGGGTATATCTTCTAATACAATTTTAGTGTTTGCATTTAGTATATACAAACGGGATCAGGATGTTTCATTCTTCAGATCTGCAAATTCACAGCTACGAATTTGGCGAAATATCGCTAACTTGGTAACTTTTCTTAAATTTTGCCAAATTGATGGAAATGTCGCCAAATTGATAAAAACTACGCAAATCAATGAAATTATATTCGTTTTTTTAGAAAGAGTACTGAAATGATGTTTCGGTAGCATTTGTCGGTTAGTCCATCCATCCTACTTAGTAGCACATTTAACGAATTTTTTAAATACAACCAAATTGATAAAAATGTTTGTAAATCTATAAAAAATATCATGAAATTGATAAAATTGAGCTTAATAAATGAAATTAATTGCGTTTTGTTAGGGGATAGTATTGTGATGATGTTTCGTCAATTTGTCGCAAAATGGGACTATCAATTTTACAGTCCCACTTGGCGATAAATTTGGCGATTTTTTTAATTATCGCTAAATTGACGAAAATGTCGCCAAACTTTCCATGAAGATAGTCTTATTCAGACAATATGATTTTCATCAATTTATTAGAAGCAAATGATATCATGTCGTTTAGCAATGGATATAAATCCAATGTGTTATGCGGCATACGATTTGTATTAAATCTTTTCCGATTTGAGTAATAAAGATATGCATATAAAACAAATTTCATTGACATTGCATTTTTGACTGGATAATATCAATTACGGTCTTCAGGTTAGACGTTATTATTATTGATATTTTCGGGGATTATTGATTCAGGGATTATTGATATTTTCAAATTATTATGCCATTGTTTTATTATGACAAAAATTGTTTAAACTCATATATTGTATGTTGTACGAGTAATCTTCTACAAATGCACGGGTATATCTTCTAATCTACGAGAATATAAGTAGTACAGGTATATTGGCATATATTTTGATATATACTGGCATATATTGGAAACAATTACGACCTTCTGGTATAAAGATTACGGGGATTATTGATATTTTCAATTTATTACGTCATCTGATTTATTTTGGCAAAGATTTTTGAGACTCATATTGTAATACGGGTAATCTTTTAACGCACAGGCATATTTTCTTATCTGCGACAATATAAGTAGTACGGGGATATATATATATATATATATATATATATATATATTCCCATATAATTTTAGTGCTTTCATTTTGGCATATTTTGGAATCAATTACGGGTTTATTGATATTTTCAATTTATACATGTAATCTACTAATACAGGTTATATCTTCTAATATTCGAGTATATACGTAGTACGGGTCCCATACAAATTTAGCGCTTTTATTTTGTATATATTGATTTCATTTCATCTTTTTTGTATATTTGCTTTCAAAAGGGGCCAGGATGTTTTATTCTTCAGATCTGCCCGTGAAGATAATTTTGCATAATGAGAACAGATATTCTTGAACTTCTCTTTAAGAGCAATAAATTTAATATTTTAACATAATTTGCACATGATTTTTAATTATAAGTTTCTTTATATTATATACTCCGTACGAAGAACGGGTATGCTGCTAGTTTATATATAGGTGGTTATTTGCATTGCAACAAATTAGGATAAAATTGCTCGTTAAGATATTGCTTAATAATTAAAATAGCTCTCAAGTTTATCTTTACTTAAAATTGTGACAATGAAGCTAATTAATATGCAATCTGAAATTTGAGATTAATCTCAAGAGAATAACAGCAAAATTCCCCTGATGTTAATGACACAAATTAATTGTCAGCAGACCAGACATGTGAACTCCTGAGTATCAATCATTCTTGTCATAAGTTTTGCACATCTGCCGTGATGCACATTGTAAGATCAAGCTAAAGGACCTTTTACTACTGTTGCACAATTTCACACACAAATTATTTTAATGAATTTCGTTCGTTTTCGGTCCCTGCTGGTTTGATCTTCATTTAAACTCACAATTGCTTGAGCTGTAAAAGCTTACTGATTTTGCTCAGCAATATCTCATTAACAAGTTACATGTTGATGAGATGTTGCTGATAATTTTGCTGTTCTCTCAGCCAAATTGAATCATATTTGATAGTCAAACTCACTTGTTAATTATCATTGTCTCTTCTCTTCCGCCTAGAAATCTCTGGTATAATTTTCCATGTCGATCTGCTTCTTCCATTTTTTTCCCTTTTATTTGTACTCTCGTTTTGAGATTTTAATTATTTTATTTGACAAATTTAGCTCATAAACTAATCCTTTATATTTGTTTTTCTCTTGCACTCAGGTTTTTTCTCAAATGTTTTGCTTTTGTTTTCAATCATTTTCTATTTGTATTTTTTATATTTTTACAGCTAGTTTATACATCTCATGTCTTTCTGTTATCCGTTTAATATATTTACTCACTATTCAGTTGTTTCTATTCGCTCTTTTATCCGTTCTCTTACCGCTTTGGTATATTTTCTTTCAATCTTTATTTTCTGTTATTCTTTATTTTCTCTTCGTTTTCATTCATTCTTAGTCTACTTCCTCTCGTTTATCCGCTTTGGTTTCGTCTATTTTATTAAATTTAAAAAAGAGAAATACACATATACTTCTACAGCAAAAATAAAAACTGGGTTTCCAGGGGGGAGGATGGTCCCTGTTTGCACTGGTGGTGGTGGTAGTGGGGGGGGGGGGGGGTCGAAGCTTTAGTTTTATTATATTCATAGAAATCTGTCCCTGAAGTGGGGGAAGTGGTCATAAAAGGGGCCAATAACCGCCTAAACAGAGATGATTGTTCACTTTACAAATAATAATCTCTGAATATTTCTTGTTGCTACATCAATGTATACAAGTGATCTGCAATTAATTTGCTTCGCATACAGGATGATCACATGCAGACAATTTATAAGCCAAAATATACGGCAATGGCTCAATATCGGCATGCAACTAGGGTTTCTGCCTTGTGACTCGTAAAAGTTAAGCATCAGGTATATGCAAACTTTTGTGGAACAATATCTGTTTTGCAAATCCGATTCAAGGCAAAATCAGGTGTTTCAAAACTTGCATTGTTCCACAAGTGATAAATTATTTCTCATCTAAAAAAGTGAAAATTATTTCTATGAATGCAATGGATAACTGCTGTTAAAAAGAGAAACTGAATTACGAATAGTTACTATGAAGCAAAATAACCCCTACATGTTATTCTACTTAATACGAGTAAATTTTTTTATTAGATGTGCTTATTTCTATCAGTTTTAGCGACTATTGTGTATAAAGCTAAATGTTCCGCAGATGCATTATAAGATGAAAAATATGTTTTGGTCAAAAAGTTTCGAAACCACCACTACAAATATACCTTCTATTGCGTTGTTCCTTGTGTCAATAAAAAAAATATGATGTGGGCAATATATGACTTTCCTTATAGAAAACAATGAATTTACTTTTTTCACAGTATTATTTTTTCACATATTTATTAGAAGCAAATGATATCATGTCGTTTAGCAATGGATATAAATCCAATGTGTTATGCGGCATACGATTTGTATTAAATCTTTTCCGATTTGAGTAATAAAGATATGCATATAAAACAAATTTCATTGACATTGCATTTTTGACTGGATAATATCAATTACGGTCTTCAGGTTAGACGTTATTATTATTGATATTTTCGGGGATTATTGATTCAGGGATTATTGATATTTTCAAATTATTATGCCATTGTTTTATTATGACAAAAATTGTTTAAACTCATATATTGTATGTTGTACGAGTAATCTTCTACAAATGCACGGGTATATCTTCTAATCTACGAGAATATAAGTAGTACAGGTATATTGGCATATATTTTGATATATACTGGCATATATTGGAAACAATTACGACCTTCTGGTATAAAGATTACGGGGATTATTGATATTTTCAATTTATTACGTCATCTGATTTATTTTGGCAAAGATTTTTGAGACTCATATTGTAATACGGGTAATCTTTTAACGCACAGGCATATTTTCTTATCTGCGACAATATAAGTAGTACGGGGATATATATATATATATATATATATATATATATTCCCATATAATTTTAGTGCTTTCATTTTGGCATATTTTGGAATCAATTACGGGTTTATTGATATTTTCAATTTATACATGTAATCTACTAATACAGGTTATATCTTCTAATATTCGAGTATATACGTAGTACGGGTCCCATACAAATTTAGCGCTTTTATTTTGTATATATTGATTTCATTTCATCTTTTTTGTATATTTGCTTTCAAAAGGGGCCAGGATGTTTTATTCTTCAGATCTGCCCGTGAAGATAATTTTGCATAATGAGAACAGATATTCTTGAACTTCTCTTTAAGAGCAATAAATTTAATATTTTAACATAATTTGCACATGATTTTTAATTATAAGTTTCTTTATATTATATACTCCGTACGAAGAACGGGTATGCTGCTAGTTTATATATAGGTGGTTATTTGCATTGCAACAAATTAGGATAAAATTGCTCGTTAAGATATTGCTTAATAATTAAAATAGCTCTCAAGTTTATCTTTACTTAAAATTGTGACAATGAAGCTAATTAATATGCAATCTGAAATTTGAGATTAATCTCAAGAGAATAACAGCAAAATTCCCCTGATGTTAATGACACAAATTAATTGTCAGCAGACCAGACATGTGAACTCCTGAGTATCAATCATTCTTGTCATAAGTTTTGCACATCTGCCGTGATGCACATTGTAAGATCAAGCTAAAGGACCTTTTACTACTGTTGCACAATTTCACACACAAATTATTTTAATGAATTTCGTTCGTTTTCGGTCCCTGCTGGTTTGATCTTCATTTAAACTCACAATTGCTTGAGCTGTAAAAGCTTACTGATTTTGCTCAGCAATATCTCATTAACAAGTTACATGTTGATGAGATGTTGCTGATAATTTTGCTGTTCTCTCAGCCAAATTGAATCATATTTGATAGTCAAACTCACTTGTTAATTATCATTGTCTCTTCTCTTCCGCCTAGAAATCTCTGGTATAATTTTCCATGTCGATCTGCTTCTTCCATTTTTTTCCCTTTTATTTGTACTCTCGTTTTGAGATTTTAATTATTTTATTTGACAAATTTAGCTCATAAACTAATCCTTTATATTTGTTTTTCTCTTGCACTCAGGTTTTTTCTCAAATGTTTTGCTTTTGTTTTCAATCATTTTCTATTTGTATTTTTTATATTTTTACAGCTAGTTTATACATCTCATGTCTTTCTGTTATCCGTTTAATATATTTACTCACTATTCAGTTGTTTCTATTCGCTCTTTTATCCGTTCTCTTACCGCTTTGGTATATTTTCTTTCAATCTTTATTTTCTGTTATTCTTTATTTTCTCTTCGTTTTCATTCATTCTTAGTCTACTTCCTCTCGTTTATCCGCTTTGGTTTCGTCTATTTTATTAAATTTAAAAAAGAGAAATACACATATACTTCTACAGCAAAAATAAAAACTGGGTTTCCAGGGGGGAGGATGGTCCCTGTTTGCACTGGTGGTGGTGGTAGTGGGGGGGGGGGTCGAAGCTTTAGTTTTATTATATTCATAGAAATCTGTCCCTGAAGTGGGGGAAGTGGTCATAAAAGGGGCCAATAACCGCCTAAACAGAGATGATTGTTCACTTTACAAATAATAATCTCTGAATATTTCTTGTTGCTACATCAATGTATACAAGTGATCTGCAATTAATTTGCTTCGCATACAGGATGATCACATGCAGACAATTTATAAGCCAAAATATACGGCAATGGCTCAATATCGGCATGCAACTAGGGTTTCTGCCTTGTGACTCGTAAAAGTTAAGCATCAGGTATATGCAAACTTTTGTGGAACAATATCTGTTTTGCAAATCCGATTCAAGGCAAAATCAGGTGTTTCAAAACTTGCATTGTTCCACAAGTGATAAATTATTTCTCATCTAAAAAAGTGAAAATTATTTCTATGAATGCAATGGATAACTGCTGTTAAAAAGAGAAACTGAATTACGAATAGTTACTATGAAGCAAAATAACCCCTACATGTTATTCTACTTAATACGAGTAAATTTTTTTATTAGATGTGCTTATTTCTATCAGTTTTAGCGACTATTGTGTATAAAGCTAAATGTTCCGCAGATGCATTATAAGATGAAAAATATGTTTTGGTCAAAAAGTTTCGAAACCACCACTACAAATATACCTTCTATTGCGTTGTTCCTTGTGTCAATAAAAAAAATATGATGTGGGCAATATATGACTTTCCTTATAGAAAACAATGAATTTACTTTTTTCACAGTGAAAAAATGATGAAATGATCTACGGTACAGTATTTTTAACGCCGAATTGTACATTAGGCTCTTTTCCGGATGACAACATGTAATACTGTTTCAAAGTACCCAATTAAATTACATTTCAAGCAACTCTAAATTAACTATTATTAACATTGATTGCACCCTCAACAAGCAATATAATCTATATATAAAAATATTTTAAATAATTAATTCAATTAGGCGTCATTTTCATTAACTTTGACTATATTGTCGACAATCTGGGGGCGAAATATCGCCAAGATGACGATATCGCCCTAGATAACTCGCCAAGTTTGCCAAATGTATTGCCAAGTGTTGCAGATAAACGGAGAGAAGACATTTCTTATACTATACTAGAAGGTATACCTGTCATACGATGGAATTCAAAATTTGCAAATCATTACCTCCCATTTGACGTCATTTTTATCAAATTTGGCTGGACTTTCCTCACTTTGGTAACATTTAAAAAAGTCTCCAAGTTAGCGACATCCTGCCAAAATTTTTGCCTAGCGTTAAGGACGAACGGATGGAGATAATATTTTCTTATGGTCTTTCCAAGATATTGAATTTTCATCAATTAGTCGTCAATTTCTTTGATTTAGTGTCGTTTTCGTCAATTTGGATACATTTGAGTGAATTTGGCTACATTTGAGTCAATTTGGCAAAATTTAAAATAGTGGCCAAGTTGGAGATATTTTGATAAATTTGTCGCTAAAATTTCGCCAAGAGTTATGGACCAGAAATAGGCTATTCTTATAATAGGTAAATGATTGTTTGCATCCAAATAATAAAAACTAGCACCCGAAGTATCTTCTCTCGTGAGTGGAAAGTGCTAGATAAACGAGAATGATGTTAACAAATTTATCGCATAATATAACATATGAAAAGTGAACATATGCAATATTATGTTAACAGTTAATTTTTAGTTATTTTTTTTATTTTTAATTAGTTAATTTTTTTTAATCTTATATGGTTTTTTTGATAAATTTATTTGAAAAATGGGTAATATCTCGAGAACGGTACGGTTCATACTAGCTTTCAAATTTTTGTGTTAATAGTTTTATAATGGAAAATTACATAAGATATATTTATTTACAAAACTTTATTGAAGGTTTTCATTTTGATACGAATTTTTCAAAATTTCACTCGAAAATTTAATCCTGTTCTGAACATTTGATTGCGTTTAATACGGTTTCAGTGTTCACAGATTGTAATTTTTGTACCAAATTTCGTTCGAATATTTCCATTCGTTCATGAAATATTGACTCACGGCCACACACACACGTCCACATACACACACACACACGTCCACACATATACACACACACACGTCCACATACACACACACACACGTCCACACACATCACCTCAAAAACGTCTGATTCGTGTTCAGGAATGCTTAAAATGTGCTCTCCCGTCAAAAACTCAAATTCGAATTTTCGACCCCGTCACAATACTTTTCTTATACATTATACTATGCATATAAGGAAAGTAAAAATCTGATGTAGGCAGCACATGACAGATATTCCCTACATACTGCAACGACTTTAATTCTTCCGCAAAGAAATAATGGTGCACAATATCCACAGTACAATGTTTTTATCGATATCATATAAATTAAAATTGGACGCTTTTGGCAGCTTATGAGTTCAAACAGAATGACTTAATCATGCTCACGTGCAAAATCCTCATCAAAATACAATTGACAATAAATTGATATCCCGCGAAATAAATTTCTATGGACGAATTCTTGGACGTCAAAATACAAAGCTGTTACAAAAAGTAACTTCTGTCGTGAATGGAATGAAATAGATCCACGAGAATGTTAACAGATTTGTTGCATAATATTGCTCATGGAAAGGGAACCTATTGAATGATACTTTATTTTGTAATATTTTCTTTAATTTTTTTTTTAAAACGTGCAATATCTAGCGAACGGCTTGAGCTAGCGTTCTGACATTTGTGAAATTCGCTTTTTAATAAAAAAATTACATCTGAATTTGATTATTTATTTATTAAAACTTAAGATTTCGATTTTTTAGTGTTTTCATTTTTTTTTTTTTTTTTTTCAAAATTTCATTCGAAAATTGGACTGGTCTTCAAAACATTACATTGCGGTTAAGCTTAATAGAGTTTCAGTATTCACTGATTGTAATAAGTGTACCAAATTATATTTGAAACGCTCCATTCGTTCATGAGATATCACGTTCACAGACTCACACCCACACATACACACATTAACAAACATACGCACTAACATACACACTCAAACACTTACATTCATACACAATGTAACATATACACATACAGACATCACTTCAAAAACGTTCCATTCGAGTTCAGTGATGCTTAAAAAGTGCTGTTCCGTCAACAACTCGAATGCGAATGTTCGACCCCGTCACATTACTTTCCCGATGCATTATAGTATACAGGGTGTCCCAAAGAGATTGAAACGCGCTTTAATACTTTATCTGTTGGAGATAAATGGGCAATGTAAATTGCAAAAATGTTGAACGTAAGGTAGGAAATAAGACTACATTAATGAAATAGTCCTCCCATTCATTTTCAAAAAGTTACACCTTTTAAATTTTTATACGACCCCCTCAGACAAATTTGGTCAATCAGAAAATTTTTATTTTTAATGCAACAAGATCATTAAAAAAACCGCATATCTGTACCTTTAAAATCAACTGAATTATGATAAAGAAAAAAATCTGACATATGCCACTTTTCCGTACCATGTGAAAGGCTGTTTCATCAGTGAAAATAGGAAACATAAACAAATTGACGGTGGAAATTGTTTAGATAAAAAAAAGTACTTAATTATTGAAAAAGTACTTAGATGTTGAAATGTACTTAGGAATCCATGATTGCATCGTGAGTCTACGCGGAATTCGCAAAAATGTCTCCTATGTATTATCATCCAGTTTTATCTTTTTTGTGATATGTCACAAATTTACATTTCTAATTTGATATAGGGTCTCCATTCACAATGTTTAATTTTCAATTAAATATAATTCGCTCAATTTTAAAGATACAGATATGCGGTTCTTTTAATGATCTTTTTGCATTAAAAATAAAATTTTTCTGATTGACCACATTTGTCTAAGGGGGTCGGATAAAAATTTAAAAAGTGTAACTTTTTGAAAATTATTGGGAGGACTATTTCATTAACGCAGTCTTATTTCCTACCTTACTTTCAACATTTTTGCAATTTACATTGCCCACTTATCTCCAACAGGTAAAGAATTAAAGCGCGTTTCAATCTTTTTGGGACACCCTGTATATGTAAGGAAATTGATAACGATACTTATTGATAGGAAAAACTCATTGGCGTACTGAGTACACAGCACGACTGTTTATGAAACAGAACACTACGTGAGTGTCCAAGGGTTAAACATGGTAAATTGTTTTTAAGGGAATGTCAGTGTGAGTGCATTTGTGAGTGAAATATTATATACGAGTTACAGTTTCTACTGCCGAATGAATCTGAGCAAATCATGGCCGGATATCTACCCCAAGAAACCATTTCTACTTTCAATACTAAACCAAGGGTATAACAATCTGTATCTTTGGAAATAAACACACAATAATAATATATTGAATAAAAGGTTGATACATATTTTTTGATGGGAGTGCAATTTCTCTGCGAAATTCATGGAAACCAGTATCCCTAAACGCTATCATCAATATCTTCCGATCTTCCAAACTCTTTCATATCCATTGTTGCTTTGTAAAACAACCAAAATTTTCAGATTTTCACAACCGGAAACACGTAACCAACCAACTTTATTACCATTTTGATACATTTAAGCTTCCTCAAACACAAATTGGCATAAGAATCTATAAAGAAGGCTTAACATGCGTCTGCGAAAACATCCCTACAGGTACCAGGACCGGATTAGAGCATGGTCTTTAGGGGCTACAGTCGAGGGGTCTCCACTAGCTGTAGGGCTTGCAGAGATTAAGTGAAAAGTTATTTCACTCTAAATTATCCATTTAAAGAAGGATTCAGTTAATATACTGTTTCTATATCAGGCTATAGAACTCCTTGCAGTATTACCAAGGAGGTTAAAAAGCTATCCAGAGAGGACAACTTAATTATATTTTAATTTTTTTTTAAATATTACTGGGGGCCTCACAGTACTAGTTATGTACTAGCTTCCAAAATAATAATCCAGCTCTAACAGGTACATTGCAGCGATAGTTTGATTGCCGTTAAGGTTAGGGATTTTGTTCCTGATGTTTTTTTTCTGCTTACTTTTCCTACAATACATAGTATATGAAAATAAATGTATTGCGATAAGTTAAAATTTTAATTTTCGTATTTGGGTGTATTTACACGTTTTTCCGTAATTAAATTTTTACAAAAATTCAACAAATAAGAATTACAAAAATTCAACAAATAAAGAGTGATTACATTCACTATAGAACAACTTCTTTAAAAGCAGGGCACTACACACAATTAATAGTATCGACCGATTTCAAAAGCAGAAACAGCCTTCTTCCTCAGAACACGCAAGGAGCGCAACCTTCAATCGTAAGAGAAAGATCGGCAGATTTCAGCTGTATTACTTTAGCACCAGTTTGAGCTGTACGTACATTGGCTCTTTCTAAACAGACAAGCTTGTAACTAATCCAACAAAGGCCTAGACGAACTGGAAATCTGGTATCCCCTAACACAGATAAATATGCAGTTTTCCCTCTTCTGATGTTAAAAGCAAATTTCGTTTGGATGGTACGTTCTACGTAGTCGATTTTATTAAACCGGCCAACAGCTAAATAAAATAAATGAAATTCGTTAAAAATTTCATACATGTAACATGGCATTTTTAAAACAAACTTCTATGAACATTTTTAAATCGTAGAAACTAGCAGCATTGTAAGATCCACTTCAAATGTAGAAAAGAAAATAATTATCTCAGAAGCTCAATAAATGGATCAGAGTCTGGCTAGCCAGAGTTTGGCGGTTGAAATCTGAGACATGAGTAAGGACTAAGGACTCGACTTATATTAAATTTATAATTTGAATCATTTTAACATAAACGTTACTGAACAGTATAGAATATGAATATATGAGGGAGCCAAGTTGAGAGTTTCTCACTCCTAATATTTTAATCATATTTAGTTAAAGGTAGATCATGAAGCACTTACTATTGAGACTATTTTTAATTTGCTGGTGTCATCTTTATTGCTTTGATTACCTTGTATAGGTGATCGAATAATAAAATGAAAGAAGTACTAGCTTTCAGTTTGCATATAATGTTTTTTTTTTTTCTATGGGAATCAAAAAATTGTAAATGGATTTAAAAAAATGCATTTTTTTCCTCCTAATTAAAAGATAAAAATACAAATTCTTTACCCACCTCAAATGAGTGACTGAAATTCATCAAATCTAAAAAAAATAATTAGACCATCTAAGACACATGTCCGTTTGAAAACCACTGAATTACGCGGAATTTAATGTTTGATGCATGCTTAAATTAATAATAATAATAATAACAATACTAATAATGTATATAAATATTATTATTATTATCATCATCATATTTATTATTTGTTTTAAATGATGCTTTAAAAATAATAGTGTCAAAGACAACCTTATAAAAATAAAATAATCAATTTCTCTTTTGAGAAAGGTACTGTAATTAAACAGCGTTGACTTAGATATCGTTAATATATGCTTTAATTATACAAAATATTGCACGAAAGAGATAATCAGCATTTACAACAGATACTATTTACACGCCTAGGTAAACCGACCAATTTGGTTATCAAACAAATAAGGAATGCATTCTTCCACTCCTTGCAACTATTTATTTAGAATACTTAAATGATAGAAAATTCAGCAGTATGAAATACAAATTTACATATCATTTGTAGTAATTAGTATCCAGTTCCATTCATGGATTCAAATCAATTGAGCACTTCCGTGGTGAAAATGACGGTAGAACGTAAAAATAATTTAAGAATAACGCCCAATCAGATAAATAAATGCAGTGCTTAACAAACCTTATTCTAAATTGACATAATTTTACAGATTTTGAATAGATACTTGTGAAGTTCTTTTCCTAAAATCTCTTACTAATTTTAGAAGTACAGCAAATTAATAATAAATTTCATCATAAAATTATACTTTTAAAACATATAATATATATGCTCAAATGCGCCTCAAAAGTTTGAAGTACTAATGATATAGGTAAATATTTCCAAGCAATACATAAACACAATTTGACACTGCCTGCATTAAGAATTAGTGTTTGTCTTTAAATATTTATTTTATCAATTTTACTTTCATGTTCCAAGTACCAAATAAGAAAATTAAAATTAATGATAAAAATAATAACTTGCCTGCCTTCGATCTTTGCCTCCCTTGTTTTCCTCTTTACTTGTCGGAAATACCAGTTCAATAATCCACAGATTTCCGTGACGGTCCAATAAAAATCAAATGCAAATCAAATCCCAACCGGCGGGGAAAATCACATCCACCGAGACCGACAATTAATTCGAAAATCAATCAAGATGGCGCAACAGCAGTAACAAAACTATCGTCTGCCGAAGAAGCTCACTTCTTGACTTCACTCTGAGAGACTCGTTACCAGATTGCATGTCACTAATATGCTTAATATTCATAGCCTCACAAAGGGACCCGTACACAACGAACAGAGTGCGTAACTATGGAGACGAAATTGTGTACGTTGAGGCATGAGAGGGGAACGAAACTTTTTCAAAAGGACATACAGTGCAATACTATGCTCAGGCGACATCTAGGAAAAATCTGCTTCATTGGGATTCTGTGCGACTGCTGGAAGAATTCCATTCCAACATATTGGAATAGAGTTACGTCGTTAGCGTTCTGTTACTAACAGAATGATTATGGAAAGTGATAGGATATTTATGAAAGATCACCCTGTTGCTTTTAACACTGTAATGACCATGGTATCATCAAGGTTATGCGATTTTTGTACACACTGTACAATATAAAGTCAGTGGTGTAACTAGATTTTTGGCGCTCTGGATCAAGTATTTTCAGGTCGCCTTTTCCCATAATGCATAATCATTGATTCTTAAACCAAGAATATGGTGAGCGCAAGAGGCACTTTCTCTCGTGTGGCGCCCTGGAGCGTTAGCTCCATTCCGCTCCATGACGGCACGCAACTGCATAAAGTTAGATAAAACATGTTATAACTTTCCCGAGAAAAATGTAGTTTTATCTATTTCGTCCAATTTGCAAGCTGAGTATAAATAGTTCCTTTTCCTAAATATGAAGTAGGATGTATAAAAAAATATTATGGTTGAAAATTTGATTTCGAGTTTTCAACAGATTTAAAAGTTTTAAGCTTAGCTCAAAATTTTTGTGGGATATTCCTGTGTGCATGTGCGAGTTTGTAACACGATATCTCTGGAACAAATGGGGCGTTTCAGATAAAATTTGGTACGATTATAAAAGTCTGTGAATTCTGGAATCCTACGAACGCAATAAAACATTAAACAGACCACAAAATTTTGAAACGTTTCTTTAATCATAAAAAATTAACGACAGCCAATAATGTTAATTAAACGATTATTTTCTTTTTAATATTTATGTAAGATATGAATGGCTATCATTTCAAACATTAACATGACCGTTCTGGAAATATTGCGTGTTTTTTTGCGTTTGTTTTTTTAAAATGAAAAGCCTTATAAAAATAAAATATGCAAAATATGATTGACTTTTTAAAATCAAATATTAAGCAAAAAATCCTATAAAATCACTCGCATAAAACTAGCACATGATGTTTTAATTTTATAACGCTTATAATGACAGTGTTGAAAGTTAAACGACAGCCAGATGACCAAAGACGCAGCAAATACCAATTACTGAAATATATGTAATTTCATTGTTCTATATCATTGTTGCATGTGCATTGAAATGAGTTCAATTAGAGAAAATTAATTTCAACACAACCCCTAGCTGAATCTCACGTTTATACCGACATGCTAAACTACTAAAAGAAAGATTATCAAAGGTCTCGTGTGTCTGTGTCACGAGATAAACAATAAAACTATTTTTAGTATAATTGGGAAATAAGAAGAAATATAAAATAAGTATTAAATATTTTAAACTACGTTATTTACTAACACATGATGAATGCTGACTGGTTGATGTACCCTCTGACAGAGTTGGTCGGTATCGAAAATAAACGTATTTGAAATACATTTTCGAAATATATTTGTGTTTTGCATTTCAAACTAAAAAGTAAAGTATTTTGGCAATATATCGAAAATACATTTTTAAAATATTTTGTATTTTCAAAATACATTTCTTCAGATTTCAAACTATCGTGTTTAAACCGCAGACGAACGATTTGCAAAAGAGAAAACGGCTAATCTGCATTTTGGCTTAGAAAATAGATGGTTTTGCATATCTAAACTTACATAATGAAGCTCAAAGAATTGTCATTGCTGCTTGCAATAATCCAATGTTTAAGATGCGTTGGCTACCTTCCCCTTTTCTCAAAGAAAACGGGAAAGATGTTCAAAATATTTGAAAAATACCTTTGAAGGGTCAGCCTGGAGGAATCGGGTGAAAGTAAAACTGCAGAAGATAATGATTGGTTTGAATATAAAGACTGCACGCCATCTAAGCCAAGTTTGCAAAATGCTGTAGAATTTGAAATGCTGCAGTTTTTAGCCGATAAATGAAATGATTTAAAATGCTAAACTCATATCCTACAAAAAAGAACTCCGCTTTATCTTCGAATCACTAAGTGGGGTGGGTCATTTCAAGACCGATCTTCGAATCACTAAGTGGGGTCATTTCAAGATCATCTTCGAATCACTAAGTGGGGTCATTTCAAGACCCCAACACCGGTTTTTGCGAAACACTTGGCAGAAAAACTACCAATAAGTGCAATAAGAGCAATTAATTTATTTGTAATAATCATGGTACTGTCATAAAAATAGTATGACATTAATTTAATAATCAAAATTATTAAGTTCAACTGAACAACTATCAATTGAAAACATAATCCATTGCCTATTATTTTTTTCTTTTTGAAGTATTTTGTTACAACTATATTTCAACTTCTTGTATAAAACATTTTTCTTGCGTATCATTGAATGTGTTTAAAGTTATCAGGTTTTATTTCATATTGTAAATAAATCGATGCTTTTACAAGTGGGGTTATTTGTTTATTCCAAGTGGCCCTCCGTGTTCCAAATTTTCACCTGGTTATCCATTGGTTAATACGAGTCTTCCCTGCAACATTTCAGGTTTAAAAACTTTTTCTTTTGCTGGCATAATAAATTCTCCTAAAATAACTTTACTGAATGATTCTTAATTTGAGACACTGGCTCTATTGAAAGTCCTTACTTTCCAGTCGTCTTTCCACACATTCCATATAATCATACTTTCCATATTTTCCGTTAATCTATTAACAACACACACACACACACACACACACATATATATATATATATATATATATATATATATATATATATATATATATATATACACAGGGTGATTATAATTAAAGTTCCCGGTTTGAAAATGGTCTCAAATAAAAAGCACTGGTCAGAATGATTTGAAATTTTGCGTGAATACTCGTGGAGCAATGGAATTTTGTTTGGTGAAGAAAAAAACAGTAGTTCAAAAAGTCGGTGCTAAGAGAATAATTGGTGCTTTACTACGCTAGAATGCAATACAAAAGTAATAAACTTTGACTTACTCATTAGCTAATGGCGTAATAAATGTTCAATATGCTGTCCTTCGCATTCTGAAAAAAGCTAAAAGCGCAAAATAGAGTGTGCAACAACAGATTTGAGTGTTTCTGTAAAGATGTTGTGGATGTGATGCGTGATGCTAGCTTTAAGTTCCGTTAAATTGGTAATGTATCCATTAAACACCACATTTTTCAGATGCCCCCAAAGCCAAAAATCACATGAATTGAGGTCAGGGGAACGTGCTGGCCATCTTACAGGAAAATGGCGACTGATGGTTCTGTCATCTCCAAAATGACTGCGAAGTAGCCGCTTCACTGGTTTTGCGATATGTGGTGGAGCCCCATCCTGCATGAAAATAGTGTTAGCGATACACTGACGCTCTTGCAGTATGGGTATAACGTGACTTTTCAAAAGACGTTCATATCGATGGCCATTGACAGAACAAGTGAGGGGGCCATGAAGACCAACTTCCTCAAAAAAGAAAGGGCCGATAATAAACGCTGCTGTAAATCCGCACAACACAGTGACTTTGGGGGAATGAAGAGGCACCTGGCGTAATTCCGGTGGATTTTCAGTTGCCCAGATTCTGCAACTGGCATGCATATGATGATGAAAGATCGACTTTTAATTCAGTATTCGAAGGACAGCATATTGAACATTTATTACGTCATTAGCCAATGAGTAAGTCAACGTTTATTACTTTTGTATTGCATTCTAGTGTAGTTAAACGCCAATTTTTCTCCTAGCGGCGATTTTTTAAATTACTGTTCTTTTCTTCATCAAACAAAATTCCATTGCTCCACTTGTGTTCACGCAAAATTTCAAATCATTCTGACCAGTGCTTTTTATTTGAGACCATTTTCAAACCGGGAACTTTAATTATAATCACCCTGTATATATATATATATATATATATATATATATATATATATATATATATATACAGGGTGAGTCGGAATTGTTTTTACAAAAGCAGACGGGTGATAGTATCCCACCAGAGCAATAATTACCATGGAACATAGGGTCGCATTGCACTCTGAGAGGCAGAAAAGAGGCACGTCGAACCGCGCCGAGCATGACGCAGTCAGCACCTCGGACGTCATTGTGTACCTGCCTGCGTAATATCTCCTAGGCCAGACACGAACGCAGTTATCGTTTGCAAATGTCCAGGGAGCAGAATCAGCATAACTGGCTCCTAGTAGGTTCCGGCGATAGCCAATCAGAGCACACGTTGCCCTTTAAAAACCGGCACAACTTCAACGTTGCAAGTTATTCCCACTGGACTTTTTCTTCTGGGGCCACATGAAATCTTTAGTGTACGAGACGCCTGTGGACTCGGCGGAAGATCTCGTCGCGCGCATCGTTGTTGCCGCAGACCACATTAACACAACACCCGGAATCTTTGACAGGGTGCGTAAATCATTCCTTCGCCGGTGTGAACGGTGTAACGACATGCGTGGTCGCCACTTTGAGCACTTGCTGTGATTTTGCTGCTGCACAATAAATCTGTGCAACTTTTGGTATCGTTCATTCGCTTTCCCAACACTGGTGCAGGTTCGTATTCTAATTTTACTCGCCGTTGTATCGAAAAGTTATGAGGCACCTGACGCCGGAGGCGTCTTAATCCTCGATTTCCTCTTTACTTGTGCTGAGTCTGTGACATTAGCTGAGTTGTCGTGGGTCTGTCCATAAGAGCACCCCAGATGGGCGGGGCGTCAGTTGGGTCTTGCAAAGGGATTGGCGATGGCACTTGTGGAAATCTGTGGCGGTGGCACGTGTTGAAGAAGATGCACCTGGTATTGGAAGTATTCTGATCAACTTGCTGCTGGCCCTGAATACACTAATTCTGGGGGGGAGCTGGGGTTTTTTGATATCTCCGACCATCTTAATGATACAAAAAAGTTTTGCCATGGGATCATCTTCAGAGGTTATGTTGTTTAATAAGTCCTGCAGGTTACTCAGATCGAAGCGTTTTTCTACCTCCTTAAAAAATTTAAGGAAGTCAAGAAATGCGTTCGAAGTCTGAGGGGGGGCGTCAATTCCTGTGTCAGGTCGTGCCAGGCCAGAGTGCTCTCCGGTTTTTCCTGAGACCGTCTCAGCACTCGCCTGCACTTCCTGAACAGGGGGGATGCTTTTAGAAGGGATTGGGGGAAAGTTTTCCTAACCAAGGTTTGGTGTGGGGGGGGGGGGTCAATTCAGAATTTGGAAGGGGTTTTTTAGCGGCCTGGAACTTTTTACGGTTCCAAGGGTTTTGGGGGTAATGCCTAAAATTGGCGGGGTGATGTCCACCGCAGTTGCAACATTTTGCAGGTAACTCTCTCGATTTCTCACATTCCCTACTAGGGTGGCCTTCGCCACACTTTAAACAGCGAGGGGGGAGGGTACATTGATCACTGTGATGGTTGAAAAGTTGGCAATTATAACACATTTTGAAGCCTTTGGTTTTAAATGTTTCAATTTTAACCTGCATGTAGAGTATACTTTTTATCTCATGGATCCTCGCCCAGTCTTCTGTAGGCTCGAGACCTACCAGAAAAATTGGGAGGGGGCTCCTATCTTTCCTATTTCTAAGTTGAGCAACTCTGATGACTTTGAATCCTTCACTAGCAAGGGCAGTTTTTACTTTTTCACTATCGGTATTGGACGACAGTCCTTTAATGATTATCTTTTTAGGTCTTTTCTGTTTCAAATTGATGGCATTGAAGGGGGATCTTCTTAAGGGTCAGGCGGGCCTGCACACTCCTGAAGTCCTCAACGGACCTAGGAGTGATTTGGATCACCCTTCCCATAAGAAGGCCCTGTACTTTATTCTCTAGCATACTATTAAGCTCCTCTGTGAGAGCTCCCCAATCACTTGAGGAGTCCACATAGAAGGAGGAGACTCTATCCTTAAGGGGGGGGGGGCTCAATAGCCATAGTGACTTCCTCACTCTCAAGTTCTGAAAATTTATTTTGAGTCTCAGGTTCTGGCTCAGGCTGGGCTGAAAGTTTTGTCTTCTTCCAATTACTAGGGGTAACATAACCCTCAATTTTCTTGTACATCTCGTCTTTAAAAATTATATACAAGTCATCATCGGTGGGTTTTTTCCAGTTTTTTACCATATCGTTTATGAAATTATACGTATCGCGATTAACTAACGTATGGGGGTCAGGGATTTGCAGCAGCGCAGAAGCATCAAGAATGCAACCTGTGATGATTTTCTGTAATATCTTGGTTTGGCTCCATTCAATGTCCTCGTCCTCCAGTTTCTCTTCAAGTCTGGCAATGACGTAGTCATAACAGATGAAATGGGTTACTATCTTCCAGGTCTCTAGGAATTACATCTTTGGGGATATCCAGTCTTTAGATATTCATTTTCGAAGGTCGCTGCAGTCTCATAGCGGGTTTTCTGTTGCACCAGCTTGCTGAACGTCCATATCACCCAGTCCAATGTCAGCTTGGAAGTATGCCCCCGGGACATATCGCTTCTTCTTGATAGCACTCTTGATCTTTTTGCTTTTAACTAGACTTTTAGTCTTAAAGGAGGCTTTCCTAACACACTTTCCATCTGCACTTACGATCCTCCCATCCTCAGCCATGTTGAGAGCACGAGGCAGCACAAGCATGTACTGACGAATAAGAATACGTAAAAATCACCACGTGGCACTGGTCAGGAGCGGAGCACGAACAGGTTCGTACGCCACAACGAAGTGCATATCTGTAAACACAGCATCATACCGCGGGTAGTAAAATAACGTATATTTAATTACATAAAAGTAAAAAGTAACGAGGAAGGGCTGGAAAAGTAGATCATGGAATGACCAGGAAAAGGAAAATAAATCAGTGAATAGTATATCTGCCAGCAGGGCCGTCTCAAGGCTACCCGCCGCCGGGGTGCAAAATATTTTGTGCCGCCCCTTGCGAGGTACCTGAAGCCAAAAATAAAAAAAAGGTTAGGGGAGGTTTGTGATTTGAGTTGAGTGAGAATAAATATAGAGAGAAACATTCTTATTATAAATCAAACATTTATTATTATTTATTAATCTCAATCTTATAACATCAGAATATCAATTACAGTATTGAAAATAATATTTGTTACTTTTCAACAACTCAAATAAACTTTTCTTTATTTTCTTATAACAAATTCTTTTCCAGTATCATTTATATATATCTATGTCAATATCATTTTCAATACTTACTATAGCTAAATTTGATCACCTTGTGTCATACTCGATCTTAAGTAATTTTTAATAATTTTCAATTTCGAAAATGATCTTTCGCCCTCGGTAACAGTGACAGGTAATGATAAGTAAATGTGTAAAGCAATCGATAAATTTGGGAATGTGCTAATTATTTTTAAACAAATATTTCAAAACATAGACTGAAGATTCGGTAGATTTTAGAAAGGTTGTTAAAATCTCTATTTCATTCAGTAAATCGTTTCCATTTATGTCCGACTGACTAGTTCGAAAATCTGTTAATTTATTTTGCAAATTGCGCAGTATTTTCGTTTATCATCAGTTTGTTAAAGTGTCAAGACTGTATAGAAAAGAGAAGCCACTGTTGTGATCACTTAGCAATTCGAACATTTCATCTAATTCACTTATGGCGGTGTCTAAAAAAAAAAGTAAAAATTGACTTTAAAGTGCATTTCTGGATTTTATATAGCATCGTCCCTACCTTCGTAATCAAATACAGCCCTCCTTTTCCAGGGTCGCACAGTACTAGTTGCTGGGAAACTAATCTCACAATCGAATTCTTCAGCAATAACTTTCGATTCATTGAGGATTTCTGGATAAGCCGAATCCGTTCGACGTTCAGTTAAGTGATTTTTTACTTCTTCTAACACTTTAACAGCCTCTGGAAGGATCACAGTAGATTGCTGCAAACTTATAATATTAATTTTTAATAAAATATTATACCAAGTGAATAATGAGCAAATAAATTTGTAAGACTTATTTTTGAAATCAAAGAATTTGCCAAGTTTCTTGTATCATTGTCCTTATTTGAATCATTATAAACAAGAAAGATTGATCATGCATAAAGTATTGATTATGAAACACTTTCCAAATGAAATGCAATTTTACTTAAACATCTCTAAAATGCGATACATTCAGCGGTGATATTTTTTAAATTATCACAGTGCTCTAACAATTCATTTTACTTGGAAACTTTAAACTTCATCAAAAAAGGCAATGCTATAAAATTGTCTGCTTTTTTATGTAAAATCACTGAATATTTCATTCACATCGCTTATATTCCAGACTCCACAGCTAAATAATTTTGCATTAAAAAATTCAGCAATTCTTATACAACTCATCCTACAATCGCTTCATTTGTTTACATTCTGTATACGTTAAAATTAAAATTAGGCTTTGTTGTAGAAATAATCAAAACTATTGCAATTGCGTAGGCACAGAATTTAGATACACAGATAATATACAAACATAAAATGGTTTTAGGTCGGATGCAACACTAAATATAAGCATTCCTTAAAAATCACGATTTTCACTAGTAGAAAAAACAAGAAAGATAAATCATGCATAAAGCATTGATTGTGAAACACTTTCCAACTTCAATGCAATTTTATATAAATGTATATAAAATGTGATACATACCTCGGTAATATTTTTAAAATTATCACAATACTACATTAATTTATTATATTTGAAAACTTAAAACTTCAACGAGAAAAATGAACTTCATTCAAATGACGGAATTGAAATATAAATTGCCTGGTTTAAACATCTCTAAAATGCGATATATTCCTCGGTAATAGTTTTAAAATTATCATAATACTACAATGATTTATTATATTTGAAAACTTCATCGAAAACAAATGAACTTTATTCAAATGACATCATCGAAATGTAAATCGCCTCTATATAAAAGCAGCATTTCATTCATGAACATTTTTCCATTTATCACAATATTATAATAATTTATTTTATTTAAAAATTTAAAACCATGGAGGTACAAGTAATTTAACTCTATGCTTAAAACTTCATCGAAAAAATCGTCTGGTTCTCTGTGTAAAATAAATGAATGTTTTATTCATATCAGCTATATTGCATGCTCCATGAGCTAAATAATTTTGCTTTAAAGAAATGCAGCAATTCTTATACAACTC
Organism: Amaurobius ferox; assembly: GCA_951213105.1. Classification (NCBI taxonomy): domain Eukaryota; kingdom Metazoa; phylum Arthropoda; class Arachnida; order Araneae; family Amaurobiidae; genus Amaurobius; species Amaurobius ferox. The sequence goes on from OX578134.1 coordinate 64,095,218, forward strand.
ATTCTACATCTTTTGGTATTTACATTTTCCATAAGTAAAAATTGAAATTTTAAGCCCATTTTTAGACAAATTTATTGTTTGCTTTTCTGGAAATTTTTCCGAAAATGTTCTGAAGAGAGGGTGCTCCACACCGAAACGTTCGAAAAGTAAAATGATAGAAAAACATGCTTTGTGATAAGATAGAGACTTCAAATTTGGTGTATAGATACATTATTTGAAAGGAAAAAAGTGTGCAATTTCAAATTTAATATATTTTCTACTTAAGGGGGTGCCGCACACCAAAATGTTCTATTTGCCGAATAAATGAGAAAAGTACTCATTTAAAATTTGATAGATGCTTGAAATTTGGAATATGGGCTAATCATTTGATGAAAACACACAAGTGGAATATTGTTTTTAAAAAATGTTCGTTTAAGGAGATGATCCAGAGAAAATGTTTGATAGGTTAATTGATAAAAAAAAACATGCTTTGGAATGAGATAGAGATTTCAAATTTGGTGTACGCGTAGATAGTTTGGAAGGAAGAAAGTGTACAATTTCAGTTTCCCCATATTTTCTACTTTAAGTAGTACCGCACACCAACATTTTCGATTTTCGAAAAAAAAGGAGTATTTGGTACATGATCGAATCATCTGATAGAAAACCCAAGAAAAATGGAGTGTTTTAAAAATTTATATTTAAGGGGTTGGGTACTCCACACAAAAACATTCGAAAGGTAAAATGATAGAAAAAGCATTCTTCGCTATGAGATAGAGGCTTCAAATTTGGTGTTCGGGTAAATAGTTGGAAAAGAAGAACATGTGCAAATTCAGTTTTGCAACATTTGCTACTGTAAAGGGTGCCTCTCTTTAAACTATTAGATTTGATGAACAAATGAGAAACTATGAGATAGAGGCTATGAGATTTCGCTATGAGATAGAGGCTTCAAATTTGGTGTTCGGGTAAATAGTTGGAAAAGAAGAACATGTGCAAATTCAGTTTTGCAACATTTGCTACTGTAAAGGGTGCCTCTCTTTAAACTATTAGATTTGATGAACAAATGAGAAACGCCTCCTTTATAATGTGATAGAGGCTTAAAATTTAGTATATGGGCTGATCATTTGATAAAAAACTGAAGATGAATATGGTTTTTCAAAAATGTACATTTGAGGGGGGTGCTACACAGAAAAACGTTCTAAAGGTTAAATGATAGGTAAAACATGCTTCGCGATAGGATAGAGACCTCATATTTAGTGTACGGGGTAAATAGTTTGAGAGGAAGAAAGCATGCAATTTACAGCAACTGAATCAAAATTCTCACACATCCTAGGTTGTTACCTGCACACTTATTCTTTGTTGCACACATTTACTTAAACCCCTTCGGATATTTTTTAGAAAACTACAATTTCCAACAGGCAAAAAATAAAAAAAACTACAACAGGCCAGATAATTATTTAAGATTTAACATATATCTGCCTCTGTACTTTTTCTAACCCCATCTTGTGGCGTTTGTTTGGTGTTATGATCTACCAGAAGGTGTCACTGTTTAGACGGCCAGAACCACCCAATATAGACTAGAACCCAGTGAGGTTGATATTCATAGGGGCCGTACCCTGCCATAAACCTCTCTAGGACTTTTGAACAGAGATTTAACGCCTGACATGAGAATAGTTTAGGTAGCTCCGGGAATCAAACTCATGTTCTCTAAGAGCAATCTCCACACCTTAACCACTGATTTATCCTGCCCTGCTCTTGGTATTTTGTAAATACATGTCTATATTATATTTCAGCTCAGCATCTATACAATCAGCTGAGCGAGACTGCCTTACTAAGTGATAAATTTAAAGTCTAAACTGCTAAAGGTAGATATTTTCATCCTTTAATTCTGTCATTCAATTACAATCCCATCTTAATTTGTAATTTATGGTGACTATAAAACAGACCTCCATTTCAAGAATGGAGATAAATGAACTCCAAGAAGGTAAACAATCTCTCAAACTACATGGTTTCAAGTTTACGAAATATTTTCTAATGCACTGCATGCAAAATAAATATTAAAATCGTTGTATTTCATTGTTGGGTATTTTATTTTCTGTGTCATATGACCTACAAATTTCCTACCTAATGCTTAATTCCTTACTTTACTCCTACAGAAAATAATTGAAATTCCAATTTGTTTTTTAAATACACACCCTTGGATCATAAGTAAAAATATAAAAAGAGGTCATTAAAATCGGTTAACTGGTTTGCTCTGTAGGCCTATCAGCAGAAAACGCAATGACAATTAGAATAACGAGAAACGTTACGTTTAAAAAGGCAGTTTTCAGCAGTATTTTTCTCTACTTATACTCTATTGATTTGATTTTTTTTTTTCTGTTTTAGTCTCTAGACTTGCTCTATGACAGCTATGAAAATATTAATCCTCTAGCTTTAATTGCAGCTAAGATACAGGGGCTAGAACCCCCCATCTTTTGGTGTGCAGTAAGTATACACTCACCACTGATCAAACATTGCTCATATAAAAGTACCATTTCATTTAAATTACTTAGCACGGAATGCTGCTGCGTTCCTAAATACTTATGAAACCATGGAAATATTACTCAAAATATAAAATATGATGAATATAATTGGCTAATATGCACGAACTTGGAAGTTAGGGTTATAAACATTTGGGTCAGCAAGAAATAATACAAAATTTCTATGCTTCTTTTGCAAATGGGATAGCAGAAACCGAGACTTGTATTGAATCCAAAAGGCATGGCCACCTAAAAATACATCGATTCCAAGCCAAAAAAATATAATAACCTAAATTTTGGCGAACCACAGAAAGTACGACTACCATCCCTTCATGTCAAATCAGGGCTCATGAAGCAATCTGCGAATGCTTTGGATGAAAGTTGAAAATATTTTCAATACCTTGCCTTACAATTTCCTTCTTTGTCTAGCACCAATTTGAAGAAGGGATATTTAATAGAATGCAAATAAGATAAAAACAAAATATAACCATTTTGAATAAAACATAACAGATGTGGAAAAAAAGCATGGAATGAGTTCACAAAAATTATCAACAATTTTTTAAGCAACCATAGAAGTTACAAGCACCTTTTTAAAAGCTCAGTATAATAACATGTATATAATAAGCTCATGTATAATAACTTGAACATACTGAAATTGTTTCTCAAATTAACCCTTGGATCTGGAGAAATAGCCTCACAAAGTTTGGTCTTTTCTGCTATTTTTGTGTTTATAATCTTCGGCCGAAGGTGTTGCCACAATATAATGCAATTGCATGGTTATAAGACTTTAATGCCTGAAGAAATAAGATAAAAATTATAATTCAGCTCATGGAGTTAAGAGGTGAGACTATCTCCATAATTCAGTTGAATAGAAAAGTTAATATTCAGAGGTTATCCCAATTTAAAAATTCAGAATATGAATACTTAAACCATACAGTTAGAGAGATTTGTTTAAATTCATATTTTAAACAATAGAAAACTTTGTCAATAGATAGATTGGTTGGAGTTGAATTGCATGACCTATAAACTAGAGAGAGGGTTTGTCCCTTTTCTTCCATGGTATGAGCAGAAATTGAAAACTTGAGATAAGATGTAAGATATTAAGCTTGATAAATTGATTTGTTAGAGGGTCTATGAGAGGGTAAATAAATTGTGTTGTTAGAGGATAGTATAGTATGTATCTTTTATGAGTGAGTCATATAAAAGTATTAATATTGAATGGAAGGGGTGTAGGCTGGCATGTGTCTGTGGATATCAGAAGCGGATGTGAGGGTCGGAGGGAATTGGTGTTCACCGGTTCCTGCTTCCCATGCATGGCCATGGTGTACTTGGATGGGCATAGCACACAAAGTGCATGGACTTAAGGGTGAGCGTCAGTAAATCTTCTGCTCTATCTGCACTTTGTTAACTTTCGCGGCACACATTTTTCGCCAAAATTCTGCTCAAACAGTTGCGAAATATTTTCTGATAGATAAAATGCAATGCTTAGATTATATTAAAACTAAATTTAATACCCAATAAGACATAGAATATATTTTTTATTTTAATTCAAAATATTTTTGGTGCTGCCATCTGTTGTCGTAATTTAATTCATACAGACTATTTTTATTTTTTAATGAACAATTTTAAATGCCTATTCCTTCTAATATGCTATTAAATACAACAACAGATCATATATAATAATGCCACAATCACGGAAACGTAATTGAACTCGGACTTGAACTTGAAGATAAAGAAACTTGAAGACAAAATTGCAGTCCTCAGTGATATACATTCAGATCCCCTTATCAAATTTATAGAATGAGAAATTACCTTTCCGTGATTGTGGCATTATTATATATGATCTGTTGTTGTATTTAATACTGTATTAGAAGGAATAGATATTTTAAAATGTTCATTAAAAAATAAAAATAATCGGTATGAATTAAATTACGATAACAGATAGCAGCACCAAAAATATTTTGGATTAAGATAAAAAATATATTCTATGTTTTATTGGGTATTAAATTTAATTTTAATATAATCTAAGCATTGCATTTTATCTTTCAGAAAATATTTCGCAACTGTTTGAGCAGAATTTCAGCAAAAAATGTGTGCCGTGAAAGTTAACAAAGCGTGGATAGGGTAGAAGATTTACTGACGCTCACCCTTAAGCAAAACTGCAGCAAGTCTACTATAACCGTGTGATGTGCAAAGTAATGTAAACCTGTATGTATATGCTTATGATGGGGTTATCTGGTACAATTTCAGGGTTAGTTAGCAAATGCTCTAACTATACTCCCATAGTAAAAAACAATGTATTGCAAGTATTGAGCTTTAACATGCATATACTCATTGTAATTTTTAGAAGACCAAAAATTACTAAATTCATTTTACAATTTCTCAGTTTATCAAACTTTTTTTTAGACATTTAACCAAATCTAATTTTACTTTTAAACAGTATAAGATTTGTCTGATCTTTTCGGTAAAGTCCATAATTTAAAGATGAACTAGTGTCTATCAGTTTTATCACCTTTCTAAAAGCGCAGTGTCAGTATGTCATAGCATCAAATGCAACCCCAAGGATTAAAAAAAAACTTATATATATACTACTAATTCAACCAGGTGGAATCTAAATTTAAAATCCATTCTTCAAATTACTCCTTGGATCTGGAGAAATAGCCTTTCAAAGTTTGGCTTTTTTTTTTTTGCTGTTTCTGTGTTTATAATCTAAAGTTGAAGGCATTGTCAGACATTATACAATTCCATGGTCATGAAACTTTAATGCTTGATAGAAAGAAAACTGTATTCAGCTCATGGGGTTAGACATCAGGCCAATTCTTTATATCCATGATTCAGCCGAATAGGAAAGTTAATATTGAGAGGAAATCTCAATTGAAAAATTCAGAATATGAATATTTAAACTATGGAGTTAGAGAGACTTGATTTTTCCTTCATCTTCAAATTGATGTTTTAAAGAATAAAATTACTGAAAATGTTGTTTATTGATAGATCAGTTGGAGCTGAATTGTATGACACATAAGAGTTAATCTATGGTATGACCAGAAATTAGAAACTTGAAATAAAAAGTTTGAGCTATCAAACTTGATTAATTCGTTTGTTAAAGGGTCTAAGAGAGTGCAAATTAATTGTGTTATGTTAGGGAATATATGTATGTTTGTAAAATGTTTAGTGTGTATGTTTCGATAGGGAGTCATATAAAAAATAGTATTATTGAATAAGCTCAATATGAGTGTGTGTGAGAGAGAGAGGGGGGGGGGGTTGATGGGAATTAATGCCCGCCAGTTCCTGTTTTCAATGAATTGCCATGATGTACTTGGACGAGCGTATCACACAAGCTTTGTTGTGACTGGTACAGAATAGAATTTCAAGTTGTTAGGATGCAATATGAGAATGAAAATCATCTTTGATGTTATCATTTAGACTATTTTTAAGAAAACTTAGGAGCAATAAATGAGGAGTTGAGATCTTTTTAAGGTGAAAGAATTCACCTTAAAAAAATGTTAATTTCTCTCACAACGAAATTAAGGAACATATTGTTTTAATCACCCAGTATTACATATATTATTTTAATCAAAATCGAATTCCAAAGAAAATCAATTTAATTATTAAAAGAAAACTAATTCCTTTAAAAAGAAAATTAAGGAATGCATTGCTTTAATCACAAGTAATTTATATTTTAATTTTATTTTAAACAAAATCAAATTCCAAAGAAAATTAATTTGATTATGAAAAAAAGAAGAAAAAAAAATATTTTCATAAAAGGACTATATTGTTTTAATTACCTATTATCTCTTTTACATTCTTTAATATGCCTCATGCAAAGTAACAACATGTGTGCAAACTGATGTTTAATGTTTATTACGATGAAATCAGGGGCACATAAACTTAGTGACAAATTTGGTGAAATATCACCAATGTGGTTAGTGGATTTGTGAAAGGTCCAGAATCTAAGTGATTGGTCAAGAATCTTAAACACAGAGCTTGGGAATCTTAAATACGGAACAAGAATGGTCATTGTTCAGAGTTTTGAGATAATTCTCTTAATTAAGTCAGTGTTTTAAAAATACACAATATAAAAATATAGTAAATACAGCATGCACACAATTACTAGTTAACCAGTTTCAAAGGTAGAAAACAGCATTTTACTTCAGGACAAACAAGAAACACATCCTCACCGGTTTAAGCAAGTTCGATAAATATAGTAGAATAACATACATAGCTAAAGGTAGGAGATAAGTTGCCATTGCCATCTTTGAGAAAGGAAAGAAGAAAAACTCATGAGGCAGGAAAACAAGAGGTAAGATAGTATGGATGAGTGGTAAAAACCATGGAGACAAGAAAGAATAGCAGGAAAAACAATGAACAGAAGGAAAATAAGGTGGTAAGAGAACAAATAGAAAAATGAATAGAAACAACTGAATAGTGAGTAAACATCTAAAATGGTAATGACAGATCATAAAACCTGCTGTAAAAAAGAAATCTGATAGGGGCAGCACATGACTTGCCCTACATAATACATTTCACTTCTCTTGCAGTGAAATAATCATGTACAAAATCTAAGGCACAATGTTTTTTTAACATTGAATTGTACATTAACATTTAGACAATTAATTGTTTTAAACAATTCTGGATGACAATGTGCAAAACCATTTTGAAATACCAAATTAACTTCTATTTTGAGCAAATCTAACTTGGCAATTACAAATGCTGATATTATCCAAGTTATATACTTACAATCAACATTTTTCATTTATTATGATGAATCAAATCTGAGATATTTTAGGATACTTTAATTCAGAATCGAGGTAGAAGCTAAATTTCAATACAAACTGAAATTATCACCATAAATTCTTAATGTGTTTCCATAAGACTTTTATTAGTTTCCAAAATAATATGCATGAAAACTATGGAATTAAAAACATATTTAAATTATTCAATAACAGCACAAATCACATAAATATGTTTAGGCTCATTATAAATATGATCCTAAAAAAATATTTTAAATATATAATACTCTGAAGTGAAACAAGATATACAAATTATTTCTTTTAACAACATTAACACAAAAGTACTGACATAATATTCAAACCATAACATTTTAGATAAATGAAAATATAGCTAGAAAAGTTTTTTGCAATATCAAAAATAGTTTACATATTTGATTACAGGTATCTCAATGTAAATCAGCATTCAAGGCATAATATATGATATAAATCAATAAATCAGTTAATTTATTGGCAGTGTTTATAAAAAATGTTTCTGTATATAAATATATAAAGTTTATAAAATATAAAATGAAATCCTAAAAATGCATCATTTTAAAAGAAAATGGCAATTTTAAGTTCTCAGGCACTAATATTTTATTCATCAAATTTAGCAACTTGTTACAAATATACAAATCTAAAACTTTTCATCACAGTAAGAATTTACCTTGAACATAACACTTCAATGTCACATTTTAAAACCTATGCATAAAAATCTCAACGCTTATTTCATCCCTGAAATAACATTGATATGAAATAGTAGGTCAGGAAAAGCATAAATAGAAACATGCTGCTAAGTCAATATAAAAAAATTCAACTAATCAAAAAATGCAGTAAAAACTTCAATAACCCAAGCCTCATTAATTCAGGTTAATTTTTCTATGAACAATATAGTCCACCTTACAATGAAAAAGAAGATGAAAAAGAACTCTTTAAATGCTTTACCTAACAGAAAAAAAAAATAAAAATAAAAAATAAATTGAAGAAATCGTAGTCTATTTAAGAACATTTAAGATATTTGATTGAACATTCCATCTTCTCTCTGAGTGTAATATGGTCAATGACAGTAAGTTTACTTCAAGTTTAATGCATTTTTAAACATATTTAGTATTTAAACTTTGTAAGTAACATACAGTGAAATCTAGCAAGTACATAACTTTTCCTCTCTGTGCATATGTAATATACTTTTTTTTAAATTCCTTATTAATGCATAAACAAAAACAAACTCGTTAATGTTTTTTTCAACATTTTTGTTAATGTATTCAATCCTGCAGACTAGCTATTCTCAAATCAATAAGGAGGTGGGGGGGGGGGGGAATTGTGCTAAGGATAGGGAGAATTAAAGCAATTGTTATTATATTTATTTCATTATTCTATTTGTGTTTAAATATATTGAAGTTTTCCAGCTAAAGTTTGGTCCAGTTTATTGAACTATATTTTGGTGGGAAAATAGTATAAATCAATATCGGGTATTTAAAATAGTCATCATAAACAAATTGTTAAATGAAACAATTAATTAACTCTCAGCTGTTACTTTTTAACTTTTTTGTAGACTATCTTAAACATTAAAACTAAGATGAATAAGTTACTCAGTGATATAAATATAGAATAAATCTGTATTATTTAACAAAATATTTGTTACCAACAAAATATATAATTGTTATCCATTCTAAAACATCAGTAAACAATTGATACAACTAAATTAACAGCAAAAATATCTCAAAATTTTGTCTAAAAAAAAATCATTATCTTCATTTAGACTGGTTTTCAAATACCTTGCCTATGGTGTTCCTTAATAAATTTTGGAAACACACTTTCATTTTGCTGATGTTATATTTATTGGATAAGACTTGAAATTATATTTCGCAAACTTTTTTAAATCAAGAACTATAAAAGTTAAGGATTCACAAGCAAGCACCACAGATGCTATGCCATTAAGATGTAAATAACAGAAAATATTGCAGAGTAAAATGCTAAAATTTACAACCTGATATGAAATAACTATGCTAAAAAGTTAACTAAATATAAAAATTTATTAAGGTACATTACTTATGCATTAATTAAAATATAAAAAACATATAAGTACATTACTTATGCATTAATTAAATATCTACAAATTATCTGCAGGTTTTAAAAGTTATATTGTTAAGAAAGGGAAAATTTCACAAATCCAATAAATATGCAACTATCTAGATTTGCCATTAAGAAAGAAAATATCCCATTTCAAAATGTGGCCCTCTAGAAAAGGAAAAAAAAAACTATTAAGACATTTTTTTTTTCTTTTGGAGGGGGGGGGGGGGGGGAGACAGGTTAGACAGTGTCAGTTTTAATGTCTACAAACCATATTTTTTTTCTTCACTAAAAGTGGTCAGAGTTTTCTATTTAAAAAAAATAAATAAAAAAAGCATTTACTGTAAAACAAATAAATTGAACCCAAAATAGATTGATATTTTAAAATCTACTTTTGCTGGTGAGGGGAGAGAGACTTGTTCTTAGCACACTATTTTCAGTTTTTGTGGAATTTTTTTCATTGGATATGAACTTGTTTCCCTGGATATGAACATCCCTGGATATGAACAGGATAGCCAAACTTGATTATACAGGTTCCATTGTATAAGATAAAATATGTGGTTTTGATGTCTTTTATCTAATGCTGTATTTATGCGGAACATTATCTCCTCCCCCACCCCCCTCCCATAACTCCTGAGTCAAAGTGATGAGCACATTCACACCATAAAACAAACCTTTCTAGTAGGTCGGATGGTCTGGGTCTCAAAAACAACAACAACAACACCATAAAACAAAGTTCAATACTAAATGTATGCTTCTAGTTTTCTGGACTAAAAGCAGTCCTACAAATTCAAAACTATGTTCTCAAAAAGCTGTTATCAGAGTTTCTTCAGACAGTCACATGTGCAATTGTATTTTAAATTTCAGAAATAAAGCAGTCATATCTACATTTGTCCCTAGCATTGAAATAAAAAAGTTTGGTCATTTTCCATAAAAAAATAACAAATAATATTAACAAATAATATTCATCTCATACATAAAACTGCAATTCAATAAAATCTTACGAAGTACAAAACATGTTTTAAACTCAACACAATGGACTCAAATTGCATTATAGGTAATTTTAAATATATACTCTTTTAGAAAAGTACATTTATACAATTATATTATTGCTTCATATATCAGCAATCATACAAATCATGTCTGTCCGAGTGTGCATGATGTAATGGGAGATCTAAGCAACACACCACTACAAATTCAGTACAGTGATAGTTCAGGTCAGACCCCCAAGATAGCTTGGATTTTTTAAAAATCCAAATTAAAATTTGAGTTTTCTAATGAATTGAAATTTTGAGCGATTTTTTTCTCACATCAATTCTTTAGAGATTAAAAATACTATTGCTGAATTTCCATCTAAACACCATTGGAGATGATGAAGAATGTTCTTTCCAATAAGCTTTGAACAGAATCCGTATGATAATAAGTTTATATTTAAAAATAGTTTAAGAAACAAGTATATTTAGCATATGTTTCTTTTTAATTTATTAATTTATGATACTAAACTTACAAAATTCTAATTTTTTGTATGAATATGGGGTGATATATTTGCATTTGAATAACTTTTTTATTAATTTTAATTTGTAAATGTTTAAAGAATTTTTAAGTAATACTTTAAATTTTGTTTCTCCTCCCATCTTATTTCTTTATCTCATAGAATGATCCAGTTTCTCCTTAACGTAAAAACTATGGGTGTAGTTCAATGTCCTGGTTATTAGAAAGTGTGATGTCACTCAAATAGCAGCTGAATTTATTGTGTATATAGAACAATAACGTCTCTTGTGATTAAATCATAAAAGCCTTATGTTGCTGTCTCTTCTATACAATCTTAAAAATTAAAAACATTATAAAAAAAAAATGGTATTTTCTCTCACCTATTTTTCCAATCAATAAAACAAAACATGTTATAGAACTGCTCAACCTATATTTAAAAATACTATTGTTCCCCTTTCCCCCAATTTTATGCATTTGACAAATCTGATCATATCTCACCTTCCAATTATGCTAGAAGTTAATTTTAAAGACTATACTTCTTAGCTTGAACGGCTGTGTGACTGTGGCTGTGGGCTGTGTGACTGTGGCTGGCTTAAAGGCTGTGTGATGCAGCCAATGATGGCATATTGAGGCACTTATTTAAGGCGAATTATGCCCGCACAGCAAGCAGAACTAGATTGCATGCAATTGCTATGGTATGGGTGGTACTATACTTCTTAGCTTGACCTAATGAAGACTGTATAATGTTTGAGCAGAGTACAAGAGCTTATTTTGACGTTTATTTAAGGCATACTATATTCACACAACGGACATACTCAAATTGCATCTGCTGATTGAAGGAATATGCAGACTGCATGCAACCATGTAGTAGGCCACCATGCAGTCGACAGCTACTGTAAGAAAGATATTACAAGATAAGAGTATTTTAAATAAGTGACTGGGATTGGTACCATAGACAGCTAGTTAAACACTATATAGATAACAAATATAATTCAGTCTCAATATACAACAATGCTTTTATAAAAAACTACATTTTTCATACATAATAGTATTTCATACATATTAGTTTGACTATTAAAAATATAGTAAATATGAAGAACTATTGATTAGTGTTTATACAAAACATTTTCTTCCACGGTTTTTTATATAATAACACAGTACAGATGAATCAAATCTTGAAAAAAGTTGCTGGTGTAATGTAGTACTGTCTTCATTTTTAATAAGAAGTCCTACAAAATAATTATGGAAAAACATTTTGAGAAATACTTTGCACAATATATTCTCACTATAAATGGAATACAGGCTACTTATGAATAGGTTTGGTTAAGGACACAGTATTTATAATTCAAAATTATAGCATTATTCTAAAAAAAAAAAAAAAAAAAAAAATGCATGAAATGAAAAATAGCACCTCTAAGAACTTTACTCCTGTGTTTATCATGTACATACTGTGGGTTTGTATTGCTGTGAAATACTATAAAAAATTTTAATATTCATGTATCTCCTTACCATTGTACTAAATTTTGTTTGAATAGTTCAGTATTTTCAAACATATTGCATATACCATAGAAAAATTATGTCCTGAATTACTTTAAAGGACAAACTTTAAAAGAATTCTTGACATAGTTGACATCTGAGAACATTTTATCTATTTTAAATTGGTTCAAAAGATCAGAAAAACAGTTACATTTATTATGCATAAATAGAACTATCTGGCCAACAGAATGCTAAAACATGTTTATCATAATCAACATCATGAGAAATATTTAGATTTTCAATTCAACCCAGAAATATTTTTAACATAAAATCTTACTTTCCTTTAGGAAATAAAATATACATTTTTACTTATATCACCCTAGGCTACATATACAGCACTTAACTTGAGAGAACCTACCGACAACAACATTTTACAAAAACTAGAATGTGACATTGGAGATAAAACACAATTCAAGAAACACTAGTCATAATAAAAAGCTAAAAGTAAAAAAGAAAAGAAATATACCTTTTACTTATGAATAAGTATCCCCAAAGTACTTTGCATCATGAATTAATACTGCTGGACTTGGATGCAGAAGTAGAGGAAGGCAGTTCAGAAACTGGCAAATCACCTCCATGCATTCTTATGTGAAAATTTAATAAAGATTTAGCACGAAATGTTTTTCCACACTGGAAGCACTTCTGAATCTCTTCTACAATATCACCAGTACTGTCATCCTACATAATATCAGAATAATATTATATAGCTTCTAGTGATAAAAGGTGACATTCAAAAGATTTAGGTCTTTATTACAATACATAAATGTGACTATCACTATGCACTGAGTTGTATACTTACTTCAAATTATACTAAACAAAATGAGTAATCAAAACCAGAAATTATAATTTAACAATTCAAATACTGATTTAATAAGAATTTCTAATCTCAAGATTTTGCACATTTTTAATTTAAAATATAAAAGAATCCATAAAAGTAAATATGATCATTATCAAATGAGTGGAAGCTTTGCAATTACTGTTTTTGATGCTTTGTAATAAAAATAATAATAATAATTGAAACTATTTTTAGAAGTTAGGATGAACCATTTTTGGGGTATTAGTAGAAATTCTACTTTTCACATAGTAAAGAAGCTATATCTCAAAAGAATTAAGAAATTTCCATGAAATTTCGAATTCCTATTTTAATTAGTAAGAAAAAATCTATTGATTTTCAGCAGAATAATGGCATAAGAAATTGTCATTCTATGTTTTATTTAAAATTTACTCCTATTGCAGATATAAGTATACATGGAAAAGTATTACAAATATATTTATTTATTTGAAATCAAATAAAATGTTGAATTTGTTTATGATGTTCATTAGAACATAATATTTATGTACATAATTTACTCATATGGTGCCTTTCATACACTAAAGAGTCAGAGTGATAAACAAACACCATTATTCACTAAACTGTGGAAAACGTATGGCAACATCAACCTATGGGCCACATTCTAGATACAATAAAGAAAAGTTAGTAAATAGAGATAGAGAAGTAAGCAGAGACGTAAGTTCAGTTAATAGTGACAGAAACAAAGCATAAAATGGGTGCCCACTTCTCTCCTACTTACAAATATAGAAAATCCGAAATTTAGGAAATTTATTTATAAAAAGAAGTTGCAGAATTTATAAAATTCAAACTCAATGGTTTTATTTATTTTTTTTTTTTTGGGGGGGGGGGGGGGGGTATAATTTACAAAAATTAATTTTCTTGCAAGTCAGAATAAAATCACTAGTCATAAAAAACTTATTTTTAGCTTAAATATCCTAACTCTGTTCCAGCACCTCTATTGACTGATGCCCAGGAATAAATGTCCTCCATCTGCTTCCCTCTTCTATGCTACTGGGAAAAGGGTGAAATATAAAAGTAAGCAAAATAGTGGATGGGAAAGGTGGAATTAGTGTATTAAATAACAGCAGTGTGAGTAATTAACAGTTGAACTATCTATAACAAACTGAATGTTTAAAAATATAGTTGGAATTCATTTAACTTTTAAAAATACACTTTTAACAGACGGAGATAGGAATACTTTTGTGAAAATATACAGAATATTTAAATGCATTTCAAACAGTTTTCTTCTCTTTCTTATTTTAATATGATTACTAATACACCATGGAGCATGTGTTTAACTAGAGTAGTTTATATGTACCAGAAAACCATTAATGCAGTCACAACAAGAAATAAATTATGTCACAATTTTGCAAATATCTGTAGTGACTAATAAAATACCATTCATACACAGAACCGTTTTAACCGTTAGGCCAACTAGTCACATGCTTAGGGCTCAGGAAAAGGAGGAAGTCCGGGAAGATGTAAAAATGGATGCTTAAATGAAGGGTAGTATTGTCTATCGAGGCGGAATTATCTAAAAAAGTTTCTTTTGATGAAGCAGCAAGATATTTTGCCAATAGATCAACATTAAAAACATGTTTTCTGATCTTATTCAGCATGCTTAGGCTGTTGTTTTGACAAATTGTAATTAAAAATTAATAAACTAAAAATAATTATAAGTGCTACTGCTACACCTGATATTTAGTTATCGGTAGTCATTGTGAAAACAGGGGAGGGCCCTAAATTCCCCTTTGTGCTTAGAGCCCGAAACACTGTTAAATCAGACCTGGTCATACCATGCAGTTAGCACTAAATTCTAATAACATTGAGCTTGAACTAAATGATGAAGAAACGAAAGGGTCATAGTCACAAGACCTGCCAATAGGAGGCATTTCCAATAAGTTAGAGTTATGCTCTTATAGAAACAGCCAATGCTGGTTGCTGAAGTTTGAGTATAATAAGTTAGTGGATTAAAATAGTTAATGAGCTTTGGTTTTAAAAAACCAAAATTATAAATATATAACCAACAATGGCAAAGAATAAAAAAAACATTAAAATTTTCAAAAATCTTAACTCTCAAAAAAGTAACACTTAAACTGCAGAGAACAGCATACATTTTAATAATAATTTAAAATATAGAATATAAAAATTCAATGAAATAAATACTAAAAAGGTATTTTCTCTTAAATATACCATACCTCTTCTAGTGTTATGACTTCGTAAGTAGGACGTTTTTCACACAAGAGAATGACATCTGGATCATCACTATCAATAAGAGTTTCATTATTTATACCACTTGATACAGCTTCATTGTTCAGACAAACACTGGGATCATCAATAGCTTCTGAATCATCCCCTGTGAGACCTATATTTATATTTCCATTACCTACATTTAAGATAACTTCTGGAGCTAAGTTATTGTCATTCAAAAATAATTCTGACTGTTTAGATGACTTGGAAACAATCTTAGAATTAACAGAAAAGTTTAATGTCTCACTAGAACAAGAGGTGCTTTGCAATTGGTAACTAGTAGGAATGTCATAAGTAACATAAGAGTCCATATGATCATAAGTCTCATGAATAGATGCTACGTCATCAATTATGGTTTGATTATCTTTGGCTGTTTCATTCTGCTCATGTTTATCTAATGAGGTTTTTTGATTTTTAAGACAAGGTTTATGATTTGTAGAGCAACACTGACTATTTGCTAGTTCCCTGGGTAATAAATGAAAAAATTTGGTTGTATTTTTTGACTTCATAACATCTTCAAGAATAACACGTACATTTTGGAGTTGTGCTTGGCTAATTAAAACATCAGAATGGGATGTATCAAGGGACTCATCATTAATGGAGTTCTTTGACCTCTTATTCAAGGAACTAGATGACTGCAATGTTTTGGATTTCACAGATGTGGGAGCACTTTCAGTAGAAGAGAGAGAATTTTCTTTCTCAGAGTTCTAAAATGAATGATTAAAGTCAGAAAATATTAAAATAAATTTTCAAAGCATCTTAAACATAATAAATATTACATTTTATTACTGTCCAGTCAAAACAATTAAACAGAATTAGTTTTAAGCACACATTTTAATCTATATTTGTAAATTTTTATCCTTTTCTATGTAAATGTATTGAATATGTATATGTTTTAAAATATGTGAAAAACATACTTTCTAAACAAACACATGGTAATGTTGAAAACCCAAACCACACGACTGGCCCGAAGGCTTTCAGTAGCTGTTTGTGTGGCCGGACACAAGTTATTTTTTTTTTTTTTTTTTAGAAGAAATATGAATACACAAGGTAATGTATTCATATTTCTTCTAAAAAAAATACCTTTTTAAAGATCTTTTAAAGACCCCTAGAAAAAAATCATGCACACTGAAAAATGGCTACAAACTAAAAAAGTTAATTTCATCAAACAACATAATATTGAGTGTGAGTTATTTGTACACATTATTATTATTTGTCAAATGGCAACAAGCATATTTTATAATATAAAAAGAAAATTTTTAACACATGACAATGCAGAAAGGAGGTATATATATATATATATATATATATATATATATATATATATATATATATATATATATATATATATATATAAAGATGTGAATTCTGGAGTTCTATGTTGCGTATGACATCAAATATTGGAAACGAAGCTGGATGCTGGACTTGGACTCATGTTTTATTTACAATAGATATTATAATACTTCATTTTGTGTCAATGAATAGATGTTTGTAACACAAAAATTCATAAATAAATCTAATACAAACTTGACTGTCACAACTAATTTGATAAATAAAATTTTAAAATGATTTCTGATATGAAAAATTTTAGGGTGCAGGGTACAGAATAAATCATGAAAGAAATGTGATGGGAATGAAACAAAAGTACCATCATATTTTTACAAATATCTAACATCAAACAATTGTTATAATTTTAAGAAACAGATTACATGACCTTGACAACAAATTTGGTAATCTCGGTGATGAATCTGATAAAATATTGACAACTTAGTGGTTTTTGGCAAGTTTTTGTAACTTCTCAAATTTTGTGGATTGGCTAGAAACTTCTGGAGTTATGTGCTTTTTCTATAAATTTACCTAGAGGGTATATACACATTTTGCTCTAAATCCTCAGATGAACCATGTGGTCTGGGCAGTACACAGAGGGTATATAAGCATGTCATAATTTAGTTGGGTTGTTGACATGATACGAGTAAAAGTGAATTGTGAATGAATAATCATGTTTGAGAAAATCATGAAAGGAATGTGATGGGGATAAAACAAAATTATACAATTGAAATGCCACTATAATTGCATGGCTGAACTCAATATGGAATCCTATATGTAATTTTTCTGATTATATATACCATTTTTGATACAGAAATACTAATTAAAGTTAAATAGCTTTTCATTATTCATGATAATATCCTTGTAATATTTTTAAAACCATGAAACAAGTTTCCTTTATTAAATGTGACAGCAGAAAAAATTTTTAGCTGTTAAGTTTTTAAGTGAATTATTTATTTTTTTTTTTTTTTGAATGGGCATTTAAAATAGCCCCATAGGTGGGGCTACTTCGAACATTAATTTGTATGTAAGCTATATTACTGATCTAACACGAGATTCATTGATACACATATCTTTGATAATTATTTAAAAGCTGAAGTTTTTGTGAAAAACAAATAAAAATTATTAAAATTTTATAAATGGATCAATTTACCTGAATTTCCATGAAGTTATTGCTGGCTTTTTTTTTTATTATTAATCATAGATTGGCTATATAAGGTTTATTATGTGAATGTATTGTGCCAATTAAAGAGAAAATTTTATATTATATAAAGGAGAAAAATTATTTACTTTACGGCCACTAAATTATTTTTAAAGGTAAGTTCTCATTGGGTGTACTGAAATATCTATATTGTCTAGCACCTACTTTTTCTGACATATTCTAACCATGTTAAATAGAATTCTTCACCAAATATGTGTTAATAGTCTGTTAGCATACTGTTAAAAATGTTAACAGTAATTTTTTCACAGGACACTAACATTACCTTACACCTTTCTGGTAGGTCGGACGGTCTGGGTCTCAACAACAACAACAGGACACTAACATTTAATAAAGTATTTTTATTAATAATTATGTTTTAATTCCAACAAATCATATAAAATCAGCAAATAAACCCTTGATAATGGAAAATAGTAAATTAAAAATATAAAGAAACAAAACAAACTAAAAGATAACATCAGTTGATTTTAAATCAGCTATAAAACTGGTAAATATCAATGTAATCACAAATGTTCAAAGTAGACCCACTTTCATCTAAAAATTGCACTAAAATTTTTACCTTTTCATACTATAGAATATAGTATAGAGAAAGCATTGTTTCCTCAAAAATTTTTGATTTCAAGATTTTGATGCCTATATAAGTTTTAGGACCTCCTGAACATGTTTTGACTAATTTTAAAGTGATGTCTGCCTGTTTATGGTCATTTTTTTTCCTTGTGTACATGACAGCTGCCACAAATATTAATGGATTTTCAGGAAACTTTTTAACCAGTTTTGTCAAGGAAAAATCTAGAACTAGATAGAAATTCTCAAAATTCGAGCAAAAACTTTTATTCAAAATTTTATATTTTCTTAACATAGCAGCATAAGATAAAATTTGACATAATCATGCATAAAAAGGGTTATTTAGGGCTCAATGATCATGAAACTTCACAATTTCAATCACTATATGGAAAAACAAACAAACTGTGATACAATATTTTTGTGTTTGTGACATCATTAGCCCCCTTAGAGGACAAGTTACTCCATCAAGAGGGTACACTGTAAAACTTGATATCAATCAAAAGATCTTTTCAAGCCCTTTAAAATGAATAGTAACATGCTACAATTCTGTTCATTTGAACTAATGATACAGATTTTTCAAAATTTTCCTAAAATTTTTGAAAAAATAAATAAATAAAATTATAAGCTATGCGGCAGCAAAGACATCTGATCAAAGATGCTTGGAGCCTGTACCCGAATTATAAGAACAGAGGAGGAGCTAGCTTTTGGTCAGTGATTATAATGTCGGTCTTGTAAGCAAAGGGTCCCAGGTTCGGGGCCCGGCGACGCACAATTGCCACAATAATGACTGGACGTTTGAAACACGCAACCTTCCTCTCCAACGATCTCACCTCTCAACACGAGATGGCAGCACCACACGGAGTCAAAAGCCTTGACACTCCCTTCCTGGTTGACCACGACTGACCGTCACGCCGAGGCGACACGCCTCCCGGCCTTCTTCATCAGCGGAGGGAGTGTGCGGCAGCAAAGACATCTGATCAAAGATGCTTGGAGCCTGTACCCGAATTATAAGAACAGAGGAGGAGCTAGCTTTTGCTCAGTGATTATAATGTAGTTCTTGTAAGCAAAGGGTCCCAGGTTCGGGGCCCGGCGACGCACAATCGCCATAGCTATTTTAAAAGGGATTCTGGTATGAGAAAGTTAAGTTCAGTTATTGATAATTAAATTTCAGTTCCAATAAATCATATAAAAACAACAAATAAGCCATTAATAATGGCAAATAGAAAATTAAAAATATAAAGAAACAAAACAAAATAGAATGTAATATAAGTTGATTTTTAATCAGCTATAAAACTGGTAAATATCAATGTAATCAAGTGTCATGTCGACATTTTCTTTGCGCGGCTCAAAAAGTTCGTTTCTCGAGCCATTTTTCAGTTTTTTGGCTTGTCCTCATAGAGAAACATGGGTTTTTCGAGTTTTGTTCTGCGAGCATTCAATTTCTTATTTTGGTTCATTTTCCCGGTGCTCTCGGTGCCTGGTTATGACGTGTGATTACTGCAAGAGGTGAAAAATTCTTAAAATTCGAACAAAAACTTTTATTCAAAATTTTATATTTTCTTAATATAGCAGCATAAGATAAAATTTGACATAATCATGCATAAAAGGAATTATTTAGGGCTCAATGATCATGAAACTTCACAATTTCAATCACTGTAGTGAAAAAAAAAACTGCAATACAATTTTTGTGTTTGTGACATCATTAGCCCACTTGAAGGCCAAGTTACCCCATCAAGAGGGTACATTGTAAAATTTGATATCAATCAAAAAATTTTTCACGCCCTTTAAAATGAATAATAACATGCTACAATTCTGATCATTTGAACTTATGATACAGATTTTTCAAAATTTTCCTAAATTTTTTGAAAAAAAAAAAAATAAATAAATAAATAAATAAAATTATAAGCTATTTTAAAAGGGATTCTGGTATGAGAAAGTTAAGTTCAGTTATTGATAATTAAATTTCAGTTCCAATAAATCATATAAAAACAACAAATAAGCCATTAATAATGGCAAATAGAAATTTATTTATTTATTTTTTTTAATGGTCAGGCACTTGACTTTCATCAGCAAATAGAAAATTAAAAATATAAAGAAACAAAATAAAATAAAATGTAATATAAGTTGATTTTTAATCAGCTATAAAACTGGTAAATATCGATGTAATCAAGTGTTGTGTCGACATTTTCTTTGTGCGGATCAAAAAGTTCGTTTCTCAAGCCATTTTTCAGTTTTTCGGCTTGTCCTCATAGAGAAACATGGGTTTTTCGAGTTTTGTTCCACGAGCATGCAATTTCTTATTTTGGTTCATTTCCCCAGCGCTCTCAGTGCCTGGTTATGACGTGTGATTACTGCAAAAGGCGAACCGTCATGAATGCAGATTGATTGACCAATGAGATTAGATCTTGAGGAGTGATATTAGTGATTGTAAAGGTAGACATGGGGCTTTTTCTGAAAGATTGCAGAGCCAAGAGGAAGCCAGCGGAGTGGTCAGAAAATGGACAGACAAAAGATTTGGCGGAAAGCTTAAAGCTGCATGGATTTATTTTTGATTCGATGATATAACTGTCATGGATCTAATTCAGAGGATGCCTCTTGATTCACAAAATTCTCGGTTCTATTTCTAAAGCTTCTTATTTTTATTTCAAGGGAAATTCTGCTCAGGCCGAATTTGTCTCAGGTGTTTGCTCCTTCGATAGTGAACGGAATGTTCGGTCGGACTGACCTTTGACTTACCCCACTTAATTAACGGAAGTCTGATTGAATTACCCAAATTTATTAAAGCATCCGGAATAATATTACCTACGCATACAAATGACGTACTGGAAGAGAGGTATCTTATCAGATAAATGAATTGAACTTTCGTCTAAATTCTTATATGAGTAAAAATTACGAGACTGGTTGTGAAATATTAAAAGCCATATTCAAAGAGATTATATATATATATATATATATATATATATATATATATATTGTGTCTGAATGTAATAGTAGAAATATGGAAATTTATATTTGAACTTATTGATTAATTAATGCTATTAAGTGAATTGATATTGTTGAAGGTTCAGAAATTATTGTTGGATGAATAATTACAATTAAGTTGTCTTTCTTATAGCATAGTAATACTGAATAAAAATAATATTTTAAGAGATTTAGGAATGTCATATTTTCCCACTAGTTGTTTCTGTGTATGTTCTATTTTATACCCCTTAGCTTGTGCGACTAATCACCCTGTGTTTCACAGGACAGGGAAGTATTACCTGGGTTAAACAAACTTATCATATGTGGAGGTAAGTGATTGTTGGTAGAAACCTAATTTCATATTTGTCACAAAATCCACTATACTAGGCCTTGTTCTTTGCATATTACTTTCATGGTTTAAAATACTTATTGTCGTGAACTTATTAACTCCAAAATAGCTGTATAACAATTTGATGCTGTGAAGGCACTTTGATTACATACAACAAAATTCGTTTTGACAGGTTGGTACCGTTGGTCGGTACACTAAATTCAACCCCATGACAAATTGGTGCTGGTTCCCTTGTTGACACAAGCATATTCAAAGTAGACCCATGTCCATCTAAAAATTCTATTAAATTTTTTTTAAATTATTTTAAACATAGTGGAGTTTTTGGTATTTTTGAAATACAGTATATTTCTTCAAAATAAGTATAAATGATATTAGCAGTGAAAGTTTTAATTTATCCACAAAAATATATGCATGACATATACAATTTTGGGAAGTACACTATTTTTACCATAAAATGTATTATATTAACATTATAAACAACACTTTCTTTATTAAATTTCATACATAAAAATCAAGTAAAGCTTGTCACTGCTTTTCTACTAAGGTACCACACTCAAAATATTTTGTATACAAAACAACTTAAAAAAAAAATGTCTTCGTGGTTGAAATGCATACCTTTCGCTTATTTAATAACTCTGTTAATCTGGATTTGGCAGTAGAAAGAAAATCTTGTGTAGGAATTTGCCCTTCATCCTCAGAATCAGAATCTTCGACTTTCACAACTACATTCGAATTAATTATAATTTCAGAATGTGGACCATCTGAAAACAAATCCTCATACAGATGCCTCCTGCTTCTTGCATAATAACTTGAGTCAGCAGTAATTCCATTTAATAAGGTTTGCAATTTTGCACCAATCTTTGAACGTAGATCTGTTGAAGCAGTCACATCTGATTTCTTAGAGACAGGCTAAATTAGAATAAAAATTTATATTAAGAATCAACAAAAAAATTATCATTAACAAAACAATTTTACAACAGACATAAATTCAGTCAAGATCATAGTAATTATCATAGTAATTATCATAGTAATCATCAATAATTATACTTAATATGGGAAAGTTAATAATATAAAAACTTTGTTAAATTAACAGCATACATTAAAATTTTAAAAGTAAACTGGTTTCAAGTGCAAAAAGCAGCCCTCTTCTTCAGGATAAACAAAGAAAGCAACCTCACTTACTCAAGCAAAATTGCACACTATTGCACTAAGGTAGAAGAAAAGTTGCCATCACCGCAAAAAGAAATGAAAGAGATAAACCCCAAAGGAACAGGATACTATGAATGAACAGTAAAAAAACATGGAACCAAGAAAGAATAATATAGAGTAAAGAATGATTGAAAAGAAAACCAGGTAGTAATTAATGAGATAGCAGAGTGATTAGTACTGAATAGCCTACCTAGTAAACCTAGTAAAACGACAACAATATCAGCTATAAAAATATAAACAAGAAAAATAAGTAGTTGAAAATAATTGAAAACAATGGCAAAAGAATTAGGTAAACTGGAATGAATATGAAAATAAATAGAAAAGAACTAACTGGCTTCAGAGTTAACTTTGTCCTATAAAATTGAGGAAAAATATTTAATGTATGCTGTATTTTGCTGAATTTTTATACTATTGGTTTTTACTACAGCAGTTTTGAGCAATTTTTAACTGGAAAGTTATTTATTCATCTGGGTGAGTACAAAAGTGTAGGATATAGATGTTTACTTTTTCTACGTAAAGGGTAGAAAAGTCTCAAATGGTCAATTTCAGTAGTTGTCTCCATAATAGGGGGTGAATCTTTATCTACTAGAAATTACGTCAGCTAAAATAAAATCACATTAGTAGCGGAATTGGGATAACTAGATGTCAATTACTGTCTTTTAAAATATATAGCTCTAGTCGAATGTTGGTTGTAATAGCATAAGAGCTGATCACCATACGTTACATTTCCAAACTTTTATTAAAGCTCATGGCGTTGTTTTCAATGATACTGCTTTGGGAAATATTTTGCCACAATCCCTCAAAATAGCAAAATACTGAAAACAGTTTATTTTAGCATAATTCCAATTGTTTTAATACGTTTAATTAAACAAAAATCCATACAGAACAGAAATAATTTTAGAGGTGGGGAGGGGAAGACTAGATCATGCAAAAAGGCGTAATATTCCTATTCTGAGCAACTCAAAATGCATATATCTGTCAGAAACTACTTTATTTTTTTTTGGTGCTACATTAACATTACCAATACTAATAAATGATTTAGAATGACAACAGCATAATTGAAATAATATTTTAAAGTATCCAATGTAACATTTTCCCTTAAAAAAATGTTGGCACATTATACATTTTGGTACAGGTTTAAAACTGCTTGTATCTGTTTGCAACTTAAAATTTCTTGTTTCAAAATCAAAAAAAAAATTGTGATTGCTCTAAGGAAGTTTATATTATACAAGAATTTTTAAAAAAAAAAGCAAATTTTATTTTTGCTATGCTTTATCTATATACATAAAATTGAATATCTGTCTGTCTGTCTGTTTGTCCCGTCATCAAGGGAGAACGGCTGAACCGAATTTGATGAAATTTTGTGGATAGCCTTGAAATAGCCCCCATAAATTTAGCCTAAGTTTCGAGTATCTAAGACCACGGGTTGTCAAGATATTAATGAAAAACGAAACTTTTTCCAAGGAGTTCTACTCTCTAACTCCATGGTTTATCCAAACGAAAAGCTTGAAAATCGTTTGAAAGTGAATTAAAATTTAATCTGAGTTTGAAGGGAGATTTTTTGAGCTAATTAGTCACTTTCTGAAAATATGAATTGTTTGAAACATGATTTAAATGGGAAATCTATCTCCATGGTTTATTTTAAACAAGCTTTTACTGAACAATGAAAAGTATAAAGAAATCAAAATGGTTATTTAATTTCACAGTTTATGAGGAAGATTCTATCTTATATCATATTCCTCAGAAACGCAATTAAACTAAATCTGTCTTAATTTTAATTATTATTTTTTCGATGTGAATAATAAATAAATGGATATAAAAATATATTTTTGAAAAGAACGATTTGATTTTTCTTATAGCATTTTTGACTGGATAATATCAATTACGGTCTTCAGGTTTAAACGTTATTATTATTGATGTTTTCGGGGATTATTGATTCAGGGATTATTGATATTTTCAAGTTATTATGCAATTGTGATATTATGACAAAAATTGTTTAAACTCATATATTGTACGTTGTATGAGTAATTTTCTACAAATACACGAGTATATATAACCTGTATGTATAACCTGTGGCACACTTACCGCATGCAGCCTGTGACAAGTTACTGGTCATGTGACCAATAACTTAATTTTTTATTGAATTTTACAGGTTTGTGTGCTTTTATTTTAATGCTGTTCTACTTCAAAAAACTTTTCTGATATTGTTTTATTTATTTATACTTTTTGTGAATGATTTCAGATAATATTAGTAAAAAGATGTCAAATGTATGAAGCTACAGAGCTTTTTAAAGATGTCCTGTTTTGGAAATATGCACAAAATTGCTGCTGTCTGTAAAAAATATCTCTTGGACATTGGATGTCATATTATAATTATCTGTTCTGTTTCTACGTTATACTCATTAAACAATGCAGTCTAAGAATTGTGGCCAGTGTGACTAATATGCAACATTCTTTCCAATGGATTTTATAATTGTGTGGATCTACTGTCACTTGCTATATCAAATTATAATTGTTATATCAAATGGCAACTGTAAGGAAAACGTTACTGAAACTTTAACAAATAAAAAATAGCATTAAAAGATCCCCAAAGAGTTAGGGAAAACAAATAATGGTGAGATGAGAAAGTGGTATATTTTATTTTAACTTAGAGCACAATTTTCATAAAAACATTATTGTATACAAAAAAATTGCTCATAACGAATTATCAAACAACTGCCCAGTATCCATTCACATTTCACAAGATGGAAATAAATGTCATAGTGCAAGTTAAAATAATTTTCATACTGCAAAACTGCTATAATGCATCCCCCCCCCTGTTAAATCAACCAATTATTTTAGCATATGTGATCCATTCTTTGTATTCAGGGGTCAAATATGGGGATAAAAGTAGAAAAAAGTTGCTGAACCCTGTCCTATAATGTAAATTTGATTCAAACTCAATAACAAAAAGTAAAAACTGTTATACAATGAGTGATAATTTAATTCTGCAAAGAAAAATAAGAAATAAACTATAAAACTGTATAAGTGAAAATGTAATATTATAAGTCATATTTCTTCTATTTATGACTTTGTACATTCTGTCTGTCTCTCTGTCCATTAGCACGATAACTGCCATAAAAATGACTTTATCAAAATGAAATTTCAGTATGTTGTTCAGACGGTCTGTGGGACTTATGGGAACATAAATGAATAATATCACCCAATTAGTTTTGGATTGAACCTGGGTTGAAAAAATGAAATACATTAAACCCTATGGGACCTAATTTTTCAAAAAAATTTTAAGAAAATTTAAAAATCACAAATTGCTTCGAAAGTTTTAAGAAATATTCAAATTATCCCTTAAAATATATAAAAAAAAAAAATTCAGCAAGATATAATTAGTAGTTTTTTAAATAAAAATTAAAATAATAATTACATCCTTTATATGAAGAAATCACATCACCATTATATGTAGAGATCATGTGACCCAGTTAAAAATAAAATATGCCATTCATCTTGTGTCAAAATCATGAATTAAAAATAATTTTAAAAATCACATTTAGTGTTATATATCCGACCTAAAACTGGTTAATGTTTGCTTAAATTCTATGCATCTACATGCTAAAACAACGCAATTACAATATATTTGAGTTTAAATGATCATCAAACTTTGATTATTTCTACAACAAAACCTAATTAACACTTTACAACAAAGTTGAAAAGTGTTTATGACTTTGTTCATTCTGTCTATCTGTCCGTTAGCATGATAACTGCTGTAAAAATGACTTAATCAGAATGAAAACATTGTGATTTTTAAAGTTCTTTTTAATTCATATTGAGTGTTGTATCCGTCCTAAAACCACTTTATTTTTGCTTAAATTCTGTGCATCTACATACTGAAACAATGCAATTACAATATATTTGAGTTTAAATGCTCATCCAAATTTGATTATTTCTACAATGAAGCCTAATTTTCACTTATGGAGAATGTAAATACCAAAAGATGTAGAATGAGTTGTATAAGAATTGCTGCATTTCTTTAAAGCAAAATTATTTAGCTCATGGAGTCTGCAATATAGCTGATATGAATGAAACATTCATTTATTTTACACAAGAGAACCAGACGATTTTTTCGATGAAGTTTTTAGTTAAATTACTTGTACCTCCATAGTTTTAAGTTTTTAAATAAAGTAAATTATTATATTATTGTGATGAATGAAAGAAATCGAAAAAAGTTAATGAATGAAATGTTGCTTTTATATGGAGGCGATTTATATTTCGATGACATCATTTGAATAAAATTCATTCGTTTTCGATGAAGTTTTCAAATATAATAAATTATTGTAGTATTATGATGGATTTAAAAATATTACCGAGGAATGTATCGCATTTTAGAGATGTTTAAACAAGGCAATTCAATGCCGTTATTTGAATGAAGTTCATTTTTTTCAATGAAATTTTAAGTTTTCAAATAATAAATTAATGTAGTATTGTGATCATATACCGAGATATTACCGAGGAATGTATCACATTTTAGAGATGTTTATATAAAATTGCATTGAAGTTGGAAGTGTTAATCAATACTTTATGCATGATGATCTTTCTTGTTTATATCTTAATTTTAAAATTTTTGCCTGGACCTGGATTATCGTCACTACTTTTAAAGTTACTAGACATAGGATTCATAATCATTTCTACCAATTTAGCATGATCATAAATAACATTAAAGATTACATTTGTGATGATGATTATACACATAATCATAAGTAACAACAGATAACATTTGTTAACATGATCAAAATTAATGGCAGAAAATTAAAAACACACATATTTTCTCATTCTTAAACCATATTAAAACAAAACTAAACAGTGTAAAATAAAAATTAATATTTTTTATGATCACACAAAAAATGAAATTGTGCAAGTCAAGAGTTACAATATATAGTACATTTATGAGAGGAATTAAAAATCGAATTTGCATTAGAGATAATTTGTTAAATTGAATTTTTAAAACTAGATGGCACAGTTTATTTATCCATTTTTATTAATATTAAAAATTTGTCAAATATAAGAAACTTGACTTCAGAAATGTACATGTAGTACGTTAAGATTAAAAATGCACATTTTAACATTAAAATAAGTATTTAGAATTAAGATAGATAAAATGAATCCCTACTTTAAATTGCAGATAACACAATTGTTTGTATCCAGAATTCACATGCATAGCAAGCCCTTAAGATTCTGCAAGACACTAGAGAAAATCAAGTTATATATATTTATTTTGATTATCTTAAAGTAGTTTAAAGTTCCAAAAGTAATTCTATTTTAAAAATTATTCCAAATGTAATGGAGCTGCTTTTCATGCACTTTTACATGGAAATGTTCTCACAATTACCCTGTCACATTTTTATGAAATATATTATCTTATTTAATTAAATGGCTAGTAAATATAATAGAGTGAAATGGAATATATTACTTGATCATGAATTTTCTCTCCTCTTCGCTTCATTAGACTTAAAATTACTAAAAATAGATTATCAGGAGCTTCCTCAATTCCTATAAAACAAAATATAAATATAAATAAAAAATTAACTTATAAACAAGAACATATGACTGAAAAACTTAAATTTTAACATTTTCCAACATAGTTGTAAAGTATTTATGACTTTATTCATTTTGTCTGTCTGTTTGCATGATAACTGCAGTAAAAATGACTTTATCAAAATGAAATTTTAGTATGTTGTTGAGACGGTCTGTGGGACATAAGAGAATGTAAAAGAATAATATCATCAGATTAGTTTTGGATTTAACCTGGGTTGAAAAAATGAAATACATTGAATCCAATAGGACATAATTTTTCAAACACTTTTAAGGAATTAAAATTCACAAATTGCTTTGAAAATTTTAGGAAATATTCAAATTATCACATAAAATATGTGAAAAAAATTTCAAAAAATAAAAATTTTCTGATTGACCAAATTTGTCTAAGGGGGGGGTCGTATAAAAATTTAAAAAGTGTAACTTTTTGAAAATGAATGGGAGGCCTATTTCATTAACGTAGTCTTATTTCCTACCTTACTTTTAACATTTTTGCAATTTACATTGCCCACTTACCACCAACAGGTAAAGAATTAAAGCATGTTTCAATCTTTTTACGACACCTTGTATAACCTTATGTATTTTCTTTGGGACAAAAAAAAAAAATAGAGAGAGGAGAATGAGGCATCTTGGGACACAGCTCTGCTTGAGACACCTTAAATTTTAAAATCAATTTTGAGATTAAAATCGTGTTATTTTATGTACTTAGATAACCTTCATGTGTATTTGGTTCTATGTTTTGAAAGCTCTATTGCAATTAGGTAATAATTTATCAAACGTTTTTTGTTTTTATAACAGTCAAAAACTTGTATGTAAATTTTGTAGACAGTAACAGTGGGATTATAATTAATTTATTTAAATAAAACTACATAGAAACAGGCATCTTTATTGTGAAAACAGATGCAAAATGGCCATTATAAAGTTAAGCCTAAAAGCATGGGAGCCTTCAGGAAGAATTTTACTGAGTTACCTATTGAGACACCTTTGAGACACATGATAGTTGATAGTCACACCTTGGAACACTCCGTTGAATTATGTTTTGCAGAAACTGCTGTAATGTAATGATTTTAATTTGTTGCAGACACATGATTTAAGCCATTGTTATTCAAGAAACCTCTAAATTTTTTATCTGTTAATTTTTTTATGAGGAGTTTTTACTATAAGTTCAATACACGTGCAATGTATAAAACTTTTTCTGTTTAAATTCAGAGCCTATCACGTTAGTTATTTAAATTGGGCAAAATAACTAAAAATGCGTGGTAAAATAGTTTAAATTTTAATAATTTTTCATCTATTGTAGGCACTGTCCCATCAGGTAGGACACCTTAAGACACTGGAAGTATGGGTTGCTCTGGATTTTTAATTACTTTTGCCAACCTATTCACCAAATGAAGTTTTTATTTGCTGAATTTTATTTTCACTTTTCATTTTCAAAATTTGATTTTATGCAAAACTTTGATTTGATTTATAAATGTTCAAATTACAAAAATCATTGTTTTGGAAAAGACACCACACAGTGGTATATATATACATTACAATCAGTATGCTACAATTTTTTTTATTGAGATCACCAGAATTCATAATCGCCAAATCTTTTTATCAATTGCCAATTTAATTTTCTTTCATATAATGCAACAATGGCGATTGACAGCACATTCCCTGTTGTTGTTGAGACCCAGACCATCCGACCTACCAGAAATGTGTAAGGTAACTGTTTGGACAGCCGGGAAGTGCCACCCAATTTAGACCGGAACCCAGTGGGGGAGGCATCCACAGGGACCGTACCCTCCTTCCCCTACCACCAACCTCTCGGAAGGACTTACGGACCCACATGTTTAACGTGATTGTACTCCGCATGAATACAGTGGTAGTTTTGGCAATGGCTGGAATCGAACCTGGGCCTACCGAGTGCAATTCCCGTGCGCTAACCACTGGGCTACCGCACCCTTAGCACATTCCCTGTTGTTGTTGTTGAGACCCAGACTGTCTGACCTACTAGAAAGGTGTAAGGTAACCGTTTGGATGGCTGGGAAGTGTGGCAGCTTGCAAAAACACATTCCCTGTGGAAGGGTTCTGAAAATAATTATGTATAAGACATTTGAAGTGAATTATACTTTTATATTTTGTGGAAGTGTTTAATGTATATGAGGTAAGTGCTTGATTATGAGAGAATTAAAAAAAAATATTTATAAAATCAATAACTCAAAAGTATCTCAAAGTGCCAAACTCTCCTTATGTATATTCTGAGGAAAAGAAATAATTTTAAGGTTAACTTTCATTTATCAATTAATCATTAACATAAATAAGTTTTAATTATTTTAAT
Organism: Amaurobius ferox; assembly: GCA_951213105.1. NCBI lineage: Eukaryota > Metazoa > Arthropoda > Arachnida > Araneae > Amaurobiidae > Amaurobius > Amaurobius ferox. Next base: position 64,126,189 of record OX578134.1, read on the forward strand.
TTGCAAATTTTTAATATACTATTGTCTTTTATAAGTAATTTTTAACATAGAAAGATAATATCAAATTATTCTAGATATTTTTTTTTTCAAGTGTTGCGGAAATCTCTTTGCATCCCAATTTGGCACATGGACACAGAGGCATCCAACAGTGGCAGATGCATGCAACAAATGACAGAAGATTCAAAGTTAAGGTGTCTGGTTTGGAATGTGATGACTGGTAATAAGTGTATCAAATAAGGAAAGGGGTACAGAATGAAATTATATATTATTTTCCTAATGAACATATGCCACACACTTGTCAACACTACTATAAAATAACATTTTATGAAAGGAGCATTCAGAAAATGATTTTAGTTAAGTGAACATATACATACTACTGAAACATATGCTATAATTTGAGGAAGCCGTAGCAAATATCTGTGCAGTGTTCCCTTTAAGTTAAACTTATGTGACTGGAGGCACTCATAAACTGACAATACCAACAGAGCATAGATAATGAAATAAAGCAATATTTATTTTTGCCATGTCATTTATAAAAATTTCTTGACTTTTGTATTTATTGCAGAATTCTGTCAATCCACCCCTTATATTTGACAGAAAATTCCAGAAACTGTAGGAGAGAGGGGGGGGGGGGGCTTACTGGAGATTTTCTACAAAAGGAAACAAGTTGAATTCTGTCGATCTATTTAAATGTATGAAAAATCAAGGAGTATGTGTGTGTGGGGGGGGGGGGGGGGGGGGTAGGAATTTTACCTTATTTACATGATTATATGATAAAATAATGATATTTTTATCAATAAATTTATTTTATTTGATAAAATTGGTTTTCTTTTAGATATTCAGGGAGGTTCTTTCCTGGAGAGGGTAGTTCAGCAGAGTTCTGTGCTATTAATTCCATAATACAAGTCTGCAAACTTTTTCATCACGTACCCCTAAGTTCTTCTTTTTTACATCGCAAACTTATCTTAAAACATACATTGCATACCCCTATGGTAAACATAGATGCAGAATTTTTTTTTCCTTTAAATAGACATTCTAGTACAATAATATTATGTTCATGATAATGTAATTTAAAAATAGGTTAATATTTGCAATTCTTTAATTATTTTTATTTTCAGTCAATATGAAATTTGTCTTCAGAGAAAAATATAAAATCTTCTTGGTGTACCCCCCCCCCCCCCCCCTCCAGCATCAACTTGTGTATCCGCTGGGTACACTTTCGAGAAAAGTACCTCAATACTCTAAGCAATAAACGAATTTTCTAACAAAAAGTAACATTATGAGATCACATGACCACAAATTAATGGGGATTCATTCATTTGATATGTTGAAGTTTTCAAGCAGTATGAAATAACTAGGTTAAAACTAAGTTGCTATTTAAAATAAATTGTTTAAACTACTACAAACATAGCTAAAATCTTCCTTAAAAACACAGCAAAAAACAAATCAGAAATGACATCAATTAGTTTCGGAGGCCAGAAATAGCATATTTTTCGGATTTCAAGACGAGAAAAACGACACCAATAAACGTAATAACCACACTAACAGAAACAGACACCTGCTTAACTTGATTAGTGTAGATACTCTTTTGACGAAAGAAGCTAGTTTTTGTCACCGTAATCGGTTGATACCGTCACTAATTTATTTTATGATGTATTGATTTTTAAGGAAGATTTTACTTTTCAGCTGCTATTGCTGAATTTTTTTTTTCATCACAAGATCCTGAAACATAGTTTCCAATCGGAAATTATGCTTACAAAACCATTAATAATTTTCTAAACACATATATCCAAATTATTTCAACAAATAATTATTTAAAATCAAAGAACCATATTTTAATAAGTGCTCTGTCTAAAATAAAATTATAAAAATTACATAGCAACAGTATCAGTATATTCTCATGGTAAAGGCATTGATCTGAATTTTGATGACAATTCTAATATGACAGAAACATTATGATCACTTTAAATTAATACTAAGAGATAAGAAACATTGTATTCAAAGTAAACAGACAACTGTGGTGAAAAGAAAATGTAATTACCAGTCCATCCAAAAAGTGTTTTTAAAATTCTAGAGATAAATAAAAAACTATAAATAAAAACAAGAATAAGAAGTTAGATAATAAAACATTTTGAAATCGAAAATATTAAAGGGAAGCGAAATATATATTACATAAACAAAAAAATTGAGATCCGGAATGAATTGCCCCTGAATTTAAATGTAAACAGTATGAAGGACCTATTCACGTTTAGCTTTGTGAAGAGAGGTTGCGATTTCGTTAAGTCTCGTGCCTTCGTTATGTACTTCGTTACCGTATTTTGACGACTTTAGAGAAATTCCATTGGTAAGTCATGGAACTGAAAGTCGAAATCTCATGTGCGAAGTAAACGGTGAATAGTCTATAAATATCTTATCAAGGAAATTCAGATGAGTTTCAATTTTTAACAGTTAAAAGTTTTCCATTGAGATCCCCATGCTCTCTATTCATGATTTAACCATGATTATCCATGATAACTTTTATAATTACGAAGTATCCTCTCAAGTCGTGGGTTGAACTTCCAGGATACAAAAATGAGTCCGAAGTTCTGAATTATTAACGCTTTTAAGCACTAATAAGCGTAAACAGGAACAATATATAGCAAATAGCTGGATAACTATCTTACAAGATCACTAAACTATTAGGAACAACATAGGTAAAGCTACGGGAGGAGGCTGGTACTGGCCCATCCTAATGAAACTGACTTTCTGAATTTTATCTCATATTTTTTAAATGTATCACTTTATTTCTTCGTGAAAACACAAATGAATTATTTTGTACAATTATTATATAATTGATGCAATGAAATTATGATGAGAAAGTTATAGTTAATCTGAAACATCTAGATGGATTCAAGTTAAATTATTCTCCTACTAGTCAATATAAAACTCTAGAATAAAATGATTCAGAAACATAGCTAAACTTAAGGCCGTTTTTGCTTTTTTGGTATCATAGGTAAAAATTGATTTAGTCTCCTCATAAAATTTCACAGTAATATTGAGCATAGTAGATGGGTTCCCCAGTATTTGCCTATACTTTACTTATGGTCAAAAACGTCCCTGACTGAGGTTGTGATGATGCGATAACATAGAGCAGCACATATTGAGGAATGAACAAGGCCTTCTGTGAGTCATAAAGCATTAGCCTTTGTTATGGTTTTGTGAAAGCAGGGAGATGTCGGAGTCCTTCTGTTTTAACCTTTACATTACGGCTCCAAGAATCCATTAAAATAACTGAAAATTCCATCCTTCCAAATAAACACCTTCAATGACCTTGTCTTTTGTTCGTAACTCGTTCCCCCTTCAATTAGGAGAAACTTGAAGGAAGGGCTGCAAGCATTCTACAAGTTTTCAGAAGAAGATTGAGAGTTTCAAGAGAATTTCAATGGTACAACTGCTGTACCGCCGTAAGGAAAAGGTTAAATAAATATACTATTATAATATTAACATTGATAGGTGGACTTTAAAACACTAAGGTCCAGCTACTGTTTTAGTAAGTTAAAGGCATGTAAATTTGACATTCAGGGCCCCCTCAAATGATAGAAATGAAACTTCATCATTTGTTTGAAAGTGTAAAGCAGTGATTTCGGCATTGAGGCGGTATCTAAAAGTAATAAGATGCGATCTCACAGAAAGAAAAGGTGTTATGGTATTGGCACCCAGGGGTACACCTGAAAATTCAAATTATCACTTAGTAGCCAGTGGCTGGTAAACAGTTTAAGTTTAGTGGTCACACTACCACGGATATTTTTGCATATATATATATATATATATATATATATATATGTGTGTGTGTGTGTGTGTGTGTGTGTGTTGATTAATAGAAAAAATGTAAGTTTTGTTTTCAAACTACTTTATATAGACAAAAGAGAAAAACATTTAATTTAAACAACCAAATAAAACTCTGAGAAGCCCCATAAAACTACTATATAAAATTTTGAAGAACTGTAGAATAAAACAAAGTAGGGCCTTAAGAGCAAAAGTATATCTGGTAAGTTAGAAGTTATTGCATGTAACGTACGTGAATTGTATGCATCCGCCTCGCGGACTTCAGACAAATCTCCGAATGAAAGCTAATTATTTCGTGAATTTGCCACGAGGATCAATTGCTATGTAAAACGGGCCCTGCTCGGGCATGTTAGCCTTGAATCCGCGTAGTGTTTTGGTACGCGATTGACAGTTATTTCAACTCTACGCGGAATGCATGTGCCTGCGCAACATGTATATCGTTATTACATGCAGTGGAATTGTTGTTATTGCATGTATTGTTCGCAGATTACATGCACCCGCTAATAAAAGACGATTCATTGTACGCAGTAGCCGTATCATTACCCGTGTGACTGCATAGCGGTCGGATACGCGATGTTAGCCGTGACTTGTGCGTGTAGCGGAGGAGTATGAACGACAGATACCTCATAAACTGCACTTTTAGCAGTGAATTGTGTACGTAACTGAGGTGTGCGTTAGACAACTACTTCATGAACTGCACCATTAGCTGTGACTTGCGCTCGTAGCTGACGTGTGGTGTGCGATCGACAGTTACTTCATCAATTACATCCGCATCCATGATTTGCATGCGTAATACAGGCGTGCGATCGAAAGCTACTTCATGAACTGCACCATTAACCGTGAATTGCGCGCCTAGCGGAGACGCCCAATCGACATCTACTTCATGACCTGCACGTTAGTCGTGACTTTAAAGCGTGGCTTAGACGTACGATGGACAGCTACTTCATGAATTGCATCGTTAGCCGTGACTTGCGCGCGTAGCTGAAATGTGCGATCGACACTATGAACTTCACAGTTAGCTGTGACTTTCGCACGTAGCTGAGGTGTGCGATCGAGACTTCATGAACTGCACCATTAGCTATGACTTACGTACATAACGGAGGTGTAAGATCGATAGCTACTTCATGAACTGCCGTGTTATCCATGCCTTGCGTCGCGGAGATGCACGATCGACAGTTACTGCAAAAAACTATTGCAAGCTAAAAGCTTTTTCAAACAATTACAGGGCTGTCGTCGAAGGCGGTAATTACATAATATGAGGGAGATAAGTTATCCTATATTTCATCAAAAATACTGCAACACGCTAATCTAGATACAACTTTCCCCCTTCAATTATCATGTGTTTTGACAGACTCAACATAAACACAGACGTTCCTGCAAATGACGGCTCAAAGGAAACCGTGTCCTGAAATCTATATCTTTAAACATTGGTTTTGGAGCAAAATTGCTTATAAAATTTAAATTTTCAGAATTTTTTACCTAAAATATGCACGAAACGTGGAATAATTTGGCAAAATTTTAAGTTGGAAAAAAAGTGAAATATGTTTAAAAGTTTTTATCTGTTGGAAGAGAGAATGTCTTTGTTTAACATTTTTCATATTTCTGCTTTTTGTATGGGAAGCGTGGTGGTCGGTTAGTTGTTTTATTTAACCGTCAAGCTACGCTGTGGCGAGTGCCTATTTTCAGGTGTACCCAAGGGCCCATAGATGTTAGGGCCCTTTCGTTCTCGTTTCAAAGGAAGATAATACTATATTAACCATCAGTCGGGATTCGAAAGTATAGGATTGTTCTGTTCATTATATCGTATGTATACGACTTTGAAGGACCACCATTTGAAGTGAAGTTACAACCCCGCTTTTTTATAGATGGTAAATATGTAATTTTGACATTGAAGAAGTCTCTAAAATTAATATGGTCTTGGTCTTCTTTTAACAAAATGTAGAGGTGTTTTGATATTGGCACATAGTGGGCCTATATTTGCTTGAACTTTTTCGCATTTGTTTTAAAGGAAGGCAATATAGGGTGATTATAAAAAAAACTTTGCCTATATATGAGCTCCTAGCGATCATACCGTTCAAGGAAACGGAAAGAAAGTTGGATGCAGGCATTTTAAGGTATGCGCTCAAGAATAATGTGAAAAACAATAGTCTTTTTCTCCCAGTCAGGGTTGCAGTGACACAATTCCGAAATTTTAAAATGGCAACACCTGCTTTTTTATTGTAATGTGATCTTCACAGTGAAAAACCACAAATGGCGTTGAAACGGTACCTGCAGCACGAAAAAAAACCGGCGCTAGGCAGAGACTAAGAAAAAAGTGAAAACAACAAATAAGGATAGACCAGTGACAGAAAAGCAAAATATTTTATTGTGTTTCATAAATTTTCCATGTGCCCGCCTTTACACACGATGACACTTTTAATGCGACAGATGGTGGATATCACTGAAGCACGTACCATGGCAAACGAAATCTGATGAATCTCACGTGTGACGGCATCTTTCAAATCAAATAGAGTTTGCAGATTGCCTGCATACACTTTGGATTTTATGTATCTCCACAACCAGAAATCCATTGGAGTGAGATCGGAGGACCTGGGCGGCCACTGAAACATCAAATGGCTGGAGATAATCCTGTCACCAAACTGTTGTGTTAATAAACGTTTCACAGAAGACCCCACATGTGGGGGAGCGCCATCTTGCATCCACACGACGTCAGATAGGGCTGTTGCAATTCGAGAATGACGCTGTTGCAATTCGAGAATGACGCTGTTGCAATTCGAGAATGACGTATTTGGTCAACTTTGTTTCACAGCGACCACTCGTTACCGCACGCGTGCGTAAACCTGCTACAGTAACCTCTTCAAAAAGTAAGGGGCTAGGATGAAAGTGCTTGTTATCCCACACCACACAGTCACTTTTGCTTGGTGTAACTGAAGTGAGATCACATCATGGGGATTTTGGTCTGCTCAGTGCACGCAGTTCTTCGAATTCACATTACCAGTCAAGGAGAAATGTGCTTCGTCTGTCCACAAAATGCGTAAAGGCCATCTGTTATCATCGTCATACCGGATGAGGAATTCATTAGCAAAATCTAAGCGTAGTTGGTTATCATCTACATGCAACATCTGGACACGATGGTACCGATACGGAAATATGTGGAGAATAGAGCACAAAATCTTGCGCACCGTAGAATTCGGCAAATCCAGCACGTGTGAAACACCGCGTGCACTTGTAGACGACCTTCGCTTATCGTCTCGACCAACGCTTACGACCTTCGCTTATCGTCTCATGCACTTCCGCAACAACCTCTATAGGACTGGAAGGTCGTCCAGGCCGAGATCGATCGCATGTGCAACCAGTTTCTTCAAATTTGTGTATCAAGTCTTATACAGCATGTACAGAATACAGCCGGCGATTTGTGCGGTAGACACGCAATGCTTCTGCGACATTTTGCCCATTCGAGTAATAGAGCTTTACCGTTTCACCTCGTTGTTTCACTGTAAGCACCATGTTGGTCAAGTTAAAGTGCAAGAAAGCAAGCAGCACTCAAATCACAATGCCTTTTCTTTCTCCTACGGCGATGACGTCAGTCATGGCGGTGTTTTGCGCAGAACCTGGAAATCTGCATACCTTGGTCTATTCTTCTCCTTTCGAAGGCGATTCAGCAGGCTGGGTTATGAGCCAAATACACAGTGTGGCATGTGACATCAATGGAACAGAAATTCGTGTTCTAGTGAACGCCACAGTTGTTTTCACTTTTTTCTTAGTCTCTGCCTAGCGCCGGTGTTTTTCATGCTGCAGGTACCGTTTCAACACCATTTGTAGTTTTTCACTGTAAAGAGCACATTCCAATAAAAAAAGTAGGAGTTGCCATTTGAAAATTTCGAAATTGTGTCACTGTAATCTTAACTGTGAGAGCGGGACTGATGTTTTTCACATCGTTCTTGAGTGCATACATTAAAATACCTGCATCCAAAATTTCTTTCCGTTTCCTTGAACGGTAGGATCGCTAGGGGCTCATATATACGCAAAGTTTTTTATAATCACTCTGTACTATTACAATATTGACATTATGGGGGTGGGCTCAAAAATTTTGTTGAGCTCCATTTTTAAGAAGGAAGAGACCTGTGCGTAGTATATTCGCAGTTATTAATTATTATTAGCATTATATAACAATACAATCATATTAAAACCTCTTTTATTGATTTTACAAACTTAACTTACGTTATTCAAACATTCTGCAACTGTTATGTTGATAGATCCCATCTGAGGGTCATCGTTCACGACTCTGCTAGATGCTTATAATACTACATTCCCCCCTTTTAGAATGAGAGTACATAGTCTGAAGCTTTGATCGTTGTCGCACACTTCTGTTACTCCTTGTGATGATACTCCATGAGTCCCATTTGTTAATGTACCTTGATGGGGTTGACTAATAACTGATTGTTATCATTTGCTGTGGCATTATTAAAATTGGGTGTGTTTTGACTAATATCGATCATTTATGTTACTTATAGCGATATCCTTCGCAACTACAGACTGTTTAATGAAATCATTATTTGGTTATTTGATTTCCTTAAATGATGTGCATTACGTCTAAGTATTCTACCACTAACTGATTTCACTATATATGATCTAGAAGTTGTGTGCTTATCCACTATTTGCCCAGGTTTCCAGTGATCCTACAGTTTGATTAATATTCTTTCTTCTTCTGTAACAAATTCAGGTTTAACTCTAGCGTTCTTGTCATAGTATGCTTTCATTTTACTATGTTTTTGCTCCAACTGATATTCAAAGTTGTAAATAACTTTTGGTTTCAAAACAGTGTTAGAAACAGGCAATTTTGTACGCAAATATCTGCTCATAAGTAATTGGGAAGGTGATACATTCATACCTGCGATAGGTGTATTTCTATGTTCTAACAAAACATCATACATTCTTTCTACCATTTTTTCTGCAAAAGAATTTATTATTTCGGGTAGTTTGGACTGCTCGTTACTATCAAATCTCCAATCTGTAGCAAAATGTCTCATACGCTTACTGGCAAATGACATGTTGTCACATACCATTGTTTTGGGAAAAAATGGGTTTACGTTTATCTATTATCTCTTTAGCAGTTTTATTTACAAGTTGAAATATATCTAGCCATTTTGTTAGATAACGAGCAACAACTAAAATTTTTTTTAACCATATTTATCTTCTCCAACCTTTTCGTACGGTAACTCCGGATTGCATGATTAATAAGTGGCTCTTTTATATTCAAAGTTGTTCACACACTGAACACGATGATACCACTTTCTCTATGTCTTTATTAATCCAAGGCTAAAATATTACTTCTCCAGCTGTAGCCTTGCTTCTATCTATGCTTGTATCTATGCTTCCACGAGCTTCATGAAGTAGACTTAACATTTCATCTTATAAGCTAACTGGTACATCTACTCTTTCATACAGAAAAACAAGTCCCCTCCAATAGATATTTCATTTCTGTGTACAATATATTCCCTTGCTAGTACTGGCACATCTTATGTACTCGAACCTTTTTATTGGGAATCTTACCAGGAATCTAATAGCACTACTGAGGCCTAAATCGTTAGCAGTAGCTTCTTTGAATACAATTTTTTAGTGTCGCTCATTTATAACTGTCTAGTTAGACTGTGCATAATCTCAGTCATCTCCAAATGATCTTTTGGGTCTTCCGTAGCAAGATAAAATATCTGCAATGCACATACATTTCCAACGTAGACATTTAAGTTTGAAATTATACTTTAGTAATTTCTATACTTTAGTAAATTATAGTTTAGATTCTCATTCGATGAAATCTATTTGAGATTATATTTACTACATTTTTGTTCTTAATGGAAACTAACGGCTTATGATCTGTTAAAACTTCAGCTTCCCTTCCATAAATGTAATAATGGAATTTGAATACAACAAAGTATATACTTAAATTTCTTTCTCAATTTGAGTATAGCCTTTTTCTGTATCTGTCAGGCGGCGTGATGCAAATGCAGTGGGTTGTCCATTTTGTAACATACAACAACTCAAACCATCTTTTGAGTTATCTACCTGATAAATTATTAGTTTTGTGCTATCAAAGACACTTAAACCTGGGGCATTAATAATTTTTTTTTTAAATCTTCAAGTGCTCTCTGATGCATAGACAACCACTGCCATACAACACCTTGCTTTAAGAGATCACTTAACGGAGCAGGTACAGTTGATGCATTAGGTATGAACCGTAGTAATTTATAATTCCCATTACCCTTTGCAACTCACTTCTATTAGTTGGTTCGGACATATCAATTATAGTTTTAATTTGCTCAATGTCTGGTTTCATGCCAGAAGCATTAAAAATATGTTCCAAGTATTTTACCGCATGCACCCTATACTGGACTTTATTTTTTATTAAATTGTGTATTTAATTTTTTATCCCTTTCCATTATTTGAGCCAAGATCTCATCATGTTGCTCAAAAGTCTTCCCAGTTATGAGTAAGTCATAAAATTAAATCAATACTCCAGGTCTATACCAGGTCTATATCCAAAATTGTGTTCATTTCGTTTTTAAAAAAATTCAGGAGCACACTATAAACCTACTGGAAATCGTAGAAATTTATAACATCCAAATGGTGTACCTTTGCACACACACTACTTTCCTCATCTTACTTAATCTGAAAGAAACCATTTTTAAGATATGTAGTTTAAGAATAAGTTTTTCGACAGTGGACAACAATGTCTATTCTTGCTTATTGCCTTATTCAAATCTTGAGGATCTAAATAAAGTCTAAATGACACATAAGCTTTTCTGCTACTACAAAATTGTTCACCTAACTCTTGAGACCTTAAACTTTTGAAATTATCTCTTGCTCTTCTAACTTTTCTAATTTTAATTTTTTTTTGGTCGCAAGCTGATAGGCATGCGCCGTGAATGTTTTACAGCTAGGGCACTATCTTCTTTAACTTTTATGTTGCACTTACCTTCAAACCTACCAATCGATTCAAAAACTTCCATATTATTATGAATAAATTTATCTTTATCACTAACATTCAGAGTTATTTTATGAGGAAACTTAATAAGATTTAATCTTATACACCTCTCCAATCCCAATAAAGATCGCGATTTAATGTTATTAATAATAAAAAAAAACCCACAACTGCCTTCTGCTTATCCACACTGCAATTTAGCTTAAAAAAACCAATAGGCTTAATTTTTGAGCCTCCAAAAGCTTCTAAGACTTTATTTGTTTTTTCAATATGTATATTTTCATCTACTGCAGCAAAAAAGTGGCATCCCTATCCAATTTAAATTTAATTTCATTGCTTTGTATTGACACACTTTGTGCCATTTCAGTAGATGAAGACACTTCAGCAACTGATCTTAACATACTTATAGAAGCAACAAAAAATCAGACTCTGCTGTATTGTCAGCTAAAGTTCCATAATCTTACTTTCATTATGAGATATTTCTCTTGTACCACGGATTCTGCATGTGATAGAAAAATGATTCATTAAGCCACATTTATGGCATTGCTTCTCCTAAGCTGGACATTCCCTAGGCTTATGTTTTCTTCTGCATCTTTTATATATAAAAGTATTAGTTTCAGTTGGTCTTCCTAAGCCCATATTATCACTGTTGTATATTTATTAGATTTGGTAAAGATCTTTGCTATGCGAATCAGAGCACATTTGCACTTTCCACCGAATAATACTTTTAGGGACATATTTTACAACCATCTAAAATGTCAACATTCTCAAAAAAGTCAAAAACCTCCAAACTAATTATTTTCTACAACTTAAATTTTCGCAAAATAGGCACCGTGTAGAGCTAACCTTTGCTCCATTTCAGAATATCCACCTTATGAATCATTTGTATTCTAGACCTATTTCGTTTGCCACCGGCAAATTAGTCTAATGTTCCCATCGACAAAAGAAGTTAAAATTTCTCGAAGTTCTTAGCCCAAAACAACATTCTAAGCATATTTTGTTGCCATCGAAAAAAATAGTTTAGTTTTGTTATCTACAAATAAAGTTAAAATTTCTGGAATGTCGAAGTTCTTATCAGTTGAAACCTCATGAATCATCATATTCTAGGCCTACTTCGTTGCCACCGCAAAAAAGTTTTGTGTTCTGAAATTTCGAAGAACTTATCAGTTAAACTTCATGGATCATCGTATTTTTACTTAGTTACCATCGACAAAAGTTTAGTGTTTACTTGATTCGCAAAATCGACACCGTTTGGCTTTAGTGTTCCTACCCTCTCTGAACATCGTTTTCATACATCAGTGTATTGCAGGCATACTTCGTTGCCACTGATCAAAATATTTCATCGTTCTTCTACTTCACAAAATCGACAAAGTGTGGCGCTAGCGTCGGCCCCTTTCTGATATTCATGAATTAGTAGGCATATTTCTGTAGGTTCAGTAGGTTCTCATGGATCACTAAGCGTACTTCGTTGCCATTGACAAAAAGTTTGTCACCACCTAAAGTTCTTATTAATTGAACCTCATGAATCATCACAATCTTATAATCATCATTGTCATCGACAAAAGGTTTAGTTTTGCCAGAGCAAAAAGTTCAGTGTTGCCACAATAAAAAGTTTAGTGTTGCCACAACAAAAGGTTTTCTGTTTAAAGTTTAGTGTGCCTAAAATTTCTCAGCTCTTATCAGTAACATTCCATACAATCCTCCTCAAAAATGTTCTTTTTTCTCCTCCAAAATGAGGGAACCTTCCTCATTCCGCAATATTCCGTGGCAGTTGCAGAACGCACCTTCATACACTACTTAAAATGGGATAAGAAATACTTTCATCTTTAGCTACTTTGGTAATTAAAAGAGACTTATCTCTTTTTTATGATAATATGATTACAATCATTTCACTTCTTCCTGATACTAGCAGCCGTCATTTATTACTCTAATAATAGTAATTATATTTTGTTCACTTATTTGACAAAATTGTTTGGTTAAATTATGTATTGAAAATCACAAAATTACTAAAATAATTTTAGCAATTATTGTCAATTTTTAACTTCCTCTCCTCACATACAAACATATTTACTGACTTTAGTGTATTTCAAATGATGGAAACATGTTATGCAAATTAGACACACATTCCCATATAGGAGTTTCTCCAACAACATTTGTACAACAAAACTTTTATAATTCTTCAATGAAGAAGTGATTTCATGAAATGAATAATTTAAAAAAATTACCAACAGAGAAAATTTTGATTCAGAGAGTGGTAAAATGCACCAAAAATGCTTGATTTTAAAGTGTGCAATTTCGAGACAAATGAACTCAAAGCTTAAAATCTGAAGAGCGATCAATAAATTTCATTGTTTTACAGAAGTAATCCAATTCCTCAAGCACAGGAACATAATTATTGAACAACTTATCAAGCAAAGAACTTTCAACTATGTGGTAGTCGTCGTACTTTTTCTACAAACTAGTAAGAAAATATTTTTGTACGTTTTTCTACTTGAAGTTAAACTCGTCATATGACAGGAAGCATAAAGTTATGTATAAAACTCCTTCCCATCCGTTAATCTGCAGCGTTTGTGTAATCAAATTATCCGGGCACATGCGCACCATGCATTTTTCTCGATCAGTATTATTTATTCCTATGCGGCACTCTATAATAAAACACAATCACTCTATGATTCTCTAGACTCCTAAGAAAACTGCACTCTTACCTGAACTGTGAAACTCGGTAAATTTTGAATCGAGAATATCAAGACGACAAGGGTTATAAAAAGAATTAAATTAAGTTTTCAGAAATATTGAACTATCGTTAACTTGGCGGCATTTCCCAAATGTCACTAAATTGGCGATATTGTGACAACTTTATGGGCATATATGTCACCAAGGTTGTCTTATTGTCACCAAGTGTAACAGAGGCTGACAGATAAAAGTTGTTCTATTATAGTATTATGCTTAAACACATCTGTTCAATGCGGTCACCCCAGTTTAGGGCTTCTTTTCTTTTCTTAACAAAAACTATTTTGCATGAAAAACATGTTTCACGTAGTTCACAAATATATTGAACCATGGTTGAGTTTTTGACGAATAAAATAGTTGGATCCGATCGTTTTACTATATCAAGATCGGCTTGTATTATTTCGATGAAGGGTTGAACTAAAAATGTGAAAATTTCATATTGACATTTGAACATACACTATTACGTTTAGATTTGAGTCTGAAGACACATTTCATAAGTGTATGAACATATTGAAGATTAGTAGATCTGGTTTTTATTTACTTTCGAAAAAAAATGTGAAACATTTAAGAAGGGTTGTGAACAACGTAAAATTTTACGACAGGTTACGGATGCCCAAGGTTCTTTAATACAAGGTTGGGTGCTCGGACAGTCAACCAATCAAAAAGTTGTCCGCTTGACGTAATGGGAATTAAGTTTCGTCATTTGTGATGTCACGATCCAGAGTAAACTTTAAGAGAAGTTGCCAAAACACAAAAGCTTTTCGCATTATTACAGTTAAAAATTGTTTGTTAATTTTGAAGTGGCAATACCCAGGAGTAAACAACTTGCGCAAAGATTTTAAATTGTGTTTTGCACACAGAATCCAATGACGTCCAAGAAGATTTAGTGACGTTGTTGAAATAAGGTGATAGTCGCAGTTAACAAATTCGGTCCCTCTTGAGAGCCCGCGTTTTTAATTCCCATGTCGTCATATGCGCAGAGCCAGGTAAAAATAATTAAGTCAGTCATATCCCTGGACGAGCACCACCTGACGAATACCCATCTGTAATCTATGTCGAACTTCAGTGCTATTGCCCAATCTTATCGCGCATTTGCAAGTATTTATATAAAAGAGAAAGAAACACAAGCCCTGTTTTGCTGAACTTCGTTAGTTGCCTATCCAAGTGGTAGTCATCGCATACAGTTTGCCATGCCTTGTCTTTGCGGAAGTAAGTGTTTCTTGACTTTATTTCCTATATGGGCTAAGCTTTAAATATTAAATTATTACTGTGTATAATATTAAATGACGGAAGCGTTTAGATAATTTTCAGCATTATTAGATTACTTACAAATTCTAATACTTTAACTAGGTCTTAAGTTTGAGATACATGTTTTATATTTTCCTAAAGTTACAAAGTTAAACTCTGCATTACTAGCTATGTAAGCGGGATTGGAAGTTACATGGATTTTTTTAACAGTATTTATAGCAACAGGAGAAGTTTAAAATATTGGAAATCAATTTGATATCAAATATATAAATTTGAATTGTTTACAAATGTACGAAAAAACAACAAATTAAGATCATTTCACTGCAGATTCCAAATATTGGCAAAGCATTAAACTCTAAAAACTTATTAAGCAATATAGATAATTAAAATGATGCCAATGGAGGTAAACATTCTGTTATAGTTAAAATTTAAGGTACTATTAGAAGTAATTTAAACTCTACTTTTAACGGAATAAATATTAAAGAAATATATATATATATATATACATGTAACATTTAAAATTTCAAAATATGTCCAAACTGCTTTGGAATTCCATTCGATTGATGAAGAAATTTTTCCCCGAAAAAGAATTATAGGCAATGCACATAGATCAGGGGTTCTTAAACTGGTATTCATCACTACTTTGATCCCTCTATAAAAATGATTCCCAACTCTTCTCACCAGAGCTGCCTCTGGCTGTCAATTTCTTTCAGTTGTACTCCCGATTGATCTGACCATGTTTTTCAACTGCCATTTACTCAATATTTTCAGATTGAACTCTGTGTTTTCTTAATAAATAATGCAATAGTTAAAATTATGTTATTAAAATGCATTTTACATTAAAAAAAATAAAACAAGAATTTTAGAAATTAAGGATACAAAATGTATTTCACTTTAAATCTTTACTTTGAAATATTTTAGATCTGACACAATGTAAAACTTATTATAAATTATGAAAAATAATAATAAAATGCGTGTATGTTTACAAAGTACTAACGAAAATCTCCCAAAGAAAAATGCATTATTACAAACTGCTCCAGGAAATGTTGAACATAAAACGTTGTTAGTTTTTGGAGCGTAATATAAGCACTCGTCGTCCGGAACAGCAACTATAGCTGAAGCAAGCAGGAAAAGCGTCCAAGGAATATGTGCTTTTTAGAATCTGCAAAATTTCGAGAAATGGGACACTTAAAAACAGAAGAGGCAACAATAGATTAAATTATTTTTGTAGAAATTAAAATTTAGTTCCCAGTATTTGGTAAAAATATCAATTTGCTCACACAAGCTTAAATGCAAGAGAATCTAAATGATGTGGGAAAAGATTTTGACTTTTATCATATCCAAAAATGAATATATAGCTCTAACAGTGTTTGTAGCGATTTACCAAAGTGAAAAATGCCAAAGAATTATAATTCTCTACTCAAGCAGAAAAAATATGTGTAAACCTAAATTGTTTGATTGAAAAAGTTTTCAGTTTCTTAAAAAAAACAAAAAAAACATACGACCCGTTGTTTTAAGGGGTAAGCCACCTAGTAGGTTAAATTTAGAATTCTCTTGACAGGTACAACTGTTGGTTTAAACAATCTATAATGGCTTATATATATATCAAAAAATGAATTTATGCCCAATATGAGTTTTAAATATTCTAGTAAAATTAGAAATAAGTATTTTGTTGAAGTTAATCTCGTATGTTTTTACTTTTCACGATGTCTACTAATTGAGGATATATATGGTGACAATTTGAAATTTAATACCAAGTGTAAGTGAAAGTGTAAGTGAAATATTAAGTATTTGAAATTTAATACAATTTGAAATTTAATAAACTTGTTGCTATTAAAGATCGTTTAGTCCATAAATCTAGCGTTCCTTACCATCCTAGGATTTTCCGTCCTTTTATTAATTTCTGCCATGAATTTGGTTTCAAACCCGCTCACTCTAATATTACCACTTTATTTAATCGTATTCGATTCGATAAACTTGGAAATTTTGATGACTTTAAAAGCCTTGCTGGGGTGCATGTCCCCTGTTATCCCCTGCTGGTGATTATAAATTTTACATTGGTAGTACAAAACGTACTGTTGGCATCCGTTTAGCAGAACATGCTGGCGATGTCAAATCTGGTAAACTTTCTACAGCTCTTGCTCAATATGTGTCTAATGATAAATTTCTTCCCGTTTTTGAAAAAACTTTCCCTTTGGTTCGTTGTAACAATCCACGTAGTATTCTTCTTTATGAATCCCTGTTTATTTATATTTACCGTGAATCAATTTGTAATTTTGATTCTGTTCAAATTTTAAGTTATGCTTAGCGACTCATTCTCGACTCTATGCAATTTAAACCTCTTACAAGTTTTTTGTGGCGCCATTTTCAGGAATATCATGCTTGACGTTTCTCTAAAATTTGCATTAGTTCTTTTCTTGTAATATTTAAAATTCGTAAGCGTTTAAACTTATTGTGTAATTTATGTGTATATTTCTTGTATTATTTTAGTAAGTTCATTTATCATTTTATATTTTATACAAATTTGTTTTAAAATGGTCTCTATATATATATAAACATTCCATGCTTTTACTCTCATGTAGCCACTGATGAAGGGCGTATATACGTCCGAAAGCGCTCTGGCTGTTTTTAACAATTTTTGTACGTCTTTTAGGATGTTAAATAAAATACCTTTCGTTTTTTAAAAACGTTTTGTTCTTGGTTTTGTCTATTGTATGCAGACGTGGTGCCAATCTTGATTATCTTGATTATTAATACTAAGTTTTTATCTTATATGAAAAGTTTTAATTCAATTTTGTAAGAAAATTGCTCAATTAATTTTTTGCCTAAAAATATTTAATTTTGGAATGGTACAAACACGTGGGGCATATTTGTTATATCCTATTCATTTAAATTTATTTGATTCACAAGCGTTATAAAATAAAAACTCAGTTTTCTGATTTTCATAACTAATTTTACTTGTAATAGAAATTTATCTATTGATAAATTTTATCTTGCTTCAAAATTCCACTTAAATAGCATTTCATGAATTAAAACAGTCTGCATTCTGTTATACAAAATGACAGACAATTATTGAAGAAACTACTGATTAATGGGTAAAAACGGATGGGTGAAAAGTTGTACATGTCCCTGGTACAGAAGTGGGTTATAATTTTTAGAATATGCGAATGTTAAAAGTTTGAGACTCGGCTTTAGAATGTCTTCCGTGAAAAACATAAACATTGGCAGCGTGGTTGTGACATCAACGGCTGAAACGGTAAAAGTGCTAAGCACGTGTTTGATTCTCAGATCGAACGATGTTACTAAGTTTTGTTTTAGCATGCAGCGTCAATTTCGATGGAGTTTCTTAACTGACTTTATGCAGAATGCATCCCCTTTTGCAATATGCCCATATTTGGTGATCGTCATAAAATATCCCCCACCCCCTTCTGGCACCAGGGCCATATTTGGACGTTACCCTTCGAAATACTTTAAGACTTTGTAATGTTTTAATAAATAAATTGCTGTCATCTTGGTCACCGCTTGCTATTTACACTGAACTTTGTCATTGCTTGCTATTTACTATAGCTGTATAAATGAAGTTATAATCGTGGATTTAAACAGAGCGAAAGTGCGCATTTAAATCTATATACTATAACTACACGTCTATAGCAAATGGGCAGTTGATTCAAACTTTTCTTCTCACTCGCATTACGAGAACTTTAGTGTGTGAGAATAAACTTTTATTGCAAATAGCGACATCCATGTGCCGGTTTCGCGCTTATATGATCATAAGCATGAAACAGCTGGTTATAGGACTGTATTCGTCGGTTCTTATAAAAGATCGCAAATATCCTCTCAAAAATAAGATGGTTTCGTTTTGTTAAATCACAATTCTTCTGGTTGATTGATATTTTGCGAATGTTAGTCTTTGATGCAATGGAAAAGAGAAGAGAGATAAGTTCGAGGTTTGATTGGAAATCTCATGTTAAATTATGCTTGAGGTTAACGGGTTCGTGGAAGGTCTAGAAAAAGCATATCCTATTGCACATTTGTAAAATGACTCCCTTCAAAACGTAAACTTTGAGTTATCACTATGGGTAACTTGCGAAAAATGTATCCCATTTAAAGTAAAACATCAAGAATTAAATACTCACGATTATTCGAGTGAATTCTTCGAAAATATTTTAACAAGAAATGAATGAACGCCATTCTCCTGCTTTAACCAGAAATTAATAGACGTCATAATATATGTCAATTTTCCAGTGCAGTAGTTATTCATGTATGGAGTTATCACCCAGGGTGACCAGGATTTTTCAGCTAGTGTTAAATTATACTTGAGCCGTTCGTAAAATTCACAGAACTGCTATCGGGTATTCTTTGGATATGTTTATTTTCTACTTATAATTTTTATTTGGACTTCAATTGCACATCAGTGGCAAAAATGTAATGTAAAATTATGACTGCGAAATTTCCTTTAGACTTTAAGTGGGACACATTTTAGCATCTGACATCCAAGAACAGAGGTCAAAAATTGGTCATCGTCATGACCTAAAGTTTATAGAAATTTAGATATATTTCGGAGATTATGAAAATCTATTCGGTATTTATTTAGAAACAGGTTTGTAAACATTAGGCAACTTGAGTCGCTGACAAAGGGAGCTATGCTCCAACAATTTATACTTGTTTTGTCAGAAATTGAGTGCCATTTATTACTATGCAAAAATTTCAATATTTGAACTGCTTTTTCGAAAAAGTTTGTCTGAGCGAATTTTCATCACTTTGTTTACTATCGCTCGAAATATATTCGAAACTAATAGATATAAAGAGTAAGTAACAAAATTGTTTAGTAGGAGTTAGATTCTAGGTCACTTATTTTTTAGAGCTTTTATAGCTTTTGAGCAATTATCTTGTCAAGTTGAAGGTGAAAACTTTCAATTTTTTGTATGTTTAAATTTCGAAAACTAAGTGCAATAAACAGTCGGTAATTTGTAGCTCTTTGAAAACTTTACAATGATAGGGGGGAAACTCTTGTACCTAGGGCCATCATATACCCAAAGCCACCCAGCTTTATTTTAATATTTTACAGCATTACTATTGAGATAAGTGGCAACATGGTTTGAAATCTTAGCAACCATTTTGAATGAAAGAACTAAAACGTGGCAGTTAAGTAGAAGGAAAAGTTTTGATTTGATGTTCGAAAGTGATATTCTTCACATTTTGATATTCATTTTTTTGAAGAAAAATGCAAATTTTTGTTTTCATGTGCGATGGCTAGTTTTGGTCATAAGCTAAGGGAAAAGATGGAATATTAACAAATCTGAATATTTATAGGGTTTTGGCTGGGGAAGCTGCTTCATAAAAAGTGGCTATGCCTTATACCTAGGTCACGTACTTGTCTTCTACATAGAGCCATGGCCTTGGGTACAATTTTATAATTTGTGTGGTTAGTATATATCCAGTTTTATCTTTTGTGATATGTCACAAATTTACATTTCTAATTTGATATAGAGATCCCCATTCACAATGTTTAATTTTCAATTAACTCGCTCAATTTTAAAGATAGGCGGTTTTTTAATGATCTTGTTGCAATAAAAATTTTCTGATTGACCCAATTTGTCTAACGGGGTCGTATAAAAATTTAAAGTGTAACTTTTTGGAAAATTAATGGGAGGACTATTTCATTAACATAGTCTTATTTCCTACCTTACTTTCAACATTTTTGCAATTTACATTGTGCACTTATCTCCAGATAAAGAATTAAAGCTCGTTTCAATATTTTTGGGACACCCTGTATATACACATATGTATATATAGGAGCCTTAACCGAAACCGCTAAAGAATATGTTCAGAGACTACGTGCAACTCAACGACTATTCGGAAATTTTCGGGAAAATACTTTTTACAATCTAATAGTATGAGGCTAAAAAGAAAGAGTTCTGGAGGAATTGGTGGCAGCTCATGGCTTCAGGAATGAATGAAGAAGATTTAGCGGGGGGATTCCACCTCGTCGACAACAGATATAGTTAAAATACATCACACTATTGGCACAGTGTTGTTAAATATTATCTAAAATTAGCCAAACATGTCTGAAAAATTCACCAAATAATAAAAATGACCCATTCGGCCGATAATTTTAAATGAAGCAGTCTTTATCCTGCTTCACCTCACGAGCTGCCACTGGAATAAATATACATTTAAAAATGATTATGGTTATGAACCATCTAAGGAATCACTAGATATAATGGAATCTTTCGATTCTGAAAGTGATATGGATTCTGTAGTAGCGAATGCGAAGGATCAAATTAAAAAAGGAAATTTTTGTTTGACAAAATTAGATGGAAAGGAAATAAAACATTTCTATGTTGCAGAAGTAATTGATGTTGCAAAAGATCAGTATACAATAAAATACATAAAATGAATTGATCAAGAGTCTGAATATTTTTTCCATCACAATGATACAACTTATGCGATTAGCAGAGATTATATATTTAAAGTTAGCTGAACACAACTATTGGAGTCTCAAAATGGCTATGTTTGCTACTTACTTTTGGCATCAGTTTTGCAAATTACAATGCTGTTGTTGAGACCCAGACCGTCCAACCTACCAGAAAAAGGTAACCGTTTGGACGGCTGAGAAGAGCCATCCAATTTAGAGCGGAACCCAGTGGGGGAGGCATCCACAGGAACCGTACCCTCTTTTCCTACCACCAACCTCTCAGAAGGACTTACGGATCCACATATCTAACGTGATTGTACTCCACGTGAACACTGCGGCAGTTTTGGCAGCGGAGGGAATCGATTCCGGGCCTACCGAGTGCAATTTCCGCGCGCTAACCACTGGTCTATCGCGCCCCGCAAATTACAATGTAGAATAATACAAATATTTTTTGTGATTTGAAAAAACAAATTTTGTTTAATTTGTATTTATATTTTATCACTTTCGTCTGTAAAAATCTCATAACTTTAAATTTTCTGCAGAATTCAATGAATGCTCAGTTATGAAATACTACTATTTTTGTATTTTATTTATATGTATATAATAATGTCAAACATGTGACTATAGGTACATGTTTACTGGTCCAAAGAACTTACTGGTCCAAAGAACAACCCTGTTATTGTAACTAGGACCTATTGTAAATTAAAAAAAAATACCTTTTTAGAAGAAAAAATCAACACTTAAACTGATTTCAGTGCAAAAGGAATAAGACCTAACCAGTAAAATCTGTTTTGGTTACTGAAGGTTTGTTTTAAGTGATATTATTACAGTTTGAAAATCACTGGTCCTAGGTACAAGAGTTTCTCCTATATAATATTTTAGAGCGGGTTTTTGGTATAAAAGCATGCAGTGGTTATAACTCGCATCAGATCCTGTAAAATCTACCACGAGGAGTCGAACTGGTGTAGACTTGATTTTAACTCGAAACTTCGAAATATTCAGTTGCTTAAATTATGAATCTTGCGTTCAATTATCATAGGCCCATGATATTTGTTATAAGCAAAACAAATTTGACTGAAAGTAACGAATAAACTTGTAAAATTAAAACTCAATAAAGTTTAATAAGACGTTATTCATATACATTTCGACTCCACCTAATTAGACCCACTGTCGATAATTTTTTTTTGCATATCTTAACGTAAAATTTGATAGACGTATCTAGAGAAACCATACACTGTGTTTATTATTGTGTATATATATGTATCCACGCAAGATATAAAAGCACCTTTTCAAAAGTGTTTGCAATAGCTTAAAAAGGCCTGAATCCGCCACAATCTCCAATTCAAATACAGTTCAACTTGTTTGAAAAGGAACGTGTGGGAAACGGAACACTGTCAAAAGCGGAAAATATTTTTTAGACTCTTTCATAAATATAGAAAATTTGTTATTTCCTCTGCGTGAAACGGAACCTTCACAACCAGGAAACATATGAAGTAATTTGACACCTGTTGTAACGAACTAAGAACGGAAAAAAAGTCATCGCTTTCAAGCATTTATTTTCCAAGAGAATGACGATAATGACGTAAATGAAAACAGTACTACTAGAAGGAATTTTTCATTAAATCGTGGCAATTTTCTGAAAGCAATTTTAAGAATTTTCAATCTGGGAGATTCTGGAATGCTAGAAATATTAATAAATGCACGATTTTTGATTGAAAGACGTATCATTAGTAAGACATATGCCCAAAACAATGTTGGATTATTTTAAAAGTTTATTTCAACAAAAAGTTTTTTCGGTTATTTGTTTCATCGTACGTAGCAATATTTTCTCCTGTAAGTAAATTTATCTAGTTTTAAGTTAACCTTTTGCTTATGGGTGGGACAGCGTCATTAACAAAAGAAAAGCCTCTCAAAAAGACAGGCATTTAACATATCCTATCCCAAACAGTTGGATCCCCCTTTGCAGGCATTGGCGTCCGATCGAACTGTTTGGGATAGGGTATGTCAAATACCTGTCCTTTTGAGAGGTGTGAGATTGTCGCTGTCCCACCAGTAAGGAAAAGGTTAAGGCAATAAGCAAAATTAAAGGATATGGGGTATACATTTTTTTTACGTATCCTCCCGTGTTCACAGTATGCAAAATACGTATATACATATTTAGAATAATTAAATTGGCTATTATGGTATAATATAGTATTAAGTGTATCGAAAGAACCTTTCAGAAATTTTAATGTCATGTATAGTTAACAAATTACATATGAACTATGCATTTCCAGCTTAACCTAAAACTAGACTTTTTCTGAAAAACCTGTATGAAACTAAAACCTTTTCTTCCGGTCCCCTGAAATTCCATTTCAGGCAGGTTTGACTGTATTAAACAAGTACTGTATGTAAAAAGAAAAAGTAAAAATACCCCAAACCTCATGTCGATATCAAAGTAAACTGCATTTCACTGTGAAACTGAAGACGTCCATAAAGGCATGGTATGAATTTAGTCAGGATGTTGGAAAAATAGGTTTCTTTCTAAAGCAATTTACAAAGTCATACGCAATAATGGAAATGCCAGATAATTGGAATTTCTTACTTTGTCTACCATGCATGGTAATGTGTACGGGAAAAGTAATAGAATCGTGTCGAAACTCGAGTTTTCGACGGATCTTACACGGTTGGAGCATCCCAGAAGGCGAAAACACTATTTTTAGCACGACGTCTGCGTGTGTGTGTCTGTATGTGTGTGTCTGTCTGTGCAATGTATGTATCCACTCTAACTCAAAAACTTATGGACTGAATTTCATAAAATTTGGTAGGTAAGTCACTTGGGTATGACCCTGGTGCTGATTAGTTTTTGGTACGATTCGTAAAAACAGAACCCGCTTTTTTTTTGCGAAATGGCCCGTAAAAATTTCATGTATCCACTCTAGCTAAAATGCTAATTGACCAAATTTCACAAAATGTGGTAGATAAGTTACTTGTATACTCTGGTGCTGATTAGATGTTGGTATTAATCGGAAAAGAACAACCTGCCTTTTTTAACGAAATGGCCCGCAGAAATGTCATGTATCCACTTTTAACTAAAATACTAATTGACCAAATTTCACGAAATTTGATAGATAAGTTACTTGGGGGATACTCTGGTGCTGATTAGTTGTTGGTATTATTCGGAAAAGAACAACCTGCTTTTTTTCACGAAATGGTCCTCAAAAATTGCAAAATCTTAAAAAAAGCTACGTATGTTCAAATACATCAATTAAATGCTTGTTCTATACGTAATTTTTGATGAGGAAAATAACAACTCTATTACTCTAGGGTTAACCATTCTCGAGATATTTGAGATTTTTCGCATTTAGTTATGCCACGTTTAGAAAAATGTCTTAATTACCAAATAAAAACAGAAATTGAATTAAAAATGCTAATGTAGTGTTATTTTGTGCAATTAAACTCAAGTTAATGAATTATTAAAGAAATAAAAAAATGAATTTGAGTCTGCAGGGAAAGTCATGTGCTGCCCACATCAGATTTTTTAATTTTGAGAAGATGAAGATTTTAAGTGAATTAAGTTGCCAAATGATAAAGATTCATTAAAAATGCTAATTGAATATAATATCAGAAAAGCATCAATGTTATTTTCTGCAATTGAACCCAATGAAATAGCACCATGAAATAAGAAATATGAGCCTGGTGAAAGTAATGGGCTGCCCACACCAGATTTTTTTAACGTTAAAACTTGTCTTTACTTTTCTATATATATATATATTTAAGTTTATTTAGTGTAATTAAGTATCTTTAAGCATTTTCAATTTGTACATGCATAGTGTTTTAAACAATAAAACATAACATTGTATTCTTAATTTCAGTGCTCGTTATAATTCTTTAGAATTGAAATTGTTTCAGGGTCTAAACTTAAATTCGCCTTACTTAAAACACATTTAATAGTTTTCATAGTATTGGGTAAAACTCATAAATTTAAATTTGCGTTTATAGAAAAATATAACATGCAATAATTATCCTGAACCATTTATCAGCTATTTTGGTAGATTGTTTTTGTGTTCTAAATAAATGTTTTTCTGTTACAGGTGTTACGTGCCCCTGCCGAGAAAACTGCTTTTGCACGGAACGTTATTGTCTCTGCGTGCCTTGTAATGAGATTCGAGGGAATCTATGTTGTATCTGCCATCTTCCTACTTATCACCAAATCCCTGTGCATTTAAGAGACAACAAAACACTCTGCTGTACTTGCTTTTTATCCCAGAGTGAAGTATCTCAGTTTGAACAAAATGGGACTCATGAAAGTAAAAATGCTAAACAAAGCCGCGCTGCTTCAAAAAATCGTAAAGTTAAAAGTAGAACTGCGCCTTTACCGACTGCATCGCTTGATTCTTCATCGAAAAACATATCACATCGGAGTTCGTATGAGTCCCAAAGTCTTCCAACTTGCACGTTTTCTAATACCGCTGAAATTTCACATCGTCGAGCAGCAGGGTATAGCCAGGTAAAAGAAACTGAAAAATATTTACCAGTTATCTCATTACAAGAAACTGAATTTGTTATTGAACAAGGACGTGGTGAATCTGCGCAAAATCAAAGTCCTCAGGAACCTCAGGCTGCTACTGGATTTATGGCTTTTCATCCTATTTCTCCCGAAATTGACTCCAATAGTCAACAGTTGACTTCGGAGCTTTCCAGTTTAACGATTTCATCGACTGACATCCAACCTCAAACACGCCCTCGGAAACGACAAAATACGAGACGTAAATCTAAGAAGTGTTCAACTGGAGCAACGAAGCATAAATTGACTTCGACATCTGAATCTAGTGATTGTCCTCCGTTGAATATTTCCAGACAGTCTGTTGAAAGTTCGTCATATATCAGTCCCACTGGTGCAACAGCTTCCACAACCATGAGGGCTTCTTTCAGCGGTATTTATCAGGCGCAAACGCAATCTAACGTCTCCACCTCACAAGGTAGCATATCTATAAATACAATGGTTTTTGTTCCTACGACTTACGGTTCACCTCTTCGTATGCCTGTGGAGTATGGTCCACCACCATTTCCATCAACTGCGACTCCGCCACTTCCACGCAATTACTTGAGCCCAATGCTTTCGAGCACCCCATCAAGTGGATCATCCAACACTCCTTCGAAAACTCCTTCCCGGGAAAAGCATAGACGCAAAATGCGTACTCTTCCATTAACAGAACAATCGCTTGCTTCATCCCCTGAACCCCATTTTCGTGATAGATCCAATGTTAGATACTGGATAAACACAACAGAAGCTGCTACGTCACAATCCCCAATTTCACATGAAAGTGAATATGCTGAATCTTCAAATCTTTCGCACGCTAATGCTGAAAAAGGCAATTATGGAGAAGCTTCAAAAGGTGGACATTTGTCAGATATAGAACTTACGAGTCGTAGAGTCAGACAGATTACAGATGAATCTAACCCATACTCTTCTAGTATAGATTACGACACTTATTTCCCAAATCGAGATCTGGAAAACTATGAAGCTTCTGGAGAAAATACAGTATCAACAACTCAAGATACGACTGAATCATCAAATATTTCCTCAGAGGAAGCAGCTTATCACATTGATAACAATTCTAATGTAGTGGCAGAACATTCTTTACATTCATCAAATAGTCTTGAAGACATACCTCATGACGATCCAGCAAATTATAAAAATTGGTCAAATGCTGATTGAAATGGTTGCTAGACGTTTGTTTTCCCCACTGAATTTGTTAAAATCGGTTTCATTTTAGTCTGGATTTTAACTCCTACACTATGGTATACATTCGATATTTTAGAATGTGCTGATTGTCCAGCAGAATAATTTGAAAGGAAAGTAAATATTTTACTGGTGTTTTTATAAATGTAAAAATAATTTTCTTTTAAATAACTAATTTTAATAAATGATTTACATGCTTTTTAAGTTTTTATTTAATACATTTCGAATTTTTGTGGGCTAGATGTTTTCAGAGAATTAAGCAGGCAAGTTTTCTACTGGAACTACACTATTTCAGAGTTAGCTAGGATCTTGCATTTCCTGTTTGTCCGTTTGTCGGGGTCATTTGTAAATAATTGACCTGATGTGGGTGAAGTTTGTCATGCTGTTAGGCTTGTACAGGTCCTAGAAATTAAAGTTGTGAAAACATTTTAAATAACTACGGCATGCGGCGAGGATGCATCAAATTGGATTAAAAGTGTTTAGTGGAGAATGCAGTCAGTGTTTAAAGTCTAAATAAGTTTTGAAATATAACACTTTATATTTTAAAGAGGCAAGACACTTCCCGAAAGCAAGGAGCGCCTTTGGTGTCTTCGGTAAAATGGCATCTATATTAGCGTGCTTTACAGCGATCAGAACAACTTAATACGTGCTTTATAGCGATCAGGGCAACGTGCTTTATAGCGATCAGGGCAACGTGCTTTATAGCGATCAGGACAACTTAATACAACTTAATGCGAAATTCTGGAATTAGAAAAGATTCTGGAAAATATTACTTTTATACAGATTATTTTAAAGACTGGTCAGATTTAAAACTTTGATCCATTAGTGCTAAATACATACTTTCAAATGAAAAATTGTTTTGAATCGCAAAGTTTGTCTGAAATATTTTCAAAACTGTGTGAGGTATTTGCATAACTATTAAAGATCTCTTTATATGACATTAGATCAAAATGCCGAATTACTTGAAAAATGTTTCTAAATGTATGTAACAATTGGGTAGTTTGGCATCTGTACCTAAAAAATTCAAAGCGTGGAAATTAAACTCCCACACACGCCAAAAAACCATATTCTATACCAAGCAATTTTAGAAAGAATTTAGGGTCACATCCACAAAATAAATATTTGCTGCACTTTTTGCTGCAAACTATTATTTAATTATGTACTGCAATCAGAAATTTGTCTTTTTATTGTTACTAAGAGTTTTTATTTAGAACGGTCCCCTTTTAACACTTTACAACATAGTTGAAAAGTGTTTATGACTTCGTTCATTCTGTCTGTCTGTCTGTCCGTTAGCACGATAACTGCCGTAAAAATGACTTTATCAAAATGAAATTTTAGTATGCTTTTCAGACGGTCTTTGGGATCTATGGGAATATAAATAAATAATATCACCCAATTAGTTTTTTATTGAACCCGGGTTGAAAAAATGAAATAATTGAACCCTATGGGACCTAATTTTTCAAACCTTTTTTAAGCACATTTAAAATTCACGAATTGCTTCGAAATTTTTAGAAAATATTTACATTATCCAATAAAATATATAAAAAAATTTCAGTAAAATATGTTAGGTGGTTTTTTAATTAAAAATTATTTAATATAGGGAGAAAAACGAATTCAATTAAATTCTGACTTTTGCGATATCCTCCAGAAAGAAAAATTAGACATTTTATATAATAAATATCTTTCAAGACTTTAATTATTTCGTGTGTGAGAGAGGCTTCATATTTTAAAATAAATTTGGCAGATAACAATTTTACAAATTTTTTTAAAATTTTATATAACTCTTCATGATATACTTATTTGATGGCGTTTTTAATGCACTTTCCTACGTCCTAGAGAGTTAAAATTTGGTACACAGCTGAAATTTGTAGAACATTTTATTCTACAACAATTTGGTGGATCTTTAAATATAGATCCTACATTTTTTTGAAATGGCCTGCAAATAATTCCCGTTCACTTCTATAAATCATTGTTGTAATATTGTTAAAAATTCTGATTTGGACAGCACATGTCTTTTTTTGCAGACTCATATTCACGTTCTCTTTATTTCTTCAATAATAATTTGAGTTTATCTGCACAAAATAACAGCCATAAGTATTTTAAATGACATTGAATTTGCTCGTTAAACTTAAATTTGATTCTCATTTGATAGATGGACTTATTGTCAAAGGTGGCGTAGCGAAAACGCAAAAAAAAACTAAAATATCTCAAGAACGTCTAGCCCTAGAGTAATGGGGTTAGTCTTGTTCTTTTTGTTGTCAAAAATCACGTATAAAATAAGAATTTAATTGATATAATTGAGCACACGCAGTCTTTTATTTTTATATTTAACGATTTTTGCGGGCCATTTCGCAAAAACAGTCCGTTCTTTTTTCCCGAATCGTACTAGAATAACCTACAAGTGATTTATATAACAAATTTTGATAAATTTGGTATGTAAATCACTTGTAGGTTATTGAAATATTATACACCAAATTGTGCTACATTTGGCCCGTTAGTTTTTAGCTAGAGTGGATAAAGGCATATTCTGCCGGCCATTTCGCAAAGAAGGCAGATTCTTTTATTACGAATCCTACTATAATCAAATGAACATCAGGGATTCCCACAAAAAACTTACCTACCAAATTTTATTAAATTCGGTCCATTAGTTTTTCAGTTAGAGTGGATGCAATATCCTCACAGACACACAGACACACATATTATCTGTGTATTATCTGTGTATCTAAATTCCGTGCCTATGCAATTACAATAGTTGTGATTTTGAATGATCCCTAAAGTTTTATTTCAAAGAAGCCCAATTTTAACTTATGCAGAATGCAAATATCTCAAGCGATTGTAAGGTGAGTTACATAAGAATTGCTGAATTTTTTTCACACAAAATTATAGCTCTGGAGTCTGAAATACAATTTATATAAATGAAATATTCATCGATATTGCACAGAGAATCAAATGATTTATATTTCGATGCAGTTTTAAATATTTAAGTATAATAAATTACTGTAATACTGTGATAATGTAAAAGATATCACCACTGAATGTATCACATTTTAGAAATTTTTAAATGAAATTACATTTCAGTTGGAAAGCGTTTCATAATCAATGCTTATGCATGATTGATCCTTGTTTAAAGAATGAGGAAATTTCATGCACATTTTTCAAGTAATGGAACTTATCTAAAAGCTCTGTGTGAAATGTTATAATCTACATTTTTATACCAATATACAAAAGCTTTGGAAGTGTTTCAAGATAATTCTAGAGATTTAAAGCAATTTTCCAATTGTAAACTAGCACTAGCGTTTTGAAAGCCATATATTTTGAAACTGCTTCTATAGCATCGGTTAAAAGAAACCAAATTTATGACTATGAGTAACAAATTTATATCCCTGTATGAGAAATAAAATTAGTGCATGTTACCGGCAGAATATGAAAAGCAGGAATTGTATAGAATGAGTGAAGTTTTTACGCAAGGCATGAAATATCTGTTTTACTTTATTTTACATACTTTCACTAGCGAATATCTAGGCATTGTACAGAACAAGTATTATTTTGGCAAAGTGTGATAAAGACATTTATTGAAAGATCTGAAAATGTAAGAATTACAAAATGTAAGATACGGAATTTCTCTAAAGAAAAAGACCAGTGCTGAACTTATTGCTGCAATACATTGGGATGGCATTTTGACTTGCACTTTACTGCCCTTTTCATATCTTGTTTTTCTTACTGCCGAACAAAGCCAGTAGTGCAAATGTCGAAAGTGCTCGGACTCTGAGGCGAGCGTCGAAAGTTGCGTAACTTGGGAGAATTTTATACTTTGCAGATTTGCCTTTTGGTATCCTTATAGAATGCTTTGGAAATGTGTGAAAATCTAAGCGTTTTATACTTTGATGTCCCACTTTCGGCATTATATAGAATGCAGAGGCATTCGATACAATGTATAATTTCACACTTTGCCGGTAATACATAAAAAAAAAAATGACCTATTAGAAAATTGCTTTTATTATTGGTTCTGAACATTTGATTGCGTTTAAAACAATAGGCTTCCAGTATTTACGGATTGTGATTTTTGTACCAAATTTCATTCGAATCGCTCCATTCGTTCGTGAGATATCGTCTCCACAGACTCACTGACACACACACACAGACTTCAAAAGTGTTCGATTCGTGACCAGGGATACTTGAAACGTGCTCTCTCGTCTAAAATTCGAATTTCCGACTCCGTCACAATATTTTCCTTATACATTATGTATATAAGGAGAGTAACAAAGAGTTACCTTTGAACAGTAAGCGAGAATTTGCATCTCTTTGAAATCCCAAAGAGTGTATATAATCTGATTTTGAATAGGTTTTTTAGATAATAGAAAGTTTAATTTCCTTTTACAAAATGTTGTTCGTGCAAAAATTTTTAGGGGGTAGACTCAGTTTTGCAAAAACTAGATCTAGATGGCATTCTTAGCAGGATTAGAAATCAAATTAAGATTTGTATAGAATTTTCAATCACTGAAAAATGCTAGAAACATCTATGTGGTAAATTCATAGTTTAATCTACACTATTAATGTAAATGGTATTGAAATATCGAATCAGCCAACAAGAATCGCATTCATTGTCATGTGTTCATAGAAATTTTAATCCGACCATAACCAAAATAGGAGGCGACATATTTACCAAGAATTGCATGAGAAATGTGATATGAAAGTTGACACTTCTATTTGATATAACAAGGTACGGAGAAAATTACCAAACAGTTTCTTATTTATGATTAGGCAGAAAGTATTACGGATGTTCAGTGCATTATGAAACTGCATAAAATTAAATATACCATTCGGGAAAAAAATCTGAAATATTTTTTTCCTCTGCATTTCAACTCTTTCGTAATAGAGAATATAATGAATTGAAATTATTTAAAATTTTCAAGAAGACATATTTAAAGGCAACGTTTCACCTCCATCGCATTAGATTGATTATAAAAGAAATGATTAGATAATTTTTAAAAATGGTGTTTTTCACATTTTTAACACTTTACAGCATAGTTGAAAAGTTTTTGACATCATTCATTCTGTCTGTTCGTTAGCACGATGGCTGCCGTAAAAATGACTATCAAAATTTAATTTTAGTATGTTGTTCAGACTGTCTTTGGGATCTATGGGATTATAAATGAATATCACCCTATTAGTTTTGTACTGAACCAAGGTTGAAACAAGAAAGATCAATCATGCTTAAAGCATTGATTATGAAGCACTTTCCAACTTCAATGCAATTTTATTTAAACAAGTCTAAAATGCAATGCATTCCACGGTAATATTTTAAAACTTATCATACTACATTAATTTATTATATTTGAAAACTTAATCCTTCATCGAAAAAAATGAACTTCATTCAAATGACTGCATTGAAATATAAATTGCCTGGTTTAAACATCTCTAAAAAGCGATATATTCCTCGGTAATATTTTTAAAACTATCATAATACTACGATAATTTATTATATTTGAAAACTTCATCGAAAACAACTGAAATTCATTCAAATGACATAGAAAAAATAACACGCCTGGATCTCTCTATAAAAACAGCATTTCATTCATAACATTTTCACATTCATTTCATTCATCACAATACTATAATATATTTTATTTAAAAATTAAGACCATGCAGCTACAAGCAATTAAACTCTATGCTTAAAACTGCTCATTCTGTCTGTCCGTTAGCACGATAACTGCCGTAAAAATGACTTAATCAAAATGAAATTTTAGTATGTTGTTCAGACGGTCTGTATGATCTATGGGAATATAAATGAGTTATATCACCCGATTAGTTTGGGATTGAACCTGGGTTGAAAAAATGAAATGCATTGAACCCTATGGGACCTAATTTTTCAAACATTTTTTAAGCGGATTTAAAATTCACACATTGCTTCGAAAATTTTGGGTAATATTCAAAATATCCCATAAAATATATAAAAAAATTCAAAATATATTCAGTAGTTTTTTAAATAAAAATTAAAATAATAATTACACCTCTTGCAGCGATCATGTGACCCTTATATGAAAAGATTACGTGACCCACTTCAAAATGAAAATGGCATCCATCTTGTCGCAAAATCGTGATTTTTAAATTTCTTTTTAATTCATATTGAGTGTTGTATCCGTCCTAAAACCGCTTTATTTTTTCTTAAATTCTGTGAATCTACATACTGAAACAACGCAATTGCAATATATTTGAGCTTAAATGATCATCCAAATTTGATTATTTCTACAACGAAGCCTTTTTTTTCACTTATGTAAAATGTAAACAGCAAAATATGTAGAATGAGTTGTATTAGAATTGCTGTATTTCTTTAAAGCAAAGTTATTTATCTCATGGAGTCTGCATAGCTCATATGAATTAAATATTCATTGATTTTACAGAAAGGACGATTTTTTTCGATGAAGGTTTAAGCATAGAGTTTAATTCCTTGCAGCTCCGTGGTCTTAAGTTTTTAAATAAAATAAATTGTTTTAGTATTGTGATGAATGAAATAATTGGGAAAATGTTTATGAATGAAATGCTGCTTTTATAGAGAGAGTCAGGTGTGTTATTTTTTCGATGACGTCATTTGAATGAATTTCAGTTGTTTTCGATGAAGTTTTCTAATATAATAAATTATTGTAGCATTATGATAATTTTAAAAATATTACCGAGGAATGTATCGCATTTTAGAGATGTTTAAACCAAGCAATTTTTATTTCAATGCCGTCATTTGAATGAAGTTCATTTTTTTCGATGAAGATTTAAGTTTTCAAATATAATAAATTAATGTAGTATTGTGATAAGTTTTAAAATATTACCAAGGAATGTATTGCATTTCAGAGATGTTTAATTAAAATTGCATCGAAGTTGGAAAGAGTTTCATAATTAATGCTTTATGCATAATTGATCTTTCTTGTTTCAATTTCCAACGCTCTAGCGGCACCTAAAGATATTAATTAAAATCATTTAAATTTTGAATGAAGGCATGTCGTACTAACATATTAAGAGGTAACATTTGTCTTCTATTACGAAAGTTTTGGGAAAAAGGTTTTTCGTTCCACCATAGTGGGTAGGTCAAAATAAATAATTGTTGCTTTTAGGACATATTCATTGCTCCATAACAATACAATCAGTGAGTCTGAAACTCCAAATATTTAGCTATTATATAATACTTGACTCCTTGCAAGTTTGTTTTTTCCCAATGCCTTCACTAGAGATATTAAAGCTTAAATATTCAGATGCTCGTTGCATGAGCGCTAAACGCTCGCCGACAGTTTGATCATTTGCATTCCAAGTTCTGCGCACGTGAGTGTATATATATATATATATATATATATATATATATATATATATATATATATATATATATATATATATATATATATATATGGATTAAAATTGTAATTAGAAAGGGTTTTTTCTAATCTTGAAGAAAGCAAGAAAGATCAATCATGCATAAGCATTGATTATGAAACGCTTTCCAACTGAAATGCAATTTCATTTAAGAATCTCTAAAATATTATACATTCAGTGGTGATATCTTTTACATTATCACAGTACTACAGTAATTTATTATACTTAAATATTTAAAACTGTATTGAAATATAAATGATCTGATTCTGTATGCAAAATCAATGAATATTTCATTCATATAACTTGCATTCCAGGCTCCAGAGTTAAATAATTTTGTGTGAGAAAAATTCAGCAATTCTTATGTAACTCATCTTACAATCGCTTGAGATATTTGCATTCTGCATAAGTTAAAATTAGACTTCGTTGAAGAAATAATAAAAGTTTAGGGATCATTTAAAATCACAATTATTGTAATTGCGTAGGCACGGAATTTAGATACACAGATAATATATGTGTGTGCGTATGTATATATTCAAAGTATTGGAATCGTGCCGAAGATCGGAACTCGAATTTTCGAAGAATCTACACGTTTTGGGATTTCCAGAACACGAAAAACTATTTTTAGGAAGACGTCTGTGTGTGTAAGGGTGTATCTGTGTGTCTGTGAGGATATTGTATCCACTCTAACTGAAAAACTAATGGACAGAATTTACTGAAATTTGGTAGATAAGTTTTTTGTGGGAAACCCTGATGTTCATTTGATTATAGTACGATTCGTAATAAAAGAATCTGCCTTGTTCGCGAAATGGCCGGCAGAAATTGCCTTTATCCACTCTAGCTAAAAACTAACGGACCAAATTTAACACAATTTGGTGTATAATATTTCAATAACCTACAAGTTATTTATATACCAAATTTAACAAAATTTGTTATATAAATCACTTGTAGGTTATTCTAGTACGATTCGGGAAAAAAGAACGGACTGTTTTTGCGAAATGGCCCGCAAAAATTGTTAAATATAAAAATAAAAGACTGCGTGTGCTCAATTATATCAATTAAATTCCTATTTTATACGTGATTTTTGACAACAAAAAGAACAAGACTAACCCCATTACTCTAGGGCTAGACGTTCTTGAGATATTTTAGTTTTTTTTTTCGTTTTCGCTACGCCACCTTTGACAATAAGTCCATCTATCAAATGAGAACCAAATTTAAGTTTAACGTGCAAATTCAATGTCATTTAAAATACTTATGGATGTTATTTTGTGCAGATAAACTCAAATTATTATTGAAGAAATAAAGAGAACGTGAATATGAGTTTGCAGAGAAAGACATATGCTGTCCAAATCAGAATTTTTAACAATATTACAACAGTGATTTATAGAAGTGAACGGGGATTATTTGCAGGCCATTTCGAAAAAAAAATGTAGGATCTATATTTAAAGATCCACCAAATTGTTGTAGAATAAAATGTTCTACAAATTTAAGCTGTGTAGTAAATTTTAATTCTCTAGAACGTAGGAAAGTGCATTAAAAACGCCATCAAATAAGTATATCATGAAAAGTTATATAAAATTTAAATAAAAATTGAAATATTGTTATCTACCAAATTTATTTTAAATTGTGAAGCCTCTCTCATATACAAAATAATTAAACTTTTGGAAATATATATATTATATAATATATCTATTTTTTTCTTTCTGGAGGATATCGCAAAAATCAGAATTTAATTGAAATCGTGTTTCTCCCTATATTAAATAATTTTTAATTAAAAAACTACCTAACATATTTTGCTGAAATTTTTATTATATATTTTATGAGATAATGTGAATATTTTCTAAAAATTTCGAAGCAATTTGCGAGTTTTAAATGTGCTTAAACAATGTTTGAAAAATTAGGTCCAATAGGGTTCAATGTATTTCATTTTTTCAACCTGGGTTCAATAAAAAAACTAATTGGGTGATATGATTTATTTATATTCCCATAGGTCCCAGAGACCATCTGAAAAGAATACTAAAATTTCATTTTGATAAAGTCATTTTTACGGCAGTTATCGTGCTAACGGACAGACAGACAGACAGAATGAATGAACAATTTTTACGGCAGTTATCGTGCTAACGGACAGACAGACAGACAGACTGAACAAGTCAAACACTTTTCAACTATGTTGTAAAGTGTTAAAATTTAATGGAATACGAGTAGTTCAACAAGCATGGTTTATCCTATGAACTTCAATTTAGGGTAACTTGGAAAACCAGGCAAGTTGCGCCTGCTACGAAAGGCATAATGCCGCTGAAAAGCCCATGGCCGGTTTATCCTATGAACTTCGAGGTAACAGAGATTGAATCAAATTTCTGCGACAAATTTAAAGCATCTCATTGGATTAGCTTCCCTAAATTCAACATGTCACATTTTGTCTAGGCCGATCGGTGTGGCTAGGTCTGTAAATTGTGGAAGCTGTCAATTTCGGATTTGTTCATCGAGATTTAACCAATTTATTGCAATTGCGATCAAGTTGCCCATGCTCATTTTGGCATTAGCCGAAACATCGGTATTGTATTGAAACTTTAAATCCTTACTTTGTGATGGACGTGACGCTAAGAAAGCGCACACGTGTTTATATATGTTTGACATGCTATCAATGTGAGCTCCAAGATCAACATAGAATTTTCTACAACAGTTGGTGTCGCTCAATCGGCTGGAATAAAAGAATCGGATTGATATCTTCCAATCGAAGAGATAAATACGCTGGGATGCTAGAGAAAACAGCTGTGCATATTATGTATGCTACAAGTTGTTTAATTCAAATTTTACGAAAAATTGCATAGGTTTACTTTGGAGTGCTTGTTTCAATTAATTCACATGAGAGTATACTAAAGGTAACTAACTGTCTTACGCATGTAAGGTTTTAAGGTTGTTTCTTTGACATATCACTTGAATACGGCGCATCAGTATATCCACAAAGAATGTAATGAAAAATGATAAAATAAGGAGTCGTCCAGTCACAGTTTGAATCTATGACGACAGTAAAGTAAATTTGTTTCGGCTTTTTTGTCGAGATTTTAACTTCCGCTCAAAATTAGAGGCAAAAATTAATGTTTGGATTTAAAGAAGAATTCTATGTAAGGTGTCATTTTTGTTGGGAAAGAATGAGATCGATCGCATACTATAAATTTTTGCATGCTGAATCCGAATTTTGATTGTTAATCAGCCGTCTAAAGTGGCTTTTTGCTACAAATTGACATTGTTGCGGTAGTTCCAGAGAAAATTTGAATCCTTTTGGCGATGACGGTTGCAATTGTTGCAACCTTCATGATTATAAGGGGGAGGGGGATTTTTGCACTTAAATATGTTGCTTTGGATACGATTATCCTGCATATTTGGAATTACAAATGTCTTGCTTTTTAAGAAATCCACCACTTGGCAAACCGGAAACAGCGGAGTGTCATAGTTTGTATCATAGTTTAAACTAATCAATTAAAAATAAATAACTACAACTAAAAGCTTACGTGTGATTTGAAGGAAGATCAGTATCTTCCAGCAAAGTACTGAACCGTCATACAGCTCCGGTTCTGAGATAAATTTGTTCAATCTATTTGGAGATTTCATAACTGTTTTGAAAGGATTTTTGTTTTTGTACTTTTCGAAAAGTTTCTTTATACCACTTTATACCATATAGTGGTATTTGAAATTTCAATACCTTTCGTAGCATTATTGTGCAATAATGATATAGAAGGCATTGCAAATCGTACTTTACGTCGAACAACATTTGTTTTTTCAAATTTTTAAATAAGTAATTTTTAATAAAGTCAAATGCATGTTCATGTTTTTAGTAGGCGGTACAAGAAAAAAATATGTACCTTCCACTAAAACACACAAAATAAGTCATCCCTCATTAAAGTAGACTCTGTAAATTCAGGTTGTAGCTTCATCGACAAGATCGAGGTTTATTAGTCATACTAGACGAGATATAGTGTCCCAACCAAGGCGAAAAACGAGTTCCCCCAAAACAGCCACTATATCGGAGGGCGCTTTATTCGAATAAAAGATCAAAAGTCTGAGCGTTAACATTAGAACTAATAGGTCATTTTATTTGCTTTAAATTCACATATCTTTGGAAATGAGTCAAGAATTAGTGTGGAATTTGGTTTGATTATTGCAAGTGGTATACACAAAATGTCATTTGATTTTTAAAGAGATTGAGCTAAGGAAGACTTGATCTGGTGTTTGTTTTAACCTTTAGGCCCAAAATAATCGGGTTCATCACAAAAATATCAAATTCGGTATGACGTTTTCTTTTGTGGTACATTTCAGGTTTTTCGATTTTGAATCTTATCGTACTAGCCGCCATACTCCCATTTTTTTTAAATTTAGAATAACTAAAATCTGAGCAACAAAAAAAAATCTAAATTTAGTATATCCTTATCTTTTGGGGGAATTCGATTTTGAACTTTATTGTGCTAGCCCGCCTTAGAAATTCAATAGTTTTTGGGGAATAATAACTCCAGAACCGGAGTAGCTAAAAGTTACGTATTTATAATGCCTTCATTTACTTCATATCTTAACACATTGGATTCAAAACTTTATTGGGCTAGCCCATCAAGGGCCCAATAAAAGGAATGTACTCGTTTTTTGAGAATCAAAAACTGTAATATCTAAAATGTCAAAATTTAATATATCAATGTATGTTAGGGTATATTTTATTTCTTTGGATTTTGAATTTTGTCAGGCAAGTCCATCTTGGGCCCGACATGGGAATGTACTGTTTTCGAAAATATCTCATGAACAGATGAGCTAAAAATTCCAAGTTTAACATGTCATATTACAAGAACTCATTTCTGAGAATAAATTGAAAACTAGCATAGCTAGAATGTCTAAATTATTTATAGATCATTGTCTTTTAAGGTATATTTTAATTCTTTGGATTTTGAATTTTATCGTGCTAACCCGTCTTGAGCCCACCATAAGACTATATTCGTGTTTTGCAAATTACTCTACATTCGCACTTAAGTATATAGAAATTTCAAGTTAAAATGTATGGCAAAAGACGACATTCTAAACTCTTTGGACTTGAAACCGTATCGGGCTAGCCCATGCTGGACCCGTAATAGGAATGTGCTCGTTTTATGAGAATATCTCTAAAACCGAAGCAGCTAGAAAACCTAAATTTGATATATCATTTTCTTTTGCAATATATTTTAATTTTTCAGATTTTGAACCTTCGAGTGTTTCAATAACGACTGAATTTCTAAGGCGGGAATAAGAGGCTAGCTCGGTTCAAAATCTAAACAAAATTAAATATACCCTCCAAAAGACATTGATATACAAAATTTAGATATTATGAATGCTTCGATTTTTGAGTTATTCTAAAGAAGTAAATTCCCATGTCGGGCCCAGGACCTGCTGACTTGACAAGGTTTTAAGTATAAAGAGTTAAAATGTACCGTACATGATGACATGTTAAACCTGGAATTTTTGGATTCTCAGATTCCTGAGTTATTCCTCAATAACGATTGAATTTCTAGGACTGGCATAATACGAGCTAGGCCTATACCGTTCAAAATCTAAAGAATTAACATATACCCCAAAAGGCAATGATATAGATATTCAAGCTGCTGTGCTTGCAGTTTTCAAAAAAAAAAAAAGTACATTAATACGTTGGACCCAGGACGGGCTTTACATCCGATGAGTTAAAATATACGACAAAAGATAAAGACATGCCAAACTTTGAATGCTTCGCTATTCCGATTCTAGAGTTACTCTCTTAAAACGAAAGGATTCAAGAAGGGCTAGCCCGATACGGTTCAAATTCAAAAGTATTAAAATTTTACTCCAAAAGTAAATGATAGACTAAATTTAGATTTTTCTAGCCGTTCCGGTTTTCCAAAAGACGAGTATATTGCTATGGCGGACCCAGGACGGGCTTGCCGAATTAAGTTCATATCGAAAACTGAAATATGCCACAAAAGACAACAGTACTAAATACAGTACTCATACTAAACTCTAAATTTTTATCTACTCCGGTTCTAGAGTTATTTATCAAAAACCAGTGCATTCATATGTCGGGATCAACACGGGCTAGCCCGATAAGGTTCAAAATCCAAAGAAATAAAATATACCTAAAAATACAACTATATACTAAAGTTAGACATTTTAGCTGCTACAGTTTTGAGTTATTCTCCAAAAACGAGTACATTCCTTTTGTTAGGCTTAGGACAGGATAGACCGATAATGGTTATCCTGTCCTAAGCCTAACCTAATCCTGTCCTAAGTTTTTAAATCCAATGATTTACGATATACAGTAAATGACGACATTCTAAATATGGAACTTTAATTACTCCGGTTCTCGAGTTATTCCACCATAACGGTTGAATATGGCGAGTCCAACGCGGGCTAGCCCGTTAAGATTCAAAATCAAATAAATAAAAATATTCCCCAAAGAG
This sequence comes from Amaurobius ferox, assembly GCA_951213105.1. NCBI lineage: Eukaryota > Metazoa > Arthropoda > Arachnida > Araneae > Amaurobiidae > Amaurobius > Amaurobius ferox. The sequence goes on from OX578134.1 coordinate 64,166,913, forward strand.
ATAAGGATATACCGAATTTAGATTTTCTTGTTGCTCCGATTTTCGAGTAATTCTCAAAAAACGGGTCCGTTCCCATAACGGGCACAGGACGGGCCATCCCGATAACCTTCAAAATTGAAAGAACTGAAATGTTACGCAAAAGGAAACGTCATACCCCCATTTCATTTTGTTGTGATGAATGGAACCAGATTATTTTTGGCCTCAAAGGTTTGAGCAAACACCAGATAAAGTTAAATAAAATTTAAAAAGATAGAAATGTATCCTTGGCTCAATTTCTCTAAAATCCAAATGGCATTTTCTATACAAAACTTGCAATAATCAAACCGAATTTCCCACTCATTCTTCAGGTATTTCCAAAAGATATGTTATTTTATTTGCATTAAATTCGCATTAGTTTTAATGTTAACACTCTGACTCTTGATCTTTTAATCGAAATTGGCGCCTTCTGGAGGTGGCTGCTTTTAGGGGAACAGATCTCAGCATTGGTAGGCATCAGCGATTGGCACACTTCTAGGCACTGCAGTCATACTATCAATCAGAACCGAGCCTACAGTTTTATTTTATTTTTTGCAATAAAACAACTTTTGCTTTCCTTATTGTAATCTCAACCAGTGAAATCTCTTAACAAGTGTCCCATCAAATTTAGTATTACAATCGCTAAACAAAATAATTTTCAGAAAAATCTATCCAGGGGAATTCTTGAATAGTTTTTTCAAAAATAGAACATTAAAAATGTTATAAATAAAAAAAAATCTTTCATACTCAATGTGTTATCTTAAAGCAAATAAATCAGTTAAAAGATACCAATATGTTCTCTAAATATTACATTTTTTTTTAAAAAGTAGAATAAGAAATGTTAAATATTTTTACCAATATCTAATAAGTGATCGTAAGCACTTTTATCCGTAAATAAATGAACAATCATTTAAGAGTTATCCCAGATAAAGGAAAAGTAAAAGAAAACTTATTCAAAGCTATTAAGCACAAAGTAATCTACAATGCAGCATACACAACGAAATGTGCTCAGACTTCAGGTTTATTGAATCGAGCGTATCCCTCGAAACATTTGATATTAATTTGTGCTTAATTACGTTCCTTAAGCTTCCTTTGTCCTTAGATATTTTACTTATTCAAAATAATTTTACTCCTCCCCCCTTCCATCCCCACGATGAGCGCAATCTCTAGAACCAAGCAATATCTGTATTCAGCATACTCATTTTGATCAGAAACAAGTCTTGAATTTCGTCGAATTTAGATTAAGAACGTTTTAATTTCCAATTTTCCCACAATATTTAGATTTAGACCGAAGCGACTTGTCATAACAGGGCGGTGGGACATTTAGTACTTAAAAATAGCTGGATCAAGCCATAACACATCTGTTTGAAACTGTTTATAATGACCATCCATGAAATTATCCATTTTTGCAACAATTATAGTCATAACTTTCATTTAAGTATTGGCTACACTGCAAGAAAATAACATTCTCAACTGTTCATGCATTACCACTCATGGATCATCGTTTTGCTGTCGTTAACACCGTGCTGCGATGAGTTGATTAGCTAGTATAAACTCCTTAAAGTAAGAATTTTAGAATTTTTCTGGTTTGCATTGCAACTTCGAATATACTTAGAATTCGTATTTAGTTCCTCCCACCACGAATAAGAGTCCAAGCCCTCAGGAATAGAGCGAGGGGACTTCTGACCCATAACAGGGTATTGCACATAAGCAAAAACATGATCCACTGATCATCCATCACAACCCAAATTCAAAATTACAATACTAGCAAAAAAATTCTAAAACCCTTTATTTAAAAGATTTTGTACTCCATCATTTCATCATCTGCTCCGGGCTGACGAGATACAATGACCGTCAAACCATGAACCGCGGGTGGTGATGGATGATCAGTTTGGTAATTTCTCAATTATGTCTAGATTTGCTAGTCTGTAGGAAAATGCATTTGGATAGATCTCTTGTTTAAAACAAACTGAAATCGACGGTTTCGATATACTTCATTTTCTTTTCTAAAATGCAGAATTACCAATTTGTGAATTTCAGTTAATACTTGTAAGCTATGTTTGTGCCGAACTCAAAATTACCAAACGTTCAAACTGTTTTCTACTTTTAATAAATTCGAAATTTATACAGATATAGGGGTTCCCAACACGTGCCAGGTCAACTTGCCATTCTTTTTAGAACTTTCATTTTTTAAATAGTTCAAATTCTTTTATAAATAATTTATACAAAATTTAATTTTTTTTTCAGAAATTTTTTTATAAACATTTAAATAATTTAAATTCTTTATAGTATCTCAAAAAATTCCTTTTTCAGTACTTTGAGAATTTTATTAAATTTAAATAATCCCATTAGATCAGCGTCACTGTAAATATAAAAAATCATTGAAACAGGATTAAAAAAATCTAATATGGGTAGTACATGACTTTCCCTGCATACTTATATCCACGTTCCCTTCATTTTAATTAAATTTAATTCACTTTTAATTCAATTTTCGTTCTCATTTGGTAACTTATTTTCAAAGGTGACGTAAAGAAAATGCGAAAAAACAAATATTTCGAAAACGGCCAGTTCTTTTGTAATGGGGCTGGTCTTATTCTTTTCATCGTTAAAAATTACGTTTAAAACAAGCATTTAATGGAAATATGAGCATAAGTTTTTGTTTTAGATTTTTACGGGCCATTTCGCAAAAAAGGCAGGTTATTTTATTTCAATCGTACCAAAATCTAATCAGCACCAGGGTGACCCACAAGTGACTTATCTACCAAATTTTATGAAATTCAGTCCATTAGTTTTACAGCTAGAGTGGATACAGCAATTTTTGCGGGCATTTCGTAAAAAAAGGCAGGTTCTTTTATCCCGAATCGTACCCAAAACTAATCAGTACCAGAATCGCCCACAAGTGATTTACTTACCAAATTTTATGAAATTCGGTCAATTAGTTTTTAAGTTAGAGTGGATACAAAATCTGCACACACAGACGTCACGCTAAAAATAGTTTTTTCGTATTCAAGATGTCTCGAAACGCGTAGATCCGTCGAAAACTCGAGTTGCGATTTTCGGCATGATTCCAATACTTTCCCTATACATTACCATGTATAGGAATCATCATCTGTACATTACCATGTATAGGGAAGTATTGGAATCAGGGAAAGTAATTTTTTTTTTACTTTCCCGCCAATACATGGTAATGTACAGGGAAGCATTGGAATCATGTCGAAAATCGCAACTGAATTTTCGACGGATCTACACGTTTCGAGACCTCAAGAATACAAAAAAACTATTTTTAGTGTGACGTCTGTGTGTGTCTGTCTGTGTGTGTGTCTGTGCAATGTATGCATCCACTCTAACTCAAATTTATGGACCGAATTTCATAAAATTTGGTAGGTAAGTCACTTGGGTATGTCCCTGGTGCTGATTAGTTTTTGGTACGATTCGTAAAAACAGAACCAGTCTTTTTTTGCGAAATGGGCCGTAGAAATTTAATTTATCCGCTGTAGCTAAAATACTGATTGACCAAATTTCACATAATTTGGTAGATAAGTTACCTGTATGATACTCTGGTGCTGATTAGATTTTGGTATTAGTCGGAAAAGAACAACCTTTCTTTTTTTACGAAATGGCGCTCAAAAATGTCATGTATCCACTCCAGCTAAAATACCAATTGACCAAATTTCACAAAATTTGGTAGATAAATTATTTGTGGGATACTCTGGTGCTGATTAGATTTTTGGTGTTATTCGGAAAAGAACAACTTGCCTTTTTTTACGAAATGGCCTTCAATTGGCAAAATCTTAAAAGCTACGCATGTTCAAATATATCAATTAAATGCTTGTTTTATACGTAATTTTTGATGAGGAAAAGAATAAGAACAACTCTTACTCTAGGACTAACCGTTCTCGAGATATTTGAGATTTTTCGCATTTAGTTATGCCACTTATAGAAAAATGTACAATTACCAAATAAAAACAGAAATTGAATTAAAAATGCAAATTTAGTGCTATTTTGTGCAATTAAACTCAATTTAATGAATTATTAAAGAAATAAAGAAAAAAAATGAATTTGAGTCTGCAGGGAAAGTTGTGCTGTCCACATCAGATTTTTTTTCCAGATTATAACGAATTCAAAGCAGAACTCTTTCGTCAATGAGAAAGCATATAGTCAAAATATCCAAGTAAAATCAGTGCAGAAACTGTTCAAGTCATGAATCGTTTATTAACATAAGGTATACAGTAGAGTTCATTAAAACCATTTAAAAGAGTCATTTAAAAAGATCTCGTTAATTTTGGCCTATAATTTTAATAAAATTTTCTTATATTTCTGGATATTCAACTTATTTGCCAAATCTGTATCATTCTAAAATTGCAGCGATTTTAACAAATCCAGAAGTAAAATATAAACGTCTAGTACCCATTTGGAAGAGAATTTGACGAACTTTCGACATAAATCGCAGGTATATCGAAAGGTATGTTTCCCGGACTATATCAGGATTATGTTGCTACCACATTATGATTGAATTTTGAGTTTTTTCGCTTCCTGTTGGGGGGGAATCGGATAAGTCAGAAGAATCAAACCTTGCTGGATTAGATTCAGGTGTACTGCGAGGATGTGGACCGGAATCCTCATCTGTACTACTCATTCTGTGCCTGTGTCTTATAAATTCCCTATCTGAAGAATTTCTACTTGGTGAAAAAGAAGAAGCTTCATAATCACCTTCCGGACTCGCGCTTGAGACATTTGACGAGTCAAGACATTCATTTTCGGGTGGTATTTGAAATTGTGATTTAGCAGCTTCTGTTTTGTCCAACCGGTTATGGATGTTTCCGTTACGATAAAGGTCTGCACGTGAATCGACCACGGAAATGAGGTTGGGCCTTTTTTCTTTGGATGAAGACGTTGCAGTTGAGTCGTTTGAGGCGTCATTCTCTGGACGTGGTTTAAAAGATATGCCGGAAACCATTATGTCTACATAACCTTTGTAAAGTCGAGCCTCGGCCGATGGAGATCGCAATGGATTACATTTCACAGGAACTTGACCAGGCAATGGATTACATTTCACAGGAACTTGACCAGGCAATGGAATCCTTTCCACAGGGCCGGTGGCGATTGCAATAGCCTGTGGAGGAGGTGGTGGTCGCCGTTCCGTTCGTATAGCGAGACACTTTTGGCAACGAATAGGATATTCTGGGCAAACGCAGCTTCCTTGACAAGTACAAATACATTCGGTACCTTTAAAAATACAAATAAGCTAAAGTTAATTTCCCTTACGTACAATTTAAATACACAAGTTCATTTACACTTTAATGTCATAAATTAATTTCCTACCTACAGAAGGAATGTTGCTGCGGTGCTGAAGTATATTTTTAAGGAGTTTGAACATTATACCTACAGTTTCGGGCAACTTAGAAATCTCATTCTAAAGGTTGTGTAAAATTATTTATGAATTCAAATTTATAGTCCGACCAATGTTATCTTTAGATAATATCCGACTCATTTTTCGGCTCCTGTCGCTACACATGACATATTTTTACTTTCCTTATATACATAATGTATAAGGAAAGTATTGTGACGGCGTCGAAAATTCGAATTCGAGTTTTCGACGGGAGAGCACGTTTCAAGCATCCCTGATCACGAATCAAACATTTTTGAAGTGATGTCTCTGTGTGTGTGTGTGTGTCAGTGGAGACGATAACTGACGAACGAATGGACCGATTCGAACCAAATTTGGTACAAAAATCACATTCCGTGAACACTGGAAGCCTATTGCTTTTATACGTAATCGAATGTTCAGAACATCCCTAAATTTTCGAATGAAATTTTGAAAAAATCGTCAAAAAATCAAAACCACTAATAAAGTTACACAAATAGACATTTCTTATGTAATTTTTCATTAGAAAACGATTGACACAAATTTTAGAATGTTAACATGAACCATTCTCGAGATATTGTAGATTTTTCAAAAAAATTATCAAAAAGTCATAAAATAAAAAAAAAATATTTCCTATTGAGAAACATGGTTACTTTTCATATGTAATACCATGCGATAAATTGAGTGACATTCTCGTGGATCTAGCTCGTTCCATTCATGAAAAAAGATACTTTGAATAATACTTTTGTATTTGAACGCCAATAGTCATTTATCTGCTGTAATAATAACTTATTTCTTAGTGCATAACGCTTAGCGAGATTTTGACGACAAATTTGGCGGAATGTCGCCAACTTGGCGCCTTTTTTTAAATGTTGCCAAATTAACGAAAATCTCGCCAAATGGATAAAAATGCCGCTAAATCAAAGAAAATGGGGACTAATTGTCGAAAATTCAATATCTTGGAAAGAATATTAGTATCTACTCTAAGAAAAAACTATTTTTTTTTACTGTAAAAGTAGTAAATTCATTACATTATATAAGGAAATTCATGTATTGCCCACATCAGATTTTTCAATTTGTCATCCATAAGTAATTTTGCAGAATATGATTTACATTATTTCAACGTTGCACGCGGCTGGTGGATTCAGGACCTCAGACGTTTTGTTCTGTAAAGTTGAGAGTGCGTGTCCATTGTGCAATTTTTGTCTTCAGGCAATGCGATCAAACAAACCGCTTTCATCATACAGGCTAAGAGGGACTGGACTAATGTAAAGTTTTGTCTCTTTATTCTTATTGGACACAAATCCTAAGGAAGTCATCTACTTTTAGAGCCGCTACACACCCAGAGTATTCAGGGGTACATTATAGCCCGACTCTATCTATAGCCCGACTATCTATAGCCCGACTATCTATAGCCCGACGTTATTAAATGTATTCGGTCGGTACCAATCGTTTGATTAAAAAAATAGTACCCGGACTCTCGTTGATGACCTACAGATTATAGCCTATGATTCTGTTTTCATTTTCGGATTTCGGTCACCAACACGGGGGCGGAGATTGTTTTTTCTTAAAGTCTTTCCAGACCCTTATGGAATCTTCGTGCAGCTTAGAAGTCAATATTTACACACTTAATATTAATCGCTGAACCGAACATAACGAAGTCATTGGATTTTCCTCCAGGAGTGGACAAAAGAGGCTAAAGTCTCAGAACTCTTCTGAAGCCTCAAAGGAGGCACAAAGGCCCAGAAACGCTACCATGAGGCAGAATCCAAGTGTGCCAATTTTCAATTTAGATGATTATTTCCGACGCTAAGCACTAAATTGTTAAACAAAATTTAGTAAAAACTTTTTTTAATGAATATTAGTTCCTCCATCTTTGACAGGTTTAAATACTAGTATTAAATGCATTACGAATTTTAAACTATTATAACAATTAGTGTATTCAAGCTATATTTATAATGGCTATTCTATTATTGAACGGGAATGATTTTTCAAAATAAGCAATAATGCTTTGAAAATATAAATTGAAAATATTCCCCAAATTTTCGATGTCAATTGTATAGAAAAGCAGATTTCTAACAAAAGGTATCTATCCGAATATTGTGCATGCTAACAAAAAACTTACATTTAAAGCTTAGTTGCATTATGTAAAACAGTTAAAATGTTCTGTATTTCACATGATTAGAACCTTAATTATACACATTTAGATTCATATAGGATTATTTATTATGGAAACTATCTAAACGGCATAATGTATATTATCACAGAACAGCTAAACGCATTCAATTCATTGCCAACCTGTTACTAACTTTAAAAAAGAATTTTTACGAATTTTGGAAAAAATAACTTTGGTACAAAATGTGATAGATATATTGCTTACCGTATTATGATATCAATTATGATATATTCATGATTCGGACAAGCCGATTATGATACGCGTATTAAACATTATGGAATGAACGTATGAGATAGTCATGGTCAGCGTCATACGCCTGATATTTTTGTAATCCGTTTCCGATAATTATGAAATTCATCCAAAGCAATATGAATGCATGAGGAAGTTGAATGAGGTTTCACATACCAGATATTTTAGAAGTTATTGGAAATGTATGACGTTTTACTACAAATGTTTAAATTTATTTGCTTCGTTCTCCCAAGGTTAGTTTTGCAGCCAAATTTCAGTTACCGGAGTGCATGCTGTAGAATATCCCCAATCAACTGTACTCCAATTCCATATATATTTCATACACCACTACCCTACACTAGTCTATACAGGGCGTTTTAAAAAGAACGCACGACGAAATGTCTCTTGAACGATTCGTCGAAGACCCATGTTGCCAATTTAAGAAATATTTCAATAAAGACTTTCAGACTAGACCGTTATACGGTCATGCGACTCGTTTTAGTACAAATTTTCTATTTAGACCCTCTGCAGAAGTTGCAATTGGCAAATTGTTACTACTCATTTAAAAATATTTTGAAAGAAAACTTGTTTCCCGATAAGTAAAGTTGGCCCTGAAACAGTTGTCAAAAGTTATAGAACTTAAACCACTTTAACCCGATCAAAGAAAACTGCGAAAACGGGAGTTCAGGGGTCATACAAATATTTAATTTCATTGCATAAAATTTTCTTCAAAAACTTGCATGAGTGCATCTCATCAAAAGTTTTATACAGTCCGCAATTATCCGCTGAAAACTAAAAACTCGCGAAAATTTGAAATGTTTCCGGTTTGACTAATTGGGTTGAACAAAATATTTTATAACATTTTATCTACGAGGACAATATAAAAGCTAATTTATACGTTTTTACAAAAGGAATCGCTATCAAAATTTTCATACGATCATAGTCTAGCTTAATAAACGCATTCTTTTTCAATCAAACCATGTTTACGACAAATCGTACAACAGATATTTAGTCGTGCAATGGAAACATCCTGCATAGATTGTCTATGAATTCCCTATCGCAAGCGAAAACATCTACCGTCTTCGCGCTACTTTCTCAATTATCCATACTTTTTATTTTTACGCCCAGTAACAAACAAATTTGAAGTAGGCAACACACTACTTTCCCTATACATATTCTTTCATAATTCATAAAATTTCGAGATTAATTGCAAGTAATAAGATTATTATTTGATGCGACACGGACTTTTCATTATTGAAATTTTGTTTTCATTTCCCTGGACTTATTACTTTCCTTATATACAATAATGTATAAGGAAAGTATTGTGACGGGGTCTAAAATTCGAATTCGAGTTTTCGACGGGAGAGCACGTTTCAAGCATCCCTGATCACGAATCGAACATTTTTTAAGTGATGTCTGTGTGTGTGTCAGTGAGGCTGTGGAGACGATAACTGACGAACGAATGGACCGATTCGAATGAAATTTGGTACAAAATTTAGAATCCGTAAACACTGGAAGCCTGTTTTTATACGCAATCGAATATTCAGAACCCCTAAATTTTTGAGTGAAATTTGGAAAAAATCGGCAAAAATCAAAACTTCTAATAAAGTTACGCAAATAGACATTTCTTATGTAATTTTTCATTAGAAAACGATTGACATAAATTTTAGAACGCTAACATGAACCGTTCTCGAGATATTGCACATTTTTCAAAAAAATTATCCAAAAGTCATAAAATAAAAAAATATTTCCTATTGAGAAACATTTTCACTTTTCATATGTAATACCATGCGATGAATTTGCGATATCATTCTCGTGGATCTAGCTCGTTTCATTCATGAAAAAAGATACTTTGAGTAATACTTTTGTATTTGAACGCAAATAGTCATTTATCTTCTGTAAGAATGACTTATTTCTCAGTCCATAACGCTCCATAGAATCTTCCTCATAAACTTCGAAATTAAATAACCATTTTGATTTCTTTATACTTTTCATTGTTCAGTAAAAGCTTGTGAGAAATAAACCATGGAGATATTCTTAACATGATTTAAATGGGAAATCTAACTTATTTCTCCGTCCATAACGCTTAGCGAGATTTTGGCGACGAATTTGGTGGGATGTCGCCAACTTAGCGACTTTTTACAATGTTGCTAAATTAACGAAAAACTCGCCAAATTGATAAAAATGACGTTAAATCAATGAAAATGACAACTCATTGATGAAAATTCAGTATCCTGGAAAGAATATAAATATCTACTATAATAATAATCTATTTTTTTTTACTGTAAAAGTAGTAAATTCATTGCACTATATAAGGAAAGTCATGTGCTGCCCACATCAGATTTTTTTCTAATAGTGGAGTGGCATATATGCCAAAAACTTAAATATTTGTAGATCAGTTTATCCTAGTGTAACGAGGGTTTTCCCATTTGTCAGTTGTAAAAAATTACTGCTAAACACAAGCATCCAATCAATATATTTAAGCAAATTTAGTATCATTTTAGATTTTGACTATTCTTGAGGCCATTTCGAAGGAAGAAAAAGGTTCATTTATATTCGAACAGTACCAAAATCTATCAAGCACTGGGGGTTATCCACAAGTGACTTACCAGTTTGTATGGAATTTTATGAAATTTCGCCTTTTAGTTTTGAACTAGAGTGGATATATATATCGCACAGACGGACAGGCATACATGTTAAGTTACAAATAAGTTTTTTTTGTGTTTGGGAACTTAGTTCCATCAAAATTAGAGTTGTAAGTTTTGACACTTTCCCTATACATTACTATGCATAGTGGGGATGTAATAACCTGTTACCATGTATTTAAGGAAGTAATAAATGTTTATGAAAACATGTTAATGAAAATGTTATAAAAAAAATGTTATAAAATAATGTTATAAAAAAAAATCACATTTTAAATATATATACAAGTTGGCAGCAGAACGGCTAAGATCGCTTGGATAATCTGTATCGATTCATATTACTTTCTTTATATACATAGCGTAATGTATAAGGAAAGTATTGTGACGGGGTCGAAAATTCGAATTCGACTTTTCGACGGGAGAGCACGTTTCAAGCATTCCTGATCACGAATCTAACATTTTTGAGGTTATGTCTGTGTGTGAGTGAAAGTGTGCTTGTGTGAGTCTGAAGACGATATCTCACGAACGAATGGAGCAATTAGAACGAAATTTAGTACAAAAATGACAATCCGTGAATACTGGAAGCCTATTGTTTTAAACACAATCGAATGCCTAGAACCCCCCTAAATTTTGGAGGGAAATTTTGAAAAAATCAAAAGATCAAAACCTTTAATAAATTTACGCAAATAGTCATTTCTTAAGTAATTTTTCCTTAGAAAACAATTGACGAACTTTCGAACGCTAACATGAACCGTTCTCAAGATACTGCACATTTTTCAAATAAACTGTTGAGAAATATGTTCACTTTTCATATCCCATAGATTAAAAAATATTAACTGTTGAGAAATATGTTCACTTTTCATATGTAATATCCTGCGATAAATTGGGTGACATCATTCTCGTGGATCTAGCTCGTTCCGTTCATGAGAAAAGATACTTTGAGTAATACTTTTGCATTTGATCTCAAAACAGATGAGATTTAGATGTGGAGCGTTATTCAGTGTGTATTGTGCAGATGGGAATACAAAAAATAAATTTTGATGTTAACATCTATAGTTGAGTATTCTCTGGCAGGAAAAATTGAGTTACAAAAATTTACACACTTTGGACTCGGATACCTTCAAACCTAATAGATAAAAATGCAAATATTCCCTGGTTTTCTCAGACATTGAGTCCAGATTATGAATATATAAAAAAAATTTAATATTTTGAACTTTTTATTTTAAAAAACTATAGAGTAGCTCTCCAATCGAGTGTTTTTTTCTCATTATTCTAACTTTCACTCTAAATATATAGTAAACTATAAAATATTGATATAAATAGTAAACGACAAAAATGTGTACTAAACATTTAATATTAAATTCTATATTTGAAAAAGCTCTTACTTTTCGAGTAACAGTCAAGTTAAAGATTGAAAATTTTCCGTTTTTCAAGTTTATAACGCTTATATCTCAAAACTTCAAAGAGCTAGCTTGAAACAATAAGCAAGAATGTAACTTTTTTACAACCCTACAAATGTATATAATTTGATTTTGGATAAAGCTCTATTTTTACAAAAGGAAAAACTTCAGAAATGTCAATATTTTTTCTCATTTTTCATACTTTCACTCTCAATATTTTCGAAAACTATAAAACATATAAACAGTAAAAGACAAAAATATGCATGAAAAAAATTTGTTTAAATTTACATTTATTTTTAATAAAAGCTCTTCGCGTAATCATCTCGTTAAGTTAAAGTTTGAAAATTTTACGATTTTCAAATCTAATGCCTACATCTTGAAAAACCTAAAAGAGATTGCTATAAATAGTAAGCAAGAATTTGTAGCTCTTTGACAATCCCATAAGTATATAAACTCAGATTTCGGATAGAATTATTATTCAATATTGCACAAGTTGAGTTTTATTTCACAAAATATTATTCACGCAAGATTTAAAAAAAAAAAAGAATTCCCACCTATTTCGTGGGGAAAGTATCTAAATTTCCCCGATCCTCTACTTTTAATAACGTTTACATGCCCAACGAATTCGAAACTATTTCCAGTATTGCCCACAGTATATCGAAACTATTTCCAGTATTGCCCATAGTATATCTGTTCTGGGAATTATTGTTCTCAATACTAAATACTACTGAAATTCATTTTAAAGTACTTTTGTTCTAATTATACAAGGGAGAAAAATTATACACTGTTATAGTTTCTGCATAATGAAATTGCACAGTAATAATAAAATTTCATAGTAATGCGAGCATTGGCTCTTGAGTTAGTGTCCACACACTATCTAAAATCGTAAGGAAATGGGTCAAATTGCAGTTTTAAATATAAAATTTAAAAAGCTTAGTTTTTATTATTATTGTTATTAAAATGCTTAGTTTATTTAAAATGCATAAGACAATTATATAAAAGGTACAAACAGTTTTCTAGAAAAGGTAGGAAATGTCTCAACAGAAAGATTCCAAAATGCCATGATCGGCGTTCAGAATCCGAAAAATTTAATAAAATCGAAAATAGGAACGTAAAAAACTGAAAAGAATAGATTATACAGTATTTGATCAAAACCTATAGAGTAATTGTACATATACAAGACTACGGAATATAGTAGCACCTGAAAACGAAGGGAAATTGTTTGGGAATGTTAAATAGCTACCTTTAACTGGAAAGTTAAAACAATTCAATTTCATGGAAACAACTGGTTTCGTAGGATAAAATGACTGCATCAATCAAAACTGACAAATACAATCAAATGAAAAGAAACCAAGACACTGTCTTAATTTTTGAAATCTGTTGTATCCTTGATACTTATAGATAGTTTTTCCTTTTGAAGATAGATATTTTTTTCTTTTGAAGATAGATATTTTATTTTCCAAAACATGCTTTCTTTATTGTAGGTACGTGCTATTTAATTTCGTAATTTTGTACTATATTCGAAATCCTATTTGTGTTTTGAACGAATTTCTAGCAATCTGCTGTTCATTTGACGGATTCGTACGTTTTTGGAATTTTTCATGTATTTTTTTTTTGGATTGTCAATGCAGATTTTTTTTAAATCATTATGTTTTTTTAAATCAGCATGTTTTTTTTTCGTTAGCACAGTTGACACATTTCCCGACTCACTGCAATAATTGCTGCCTCATTCCACCAGAATGACGCTTTTTACTTCCAAAATCGTTTGGTACGTTTAAATAATTATCTTTTGCTGTAACCGAGGAAGTATTTTTAATTTCAAATCGCACAAACAAGTAATACAACATTTGAGTTCATATAACATTAAATTGTAGTTTTTAAAATTAAAATCTGTATTTGGAATTATTTATTTTAATTGCACATGGAAAAAACTTACCACAGGGACACCCAACACAGGGAGAAAGCATGTTGTGCAGATAAAAAATCAAACTAATAAAAACAGCAGCTTAATCACGTTACGAACTACGTTGACAGGTTAAAAAGTGTGACGCAATGCATAATATTCATTTTATACTCCTGTTTATCGATATTTTAATTTTTAAAATCATCGATATGTTTGTCCTTTATTTTAAACAGGCATTTTTGTGCAGCTGTAATATTTTCATACAACTTTTAAATTTCTGCGTAGCGTTTTAAAATTAACTTCATGCAGCGTAAATTTGTCTGTGTTCAGAACTATTGACCGGTTTGATTGGTATGGTCACCGAAGGCAACATCATTGGTCATTTTGGGAAATATGATTAGCTGCTGCTCCATTCCGACTTCACACAGTTGCGTTTTGGAAATTTATCTTTAAAATTACCAAACATGACTGTACGGTAATTTACCTTTCAAATCGTTCTGATCGGTCGAAAGTTCTATACATCAGCTATGTGCAGTTTCATGTGGTGGGCCAAATGTTGCATCAATTAATGCGTAATTATGATAATGTACAGTTATGCTGCAAAGTGCTTTAAGAGTTAAGTTACTCACTCGGTTCAGATGTTTATGACATATTCATAACAGGAGATAGGCTTAGATAGAAATGCTTGTTTGACATTCAGAGTTGAAATCCAGGACGACATCTTCACTCTCGGAATAAAAATATTTCTACTACAGCTTTCCGCGAGGTTAAGAATTTTCATTAAAAAAAAATTTTTATTAGATTTATCTGATTAAATTTACCATGTCCCTTTGTAGCGGTAAAATTTGGTCTGTTCTTGCGTAAGTATGTTAGTCAGTATATTTATGGAGGTTCTATTTCAAAAACAAATCATCTTAGAAAGTCACTGGCAAAGTTGTAGCACTTTTCACGTAAAAATTTTCATTGACATACTTAGATTATTAATTACTGAGTTTAGCAACCTCGCTCGGATAATCAAAGTACTTGACAAAACTCTAAATCTAAAATGCTTTTAGATTCAATTGAACTACTATTGAAGACGATTACGTTTTCTATCAACACAATTCTCAGAATTCTTAGAGTACCTATAATATATTTAATGTTATTTATCGAACATTCATATTTCCTATCACTTTTGTATCTCATGAAATATGCATTTTACACATACTTGTGCACTTGAAAAGAAGAATTTTTTTTTTCAAAAATGCCAGTTATGAGTTTGTCATAATTTGCAACAAGCTCTAAACTCAAGAGTGATAGTTCTTAAAAAACTGACGTCTTTGAAAGATGTATTTAATCAATTTGACTTTTGTTCAGACTTATTAACTCGAGTATTGTTGGGCATTTGTACCCAGCTTATGACAAAGATTAATTATTACTTAAAAATATGTTCAGGTCAATATGATCAAGTTAATATAAAAATATGTTCAAGTCAATATAAAAATATGTTCAGGTTAAAATATGTCAATGCCACCATCTCTTTAGAAGATACTCATAGTGGATTTCAGGCCTTCCCTATAAATGTTTTTTCTACGAAACTACTCAGCTGACTGAAACCTATATATAAGATAAGGCTATAGGATTACATAGGAATAAAACATCCTCACAGTTTTCCAGAAAATGGGCTCTTGTCGATGACAGAATGAAAAAAAATCTGATGTGGGTAGCACATGACTTTCCTTATATAATGCAATAAATTAATTTTTTTACAGACAAAAAATAGTGTATAAGATCCACGGTACTGTGTTTTTAACGTGGAATTGTACAATTGGTGATTATTGGGATGACATGTAATACAATTTCAAAGTACCCAATTAACTTATACCTCCCATAACTCTAAATTAACAATTATCAATATTGATAGCATCCTCAACAAGCGATATAATTCATATATTAAAATATTTTAATAATTAACTCATCAATTAGGCGTCATTCTTGCAATTTTGACGTAATTTTCGACAATCTAGGGCGAAATATCGCCAAGTTGACAATACTTTACTAGATTATTTACAAAGTTTGCCAAATACATCACCAAGTGTTACAGACAAACAGAGAGAAGAGCATTTTTTACTTTCCCTGCAATACATGGTAATGTATAGGGAAAGTATTGGAATCATACCGAAAATCACAACTCGAGTTTTCGACGGATCTACACGTTTCGAGACCTCTAGAATACGAAAAAACCATTTTTAGCGTGACGGCTGTGCGTGTGTCTGTCTGTCTGTCTGTGTGTCTGTCTGTCTGTCTGTCTGTCTGTCTGTGCAGATTTTGTATCCACTGTAACTAAAAAACTAATGGACCGAATTTCACAAAATTTGGTAGGTAAATCACTTGTGGCCGGGGCTGGTGCTGATTACTTTTGGGTACGATTCGGAATAAAAGAACCCGCCTTTTTTTGCGAAATAGCCCGCAAAAGCTTGTATCCACTCTACCTGAAAAACTAATGGACCGAATTTCACAAAACTCGGTAGATGAGTCACGTATAGGTCACTCTGGTGCTGATTAGATTTTGGTACGATTCGGAAAAAAATAACCTGCCTTTTTTTGCAAAACGGCCCGCAAAAATCTTCAAAATCTAAACTAAAGAACTAGGTATTCTCAGATATATCCATTAAATGCCCGTTTAATACGTAATGTTTAACGACGAAAAGAATAAGACCAACCCCATTACACTAGGAATAGCCGTTCTCGAGATATTTTAGTTTTTCGTACTTTCCCTACGCCACCTTTGAAAATAAGCCCGGTTACCGAATGAGAACGAAAATTGAATAAAAGTGAAATAAATTTAATTAAAATAAAGAGAACGTGGATATAAGTCTGCAGGGAAAGTCATGTGCTGCCCACATCAGATTTTTATATACTGGAATGTATGCCCATAATATGACCGATCTCAGAATCTGCGAAAGATTACATCTCATTTGGCGCCATTTTTTTATCAATTTGGCGCCATTTTTGTCACTTTGGTAACATAAAAGTTGTCAAGTTGGCGAAGTCCCGCTAAATTTCTCGTCAAGCGTTACGTACGGACGGACGGAGAAATGGAATATTTTTATAGTTTCTTCTTAAGTTTTTCCCAAGATATTGAAATCAATTTCATCAATTAGTCGTCATTTCATTGATTCAGCGTCAGTTTCATCTTGGCGAATTTTTATTATTTGGGTGACATTTTTGTCAATTTAGCAACATTTGAAAAGTTACCAAGTTGGAGGTATTCTGAAAAATTAGTTACAAAAATATTATCCAAAGGTTACGGAAGGAAAAATATGTTATTCTTATAATACTCGTGGATTCTTATATTCTTTTAAAAATATTGAATTTTCGTCCATTAGTCGTCATTTTTATTGATTTAGTGTAATTTTTTATCAATTTAGCGACATTTTCGTCAATTTTGCGATATTCAAAAAGTTGCCAAGTTGGCGACATTTCGCAAAAATTTGTCGTCAAAATCTCGTCAAGCGTCATGTATGGAAAAATAAATTATTCTTATAGCCGATAATTAACTATTGGCGTCCAACTACAAAAGTATTACCCAACGTACCTTTTCTCATGAATGGAACGTTCTAGATCCACAAGAATGATATCACTAAATTTATCGCATGATATTACATTTTAAAAGTGAATATATTTCGAAATAGTTAATATGTTTTTTATTTTATGTGATCTTTTGAGAAATTTATTGAAAAATGTGAAATATCTCAAGTACGGTTCACGCTAGCGTTTTAAAATTTATGTCAATCGTTTTCTAATGAGAAATTACGTAAGAAATGACTATTTGCGCAACTTTATTAAAGGATTGGAATTTTTTGATGGTTTTTTTTTTAATTTCACTCGAAAATTTAGTGGGGTTTTGAACATTCGATTGCGTCACGGAGGATTGTAATTTTTGTACCAAATTTCTTTTGAATTGCTCCATTTGTTCGTCAGATATCGTCTCCATACACACACACACTGACATTATCTTAAAAACGTTTAACTCGCTTTCAGGGATGCTTGAAACGTGCTCTCCCGTCGAAAACTTGAATTCGAATTTTCGACCGTGTCCATCACAATACCTTTCTTATACATTATACTATATATAAGGAAAGTAATACGTAGTTTTCATAACAAACTTTTCAAAAGCGTAAGAAATTTATCATTCTAATTTCTTGTATTTTTATGGAAATTTGATATTGGGAATTTCAATATCAAGTTTCATTTTCTATGAGAGAATACGGTCTCCACAAACAACACATACGTAAAAAAAAGCTTTATTTTCAATTCTTACCAAGTTGTTTTCCACATGTCATTCCCCATTAAATTTTATACTATAATAAAAAAAATATCCCTCTGTATATGTGTGTGCGCGCGCGTGCGGTATATAGCATGAAATCTAACCGTCGACAGCCATGAAATTTGGTATACAGATACCTCAGGACCCGGAAAGCTGCAGCTTGGAGTTATATTTTTAAATTTTGAATTAGGTTTTTAATTATTTTATATTTTATTCCGATTTACAACTGTATTGGGCGATATTCACACGAATCGATTTCTTAACAAATAAAAATATTTTAAACAATCTTTAAACGAAATCTATATGATTAATAGAAGAATTTTCGTGGATTTGTAAAAAAAATATACTTTTCATGCGTTTTAAACCTCCCTGATATTTATATTGCAATATAAAAACATTGACGTGCAATCCGACGTTAATAATTTAACAGCAGCTCCTTAAAATATCAGAGACTGCTCTAAAATAAGAATAATTTCGTGAACCCATCCGTTTATTAATTATATATCTTTTACACGAGCGGCCTCACTTTAATCATTTCAATCATTTTTTTTTTTCTAGACGGATCCCTTACGCATTGAAGTTCAGATACTTACTGAGGACATGCATGCGCATAATGAAATTGGGCATCCTGATGTGCGATCGTGATCGAGATTTTACTCTTGCTCGGAATCAAACCCATTTTAAAGGTTGAGAGAAGATTATTGTGGGGATGGGGGGGGGGGGTATTTCTACATTTCTGTGGACGCGGGGTGATAAAATGGGACTGAAATTGGATGACAATTTGATAATCTGTTGATAGAGTTTAACGTGGAACATAGAGTCTCTGCAAGTGACGGATTTTGATTTTGTGATTTGGTAGTTTGGGGGCTGCGATCATGCCCGCTGTGCTGATGTACACGAATTGAATGCAATTGTCGCTGTTATATTTATATGAATATATTTTTATATATAACTACCCTGCTTTAAGCGGCCTTATCAGTCGCAAGCTCCAATTTTCACCTTCCATGTTAATGTATGGGAGCTTAGTGTCGCAGCTTTTCCGCGATATCTCTTCCAAAAATCATCCAATTTTAATTTTGTTTCCAGAATCTGAAAGCTAAAGAAATCGAAATTTTATGTTACATTTTATTTTAGTCTAAATGCGTTTTTGTAATAAATTAATAGAGTTGAAAGTCACAAAAAAATCAAAAATAAATGTTTAATGGATTTATCAATTTGCGTTTAACAATACTTAAATTTGAGAAACTCATTCTATAAGAGCAGAATTCTAGCTTTCGATATGCTCTTTAACTTTTGTATTACCTCGAATGGAATTTCAGCAATTAAGGAGATTAGCAAATATTGATCTGAATTTTTTTTTTAATGTGCTTTTCCCTTTCAGCTTAATTTATTTTTGGGGGCCGACCAGACACCTGTGTAGGAGAAGATGTTTGTGGGGGCTGTCAAATGGGGAAAGATAAAGAGATAAGAAGCCAAACGATTTCTGAAAATTGTTCATTAGTTGTGCGGAAAGAAAGGGGAGTTCAAATTTTATGTGGGGAGTATTTTCCTTTCAGACATGGTTTTAGTTTATATCCATTATAGAGATCTGCACAGGCATAGATTTCAGACATTCGCCCGGTCCGGTACGACAGTATCATTACCCGAACTCGGCCCGACTTCAAAGAAAATTACGAATGTAGAAACCGAGCTCGCCCCCTCCGGTCTTGGCCCAAAACAAATTTTATTCAAATGTATTAAATACGTGAATTTCTGAAATTTTTCATATAAAAATTAAGATAAACATTTTATTAATGCTTTTATCTTTACATAGCTGAAATCAACACAACAATTTCATGTATTCCATTAAATTCATTAAAATAAATCAAAATAAAATACGTTCGACTTGGACCGACTCAATTTATTTAAAATTAAACCCAAGCCAGACCCGAAACAGTGCTGTAAAAATCAGACCGAACCCAGTCCAAAGGCCCGTCTGTCGGGCCCAATCTTGTGCAGAGCTCTAAATCCATAAGCGTCTCTATGTTCATTTTCAAGTTAGTTCTTGTTACCAACCACCATTAATTAATATTCTGTCCCAGTATCAATTTTTAGTTAATTGTTAGACATGCTTATTTTCATTTCTCCTCTTACCTTCCTTATATGCATAGTATAGTGTATATTACTTCTGTACATAGTATAATATTTAAAGAAAGTATTTTGACGGGAACAAAAATTCGAATTGGAGTTTTCGACGAAAGAGCACGTTTCGAACATGACTGAATACGAGTCATACGTTTATAAGGTGATGTCTGTGTCGAAAACCCAGACCATCCGTCTCGTCCGAAGACTTAGAGAATCAATTTGAATGGTCGGGGGTGATGTCTGTGTGTAAGAATGTGTATGTAAGTATGTGCGTGTGCGTCAGTGAATTTGTGGAGACGATATCTAACGCACGAATGGAGTGATGTCAATGAAATATGGTACAAAAATTACGATCAGTGAATACACTGAAAGTCTATTGCTTTTAAATGCAATCGAACATTCGGAAGAACCCCAAGTTTTCGAATGAAATTCTGAAAAATTTATCAAAACTTTCAATAAAGTTACAAAGATTTCTTAAAGTTAAGTAAATAAAAATTTCTTAAATCAACAAAATGTTGTTAGAACAAATATCAATAGAAACAATGTTAATTCCACTAAATGCTCATATAACATAATAAATGTTAGAGTTAAATAATCGGTAACTTTCTCTACATACATAGAAAAGTATTGTGATGAGATTGAAAAACCTTCAATACTGTTAAATAAATAATCGTTCCATACCTAAGTTTTCATTATAAAACTAACGACGCAAATTCTAGAACGATAGTGTGAACTGTTTTCGAGATATTGCACGTTTGTTAAATAAATTTATCAAAAGATCACATAAAATTAAAAAAAGTAGCTAATATCATTAAATATTCACTTTCCATATGCAATATTATCTATATAAAGAAAATTGAAAATCTGTCTGTTCCTTTGTTCTGTCATCACGGGAGAACGGCTGAACCGAATTTGATGAAATTTTGTGGGTAGCTTGGAAATAGCCCCACTTAAAATTTAGTCTATATTTGGAGTGTCTACGATCAGTAGTTCTCGAGATATTAGCAAAAAACAAAATTTTCGTTTGTCTCATCATCACGAGAGAACGGCTGAACCGAATTTGAAGAAATTTTGTGGATTGCCTTAAAATAACCCCCCATAAATTTAGCCCAAGTTTCGAGTATCTAAGTCCAGGGGTTGTCGAAATATTAATGAAAAACGAAACTTCTTCCTAGAAGTTCTACTCTCTAACTGTTAATTCTTGTAGAGGAAAGTGGAAAGACTCTTCTAGTATTTGAGTATTTAAGTACGCAATGCATAGGCAGTATCAGTATTGTCTATGTATTGTTATATTTTTTTGCATTTTGAAATTGAGCATTTGGATGCAATAATCAATGTGGAATTTTGTGGTGTAGTATGTTATATTGATTTATTAATTTTGTGTGTAGTAGAATATCGGGCATTACGATTTTTCAACCCTAAAAATCTCCAATTTTCTTTAGTGAGAGACTACTTACCTTTGCTGCTTGAGTATTCAAGTACGCACTGCATGGGCAGTCAGTGCTGTCTATGTATTTTTATATTTTGTGCATTTTGAAATTGAGCATTTGGAAGCAATAATCAGTGAAGTAGAATTTTTTGGTGCATTAATTTTGCGTATAGTAAAATATCGGACAAATTGTATTTTTAATCCTTAAACCCTCCCATTTTCTTCAGTGAGTGGAGTTTTCTTCAGTATTTACCTTTGCTGCTTGAGTATTCAAGTACGCACTGTATAGGCAGTCAGTATTGTCTGTATTATATTTTGTGCATTTTGAAATTGAGGGTTTGAGTGCAATAATCTGTGAAGTAGAATTTTTTGTGTCGTATGTTGTATTAAATTATTAATTTTGCGTTTAGTAGTGTAATAGGATGCCGGCCGGTCAGAGCATCACTATTACAGTACCGGCGGTTGCGCTCCGAATAGGTGGTCGCGGGGTGGTGCTGACGAGTGGCGATCAAGGAGTGAAAATTCCGTTGGTTGGGTTCCTCAGTGGGACCGGATCAGACACAAGTCGACTGTTGGAGATTCCAAAAAGGGGTCGCAAACACGCTGGCATCACACTTGGATAAGATCTTATATAGAGAAACCAAATGGCTTTGCATTGTGTAAAAATCTCAAGTTGGAAGCTGCAGGAAAAAACGGGCACTTCGGGAGGGGATGATTGCTTAGAGATGAAGGTAGACGATGTAGAATACATTTGTTGAAGACCTCTCAAATACAGGTATTGAAACTTACCAATGGTTTATTTGGAAAAACGAAACGAATCCTTGACAACTAATGTGGCGTCTCGATTCAAGAAAAGGAATAGCCTGAAACAATCTTGGCTTTAAACTAATTTAGGTTTATTAATTTCAAACATATGGTATTTCAGAAACAAGACATCTTTTCTCATTAATCCAATGAATATACAAAACTTGACTCGAGAACATAGAATCTAATATCGTAACACAAAGTTCTCGATAAAACATCGGATAATCGAAAATACATTAAATTCCTTTTTTAATCATCTCACATTCGAAATCGCGTCACTTAATAAAGCATTTTGATAATATTTAATTTAATTTAGAGCATCTTGAAAATTTACGAATAGAATTCTTATTCAGTTGCCCCCGTGGGCAATACGCGACTTACCCCGTCCAAATCATATCGCCAATTAAAACTATTTTCCAAAATCAGATATAAGCATCTTTTGTATCATTACGCACATTCATGACGAGAGAAAAAATAACGCCGGTACATTTCCATATAAAAATATTTCGCAGGAAAAGGGAAAATACCTCATATGTATAAAGGCGAGAGGGGGTTATCATTACAGACTGAACGGCTCCAGAAAGAAGGAGTGAAATATTTGGCTTCTTATCAAAATGGTATTCATTTATTCTCAAGAACAAAGTTTGAAATCGAAAATACAATTTAGAATTCGCCGAAACGATGGAGCAAAATGGATTTTTGAAACGATGTTTCCGAAACATAAATTTGGAAGAATTTAATTTAATAAAAGAGGGCGGGTATTTCATTACAGTAGAATCTCGGGCATTAATTTGATAAACCTAAACCTTACAACCCTCCTATTTTCTTCAGTGAGAGACTACTTACCTTTGCTGCAAAGAAAATATAATTTGTCTAGTCATTAAACAATCTAGTAATTTTTACACATACATTCTTTATTTAATTATATTAGAATTTACTTTAGTGTTTACAAACATTACCGTTGTCTAATACAAAATCATTCCATTCACTTCTAACAATGGGATATATTCTCTTATATTTGTGAGACCACAGCTTTATTTATTATTTCGAGACCAGAGTGGTGATCACCCTTGTTAACGCGAATCTTATTAATTCTATACTCGTCATATGAACATACTGAAATCAGCACATACCTCCAACTGCAGGGAACACTACACTATATTCAATCACATAAAAATATCGCTACCAGCTGCTAAGCAATACATAGTCCATATATTAAAAATCTGATGTGGGCAACACATGACTTTCCTTATGTAATGCAATGAATTTACTATTTTTACAATAAAAACGATATGTTTTTTTTATAGTAGCTATTTATATTCTTCCCAAAAAATTGAATTTTCGTCAATTAGTCGTCATTTTCACTGATTTAGTGTCATTTTTATCCATTTGGCGAGATTTCCGTTAATTTGGCAACATTTTAAAAAGACGCCAAGTTAGCGACATTCCGCCAAATTCGACACTAAAATCTCGCCAAGCGTTATGGACGGAGAAATAAGTTATTCTTACAGCAGATAAATGACTATTGGCGTTCAAATACAGAAGTATTACTCAAAGTATCTTTTCTCATGAATGGAACGAGCTAGATCCACGAGAATGATGTCACCCAATTTATCGCATGATATTATACATGAAAAGTTAATATGTTTCTCAAAAGTTAATATATATATTTTTATTTATGGGATTTTTTTATAAATTTATTAAAAAAATGTGCAATATCTCCAGAACGGTTCATGCTAGCGTTCTAAAGTTTATGTCCATCGCTTTCTAAGGAAAAATTACATTAGAAATGTCTACTTGCGTAACTTTATTAAAGGTTTTGATTTTTTGATGATTTTTTCAAAATTTCACTCGACAATTTCAGGGAGTTCTGAGCATTCAATTATATTTGAAAACGATAGGCTTCCAGTATTCACGGATTTTGATTTTTGTACCAAATTTCGTTCGAATCGGTCCATTTGTTCGTGAGATATCGTCTCCACAGACTCACTGACACACACACACACACACATACACACAGACATCACCTCAAAAATGTTTGATACGTGATCAGGGATGCTTGAA
The DNA here is from genome assembly GCA_951213105.1 of Amaurobius ferox. Lineage (NCBI taxonomy): Eukaryota > Metazoa > Arthropoda > Arachnida > Araneae > Amaurobiidae > Amaurobius > Amaurobius ferox. The sequence goes on from OX578134.1 coordinate 64,191,372, forward strand.
ACGTGCTCTTCCGTCGAAAACTCGAATTCGAATTTTCGACCCCGTCACAATACTTTCCTTATACATTATGTACATAAGGAATGTAAAAATAGATTATTTTTAAAATAGTTATTTATATTCTTTCCAAGATATTGAATTTTCGTCAATGAGGCGTCATTTTCCATGTCGTCATCAATGAGAGTCATTGATTTAGCATCATTTTATCCATTTGGCGAGTTTTTCGTTAATTTAGCAACATTTAAAAAAGTCGCCAAGTTGCCAACATTCCGCCAAATTCGTCGCCAAAATCTCGCCAGGCGTTATGGACGAAGAAATAAGTTATTCTTACAGCAGATAAATAACTATTGGAATTCAAATACAAAAGTATTACTCAAAGAATCTTTTTCCATGAATGGAACGAGATAGATCCACGAGAATGATGTCACCCAATTTATCGCTTGGTATTACATGTGAAAAGTGAACATGTTTCTCAATAGGAAATATTTTTTTTTATTTTATATGACTTTTTAATAATTTTTTTGAAAAATGTGCAATATCTCGAGAACGGCTCATGTTAGCGTTCTAAAATTTATGTCAATCGTTTTTTAATAAAAAGTTACATAAGAAATGTCTATTTGCGTAACTTTATTAAAGGTTTTGATTATTTAATGGTTTTTTACAAAATTTCACTCGACAATTTAAGGGGGGGGGGGGGGGGGTTCTGTACATTCGATTACATTTTTAAAAAATCTGATGTGGGCAACACATGACTTTCCTTATATAATGCAGTGAATTGACTACTTTTACAGCAAAAAAATAGGTTATTCTTACAGTAGATACTTATATTCTTTTCAAGATATTGAAATTTCGTCCATTTGTCGTCATTTTCATTGATTTAGCGTCATTTTTATTCGTTTTGCTACATTTTCGTTAATTTGGCAACATTTAAAAAAGTCGCCAATTTGGCGACATTCCGCCTAATTCATCGCCAAAATCTCGCCAAACGTTATGGACGGAGTAGTAAGTTATTCTTATAGCAGATAAATGACTATTGACGTTCAAATACAAAAGTATTACTCAAAGTATCTTTTCTCATGAATTGGAACGAGAGCTAGATCCACGAGAATGATGTCACCAGATTTATCGCATGATATTACATATGAAAAGGGAACATGTTTCTCAACAGTTCATATATATATTTTAATTTATGGGATTTTTTGATAAATTTATTTGAAAAATGTGCAATATCTCGAGAACGGTTCATGCTAGCGTTCTAAAGTTTATGTCAATCGTTTTTTAAGGCAAAACTACATAAGAAAAATCTATGTGTGTAACTTTATAAAAGGTTTTGAAAATGTGATCATTTTTTCAAAATTTCACTCGAAAATTTAGAAGGGTTCTGAACATTCGATTGCGTATAAGAACAATAGACTTCCAGTATTCACGGATTGTGATTTTTGTACCAAATTTCATTCGAATCGATCCATTCGTTCGTGAGATATCGTCTCCACAGACTCACTGTCACGCACACACACATAAAGACATCACCTCAAAAATGTTTGATTCGTGATCAGGGATGCTTGAAACGCGCTGTCCCGTCGAAAATTCGAATTCGAATTTTCAACCCAGTCACAATACTTTCCTTATACATTATGTATATAAGGAAAGTAATAACGAGATGTCATTACGAAGCAATTCAATAATAACAATTTCTGGAAGATATTTATATTATTAATTATTAAACTGAAATGCAACTGTACATTATTCCTTACTTTTAGTATCACATTTTCTGTGTCCATACAGATCGAATGAAAAAATATTCCATCAATGCAACATAATTGTTTGGTAAACGTTTCACTCTCTCAGTCTTGTATTTCTGCAGTGAAGCGTCAATAAATGTGATTTACCAATTTCATTGGTAAATTTTTTCAAGTTCACAGAATAAGTGTTCTTACATCTTCTTTTGTTATGGAGTATTCTTTATAAGGGAATTCGGAGAAAAATTATCCCGCAAATGCTTCAGTCAGAACGCAATCTTGTTTAGACTTTTCCACCGATTCTTTTGCAACTGTAATTAAATATGATCCACACAAAATTGAATTACATTTATTATAAACTTTCACGTGGCTATGAGATTGAAAATTACAGAAATTGAGATGGAATTATTTATACATTTTATTCTAAAATGTAATGCACAGTAACAAAGAAATGCATGTTTGATTTTATTGTAATTAAAGGGGACGGCAGTATTTTATAATCTGCCATTGCAATGCATATTAAAAAAAGGCAGAATTTGTGTAACTTATTCACAGAAATTATCTACAGAAAATGCATTAAATTTGAAACAAATACTTATCAAATACCAATACCAACTTTAACATGGGGATTTGAAAATATATTTTAGAGACATTATTTTACAAAAAATGACAGTTTTTCCCTAAAATACAAACAATTTAATGTTTGTTTGTTTTTGAACTAGAGAATAAGGCAAAATAGCATTGTCTTTAAAAATAAAGACAACCAAAGAATTGGCCATAGTTAGAAGTATTTTATTATAACACCTTTAAGGGCGTACTAAAATTACACATCCATAACGCTTTCGGGCATTACTATGTCCTTCATCAGTGGCAACTTAAAAAATATCCGATGTGGGCAACACATGACTTTCCTTATATAATGCAATGAATTTACTACTCTTACAGTTAAAAGAAATCTTATTCTTATAGTAGATACTTATATTCTTTCCAAGATATTGAATTTTCTTCAATTAGTCGTCATTTTCATTGATTTAGCTTCATTTTTATCCATAAGACGAGATTTTTGTTAATTTGGCAACACTTAAAAATATCGCCAAGTTGGCGACATTCCGCCAAATTCGTCGCCAAAATCTCGCCTAGCGTTATGGACGGAGAAATATAGAAATATGTTATTCTTACAGCAGATAAATGACTATTGGCGTTCAAATACAAAAATATTACTCAAAGTATCTTTTTTTAAGAATGGAACGAGCTAGTTCCACGAAAATGATGTCAGCAAATACATCGTATGGTAATACATATGAAAAGTGAACATGTTTCTCAATAGGATATATTTTTTCTTATCTTATATAAATTTTTGGTAAATTTTTTGAAAAAATGTGCAATATTTCAAGAACGGTTCATGTTAAAGTTCTAAAATTTATGTCAATCGTTTTCTAATGAAAAATTACATAAGAAATGTCTATTTGTGTAACTTTATTAGCGGTTTTGATTTTTTTACGATTTTTTCAAAATTTCATTCGAAAATTTAGGGGGGTTCTGAACATTCGATTACGTATAAAAACAATATACTTCCAGTATTAACGGATTGTGATTTTTGTACCAAATTTCATTCGAATCGCTCCATTCGTTCGTGGGATACTGTCTCCACAAACTCACACACACACACACATATCACCTCAAAAATGTTTGATTCGTGATCAGGGATGCTTGAAACGTGTTCTCCCGTCAAAAACTCGAATTCGAATTTTCGACCCCGTCACAATACTTTCCTTATACATTATATATATAAGGAAAGTAAAAAATCTAATGTGGGCAACACATGACTTTCCTTATATAATGCAATGAATTTACTACTTTTACAATAAAAAAAAAATCTGATGTGGGCAACACATGACTTTCCTTATATAATGTAATGAATTTACGACTTTTACAGTAAAAAAATAGGATTTTCTTATAGTAGATACAAATATTCTTTCCAAGATATAGAATTTTCGACAATTAGTCGTCATTTTCATTGATTTAGCGTCATTTTTATTCATTTGGCGAGATTTTCGTTAATTTGGCAACATTTCAAAAAGTCGCCAAGTTGTCGGCATTCCGCCAAATTCGTCGCCAAATTCTTGCCAAACGTTGTGGACGAAGAAATAAGTTGTTCTTATAGCAGATAAATGACTATTGGCGTAAAAATACAAAAGTATTACTCAAAGTTTGGAACGAGCTAGATCCATGAGAATGATGTCACTCAATTTATCGCATGGTATTACATATGAAAAGTGAACATGTTTCTCAATAGGAATTTTTTTTTCATTTTCTATGACTTTTTAATATTTTTTTGTAAAATGTGCATTATCTCAAGAACGGTTCATGTTAGCGATCTAAAATTTATGTCAATCGTTTTCTAATGAAAAATTACATAAGAAATGTCTATTTGCGTAACTTTATTAGTGGTTTTGATTTTTTGATGATTTTTTCAAAATTTTATTTGAAAATTTAGGGGGGTTCTGAACATTCGATTACGTATAAAAACAATAGGCTTCCAGTGTTTAGGTATTGTGATTTTTGTACCAAATTTGGTTTGAATCGGTCCATTCGTTCGTCAGTTATCGTTTCCACAGACTCACTGACACACACACACACACACACACATACTTTCACACACACACACACACACACACACACAGACATCACTTCAAAAATGTTTGATTCGTGATCAGGGATGCTTGAAACGTGCTGTCCCGTCGAAAACTCGATTTCGAATTTTCGACCCCGTCACAGTACTTTCCTTATACATTATGTATATAACGAAAGTAATAGGTTTTTCTTAAAGTAGATATTTATATTCTTTCCTAGATATTATATTTTCGTCAATTAGTAGTCATTTTCATTTTCATCTATTTGGCGATATTTTCGTTAATTTGGCAACATTGCAAAATCGCCAATTTGGCGACATTTCGCTAAATTCGGTGCCAAAACCTCGCCAAGCGTTATGGACGGAGAAATAAGTTGTTCTTATAGCAGATAAATAATTAATTAATAACTAATTATAGCAGATAAATAACTAATATTGGCATCCAAATACAAAAGTATTACTCAAAGTATCTTTTCTCACGAATGGAACGAGCTAGATCTACGAGAATGATGTCATCAAATTTATCGTATGATATTACATATGAAAAGTAAACATGTTTCTCAACAGTTAATATATTTTTTTTAATTTTTTGGTTTTTTGATAAATTTATTTTAAAAATGTACAATATCTCGAGAACGGTTCATGCTAGCGTTATAAAGTTTATGTCAATCGTTTTCTAAGGAAAATGTGCATAAGATATGGCTATTTGGTTAATTTTATTAAAAGTTTTTATTTTTTGTTGATTTTTTCAAAATTTCTCTCGAAAATTTAGGAGGGTTCTGAACATTCGATTGTGTTTTGAAACAATAGGCTTCCGGTATTCATGGATTGTGATTTTTGTACCAAATTTCATTCGAATCGCTCCTTTCGTTCGTGAGATATCGTCTCCACAGACTCACTGACACACACACACACACACACACACACACACACACACACACACACACACACACACACACATACACACACACACAAACACATTTTAACACACACACACACACACACATCACTTCAAAAATGTTTGATTTGTGATCAGAGTTGCTTGAAACGTGCTCTCCCGTCGAAAATTCGAATTCGAATTTTCTACCCTGTCACAATACTTTATTTATACATTATGTATATAAGGAAAGTAAAAATTGACTATAACGGACAGCAAATCAGCATTAGAAACAATCACAAATGAAAAAATCTGATGTGGGCAACACATGACTTTCTTTATATAATGCAATGAATTTACTACTTTTACAGCTAAAAAAACGTTATTCTTATAGTAGATACTTATATTCTTTCCATGATATTGAATTTTCTTCAATTAGTCGTCATTTTCTTTAATTTAGCGTCATTTTTATCAATTTGGCGAGAATTTTGTTAATTTGGCAATATTTAAAAATGTTGCCAAGTTGGCGACATTTCGGCAAATACGTCACCAAAATCTCATCAAGCGTTATGGACGGAGAAATAAGTTATTCTTACAGCAGATAAATGACTATTGGCTTTCAAATACAAAAGTATTACTCTAAGTATCTTTTTTCATGAATGGAACGAGCTAGATCCACGAGAATGATGTTACCCAATTTATCGCATGGTAGTACATATGAAAAGTGAACATGTTTCTCAATAGGAAATATTTTTATTTTTTATTTTATATAACTTTTTGATAATTTTTTTGAAAAATGTGCAATAACTCGAGAACGGTTCATGTTAGCGTTCTAAAATTTATGTCAATCGTTTTCTAATGACAAATTACATAAGAAATGTCTATTTGCATAACTTTATTAGCGGTTTTGATTTTTTGACGATTTTTTCAAAATTTCATTCGAAAATTTAGGGGGATTCTAAACATTCGATTGCGTATAAAAACAATAGGCTTCCAGTGTTTACGGATTGTGATTTTTGTACCACATTTTGTTCGAATCGGTTCATTCGTTCGTCAGTTATCGTCTCCACAGACACACTGACACACACACACACACACATACTTTCACACAGACACACACATACTTTCACACACACACACACACACACAGACATCACTCCAAAAATGTTTGATTCGTGATCAGGGATGCTTGAAACGTGCTCTCCCGTCGAAAACTCGAATTCGAATTTTCGACCGCCTCACAATATTTTCCTTATACATTATGTATATAAGGAAAGTAACAATGAAAAAGACCTAATTATTAACAGTATAAGAAACAAAATCAGAAAAGACAAAATCAAAACCCAACGGGTTTGGGTACCGGGACACGCGGGCATCAGTTGAAAGAGTAAGCGGATAAATTTGCTAAAAGAGTAGTCACACAAAAATACCTACGATGTACGGAATATAGACAGCCGAAGATACCAAAACCTTAACAGAACGAAGAATAAAGGACAGCTCTCAAAAGAATGGAAAGAATCCAAATACAAGGGAAAATATCTATATATAAAAACAATGACCTTAAAATTAAAACTACCCAAAATAGACTACAAGAAGTTTTCTTAAACAGACTCAGAACCAAGTCGATTCAAACGGGGAAAATCCTAAATAAATGGGACAAAAGTATAAACGAGGAAATCACGAAATGCAAAAAAAGCAGTGATCTAGAACAGGGGTCTCCAAACTTTTTAGCATAAGGGCCACACTGAGTCCTCCACTAAGTCCCAAGGATCAAAGTGCAAGAGTCCAAGGGTCAAGAGTGCAGAACATTTAAAGATATCTATATTTCCTGATTGAGTCAAGTAATAAGGCAATATGTATAATTTGCAATGAAACAATATCAGTCCTCAAAGAATACAATATAAAACGTCATTATGAGACTAAGCATTCTCAGAATTTCTCCAAATGTACAGGAAGCCTACGATTAGAAAAATATGAATCTTTGAAACGCGAATTGAAATCTCAGCATATGTTGTTTAAGAAAGTAAATGCTAAACAAGAAGCAGCAACTCGTGCTAGTTTCCACGTGGCTCATTCAATAGCGAAACATGGGGAACCATTTACTGACGACGAATTAATTAAGGATTGCATGATTGTAGCAGCAGAAGAAGAAATGTGTCCAGAAAAAGCTAATTTATTTAAAAATATCAGTTTGTCAGCAAACACTGACTCGAACAAATATGCAGAAAATATATTAACTCAATTGTCTGACAAAAATCGACACTTAGCGTGGTTCTCTTTGGCCCTGGATGAGTCAACAGATTTTTCAGTACTGCTCAGGTGTTACTTTTTATTCGAGGGATATATAAAAATTATGAAGTGTATGAAGAGCTTCTTGACGTTCATAGCATTCACGGCACGACCACTGGAGAAGATATTTTTAAAGGAGTTGAAAATGCTGTTCCGAAAAACAATCTTCAATGGAAAAACTTGAAGTGTATCACTACTGACGGTGGCAACAACATGTGTGGCAAAAATAAAGGTGTCGTTGCTTTCGTATCAAAGGCAGCAGAAAATGACGATGGTTCAAAACCATTAATCGTACATCAACAGTCATCATCGTACAGCGTACATCGTACATCATCATTCATCAACAGTCTTTGTGCGGAAAATGCTTGGATATGTCAGAAGTTTTAAAGCCAGTCATGTCAGCTGTTAATTATATCAAATCACATGCGCAATCACATCGTCAATTCCGCGAGTTTATTGAAGAGATTGGAAAAAATATTACCATGTTATACTACAGTACACTGGCTTAGCTGCGGAAAAGTTCTAACGCGATTTTTTGAGCTCCGAGCAATAATCGAAATTTTCTTGAATGAAAGGAATCGTCCTCTGGCTGAGTTACAAAACAATGAGTGGCTATGGAAGTTATCATTTTATACAGAATTAACTAAACATATGAATGACCTTAATTTAAAATTACAAGGAGAACACCAGATTCTGCTTGATTTATACACTCATATTAAGTCCTTTCGACAAAAATTGTTTTGTTTCAATCTCAATTGAACAAAAAATGTTTCACGCATTTTAATACATGCCAAACATTCAGTCATCAAACTGAAACTCCCTTTCTAGTAGATTTCGCAATTGAAGCTTTGGATGCTTTAAAAATAAATTTTGAGTCTTGTTTTACAGATTTTGATGCAACTTCAAACGATATCAAGATTTTTCAAAATCCTTTTAACGCCGATATAGAAACCCTTGCCCCAGAACTTCAAATGGAAATGATTGATTTGCAGTGTAGCGATATTTTTAAACAAAAATATTTAAATTCATCATTGCTGGAATTTTATAAGAGTCTTCCACTCACACAGTTTGATCAAACTGTGTGAGAATATTGCATAAATTTGCTCGTGGCTTTCTTTCCGCTTTCGGCACTACTTATCTGTGTGAAGAAATAAAATGAAATATACAAAAAATATTCACAGATCCAAATTAACTGATGAGCATTTGAAGTCGCTGCTGATAATTTCCACTAGTAAACTTGATCCACAGCTGCCAACAATTGCCAGTGGAAAGTTACAGCTACATAAATCTCATTAATCATAATTATAATGTTTAATTTCATTATGTGAATTACCTATGTATGTCACTTATTGTAAGTTTTTAGGATAAACCTCATATCATTAATTACAGTTATAATGTTCAATTTCATTATGTATGTCAGTTATTGTGTTTCTTAATTGGTCGTTAAATAAAAACATCTGATTATTATTTTGTATGATTTACTTACATTATAAATTTTACAATGTAATCAAAATAAACTATGACGGGCCGGATACCGAGCATGTCCGGCCCGCCACCGCGGGCCGGATTGGTGGTGCTCGCGGGCCGGTGTTGGCCCGCGGGCCGTAGTTTGGAGACCCCTGATCTAGAACATTTAATGATGAACTCTAAGTTAGGGAGAAAGAGAAAAATGCTTTCAAAATCTTGAAAACCAAAAAAGGAATTGTACGGGAGCCTTTAAGTCTTATAGACTATAACAAATCCCAATATTGCAACGAACATTATCAGCAATGTTTGCATAAAATGGTTTGTATACAAATACAAATGGGACAGATCGACAAAGTTGTCCTCTATTTGCTACAGAAAATAATATTCTCCCATGGAGGAAAAAGGGGGCGTTGGAGGATTTAGCCAATGGTTAAACTCCAATTGCTTTTCAACAATGGCAATATTCAGTAGTCAAGCGCGGTCGCCCAGGTCAGACATTTGGGTCATCATTAGCCAATTAAATTCCTCGAAATGATCCATTTTGTGACGTTTCAATCGCTCGGTCGCCTCGGTCGTTAATTCTGAACACGGCCTATGAGAAGAAAAGAAAGAATGTATGTCAAAGCTATCAAATTACCCAATCATATCCGCAAGAAATAATGAATACTGTCACTTCTTGGGACGAAGCTACGATCAATCTGATCGGTTAACAGTTATGAACACAGACATAATTGCGATTTTATGAAATTAATAGTATTAGAATATTACGTATAAATTTTAGAGTTCCATAAGAATATAATTGATGAACAAAAAGTTACCAATTTATTATCAGGAATAAATATATCGATTGTTGAAAATTTTAACATCGATGTACAAAGTTACTTAAGGTGCGCGTTCATATATTTGGATGTGTTTTGTAAATTGTCATCTTAGTTTGAAACGTGGCGTAGCTGTTTTATTAGTGTGAAATAGTTAGTTTGGTTTTAGTTAACTACACAAGATGACTTGTCCCTGCGGAAGTAAGTTGACGGTTTGAATTGTTTTCCTGTATATATAAGTAATTATAAATGCAAATTTTGTTTTTACAAACAATTTAAATGTTTCACATGTAATTGTTTCATTTGACTAATTGATCACTCTTTAAGCTTTACTGTTTAAATATTTATTAGTGTTTCACAAGTAATATCAAATGTTTAATTATAAGCAGACTACACCATCTCTAAAATCCAAATTGAATTGCCGATTTTCATGTGGTATGCGTTTTGATAAAGTGTATCGCCTTACACGCATTATATTATGTTCAGCTATAAAAAGTTAAGTTATTGCTTTCTTAAATTAAGTTTGGAATTATGGACTAAGGAACTTTTAAAAGCATACTACACAGTCTGCGAAAAAATGGCAAATCTGTTTTTACTTTCTCGTACTATTGTATAGGGAAAGTATTTTGTTGAAAATCTTTTAATTCTAAAATAATTTCGACTGAAACTCATTTTAACACCTCATGAATCCATTTGGAATTCTTTAGAGAAAATGGCAATCTGTGAATGTGTGAGGTATGTACACGATAATTAAAGATCGAGTGCATCTACAGATATTATTTTGTGTAGGTACATTGAGAAAACTAGATAGTTGTTGGTAATTTCATGATTAGAACTCTGAAAATTTAAATGGCATTATTTCGTACAAAATAATTCACGGAACAAGGATGATAATAGTATACATGTGATAGCTTGAACCGACTATTGATATTACATAGTACTAAAATAGCTTATATTAACACATATAAGCCAAATGCATCCAATTTATCGACAATGCTACTCTGCTAAAGACTTGAGAAAAAACATAAAGTATTTTTAATGTGAAAAATCTTATTGCTTGGGTTAGAGTAAATCTGGAAAGAAATGTAACTTAGATGTAACGAAAGTGAAAGTATGTAACGAATACGTAACTGAAAATCATTTAAATTTTAAGATGTGTCACTTGACATTGACAACAAAATCGAGAACCTTGGTGATGAATTAGGTGAATTGTCGTCAACATGGCGCCGTCTGAAGAGTTTTGGAAACTTCTGAAATCCCGTTGATTGGTTAATAAATTAGAGTTCGAATGCTTTTTCTAAACTTTCCACAGAGCCTAGAAGCTAGTTAATGATCAGTTGGGTTGTTGACGTGGTATGAGTAAAAGTATTTCCCCACCTCAAAGCAGAACCCAACATACTTTGTATCTTAATTCTATATACTCTTTAAGCTGTATAAAACAATTCTGGCATAAATGTGTCAAAAGCAAATGCTGTTACTAAAGTAGACCTTTTTATTTGCATATAACTTAAATGTCTAGAAAATGTCCAATATTCAGCTCATTATTACATGTTAAAAAAATGTCTCAGTATATGGAAGCGAAGCTGAATATTGGACTTTAACTATTTTACAACAATGTCCTTTGTCCCGTTGCATTTATTGGACATTTTGTCAACGCTCTTACCCCATTTATTTAGAATACTGCTGGTTAAGATTGATTTTGTTCAGAGTTTATTTATAAAACCTTGTTTCCTGTTCAGTTTCTTCATAAAGTTCTGATTTTTTTTTGCAGTTGATGTATGGGAAATGTAGGTTGTGTTAATTTTTCCCAGCGTTTTCCCCCAGGCTTGTTTTTTTTTTTGTCTTTTCTATTGTGCAGATTCCGATCATGAGAGTATACATTTGTTGGATTGCTCTTTTTTTGCTAGTTCATCAGTTTTCATTTAAGGCGATTCCCGCATGTCCCAGAACCCAAATCATACGTACTTTTTATCCAGAGATGTTGATTTTTATCTGAGGTTTGCAATTCGATCTTTCTTATTGTTTTCGTTCTTGATCGTTTCTAGGGCCGGCCCCTTTTGCTATCTGAGAGGATCTGTTTGCTATCTGTTATCTTTGGTTTTGAAAGCTATATATTCTATGGCGTAGTAGATTGCACTGATTTCGGCAGTATGGATAGAGGAATAATTAGGGATTTTAATACTTCTGCTATTATCTACGGTACAGATGCCAAATCCAACGCCGTTGTCCGATTTCGATCCATCTATTGCGATCCACTAAGCATTTCTATTTTAGTTTTTGAAGTCGTTGAATTCAAATGGTATTACTTTCGTCATAGCATTTTGGAAGTTTATATTCTCTTATTTCTTTGGTCGTATTTTTTAACAGGGGGACGAGATTTGTATTGGATTTGTTGCAATTTTTTTTACCACTATTTCTTCGATCTCTTCAAACATTTGAATTCTCCATTCATATTTTTTTCTATTGATTTTAATTGTTTGATGTTTTTAGTGATGCATCCAGTTCTGCCTTTTACTATTTCCATTTTTAGCCAGTAATTTCTTATTTTGTGAACTTTTCAAGCTTCCTACCTTTCTAATCTGTATTCAGTTCTCATGACATCTATAACTGGTCTTCTTTGTTGTCCTGACATAATTCTGATTGCAATATTTTCTTTATCATAAATTTCTTTTATGGTTTTATCTTCTATTTTGATTTCTGAAACGTAGTCTATTTGTGCTATTATTGTTTTAGAATGTTTTTCAGGATTTCAGTTTGTCACTAGTAGCTACTTGCTATCATTATTTTCATGGTATTGATTGCTTTATTTTGTCAAAAGTTTAGTTTTTCACGTTCTTTCCGATTTAATTTCTTTCTCAAAGTGAGGACTGTTTTCCTCATTTGATTTTTTCTATATTTCTATTTCAGCTTTTAAACTTTTCTTTTTTGCAGATATATCTATAATTGTTTTTTCGGGACATATTTCAAGTTTATTTTTTTACACCATTTTATTTCCTCCCCATTCTTGAGTTCTTTTGTATCATATTTTTTCAGCTTTGTCGCTGATGATAGCAATGTCGTCGGCATAAATGAAAGTATTTTCTTACCAATATTTTCCTAGGTCTGTAAAAGATATTAAACAGGAAATAAGAGAATACATCCATGTAGTACTCAAAGATTGTTATCTAAGATGTCAGAGTAACTGTTTTACCATTTTACGTGGATTTTTCGGTTTGTCAGAATTTTTTTTATCTAACTTCGGATGTAGTTCGGGCAGTTGAGGTCGGTGATTTTCTCAATTAGTAATTCTCTATCGATGTTGTCGAAGGCATTTTTGATGTCGTAGGCTGTAATTATAGTATGTTGATTTTTGTTTCTGAAACTTCTAAATTTTTGACAGATATCAGTAAGGCATTGAGTTGTATCTATTTAGACCAGACAAGACTCTTTCAGCATTTCATTATTACATCTTCTAGTTTGTTTACCTTGATGTATAACTCTGCTCTGGATATATTAGCCTCGTATTTTTCCAATTTTAATTTGTTTAGGCTATTTCTAATTTCAGTCATTTTCATGCTGCTTTATATTTTTATCGGTTCTCCTTAATATTGTTATTTGGTCAGTTCCATTAGCATAAGCTAGTTAAATTTTTGTCTTTCGTCGAGAGGTTTGTGATATTGTATTCGTTCAAATTTAGGTTTTCGTCTAAAACCATAGGCGTATCTCTCATTTGGGAAGTTGAAAGTAAAAAGGGACACCTTGTCCCACAAACAAAATACAACTTGCCTTGCTTTTGGTAATATAAGTCGACGCGAAAATAATATATAAATTCAATAACTTAAAGGGGAAAGATTTCCTCCGATAAAGGATACTTGAAGTAAGCAATTCAAATGAATTTTGGATCGGCCCATAGTGTCACCTCCCTCTAATCTGTGGGACGGCTTCAATTTTTCCGAATAATTTTAAATTCAATAAATAATTGGGATAAAATTTCTCCTATATACTAATTTTACATGTATTTTATTAAAAAGTAAATGACATTTAGAATGTTAATATGCACCATTATAGACATTGCATCTTTCCTTTTGTAATAGTAAAAATATGTTTCTTTGTATCAAACGTCCAAACATTTCCGAAGTAGTTCCCACCTAGTTATCGCTCCAACAAATTGATTTATTTTGGTACGATGAATAAGCATATTTTAGAGGATTTCTGACTAAGCAAATTTTTCAAATTTTCTTAACTCTTTTTTAAAAATCAAGCAGAATTATAAAATGCTCATTTTAGCAAAAATAGATATTTAATTTTTTATTCATAAGCAATCAATATAGTGAAGCCCGCGGGCATTCTGCCTGTAAGTAATTTAACCGGTTTACTTACGGGATATCTTGCTACAATGGACAACACTCGCTGACCACGTAGCCTTAACCCAGAGACATTACAATATCCATTGTAAGTAGAGTCCAATATCCAGGTTCGTTTCCTATATGTCCCAAGCAACGTCAAGCTCCAGAATTCTCAATTGCTGAAAATACGTTAAAAATGGGCCCAATATACAGCTTCGTTTTCTGTCTCATTACATACGCAACGTATAACTCTTTATATAGATTAGAACTATTTGTGCCCTTTTCAAGTTACTGCACGTTTGAAATTAAACAATTAAAAGGTCAACTTTTTAATGAATAAGTAGCTTTGAAACTAAATTTTTCTTTCTATTGTCCATTTGCACGTACGTCGTGTGACGCCACGGTTCATAGAGCTTGTTTACTTCGCTGTGATTGGACGGAATAAACGTCCAAGTGGTAATGGATTCATCCATGATATCGTATTAGATACGATATAAAGCATGAATGTATGTCTTCGAGAAAGGTACAATTGTACCGTATATTGCGAGCACAATTTTTATGCTCAATTGTATCCTTCCGATTGTATCCGAAATTGTAATAGCAGAAACTTCGAACAGCATGGAAAACATGGGACAGAAAGTGATATTTCACAGGGGGGGTGATCAAAAGTAAATTTTACCGGTTGTCACTTAACGTGCTAAAGATTAATAGTAGTGAAGCTTGAAATAAGACTAATCTTAATCAAGAAGCTTATGTTCCATCCTGGATCTCTCCTCCGGATTAAAAAAAATAGTAGTCCTTAAATTAAAATATTTTTCTAATAACCTAGGGTTCTATATGTCTCTGAAACAATGTGGAGTTGTTTTGAATCAAACTTGCATTTGATTCAAAATATATTTCTTGAATCGTTAACGCGAGGCTGGCTGGTTAAAATTTCAGACTTTATTGTATAGAAATTTACATTTTCGAACATTTGGGTGAAACTCGCGCTGAGATGTATTTAGAAACATTTGGCTTAAGATTAGTTATTCAAGACAATTATAACATTCAAATCGCATTCTAATTCGAGTCATTAGTTGAGTTAATACACTATAGATTTTTATAAAATCAAACATGGCTCGAATACTTTAGAATATTACTGTTGCTAATACCGCTTCTGCTAAAAATGTCATAAGACCAATGACCAAGGCAAAGAACTGACCCCAGGCACACCGTGGTAGAAGTCTGAATTGATCTGATGCCACCCAAAGTAGACTAGAACCGATTGGGGTTGCAGCCACAAGGATCGCACAATCATTCCCCTGACCCATCGCCTCTTCGATGGACTTTCGGACATACGGATTTATCAAGTCCATACTCTGTTAAAACCGGATAATTTTGGGAGGAGTTTAGAATCGAACCATGTGCCTCAGAGTGCCATCGTCTTGCATTACCAAATGAACTATACATGCCCACCTTAATATGTTATGAAAAGCATTTACGAAAAGCAGGAATAGAAACGATTTAAGCTTCATCCCTCTCCCCCTATAGAAAATTAGAATCATAACATAAGCCTTAAACTAATGCTCCGTATGAAAGCAGAAACTATCCATTAGATACAATTTAGTAAATGAAGATAACTTAATTTTGAAATAAGTTGACGGAAAGTAAAAGTAAGAGAAAATTAATTCTAAAAACAAGTTCGTATACATGTAGAGTTGAAAATTGCACCGAAATACCGTAATTATAACTAGTGATGCAAAATAATTTGGTTTCGGGACTCGGATATCGATTCAATGTTTTCACTTGGTACCAAACTGTGCACAAACCTTTAAAAAGTTTGGAGAACATCAGTAACATCTTAGTTCCACAAATCGGGAAACCTTTTACTTAAAGACCGATAAAACAAAATCAGCATTTATCGATGGATAAATAGAATAAGCACTACAACCCTTAACTACGTAGGAAAGAGCAAGATCCCTATAAGAAGTTAAGCTAAGCACCCAAGTTAAGTCTCCTGAATTTAGCTTTTTAAAATATAAAACATCGGTGATACATTAGTTCCTCATTTGAAAAGTTGACCGTGGCTCCAGTTCGATGGAGCCTAAATAGTTTTGCGTGAATATCGTCTTGTAAAGAAAAAATAACTGAAGTAAAGTTCTAATTATAGCAACCCAATCCTTGTAAGACTTTCAAAGGACAAGCTATTCACTTATTGTTGAATTTAGCTGAAATATCAAAATTAGAATCACCATTTCAAAATTTAAAATATCTGAATTAAAACGATTTTAAGAATTCTATCCCTAATATTCCCTTGTTGGACTTTTAAAGGTTTAGATCGCTTGATTTACTATTCATGGCTTATTTGTAGTTTAAAAGAGACATAATTTGTAGTTTAAAAGAGACATGTAGTTTAAAAGAGCAGTAATATCTTTTTAAAACTGAATTTTTTCAATATTCCTTAAATTTACAAGTTTGCATAAAAATTTTATGAAAGCGAATTATTCCGAAATCCATTTCCTACTAGATATTTTTGCTGCTTATTGCTTCTAGCTTTTATAGTTTAGTCAATATTTCGAGTAAAACCCAAAGCTTGCTCAGGCAAAAACTTTATTATTTTCGCAAAGAGTTCAAAACATGAAATTATTTTTATATATTTATAAATGGTGTCATATTTCCTACAGTATAAATTTATATTTTTCGTAAAAGTATAAATTTATATTTTTCGTAAAAGTATAAATTTATATTTTTCGTAAAAGTATAAATTTGTATTTTTCACTATTTGGATCGAAGATATAAGCTTCAAAATTTTGCATTTTATCGCAATGCTCGGATATAAACTAGATAATCAGACTGTTCATGTCAAAGTCTTTGATATTTCTTGAAATATTTAAGATTTTTCTGAACTGTTAAGTTTATCTGTTCTGTAACTTAGGTCTATCTGTTCTGTTACTAATTTCGGATGTATAGTCGTTATACACCCAATCAGTTACTAATTTCGGGTGTATAACAGTTATTGCATAACATATATCTAATTTTAATGTACGAAAAATTTTATTGAAATATTTCTCTCGTCGCAGTAGGTTTCAAGTAAAAACTTATGTATCTTGTTTCAAGTCTTTTCGAATATTTTTAAAGAATACGACCAGAATGACATCTCGGAACACTCTGGGTATATACAAATGCTTCGTATTTCCTTGATAGAAGCTGGCATGAAAATTAGGCGATTGGTTACCTAATTTTCGCGTCTGTTTCTACCGAGAAAATACAAAGAATTTGCATTATCATGAAGCAGCTATTCATTGTGACTTTGGCTACAATTATTTCACTAAACAATAGAACAAATCCGATATGGGCAGCACATGTCTTTCCTTATATAATGCAATGAATTTACTACTTTTACAGTTAAAAAAGGTTATTCTTATAGTAGATGCTTATATTCTTTCCAAGATATTGAATTTTCTTCAATGAGTCGTCATTTTCATTGATTTAGCGTCATTTTTATCCATTTGGCGAGATTTTCGTTAATTTGGCAAAATTTAAAATGTCGCCAAGTTGGCGACATTCCCCTAAATTCGTTGCCAAAATCTCGCCAAGCGTTATGGATGGATAAATAAGTTATTCTTACAGTGGATAAATGACTATTGGCGTTCTAATACAAAAGTATTACTCAAAGTATCTTTCCTCTTGAATGGAACGAGTTCGATCAACGAGAATGATATCACCAAATTTATCGTATGATAGTACATATGAAATATGAACATGTTTCTTAACAGTTAATACTTTTTTTTAATTTATGGGATTTTTTGATAAATTTATTTGAAAAATGTGCAATATCTCGAGAACGGTTCGTGCTAGCGTTCTAAAGTTTGTCAATAGTTTTCTAAGGGAAAATTGCATAAGAAATGCCTATTTCCGTAACTTTATTAAAGGTTTTTGATTTTTTGATGATTTTTTCAAAATTTCACTCTAAAATTTAGGGGGGTTCTGAACATTCGATTGTGTTTTAAAACAATAACTTCCAGTATACATGGATTGTAGTTTTTGTACCAAATTTCATTCGAATCGCTTCATTCGTTCGTGAGATATCATCTCTACAGACTCTCACACACACAGACATCACTTCAAAAATGTTTGATTCGTAATCAGGGATGCTTGAAACGTGCTCTCCCGTCGAAAACTTGAATTCGAATTTTCGACCCCGTCACAATACTTTCCTTATACATTATGTATATAAGGAAAGTAATTAGAAAATTTGATTCTCACTTTAATATTTTAAAATAATTCGTTTAAAAATGCCATTTGTTTACTTGTTGGTCTTTGTTCAAAGTGGATACAAATTTAACAGGAGCTGTATAGTCATATTGTCTAGGAAGGAATGTCTTCTAAGGAGGATACTCTATAATCGTCGTATTTATTATAAATATAAAGAACATCTTGAAGACGATTTGGTGGCGCATCAATACAGTCTTGGGTGAAAATGTTATTCACGCCCTGTGAGTTAGACTATCTTTGGTACAAGTTCAAGTGCTTCTCTTATTGGCATTGTACAACAAAACGAGTTCTTATTGTACATTGTATTCCAGCATATTTTAACCATTATAAAAATTCTGACGGGTGGCTATCAATAAAGGAATATCGCTTTTTGGGTCCGTAAAATTGTGGCCTCTGGCCCTACCAAATAATTCCCTAAATATATATTTCACTCTTGCTCTTAGCAAGAGGTGGGGGGGGGGGACTCTACGGCTCTGTCCTCCACCTATATTGCGGTATGATAGTTACGCCGATATCTATGGCTGCATGCAATATTTAAACATCACTGATTTAACCTTTTACTTACGGGTGGCACAGCGTTAATCCCAAACGAAAAACCCCCCAGACAGATAACTTGACATACCCTATCCCAAACAGTTCTATCTCCCCTTTGCAGACATTGGTATCCATAGACGTCCATGTCTGCAAAGGGGGGTGGAACTGTTTGGGATAGGGTATGTCAGATACCTGTCTTTTTGAGGTTCTTCGTTTGGGATTCACGCTGTACCATCCGTAAGCAAAAGGTTAAGTGAAAGAAATCATTTTTAAATGGTTAGATAAGCAATAATTTTACCTTTATGGAATAAAGTATTAAACACTAAAAAAGAAACTAAGATTCTGAACAGAGTTGTTACTACAAACTACTTATATTGCTCCATGTGTCTATTTTTACTTCCTTACAATTCGTGATAATGCATAGGGAAAGTACTGGAATCGTATCGAAAATAGGAACTCGGGATTTCAACTGATCGTTCGAACACTGTAGAAGACTAAAAACCTATTTTTAACTTGTGTGCAGATTAATTGTGATACGATTCGAGGAAAAAACCTGCTTTTGCAAACTAGCCAGCAAAAATAATTAATCTGAAATAAAATACTACATATACTCAAATACATCAATTAAATCCTTGTATTATACACTCAAACCTATTTTTGTGCGGTGGATAGGGACCCCATAAAAGAAAACTCATAAAAATAAATCGCACCAAACTTCAAGAGTAGCTATAAAAAATAGTTTTCGCAACACAATTAAAAAGTATTTTTTTTATGCGTTGAATAGGGACCGCATAAAAAAAGTCTCACGTAGAAAATAACTCAACCTTATGAAATAACTAGGAATTGCTTTTTTAAACGAAATCAAGACAGGAGGCTTGGCAGCTACTTGGGAATCTCGCCAAACCTTTTGGAATCTGATTTAGAAAATACACATGCGAACATTTTTAAATATTTTATTTACATATGTACTTATTTTACACATACAAAACTTTTCAAAACGTATAACCATTATCCTTCGTAGTCTGACAATACGCGAACTTTCTTGTGGTGAACTGGTTCAAAATCGCTTTCGTCACTTGGAAGATACTACCTCGCACTCGTTTAGAGTTGACTTTTTTTCAGTTACCATGTAGTCGGAGATCAATTTTTGCGACGACTGTTGTTTCACTAGATGCTTGTATATGTCTCGGTAGCCAGATATACAAGATTGAAGCTCCTCTTGGAATTTTGAAGTTCTTTCAGAATTGGCATCGATTGCAAGAAAATGACATTCTAATTTATGGCAAAGTTGGAGTCCTGCACAGATTTTATCTGTTGTCATGCTCCAATTTGATTGAAATGTTATATACCGCACAGAAAAAAGATCGCACAAAAACAGGTTTGAGTGTACATAATTTTTTGACTATGAAAAGGATAAGATAAGCTCTTTTAAGGGTCCCAAATACCGGCGCAAAATATTCGTGACAGCAGTAGTGGCGGCAATTTCACGTTTGCTGCGTATTGTTTGTTCACACTGAAACGTAACACTAGTTAAAAAAAATTGACTGCAGCGAAATTAAATATTTCAACATAATTCCTTCAAGCGAGGATACTTTTCTTTTTCCATTAGTCAAAAATATTTTCATTATGTGGAAGCAAACTTTCTTCCCAGGTATTTTCGAATATCCTCTTGAAGAATACAGATTTCTTTTATCTAGAACTTTATATTAATCATTGGGCGATATTCGAATTTCTTCTAGTGACGTTATGTTAGAGATTTCGAACACTCTTTAGCTTTAGAGTGTTCGTTCTTTAGAGTATTCAAAATTACAAATTCGGTGAATATAAAGGAACTGTAATAAAGTGACGAGAACTGTTTCTTACAAAAATCTATAAACAAAACGTTATTCTCTTATTTTCTGTTTACTTACCTTAAGCACACAACTTGGATAGCTCTTTTATTACGTTTCTTATATTCGAGCGTTACGCTCGAAAGCGCTCTGGCCTTTTTCTATTTTGTACGTCTTATAAGAAGTGTAATAAAAGACCTATCAAAGACGTGATACCAACTCATTTATTAGCATCTATAAGTTGCATTATACGTACTTGTATATAATTTGATACTTATAACTAATTAGATTACTGTAAAATTATTATTGTACTAAAACATGATAAATGAAACAATTGCAATATTACTTGCCCCTTTAGTTATTTTCCAATTTCTAGCCATTTTATTTGTAGTTTCCGTGAGATGAATCATGCAATGGTAG
Source organism: Amaurobius ferox (assembly GCA_951213105.1). NCBI lineage: Eukaryota > Metazoa > Arthropoda > Arachnida > Araneae > Amaurobiidae > Amaurobius > Amaurobius ferox. Next base: position 64,212,553 of record OX578134.1, read on the forward strand.
GATTTTGGGATCATTTCAATTTTTGTTATTGCCATAGTAATACCTCGCAAAATTTACAAGAGTAGCGATAAAACGCGGTCTACTAATAATGCTTACTAAACCCTATTTGCGCAGCATTTTACGCTATCTAGTTTATTATACATTGTGAAAATAATGGATTTTATAAGTTCATGCACTAGAGGTAAAGAAGTTTAATATAAATCTTCAACAGTGGGCTGATGAAATAAATTTTTAGGTATTACCAGAAAGTACGGTAAAGAAGCATCCTCTCTTTAACTTGGATTACTGAAGTATTCAAAGTATTCTGAAGTGTTTTTAGTATTGAAGTCGTAAACTTCTGTGAACCGTAATCAATGTCATTTGATCTTTTTCTCCACTGTTGTAAATACTTGTAGAAACTGTACAATTTGCATTTTTTTTAAAGCCCAAAAAGTATTTTCCTTTTTATAATCGACATTTTTGTAGAAGAAAAGCTGCATGCAGAGGTCTTAAGTGACTTTCAACAAGCGGTCATAACATTTAATAGGCAAAAACTGAAATAAAACTTGGTTTGTACCAGCAACTGACAATATGTATACATTTATGTCCTATACCTATTAGTTGTTTTGCCAATAGGATTTTATTCTTCAGTTTATTGTAACAGTATAAGTGAGATTTTTATTTCTCATGCTATGTAATATAATATAGAGAAAATATGGTTTTCACAAAAATTTTCGAATTCCTCCATATGGGCATAGCATTATGAAGCCGATATTTTTTCCTCAAAATTTATTTCAAGGAAAGGATATTATGTTAAGCAACGGAATTAAATCCAATAAGATTATAAATCAGACTATTTTTATTAAATTTTTTCTGATTTAAATAATTAGGAAATGCATATAAAATTTTATTGAAATTGCTTTTGAATGGATTACATGGATTACGGCTTTCGAGTTCAAAGGTTACAGGGATAATTGATATTTTCAATTTCCTAAACTATCTATTTTACTTTGGCAAATATTTTTCAAACTTGTATTGCGTTTTGCAAATTGTAACAGAATAACAATTATACGTGTAAATCTTCTAATAGCATTTTAGCTCTTTCATTTTGGCATATATTGATCCAGTTTCATTTCTTGTAAATTTGCTTACAAACGGAACATGGATGTTTTATTCTTCAGATTTGCCTTTTCAGATAAATTTAGTGAAAATAGATACTTATGCTTCTTTATTGGAGAATTAAATTATAAATTAAAAGAATGGCTTGAGTGTCACTTAGAATACTATAGGAATTTGTACATAATTGTGAATTTTCTAAAACTTTTGCGATAGTCGTGTTGCTCGCAAACGCTGGCAGATTGTTTGAAGTTATAATTAGACAACGTTGGTATAAACCTGAGTATCGCAGTGAAATTTGGCATCTAAAATTTTAAATATTTATTCAAGGAATTTAATTTAAATAGCACGTATAAAAATGTTTAAAACAACTTTTTTCACTTAATAAAAATATTAAATTTTGTTTATTTTAATTTTTAAAGGTCCCCAATGTACGTGTACTTGTGAAGGAAAATGTTCTTGTCCAGAAGTTCCTACTCATTGTGAAGCCTGTCTCAAGATACGAAAGGAACAGCCAGATGGTCAAGACACAACTCTTCAGGATACAAAAGAGGAAGGGGAGACCTATCCTTCTGGACAGAGTGAAGTTTCCTCTTCAACAGAAGAAAAATTTCAAGCTGGAAATATATCTGAAAAAGGGACTCGAATGAAACAAAAGGACTCCGAAGAAGGAAAAGACGCCGCTTCGGCAGGACAGAGTCAAGTTTCCTCTTCAACAGCAGAAAAAGATCTCGCGAGAAGTAGCCCAAAGTTAACACTTAAGGTAAAAGCAGAGAATTCACCGGAAAAAGAGGCTCTGATGAAGCAAAAGCGGACTCCAAAGAAAGAGGAAACCCAGTTTTCTGGACAGAGTGCAGGTTCCCCTCAAGCAGGAATAACCGAGTTGGGTGAAAGTAACCCAATACTATGGAAATTGCTAAGCCCTCCTGTTACGGCAAATGGAAAAGAACCGGGGACTCCACGTAGGAAAAGGGGGGCCCCGATTCAGGAAAAAGAGACTCCAAGTAAGAAAAGGGGGGCTCCGATGCAGGAAAAGACTCCAAAGAAGAACGCCGGTGAAAGTGGTGCCTCAACGTCTTCAGGACAGATTGAAATTCCCTCCCAAGCAGGAGGAAGCGGAAATGCTAGAAATATATCGGAAAAGGAGACTCAGTTGAAAGAGGACGCAGTTGAAAGAGGTGCCTCAACGTCTTCAGGGAAGAGTGCAGTTTCTTCCCAAGCACGGGAGAGCGCAAAGGTTTTGGAAAAGGAGACTTCGAAGGACGCAGATGAAAGAGGTCCCTCAACGTCTTCAGGGCAGAGTGCAGTTTCTTCCCAAGCTGGTGGAAGCGGAACGGTTTCGGAAAAGGAGACTTCGGAGAAGGACGCAGATGAAAAAGGCGCTTCAACGTCTTTAGGGCAGAGTGTAGTTTCTTCCCAAGCAGGGGGAAGCGGAAAGGTTTCGGAAAAGGAGACTTCGAAGAAGGACGCAGATGATAGAGGTCCCTCGACGTCTTCAGTGCAGAGTGCAGTTTCTTCCCAAGCAGGAGGAAGCGGAAAGGTTTCGGAAAAGGAGACTTCGGAGAAGGACGCAGATGAAAAGGGCGCTTCAACGTCTTCACGGCAGAGCGTAGTTTTTTCCCAAGCAGGGGAAAGCGGAAAGGATTCAGAAAAGGAGACTTCGAAGAAGGACGCAGATGAAAGAGGTGCCTCAACATCTTCAGGGCAGAGTGCAGTTTCCTCCCAAGCAGGAGGTAGCGGAAATGCTGGAAATATATCTGAAAAGGAGACTCAGAGGAAGAGGAAGGGGACTCCGGTGAAGGAAAACAGGACTCCGAAAAAGAAAAAGGACTCTGAAGACAAAGAAAAAGATTCTGACTCGGAAGACTCCGCAGAAAGGTAGATCAGCTTGTAATTTCATTGACAGAGGACACCTTTTGATGTTATGTCAACATTTCGGAGAATTATTTTCCTTAAGTTTTTATGTATAAAAAAAATTCAAAATGCCATTCCCCTTAAAATTTTATATATGCAATGAATTTATTTCGCGGTTTGATTTTAATTAACGAAATTGGGTTAACTCAATTCTTTAAATGCATGATTTATCTTTAAGAGTTATGCAGCAATCGTTCTTGGTCTATTTGTAAATATTTTCATATCTTGATGTTTGTAATAGTTTTAATATATTAACAAGGAATTTTAATCTTGTGCTGATGCCAGTCTGTATATTGAAAGCTATTTGTATTTAATAAATTTTTAAGAAACTTAGTTTCTAGTAATTTATTCATAGCCATTTGGTCTGATCACAATGCAGATATAATCATTAGTAGACCGCTATTACTGAATCGAGGAATGTATTAGTTAACTAGTATTTAAACCGGCCAATGACAAGGAAAATTGGTCAGTTACAATATCAACCATGGAACAGGACTAAGTATGCAAAGTTTGTCTTCTAGGTCGCTGCAGATGGAAAGAACTTCAGGAGCGTCTGGAAATACTTTCGAAAATTCATTGTCTCAACCTATTAGGCGAAATGGAAAATGACTATTGCGTCCGGTTACGTAGTCTGTACCATAAGTGTGCGAAGTTTGTCTTAGATCACCAGCAAGTCTGTTAGAAAGTCAAATACGTTAGACTATTATAATATATGCTTCATGTGACTAACTAATGACTATGCACTCTATTCTGCCTTATTTCTGTTAGGCAATCTGATCGCGACTGATTTTGAGGTTCTCGACTCTGTCTCGCTGACTTTTTCCAGATTGTATACGTATACACTGCGAATAGACTGTATTCTATAATGCCAGATTTCCACTTCGCGACTCCATATTTTTCGGTATTTTAGGAAATTCTGCAAGCAGCAGCAGCTTGGCAACTGAGCTTTTAGCTCTCCTGACCCGATTTTGAGCAAAATGCCTTACGGAGTGGATAAGGTTAGATTCGCTCATCTGTTTCACAAGAAATATGGTTATAATCTTTCGTTCTGGTTATAAAGTGATCTGTTTTCAAGAAGCAATGTTTACATTCGGTGTATTCAAATTTACGTTGAATTGCATTGAGACTAAGTACGATAATTTTCCCTATATAAAGTTAAAAAGAACAATTTTAAATTCGGACATGAAAATGTTTGACTCTCACTACTTGCATCAGGAATCGATTTATTTCTCACTTGTCCAAGATTTGCTCCAAATGCCAAATGTATATATGCGTATAGCTGAGGGGAAGAAAAGCCCCAACCCGTGTTATTCGATCATAGTTCATCATAGAGGAGCAAATTTAAAAATGCCATTATTAGAAATAACACCCTCTATAAATTAGTGTGAGTAGAATTTGCATAAAGGTTTGTCTTCGTATATAAATTCGTGCAAACTTTGAAATTTTCAAAGCAACGTCCAATTTTGACAAACTAAATTCTAGACCGCAAGTTAGTCCAAATATAAATTTTTGCACAATTCCCATCTACATCCGGAGATATTAAATATTCCGAAATGTACAATTTTCAGGGCTTGACTTCATATTGAAAACCGCAAGTTGAAGGTCGAGATTTCTTTGATGGATCACAAAACTATTCAAATAAAGTGGGTCATTTGCTATTTCACTGAAAACCGTTAGTGGTGTATTCGTATATCTATCTCATCTTGCGCATGAGAGCTTAAAATCTTTAATAATCATTTTATCGAACTTAAAAATGGTCAAATTAATGGATGAATTACGCGAATGATGAAGTTGGCACATTGTAATAATATTCGCATGTGGAAAAGTCATTAGTTTATTGAATAGATCTTTTAATGTCTAACGTATGTTTAGGCTGTTATAAATATCAAACCTAACGGCAAACAAGCAAATTCGCCTTTTAGCATAAAGCTACATCTTATAATTATTAGCAAATGCAATTTTATATTTTATTATAAATATCACAATTTTGTGATAGATTTCAACTCGTAACTCCGGGACTATTAATTGCGGAGTAACTAACACATTAGATGGCTTAGTCTTCTTTATAACAATGTAAGTTTCAACCCACCTATTTAACCCTTAGACACATTTGCAGAAATACGTTCTCAAAGTTGCATCTATTGCACTTTTATACGAAATTTTGATTGCTGGACATTTCTTTTTATCCAGTTTTAAAGATTCGGTAAAAATTGACCAACTTTTCCAAATTGGTCCTGAACTAATATACGACTCTTAAAGTTATTCCGATAACTATTTAAACATAGTGAAAGAACTACAGGGAGGAAACTGCTGAAATTTTGCCTACTTATACCAGTCTTTACGAATAAATTACAAACTATCTCTAGATTCCTAGTCATATATTCTTCAAATATTTATTTCATGCAAAAAATTATTTAAAATGGAAAAGTCACAATTATGTTGGGATCTCTTAGTAGTAATGCATTACAAAGAATCAGTGAGAAGATAAATATTACAAGATATGAATTATAATCCCTTTAATTAAATTTACAGCAAAATGTCCTGGCGCCAGAAATGCCAGGACTTTTTACTGTAAAATTGACTTTTTTTAGTGTAGGCGGGGAAACTAATTGAACATTAAGAGCTCAAAACTTTACATGCTCAAAAGCGCGTTATCCAAATGACTTGAAATTTGTATCAAAAGTTTCATTTTACTATAGGTTTGAAATATGTTGTTGGGTGTTGCATTGGAAACTTCAAAGTTTGTGAGAGTTTTAACATGAAGACTGCCCCTTCTACAAATTTTATGCACAATAATTTATACAGGACGTTATTCCTAATTGAATGACTTCTCAAAACTTGTACTATGATGAACAATGCTTGAATAACAAGATGTGTGAGAGGGGGGGGGGGGCTTTTTTCTCCCTTCATCTATACGGGATCATAGACGAGCTAGTTTTGCGGTTGTCAGACAATTTAAAATTAGTTTTCAGTATTTACTTTAAAAACTCATGCGATTCTCTATATATACAACTTTTCTGAATTCGCTTCTCAAAACACGTGGTTGGTATCGAATGAAAATTTTCTTTTTCTGCAAAATCCGTTAGCAATTTAAAAGTATATTTTATATTAAAAACTGAAGATCAGTCTCCCCGAAAGGTCCAAAGTAATTGGCATTAGCAATACGTTTTAACAGGAAAGTTTGTTAGAAATTGTATAGTTATATCAATTCAGCAACTCTACATAAAATTATTAAATAAGGTCTTCTTGCACCGAAACAGATGGCACTCCTTTTTGAGCGTTGACGTGAATCTTATAAGTTGTTCGAATAAGCTATTAATCTTTTCAGTTTCTATTGATACGATTTGAGCATTCTTGGTGCATCGGTAGCTGTCAGTTGCCTGGAACACAGCATGTACCACGATATTTTAAACTATTTCAAACCAGAATCTAGCTGCGGGCATCTCTGTACGAGTAATTTAACAAGAGCAATTCTTGGAATGATTTTTTGTTAGATTAATATTTGTTGAAATTGCTAGTTGAATAGGTTTATTAATGCAGAAAACGCTTGTGTACAGAGTACATATATGTATTTTATGCTTGCATATTTCAACGAGTACACTCGAGCTGAATTTTTGTTAATTCTTTTTAGATCGAGTAGCGCATCAAACTATTTCGTTATTACTTTCCTTATATACATAATGTATAAGGAAAGTATTGTGACGAGGTCGAAAATTCGAATTAGAGTTTTCGGCGGGAGAGCACTTTTTAAGCATCCCTGATCACGAATCAAATATTTTTGAAGTGCTGTGTCTGTGTCTAAATCTGTGGAGACTATATCTCAAGAACGAATGAAGCGATTTGAATGAAATTTGGTACAAAAGTTACAATCTGTGAATACTGGAAGCCTATTGTTTTTAAACGCAATCGAATGTTCAGAACCTCCCTAAATTTTTGATTGAAATTTTGAAAAAATTATCAAAAATAAAAATCTTTAATAAAGTTACGCAAATGGACATTTCTTATGTATGTTTCCTTAGAAAACGATTGGTATAAATTCCGAATGGACCGATTCGAAACATTTGGTACAAAAATCACAATCCGTAAACACTGGAAGATTATTGTTTTTATACGCAATCGAATGTTCAGAAACCCCTTAAATTTTCGAATAAAATTTTGAAAAATTGTCAAAAAAACAAAACCTGTAATAAATTTACGCAAATAGACATTTTTTATGTAATTTTTCTTTAGAAAACGATTGACATAAATTTTAGAACGCTAACATGAACCGTTCTCGAGATATTGCACATTTTTCAAAAAAAATTTCAAAAAGTCATAAAATAAAAAAAAGAAAAATTTCCTATTGAGAAACATGTTCACTTTTCATATGAAATACCATGCAATAAATTGAGTGACATCATTCTCGTGGATCTAGCTTGTTCCATTCATGAAAAAAGATACTTTGAGTAATACTTTTGTATTTGAACGCCCCAATAGTCATTTATCTGCTGTAAGAATAATTTATTTCTTCGTCCATAGCGCTTGGCGATATTTTGGCGACAAATTTGGCGGAATGTCGATAACTTGGTGACTTTTTAAAATGTTGCCAAATTAACGTAAATCTCACCAAATGGATAAAAATAACGCTAAATCAATGAAAATGACAACTAAGTGACGAAAATTCAATATCTTGGAAAGAATATTAGTATCTACTATAAGAAAAACCTATTTTTTTTTACTGTAAAAGTAGTAAATTCATTACATTATATAAGGAAAGTCATGTGTTGTCCACATCAGATTTTTTCTTTAAAAACTAAAGCATGGTTGAGATTATGTGATGCATTTAGGTTATTTGGCAATATAAAAATGCTGCCATAACAAATGAAATATTGAATATATTAAATGTAAAATAAGAAATATGGATTACCTAGCTACTTTATATTTATGCATAAAATCTATTATAAATTATATATTTTGAACAGTTGAAAATATGTAATACATACATATGAGCAGCTTTTCATATATTACAGTATAATTAAAACATTTATTTTGATTCATTTCTGCTAAGGAAAGAATGAACAAAATTAAATTTATCTTGTACACATGAAAATAATTTATAATGAGGGATACATACTTATAATTGTATGGGGACGTAGCACACATGTGTACAAATAGGTAGTACAAATGTGTACAAATAGGTGTACAAATAGGACGTAGTGTGTACAAATAGGACGTGGAACTATGTGTACAAAACTTAACCAACCATTTTGCAGAGTCTTCTTCAACTATAAGAGCTTCCAATTTCGTCCCAGTAGCTCAACGGTAAAGCGTCGGCTGGCCAGTTCGGAGATCCAGAGTTTGATTCCCATTTGGGGCAGCAAGGCTCTTTACAATTTTAATTCCAAGTAATATTTTAAAACTTTAAAGAATGTAAGATATTCAAAAGTATTAGCATATTTTTAAAATACAAGATAAAAAAACTTACACAACTAGTATATACATAACTGTAATAACTTTATAATTAAATACATATATGATACTGATACTTAGGAATTTTTAGTTTTTGCATATATATGAAATGCCCTTGAAAATGATACCATCTCACTGAACTTTTTTTAATTACTCCAAATCTTATTGTTTTTAATATTCACCAGATGAAGATACTTTGCATTTCCTAATTAAAGTATGACTAATTTTCTAAAAGTTAGGGAGGGAGGAAAAGACTGAGATTTTGCATGTTATTTGGAAATTTTGGATTATTTTTTAAAACATTTGCATCAAATAAATTAAAATTTTATTGTATATTTGTGAAATATACACTTTTATCATGAAGAAGTCACTCTTCAAGCTGATTTTTTTCCCATTTTGAGTTGTCTGTATTTTCAAGATTAGTGATTATCTGTTGAATTTTATTTCCTAAAAATTAACTAAAAGTATTGGTTAATTTTTTTCATTTTCATGGCACTAATATATCAAATAAGAAATTACATTAAGCAAAGTATAAAACTATAAGATTACTACAAAATAGTGAAATAGGACAAATCTATGGTTGAAATTAACACTAGGTATGATACACAAATAATGGTTTTAAATAGGCAAATATTAATATCTTTATATTAAAATTATAAACATGTGACGAGTTTGAAATAGCTATTTCAAGTTGAGCAGTTTCATAACTAGCCCCCCTTCCTCCGGAGACATTTTATGTTAATCTATGTTAACCCAGTTTCTATTTATATGACATACCATTTAGATATATTTATATAGGGCAATAGAAAACTTGCCTTCCCTAAAATTTTATTTCCCCCCCCCCTCCCCGCTGCCAAAAAGTCTTCAGAGAAACACTGATACTAAATACTCCAAAAGTAAACTATGTTGAACAATAAAAAGTAAACAACAATTTTAAGAAATTATATTACTTCTCTGTAGTGACATATGATTATGTTTTCTATTATTTTTATATATTACCTTGAAATTTCATATATTTTAAATTATTTGGTCATCATATACTTGGTCGAATGAAAAAAAAAATTACATTAAGTTATCAAGCACATGGCTTACCACGTGTTATTTGGTTTGTAGTTTTAAGTCGAATATTAAACAAGATCTTGTAGACTGAAAATAGCTTTTTAACACAAATGAGTTAATTCATCATTTCAGAGGAAGATTAATGAAAAATAGTGTCAAGCATACACAGTACATGTAACACATACTATACATACATACATATATATATATATAGTGTACTATGCATTACAAAGACAGCAAACAAAAAGTTTGAAATATATTCTATTTGTTATTCAGTGAAATGTAGTAATAAAATTCTAAATAGTATCAAAACATTGACAGCATATTAAAAATCATGTCTGTCTAAGTAAGATACCATCTAGATCTCGGAAATGAAATGAAATTTAAATTATTTCAATAGCGCCAGTGATATCAAATAATTTCTGATGGTAATCCTTATCTACCAAAGCACCAAAATGCAAAATCATATTGTTAACAGCATAAGATTGGCCAGAGGTTCATAACTTTCTCATATTTCTTTTAAAGCAAATTATTGCATTAAAACAAATTAAATAAATAAACATCAAAAGTACCTTGATGTAAAATATCTACTCCACCGATTGTATCAGCAGTGGATGATACTATAAACAAATCCAACATCCGATGGATTTGTTTATAGTATTGTTAGATTATACAACTAATTATATTCTAACTATCCTCAAAATGAACTATACAGCGAATTATATGCTGAACTATTCCCCAAAATTAAATCCAGATGAGCACTACATAAAATATTTCTGAAAATTTTCAAACATTTTAGAAACATGTAATAATCCGATATATTATCACTTTATAAGTACACACTGCGCAAGGCGCAAAACATTGCAAGGTAGGTGTTTAAAAGGGGTGCCTAATCCGGATTAACAACCAGACGTTAATCCCCTATCTAAAAAGAGAAGAAAAACGAAGGAAAGGGATTTTAATAAAGGGAGTTTACCAAAGTCAATAGGTTGCTCGGAGAATTTGTGATCATCCGAGTCTTAAGAAAGATATTTAGAAAAAATAGGATTTAATTTAATTTTACTAAAATTTTTAAGTTTAAATTTAAAATTTAAAGGAGAATCCAGAAATAGGAGAAGAAAGGAATTTTGAACGTTTGGGTGCGCACAGAAATGCGCGGACCTTGCAAGGAAACGCAGATATGCCAGCTGCCCAGAAGGGCGGGGGGGGGGGGGGGAGAAGATGGTCGAATGCAGATAAATTATCCCAAATGCGAGGGTGTTAAATGTTCAGTGGAAAGACGTATGAAGGATGGAAAACTGGAGTATGATTAAAGCTATTCAATGCGTCGACGTTTAGGATTAAACGGGACGTCTTCACGGCGCCCGAGCAGGGCCCGGGGTCGCTTCCTGCATTTAGGAAGCCGAGGATCGTAATTAGACAGGTTTAACAGAATAGCGTTTCCAACCTTCGGGAGATCAAGATGAAAATGTAGCGCTAATTTCTTCACATGGGCCAAAAAGGTTTTAATTTTGAGATCTCTGTGGATGACGTCATTCCTAACATAAAGAGGAGCATTAACTATCATTCTAAGGGTAACGTTTTGCTGAGTTTGAAGTCTCTTTAAGTTGAAGTCAGATGCGGTTCCCCAAATAGCAGAACCGTAAGTCATGATGGGCCTGATGTAGGCTTTGTAGAGTAATAATTTATTTTTCAGTGACAGACGGCTATTTCTAGCCAAAAAAGGGTAAAGCTGGGCTCTTGCCCCCTTAACTTTCTTGACAATGTCAAGAATGTGAGGGGTCCAAGTTAATTTAGAGTCTATAAGTACACCAAAGTACTTATAGCAGTTCGTCCAGGGAATCGGTTCATTATTGAGAATCAAATTGGGGGGGGGGGGGGGGCAATGCTGGGATCGAAAGTACCGCCGACTTGGATGTATTAATTTTAATTCTCCACTTCAGAAAACAAGAATTTAGTAGATTTAGCTGATTTTGGAACCTTTCGAGCACGATTTGTGTTCTTGGGTGTCGGGCAATCAGTGCAGTATCATCGGCATAAAGGCCAATAGCAACGTTAGATACCTTAGGAATGTCATTAATGTAAAGGTTGAACAGACGGGACCCTAGGAGGGAACCCTGTGGTACACCAGCACAAATCTGCCTAGGAGAAGAGAGAATATTGGATACCCGCACAACAAAACTACGGTTGTGGAGGTAAGAATTTAGCATTTTAATGAGCTGAGGTGGAAATTTCAATTTAATAAGCTTATAGAGTAAGCCCGAGAACCATACCTTATCGAACGCCTTACTGACGTCCAGGAAAACGATGGAGGAGTGATATTTTCTGGCTCTAGCGTCTTGAATGAGCTCTACAACTCTGAGAAGCTGATGCTGTGTAGAATGTTTGGCTCTGAAGCCAAACTGCTCTGGAATAAGAATATTTCTCGAGTTGCAGTGCTCATCGAGTCGTTTGACCAGGATATATTCGAAAAGTTTAGAGATGCAAGAGAGAAGAGATATAGGGCGAAAATTCACTGGGTCCGAGTGATCAAGTCCAGGTTTAGCGACCGCGGCGACAATAGCGACCTTCCAGTCCCTGGGGAAGTAACAGGTAGAAAGCATCACATTGAAAATATATGTGAGGCAGCAAATGAAATTTATTGGAAGAGATTTGACCATTGTAGGAGTGATGAGATCTTTTCCAGGAGATTTGTTCTTTTTGATTTTCCGAATATAAGGTAGAAGATCAGAAGGGGTGATACTCTTGAGAGTATTCTGTGTATTTGTCGCAAAACATTGCTAGAAAAGAAACGTCGTCAAAGTTGCTGAATTTTGATTCGTTAAAAATTTTCTGACGTCATTTGGAACTCTGTTCTTTTATCCGCTTGTGTCCGGCCGCAGTAACCGCCTATACTTAATTTGGACACCCTGTATCAATATAAGCGCTTCTTCCACTTAGTAAATGAAATCATGTGATCTAAAACGAGCCGCAACCAGGGTGACAGCTGCATCTATTATCAAAGTCTTACGCTCACAATATCCATAATCTCCTGGTTTTATATTATATTTTAGATATGGCAACATCAAAATGTACGCGGGCGCGGGAATCTGAGTTTTGGTTCGCAATCTGTTAAAAATATTTTGTTGAATGTTTGATAGATATCGAATCCTTTCAACATACTTCAAACAATTTTAAAATGAAGTGTCAGATTCCACAAATATCTTGGCATAGTCGTGATCCAGTTTTAAGTATTGATTTCCAGCCTATTCAAAGTGATTTCTATAGACTTGCTAGCTGTGGCACGGATTCTCATGTACTTATCTGGTACATAACGTACCAGGAAAATAAAACTGTTAAAATAGAATGTGCTTCCGATTTGTATAGGCATAATAAATCTGTAAATGTTGTACGTTTTTCACCCAATGGAGAATATCTTGCATCAGGTGATGATGAAGGTGCAATGTTTGTTTGGCAACCGAAAGAACGTGAACAGATTGATCTGCCTAAAGATGATGAAAATATCAACAAAGAAGAATGGTACCCTGTGAAGCTACTACGAGGCCATCTTGAAGACATATACGACATAAGTTGGTCCAAAGATGGCAATTTCCTTGTATCAGCTTCTACAGATAATACTGCAATAATGTGGGATATGCAAAAGTTTACAAAAATGCATATTTTATCAGATTTTAAGGGATATGTTCAAGGTGTTTCATGGGATCCTAACAATCAATTTATTGCTTCATTAGGGTCTGATAGAACTTTAAGATTACATAACGTCAGTTCCAGAAAAGCTGCTTATAGGATTTCCAAAGCTCCTTGGACAAATTCGACTGAGAGAGGCACCTTCAAAGCTAGACTGTTTTATGATGATACTCTAAAATCATATTATCGGAGGTTAAGTTTTACTCCTGATGGTGAACTTCTGATTGTTCCATCTGGTATTGTCGATAAAGGCGAGAAGGTCCAAAACACGACCTATATTTTTTCAAAGCATGCTCCTAGTAAACCAGTAGTAAGCTTGAATACTGGTGATAAGTATACTGTTGCTGTACGGTGTAACCCATTTCTGTATAAGTTAAGAAGAGATTATGAAACTATTGTTAAAGAAAATGAACCTCCAAAACCATTAATCGATCTACCATATCGTATGATATTTGCTGTTGCTGCTTGTGATTCAGTATTTGTGTATGATACTGAAACACTGGAATTCTTTGCCTATATTTCTAATATTCATTATACTCACCTTACAGATTTAGCTTGGTCTCCTGATGGTCTTACTTTGGTTACTTCATCAACTGATGGTTATTGCTCTTTTATTGTATTTACCAAGGAAGAGTTGGGGGAAATTTATGTTCCTGAGGAACCTAAAGACACTGATAATGGATCTGAAGAGATTTCTGAAATGTCTAAAAATGATAAAATGGATGTAATTCCAAGTTCAGATTTGTCATCTCTTCATGAATCTGAAAAAGTTAAATCACCTGCTACTCCTAAAAGTACTCCACCTGTCTCTGCCAAAAGTCTAAAAGTTTTACCTTCTAATACTATAGATGAAAGTGGAACTCCTTCATCTAAAATTGCGAAGATTGTAGATAATAAGAAATTTGTAAAAAAATCACCCAAAATGTGTTCTATCAAGAAATTTTTTATGTCTCCTAAAACTGTTGTTTCTACATCGGTCACTGAGACTATTAGTACTGTAAAAGAAAGTTCAACAAAGGTTGTTGATACTGCTGTAAGTAAAGATACTTCTGAACCAGAAATAATTACACTTGAAGATACACCTGTCAAACGTTCTTGTGATGATGACAGAATGAATACATCTGCAACTAAAGTTAAAAAAATTGATACTTCTGAATTGGGAAATTACATAAAAGATGAACCCATGGATGTGGATCAAAATCCTTCAGGAAAAGTGTCTTTAGATAAAATTAAAGCACCTAATTCTATGACTGAAAAGCAAGCTAAATGTAAAGTTCGTTTGGATTTTGCTGAAAAAAGTGAATCTGTTGTAATTTTTGATGAAAATGCATCTGATGGGGATTGTACAACAACATCAACTTTGACAACTACAGTTACAAAAGAAAATGAGATTGATGACTGGAAATTGGAACTTTCTCAAGATGAAGAGATTGTACCAAAGGAGATTTCAGTGTCAGCAGTTGCAGTTCAAGAATCAAAAGTATCAAAATCTTCAGATTTAAAAGCAGCACCTAAACGTAGAATACAATTTGTTACTTTATCCACCAAGCCAACTTTTAAAAAGTAATTCTACATATATGTTTTGTAGGTACACATATATCTTAAACATTTCATTGACTATATGTGTGAAATGCAATTTAAAGAGTTTTTTTAAATTACTAAGCATTTGCATTTTACATAAATAATGAAATTATTTTTATATTCAATTTTCTACAATTTCATCATGAGCTTTCAGAGTTCAAATCTGATTTATAATTGGTTGCCTGGATCTTGTAATTGTATAAAATTTAAATTAATTTTATATGTGATTTATTAAGCTGTAGGTATTGAATTAAATTATCTTTTCTATTTATAAATATTTTCTACAAAATTGAGAGTTTCATGAAAAGTTAAAATATTTATATACCATAAAAAATTTAAATACTGCTATACTGCTTAATTTGGTTTTCTAGAATTTTACTGTCATCATTCAAAGCTGTTCTTTAATTGGTAATTTAGATCTTGTGATTATATAACATGTGAAATTTTATTTGACCTGTGGTTTATTATATAAACTGTATTTAATTATCTTTCTATTTACAACTATTCCTTCAAAATACTTTTGCATGAGAAATAAAATTATTTTTATCTTCTGTTTTCCATTGAGCATTTAAATGTGACTTACAATTGGTAGTTTGTATTTTGTGATTATATAAAATGTTCTTTTTATTTTATTTACTTATTATTCTTTTTTTATATATATAAAGCTTGTTTGCAAAGAACATTCACCATGCTAAGTTTGACAATCCATAAGTTTTTCTGGGTTTCAAATTTGCCACTGCTGGCTGCAATGCAAGAATCTTTATGCGTGCACCATTGTGTTACTCAATGTTTTATTGTGTCATAGCAAAGTGGTAAGGAATTCTCTTAATTTGGAATTGGGCTGGAATAGTACATTTTTATCCATTAATTTTACATCATTTGTTTGTGTTTTGGCTCAAAATATAAATATTTACACTCGGGATGCAATACCAGTAAAAATTTTTGTAAATTTGACTTTACTTAGCAAAGAATTTTTACTTATAAAAATCTTTTTGGGCTATTGAAATCAGCTATGGAATAAGAATGGAATATTTTAATGTTACCATTTTCTGATAACCAGTGTTGGCATATTATTTTACAAACTAAAGCTACATGTGTAAAGAGTGTAAACTTTGTTTTGTTCTTTTTACCACACTCTCTCTCTCTAATTTTGCAATGCATCTGGAATGTTACATGTTCTATCCCTTAAGGGGCCAAAAGAATATCAGAGTCGTTTAGTACCTACTGCTAATTATAGAAGGCTATAAATGGCATCTCTGTTTATGTCTTTGGCTGCTACATAGCACTTTGAGTGATTTGTGATGGTGATTTAAGAGGTAAAATATCATAGTCTTGAATTAGATTGAAAACAAGAAGGATCAATCGTGCATAAAACATTGATTCACTTACCAACTGAAATGCCATTTTATTTACATTTTAGGCTACTTCAAAAATTGACATAAAAATGAATCTTGAAACTTCATTGAAAATACAATGCTAGTTACACATAATGAACTTTATTCACATGACGTCATTGAAAGTATAATTTGCAATGTGTTTATGATGCTTTTGCAGTTAATATTATGTTACAATTATAATATTTTATTATTATATTATAGAAACTATATCACTTGCTCATCTCATGTTAAATTAGTTCTTTGAAATTGTCATAACCAACTATGCTAAACCATTTCATTCTATAAATTATCTGCTTCTCTATATAAAATCAATGAATATTTTATTCATATTACTTATATTCCATACTCCAAAGCTGAAGAATTTTGCGTAAAAAATAATTCAGCAATTCTTAAACAACTCACCTTACAATCACTTGAATTGTTTACATTTTCTATGCTAATAGTTTAGTGTTAAAATTAGGCTTCGCTGTAGGAATAAAGAAAGTTTAGTGATCATTTAAAAAAAAAAAAGTATTGAAATTGCATTAGCCCAGAACTTAGATACACATATAATATGCAAAAATAAAGTGATTTTATGACCAATGTAACATTAAATATAACTTTCAACAATTGTTTTTACTATAGGAAAAAGTACACAGTGAAAAAAACCTTGGAAGTCATATTTTGTTTTGCAATGAGTCATGTGATCTCTTTATATCATGTGGGTAGAAGGCCCAGGTCGCCCGACTCACCCGAGGGTATGAGCAGCCAGTAATATGGGTCTGTGGGTGTAATTATTAAATTATTTCAATTTTTATGTAAAAAAACTACTCAACATATTTTGCTGAAATTTGTTTTACACATTTTATGTGATAATTTGAATATTTTCTAAAATTTTTGAAGCAATTTATGAATTTTAACTCCACTTAAATGTTTGGAAAATGAAGTCGTACAGGGTTTAATGTATTTCATTTTTTCATCTTGGGTTAAATTCGAAACTCATTGGGTGATATTAATTTTCATTCACAAAGTAGTAGACCATTTCAACTAGAGCTCCTTTAACCCTCTGACTGCCTATCCCGCGATTACCGCGGGCAGTGCGAATGTACAAAATTTTGTCATCCTGCAATTTCCGCGGGTTTGAATTCTTTCCCTTTATTTTAAAGCGCATCTCGTGTTTTCCCCGTTTAATTGGTGAAAAGGTTTTATATACAATATTTAGTTTTTGAATCAGGTTTTGACCAACAGATGGCGATAGTTGTCCGCTAAATTCTTGTGTTTGAGTAATGTTCGTTAGCTAGTTTTATGCTCTCGTTCTCTTTTTCGTTCTAATCAGAAATGACTGGCAGAAAATGTTCAGTGAGGGAAACAACTTATAATCCTGATGATTCGTTGGATTCTGAAAGCGATAGTAGTTGTTTTAAAGATAGTGATAGTGACATAGATTTCATGGATTCCTCTCCAAATAGTGATGGATCTGAAGATGATTCGATATCCCTGCAAAACGTTAGACAGTGGTGCAAAATAAATATGGAAAACATTCCCCCGCCTCCTGCCTCATTTCCGTTTTGTGGTATTCCAGGAATAACTGTGAATATGGATAACAATGCAAGTATTTTGGATTACTTTGAAATATTATAAATGATAGTCCAGGAAACAAACAGATACGCTAAACAATTTATCAACAAAGCTGTTGCTCAAGATAGATCGCGTTGGAAAAAATGGACAGAAACCAATGTGAAAGAACTCAGATTATTTTTTCAGTTTTATTACTCTAAGGAGTAATAAAAAAGCCACAACAGGAATATTATTGGTCAAAACGTCAAATATTACAAACACCAATTTTTCCAAAAGTAATTGGAAAAAAGAGGTTTATTTTGCGAATGGAGTTTCTTCATTTTGCCAATAATGAGGAATTTGATAAAAACAACCACCTATGTCCAAAATTGAATAAAATTTATGACATAATGGAACATCTTCAAAGCAAATTTCAAGAAGTTTATGTACCAGCTAAACATCTGAATTTAGATGAGAGTTCGATGTCCTTCAAGGGCAGGCTCAGCTGGAAAATGTATATTACCAAAAAAAGAGCAAGATTTGGCCTAAAGTTTTTTGTCCTTTGTGAAGCAGAAACAGAGTATATTTCAGATTTCCTGATATACACAGGTGAAGGGACAGTGTATAATCCTAAATAGCACTATCCAGTTTCCACTAAAATTGTTTTTACACTTGATAGATCGGTTCTTGGGAAAATGCTGTTGAAAGCCCAGACCAACCGACTCGTCCGAAGACATGGAGCAGCAAAATGGATGGCCGGTGGAAAAAGGCTGTGTCACAATGGACAATTTCTACATGTCTCCACAGTTGGCAGATATCTTAGTTTCAGCAAAAACAGACACTTATGGAACAGTAAATAAAATCAGAAAAGACCTTCCTCCCAATTTTTCTAAAGAGAAAATCCCCAAGGGTGAAGTTGCTTGCATTTCAAAGGGGTAAAGTTATAGCCTTGAAATGGCAGGACAAGAAGAGTGTATGTCTCATGAGCACCGTGCATGATGAAGTTCATGTTTAGTGAAATGCAAATCTAACAAGACTGTTATGAAACCAGTCATTGTTAGTGACTATAACAATACAATGGGTGGTGTCGATTTATGCGATCAAGAACTGTCATACTACCCTACTCTCAGAAAACAATAGAGTATTATGTAAAAATTTTCGGGCAGTTCTTGGATCAATCGCTTTGGAATGCTTATGTTCTTTATAAAAAGAAAAACCCAACGCAAAAGATAAAGCTTCTGGAATTTCGTTTGCAAATGATTGAACAAAGTATCCAAAAATATTCAGATGGAGAAACGAGTGGTACACCTGGAAGACCTAGTTCTACACTAAACCCTTTGATATTGACAGCTCGTCATTTTCCAAGCCATATACCTCCTAACCCAATAAAGAAAGAGCCTCGCAGACATTGTGCTATTTGTTGCTCCAAAAATATGAACACTGGCAAAAAAATTCGCAAAGAAACTCGAATTTCGTGCAAAGAATGCGAAGTTGGACTTTGCCTTGAACTATGTTTTGAGATTTACCATACTAAACTGCATTTCTAGGATATTTTGTGTTAGTATATTATATTTTCTTTAGTGTATACATTTTACTTTTGTTTTTATGTAATAAATAGAAATGTATCTGCCATTTAATCGAGAATTATTTTCAAATTATCGTTTTTATGTGAAAATGCCCGAAATTGAGATTTCTGAGATTACATTTTCTCATGAACGAATTCTACATAAAAAATCCCTGTTGCAAAAAAACATTACACATTTTAGCTCTCAAATATAAATAGATTTGAAATATGAAATAAAAAAATACGCAATTTTTGAAGCAGTTTTGGTCCCAAAATTGAGCAGTCAGAGGGTTAATGCAGGCTGACTTATCAAGCATATTGAAGCCCAGTCAGCTTTCTGCAAATATATGGGTGATCATATTTGGTGGTTTTACACATGCTCCAAATATATATTTTTACACGTATTTGATAACGTTTACCAATTTTCAATTGAGTTATATTTTTATAAATATGAATTAGATTGGAGTAATGTTTGTAATTACTCGACACTTATTAACAAGAAGCAAAAATATGATTCTCACTCTTTAAGCAGATAAACAAACAGATGGACATTTTTTTCCCATTAATTTTTTTTTTTTTACTAAAATCCCGTCTTATTAAAATTCATGAAATACTTAGAAATTAGTTTAGAAAGACCTTGAATTATTTGAAATACCTGTATTAAATAATGAAAAGTTGTTTATGAAATATATATTTATGATGATACATGGTAGTGTGTGAATTACCTGGGGGGGGGGGGGCACTTTAAAATAAAATTGTGTATTTAATTTTAAAGGTACTAAATTTTAAAGAAGGGCAATTTTATTATAAACCTGTGAATGTATAGATTAGATAAATACAACATTTAAAATCGTAATAATAGTGAATTATATGAATCTGTATTGTAAATGATATATTTTTGGTCCTAGTACAAAAGAACTGAAGTACTTTAAATGATAATATTGAGGTAATAATGAGTATTTAAAATAAATACTTTATATAAAAATAGAAGTTTTATTTACAATATTTAGAACTTAGCTCACTCAAGTGTGCTCCTTTACCAGGTATCCAATGATTCTGCCGACTATTTATAAGCCATTTTTTTAATTTCCTTTAGTTTCTGGAAAAGCAAAATTACCTAAACCTTTTTCTAGTATGTTCAGAGCACCCACCCAAAATTATTTCAATAGTACTTCCTATAGTGAAAATACAATAGAGCTAATGCTAATGAATTACGCTTTCTGCCTCGGTGGCCTTCAATATACTTGACGAGTCAGCTCGTATATAGAGGAGCCTTAACTCCAACAACATACTAAAATGCAATTTTGATAATGTTATTTTTATGACTGTTATCGTGTGAATGGACCAACAGACGAAATGACCAATGTCGTGAACACTTTTCAACAATGTTGGAAAGGGTTATAAAGGACTTTCCTTAAATGTCATAAGTACTTCTATCCTTTGAAAAGAAAAAAAAAAAAGTACTGTACTTGGCCAGGGCTCTGTTAGTATTCAAAACTGATCAGCATAGCTGCTAATCTAAATCAATATTGATTAGCAAAGGATTAAAAAGTAACCTGAATTTCTGTCATTTTAATATTGAAAGTTGTTTGCTATCAACTTAGGCTCCTTTTGCATCTATAGTTTGTTTGTATCTTGTTACAATAGTGCACTGGCGCATACAAGTTATTGTGATTTTTTGCTAAAAGCCAAAAATTTAACATTTGTGTTCATAAATCTGTTTTTGTACTGGTCTGAACATAAACTAATTTTCCTTGGGTATTATTTTTTCTGTTATTCTGCAAACATATTTCATATTCACTTATAAATTTAAAATATATCAACAGATTTTAAATACCTTTTTTTCCCTACTTTTTTGAGAAATAATTCCTGTTTTTGTTCCTAATTTTATTTGAATAGACAGTATGAATCCTCCTATTGATATGGTACTTTGTGCTGGAGCATCGATTGCACTACCTTTGCTGGAGCACTCTACATGTTGCATTTCTTTTCAAAACCTCTATGGCCTTTATAGCTTGAGATCAATCTTTATAAATTTAATGCCAGCAGCTTGATCTAAATTTTTTAGTCTTGAGTTTTGTAAAATTTTAGCACATGGTGAGTTTTTGTAGTTATCATTGCAAATATCAGCTGTTATGTGCTGAAGTACACTAAAATTGTGAAACTGGTTCGTAGATGCTGGTTTTATTTACAATATTTAGAACTTAGCTCGCTCAAATGTACTCCTTTACCAGGTATCCAAGCAGATGCAATCTTGGCTTTGGGAACACCCTTTTTATGCACATTTTGTGAGTATACAAATATGTTTTTAATTTTAAAATTATTCCCAGGATCACTGTCAATATTTTTAAATAAATATGATATAAAGTAACTGCAGTAGCTGATACGATTGCTATAATCATTTTTAGTCATAACAAATATGACCCAAAATAGTGGTAGTGAATAACTGACTCAGCAGTCAGCACAGGCTTTGTTAACTTGATTAATTGATTCTATGATGTGTCTAGACAACCGACCACTGGGCTCCTATTCAGCTACCAACCTATCGGTGCATAGGCAAATCTGATGGTTGAGTGAAATTAAAGTACGGAAAGTTTCAGTGTTAATAATTTGCACTACTAAGTGTGCTCACCAGAGTACATAAATATTGCTGAAGCATTGGAATACTAGAATCTTAACAATTGTTTATTTCATCTCTTTAATTTCTCTCGACCATTACATTTGTGTCTGATCACCAGGTCATCATTCTACTACCATCCATTCCATTTTTATATATGTAAATGTAGTGGTTGGGAGAAATTAAATTATTCCTAAATTAATTTAAAATGTATGCATGATTGTAAATTTTGCATTAAAAAAATGATGATAGCAAACTATTAAAAAATACTACTTTAATGTTATCCAAGATGACGGACCAAGCACATTTCAACCCGGATCTTAAAATTAACAAATAAACTAGTGAAATTTAATAAATAAATTGATTCTAGTATTCCTATGTTCCACACTATTTAAGCACTTTACTGAACATACTTAGTACTGTAAATTATTAACACTGAAATTTCTTGTACTTTAATTTCACCCGACCATTAGATTTGTGCTTGCATACATATTCTGTTTGGTAGCCGAATAGGTACCCAGTGGTCACCTGCCTAGATCCTTTGTTGATTCTATACTTAATCTACTATATTGAGGCTGCAATATGGCAATGGCACACAACAATAATATAGTCTTTACATGACTTGTAGCACTGGCGGGTTTACAGGTGAGTCAAAAAGAGCATTTGCATTTTCTGTTGCTGCAATTTGGAATGTATAAAAAGTTTTATATTCCATTACTGATCATATTTATTCAAAGTGTAATAGTACTCGGGTGAGAATTTATTCTAGCCAGTGTTTAAAAATATATCGGGATATCATAAATCCATGATTATCGATTAGGAATAAAATAGTGAAATATTTAAATTATGTATTATTTCCAAATTTTAAAACATTTAAAGCTCTGAACATAAATTAGGCACTTTATAGAGGAAATTTGTGTGCATGAATATGTATCTGTAAAGTAGAGAATCTCTGAAAAAATTTAGTGATTGCAATGAAATATTGTAAAATTTCAATGAGTTAACACAACAATTCACTTGGTTTTCACAAAGAGCAAACTGAAATGCGGAGAACATTTTGAAAGTCCACTATTTTTGTGAAAAAATATAAAACTAAACTTTTTTTGTTTGATTATTTAAACGGAATTTGAATAAATCTATCACTTCCATCTAGTCTTTTAAAGTCGACTAGTCTTTTTAAATATGCCTATGCATAAATAGGGAATATTAAAACACTATTATGAATATTAATGTTATGAGTATATGTATATGTATTAAGAATATTAATGTTTTGAAATTTTGATTAGGAAATGAGATTGCTTTTGCTTAAACAGGTATTTCTTATACTCATGCATATTTGTATATGCTCTCTATGTGAGGGCATTTGTGCACATAGATATAAATAGAAAATACATACCCTGGCAGATGACAATGAAATAAGTTAATTAAAAGAGACATTGCTAAAATTAATATTTATTTGAACATAATTTCAAATATTTGAATATATGCGTTTTATTATTATATATGTGGCAGTGAGTGTTACATTTGTATGTTAGCTTCTATAATAACTGAAGTGTTAGCAAAATTAGATAAGTGAAAAACTATCTCCTTATGGCATCATGAGTTCTTTCTATCTAGAAATTACAATGCATGGAGGAATTATAAAAATTAATTGCTGTAAAAATATAAGGTTTTATTTATCCGATCGGCAAACTATTTTGATTTTTTATATAGAGTTTTATACATCTAGAGAAAAATACTCTACTGCTAAAAGTGTAAATTAAAAAAAAAAATATGGAACTGGTTATTTTCATCAATGCATAATAAAAAATAAAATAATGTTTAATGTACAAAAATTCTCATTAGTATAGAGGGATTCTTTTTTTTTTTTTGTTCTTGCTTATCGAAATTCATGCAGCATATCATGTTACTTTTGTAGCTGTTATTTTTTGTACCAGTGTTTAACAAGAGAAAAATATACATAAATCAGAAATCTCCTGTTGTAATGGTGAGGTGACGTTATAAGGTTTAGATGCTATTTTACTACACCTTTTGACCTGAGTATCTTCTAATGTTTAGCTGCAATTTTTAGAAGTGCATCACAGAAACAGCCAGCTTGATATTTTGCAAATAGTCTTTTTGAACAAGTTTTATAAGGTACTGGACTTCTAAAACATTGAACTCTGCACCTTTCCATCAATTGAAACTTATTTTGTCTTTGTGTTCTATAACCTTTAATGATTAATCTCCTTTGAGCAAAGCACCCGTAAATACATTTTTACCTAAATTTTGTATAACATAAATTTCTTTCTCATTAAATATATTTTAGAATATTTATAATGCACAATCACATGATCTAGAGCATTTTGAATTTTAATGATTAGGACAAAAAATTTATACAACATTAAATTTATGAAATATTAAATTTAAAATCTTGGATTAAAACAATATGCACAGGGGCTGTACATGTTTGTAAAATGTACAATATAAAAACTTCATGCATATTATACCTTAATACATACATTTATAAATAAACTATGTAATATTTAAATTAATAATTTATGCACCACATTAACATTATTTCACTATAAATATAATTAGAAAATTAATAGTGAATCAGGACCATTTGTCCTTAGACCAGTCCCAATAATAATTATAGAACACTGTTATTTATGTTGCAATTTTGTGGTTCTCTTAACATTGGTGTATTGTATTGATAAATTGATTATAGGCCTCAAATTATACCTTTTTTTTTTATCAGAAATATAACACCTTTCACCTGCATGTTACCACAAGATGAATTTTTGATGTGAATAACATCTATGCTTACCACTACAAATAAGCTATAACATCCATTACCTGTGGTGGAAATCAGATCAGAGCATTACAAAAAACGTAAACACTTTGAGCGCTTATACCTCCAAACCTAATAGATAAAATTGTAAATAATTTTATTGTCTTGTCCGACTTAGGTTCCAGATGATGTAAATTTAAAAATTATTTTAATATTTTAAACATGTTTTCGAAAAAACTTAAAAGTATCTGAGTGAGTCTGTTTTTCCCCCTTTTTCTTACTTTCACTCAAAATATCTTCAAAACTCTAAAAGATAGATATGAATAGTAAGTGAAGAAACATGTTCTAGGACATTTAGTTTCTAAATCTATATATATAAAAGCTCTTATAGTTTTTGAGTAATCTTCTTGTCAAGTTGAAAAAGACTGAAAATGTTTGTAATGCTTATATTTCAAAAACTAGAAGTGCTTGCTATAAACAATAAGCAAGAATTTGTAGCTCTTTGAAAGACCTATAGGTATGTATATTCAAATTTAAGATAGAGTTCTTTTTTTTTTATATTTAAAAAAGCCCTATAAGTGTATATAGTTGGATTTTGAATAAAACTCTTCGTTTTCGTAGTAATTATAATTTCGATATTTTAGTAATTTAACCTTGGATTTCCAATGAGTGTGGACACCTGTAATATTTAAAATTGTTGCAGTTCAATCTGTTTACTTTATCCTCGATGAAATATTGGTGCATAAGCACAAGATATTTTATTTTGCTTAAAAAGATAGGTTAAATGAATTTGGGGATTCCAAAGATTTTGAATAATTGGGGAAGTTTGATCAGAATAAATGGAAATATACGTAATCAATTCCATCTTCCATGTATATCGTTAGTTCTCTATACGATAAAGATGTTCTAAATTATATTCAAAGCACCAATAGTCCATCAATAAATATGCCATCTTTCCAATATAGATGGCGCCACTGCAAGAATTTGAAGTAGATATTTTCCAGTTGAGTATATATTGAGACAGGGTGTCCGTATTAAGTACGGGCGGGATATCGTGACGTAAAAGCCTTACGTCACAATGGCAAACTAATGAAAATCCTCTATCCGAAACACATTAAATAACTTTAAATTGTTTAGAAAATTATATAATAGTGTGAATCTCTTCCTCCTGAATGACATATCTCGCTAAGTATGTGTGTTACGTCACATTGGCTCCGCTCCGGTATCGTCCATACTTACTACGGACACCTCATCTCAATATATGTGATTCGATTAGAGTCCTTATGGTGCTGCCATCTGTCAAGTAAATTTTTCGAATTACAAGACTTAACTGCACTACATCGCCGAGTTCATTATCTATTCTTTATTCATGTACCATAGCTACCTTTATCTAAATAAAAACAATCCTTAGATAAAGGTGGCTATGCACCTACGCAGAGTTCTGGAATACCTTAACGATCTATGTATTTTTGGACACTATTGATGTATGTAGACCCAGTGGCGTAACTAAAATATTTTTGGTTACAAACAAAATTATTTGCCTCCCCTCCCCCACCTTTCTTGCTGAAATGTTTTGGATGTATTCTGAAATAATTTACAACTGATAAATTTATTTATTATAAGAAAGAGAAACAAACATATACAATTGTTTTATATACATATGTTAATAAAACATTTTAAAAAAATAATAAAGTTTTTGAGTCTTTTCTCCAGCAAACTTGGCTTTGTCATATTCATTTTTCTGGCTTCACTAGCCAGAAGAGTTTAATGGGAATTGTTTGATAGAATAGTATTTTATAGGTTGTAATTGTTTAATGACCTTTCAAGAAAAGACTGATTTCAAAATTTCTTTTGGTGATTGGCGGCTATATAATACTGCCAATCTATCTGAGGCCCCTAAGTGTTGCTACCCTGTCTAAAACACTGATTCTCATTATTTTTTGTTTGGCGGAAATTAAAAAAAAATTGAGAAATCTCCTTCTGGCCGATACAGAGAAATTAATGTTCTATTTGTTAATTACTGCTGATAAAAAATGATAAACATTTTAATTTACATCTGCCTTATGGGTTCAAATCTCATATTATGTATTTATTTAGTGTTAATATAATTGTTTTCATAAAACTGTTAACGAAAGAATATATACTTGTAGGGATTTCAAAGAACTACAAAGTACTACTACTTACAAAGTACAAAGTAAGTACATAGTAGTACAAAGTACTACTTATATATATATATATATACTTAGTATTCGTAATCTCAGTTTTAATCTTTTTATCCACTTTACAAGATATCCATTCAAAAAAATCTTGTAAAAACAAATTATTGATCTAGGAAGTGGGTTTTCTACTGCACGTTTTGTCGCTTACTGTTTCTATCTATCTTTTATAGTTTTGTCGATATTTCGAGTGAAACTAAGCAAACTAAAGCAAAAACTCGGTTGGACAAAATCATCATAAATGGCTACCTATTTCCGACAAAACAATTATAAATCGTTTACATTTTTATTTATTAGGTTCGGAGATACCGTTCGGAGTTTTACCAAGATGTAAATTTTGGGATATTTTATAAAATTACTGAAATATTTATATTTTGAATTTTGAAATTTCCAAAAATTCCGCTAGATATTTGTCTGTAAGTGTCCCGTTTGTGCAATTCGCAATTTCCGTTGAAGAAAAACTCTGTGACTGCAGATAAAGTTGTGTTTCAGCAAGCCCAATCAGGGGAAAAAAATGAATGAAGGAACTAACTGGTTTCTGAGGCTATTATTTTTGGTTGTTTGTAAACTATTATTTTTTCAACTGGTTTGGGGGACTCGGGTAACATTCAAAATTGCTTAGTTTCCTTATTAATTTATAGTAGCTCACTTATATTTGTAGTTTTACTCACTGTACAGGTGAAACTTTCTGCTGAATCACGGGCGTCGCCAAGGGAGGATTTGGGTATCATATCCTCCTCCCCCAACCCCCCACCGAGTAACCCATCAGAACTTATTAAAGTTTGAAAACGTTATATTTGGAAAAATGGGAAATAAGTTATTTTGTTACCAACAACCAAAATTCTGTGCTAAACGCTTATATTCCTCCTTCTATTTTGTTGTTTATTTATAGTATCCATTTAACGAAACACGTCCATTCTTTAATTTTTACCGCCTTCTTTTCTCCAAGACGATGGCAATCTTTTTCCAAATCCAGTCACGTCTGCTATTCTACCGACAGATGCTAATCTTGCTCTGGTGAATGTACAGGTCGCCAGCTTACTTGTCCCGATGAAGAAGGCTGCTATGTCAAAACTTGTTGACACTAAGATTTTTGTATTTTATACTATTTTAAACAAAATTTTCGTAACTGTCTTTTGTAAAGTGAGTTGTTTTTTCATATGAAATATTATGGGATAAGTTTATTAAATTAGTACATTCCACTCACGGGAAAAGACACGTTTTCTAAGAGTTTGGTGTTTCGACATCACACACTCACCCAAATTTTTCTTATTTCGAGAGATATTAATCAAATACCAATTACATTTTTCTCTGGACTTTGCACCTGCATATAAACAAATGGTTTTGAAGTGAGCTCGAAGAGGGTAATTTCGAATGTAATGAGGGTAAATGAACTTAATGAGGGTAAATGAAATACTTAAAGCTTAAAAAGCGATTAATATATATATATATATATATATATATATTCTTTGCTTTTGTGCTTGACTTGATTTCTCAAGCACAACCTTATTCCATTTTATTGAACAGCTTTTTAAGTACTTTCTGCAATGTCGTCTTCCCTATAAGTAAAAATCTGATGTGGGCAACACATGACTTTCCTTATATAATGCAATGAATTTACTACTTTTACAGTAAAAAAAATCTGATGTGGGCAACACATGACTTTCCTTATATAATGTAATTAATTTACTACTTTTACAGTAAAAAAAATAGGTTTTTCTTATAGTAGATACTAATATTCTTTCCAAGATATTAAATTTTCGACAATTAGTCGTCATTTTTATCCATTTGGCGAGATTTTCGTTAATTTGCCAACATTTCAAAAAGTCGCCAAGTTGGCGACATTCCGCCAAATTCGTCGCCAAAATCTCGCCAAGCGTAATGCACTAAGAAATAAGTTATTCTTACAGCAGATAAATGACTATTGGCGTTCAAACACAAAAGTATTACTAAAAGTATATTTTTTCATGAATGGAATGAGCTAGTTCCACGAGAATGATGTAACCCAATTTATCGCATGATATTACATATGAAAAGTGAACATGTTTCTCAATAGGAATTTTTTTTTATATGATTTTTTGATAATTTTTTTTAAAAAATGAACAATATCTCGAGAACGGTTCATGTTAGCGTTCTAAAATTTATGTCAATCGTTTTCTAATGAAAAATTACATAAGAAATGTCTATTTGCGTAACTTTATTAGTGGTTTTGATTTTTTGACGATTTTTTCAAAATTTCATTCGAAAATTTAGGGGGGTTCTTAACATTCGATTGCATATAAAAGCAATAGGCTTCCAGTGTTTACGGATTGTGATTTTTGTACCAAATTTGGTTCGAATCGGTCCATTCGTTCCTCAGTTATCGTCTCCACAGACTCACTGACACACACACACACATACTTTCACACACACACACACACACACACACACACACACACACACACACACACACACACACACACACACACACACAGACATCACTTCAAAAATGTTTGATTCGTGATCAGGGATGCTTGAAACGTGCTCTCCCGTCGAAAACTCGAATTCGAATTTTCGACCCCGTCACAATACTTTCCTTATACATTATGTATATAAGGAAAGTAAAAATAGGTTTTTCTTCTAGTAGATACTTATATTCTTTCCAAGATATTAAATTTTCATCAATCAGTTCTCATTTTCATTGATTTAGCGTCATTTTTATCCATTTGGTGAGATTTTCGTTAATGTGGCAACATTTAAAAATGACGCCAAGTTGACGACATTTAAAAATGACGCCAAGTTGGCGATATTCTGCTAAATTCGTCGCCAAATTTTTGCCCAGCGTTATGGACGGAGAAATAAGTTATTCCTATAGCATATAAATGACTATTGGCGTTCAAATACAAAAGTATTACTCAAAGTATCTTTTCTCGTGAATGGAACGAGTTAGATCCACGAAAATGATGTCATCTAATTTATCGCATGATATTATACATGAAAAGTTAACATGTTTCTCAAAAGTTAATATATATTTTTTTATTTATGGGATTTTTTTATAAATTTATTTAAAAATTTGCAATATCTCCAGAACGGTTCATGCTAGCGTTCTAAAGTTTATGTCAATCGTTTTCTAAGGAAAAATTACATAAGAAATGTCTGCGTAACTTTATTAAAGGTTTTGATTTTTTGATGATTTTTTCAAAATTTCACTCGAAAATTTAGGGGGGGTTCTGCACATTCGATTACGTTTAAAAACAATAGGCTTTCAGTATTAATGGATTGTGATTTTTGTATCAAATTTCATTCGAATCGCTCCATTCGTTCGTGAGATATCGTCTCCACAGACTCACTGACACACACACACCCATAGACATCACCTCAAAAATGTTTGATTTGTGATCAGGGATGCTTGAAACGTGCTCTCCCGTCGAAAACTCGAATTCGAATTTTCGACCCCGTCACAATACTTTCCTTATACATTATGTATATAAAGAAAGTGTTAATGGCATGAAACGTCCGGTGTACGTAAAGGATTTTATCTGAATGTGAATTCATAAATCGTCGATTATTTATTGCAAATTTTGCGTATTGTTAAATTGACACCTTGCGAAAATTTTTGAAAACAATACTTTAAAGGAAATCGCTTGCACTTGTTTCTAAAAGAATTCTTATGAAATTGGGTTGAGTGTCGGCTGTTAGAAGTTTGCATAAGGTTCAGAATAGAGATACTTTAATTTTGATCACCTGGTATACATTTTTTTTTTACCCTTCTGTAAGATTGCTTAGTGGCGATTTTGGACACAATGGCATTTTATAGAAGACACATTACCTTGATGTACAGCAGTGGCTTCCAACCCTTTTCCACCCGAATACCCCTAACTTGTACTCCCTGATTGTTAATCTTTGTATTCTCATACTATATAATATATATATTGTTTTCACGATAGACACTAATATAGTATGAAGTATTGTTTTGACGAAAATTTTCAATTTCGAGATTTTGATGCCAATATACGTTTTCGGATCCTCTGAACACGTGTTGACTATTTTTGGAGTGGTGTCTGTCTGTCTGTCTCTCTCTGGTCTATTTCTTGTGTATACGATAGCTGCTACAAATATTAATAGATTTTCACCAAACCAGCTTTGTTAACCTTTGTTAACGAAAAATCTAGAACTAGATAGAATTTTTTGAAACTCGAGTGAAAGCTTCGAAATTTATTCGACATTTTATATTTTCTTAATATGGCATCATAGGACCAAATCTAATATAATTATGCTTAATAGAAGTTACTGATGACGCCATAATCACGAAATTTAACAGTTTCAATCATTATAGTGAAGAATAGCCGTTGTACAATTTTTGTGTTCGTGACGTCGTTAGCTTCTCTTGGGAGGGGTGACTTTCCCGAGGGGTTACATTGCCAAAATTTTGTCAATTTAAAGATTTTTTTCAAGCCCGTTAAAAAGGATAACGTGATGTAATTGTGATCAATTAGGCCAACGACACAGAGTTTTCAATTTTTTTCTTGAAAATTTTGAAAAAGAAAACTCCTACAAACTATTTAAAAATGTTAAAATGGACTTTATTATGAGAAAGTCAAGTTGATCCACACTCTAGTTATTTTTTTTTTATTCCTTATTTTACTATTTCTTTCAACCGTTATTGACGTGCCCATATAGTATACATATGTTGACTGTACCCATTAAATCAACGGATTTCATTTGAATCCCTCTTCCAGGTTTTTCAATTTAATACGTATTGCCATTGCAGTAAATTTTATTTTCTGTAAATAAAAGTACACTTTACTTGTTTTGAAAGCAAAACGGCGATTTTAGGTAATAAAATATGCACTGCACTTTAGGGCTTTACTTTAAAATTTCTTAGAACAGATAAAAAATGTGAAACTTTCAAAACAGTTAATGAAATACGTGTATGTATACAAAGAACTAATGTAAATGTCTAATAATGAAAATGAATTATTACAAACGGTTCCAAAAAACGTTTAAAATGACGCTCATTTCGTTTCTGGAGTATAATACAAGTATTTTTCGGGAACGGTAAATAACCAAGTATTGCCGAAGTAGTAAGCCTGATTAAATAGCGGCAAAAGGTCATATTTTTCCAAATTCACCAAAATGAAGTGAGATACTTGAAAGAATAAGTAACAAAAGTCTGAAACATATGTATTTATTTGGAATACAGTTCTCAAGAGGTACAAGCCCAAGTAAAGAAAGGAAAAACAAATTACAGATAATATAAAAGACCACACAAGAATAACACGTAAACACAATAAAATGAGTACATAAAACATGAAAATTAAAATAACAAAACATATTGCACATTATAATGCAGCCATCATAATTTCTATAATCGAAAAATTGACATCATGAAATTTATAAAAACATTTAGTGCACCATAAAAATCATCGAATGTTAAAGGTCTTGACAAATTGCGTATAAGTTTATTCCTTGAAATATTTTTACTGTAAAGGGTTTTAATATGCGCAAGAATATTTCTAGTATTGTAAGGAGGTAAAAAATTAATTTCACTTAGCAAGGTCGAAAGCCCAGAACGACCGACTCATCCGAAGACATGAGCAGTCACTTAGCAAGGTGTAACAGTCTATATTATTAGGCAGTAAATTATAAAAAAATGTGAAAAAAAAAAAACCCTTCTACATTCTAAAAAAGTAATATTATATTTTGCCCGGAGCAAAAGTCCAAGATATGGAGATGTCACAAAATCATTAGATTTGTAAAATATGTATCTCAGATATGTATTTTATTTTAAATATTTTCAATATTTACGATCAGAATATTTATAATGAACTCCAAGACCTCACAGAAGAACTAAGACAAATAATCAAAATAGTATCTTTAAAGTACACATTCTCTTTACGAATTCAAGTTTCTTACAAGACCTTTTAACAATTTCCTGTATGTGTATACAACGTATATTTAGAATCATACATAATTCCTAAATTGGAAATATTGTCTTTTCTATGAGCTTTTCTTTATTAATTTTATAACCATACACAATGGGATTAGATCTTATTGCAAAAGTTATGACACAACACTTATCAATATTCAAGAACAATCAGTTTTTTTACACTAGTCGTATGACTTAAAAAGTTTCGTTTTATTATTATGGACCACCGTTATGTATTATTGTATCAAAGTTTATGTACTACAAAGCCAATTAATCAATAGTCCTTATAAACTAATAGTTATTATTATATAATTCACCTCATATAATTATTATAAATTTTTCCAAATTGATAATAGTGTAACTGTAAGCTAACCCATATAACTAGGTACTATACATGAATTTTATAATACATAATAATTCCAATTAATGCTTATATAAATAACCATTAACAAATAAGGAAGCTGTTAATTGATTACAAATTCTAATAGTTAATTGTTAACGCATAATATTATCTCTATCTTTCATTAGTTGATTTTAACTTCATAATGCCTATACAAAATGAAGTAATTTATAAAAAATTCCTAAAAAGTAATTTTTCGTGCAAAATTTGGATGACATTTTGGATGAAATTTCTTGTCACTACTGAAAATTGAATATGTTTATCAAAAGGCTAAGAGGGAGCTGAATATACTTTATGGAAGGTTCAGAACCCCTGGTCCCTGTTTGGTTACGCCCTTGTATTCATATTCACTATACATTTGGTATTTTGTTCTACATACAACTCCACGTATTAAAGACTTCTGACGTTCGCGTTACAGCGAATATTCTTTAATCAAGAACTGCTCTATTATAGAATTTCTATTCAAAATTTTCGTGAAGTTATACCGTGCAAGAAATTAATATAAATTCATATGAAAATGCTTATGAGACATTGCTTAAAATATATTTACATACAAAATCTGGGCGCGGTAGCCCATTGGTTAGCGCACTGGAGTTGCACTCGGTAGGCCCGGGTTCGATTCCAGCCACTGCCAAAACTGCCGCCGTGTTCATGCGGAGTACGATCACGTTAAACATGTGGGTCCGAAAGTCCTTCCGAGAGGTTGGTGGTAGGGGAAGGAGGGTACGGTCCCTGTGGATGCCTCCCCCACTGGATTCCGGTCTAAATTGTGTGGCACTTCCCGACCGTCCAAACAGTTACCTTACACCTTTCTGGTAGGTCGAACGGTCTGGGTTTCAACAACAACAACAACATACAAAATCTGAAAAATGATCGCATCAGTCACTATTTTGAAATATAATTTTGTGAAGCTTTATTAAAATGACGCATGTGTTGCTTTCTTTAAAACTTGTCACTCTAATACTATCAAAAGTAACATGAAAAGCTTCATTTTATCATATTTTTGAATGCTTTCGATGAAGTTTTGCACAAAGGATGCAAGTTATTATAATATGTTTCGAGACCCATGTGGTGAAATTAATTGAATGGATAGTCGGCAAGCGTTAAGAAATGTTTTTCTTTTATTAGGAAATTAAGTCAAATATATTGAATTTAACACATACACGCTAAAGAAAAAAATAAGTGTCAAGAAAGATTGAGGGCTTATATAATATTTTTATTTTTTTTTTCCTTTTGTAACACTTTTACAATATTTGCGAAATTTGTAGATGTATTAGGTTAAGCAAATATGATGTATGTGTATATAGGTTTTACACGGTTGTTATTTGGGCATTTTAGTACATTCTTTAATTATACTCGTAGATGGACTTTACTACCTAAATACATGAAGGAAAATTGTATTTCTAATTGACTTTTTCTCCTCTAATTGTACTTTTAATATGCACCTCAGTTGGTTTAAAAAGGAGGTAGGTGAAAATAAGTTGTCTTGGTGCACCGTAGTTAAAAGTAATTGAAAATATTGAAATCTAGATAGCAAAAGAACTGTAAAAATATCCTTAAATTTTTCTTTTTAAAAGAAGAGTTAATGTGTTGTTAATACTAATACAGTGTTGATAATGAATATTTCTGTTAGTTAAAAGAAAGTACATTTTTAAGTAGAGTTCTTCAGATTACCGTTTTTCTTACGAGCGGTATTAGACGGATAAAAATAAGTTCTTTGTCATAAAAAAAAAATCTTCGAATACAGTAGCTATAATTGAGCGTATCTGCATCTTTTTTATTGTGCTAGATGTGTTGCAGTTGCATAGCATAATGCAGATTTGTTGCAGTTGCATAGCATAATGCAGATGTAGATGTGAAGCTCCATAGCATAATGCAGATGTGTTGCAGTTGCATAGTATAATGCAGATGTGTTGCAGTTGCAGTTGCATAGCATAATGCAGATGTGTCACGTAAGAATTTGACAAACATATTGAGAAGTAGAAAATTATAAGAAGCTACATCTAATGTATGAAATATTTTTACGAAGACCGTGAATATTTATTACTACTTTCGACTTCGTGAGGTTATGATGACATTGATACATTCATTTGACTGCTAATTAACTATTTTCACAGGAGGTTATTCGTGACTTAAACTTCTGAAATTTGGATCTAAAGAAGAAGCCACGAAGAACGGTAATATAAATATGCTAAAAAAGAAAGGTATTTTGAAATGTGAAATAGAAATGAAAAATCTTGATAGTGGGAAACAATTAAAAATGAATGAGCCATCTGTAGCAGAGCTGTATTCATTCTACAGACCTATTCTTGTTATATTTTTGTGTTTTGGTGTCAACATACTTCCTCGAATTCAAAATCGGTATAAATATCTGAATGTTATTCTGATCAAAATTAATCAACTTATAATGGTTGCAGCTGTATTCTTTGGAATTGAGATGATTTTTGTTGTCGATGGTATATCAGCAATGAATATCTCTTCATTATCTATTTTTCTCTCGGGATTTCTACTCAAATGTTTGTTAATTACGAGAAGTAAGTCTATTTTCTCTTTGATAAAGAATCTCGGTAAATATAAGTTGTCGCAGCAGTTTGTGTCGAAAGTACGTATGTATAGAGTAAAAGTTTTTCTCGCGTTTACAATTATTTTACTGTTTGAAACTGCTTTTTTTGCAACCGCAGTGGTCAATATCGTAAAAAAGCCCTTTATACCAACTTTAAATGGGAAATCAGCATTTCAAAAATTCAATATGAATATCTCGGATACATTTCTGTTAATAAGATCAATATTGTACTTCGTGGTCACATATTTTAACAATGTTTATCCTCTTAGTCTCTTCGTTATGATCTATTCTATGATAGCATGGCATTTAAAGGAAATTACTGCATGTTTCTTGGAAGATATGAAGTCTACTTCTAGACCATTTCTGCAGATGTCTGCTTTGTACGGCAAACTATACAATTTGATACTATCTGTAGATGAAACAATGCAAGCATTAGTTTTCACAGCTGTTCTGTTTGTTTCTAATTATTTATACTTTGCCATGTTCGTCATTATGGAAACGGGAATGTCAATGAATTTTCGTAATGCAGCTGTTGCATTTTCAATGTTTCTTAGGATGCTATATATATTTTTCATCATATATACAGCTGGAGGTATTCCAGACATGAATGCTAAAATTCAAAATGCAGTTCTACAACTGCCACATGATGACTTATCGTCTTCAATTGACAAACTCTTCTTGTTGATAAAGGCTCATCAGGGTCTGAAACTGTCACTCGGTGGTTTTGTTCCCATCAGAAGAGGTTTATTCCTGACGTTAGTCGGAACTATTTTCACATACTGCTTGTTGGTGAGAACTTTTCCGATTTCATCTTCAAATGGTTTAACATGATGTAACTTGAATCTGTGGAAGAAATCTTATCTTGACCATTTACATTTTTAAATGCTTTGCACGAAAAACTACAACGCTGCAGATACAACAATTCAAGCATTGTCATTTACATGCGTTGTATTATTTTTTAGTTTTTTCTACGATTACGCCCCACTTATTACTCGCTTCAGCAGAAACAAATGTCCTTTATTCAACATGAAACTTCAAATATATTTCTATAGTTCTACGTACAAGAAAGTTCTGTAGCTATATTTAATATATTTTAGATGTGTTGCAGTTGCACATATTTCGTGTATTTTAGATATTTTGCTATTGCACAGAAGAAAGAATAAAGAATAGACATGTCGTATAAGAACTTGATAATTTTATTGAGATGAAGAAAGTGATTAGAGGCTATACCTGATGATAGATATTGATAAAACGAAGTGTAAAGTTTGTTTATTTTTCGAGTTTTTTAAAGGCAAAGAGCATTTAGGACAGAAGGATGCAAGTAACCTGTTTGTATAGAAAGCAGAAACCAGTAAAGTGTAAATATAAGATACGAACTTAAAGAAAGATACATTAAATGCGAAACTAAAATGAAAAATCTTGATTGTAGAAAACAAGTAAAAATGAATAATGAGTTTGGAACATTGATTCATCCATACTACAGCTTTATTTTTGTTATCTTTTTGTGTTTCGGATTCGTCATGATATCTTAAATGTAAAATCTGTAAAAATATATGAAACCCATTTTAACTGAAATTAATGCTCATATTTGTTGTTGCAGTATTCTTAGAAATTAAGTGAATTTTTACCGTCAACAAAATATACTGGCATCCAATATCACATCATTATCTGTTTTTACTGCATAAATTTTCTCAAATGCTCTTTAATAAAATGAAGTGAGGCAATTTTTTATTTTATAAATATTTTCAGAAAATATAAACTCACATAAATTAATTTCGAAGGTGTATGTATATAAAATGATTGTTTTATTGACAGTTACAGTTATTTAACTATTTTTGCGGCCGCCATCTTTAAAATCTGAAAATACAATCAATGAGATATCAGCATTCAGATAATTCAACAAGAAGAGCTCGGATCAGTTTTTGTTAACAAGATAAGTTTTATATTTCGTGGTTACTTTATAGCATTCATCATTTTACTCTTTTTGCTTGGTTTCTCTATTTAATGATAGCATGATATTTTAAGGAAATTATAGCAAGTTCCTTTGAAGACTTCTTTTGGATCTTTTTTATAGGCCTTGTACAGCAAATCATACTATCTCAAGATGTATATGATATATTTGATTTTCATCCTATTTTCAACTGGATGTATTCTAGACATGAATGCAGAGTTTGAAAATGTAATTCTACGTCTGCCTTATAAAGACTTGTCTTCAGTCGACAAATTCTTGTGGTTGATGCTCATCAATGTCTGGAAATGGTGGTTTAATGCCCATCAGAAGAGATGTATTTGTTCTTAACCGTAGTAGGAACAATTTTTACGTACTGCTTTCTGACGAGAGCTTTATCCGATTTTCTTCTCAAATCATCATTACATGAATCAAATCAGAATCAATTTTATTTTGGCTATTTTCATACACAAACAAAGGAAATGTAATTCTACAACTGCCTTATAAGGACTTGTCTTCAGTCGACAAATTCTTGTGGTTGATGCTCATCAATGTCTGGAAATGGCGGTTTAATGCCCATCAGAAGAGATGTATTTGTTCCTAACCGTAGTAGGAACAATTTTTACGTACTGCTTTCTGACGAGAGCTTTATCCGATTTTCTTCTCAAATCATCTTTACATGAATCAAATCAGAATCAATTTTATTTTGGCTATTTTCATACACAAACAGAGGAAATGTAATTCTACAACTGCCTTATAAGGACTTGTCTTCAGTCGACGAATTCTTGTGGTTGATAAAAGCTCATGTCTGGAAATGCTGGTTCAATGCCCATCAGAAGAGATGTATTTATTCCTAACCGTAAGAGGAACAATTTTTAAGTACTGCTTTTTAACGAGAGCTTTATCCGATTTCCTTCTCAAATCATCTTTACAGGAGTCAAATCAGAATCAATTTTATTTGGGCTATTTTCACACACACACACACACACATATATATGATATGTGTGTGTGTGTGTAATACACACACACTCACACACACACATATATATATATATATATATATATATATATATATATATATATATATATATATATATGCCTTGAAAGACCAAGCCACAATCCTGCAGATTCAACAATTTGAACATTTGCTTTTACATGTTTATTTTATATTTTACACTACTTGGTCAAAATATCACATAGTTACTGTTATTTTCATTTCTGTTAGCAAATGTATACAAATTACCACATTGATCTCATTCCTATTCTACTAAAAATGTTTCAAATCAAATATAAATGTTCATGGAATTTGAAGTTATAAAATGCTATTGAAATAATTCGGAAATGCCATTTTATTAACTTCTAAGTCATTTTTGTGTTTTTGCCTCACCTCATCGGTTTCACTATTAAGCACCCACTGGCGCATTTACGTTTCATTTCCTACCCAGCAAACTATGACGAAAAATGCTTGGTTTGATGTGTACTACCACCTCATAAAGTTTGGCCCATCTCTTTTGAATCACCCTGTATATATATGATATAATAGG
This sequence comes from Amaurobius ferox, assembly GCA_951213105.1. Classification (NCBI taxonomy): domain Eukaryota; kingdom Metazoa; phylum Arthropoda; class Arachnida; order Araneae; family Amaurobiidae; genus Amaurobius; species Amaurobius ferox. Next base: position 64,251,803 of record OX578134.1, read on the forward strand.
AGGAAACAATCCAGGGAAGAGACACTTTCACATAACCAAAATCTACTTTATTATATCATACTTGAAATAGATATAGTTACATCGGACAACCGGGCTTCGGCATCCAGCTCTCAAGAAATATCAATATCGTCTATGTAGTTCTTCACAAGTACAAATTACATTTACATCAGGGTAGGAGGGATATGAGGCATGGGGCTGCTGTCTTCGCGTTTTAGGCTTTAAAAATGTGATTGGGGAAGCAGTTTCATATGAGAACGTTTACGCAGAGGTTAAGATTAGTGACCATATATGGTATAGTCAAGGAAAAGAGGAAGTGATGGCAGACTTTGTTAATGTAAGTGGCGTGGGATAGAATTTAATGTAGTTGCAATATGTGTTGGACATCAAATAGGAATTTGGAATAATAATTGTGAAAAAAAAGGGCGCGTTATTGGGAAAGACTTAAAATTTCTGTATCATATATATATATATATATATATTTATATATATATATATTATACATATATATATATATATATATATATATATATATAGTGTAATTTAATATTATGTGGACAAGTAATATTAATGACCGAGTTCGTTCCTGAACATGATGGGATAAAAATTGCTTGTGCTACGCCCCCTTTACAGATGACAGGACATTTGGTGTCGTGGCGCCCACTACGTGTGCTGCCAATGACATCCACCCACCGTTGCCTCCGTTTGGAGTGGTGTCGCTCTCGACGGGATTGGACCTGCAACCGAAGAGAACCAGGTAGTCTTCAGCGTTGAACCGAAATTCAATTTGGGCATTGATGACAATCGTGTACGTGTGTGGAGGCCCCGTGGTGAACGCCTCAATCCTGCCTTCGATTTATAGCGGCTACCGCTCCCACAGCTGGTGTGATGTAATGGGGTGCCGTCGCATACGACACCCGGTCACCTCTAATATTGAACACGGAACCATGACAGCCCAGCGGTACGTTCGTGACATTCTTCAGCCACATGTGTTGTCACTCATGGCAGGGCTCCCAGGAGGCATTTTTAACAGGGCAACCACACACAGCAATTGTGTCACAGGAATGCCTCCGCCACATTATCACCCTTCCCTGGCCTGCCCGATTCCCAGCTTTTTCACCGATCTAGAATGTCTGGGGTCATTTGGGTCGGCAAGTTGGACAGCCTACGAGTTTGGTCGAACTAGAGGCGTCCTTACAATAACTGTGGAAAGAGATGACGCAGGATACCATACGGGACCTGTATGCCTCAATGTCCGTCAGAATCGTATCATGTATTCACGCTAGATGTGGCACAGCAGGGTACTCGAACGTCCATTCATTTGTAGTTTTTCCTGTAATAAATGATCCTTTTGCTTTGATTTTGTAATCACTTACTTACATCAAGGATGCACTCACATATATAAAATTTCGTTCGATTTTGACAACTCTTTTTTGGTGCGCAAATTTTTATGACAATTGTTCCATTATAGCACTTTTGAATTTTAACCAAATTTTCTTCAATTTAGATGCATGGTGCAAATTAATGCCTTACAGATCGAGTTCATAATGGACATGGACGAAAAAATATTGCCCGTGCTGCACTGCCTTTATTGGTGTTGTTGTTGTTGTTGTTGTTGAGACCCAAACCGTCCGACCTAGCAGAAAGGTGTGAAAGACCCAGATCACACGACTGACCCGAAGGCTTACAGTAGCTATTTGTGTGGCTGGTACCAGAAAAGTGTAAGGTAACTGTTTGGATGGCCGGGAAGTGCCACCCAATTTAGACAGGAACCCAGTGGGGGAGGCATCCACAAGGACCGTACGCTCCTTCCCCTACCACCAACCTCTCGGAAGGACTTACGGACCCACATGTTTAACGTGATCGTACTCTGCGTGAACACGGCGGCAGTTTTGGTAATGGCGGGAATCGGACCCGGGCCTACCGAGTGCAATTCCTGCGCGCTAACCACTGGGCTACCGCGCCCCCGATTTTATTGGTGTGTCTATTGTCCGACCGTGTTTCTAAAACTTCAACTATAGTTTGGAAATTTGGGTGTATGGTGTAAATTAATGTTTTGCGGGCCAAATACGCTATACTGAACGTAATCAGGTAAAATTTAGAGTGTTACATCTGGTTTATTAATCTAACTTGTTCGACGATAACTCCTCTAAAGTATGACTATTTTTTATATAACAATTTGGATATGTATTGAAGATAAATGTTTTACAGGCTGAGTTTGTTAATAAATGTGGTCCGAGAAACGTGCTGCTCACCTTTTATCGATGTTCATTGTCTGATGATTACACCTCTGAAACATAATCGATTATTTTTTAATTCGGTTACATGTTGCGCATAAATGTTTTACAGACCGAGTTCGTTATTGAACATGATAGGAGAAAATCTGGGCATGTTGCGCCGTCTTTACTGATGGGCATTGTTCGCCTGTTAGCCAGTAATTACTGTCCTATTTCTACAAAAAAAAATTTTAATGAAAGAACTCTCCTTTTTGATGCCATGAAAATAATTTTATGCGAATTGAAATAGCCCCGTTTCATTTTGAGTCATGGCAATTGTCTAGTTACTTTCTTTCTATGCGTAGTACAATGTACAAGGAAAGTATTGTGACGGAGTCGAAAATTCGAATTCGCTTTTTCGACAAAACAGTGCATTTCAAGCATCCCTGAACCTGATTCGACCTTTTTTGAGGTGATGGCTGTGTATGTAAGTATGCGTGTGTAAGTATTTGTGTGTGTGTGTGTGTGTCCGTGAATCTGTAGAAACGATATTTTACGAACGAATGGAGCGTTTGAAACGAAATTTGGAATCAAATGTTCGGAAGATCTTCAAAATTATGAATGAAAATTTGAAAAAATCATCAAAAGTCAAAACCTTCAATAAAGCTACGTAAATGATTATTACTTATGTAATTTTTCATTAGAACCCGATTGACACAAACTCAAAAACGCTAGCATGAACCGTTCTCGAGATATAATTATTTTTATTTTATTTATTTATGTATTTAAAATAATGCACGCTACAGGACAGAGTCCCAGTAGTAGAGTGCAGGATAAAATTCATTACAAAAATATACCTATTAGAATATTATAAAATACATTAAAAAGCAATCTATTGACAACAAATGATTTTTAAAAGTATTTGCGAATGAATATGGAATACATTAAAATATAAAATATTTACAACAAAAAAATTTTTAAAAGCAATTTCAGATGATTAAAAACCACCAAGATCATCCGGGAAGCTGATGTATAGTTACAGAAATTATTAATGGCATAATAGCAACCAATATTAGTACTAAATTTCCCTTCAGCAAATAAACTCACGCTCCTGGTAGAATACTGGAGATCATGAAACCCGATCCCACGCAAGACAAGGCAACAATCCATTCTGCCATTGAACAGATTTCTGAAGAATGAAAGTAAAATGAAATCCGTTCTGTTCTTCAAGCTTTTAACATTAAACATTTCGCGAAGAAAAGTAGTAAATAAGGTATAACAGAAAATATCAGCTTTCTTATAATATAGATATCTCAAGAAATTATTGTGAATAATTTCGATATTGTTTGCATGAATAGCATGAAAAGGCCCCCACACCGCAGACTCATACTCTAGCCTAGACCTGACCACTGCTTTAAAGAGAACAATGATGGTATCCTCATTAGTAAAATCTTGAGTAATTCTCTTAATGTAACCGAGTTTTCTATAAGATTTAGCTCAGATATGAGAAATATAAGGAGAAAAGGAGAAATCAGACATATAAATAACGCCAAGATCAGTAACTGAAAATTTTCTAGCCAAAACAGAAATGCCAATCCCAAAAGAAAAAAATCTGATGTGGGCAACACATGACTTTCCTTATATAATACAATGAATTTATTACTTTTACAGTTAAAAAAATGTTATTCTTATAGTAAATACTTATATTCTTTCAAAGATATCGAATTTTCTTGAATTAGTCGACATTTTCATTGATTTAGCGTCATTTTTATTTATTTGGCGAGATTTTCGTTAATTTGGCAAAATTTAAACATGTCGCCAAGTTGGCAACATTCCGCTAAATGTGTCGCCAAAATCTCGCCAAGCGTTATGGGCGGAGAAATAAGTTATTCTTACAGCAGATAAATGACTATTAGCGTTCAAATACATAAGTATTACTCAAAGTACCTTTCTCGTGAATGGAACGAGTTAGATCCACGAAAATGATGTCACCCAATTCATCGCATGGAATTACATATGAAAAGTGAACATGTTTTTTAACAGTTAATATATTTTTTTTATTTATGGGATTTTTGGATAAATTTATTTGAAAAATGTGCAATATCTCGAGAACGGTTTATGTTAGCGTTATAAAATTTATGTCAATCGTTTCCTAATGAAAAATTACATAAGAAATGTCTATTTGCGTAACTTTATTAGCAGTTTTGATTTTTTGACGATTTTTTCAAAATTTCACTTGAAAATTTAGGGGGGGTTCTGATCATTTGATTGCGTATAAAAACAATAGACTTCCAGTATTCATGGATTGTGTACCAAATTTACACAACATTGTTTGTGTACCAAAAATACCCATTTTTGTACCAAATTTCATTCGAATCGCTCCATTCGTTCGTGAGATATCGTCTCCACAGACTCACTGACACACACACACACACACACACACACACAGACATCACTTCAAAAATGTTTGATTCGTGATCAGGGATGCTTGAAACGTGCTCTCCCGTCGAAAACTCAAAATCGAATTTTCGACCCCGTTACAATACTTTCTTTATACATTATGTATATAAGGAAAGTAATAAAATAGGCACTTTTCTATGAGTAAAAGACAGAACACTACATTCAGTAATATTGAGATGAAGACGGTTATTGCTACACCAATTAAAAAGGACATGCAACTCAGGACATCCATACAAGAATATTGCCCATTTTAAAAATAAATTTATCTAAAAATCCCATAAAATTAAAAAAAATATTAACCATTGTGAAATATGTTCATTTTTCATATCTAATGTTATGCGATAAATTTATTAACATCATTCTCGTGGATTTAGTTCGTTCCATTCACGAGATAAAATACTTTAGGTAATAGTTTTGTATTTCGACGCCTAACAATTTGCCAACCGTTATTTATCTACTATAAGAGTAACCTATTTCTCTGTCAATAACGATTGGAGAAATTTCGCCGACGTATTTGGCGGAATATCGCTAATTTTCCGAATTTCTTTTAAATGTTGCCAAAATGATAAAAATATCGCCAAATTGATAAAAATGACACTAATTAAATGAAAATGATGACTGATGAAATTTTAATTTTTTAGAAAATTTTCAAAAATTTCCGAAAATTGCTTTTTAAAAAAAGAAAATTGCCGAAAATTGCCTTTTTAATGTTGCCAAAATGATAAAAATATCGCCAAATTGATAAAAACGACTCTAATTAAACGAAAATGATGACTGATGAAAATTCAGTTTTTTAGAAAGAATATAAGAATCAACTAAAAAAATAACTTATTTTTGAGTCCGTAACGGTTTGTAAAATTTTCGTGATGAATTTTGCGGAATATAGCCAACTTGCCGACTTTTTTTTTAATGTTTCCAAATTAAAGAATATGTAGCCAACTTGATGCGACGATCCTAACAGAAAATTGAATTTATGATAATAGTGGTAACATAAGAGTGTCATAAATATTAGACAGAAGTTCGTAATTTATTTTGGTAAAGCAAAGTGGTTCTATTTTGTGATGCTCTCGTAATTATGGAATTTGGAATGTGCTTGAATTTCTCTTAAAATAGTTGCTGCATTTTGTTGCAGGATGCTGCATTTCTTTTACATATACATCTGGAAGTATTCTAGACATGAATACGGAAATTAAAAATGCTATTTTTTAACTACCTCATGATGACTTGTTTTCAGACGACCGAACTCTTGCTGATAAAAACTTATCAAGTTTTGGGACTGTCAAACGATGGTTTTGTGCACATTAGAAGAGGTTTAGTTTTCACCTCAATTGGAAGAATTTATATATTAACTATTACAATGTATACGGAAGACCGGGTCCAGTTGTCGTAATTATATCGAAGTTTATAAATAGCAATGCAGTTTTAATTTTATTCAGTCTTATTACTGTTATTTATCTACGAAAATCACATGAAATAGAAAAATTAAGCTTTCATCAACAACGACAACAACAAAAAGAAATTATATTGAAGTTTATAAACAGCAATGCAGTTTTCATTTTATTCTGTCTTATTGCTGTTCTTTATCTACAGAAGTCACATGAAATAGAAAAATTAAGCATCAACAACAACAAAATAAATAAATGTTGAAATATTTTTATCGCTCCTTTAATAAAAAAATTACTTATACACAAATGAAAACTAAAATATATAGAGTTTTTCAATGTTAATTCAGCGTATCCATGTTTCATTGTCACATCTGTTTTCATTTTTCTTAAATACACCCGCCGATTATTCTTGTAATCACTACATCAAGGTGGACTTCCAAAGTTTTTTGAATATTTATATATTTTATGTATTATCCCCTCTCTATAAGTGCAGTGTCAGTATGTCAGACTACAAAATGTAAAAACTCATGTATACTAATTCGACCATGTTGAATCCAAATCGTAAATCCGATTTACAAAATAACCTATGGATCCAGAGAAATAGCCTCTCAAAGTTTGGCCTTGCTATTTATGTGTTTACAATCTCAGGATGAAGGGGCTACCCCACCATAATGCAGTTGTATGGTCATGAGAATTTAATGTTTGAAGAAATTAAAAGAAAACTGTGTTCAGCTCATGGAGTTAGAGATAACACAGATGTGACCACCTCCATGATTCAGCTGAATAAGTTAATATTGAGGTTCATATTGTATTAAAGTTAATATTGTATATAAATTATATACCAATTTCAAAATTAAGAATATGAATATTTAAACCATGAAGTTGGAGAGGCATGCTTGATCCTTTATTTTCAAATTTATGTTTTAAAGAATGAAGTAGTAGTTCCCTTATGTGTCACCAATGGATTATCGTGATTTTGGATGTTAAAAAGAGAACTTTCTAAACGCAGACCTAAAACAATGAATGGACTACGATAAACTGTGAAAGAGGAGTGGAATCACTCATAACTTTAAGAAAAGCTCTCTTATCTTAGATATCAAGATGCAGTATAATAGTCCAGAGAAAGTGCCATTAGATAGAACATTTAAGAAATGAATATTGCTACCTCGAACCTTAATTATATTGCATTACATTTGTTTTAAAAATATGTAGCCAGCCTCTGTAGTTTTTCAAAAGATTAAATTCAAGCTCAAACTTATAAAATTAGTTACATTATTATATTTTTATCAAATGTTAATAGATGGCGCTGCAGATCTGGTGACATGGTTATGAAACAGATCTTGTATTCTGCGTCATAATAATTTATTGAAATTATAAATTTGATATAAAACTCCTTCGGTTATGGCTTCGAGCATCCGGAGTGACGTCATGTAAGCGAGATTATGAATCTTTTTTTTAAATTTTCTTATTAATGATTATTTATTTATAAACTAGTTGGAATACCATGAAATCCAAAAATGAAAATTTTAAACAATCAATCTCATTCAAGATGCTTAAATCATTTATTTGGTAATTTTAACCTATGTATAAAACTTCTATTTAATTTTTAATTTGGTAAATGTAGGAATAATACTTTAAAAAAAAATATTTGAAATTTATATTTATCATATTAGTGGTACAATTACCTATGAGGTCTGAGGATTCTTTATCAAGGGTTTCATCGAATCCATTACCTCACATTTTAAGCGCCTTGATATTAATATATTTTACCATAACTGCATTAATTTTGAAAGCTGTGTAATAATGTTAACATTGAATAGATTTCTCAAATTACCAAGTCGGAGCTGCCTAAAGTACCACCTACAGAAATTTTCGGGCTCTCATGCAATGAATGGATTGGATTCTTCACAACCCCCTGTGTTGCATGTTATTGATCTTTTTTCATAAACTATTTATGCGACCCGGTCCCCTGTGTAATATATCCTTTTGTTCCTTATCCTCATCAGAGGACTTATCAGCAGGTTTAACCCTTGATCCAAGTATATTTCAAAATGCAATTCAATAATTCAATCCTAATGGTTAATTTTTTATACAGCAATTTTCAATAAAGTTTCCAAACACTTTTCCGTTTGCATTTTCATTTTTAATTGGGTTATTTCCATAATTGCTTATTATAAAGATACAGTAGAATACGTTTATAATGAGCTCGTATGCAGAGAAATATTTCGGCGTCAGGGGTGCCATTTATGGGGACTGGACTGACTCCAAGAATTTTCCCTTATATAATTTCCAGCCGAATTGTATGTCAATCATTATAACAACAGTCCCCCGACTTTTGCTCCCCCCCCCCTCAAGAAATTCTTGAAATGACATTCTCAAATATCTGATTTAACGAGGGAATTTAAAAAGTTTACTTAGTCTAAGACTGATTTTCTCTCCTTAAACGCAAACCTTTCTGTTCCCCGTATTTGACGATCACACGAAGTAGTAGAACTAAATAAATGAAAAAAAAAAAAAAAAAAAAAAACACGCAAAAATCCCGAAGGGAAAAGAAAAACATTTTAACTTATTCGTGAGTGGGCATAGAAGTAGGAAAGAAAGTGTAGGCCGAGGATATTGCATCATAAGATCTAAGTATCAGACATCCCGGAGATATTTCCAGAGAAATTCCCCGGAGATATTCCCGGGAAAATTCCACAGAGAAATTTTCTGAGTAGTGGTCTGTCACCCCCACTACTCAGAAAACACATATATATTATTGTCCAAGAGCCCGTGTTGTTTTGTTTATAGCTTATAAGGATCATAAAATTTGACCATGGGGTTACGTTCGCAAAAATGTATCTTTGCAAAATCTGTCAGTCGAGCTGCTGGAGCTATCGGCAGAGAGCCGCTGTAGACTCCTCTTCCAAAAAAGACCGAAAAATAGCTCTTAATGATCATAGATGAAACTTGTATTGTTTAATAGATGTGACATTCCTGTGTTGTAAAACACAAATTCTGGCCAAGAAAACCAGGTCTACAATCGAATCAAACACTCTTATAGTCCAAAAGCGTCTGCCGTTTTTTTATGGATCATAATGATAATTAATGTTAACTATGGAGTTATGTTCGAAAAACTTTATATTTGCAAAATCTGCCCGCGTTATACGCTCCTGCTGGGGCGTTTAGCAGGAAGATGCTATAGAGTCCCCTCCCCGCCCCCTACGCCCCCCCCCCCCCCAAATGACGGAAAAAGCTCATAATGATCATGGTGAAATTTGTGTCATTTTATAGGTATCACCTTCGTGCATTGTAAAACATAAAACCTGACCAAAACAGTCAAGTTTAAAATTGAATTAGACCACTTCATTTGTTCATTGGCATCTTAAAAGTGGTTTTCCTGCGTCTACCACCGATTATATATTTCTGAGATTTTTGGTGTTTAATAATCTAATTATTTATCCAAAAAGTTCCTTCAACAGACCTGGTTGTTTTCTAATATCAGTAAATTAAATCCAAACAAATTTTCGTATTGCTCTACTCATGAATAGGGCATATATATCTCTAATAGATCATATAAATCAAATATTTTATTGAATGGAGAAAACATCCGTAATAATTCGAAAATATTTTTTCACTTACTGACAATAAAAATCTACGTAAATTTGAGTATTTTGCAGATACTTCAGCCAAATACTTACCTTTTCAAACAAAATTTTTATCGCTATATTTAGAAAAAATATTTTTTGAAGTATTTAACGAGCAAGTGTGGCCATCATATGCCACCATCAAAGAAACTTCAAGTAAATGCCCTGTCCTCTTGTATTCTAGCAGTTTGTGTCTCGGAACTTTCTCTTCAGGTTGAAAAAATAAACGCTATGTTTAAAAGAATAAAGGAAATAACTTAAGAAAAGATGCAAAATAAAAAATATGTTTGCGTCCTAAGAAAAGACCTTTAAAAGAAAGAAAGGGATATTGAAGCAAAAGTTCACTTGATGGTTCATTACTGTATTTACGAAAGGATAGACAAATACATACAAATGAAGCTTGTCTTGCCCTAGACTTTGACACCAGTACTGCTTGCTCTTTGTGATATAGATGATACCATCAGAAGTCAACACTTTTAAAGATACTGGAATAAAAATAACTGGAATCAAAAATAAAATACCATTTATTATTGATATCCCTATTGTTGATGGAATATCTTTTGCATATTTTCTGATATCTGCCTCTAATTTTCTGTGTAGTATTAAGGCGGTTTTCGGTCGTTTTCCACCCATGTTAAAGTATAGGCCATTCCTATTATCATAACCGCAAAAGAACGGCTGTGCAAATCCTTTTGGAATTTGTACGAGTGATAGAATGATATATGTAGTTTCTTGTGTGGTCAGAAAATTCGTATAATATCAATTAATTAATTATCTATAAATAAAATACTCAAACAAAATTATAAAGTTTTAGTTTTACAGCTGTGAAATAGATGGCGCTATAGAGGCGTCGCACAGCGATCGGAGTACTTTAAAAGCCGTTTTCTTATTTCCTACACCGAATATTTTACATTTTCTGACCACAGGAGAAAATAGGGGTTTAGCTTAATCATGTAAATTCAATGGTTTTATACTTTATTCAGTAATTTGCACGTTTATATGATAATGCGATTTACAGTGGCTGGCGAACTTTCGGTCATTTGTGCAGCCAATGCCCGACAATATTGGCGTAAGATCAGTAAGTAGTACAGCAACCCTAGCTGTGTATGTAAATAAAAACACTTTGTTACTTCAAAAATATAGCGAAAAAATGTAAATAAGGGTAAGTATTGTATTTGATACATTTCTAGCACAACTCCACTATTCCTATAAAGCTTAAAATTGTAATTCTTATAACGCTGTTGCTTATTTATTGGGCTCGGCTTCAGCGGTCAATTAATTGGCAATACAAAGTGAAAAACAATTTTCTGTAAGTTTTGGATGCTGTACGTTAGAAAATTTCTCTTGAGCTTTGCACCTTATCAGTAAATGCATTAAAATGTAACTTGCAGACAGATTATGTTTAAATGGTAATAAATGCGTGCAATACACATTTTTTTTAACAGTAAGTAATATTGCATGAAAACATTGGAGAGTTGGTAGTCGGCTTTCCCAAAATTGTGCTTCATGAATACCAATATTCTAAGATACAAATAAGTGCAAGCTGGTGCTGCACTTACTTATTTATCTGAAAATATTTAAGAATTAAAAATTTATTTATAGTTATTTGACTACATTGGTTAAATATTTTACTGTGAAGCAACTAATTAAAGAGTTCAAATTTAAACAACGGGAGAAAAACAAGAGCTATAATCGAAAATTGCACCTTTTTCGTAGAGTAATCAAGATGCACAGTTTCCCAATACTATCTTAGCTAAGGATTGAACCTTGTAGAATAATATCCATAACAAACATCAATCAATAATACGTTCATCACATTTTATAGAATCCTGCTATCGCCCTTGAAAGCATTTCAATGCATTTTTATAATATTATATTAAACCAAATATATGAAAAGTTTAATACTACATTGCCATGGCTCATGAGGATTTAACATTCCAGCATTAATCATCGTATCCATAAATTATATAGCCTTATATAAAACATGGCATTAAAATATATTCTTGAAATATTAATTCTATAAATATGGATTTCTTCAGTAATAGAAGAAAAATTTGTCGAACTGAACCAGTTTATTCTAAATTTTAACTAATAAAATTAATGGTTATCCAGAAAACTGAATAGTGAACCTATATGCTTCTTATAACATTGTACAAAAAAATACAAAATTATATTTTTCAATTGGTAGCTTTTTTAAATATTCTTGTTTAAAATGTTGTAACGAAAGGACATTTTTTGAACATGGTATTCAGCATATGCTCCTTTTATTGCAAATTCAGCTGAACGGCAAATATAAAAATTCTGCATAAAATAAATAGATTGCATAAAGGAGTAGTTGTTTATTATATTTTTAAACTAGTTTGTAAAATATCTGTAATAAAGTGTCAAAAAATTGAAATTTATCATGGTAATGGAAGTACAAAATTTCTCAAATTCCAAATATTGCATTACCGTATAAATATATATGTGGTATGCGATGTATTTTACAAATGATTTAAAATAATGGATATCATTTATTTTAAGATGAGTCTGAACACCATGCCACCTCATACAAAATGCAAAAATAGATATTTATTTGTTATATCCAATTTTAAGTTTAAAAACATTTTCATTTAGTTATATAGTTATTTGCCGACGAATTTTAAAATTTATGTGTTAATTGTAATCGATTTAAAAATTAAATGAATGACAAATCATTAGATTTTAAATGTCATTTTATTAAAACATACATCAGATGTACATATAATATAAAAGCCAGAGTGCTTTCGGGTATCATCATCATACCCTTCCTCAGTGGCGTTAAATAAAAAATTATGCTAACATGCTTAAATACTATCCATTACCGGCAAGTTGAATTTACATATTATAAAATTGGCATCACTACTAAACATGTTTAATGCATCCACACAAAATCACCAGAAACAGATTTAAATTTTACAAAATTACAAATGCAAGAAAGACAAATTATCATAATCCAGTTTAAGCACAAATATATATAAGTAAAAAAACAATTTTTTTTTTAATATTTTATATTTTAGAGGTAACTTTGTAAAGGTTTGACTCGCATGGAGTCGAGAACATGTCGCCAGGCATAACTTAAACATTGACAGGGTCAAAATTACAGATAGAGGTGCAATGTAGATAAATAAAGAGGAATTCATAGAGTAAAATAGTCCGGGAGTTATTACAGCTGATCAAAAGAAAGGAATTTTTGAAAAGGAGTAAAAAGTTATCACTAATTGGGCAAGAGCTGTCGATTGCCTACCGTTTTTAACGTCCCTATTATGTTCAGTCAACTATATACCAACCGTGCGTTTAGTGCTACCAATATAAAACTTATAAACATTATCTAGAAAAAGAAGGGGTACTACATATACCCCAGTATGGCTCTTAAAGTTATCTTTATCCCTAAATTTATCAGTACAAATGCGATTAAACAAAGTGGTAACTGTTGAGTGAGCAGGTCTAAAATTAAACTCGATACAAAATTTGAATTTGATAAGGGGACGAAATTTTTTTTGGGTGGTACGGAAAACTAGCTTTAAACGGCACACATTCATTAATGGGAATGAGTTTAGAATTGGGTTGAATAAAATTACGATAAATATTTGAAAAGATTTGATAAACTCAAAAGAGTAACTGGCATCCTGACCAAGTTTAAAGATGAAATCAATTTCACTGTGTAAAGACGAAATAGTAAAGCAAACATTAAAAGCCCGGTTATATTAGCACATATTTTTTCATATATTGGAATCAATTACGGCCTTTATTTTTTAAGATTACAGGATTATTGATATTTTCAATTTATTATGTCATCTGTTTTATTTTGACAAAGATTTTAGAAACTCATAAGTTGTAGTACGGGCCATATACAGTTTTAGCTCTTTTATTTTGCATATATTTATTCAACTTCATATATTTTGTAAATTTGTTTACAAACAAGACCAGGACTTTTTATTCTTCAGATCTGCTCCTGAAGATAATTTTGTATAGCAAGAACAGATACTTTTAAAATTCTTTTTAGAAGCATTAAATTAAATATTTTAATAGGATATTTTGATTAACAATGTCATTTAGTATACTATAGGAATTTGCACATGATTGTGAATTTTAAGATTCTTTATATTATATACTTCATACGAAGAACGGGTATGCTGCTAGTGTGTTTATATGATTAAAGCACTGAAACCACACTCAAGAAAAGCAGTATCTGAGGGAAGAGGTGTAAAACTCCAGGACTGTAGACAGGAGTATGTTTAAGGGGTTCAACACCCACATGATGTTACAAAATATAACATTTGATACATGGACATCATATATCTATTTTGCTGCATCCAAGCCAGAATATATTTTCTGTTACTGTAGTTTCAAACAACTTGAATGCTGCAAAGAACAATGTTTCATTTTGACTTTGGAATGTCATCGAATAAATATAAATGTCGTCTTCAATTTTTATATGAAATTATAATTTTTCTGTATCAGGTTTTAATTTACCCATCTGCATTTTTCATACAAAGCAAACTTTTATTACTTAATATGGGAGGAATCTTTTATCTGGTAATTTAAAATTTAGTTTCATATGTAATATCAAATTTTTCTGTTTCAATTTTGATTTATTTTTAGTTTTTTATTTATTTTGACTTGCCCCAACCCGACATGAATTTAATAAAATATAGTCCGAACCTGGCCTGTGGGCTAGGTCGGACCTCAATCCACGGACCAGACCCGAGGCCATACAGACCTCTAACTCTGACCCCTTGAGTTGAACTCATTTCAGTAAATATTGTTTCCAAGAAACATTATTTAATACGGAAATAAGTGATTCTAATAAGTTGAAACTATAAAATTTGTATAATTTATATATACGTATAAAAAAATGAAGTTTTAATGAACTTTTGTACTAAAATAATTCACTAATCGATAGACTAACACTAAAGTGAACTTTTTACTATATTTGATGTAGGAATCTATACAATTTTGTCAAAATATCTATACAATTTTATTATATGTTAATCTATAGAGTTTTGTTAATATTGTTTGAATCTATAAAATTTTCTTCCAAGTTTCACACCATTTCAATAAATGCAATATCATTAAATTTATGTTGCAGGCAACTTATGTCAGATTATCACAAAGACAAATACACTATGATTTTTTCAAACAGTGGGTATTATTCATAATTTGCCATTGTATGTAATATTCATAATTATAATTTCCAAACTTTATATTTTTGCGACATATAATTAAGTAAAATCAACATCAGTTTATAAATGAATGGAGTTGTGTTTTTAAATGTATTAATTATAATATTTACCCTTGCACTTTGTTTTCTTATTTTATTTTTATTTAAAAAATGAAATTTTTCAGTTTATTTTTATTTACAGCACAAATTGAAAAAGAATCTGCTAAATACTAATTCTTGTATTGAGACTATCCGACCTAACCAAAGATGTCAGGTAACTGTTTAGATGACCGTGACAGTGTCACTCAGTTTAGACCAGAACCCAATGGCGGGGGGGGGTAGCAAGCACAGGGATTGCAACATCCTTTCCCTAACCCATCACCTTTTAGGTGGACTTTTGGGTCTACGGACATGCTCATACACTATGTAGACACAGAAATAGTTTTAGGCATCATCGGCATTGAAACCCTTGCCATACTGTGTGCAAATCCTCCACCATCACTGAACAATGTAATTTTTTATTTGAATGAATATAACAGGGTGTTCCTAAATATAACAGGGTGTTCCTAATAAAGGAGATATCTATTTAGCAAAACAATATGAATTTTGAAAAACAACCTTAAGACATGAAAGTATAAATATTTATTCGAAATAATACTATATGCGCCAAATGTAATTATCAATTTCCACTTTTGTGACCATCAGTGTTTCTACAGATCTGAAAGCTATAAACTGTTTTGTAGAGCATACATTCAAGCATTTCAGCTATTATTTGAACTAATGAACTGGTTTACAACAAATGCAATTCAAATCAAGATAAATAAGTAAATGTATGTTTCAGAAATCAACTGTCTAGACATGAACATCCAAATAAGTGCAATACTATGTAGGCCAAACTGAAATGGCTAAAGCTTGAATAAAAAAATTCAGTTGATTTCTAAAATGTATGTATGCTTATTTATCCTGATTTGCACTGCATTTTACACTGTAAACCAGTTCATTATTGATTATGTGCAGTCATGCGCTGTACTTACCTTTTGAACTGGTGCAGTAATATGATTTGAATATCATCCCTATTTTTAATTCTTCTGTGTTCCACTACTGACTTAATGAAACTCCCCAGGTAAAAAATATGTAAAGGTGCTAAATCAGCTAGGACAAAACTTTCGGTGTCACTTTTACATCTAAATAATGGAATTTTATGTCTTAATTTGTTATATTTTCTGGATAACAAAGAGGGGGGGGGGGAGCAAAAATTGTGTTAAGATGCCATTTGTATGCTTTTGCAAGTGAACTAACACAACAAAAATATCTTTTAAACTTAAATGAAAATTAACAGATATTATTCTTTGTCTAATGTTTTCTGACAGCATACATACTTTGATTATGTGATACAATTCACAGTACACTAAAGAATGATAAATTAGAGTCACACCTACATAGAGTAGTATCTACATAGAGTTTTCCTAAATATGTCGATTTGATTTATATCAAATTAGTCTAACTTGGATTTAAAATTTATATTGGTTTAAAATGTATAATTAATTAAAAAGAAATTCTGATTTGTAAAAGTAAAAAGAGCCAACTGCAGATTTACTATCTTTGGGGTTTTCACAATTGGGTGGGGGTGAGGGGAGTTGCTATACAGAATTCTCCTAAAACTATTCATTTGATTTATAGCAAAATTATCTAAATTAGAATTGACATGTGTACATATTAATTTAAAGTGTGAAAAAAATTCTGAGTTGTAAAGAAAAACATTCATGCTGATTCAGTATCTACAAGATTAAATAGTGATGAATTTAAGGAGTCTATATTATACATTTTACATAAATTATTTGGGGACCTTTTAGCAATGGTGGAGTGACCATAAGTGACTTCTAATTCATCTTATCAGTAAATCCACCACTAATATAAGCTAATATCTCCATGTAGAATGACTGTGCATGAAACATCATATAATATTGATCGAAACTTCTTATAGAAATATCCACATTAATTGCAAGTATAGATTACCTTTTACCATGCAGGCTCCCCCCCCCCATCCCCAGAGAAGGGGAGGGAAGTTACAGCTTGCAAAGAAATTCTTCAGTCACTCCAGTTATAAAGGAAGAAAGAGGCTTAACTTCAAAACTCACATCTCCATTTTTGTCATTTTACTCACTTTGCTTAAAATTCATAAAACCTGAGAACCTTTTCATTTTAATTGTCGCTATACTGTAAGCTGAAATGATTCACAAAGAGTAATTTAACCACAGGAAAACAAAATTTATCCATGGTAAAAAACAAGATTTAATTGATGAATGGTATGTTTTACATCAAAACTAATTAAAATGTAACATTTTAAAAGAATAAATATAAAAATATCTACTTTGGTTAAAATAAGCTTCAAATACTATATTTTACAAATGATAATGAATCACACTCAACCATACTATGTAACGAAAAGGTAATAGAAAAGTAAGTAGATGGCTGATCATGTGAGCTGATAAAGTCTTCCTGTTGGCTGAATGGAAAATGTGAGTTTTGCAGCAAGATTCACAGTGGAGAATGTTAGTTTTTCAACTAAATTAGGTTCTGAATACTAAATAAATATCAAAGAATGTGACTTTTTCAGAATACTACTTGATTCACATACCTACCACCATGAACAAGAATATATATAAAAAATAGCTTTTCGACCAAAAATGGAGAAGAGTAACTACACTCTTCAATACTGACTCAATTAACCAGATGACCTACCAATAAAATGCATTTACTCTTAATTTAGATCACTATATAGATTTAAATTGTCCTCTTTTAGATATATGTATATACAATCTGGTCGGTGTCTAACAGTCACTGGCTAATGGAAATGCTTCACCAATGGTGTGGTGAAGTCAGACATTTCCATTTGAGTTGGGGTATACCTTTCCATTTATAAGGGCTTTTTATTATTCACCTACTCAAACCTTTTAATTCTTTGTTATACTCTAATTGTATTGCATTGTATGACATAGAAGTATTAAAGTATTGTAATATTTGTAATTTCATGATTAAAAAGATACATATTTTAAATACATGGCAATATTTAAATCAGTTTTCATGAGCAGGAGACCCCCCCCCCCCTTGTTTGTTCTCCATGACATATAGTATTGAGAAAACATTTTGGCCTGTGTGTCATAAAAAAATGGAACTTTTCAAGAGCCACATTAGCATTAAGATCGGTGGCAAACCATGAGGGAAATATGGGAAGACAACATCTACTCAAACAACTCCCTTTTAATTCATACATTATTCGACATATTTTATGTACTTAATTCAAACAATATAACATTTAAAACAAAAGTTACTTGGTAGCGGGTTATTTGGATAGACACTATCTCCCAAAATTTCTTCCATGCTTCTCTGATTAGGATGTTTTAATAATGACTTAATGTGTTGTAAATACACCCTCATTTACAAATAAAATTATTTATGGTATGAAATATAACTGACCACTGATTTTTTTTTTTTTTTTAATTGAAATATCGTTATTCTTTCCTTTTATCAGAAGAGAACATTCTAGGTCCCTGTATTTTTTAGGTATGATGCACATACAATAATTGTTTTAAAGGAGTAAATGTTAATGTATTTCTGACCAGTTTGAAAATACTTTTTGAAGCTGAGTGGTTGATGCGGAAATTTTGGAACAGTTTCATAGCCAAGCTACTCGACTCTAGATGCTGTTTTGAACTCCTTCTTCAAAATAACGCATATATTAATTAATGTATAAATAAAACTGTTTGCACTTATATTTTGCTGTAAAATATGTAGAATGGAAAGCAATGGTAGAAATCTGATGCGGGCAGCACATGACTTTCCCTACAAATTCAAATTCGTTTTCTTATTACTTTCCTTATATACATAATGTATAAGGAAAGTATTGTGACGGGGTCGAAAATTCGAATTCGAGTTTTCGACGGGAGAGCACGTTTCAAGCATCTCTGATCACGAATCGAACATTTTTGAAGTGATGTCTGTGTGTGTGTCAGTGACTCTGTGGAGACGATATCTCACGAACGAATGGAGCGATTCGAATGAAATTTGGTACAAAAATAACAATCCGTGAATACTGGAAGCCTATTGTTTTAAAACACAATCGAATGTTCAGAACCCCCCTAAATTTTCAAGTGAAATTTTGAAAAAAATCACAACCTTTAATAAAGTTACGCAAATAGACATACATTTCTTACGTAATTTTTCCTTAGAAAACGATTGACATAAACTTTAGAACGCTAGCATGAACCGTTCTCGAGATATTGTACATTTTTCAAATACATTTATTAAAAAATCCCATAAATTAAAAAAAAATATTAACTGTTAAGAAACATGTTCACTTTGCATATGTAATATCATGCGATAAATTTGGTGACATCATTCTCGTGGATCTAACTCGTTCCATTTACGAGAAAAGATACTTTGAGTAATACTTGTGTATTTGAACGCCAATAATCATTTACCCGCTGTAAGAATAACTTATTTCTCTGCCCATAACGCTTGGCGAGATTTTAGCGACGAATTTAGGGGAATGTCGCCAACTTGGCAACATTTTTAATAGTTGCCAAATTAACAAAAATCTCGCCAAATGGATAAAAATGACGCTAAATCAATGAAAATGACGACTCATTGACGAAAATTCAATATCTTGGAAAGAATACACTATAATAAATCTCCCAATATCTTGGAAAGTATCTACTATAAGAATAACCTTTTTTTTACTGTAAAAGTAGTAAATTTATTGCATTATATAATTATATAAGGAAAATCATGTGCTACCCACATCAGATTTTTTTTATTTCATGATGCATTAAATGTATTTTAATTGCAGAAAATAACATGTATACTTTTCTGATAGTATATCCAACTTACAGTTTTAATGCATTTGGCTATATATATATATATATATATATATAGCTCCAAAATTCCAAAAAAAGAACTGTTTATCCTAGTCATGGGGTCAATCTTATTCGCTGTGCTGTCAAAAATTACATGAAGAATAAGTACTTGATATATTTTAGCGATTTTATTCATTTATTTCATATTTTCACGATCCCGGCCACTCAAACAGCTACTGAAAGCCCTCGGGTCAGTCGAGTTGTCTGGGTCTTCCACATTTTCACAATCTTTGCGAGCTCTTTCGCTAAAAAGGTCGGTTATATTTTTCTGAATCATACCAAAATCGAATCCGTATCAGAATAACCCTCAAGGGACGTAACTACTAAATTTTAAGAAATTTAATTAGATAGCTTTTTCACTACAGTGAAAAATGTTTTCAGTTCCCAAATTTAGAAAACTTGAATATCTGGCAAATGGTTCATCTTAGTAATGGGGTTGGTCGTATTCTTTTCGTCGTCAAAAATTGCGTGTAAAACATGCATTTAATTGATGTATTTGTAGTATTTTATTTTAGATCTTGAGGATTTTTGCAAGCTATTTCGCAAAGAAAAAAAGGCAGATCATTTTTTCCCCCCGAATCGTACAGACATCTAACCAGCATCACGGTAACTCACAAGCAACTTATTTACCAAATTTTATGAAATTTGGTCAGTTTTTCAGCTAGAGTGGATACATATGATTATTGCTGATCATTTCGCAAAAAAAAAAAAGAAAAAAAGGTAGGTTTTTTTTTTTTCCCGAATCGTACCAAAATCCAATCAGCAGTAGGGTCACACACAAGTGATTTAGCTACCACATTTTATGAAATTTGGTCTATTAGTGTTTTAGCTAGAATTTTTGTCGGCCATTTTGCAAGAAAAGGCAGATTCTTTTATCCCGAATCGTACCAAAATCTAATCGGCACCAGGGTGACTTACCTACAAAATATTATGAAATTGGGCCCATTAGTTTTTGAGTTAGAGTAGATATAGGAATTGAACAAACAGACAGAGACACACACAAAGTTCACTCTGAAAGAATCTCAGAAGTCACGCTAAAAGAATCTCAGGAGTCACGCTCACTCTGTTTTCGTATTCTAAAGGTCTCAAAAAAACGTGTAGATCCGTCGAAAACTCGAGTTGCGATTTTCGACATGATTCCAATACTTTCCCAATACATTACCATGTACTGCAGGAAATGTAAATATCTGATGTGAGCAGCACATAACTTTTCCTGCAGACTCATATTCACATTCTCTTTATTTCTTCAATAATTCATTAAATAGAGTTTAATTTTACAAAATAAGCACCCATAATTATTTTAAATTTAAATAACACTGAATTTGCAATTAATTTTTCGTTTTCATTTGGTTACTGAACTTATTAAAGGTAGTGTAGCAAAAATGCAAAAAAAAAAACCATAAAATATATCAAGAACGGCTAGTCCTAGAGTAATAGGTTTGTCCTTACTCTTTTCATTGTCAAAAATTGCATATAAAACACGCATTTAATTGATACATTTTATCAAACGTTGTCTTTTATTTTATATTTTTGAAGGGCCATTTCGTAAAAAAAGGCAAGTTTATCTTCTTTCAATCGTACCAAAATCTAATTAGCACCCAAAGGTATCCTTCATGTGACTTATTCACCAAATTTCAGCTAGAGTGAATACTGGCAATTTTTGCGGGCTATTTTGCAAAAAAAAAAGGTGGGTTCGTTCATCCTGAATCGTACCAAAATTTAATCAGCACCAGGGTCACTCACAGGAGACTTACCTACCAATTTTTTTTTAAATAAGGTCAATTAGTTTTTGAGTTAAAGTAGATACATTGCACAGACGTCATGTAAAAATATTTTTTTCGTGTTCTAGAGGTCTTAAAACGTGTAGATTAGTCGAAAACTTCCGTTGCGATTTTCGACATGATTCCAATACTTTCCCTATACATTATCATGTATTGCAGGGAAAGTAAAAATACAATTATATATATTTTGAGCTTTAATAATAAATTTGGAGGACGTAATTAATATCTATATAATAATCGTCTAACATGCTTCTGTCTTCATAAAACATAAAACCCGCCTATAAGGGGCATTCTCAAAAATATAGATACAGGTCCCATTGCAAATATCAGCAATGTACCTGTTTCGCGCTTATTATACGCTCGTCAGCATTGAATAGCCAATATCTGCAGTGGCAACAAGAAACTTTCTGTAAGCCACAATTTTGGCGAGCGTCTTTGAGAACTGACAATTTCAGTCCTTCCATGTGGCCGGCATAAAGAACTTTGCCTGTGCAGTTTCGTGTGGCCTGAACTAAATTGTAAATGAATTTTATTTTGTCCACGTGGAAGGATTCAAATTGTCTGAGTGTCTCTATCTTTCCAGATTCCAGAAGCTCCTCGGTGACCTAGAAAACTGAATCTTTGCAAATATAGTATCGAACATAGGATAGATCTTAACGAAGTCGGATTTTCGACCCCCCCCCCCCCACACACACACACACACTTTCTGAAACAAAGAAAATGAGGAGTGGGGGGATTCCGAAAAGTCCTCTCGTGACCTAGAAAGCTGAATTTTTGCACATTTATTTTATCGTTCATGTCAAAAACTGGACCCCCTCATTCCGTGGGGCAGAGAAATGGTTTTATGGCATTTAAATTTTATTAGTCAAAAAGAACTACGTATAAGTAAGATAGTCATGTGCTAATAGAGAAAGAGAAGATAAACTACAACGTTACTCAGTGTTGCTTTATATTCAAATTGGCATTCTCATTTTAAAACTCTTTTAAAAAATCTCTTATTTTTTGGCAACAATAGATCTTCATGCCTTTCTTCTTTTTATTAATATATTTTTTAGTAATGAGAACTCGCAACGCCTTTGATGCAATTGTCAAAGGCGTTGTGTGTGACTGACGCATGTGCATTTATCAAATGTTCATGCGTCAGCCAGCCTCTATCAAGGAAGTATAACGATTTTGTTATCAAAAATTGCATTTTGAACAACACAAAATTTAATTCCTAAATAAGTGAGTGAAATGTTATGCAAGATTTGGTATTTTTCAAAGATTTAGACATCAAATTTTCTGTGTTTTGCATCTGTGCTTTCTGTCTGCTTCTGGATTAATATATATATATATTAGTAATTATATTGTGGGGAAAGTAATTATATAAGAATACACAAGAAAAACTGCATTTTAATAAATAAATTAAGCCCTTGGAGGGGTGCACGCATGCCCACCTTCTCTGCTCCACTGACTATCGCATTACTATTCTACATTGTTTAGATCCACTTGTATCAATCAGTATTGGAATATAAAAAATCTGATGTGGGCAGCACATGACTTTCCTTTCAGACGCGAATTCATTATTTCTATATTTCTTTAAGAACTCATTAAATTGAGTTTAATTGTACAAAATAACACAAAATTTTCATTTTTAATTCAATTTCTGCTTTTATTTGGTAATTGGACATTTTCCCAAAGGCGGCATAACAAAAATGTAAGAAATCTCAAAGAGTTGTTCTTATTCTTTTCCTCGTCAAAAATTACGTATAAAACAAGCATTCAATTGATAAATTTGAACATACGTAGTCTTTTTTTCAGATATTGGCGATTTTTGCGGGCCATTTCGTAAAAAAGGACAGGTTGTTCTTTTCCGAATCGTACCAAAATCTAATCAGCATCAGAGTATCCCACAAGTGATTTATCTACCAAATTTTGTGAAATTTGGTCGATTAGTATTTCT
Organism: Amaurobius ferox; assembly: GCA_951213105.1. Taxonomy (NCBI): domain Eukaryota; kingdom Metazoa; phylum Arthropoda; class Arachnida; order Araneae; family Amaurobiidae; genus Amaurobius; species Amaurobius ferox. The sequence goes on from OX578134.1 coordinate 64,275,308, forward strand.
GCTAGAGTGGATACATAAGATTTTTGTGGGCCATTTTGCAAAAAAAGGCGGGTTCTTTTTTCCGAACTGTACCAAAAACTAATTAGCACCAGCGTCACACCTACCAAATTTTATGAAATTCGGTCCATTAGTTTTTGAGTTAGAGTGGATACATACATTGCACGGACAGACACACACACACAGACGTCACGCTAAAAATGGTTTTATCGTATTCTAGAGGTCTCGAAACATGAAAATCCGTCGAAAACTCGAGTTGCGATTTTCGGCATGATTCCAATACTTTCCCTATACATTACCATGTATTGCAGGGAAAGTAAAAAAAAATATATCTTTTTATTAGCCAGCCTTCATTTAAAAATTTACGTAAAAGTTTTTAAGATATTTATTTTGTCAAGTTGGTAGCAGAGTTGTCAGCCTGTCATCCCGATAAATTCGCCGCATTCAGGTGATTTATGTTAATATATGATTTTAATACTAGTTACGTGTAGCTAGCTGACATCATTTTCCGGCATTTATATACCAGAACCAGACAAGGCATAAAAAGAGATTGTGCACTACATCTTCAGAAACAAAATAGATACTAGAGTTTCCCCCTTTACATTCTTCCAAGAATTAGGAGGGGCTGACCGTCACCTCGGAAAGCTACTTTTGGGGGTGACGGCTGGACGAAAAGCATCTCCTCCGCCAGCAGCAGTGTTGAACGCAATAAAGGAGCCCCTAGTCGACTAGACTTCAATCTCCGGAGTTACATCTTTTGTCTCAAAAACTATCACTAAGATGAGCAGAATCAGAATCAATACTAAAAAGGGTTTTAATGCAGGAGAGCAGACGGTCATGTGCCGCCATCTATGAGAGGTAAGAGGGATGAGAAGGGCAGGTATAAGAAATTACAATGCTGAGAAGCAGCTACAGAGTTACAGGTTAAAAAATTTAAAAGTTAATAAATTCAAAGATTTAGTAAAATTGGGTTTTAGGATCTGGAAGGTTAGAGAGGTTATAACGCTCAAGGGGGGTCGTAGAGGATGGCTCGGGGGCGCTTTCGATGCCGACGAGGGTCGTAGTCTGTAAGATTAAAAAGGGTTTCATTAGGGATGGACGGTATGTTTTCAAAAAATTTGGAAGAAGTTTTACGAATATAGAAGTTTATGGTTTTAATTTTGAAATCTTTCCTGATGACGTCATTTCTTAAGAATCTGGGTGCCCTGCGGATTGTTCTAAGAACCTTGTTTTGTTCGATTTGGACTTTGTACATGTTCGTCTTGCTGGCAAAACCCCAGATAGGGCAGGCGTAAAGAAGGATGGGAAGTATAATTGATTTGTAGAGAAGTAATTTGTTTTTTAGATTTAGATGATTGGAGTAAAGGAGGTGATTAAGGGAACCGGCAAGCATTTTAGACTTTTTGGTGATGTAGTTTATATGATTGTTCCAAGTTAACCGGCTATCAAAGTGGATGCCAAGGTATTTAGCTGTTCGCTGAAAACAAACTGGCTGATCATTAATGGTGAGGGGGGGGGGGGGAATCTTTTCCAAGAGAAGAAAATGGCCTGTGATTTGGTGGCATTAATTTTAATCCTCCACTTATTGTAGAAGGACTCAAGAAGGGTAATATGGTTTTGCAGGTTGTTATGAAGGTAGTTAGAGTTGTGATGTGCGGCGATGACGCAAGTGTCATCGGCGTACATACAAAGGGTGGTATTGGGCGTGCGAGGGGTATCGTTTACAAAAATATTAAAGAGGAGGGGGGCAAGGATCGAGCCTTGGGGAACTCCTGCTTTAATGGGCATTTTGGAAGAGAGGGTGTTCAAAATACGAACGTGGAAGCATCTGTTCTGGAGGTAGGAATTTATAATTTGAATGAGGGGGGGGGGGGGGGGACATTTATTTGTATAAGTTTGAAAATTAAACCAGAGTGCCACGTTCGGTCAAAGGCCTTTTCCACGTCCAGCATGATCGCACCAGCCGATTGCTTGTTGTGAAAAGCGTCGGAGACGAATTCCACAACACGCAACAGCTGATGAGTGGTGGAGTGGGAAGGGCGGAAGCCAAATTGTTCCGGGATGATAATATTATTAGAATTTATAAAATTAAGGAGACGGGTTTGAATGATACGTTCAGCCAGTTTGCTGAGGGAGGAAAGGAGCGAGATGGGACGGTAGGAGGAGGGGATGACGGGATCGCCGCCCTGCTTCAAAATGGGTATGATGACCGCCGATTTCCAGGGGCTGGGGAAGTGACGAAGAATTAAAATGGCATTTATAACGTGAACTATGTAAAAAAGAATATTGAGGGGGATGAATTTAAGCGCTCTGTTAGTAATTTTGTCCAGGCCAGGGGTTTTTTTATTTTTAAAATTTCGAATATGATCATAAATTTCAGAGGGGGTGGCGGGGCTGATAGGCTCAGAGTGGGTGGAGTTAAGGAAATTTTCGACAGTTTGGTTGACATGGGTCCGAAAAGTGGGGTTATTGTTTGGATTGGGTTTAAATTGTTGCCTGTAGTTTTCAGCGAGGGCGTTGGCTTTTTGGAGATTAGTGAAGACTAGACCTGAAGAGGAGTGCAGGGGGGGGGGAGCTGTGCAAGGGGCTTTCTGATACGTTTGATCTCAGTCCAGAGAGATCTGTCGTCCGGCGAGAGGGACTCAATGAAGGATTTCCAGCTATTTTGTTTAAATTTGGAAATTTCAATTTTAAGCTTACGATTAAGGGTGTTAAGGGTTATCTTGTACTGGGGGTTCCTGGAGACCTGCCAGAGTTTACGGACATAATTTTTATTTTTGATAAGGTTTTGGATAAAGGGTGGAAGAGAGTTGTAGCGCGGGGCGGGGCGGGTAGTGGTGGAGTCAGAGAGTGCACGTTGGATTTCGGAGGTGACTTCGGCCACGGCATTATCAAGGTCGGCCGGGTTGTTAATTTTAGGGTTAAGAAGGGGGGATTTTTTGAGGTAATTTTTGAAATTTTTCCAATTGGTGGTGGTGGGTAGATTAGAGATGGGGAGAAGGGTATTTAGGTTTAAAGTTAGAAGGACCGGGAGGTGGTCGGAGCTGAGTTCGTCCAAAGTTGTGGTGGTATAAGGGTAATGGATGTTTTTAAGTAAAGCGAAATCAATGGTGGACGGAGAGGCCGAAAAGGAGAAGTGGGTAGGGCTAGAGGGCACAGCAATGTGAATGTTTTTGGAGGTGATATAGTTGTAGATTTGGGTGCCATAAGGGTTTCGCCGAAAACAATTCCAGTGAGGGTGGTGGGCGTTAAAGTCACCTGCGATAATCGTTCTATGATTCGAATTTAGAATTTTGTCTAAGTCAGGGAGGAGATTAGCAGAGCGACCGTGGCGGACGTAGATTGAGCCAATCACGAAGGGCGGTTGGTTGGGAAGGGTGATGTTGACAATTTTATTTTCAATATGGCTGGTAGTGATATTGGGAAGTTCGAAATGAGGAATATTATTTTTGATGTAAATGGAGACTCCACCATGGTTTGCAAGGGAATTTGAATTTTGAGGTCTGTAAGCAGAGTATTTTTTGTAGTTAGGGATGTTTAACAGAGGGGGGTGGCGGCCCGGTTTAATTTCTTGGATAAGTATGATTTCAATGGGGTTTGAGTTTATAAAGTCACGGAGTTCTGTGATTTTGCCAGCAAGGCCATTCGCGTTCCAGAACAGAATCTGGAGGGCATCTCGTGGATTACTCGTCATGATGGGGGGGGGGGGGGGGGAAACTGAGCAGAAAACTTCTTCGAAGATTGATATTATGGCGAATAATTTATTTAATGGATTTGTAGGTTCTTTTAAGGCAATTTGGATTTTTGAAATGAATTCTTTAATTGTTGAGAAGTCAATATTGAAAGAGCTGAAAAGGCTTTTGATTTCATTTATTAAAGTGAAGATATCAGAGAAGCTTGATGATGGGTTTGCTGGATTTGAGTTGGATGGACTTTGGTTTGATGGGTTTGAAGATGATTTGGGATTTTGATTTTGGGTGGGAGCTGCTGCAGGGGCGGTGGGGGGGGGGGGGTGATATAGGAGTGGATTGAGAGTTTGGCCAGGGGTAGGTTATTTGGTTCAGTAAGAGGAGGTTTTGTGGGATTTTTAGTGGCAGGGGGTGGGAGACTGGTACTTTGGGGAGTTGGATTATTACAAGTTTGGCTGGAGCTACGATTTGCAATTTCGGCAAAAGTTTTAGTCATGGAAGGGGGGGGGGGGAGCTTGGTGCTGTCAGCGGTGTTGCTTGACTGGGTTTGTGGGGTGGGTTGAATTTGGGTGGCAGTTTTAAGTCGAATAAAGTCAGAAGGGCGCGGAGGGGTTTGGGTGCTAACAGGGGGGGGGGGCAGTTATGTCAAGGGTGTTAGAGTTTTTGTTATAGGGGTTTGAGGGGCAGAGTCTATAATTAGCGGTATGAGGGCCCTGGCAGTTTGCGCATTTAGCGGGGGTGGTGATGGGTTTTTGGCATTCTCTAGATGGGTGGCCTTCTCCACATTTTACGCATCTAGGAGGGAGCTTACAGCAGTCGGAGGAATGGTTGTATCGCTGACAGCGGAAACACATTTTAATGGAGGAGGAGTGAAAGTCAGTTACTTTAATGTTCATATCTAGGAGGGTTCTAAGGTCTCTGATTTTTTCCCACCCCTTAGTGGGGTTAAGGTAGGTCAGGAAAATGGGCAGTGGGGCTTTAGTCCGGATGTCTTTGAGCTGAGATAGTCGGTGAATGCTGAAACCTAGGGAGTTAAGCTCAGAAATAATTTCTTCTAATTGCGAATTTGGGGGGAGTCCTTTGAGTAAGATTTTAACGGGCCTTTCGGATTTTAAGTTAATGGAGTGGAACTCTATGTTGTTATCAATGAGAAGTTTTTGTACTATCCTGAAGTCATTAATGCATTTCGGGTAGACTTTTATAAACTCACCAGCGAGTTGGGCACTTACAGGGGTTGAGGTTTTAGAGTTTAGGTTTTTTACGAGCTCTCTCCAATTGTTTGGGCAGTTTATGTAAAAAGGCTCAGGGTGGGGGGTGTTCTCATCAGTGGGATCGTCGTTTGCAGGATCATGTGCAGCAGCAGGGGTGTTGTCAGGGGGAGGGGTGGTGTCCATGCTAGCAGCAATACTATTGGCTGGTTGATTGGCTTCAGAATCCTGAGGGTTTTTAGGCATCAAAACATCGAAAGCGTTCCGAGTCAAAAGTGCATCAGAGGAGGTAACGATAGTGGCCTTCCGGCAAGTCTTTTTAGGAGGGGGCTGGATAAAGCCTTCCAAATCCTGAACGATATTTTCGTTGTTGTTACAGTTTGATAGGGAGTTTTCCTTAGAGGGGTTTGCATCATTTACATTTTCAGAGTTTAGGTCAGAGTTATGGGAATTGTCCCAGGTTGCATTATGTGCATTAGAGTTTGATATTACAGCTGGAGCTTGGGTATTAACCCATGAAAAGTTTGATCCATTGGAAATTAGGTTAGCGCCAAGCACTCCTACATTAAGATTTGCTGCTTGGGCTGGGTCTGCATTTGAGTTGATTTGATTGATTAAATTAATTTTATTAGCAAAAAAATTGATTTCATTTATAAAAGGAGTTGATTCTGTTGGGTGGGGATTCTGCTCAAAATAAGTGATAAGAGAATGAGACATACCTCTGATGGAGAGCAGGGTCCTGGTGGGGTCTCCGGCTTGAAGTAGTCTCCACTCATTCAATAGGAATTCAAAGACTATCCTGAGTTCATTAAGTTGGTTGAGGGCTCCAGGAGCATCTTCTATGAATTTGGGAAAGCTGGCTGTCCGGAAGCGGTCAATCAGTTCAGCAATATCAGGAGGCATGTCCGGATGATAGGCAAAAGGTCCAGGATCCATAGCAAAAGGAGATGGCAGATTCGTGAGATTAGCAATTGGACTAGCAGAGAGCTCTGAAGCAGAGAAAGGCTGATTTGTACCCGACATGTGCAATCGCTACTGGATATTACATGTCCAAGCACAAACCACTACGAGAACTTTAGAAAAGGAGAAGGCAGGAGCTCAGAGAATGCGACTGTACACCGTGGTGTCCAGCAGTCCAGTCTAAGCATCTCCTTTTATGACCACCTCTCTTTTATAACCTTCAACCTGCCGTTGTGCCCTGAAGGGAAGAGAGTCTGTGTGGCAGTGGAAGCGACCTTCAGAGCTGAGAGTCCTTTTGCTTACTTGGTCAATTCGTGAAATGAACTTTCATAGTTTTTGTTTTGAAATAATAATTTTCATAATGAAAAAATCAGCAGTGACTCCAGTTTAATGGAGATGAAATATTTTGGTGATTTGTCTTCATAGATATTTTAAATACAGTTGAAAATATTAAAATATCGAAATTAAAACTATTTTTTTAAAACAGTTCAAAATGTTAAAATATCAACAATAAAACCACCTTCCTAAAGAATTGTTCAGAATATTAAAATATCGAAATTATAATCACTATAATTCGAAAACTAAGAAGCTGATTAAAAATCATATTATATATCCTTGTAGGGTTTTCAAAGGAGTACAAATTACTTTTTAGTTCATACCTAGCACTTTTAGTTTTATTTTAGTTAACACTTTTACCTTACACCTACTGTTACCTTACACCTTTCTGGTAGGTCGGACGGTCTGGGTTTCAACAATCAACAACAACTATATATTAGGAATGTAAGAGTTTATACCTTTATTCTGATAATGATTGTGAGACAAACAAAACTGAATACTATATTAATGTTTGAAAAAGTCAAATGAAGACTCACATACTGGAGACTGGGTAGTATAATATCAACAGATACTAAGCATTAAAATACACGAGAGCGTATCTTGAAAACTAAAAGTTCCCTATGAACAATAAGAGAGTAATTTGTAGATCTTTGATTCAATCTTTCAATTTTTTCCATCATGGTTTACAAAATTATCATGTTTCTTCATATGGTAGAATGCTAAGAAAATCTAAAATTTCGAATAATTAGACTTCTAAGTTCTTATCATGGAAATAACAAAAACTAGCTTTTACTTTCCAACCATACATAAGCATTAGGGAAAGTAGTGTGACGAGGTCAAAAATTCTAATTCGAGTAGACGAGTGCGTTTTAAGCTTCCCTGAACATGAGTCGAACGTTTTTGAGGTGATGTGTGTGTATGTAAGTTAGTGTGCGTATGTATGTATGTATGTTAGTGTGGCCGTGAGCTTGTGGGGTGGGGGCAATATCTCACGAACTAATGAAGCGTCTCAATTAGATTCATTACCATTGTTATAATCAGTGAGTCATATTTATTTTAAACGCGATCAAATGTCTAGAAGACCCACTTCCATAAGCACACCGAACATATGCAAAACATCACCACATAACACATTTAGAAGCTCAAGATCACAATCCCTAATTTTTTAAATGTAGAAAATTCCCAAACATTTTATTTCAAAGTAATATATGTCTTTAAAGGATATATAATATTTAAAACTATTAACATGTTCTATAATTTAAAATAAAAACCAATATTACCAGTTGTAAATTTATTAAATAAAATTATTTCTGCTTAAGATTTTTATCACATATAAAATTTAGGCCCCGGAGGCCTGTGGTGCGTTAATCAGGCTCTGCCCCCTACCCCTAATTTTCGATTGAATTTGTGAAAAAAATAATAAAATGCAGCAAGCACTATTAAGAATGGTAAAAATCATTTCAAGCCTAATTTTCATTAGAAAGCGAATGATATAAACTGTAGAACGCTAAGATGAGCTGTTCTCGAAATATTATACGATTTTTTAATAAATTTTTAAAAAAATCAGACTTTTGGATACTGTTAAATTAAAAATCATTTCCAACTTTAGAACGCTAGCATGAACCATTCTTGAGCACGTTTTTCAAATAAATTTATAAAAAAAAATTTTAAAATTTAAAATGTAGCAAGTATATCGTCAAGTATGTTAACTTTCCATATGCAATATTACGCAACATTATTCTCGTAAACCTAGCGTTCGTTCCATTTACGTGTGAAGGTACATCTTGTAATAGCGTTGTATTTTGACGCCCAATAATTTACCAATAGTCAATTACTTCATACAATTGATATTAAATAAATGTTAACTGTAGTTTGGTGATTTTGCGTGAGTATGAATAAGTCATTCGCTTCCATTAGTAAGTTGTCAAAAGCGCCCAATTTCAATTTGCGGGATGTTAATTTAATACTAAAATCATAGTTCTGTAGATCTTGTATATTAATATTTTGCTTTGAAAGAAGCAAAGTATTTGCGTCATGTAGAAAAGACAAAGTCATGTGCTGGCCACATCACATAATTTCCACACTTAAATTTTTATAGCAGTACGGACATTTGTTCTTGGATTATCGTGTCCACACCTAGAATATATTTTCAAAAAATATTTAAGATTGGTTCAGGAAGTCTTAAAATCTGTTTATCCATCAAAATCTCGAATTCGAAAATTTTCAGGCAAACTATATATATACAATATACATACAAATATTGTTTTTACGAAAATTTTCAAATTTGAAATTTTGAGGGGACTCTGAACATATTTCAAATATTTTTGGAAATATATCCATCTATGTGTGCGTGTGTGAAATATGTACATTATCTCACTTTGTATAAATACGATATTACGTAAAAAATTAGAACTAAATAAAATATTTTGTAATTTGCACTATTAGAACACAAATTATTCGAAATTTAAGCTTTTCTCACCATTATTTTCTATAGCAAGAAACGATGATTTCTGAAAAGTTGTAGCAATTGGTAACCAAATATTTTGTTTCCCATTTCCCCAAATATATTCTAACACTTATGATTAAAACACGAATTATTAAAACACTGAAAATTTTATACTATTACTTTTAATAACAATGATACAATTCCTGAACAATAATAGTAGTAGTACAGATAATATAGGAAACTTATTGGTTTGGAATTAGTTTAAATATTTTAAAAGTGTGTATAACACATAAATCAACCCGATAGCCTGAAAACCGTATGTTCGAATTTGGAAATGTCAATCTACTTTTGTTGGAATAGATGCAGCAAGTTTTGTTTTTCTTCTCCATTTGTAGTTACACAATTTTATTTCTTTCATTTTTTGTTAGATGCTACTTATTTAGTAGTTTTGGATATTTAGAATTACTTTTTTCGGTGTGATTACAAATATTTTACATCATTTTTCTATTCATTTCATCCCGTTTCATACCCTCGGTATATTTTTCTTTTTTTTTACTTCAATGAATTTTTTCTTTCACTGTGATTCATGTGAGTAGTTTTTTTTGCTAAGGTGACTTTTCGGTCATTGATGAAGGGTTTTTTTTTCTTTTTTTTAAAGTTTTTTGTACTGGAAACTGTTGACCTTTGCTTCCGCGAAAATTTTGAAATTCGATATTTTGACGGGAAAACATGTTTTAAGGTTATTTGAATAAATTTCAAACACTTTCGAAAAGTGTCCGTCTGTGTATGGACGTGTTCGAAATATGTTCTCAAAGTGTTCGAAATATGTTCAAGAAGTCGTAGAAAGTAATTCCGATAAAATTTCGAGTTAAAAAATGTGTGAAAAAACAGATATATTTTGTTTATGTGTATGGAAAAGTAAAATTATATCTTTTTACGACTTTTCGCCATCTAAAAGATATATTTCTTAATTTTTTTCTTAAAAATATTTAGTTTTTTTTTTAAAATCATTTCGTAAAAATTCTTACATTTATTTTTTAAGTTAGCAATAGCATATCTGTCACGCCGCTTAATTAGATGAATTTGACTTATTAAATACTATTTCAATATTATTTATAGCCATATTATCGTTTATCAACAACTGTTCCATTAGACAATTGTTCACTTTCAAAGCATTATTGCTATTATGAAATTCTTACATTTCGAATAATTCTAGTTCTAATCATCCGAATAATATAAAATTCGAAAAGCTCTGTTTTATAAATGTGCAATACTTCGAGAACGGTTCGTGCTTCAGTTATAAAATATCGTTTTCCAATGATATATTGCGTATAAAATGATTATTTATGTAATATTACACATTACATAAATAATCATTTTAATCAAGAATTATTGAAGATCATGCTTTTTTTCTGATATTTTCAAAAACTGTTACGAAAATTTCAAAACATTGAAACCCGCTTTAATTCTTTACCTGTTGCAGATAATTGGGCAATGTAAATTGCAAAAATGTTGAAAGTAAGGTAGGAAATAAGACTCCGTTAATGAAATAATCCTCCCATTCATTTTCAAAAAGTTACACTTCTTAAATTTTTATACAACTCCCTTAGACAAATTGGGTCAATCAGAAATTTTTTATTTTTAATGCAACAAGATCATTAAAAAAAACCCGCATATCTTTATCTTTAAAATCAACTGAATTATGATAAAGGAAAAAAATCTGACTTACGCCACTTTTCCGTACCACGTGAAAGGCTGTTTCATCAGTGAAAATAGGGATCATAAACAAATTGACGATGGAAATTGTTTAGATAAAAAAAAGTACTTAAAAATACTTTATTATTGAAAAAGTACTTAGTTATTGAAAAGTACTTAAGAATCCGTAATTGCATTGCGAGCCTACGCGGAATTCGCAAAAATGTCTCCTATGTATTATCATCCAGTTTTATCTTTTTGTGATATGTCACAAATTTACATTTCTAATTTGATATAGGGTCCCCATTCATAATGTTTAATTAAATATAACTCGCTCAATTTTAAAGATACATCTATGCGGGTTTTTTTAATGATCTTGTTGCATTAAAAATAAAAAAATTCTGATTGACCAAATTTGCCTAAGAGGGTCGCGTAAAAATTTAAAAAGTGTAACTTTTTGAAAATGAATGGGAGTACTATTTCATTAACGTAGTCTTATTTCCTACCTTACTTTCAACATGTTTGCAATTTATATTGCCCACTTATCTCCAACAGGTAAAGAATTAAAGCGCGTTTCAATCTTTTTGGGACACCCTATATATATATATATATATATATATATATAATTTGTAGGTTTGTTATAAAGTTAGGTTTTTCGAGTTGCAGCTTCTCACTTTTCTATCATTAGACATTCAAACTATTATTATATATATATATATATATATATAAAATCAAATTTCGAATAATTAGACTTCTAATTATGGGAATTATAAAAAATTACATCAAGTACTAATTTGTTACATAATGTATCCACACCTAAATTTTCACAGCGGTACGAATATCTTTCCAAAGAGCATTCGTCAAAATATCGAATTCGAAAAATTTTAAGAAAATCACACTTTCGTTATACACACAGTAGTATGTTGCTTGTAAAAAATATTGTTTTCTGAAAAATTTCAAATTCAGTATTTTAATGGATAAGCATGTTTCACGAAGATTGTCCGTAAGTCTGCCCCACATCCAAATTCTTCATATCTTTTTCTTTGCCATCACAGTAGTGGCAGAGCATGAAAACATTCCACAAAGAGCTGGTATCAGAGCTTAGATTACTCCTCGAGGGTGCCCATCCCACAGACTAATATATAGTATTCTGTGCGCACCCCAATCCAAGGTCAGTGTGGTCACATATCATCCACTTCCTTCTCCCGTTCTTCCATAGACACATTAGCGGTTAGAAACTTCTTTGACATTAGGAAGAGGGATTGCTTGCTCAGCCGTTGCCTACGTGATAATAATCACGTAGGCATCACGTAATAAACCTACGTGACGTGATAATAATCACGTCACGTAGGTTTATTATCACGTAGGCAACGGCTCAGCTCGTTTTGCTGTGCCTGTAAAAATTGAGAGTTTTGAGACTTCAGCCAGTAGAATTTTTCATACAGTCGTATTCCATACTGTTCAGGTCCATTTGTATCGAAATTAGCATTATAATGCAAAAAAAAGTTGAAATGACACTACATGGAGTGGATCTACACTCGACTTTCTCATACACTCATATCGTATAGATTGTTTAGGTCCATTTAATCATAATCTCTATCAGAATTTAAATCTGTATCATCAAAATGATACAAACTTTAGAACGTTAACATTTATTGCTCTCGAGATATTGTACGATTTTCAAAAATAATTAAATAAAATTAAAAAAATGACTAAATACCGTTAAAATATGTTAACTTTCCGTATGCAATATTATGCAACATCATTCTTGTGAACCTAAATCGTTTGTTCTATTTACGTGAGAAGATACTACACTTCATACATTACACACAGACCAATATATTTTCAAAAAGTATTCAAAATATGTTCAGATCTTAAAACTATTTACCCAATAAAATCTCGTATACGAAAATGAACAACAAAAAAAAAAACTATATTATCTATATAAATAAAATTAAAAATCTGTCTGTTTATTTGTTTGTGCGTGTGTTTTTATCTCATCATCACGGGAGAACGGCTGCACAGAATTTGATGAAATTTTCGGAGTAGACATGGAATAGTTCCACTTAAAATTTAGTCTATGTTTCGAGTTCTTAGGACCTGGGGTTATCGAAATATTAATAAACAAGAAAGATCAATCATGCATAAGCATTGATTATGAAACACTTTCCAACTGAAATGTAATTTCATTTAAAAATTTCTAAAATGTGATTCATTCAGTGGTAATATCTTTTACATTATCACAGTACTACAGTAATTTATTATACTTAAATATTTAAAACTGTATCGAAATATAAATCATCTGATTCTTTATGCAAAATCAATGAATATTTCATTCATATAACTTGTATTCCAGACTCCAGAGCTAAATAATTTTGTGTGAAAAAAATTCAGCAATTCTTATGTAATTCATCTTACAATCGCTTGAGATATTTGCATTCTGCATATGTTAAAATTAGGCTTCCTTGAAGAAATAATAAAAGTTTAGGGATCATTTAAAATCACAACTATTGTAATTGCATAGGCACGGAATTTAGATACACAGATAATATATATGTGTATGTGTATGTACTCAAAGTATTGGAATCGTGCCGAAGATCGGAACTCGAATTTTCAAAGGATTTACACGTTTTGGGACTTCTAGAACACGAAAAAACTAGTTTTAGGAAGACGTCTGTGTGTGTCAGGGTGTATCTGTGTATGTTTCTGTGTGTCTGTGTGGATATTACATCCACTCTAATTGAAAAACTAATGGACCGAATTTCATACAATTTGGTAGGTATGTTTTTTGTGGGAAATCCTGATGTTCATTAGATTATAGTACGATTCGTAATAAAAGAATCTGCCTTATTTGCGAAATGGCCGCAGAAATTGCCTTTATCCACTCTAGCTAAAAACTAATGAACCAAATTTAACAAAATTTGGTGTATAATATTTCAATAACCTACAAGTGATTTATATACCAAATTTAGCAAAATTTTGTATATAAATAATTTGTAGGTTATTCTACTACGATTCGGGAAAAAGGAACGGGCTATTTTTGCGAAATGGCCAGCAAAAATCGTTATATATATAAAAAATAAAAGACTACATGTGCTCAATTATATCAATTAAATTCCTATTTTATATGTGATTTTTGACAACAAAAGGAATAAGACTAACCCCATTACTCTAGGACTAGCCGTTCTTGAGATATTCTAGTTTTTTCGCGTTTTCGCTACGCCACCTTTGACAATAAGTCCAGCTATCAAATGAGAACCAAATTTAAGTTTAACGTGTAAATTCAATGTCATTTAAAATACTTATGTTGTGCAGATAAACTCAAATTATCATTGAATAAATAAAGAGAACGAATATGAGTCTGCAGAGAAAGACATGTGCTGTCCACATCAGAATTTTTAACAATATTACAACAATGATTTATAGAAGTGAACAGGGATTATTTTCAGGCCATTTAAAAAAAAATGTATGATCTATATTTAAAGATCCATCAAATTTTTGTCGAATAAAATGTTCAACAAATTTAAGCTGTGTACCAAATTTTAACTCTCTAGGACGTAGGAAAGTGCATTTAAAATGCCATCAATTAAATTTATCATGAAGAGTTATATAAAATTTAAAAAAAATGAAAAATTGTTATCTACCAAATTATTTTAAAATATGAAGCCACTCCTATATGCAAAACGTTTAAACAAATGGAGAGATATTTATTATATAACATCTCTCTCTTTTCTTTCTGGAAGATATCCCAAAGTCAGAATTTAATTAAATTTGTTTTTTTCCCTATATTAAATAATTTTTTTAATTAAAAAACTACTTAACATATTTTACTGAATTTTTTTTTATATATTCTATGGGATAATGTGAATATTTCCTAAAAATTTCGAAGCAATTCGTGAATTTTAAATTTACTTAAAAAATGTTTGAAAAATTAGGTCCCATAGGGTTCAATGTATTTCATTTTTTCAACCCGGGTTCAATAAAAAACTAATTGGGTGATATTGTTTATTTATATTCCCATAGGTCCTACAGACCGTCTGAACAACATACTAAAATTTCATTTTGATAAACTCATTTTTACGGCAGTTATCGTGCTAACGGACAGACAGACAGACAGACAGACAGACAGAATGAACAAAGTCATAAACACTTTTCAACTTTGTTGTAAAGTGTTAAAAACTCACTATTAACCCTTCTAGAGATAGCATTATGCAGACGATATTTGTTCCACAAAGTTATTTGGAGAAAAAATTATATGTTTCTAAGCAACGGAATGTAACCCAATGAGTTTATATTTAAATATATATATATATATATATATATATATATATATATATATATATATATATATATATATATATATATATATATATATATATATATCATGTTGCTAAATGACGGAATTAAATCCAATGAGATTGATATGATTGATTAATGGATTATTGATATTTTCAAATTCTTACGTCATCTATTTTATTTTGATAAAAAAAATTTCAAATCCATATATTAGTATAGGTAATCTTTCTTTTAATACACGGGTATAATCTTCTAATCTACGGAAATATAAGTAGGACGGGTATACCTTCTAATACACGGGTATATCTTCTAATTTACGAGAATAAACGAAGTATACTTCTAATACAATTTTACTGCTTTTATTTTGGCATATATTGATTCAATTTTATATTTACTGTAAATTTGTTTATAAACGGGATCAGGATGTTTTTTTATTCTGCAGATTTGCCTGTGAAGATAACCTTGCATAGTGAGACCAGATTCTTAAACATCTTTTTAGGAGCATTAATTTAAATATTTTAATAGAATGCTTTGAGTAACAATGTTATTTAGAATATTATAGGAATTTGTACATGATTATGAATTTTAAATTTCTTTTGTATATTCCGTACGAAGAACGGGTACACGTCTACCAGTACAATAGTATAATGTTGCATGGAAAGTAATATTTTCTCAAAAATGTTTTAATTCGATATTTTGACGGATAAACACGTTTAAAGACCACCTGAACACATTTCGAACGTTTTTGGAAAGGTATCTGTGCGTGTATGTGTCTGTGAGATATGGACACCAAGTCAAAAAAAATCTGATGTAGGCAACACATGACTTTCCTTATATAATGAAATGAACTTACTACTTTTACAGTAAAATAAATAGGTTTTTCTTCTAATAAATACTAATATCCTTTCCAAGATATTGAATTTTCGACAATTAGTCGTCATTTTCATTGATTTATCGTCATTTTTATCCATTTGGCGAGATTTTCGTTAATTTGGCAACATTTCAAAAAGTCGCCAAAATCTCGCCAAGCGTTATGGACGAAGAAATAAGTTATTCTTACAGGAGATAAATTGGCGTTCAAATGCAAAAGTATTACTCAAAGTATCTTTTTTCATGAATGGAACGAGCTAGATCCACGAGAATGATGTCACCCAATTTATCGCATGATATTATATATGAAAAGTGAACATGTTTCTCAATAGGAAATTTTTTTTTTTCTATTTTATATGACTTTTTGATAATTTTTTTGAAAAATGTGCAATATCTCGAGAACGGTTCATGTTAGCGTTCTAAAATTTATGTCAATCGTTTTCTAATGTAAAATTACATAAGAAATGTCTATTTACGCAACTTTATTATTGGTTTTGATTTTTTGACGATTTTTTCAAAATTTCATTCGAAAATTTAGGGGGGTTCTGAACATTCGATTGCGTATAAAAACAATAGGCTTCCAGTGTTTACAGATTGTGATTTTTGTACCAAATTTGGTTCGAATCGGTCCATTCGTTCGTCAGTTATCGTCTGCACAGACACACTGACACACACACACACACATACTTTCACACACACACACAGACATCACTTCAAAAATGTTTGATTCGTGATCAGGGATGCTTGAAACGTGCTCTCCCGTCGAAAACTCGAATTCGAATTTTCGACCCCGTCACAATACTTTCCTTATACATTATGTATATAAGGAAAGTAATAAATACTTGTATCGCTATGAAATCTTATTTTGTCACGATATTACGTGAAAACATTGAAACTAATTAGAAAATTTTGTGCTTTACACTTTTAATACACAAATTATTCGAATTTCAGGTTTTTCGCATAATTAATTTCTATAGCAAATAATCATAATTCCTAAAGCATTGTGTTAGCATAACATAGAATGGCGTCGCCAATGGGGAAGATTTGGAGGCCACAAGTCCCCAGGGACCCATCAGAACCAATTGAAAGTCGTAGAATCTATATTTGGAGAAATGGGAAACAAAATATTTTGCTACCCCCCCTTCCAAAAATTTTTCTAACGTCGCACTTATAACAAATATGAGATGGATGTAAAGGGTATTAAAATCAGTGGCGTAACCAAGGGGGAGAGGGTCGAAAAACCCCTGTAAGAGTCCATTGAAGCTTATAGAAATGATATAGAGATATAAGAACCAAATATATTTTGGTTACCCCTCGCTCCCCCCCCCCCTCCCTCCAAAGAAAAATTATTGCGACGGTACTGATTAAATTATTATATATTACAATGATCAGCCAAATGCATTAAATTAATTCGGGTGACAAACCTTTTGAAAAAATAATTTGAAAAAATAATTTTATTTTTCATTTCTACTAAAAATTAAAATATTATCTGTGTACGAAATCCGATTAAATAATAATTGTCTTTTGATATTAATTATAAAAGTAGCCTAAACACTATGGATTATGAATGTATGAGAAATTCGAGTGAAAACCCCTAATATTTCTTATAATTTCTTATATACGAGGAGCTACATAAAAAAAAATCTGATGTGGGCAACACATGACTTTCCTTATATAATGCCTTATATAATTTACTACTTTTACAGTTAAAAAAAAATTCTTATAGTAGATACTTCCAAGATATTGAAGTATCAATTTTCTTTCCAAGATATTGAATTTTCTTCAATTAGTCGTTATTTTCATTGATTTAGCGTCATTTTTATCAATTTGGCGAGATTTTTGCTAATTTGGCACCAATTTAAAATGTCGCCAAGTTGGAGACATTCCGCCAAATTCGTCGCCAAAATCTCGCTAAGCGTTATGGACGGAGAAATAAATTATTCTTACAGCAGATAAATGACTATTGGCGTTCAAATACAAAAGTATTACTCGAAGTATCTTTTTTCATGAATGGAACGAGCTAGATCCACGAGAATAATATCACCCAATTTATCGCATGGCATTACATATGAAAAGTGAACATGTTTCTCAATAGGAAATATATATTTTTTTATTTTATATAACTTTTTGATAATTTTTTTGAAAAATGTGCAATATCTCGAGAACGGTTCATGTTAGCGTTCTAAAATTTATGTCAATCGTTTTCTAATGAAAAATTACATAAGAAATGTCTATTTGCGTAACTTTATTATTGGTTTTGATTTTTTGACGATTTTTTCAAAATTTCATTCGAAAATTTAGGGGGGTTCTGAACATTCGATTGCGTATAAAAACAATAGGCTTCCAGTGTTTACAGATTGTGATTTTTGTACCAAATTTGGTTCGAATCGGTCCATTCGTTCGTTAGTTATCGTCTCCACAGACTCACTGACACACACACAGACATCACTTCAAAAATGTTTGATTCGTGATCAGGGATGCTTGAAACGTACTCTCTCGTCGAAAACTCGAATTCGAATTTTCGACCCCGTCACAATACTTTCCTTATACATTATGTATATAAGGAAAGTAAAAAGTATTCAAAAGTCAGAACATTGCTCCTCCCAATTTTTTACTTTCCTTGCAATACATGGTAATGTATAGGGAAAGTGTTGGAATCATGCCAAAATCGCAACTCGAGTTTTCGACGGATCTACACGTTTTGGAACCTCTAGAATACAAAAAAAATCTATTTTTAGAGTGACGCCTGTGTGTGTCTGTGCAATGTATGTATTAATCACTCTAACTCAGAAACTAATGGATCGAATTTCATAAAATTTGTTAAGTTTTTGTTGATTAGTTTTTGTTACCATTCGGAAAAAAAGAACCCGCCTGTTTTGCGAAATGGCCGGCAAAAATCTCATTATTCTAGCTAAAATACTAATTAACCAAATTTCACAAAATTTGGTAGATAAGTTACTTGTGGGATACTCTGGTGCTGATTCGATTTTGGTACGATTCGGAAAAGAACAAACAACCTGCCCTTTTTCACGAAATGGCCCACAAAATTCGCCAAAATTTAAAAAAAAAAAAAGACTACGTATGCTCAAATACATCGATTAAATGCTTATTTTATACGTAATTTTTGACGAGGGAAAAAAATAAAACCTACTCCATGACCGCTCTCCATGACCACTAACCGCTCTCGAGATATTTAAGATTTTTTGCATTTTTGTTATGCCGCCTTTAGAAAAATGTCCATACAATTACCAAATAAAAACAAAAATTGAATTAAAAATGCAAATTTAGTGTTATTTTGTGCAATTAATCTTAATTTAATTAATTATTAAAGAAATAAAGAAAAAATGAATTTGAGTCTGCAGGGAAAGTCATGTACTGCCCACACCAGATTTTTCTTTTTTGCAATTGATTTTTCTTTTTTGCAATCCTGATTTGTAGTCGATGGTACTAACTTTGGAACACATAAAGCTGTTATGACTTTGAATGATGTATAATTGAAAATTGCTTTACATTACACAGAAACAATTCACAGAGAAAAAAGAAAATTGTTGATATGAATAACATCTGTGCTTGCGGTTTCCGTGGCGGGAAAACGGATCATAACGCAAAATGTAAACACTTCACTCCGGAGGCTCTGAACCCAATAGATAAAAAATCTGATGTGGTCAGCACATGACTTTCCATGCAGACTCATATTCACGTTCTCTTTATTTCTTCAATAAGTCATTAAATCGAGTTTAATTGCACAAAATAACACCCAACATTATTTTATATTGCTGAATTTGCACTTTCACTTCAATTTTCGTTTTCATTGGTAACTAAACTTATTTCCAAAAGTAGTGAGCAGGCGAAAAAAATAAAATTTCTCTAAAACGGCTAGTCTCAGAGTAATGGGATTAGTCTTATGTCTTATTCTTTCATTGTCAAAAATTACGTATGAAACAAGCATTTAATTAATTTATTTGAGCATACGTAATATTTTATTTTTGATTTTGACGATTTTTGTGGGTCATTTCGCAAAAAAAGACAGGTTCTTTTTTCTAATCAGCACCAGGGTATCCCACACGTGACTTATCTACTAAATTTAGTGAATTTAGTTATTAGTTTTTTAGCCAGAGTGGATACAGATATTTTTTGTGGGTCTTTTCGCAAAAAAAGACAGGTTTTGTTTTTCAGAATTGTACCAAAATCTAATCAGCACCAGGGTACCCCACAAATAACTTACCTATAAAATTTTAAGAAATTCGGTCAATTAGTTTTTAAATTAGAGTGGATACGCTACGTCGTCACGCTAAATATAGTGTTTTCGTGTTCTAGAGATTTCATAACATGTATTATGTAGATCCGTCGAAAACTCGAGTTGCTATTTTCGACATGATTCCAATACTTTCCCTATACAATATGATGTATTACAGAGGAAGTAAAATGTAAATAATTTTGCTTGTTTTGTCGGAAATAAGGTCCAGACTATGAATATATAAAAATAATTTCAATATTTTCAATTTTTTCCCCCGAAAAACTTTTAAAAGTATCTGTCCGAGCGAGTACTAGTTTCATTTTTCTGAATTTTACTCGAAATATCTTCAGAGCTATAAAAGAGATATAGATAGTAAGTGATAAAAATATGTATTTGGAAATTTAGTTTCTAAATCTATATTTATTTTTGAAAAACGCTCTTATAGTTTCAGAGTAATCATCTTCTTGGAGAAGATTGAAAATTTTCTGTTTTCCATGTTTGTGATTCTTATATCTCAGAAACTAAAAGTGAACTATGAAATAAGTGGTTATAATCATTAAAAAATCAGACCCTTGAATATAATGTTAAATAAAAAATCATTTCAAACTTTAGAACTCTAGCATGAACCATTCTGGAAATATTGCACGTTTTTCAAATAAATTTAAGAAAAAACATTATGTAAAATTAAAAAAATAATAAGTATATCATCAAATATGTTAACTTTCCATATACAGTATTAGGCAACATCATTCTCATGAATCTAGATAATTCCATTTACGAGGGAAGATACTTTTGCCAAAATTTTAAATTCGAGATTTTGACGGATAAGCATATCTAAAGACCCCTATGAACACACTTCGAACCCCCTTTTTTTTTATAAAGATACCCATCTCTACTTTTTATAAAGATACCCATCTCTATGTGTGTTGCGACGTATAGATACTAAGTTAAGAACGAATGCTTGTATAGCTATGCAATTTTATTTGGATACAAAATTTTATGTAAAACACTAGAACTGAATAGAATATTTTGTAATTTCTATACTATTAGAACATAAGTTATTCGAAAGTTATGCTTTTCATACATTGTTTTCTATAGCAAGCAACTATAATTTCTGAAGGGACAGTTGGTAAACAAAACTTTTTGTTTCCTATTTCCTCAAATATCATTTGTGCGAAATTCAATGATTTCGGTGGGGGGGTGGGGGGAAGGGATCTCTCTACCTTTGGCAACGCCACTATGGAAAAACGATAGTTTAAACTACGTTATGTTATGCAAAGATTATTAAAACATATCTGATTATATATTATATTAACATAAATCAGCCAAATGCATCCAATTAATTGATATGACAAACCTGTTAATATGAAAAAGTAATTTTATCTTTTATTTTTACGAAATTTTATTTTTACGGCTAAAAAATAATTACTTGCATACGAAATCCGATAAAATAATAATTGTCTTTTGTATTTTGATGCTAATTATGCAAGTGGACTTAAACACTCCGAGTGATGAATGTATGAGAAATTCGAGTGGACTGATATTTATTTTAGTTCTGCGCTTCTATAATGTATATTAAAATATACGATGGGTCCATAAAATTACGAGGCGGACCAGTTGGAGTAGGTGGATTTGGAAGTCCTAACATCCCCAGGAACCCATTGAATTTCACAGAAATAATATATGGAGAAATGGAAAACAAAATATTTAATTACTCCCCCCCCCCCCCCCCCCAAGAATTTTTTTCGGGCGACGCTACTGGGCACGCCAAAAGTGTTGGGTTCATACTGGAACTTGGAAATGAATTTCCCTGAGTATTTTCTGAAAAAAAAATTTTTTTTAAATCACAGAATTTATAATTATTTATATTTATCTATAATTATTTTATTTTATTTACTGACATAAAGTGAAATTCAGTAACTGAAAAAAAAAATTAAGGAACGATTAGCCAATTTGATGATAAAATTAAATTTCCAGTCATGAAATCTGTATAAAAGTTTGAAACTTTTAAAACAACAATAAAAATTTAATCAGATCACAAAGTATTACCCCCCCCCCCCCCTTTTTTTTAACAGTGAAAGAATTGAATTGAGTTGAAAATTTTCATTTGGTCAGTTAAATGGCTGAATCCAATATAATTCATGATTAGTGTCTTATTCATAATAGTTCCAACTTTGGTTTTTATTTAAATCAAATTTATTTGATTTCAAAGTTTCTTTATTACTCTTTTCAATATGTATATAATAGTAACTTATCAAAGTCAGATTTACGAATTTATAATGCAGTATTTTTTTTAACTCAATGATTCATTTGTTTCATCAAGAAAATAAATTTTGACACCAAATCTATTTCATATTTTCCTATTAATTGCTTATTTAGAGATTACTTAGAGTCTGAAATGTCTAATTTGCGTATAATGTCCTTCGCATAACACAAATCAAAAATTAAAAGAAATTGAAAAATATTTAGTTATATCATTTGATTCTAATACTTTTTATATTCTATAAATGTCTTTAAAAAATTAGCTATTTGGAATTTATTTGAGAAACTGTTAACTAATAATGTTTATTAGAACACAGCCTATAAAGATTCAATCAGTTTCAAAGGAAATAAAGTGTCTTCTTCGTCATGATAAATGATACAGAGCACCACTACCAACAAAAGCAGATGCTGTGTTCTTATGAAGCTTCAGTTTTCAGATTCTGACAACAGAGAACAAATTTTTTTACAATGCTGTTTAAGTCAAAGAAATGATTTTATTTTCCATTAAAATTTCCAATATTGATATCTTAAAATTAATCAGATTCTCTATTTCTTAAGTCAGTTAATTTAAATCATTATAACCCTGAGTTCAACCTTGTGCAGTTCAAACTCACTGTTGGCTGTGTGGTAAAACTGACTTTGTAGGTCACACAGAAGTCCAGAAGGCAAATCCAGGGAAAGGTGATTAGACAAATTGCATCCCCCTGTTGTATGATATTTTCAGTGATTCTATACACCTTACAAAGTTTAATGCAACCCAACACAAATATCTAGAAATGAAATAAACTTTAATTTTATAGAGTCAGTTTGCCACATTTTATGATTAAGCAAGAATTTCTGATTAGTTTTAATAATTAATTACTAAGTATAGTAGGTAAATGATGAATAAAAAATTGTAAAAGTAAATCCCCCATTCCCTGTTATCTCTGGGAGATTATCCACCCTTGACAGAAATTTGCAAAATTGTAGCATATAGTGATTCCTTATTCCCTGTGAATTATTCCATTCGTTTTTTATAAGTTCGAACAAAATAAAATCGATCTACCAATGCTAGTTGCTGCATTGGGAGCATGATTAAAATAAAACTTTAGAATGATTTGCTTCCTATTAATCGGTTTTATGACGATGAAGAAAATATTAATAAAATTCATAAAATCAAAGTAGAAAACCTATTTTTCTAAATATAATGTTTTTATATTTGTACACAAATAAAAAAATAATGATTATATAACCCTTTTTCAGTAAAAGGTCATTTTATATGACTTTGTAGTACATAACTAGGGATCATAGCAGATTTTCTAAAAATTTTAGGTAGGAATTTAAGGATTTTTTTTCAAAATTTTAGGTAAATTTTAGGAGCTAATTTTTATTATTTCTATTATTAGTACTGTTTAATTACCGTTCTTTTCATTAATTAAAGAAGAATTGATACAAAAAACAAACATCATTGAAAGAAAAAGGTAATCTTTTGAATATTTTTCCTATTTCATTTTAATGCTCTGTAGACTTAAAAATTCAAATTATCACTCAGTATCCAGTGGCCACTTTATCACAGGTATTTTTTGTGTAAATATATACATACATACACACTATATATATGTATGTTGGAAAAATGTTAGTTTAGTTTTCAAACAACTTTATATAAACAAAAAAAAGAAAATCTTAATATAATTAACAAAAAAAAAAGAATCCAAAAAGCCCAAAATCACATTTAAAATTTTTGAAGAATTGTTAAATAAAATACGGCCATAAGAGCAAAAATCTAGCTGATAAGTTAGTAGTTATTGCATGTAATGTACAAGGATTGCATGCACCCGCGCAGCGGGCGGGCTTAAAGTAAATAATGCTAATAAAAGTCAATTTATTTTGGGAAAAGTGTTTATCTGTTAGCCTTGAACCCTCGTAGTGGGCTGGAACGCGATTGACAGCTATTTCAAATCTATGCAGATTGCATGTGCCCGCGCAGCGTGTATATCGTTATTACATGCAGTAGAATTGCCGTTATTGCATATATCGTACGTGGATTGCATGCACCCGCTAATAAAAGACGATTCCTTTTATACACAGCAGCTGTACCCGTGTGCCCGCATTGCGGACGGAAACGCGATTGACAGCTACTTAATGAGTTAGCCATAACTTGCGCGTGTAGCTGAGGTGTGCGATTGACAGCTACTTCATGAACTGCACCGTTAGTCATAACTTGCGCGCGTAACGGAAACGTGCGATCAACAGCCACTTGATGAACTATATCGTTAGCCGTAACTTGCGCGCGTAGCTGAGATAGATAGCTACTTCATCAACTGTACCGTTAGCCGTGACTTGGCCGCGTAGCTGAGGTGTGCAATTGACAACTGCTATATCAACTGCACCGTTAGCCATGACTTGCGCGTGTAACGAAGGCGTGCGATCGGCATCTACTCCATGAACTGCACCGGTAACCACGATTTATGCATGTAGCTGAGGTATGCGATAGACAGCTACTTAATGAACTGAACCATTAGTTATGACTTGAGCGCATAACGGAGACGTGCGATCGACAGCTACTTCATGAATTACATCGTTAGCCGTAATTTGCGCGCGTAGCTGAGATAGACAGCTACTTCATTAAATGTACCGTTAGCCGTGACTTGCCCGCGTAGCTGAGGTGTGCAAATGACAGCTACTTCATCAACTGCACCGTTAGACATGACTTGCGCGAGTAACGAAGGCGTGCGATCGACATCTATTCCATGAAATGCACCGCTAGCCACGATTTATGCGTGTAGCTGAGGTGTGCGACCGACAGCTACTTCATGAACTACATCGTTAGCCGTAACTTGCGCGCGTAGCTGAGGTACAAGATCTTCATAAACTGCACACTTAGCCGTGACTTGCGCACGTAACGTAGGTGTGCGATCGACAGTTACTGCAAGAAAGGTATTGCAAGTTTAAAAACTTTTTTGAAAAACAATAGGGCTGGTCGCCGAAGGCAGTAATTAAATAATATGAGGGAAATAAGTTATCCTCTATTTCATCAAAGCTACTGCAACCCGTTAATCTAGACACAGCTATTTCCCTTCAATCATCCTCTGTTTTGATAGAATCAACAAAAACACACGCACAAGTTCCTGCGGCTCAAAAAAACTCTAGTCCAGAAAACTATATTTTTAAATATTGGTTTTTGAACAAAAATTCTTACAAAGTTCAAATCTTTGGTACTTTTCATCCCAGATGCATACTAAACATGGAATACTTTGACAAAATTTTAAGTTTAAAAAGAAATGAAAATTGTTTAAAAGTTTTATCTGTTGGAAGCGGGAATATGTTTATTTAACATTCTTCACATTTCTGCTCTTTCATTATTTTTAATTTATTTTTTATGGGGAGCGTGGCGATCCAATTGCGGGACCTCCCTACTATGCCGTATTTTATTTTATCTATTGCTTTTCTTCATAAACTGCTATGTGGTCCGGGCCCCTGCGCAATGCATCCTTTTGAAGAGATCCTTTAATATCATCAATACCTAGAGAGGTTGCTAACAGCAGATAAAAATTCCTTCTCTACCCTCCTGTTTTGACATGATGTTGATCAAATATTAAGTAATGAGGGGCGTAAGAGAATCATAATCCGACAAACTATATTTGTATTATTGAATTTAGACCTAAAATTCTTCAAAATTTTTGCACACAATTGATTCCCAACAAAGAATAGTTGAGCAAAATTTTAAATTTGCAAAGAAAGAGAAACTTCGTGATGTATCTAGTAAATATGAGGAAGCAAACTATTCAACAATCGAACCAGTCTTTTTCTAAAAAAAATCACCGTTCCCTTGAAAATTGCCCCCGGTGGCTCAAGAGATGGGCAGTTCCTTTTTTCAAATGATTGGCATCTGATAGGCCAATGAGAGTAAGTAAAGGTGACGAAAGGCCCTTGGACCTCTATAGTTTATGACTTGCTCGCCTGTCCAAGAGGATAAAGGGGGGAATCTTAGAAGGGTGTGTGGTTTGGGGGACAAAGTAAATGAATGAAAGAATGAAAAAAACGTAACTGGAGGCTTTTCCCACTTACTGAAAGGAAAGTTTCCTATCCATTCTATTTCTTGTCAAGGAATAACCAAAGAGTTCTCCTAACCGATTATTATATAATTATAATATAAATATATATATATATATATGTGTGTGTGTGTGTGTAACTTCAATGTGTATTTTGGAGACTAATCTAGGTACAACACTAAAATGTTTGTATTAAAAAACTGGAATTAAAAATAAAATTAATGATATTTCTATGCCTATGAGTCCAGAGCGATAGTATAAAACTAATATTTATTTAGTCATTTTGAATATATCATTATTTCCTTTTTAAATAGTATACATTAGAGTGCATTGTATGAAATTTGAAGTTTGAAATGGACGATACAGCACTAAAAATATGTGATATTCTACATACCGCATTTTTTAGCCTTGCAGAATATATTTGGAAATTATAGTATTTAGCATGAGAATTCCATGTGTTGAAAACGATTTGTTTTAACCGGGGTTACTCGGAAATCTCGGGTTCTGCCTAGTAATGAATAGAAATGGCGGTTGCCACTACACGGGCACTGCGGAACTTCAATTCTATTCAAATAGCTAGTCTCTAGTAGCGGTACTGCACTTTCACGGCGTTTTTACAGAAAAATGATTTCATTTGTTGACATAGTAACTCAATAGAGACCTATATAATAATTGTCCTGCATGTGTTTTGTTTTTATAAACCCTTCAAAAGCCCCGGTGGCCTAGAAGACTAAATCTTTGTATACTCAAAAATTCAACTTCGGTACAGAACTTAACACAGTCGGAATTTTGAGGGAGAAAAACTACTGGTTCACCGAATATTTATACAAACAATAAAAATTATTTACAAACAAGAAAGGAAAAATGATTTCATTTATACAGATACTGTAATTCAATAAATACCTGTATAATTATTATCCTGCGTGTATTTGTCGTTCCAAACCCTTCAGAAGCTTCTTGTGACCTAGAAGACTAAATCTTTGTACACTCATAAATTCAAATGCGGGACAGAACCTAACGCAGCAGGAATTTTAATGGGAAAATCTAATTGGTTTACCAAATAGTTAAACACTAGCTGAATATTCATTGAAATTCAACGGCCTCCTAATGAGCAAACCTACAAAACACGATTTTTTAAATAATTCAATTTTTTCAGTTGTCTTTTTCAGACTGTTCACTCATGCACCAAATTTCAAATATATGTCTCATTTTAGACTGGGCATTTCTCAGTTATTCAGCCAATTAAACATTTAACACACATGTTAAGCACATGCGCATAGGCGTATTTAACCCCCCTTCGAAATTAAAGTTCCAAAACGCTTCCTAAACACATATGTGATAAAAGATATTTACTCAATCATTCAGTTTGTCATTCTGGAGTCCTTGAACTAGAAAAGCAACCCGTTTTTATCTTCAATAAATAAATAAATAATGGGAATAAGTAAGGAGTTTTTAGAATTTAAGAATTAAAAAAAAAAATGTGTTCCGGCTACTGCGTCACTGCAATAATGGGGGGAATTATCTGAATTTGGAAAAATCCCAGTTCTTGGAGCCGGCAGAAGAAAAGGAAAAGTCGAAGATCAAAAGTCAGTTATTTAGAGACTAGAGGTCTGCACAGGTCTAATTAAAAAAAATTTCCCGGTTCAAAAATGTCAAGATTTGACTCGTCCAAAGCCCGAAATTTTTTCATTGGAATTCACCTGAGCCGTACCGTAAACACTCAAAATCAACTCCAACGCGGACCGGCCTGAATATTTTCAATACATTGAAACCTGTTGGCTTGTATGCGAATTAAAATTTGCCATTTAAGGAATTAAGCACAAGCTCATCACATATAGTATTAAATGTAAAGGAACCCAAATTTTAAAATTAATTTCAAATTAAAAATAATTAAAGTCAAGAATGAGCATTAATATAAAATGAATTTTTATTTATCAATTTGGTTGAAGTTGAGAAGGGATAAAAAAGACTGGGATTATGTTTTTAAAAATGCTTTCTTCATTTATCAGTGAACAGTGCAATGACTATTTAGTTAGAACTACTCATCAGCATCAAAGATTCGTTGCAGCGGTAGCAAAACAAACATGTCATATGCCACAATTGTTAGTGTTGTTAAAAACTTTTCAATGCGATTAAACTTTCTATGTAAATATAGATAGATAATATTTTCTTTAATTATGACATAATTATGAATATTTTTAAAATTTAATAATTTTAGTAAAAGTGTAAGATGTTTGGAATAAATACATTCAAGGACAATAATTCGCATTATCTATATGTTGATTTCAAATTATGACAGTTTGCTCAGATAAATTTTTATTCAACATTTGCTATAGGAAAGAAATCGTCGGAACTGTGTTTAAGAATAAAATTTATTTAATTTTGATAATTTAGAAACATTCGAAATCTAAGAACTGAAATTAAAATCATAGAAGAAATTGCATAAAATATCAGTGATAAATTTTAAAGTAAACAGTATCTTGGATTTCTTATTTTCATTTATTTATTGGATTTCATATTTCCACCACCCGACAAACAATCACAGTACAAAAGAGATTAAACTTTTTTGCGACAAATTTAAAAATAAAACAAATTGAAACTGGCACTTGACCAATGATAATAATCTAATGATCATTTCCTCAAAAATTAAATTTCGAATGTATTTCTTCCCTATTCAATTTATAAATCACATGATGTTACAAAACATGACAATTGGTGCATCGGTGTATATTTATACTGCTGTATCCAGGTCAGAGCATAATTTTTGTTCTCTTACTATAGCTTTACAAATTTGAATGTTGTGAAGAGCAATGTTTAATTTAGACTTCGGAATGTAGTAGAATAAAGAAGTCTTCAATTTCTTATCCAAAATTATAATTTTTCTGTATCGGGTTCTAACCCATCTGCGTTCACCGTGCAGAGTAAAATTTTATTGCCTAACTAGCAGCATGCCTGTTCTTCGTACGGAGTATCTCTAAAATGCGATACATTCAACGGTAATATGCTGTAATAATTAATTATATTTGAAAACTTAAAAACTTCATCGAAAAAAACGAACTTGATTCAAATGACTTCATCGAAATATAAATCGCCTGGCTCTCTATGGCTTTTTACGGCAGTTATCGTGCTAACGGACAAACAGACAGAATGAACAAAGTCATAACCACTTTCCAACTATGTAGTAAAGTGTTAAAAATGGTTATTTAATTATCAGCATTTTATGAGGAAGATTCTTTCTTATGCTGCTATGACTTATATAATGCAATGATTTTTTTACTTTCCTTATATACATAATGTATAAGGAAAGTATTGTGACGGGGTCGAAAATTCGAATTCGAGTTTTCGACGGGAGAGCACGTTTCAAGTATCCCTGATCACGAATCAAACATTTTTGAAGTGATGTCTGTGTGTGTGTGTGTGAAAGTATGTGTGTGTGTGCGTGTGTGTGGGTGTCAGTGAGTCTGTGGAGACGATAACTGACGAACAAATGGACCGATTTGAACGAAATTTGGTACAAAAATCACAATCTGTAAACACTGGAAGCCTATTGTTTTTATACGCAATCGAATGCTCAGAACCCCCCTAAATTTTTGAGTAAAAATTTGAAAAAATCGTCAAAAAATCAAAATCACTAATAAAGTTACGCAAATAGACATTTCTTATGTAATTTTTCATTAGCAAACGATTGACATAAATTTCAGAACGCTGACATGAACCGTTCTTGAGATATTGCACATTTTTAAAAAAAAATATCAAAAAGTCATATAAAATAAAAAAAAATATTTCCTATTAAGAAAAAAGTTCACTTTTCATATGTAATACCATGCGATAAATTGGGTGACATCATTCTCGTGGATCTAGCTCGTTCCATTCAAGAAAAAAGATACTTTGAGTATTACTTTTATATTTGAACGCCAATAGTCATTTATCTGCTGTAAAAATAACTTATTTCTTAGTGCATAACGCTTGGCGATATTTCGGCGACGAATTTGGCGGAATGTCGCCAACTTGGCGACTTTTTGAAATGTTGCCAAATTAACGAAAATCTCGCCAAATGGATAAAAATGACGCTAAATCAATGAAAATGACGACCAATTGTCGAAAATTTAATATCTTGGAAAGAATATTAGTATCTACTATATGAAAAACATTTTTTTTTACTGTAAAAGTATTAAATTCATTACATTATATAAGGAAAGTCATGTGTTGCCCACATCAGATTTTTTTCTTACATAATGCAATGAATTTACATCTTTCACAGTGACAAAACAATGTATAAGACTCACGGCCCTATATGTTTAGGTGTAATTTTTTTCACAGTTTTGCATGGTAAATCCCGAGCGGTATTCGCTGCTAGTATAATATAAAGAAACTTAAAATTTGCAATCATGCGCAAATTACTATAGTATACTAAATGACATTGTTAATCAAAATATTCTGTTAAAATATTTAATTTAGTGCCCCTAAAAAGAAGTTAGAGAATTTCTGTTCTCGCTATACAAAATTATCTTCACGGGCCCCCCGGTGACCTAAAAGACTACAATTAATATAATATTTACATTAAATAAGTATGGAACAAATATATGCAAGAAGAAAAACAGTAAACCAGCGCGAGCCGAATTATCTGTACTGATACAACAAATTGTAACGCAAAGGACTTCTCTTTCTTTACTGGACCAAATTCAAAAGACACCTGCTAAACACCAACAAATGTACCCCTTCGTTCATTTCGCCAATACCAGTCAATCATTCACCCACCCCTCAAATCTCCACACCAAGAATTTTCACCCCCATTTTTCCCCTGGGAGGATACGTCTCCACCGACGCTTCGCCACTTATTATAAATGTAATATATTTTATGCAAATGCTATAAAAACACAATCATTATTACATAAATCTTGTACAACAGTGGTTCCCAAACTTTCCGGTCCGCGGACCCCCTCAGAGAAAAAAAAAATTTCGCGAACCCCTTAAAACCATATTGCAAGGGCGTGTTTCTATTGGATATGTACAACAAGCATAATTTATTATGAACAGTGATGCTGCTTTCTTGCAATTAGCTCAGTAATATTTGGATTAATGTCTGATAATTTCAGTCTTAAATCCCTTTTAACTTCAAGTCTATTTCTCAGCTTAGATTTTAAATATGTCAAGTGGGAGAAAGCTGTTTCGCTCAAGTAAGTTGTGGGAAAGGGAGTCTCGCAAGAGCCTTTCTTGCGAGTTGAGAATAGTCAGCCATTACTGATAACCAAAAGTCAGCTAATTGTACTTGTGAGAACATTAATTTTAGAGAACAATCCGATGAAAGATCCGCCAAAAAATCTTCTTCTTGTGGTGTAAGAGAGTGGTTTTTTAGTAGTTCACTAGCAAATGGATTCAATATCCACACATCACCGTCATTGGTTTCGGGAAAATATTCATCTAGCTGTAAATGCAATTGTTCCAAGTGTAATTTAATGATATTAATTATTTCCTGTGGAACATTTTCTTCTGAATTCTGGATATATTCTGCCATGGACGGAAATTGTTCGAAGATCTCGGTGTCCAATCTCTGAATCCACATCTTTAATTTTTTTTTCATCCACTTGATTTTGTCCTGAACTTGAAAAATAGTGACGCTAGATCCCTGCAGGCTTAAATTAAGTTCATTTAGATAGTTAAAGATGTAAGCCAGATATGACAACTTCAAAATCCAATTAGTTTCATGGAACCTATCTTTAAGGCCAAAGTTAGATTCAAATAAAAATAATTTTATTTCTTCCCTCAATTCAAATATTCTGGTTAATACTTTTCCACGAGAAAGCCACCGTACATCACAATGCATTAACAATTGTTTGTGATCGCTACCCATTTCCGCACATAATATGCCAAACAATCGAGAATTTAAAGGACGTGCTTTAATATAATTTACAATTCTAACTACCTCATCAAAATATTCCTTCAATTCTTGTGGCATTTTTTTTGTTGCTAACACTTTCTGGGAATACAGCAATGAACCCACTCAATAGATGTTGCTATAGCTTTTAATTTAGTTACCAATCCACTCTTCCTTCCACACATCGCTCTTGCTCCGTCAGTGCTGACACCTACACATTTATTCCAATCAATGTCATTCTCAACCATAAACTTATTCATAATGTTAAACAGTTCTTCTGAAGTTGTGCGGGATGGTAGATTTATACAAAAAAGAAAATCATGTAATTTTTTTTCATAATCATAGCGGATAAAAGCAATCAAATTTGCATTATTGACAATGTCAGTGCTTTCGTCTAACTGGATTGCAAATAATGTGCAATACTTTTTAATTCTGTTGAGAAGTTCTTCTTTCACATTTTGGGACACTTCATCTATCCGTCTTTTTACTGTATTGTTAGACAAGGAAATTAAATTCAAAGACTTACTAGCTTTTTCATCCAGAACTGCTGAGCCCATCAATTGAGCTGCTGGTTTTATAATTTCTTCACCAATGGTATGTGGCTTTCCCTTTTCAGAGATGAGTAGAGAGACCTCATATGATGCACGAACAGTGGCCATTTTCATTATGGCCACCACTGACTTTACACAACATTGTTTGGTTATCACGCAACTCGTCAGCTTTTAATTGAAAAAAATCAACAGATTTTTAGCATATTCGGGGTGTTTTGTTTGTAAATGTCGAGAGAGTTTTGCAGGTTTCATGCTTTCATTAGATAAAACTTGGTAACAAATAACACATTGTGGAGATAACACTTCTCCCTTTTCAATAGAAATAAACCCGAAGTTTATATATGAATCACAATATTTACGAACCTTTTCTACGTTAGCATTCACAATTTTGGCACTGGAACAACTATCTACTTTCGGATTCGTCACTTCATTATTCGCGATACGACTAGAACCAACAACATTTTCAGTTTCCAAAGGACGCTTTGAAGCATCTAATTATAGCCAATGATCCATTTTATCAAATAATTAAGAAATATCTGCAGGGTCGAAAGTACGTCATAGACATAGCTAGTAGCTATGTCAGGTGACTTTCCGCGGAAGCACCCGCGTAAATCAGCGCGGGAGAGGCGGGAGATGTTCGCTACGCCCCCCTCTATTCAAAGCTGACGTCATCCGGTCTCTAGTAGTATTAATGCTCGAAGTTACAACTGCTTTGACGTCCGAGCTACATCAGAGTATCGTTACCGTTAATCATGGAATTGTGCCAAAACGAAACCTACTCCCAAACAATTTAATTCTGTTTAAAGAAATAACCTATCAGTTTGAAATTAATTTCATGAATGTATTTAATTCAAAGTTATTTACAAAAAAGTTCATTATTATTTTATTTAAAAAAATAAAATAAAAAGGAGTGGAGAAAAATAATGAATTTTATTTTTTTAAAGCTAACTATTTATTAGTTAAATATTGTGTGTTGTTCGCGGATCCCCAGGGGTCCGGGGACCCCACTGTTGTACAATATAAAGAAATTGCATTATAGCATTAGGAAAACACCTTATGGAGTTTTGAAGTATCTTCATTTCCATTATGTTTTTTGATTGTGTACTAAATTTAATTCGAATTGTTCAATTTGTTAATGAGATATCGTGTCCACACACACATATACATTGTTTGCAAACGGGGGCACTGTTTCAAGAATTTGTTTGAGGGAGAGGCTAAAGTTGATGAACTTCTGACAGATGATGACAACAAGATGATTCAACAAGAAAAATATATAAATAACATAATAACTTGGAAATCCTTGGGGAAGAGGGATCAGCCATCCCTGTTACATACACAGTCATAATTTAAAAAATATATATAACAGTATGCAAGTTCACTGATGCTAAAAATGTTCCAATTATAATACTTTCCTTATGTATGAAACTCAAACTTTTAACTTCCATTTTAATATCTTTTCAGTTTCATAATCTGTATACAGATCAAGAAATTTCATTTCAGAGTTTACTCACCAAAAAAAGTTTTCAAACACTGGTATAAAAATAAGAACTAAAAATAATGTACAATTGCCCTGAACTAAGAAATGTGTCAGATAAATTTGTCTTTTAGGAAACAGTATAGATTAATATTTATGCACATTGCCATTGATTGCAATGTCATTATGTGGTTTGGTTTGCAGTTTGGAGAAGCATTTTAAGAATAAAATTAAGCAGCTTTCAGTCTGCAATAATAGCTTTATATGGCATATTAGTTAATGTGCAAGAATACAAATAGATATATTTAGTAAAAATATGTAGTATACCTAAAACTAAAACGCATAATTAACTTCTACAGAATAAACTCATTATTATACAATAGATAATTAACAATAGATATATAACAATAGATAATAACAATAGATATACTTTCATTAAGAACTGATACAATAATAAACAGTTGACTTTCATTATATATAAATGAGCCACCTGGTATTACAGTACAAGTTAATTTTTCGAGTGGCTAGTATAAATCAACACATTACAAATAAAATCCTTGCAATATGGGTGCATAAAATAAGCATAGATGCATGATATAGATGCGCAAAATAAACGAACTTAACGACATGACTTTAAAGTACAATGGCAAGGCGTTAGGTGTCAACAAAATGCACGTATATACAAGTAATTTTAAATTCAACTTACCCAATTCCGTTACCAAACCAAATTATCCTAAAGAACGTAGAGAAGTGGCTTTTTTTATGCCTACTTAAGTTTAAACACCTTACAAGAGTCTGGTATTGTACTGGAGCTTATACAAATTTTTGAATATCATTTAAAAAAAGATCCAGAATTAGCTGTGGAAAGTTACTTCAGACTTTTTCTTAGTTCATATATTTCTGCATATAAAAGCTGAGCACATCACCATGGTTAACTTTTTAAGATATTCTAAATTTAAAGGGGCACCACTAGTAGTTTACCATTGAAATCAATAGGTGCCCCCGCCAATGTTTTGGCTTCCAATAAATCTCCAATAAATAGTCCGCGTGACGGCGCGGAAGGTCACGCTTTTCAAGATGCGAGTAGTCTGTTTGTTCCCTCCACGAAGTAATCATATGCTTGTTTTATAAGGTACAAATCGCTCTGCAAATGCTTGTGATAATGCTTATTCATGTATAGGGCCAAAATCACCTCCGTGGCATCATTTTGACATCATGGAATGTCGTCTGAATTTTTGTTGAGTTTCCAATGCATCTGTATATACGACTTCGGATTATGTACTCTTACTTTAACCTATCATTGACAAAAGGAAGTTGTTATACATTTTTTTTTAAATATGATGTTCTTAACTTGCTTTCTAAACAAAAATTTGCAATTTCCTATATAAATGTGTTAATTTTTTAAAGCATACCCGTTTTTCGTACAGAATATATACAATATAAGGAAACCTAAAATTCAGAATCATGTGCAAATTTTTATAGAATCTAAATTTATATAAAAATCATTTATATCTAAATGACATTGTTATTCGAAATATTCTATTAAAACATTTAAATTATGCTCTTATAAAGAAGTTTGAAAATCTATGCTCTCGCTCTATGAAATTATCTTCACATGCACACATCTGAAGAATAAAACATCGTGATCTCGTTTCTACCCAAATTCACAGAAAATATGAAATTAAATCACTATATACTAAAATAAAAGCGCTAAAGTTGTATTAAAAGAACTTACTTATATTCTCGTGGATTAGAAAATATAGCCGTACTACTTATATTTTCGTAGATTAGAAGATTATACCCGTGCATTAGAAAACACACCGGTACTACAATATATGGACACAAAGACCGCAATGGATATTGTGAGACCAGATTTTGAGTAAGATTTAGTGGAGACAGTTTTATGTTCACTA
This sequence comes from Amaurobius ferox, assembly GCA_951213105.1. Classification (NCBI taxonomy): domain Eukaryota; kingdom Metazoa; phylum Arthropoda; class Arachnida; order Araneae; family Amaurobiidae; genus Amaurobius; species Amaurobius ferox. Next base: position 64,311,148 of record OX578134.1, read on the forward strand.
TTTATGATGTCTGTGATGTTTAACAATAGCAGCAGGCGTAACGACGCCAGTTTTTACAACACTTTGACCCGAGAGGTCAATTAGGCCATGAACCTAAGAGGCTACATATAGCCACGGAAAGGGTTAAAAATGTTAACCACTTATGGAAGATGTCTGATTGCGTTGCCCTAAGGTCGGCCAATCGGAGCGACAATGGACGTTACAAACTGCAGGCAAAACAGGCGGAAACAAAAGGTTCTAGGTGATGTTCAGAACTACTTCTACACGACACAGAGAACTACTATGAGAGGTTTCACGATGACTTCGACGGCCAGTTTTTAGAACACTTTGACCCCAGAGGTCAATTAGGGCATAAACATAAGAGGCTACATATAGTGACGAAAATGGTTAAAAACGTTGACCAATTATGGAAGATGTCTTATCGCGTTGCCCTAAGGTCGGCCAATCAGAGCGACAAGGGGCGTTGCAGACCGCAGGCAAAAGAGGCGGCAACAAAAGGTTCTAGGTGATATTCAGAACTGCTTCTACACCAGGGGGTGCCACTCCTTTGCAGACGAACTTCTGCTGTAACGTCAGATGGAGTTTATTTGTAGCGCGCGGTAACCGGCGTAACCGTACCTGAGACTGAGAGTGCCGGCGACATAGAGGTAAAAGTAAGGAGTTAAATCTTCATATTAAGAAAAAGTCAATATCGTTTGAGACAATAATTCAGGTGGAGCTGGGATAAGATAAGTAGTCCTGTACTGTATGCATTTCTATGGCGAAAGACCTAAAATATTTATTTAAACTGTCAATTTTGTAAAAATTAATTATTAGTACAACGCAAAGAATAACTGAAGCAATAAAGAATATTCCTACGTATTCAAAATTATTTTATTTTCCAATTCATTTTTATCTCCAAATAATCTGTACTCTATCCTACAACTATGAAAAATACTGGTTAATTATACTCATAATTAAGGAATCCTTAATTTAAAAATTATTAAAAATACATATGCTAAATACTACGCCTTTCTATAGTGTCAACTAACAATAGCAACTACTTTACAAACACTAGCGACACCTAGATATAATTCTCAAAGCATTATGGCATTTTCATGAGTTTCATCCATAGGAGTTTTATCTCCTCTTTTCTAACTTCATGGCCGGCGAAATATTTTATTATTTCTAATGCAACGTGGTCATTGTTGATCTATCGTTTCTTACGTATCTTTTTTTACGTAAACTTTGGATTGATTTAAAACAAAACAGTCTTTATTAAGGATAATTTATTATTTCTACTATCTAGAATCATCGGCTTATTCATTTTGTGAGTTTTGTCGAGCAAATTTCGATATGCCGAACGATTGTGCTATTGCAACTTGCCACAATACTAGTTGATCAACTGATATAAAGTAGGATTATTTTAAATTTTCTACTTTGTTTGGGTTGATTTGCTGGTGTGAAATGTCTGATGTTGTTTTGACGATACTAGTGGACTGCAATTTGGTTGAATGATAAAGCTCACAAGTAAAACCTTATCTACATTTATTTACACTATAATACAACATAATCTTATAACAGATTGCCCCATGGCAGATCCACGACAGATCATACTGTCGATACTAAAGCGAAGCGGACGATCCAGCAGCTACTTCCATGAAGGTTCGAAGTAGACAGACAAATTCGTCACCGGTGCTCGCCAATTTGCGAACTCTACCACGAAGGACGCCAAGGCGCAACAGATGTATATCTGAAGATTGAAAATAAGAAGTTATAGTCTGATGAAGATGTTTAACCATAGTAAGTTAAAAATAAATGTAATGATATAATTTGCTTACTCGTATATTTTTCATCATGAATCAATATACTATAATGCATTTAATTTATTATTCTGGAACTATATAGTGTGTGTTAAACGATTAGTTTCTATATTTTTATATGTTTACATTGAATTTCGATTTGATATAAATTCTCTATTTTGATCTAAAATATATATATATATATATAAAGTGTTTTGCAATAATATAAGTTCTTCACTATAAAAGCATAACTTAAATCGTTTACTAGTTAAGCATAAGTACATTCCCCCCTAAAAGGGCATAAAACTCTTAATGTTAGCGTTTTAATTATTGTTTTGATTTTCCATTATTAGAGATAACATAATTGAAAAGAACTTTATTTATATGCATTTAGAAATAAATTACGCGATGTTTATTTGTGTATAATGAAAATTTTAGAATGATTGCTTGTTCAGAAAACTTTCCGAACATATTTCTGTAAAATCGCGTATTTAAAACAAAATTCATTAAAAATAACATCGTCTCCTATAACATTGACTGGTTTCAAAAAGCAAAAAGAAACGTTCAGATGATTTATATTTTTCAGAAAGGGAAATAGTTTTATTATGTATGTACCCTTTCAAAAAATCCCAGTACTCTATTTAAGTTGTGTTCAAATAAAATTAATTTTATTTGAGTATTTACTTCATATTTTAAATTAAAAAGAATGATTAAATTAATTTTGCTACTATCCTTTAACATTGGAGTCTACCGGACCGTTCATGACATTTTACTCCAAGTGAAGTTGGGTCTTTACGTGCTCTTATTGGCTAGAGCTGAAGTGGCTCAATCTTATAGATATAATAGCATTGCTTCTGCACGACACAGAGAACGGGGGCTCGGTAGCCTTGCGGTTTGCGTGCGAGAATTGCACTCGATAGGCCCGGGTTCGATTCCCTCCGCTGCCAAAACTGCCGTCGTGTTCACGCGGAGTACGATCACGTTAAACATGTGGGTCCGCATGTCCTTCCGAGAGGGTACGGTCCCTGTGGATGCCTCTCCCACTGGGTTCCGTTCTAAATTGGGTGGCTCTTCCCGGCCGTCCAAACAGTTACCTTGCACTTTTCTGGTGGGTCGGACGGTCTGGGTCTCAACAACGACAGAGAACTACAACGAGAGATTTCACGATGACTTCGACGGCAATAGCGATTTTTCATAGAGAGATGCAATAGTGAAGTATTCCACAAGTTTTGCAAACAGTGTTCCGTTGAGATTCCACAGAAATGTCCATGTCTTGATATACAGAACGTCAACGGCAGATGCCAGATCAACTGCAGTACAATTAGCAGTACCACACCCTGAGTTGGTATAAGTACAAAATACTCTGATGTAAGAGTTTTGATCAATGTCCCAAGACAGACTTGAAGGTTCCTCAATTATTGTTGACGGTCATAAATGCAATTTAGGCATTTTAATGAGCTGGTTTCACATTTGCTTTCTCCGTCGCAATTAATATGAATAATTGTCGTAATTAATTTAATAAGTAATCTATGTTGTTAATAAATTATTTTATTTTAAAGTTAAAATGGTGCAATTAATTGTAGTATTATGTTAATAAATATTCTATTCCACAGGACTCGCACTAAAGATTAATAAGGTGGGTTAACGCGGTATTTCATGTTACAACGCAATGTAATTAATTAACTTCAATGAACTCCAACTTTCGACTTTTTTGTGCACCATAGATATAATCCAATCAGAAATGCAATTCTGGTAACATTTATCTGTATACTTAACTTTACTATTTCAATCAAAACAGATTTATTGCTGTATTAACTCATTGGTTTTAATTCCGTTGTTTAGCAACATGATGTATTTTTCAAATATAAACTCATTGGGTTTAATTCCGTTGCTTACTAACATATCATTTTTTTTTTCAAATAACTTTGCTGAACAAATATCGTTTGCATAATGCTAGCTCAATGAAAGATATAACAGTGACTTTTACTAATATTTCGATAACCCCTGGTTCTAGAGACTCGAAACATGGACTAAATTTTACATGGGGCTATTCCAAGTTAATCCCGAAAATTTCATCCCGAGCCCCAAATGTTAATTGTTTTGTCATTTGCCGTCTATGGAACTGGTATCAAAGTGAATCAGGATGACCGTTTTATGTATTTGCAATCACGGCGCCACAGGCCAATCACTGCACATCAGCGTGCTTCCAAACTTGCAGCGTCGGCAGGAAAAGCGGTATCTCGGCAAACTGTTTACAGACGGCTACATGCAGGTCAGCTGTATGCAAGATGACCAGTGGTTTGAGTCCCACTGACACCCCCTATCACAGAGAGGCCCGCTTAAACTGGGCTCGAGATCGTCTCAACTGGACTCCACAATAGGGTACTGTGCTTTTCAAGGATGAGTCACTTAGTGTAGTCATTCCCTCGGTTATTGGTCTATAGAGAACGTCTGGAACGTCCGCAAAATGCACGCATACAGAGGCGATGGTTTGGGAAGGGATTGCTGCCGGAGTCCGTATTGATCTCCATAATTTTCCTCACGGTACTGCGACTGCAGTTTGGTATAGAGATGGCATCCTTGTTCAATATGTTCACCGATTTCTTGCAGCCATGGGTCCTCGTGCCATTTTTATGGATAACGCGTGAGTTTACAAGGCTCGCATTGTCGGCTAGTACTTTGAATCGGAACCACTGTTTCGTATAGAATGGCCATCGACATCACCCAGCTGGAATCCCATCGAGCATGTATGAAACATGCTTGGGAGACGTTTAAATTCTCTCTATGACCGTCCCCGGAATCTTTACGAGCTAAGAATATGTTTGCTCCGTGAATGGGTACACATATCCCAAACTGCCATAGACGATCTTATCCTTGGCATGAATTGACGGTCTCGGACAGAGAGCTTAACAGAGGTCATTAACAGAGGTATTGACAGACTTCCACCAATGAACTATTTTTGTCTCCCAAAAGCCTATGTTTTTTTATTTCCAGTATTTTATGGATAATTTTCATTTCATTTCCTAACGCTAGTGTCTTCTGTGAAAGTTAGATTAAATAATTTTATTTTTATCAGTTTATTTCACTTTGTTGTTTAACTTTTGAATATGAGTGTAGTTTGACATGTGATTATCTGGCAAATATGGTAATCCGGCACCGCTGAAGTCCCGGACGTGTCGGAATATCGGAAGTTTATATTGGCAGTACACTCATTCTTCGTACTGAATATATAATAAAAATAAACTTAAAATTCGAAATTATTAGTAAATTCCTGTAGTATTCTAAAATATAAATGACACAATTATCCAAAAATATTTTATTAAAAATTTAATTCCTCTAAAAATAATCCAATAAGTATGAGAATCTCTGTTCTCATTATACAAAACTATCTTCACAGGTAGATCTAAAAAAAAAAAAAAAAAGAACATCCTGGTTCCATTTGTAAACAAATTTACAAAAAATATGAAATTGGTGAAATATGATCAATATATCCAAAAATGAAAGGGCTAAAATGGTAGTAGAAGATAACTGTAACTACTGTAACTACTTTTATTCTGTAACTACTTTTATTCGATTTCAACAATTGACCAAACACAACGTTTGAGTTTGAAAAATATTTGCCAAAACGAATCAGATGACGTAAAAAATTGAAAATATTGATACACTCCAGTTTAAAATGGAATACTATTCATTTATGAAATTCATCCTTATATCCATTTCTTTTTTTAAAATTTGAAAAAAAAAGATTAATGAGAATAATGTGTTGTATAAACATATTTTATTTAATTGCGTTGCTGGGCAATATGCTATAATGTTCTTCAAATATGCGGAAAAAATATCGTCTTTATGATATACAATTTCTGTGGAAGTGGTTTTTTTTTTTATCTCGACAGCTCCTGGTTTTCGAAACTCAAAACAGGGGACTGTATTTTAAGAAGGCTATTTCAAATTTACCCACAAAATTTCATGAATGCAGATGCGTGTATCAATAAACTAATGGTCGAAAGCAGAGAGTAAGTTGTAAATTTAATTTGTCGTAATATTTTCTTCTATCACGATTATAGTAACAAAATTTTGACTTCAATTTGACAATTGTCAAAAAAAAAAAAAGGTTGTTTTCATGTCTAAAACTTTTTCAGATAACTGGGACCGGTCATCAGCGGCGAAAAAAACTGCAAGTTATAACTACGGTATTAGAAACTAGTTTAATATTCCATCCATAACTACTCATACACACGCAGCACAAGTCCGGCCGACCAATCTGTTGCTCAAGTCCTCAGGATGAATCGGACGGTCTGGGTCTTCAACACGCAGCACAAGCGTGTATTAGCAAGGTAAGTTCAGAAATAAGTTAAAATGTGTAATATCCGTGGAGGGAGGAATAAGTAGAGAGTGCAAATAATTTGAACTCAACGGAGTAACTGCCAGAAGGGTGCCACCATGTTGGTCATTACCAAATTCCGTATCCAATGACTCAGATAGAATTTCGAGCCTTCTACTAAACTCTATTTTACAAGTTATTGATTTTTTTCCTAAATTATTTCTGCGGTCGACCGGGCCCTTATACAATGTATCCTTTTGCAATGTATGTATGTCTTCATACATGACATCCAATCAATTAATGTCCTGTCTGCATCTATATTTTGACAGCAATGTACTTGTTAGTCCTGTCTGCATCCTCGTTATATTAAAAATTCTTCTTTTCTAGTCTCATGCATTCTTACTCACTCTTTGAGCAAGATACAGCACTATTTACTTGAAATATAATATTTATAATTCCTCCCTACACGTGTGTATCAAACTCTGTTTTTAATGTTTGTGTTATATTTGTTTTGTTTTTCCTATTTGGAAATTTATTATATCTCTGTCAATGCGAGATAATATCTTATCGGAAAGGGAATATTATCAAGAGACAAAGAAGTGATAAGAGAATAAACTTACAAAAATATCACCTATTTTCGAAACCACTGTTTAAATAATCATATATGAAACAGAAAACAAAATCAAAGTCTTAATCATGTTATAAACATTTATTTTGAAATTTTTATACAAAAGGACAATTTTAGTCAATTTATAATACTATAAATAAGTTATTAGTTAAAATGGGCGCAGAGCTGTTTTGACAGATATATGTACAGATGCACAGTAATAAAAACATAGATGAAGCAAAATTTAGCAGTTCACGTTGCAGTCATACATGACATCCGATCACTTAATGCCCAACATTCTGTGCAAGAATCGAGGCATCTTACGTTTTTCAAGCAAGAGGCGTGTCACCAAAGCCTCTGTTGGCTGGCACGTAGAATCCAAATACTCTAGAGTCTGCAAATAATGATAATAAAAATAAGAAGTAAATTATGATAGATAAAAAAGTAATAGAAAACATCACGTGGTAAGATATTAAGTATTTAAACAGATCAGAGTTTTCTAACTGTTTTAATATTGAGGTAAAAAAGAATGTTAAATTTTTCCTCGAAGACAATTTAAACTAATAATGAAACTCAATTTAAAAATGTAGTTTTATATTGTAACAAACGCTCATAAGTCAGTATTAAATGTCTTCAAGAAAGAAGAAAAAGTTTACAAATTTCCCATATATCATTAAAGAAAAAGTTTATAAATTTCCCATATATCATTAAAGAAAAAGTTTATTATTTCCCATATGTCATTAAAGAAAAAGTTTACTATTTCCCATATATCAGATAAAAAAATAATAGAAAACATGTGGAAATACACTCATTGCCATAAAAATTTGCCCACCAAGAAAGAGTTGTCAAAATCGAACGAAATTTTATATATGTGAGTGCAACGTTGATATAAGTAAGTTATACAAAAATCAAAGCAAAAGGATAATTTATTACAGAAAAAACTACAAATGAATGGAGGTTCTAGTACCCTATTGGGCCACCTTTAGCGTAAATACACGATGCGATATGGGCGAGCATTGAGACATACAGGTCCCGTATGATGTCCTGCGTCTTCTCATTCCACAGTTGTTTTAAGTGCGTCTCTAGGTCGACCAAACTGGTAGACTGTCCAACTTGCCGTCCCAAGTGATCCCAGACATGCTCGATCGGTGACAAATCTGGGGGTCGGGCAGGCCAGGGAACGGTGGTAATGTAGCAGAGGCAGTCCTGTGACACCCTTGGTGTGTGTCGTCGAGCATTGTCCTGTTGAAAAATGCCTCCTGGAAGCCCTGACATGAGTGGCAACACATGTGGCTGAAGGATGTCACGAACGTACAGCTAGGCTGTCATGGTTCCATGGATCAATATTAGAGGTGACCGGATGTCGTATACGATGGCACCCCCATACCATCACACCAGCCGTGAGAGCGGTGTGCCGCTGTAAAGCGAAGGCAGGATTGAGGCGCTCACCAAGGGGCCTCCACACACGTACACGATTGTCATCACTGCCCAAATTGAATCTTGATTCGTTGCTGAAGACGACCTGGTTCCATTCGGTTGCGGTCCAATCCCGTCGAGCGTAACACCACTCCAAACGGAGGCTACAGTGGGTGTGTGTCATTTGCAACACACGTAATGGGCACTGCGATACCAAATGTCCTTCAGCCACGTGCCTCGCGATGGTATGGATAGACACAGGGGCCCGTAGTGAAGGAGATGCCTGTGTCAGGATTGGAGGACAATGATGCAGTTGGCGCTGTGCGTGCGTGTCGCGTGATGTGTGGTCTTCTCGACTATTGGTCTGCCGAGGGTGTCCTAAGCCTGGCCGCCGCGTATGCGACCTCTCTCTCGTCCACTGGTTCCAACACCTACTCACAGTAAAGTCAGAACGGCCTAGGTGGTGGGCTACTGGCCGAGCTGACCACCCGGCTTCCATCACCCAGATGATTCTTCCCTCTCGAACTTTGACAGCTGATCATATTGCCTTTGATGGCGGCATAACGGCATCTCTAATGAAAAAACGTCCCTCTGCAACAGATTAAGCACAGACAAAAAGCCTCTGCGTACCTTTTTTCTGCGTTAGGGAGAACGAAGTTCAACGCCCTCTGGTGGCATTACGCAATGCGCAATCACGCTGTATTTCTAACCATTTGTATATCTGCCTAACACGTACCTTCACGCCAAGTTTCGTTACGATCCCACAATTACTTCTCGGTGCGCAAATATTTATGGCAATGAGTGTATATTAAATATCTAAACAGATCAGCCTTTTCTAACTGTTCTAATATTGAGGTATAAAGGCACGTGAAAATTTTCTTGAAGCCAATTTAAATTAATAATGAAACCCAATTTAATTTAAAAATGTAGTTTTATATTGCAATGAACGCTCATAAGTCAGCATTAAATGTTTTGAGCTGGAGGCGTATTTAGCTGAACGCTATGATACTCATCAACCATGCTTTGGGGTCGGAATTCGGCATTGCAAAGTTGGTGATTTCGCCTTCTCGCTATATTGGTGACCTTGTAGGGGCACAAACCATCCTTTGCTCTATTATTTTCAGTTTTCTGACAATTATATTTGCATTGTAAAAATGAACTTTCTGTACTCCCCATGAAATGGCGTTAAGAGGAAATTGAATAAAAAATTGCAAAATAATACTCTTCTTCATCGGACACGTAATTGGCAATATAATTGCAGCAGCTTACATCATCAGGGTCGCTCGTTCCCTTATAGATTCCACACTTCAACAGCGAGTCAACAACTTTTGTTGATAATCAAAAACTCACTGGAAGGGGGGTGGGTGAACGCTCATAAGGTGTATTAAATGCCTTGGAGACGTATTTAGATCAACGCTATGATATTCACCTACCACGCTTTGGATTCGGAATCAAATCCTGTTACTGCCAAATTGACGATTTTGCAATCTTGCTTCATACTATGATGTGGGCAGCACATGATTTTATAATGCAATGAATTTGTTTCTATCACAGTGAAAAAATAATGTACAAAATTTACGGTACAGTGTTTTTAATGTTGAATTAATTGTACATCTGGCGCTTTTCCGCTAATTACTCAAATACTTTTCACTTCACTATTAACTCTATATTCACCCTAATTTAAAAACTAATTGAACAAATTTCATAAAATTTGGTATGTAAGTCACTTGTAGGTTACCCTGGCCCCGATTAGAGTTTGGTACGATTCGGGAAAAAGGAACTTGTTTATTTTACGAAATGGCCCGCAAAAATCATATGTATCCACTCTAGCTCAAAAACTAATTGGCAAAATTTTGTAAAATTCGGTAGATAAGTCAATTGTGAGTTACCGTGGTGCTGGTTTGGTGCGATTCGAACAAAAAAACATGACGAATTTGCCATTTTTTTGCGAAATGGCTCGCAAAAACCGTCAAGATCTAAAAAAAAAGGATTACTTCAATACTTGTTTCATACGCAATTTCTGACGACGAAAATAATATGACCAACCCCATTACTCTAAGATGGACCATTTTCGAGATATTTAAGATTTTTTAATTTTGAGGAACTGAAGACTTTTTTCACTGTAGTTAAAAACTATTTAATGAAATATCTTAAGAAGTAGTAGTTACGTCCGTTGGAGGTTATACCGCATCATGATAACCGTATCATGATAACCGGTTATCATGATGCGAAATGGACCGTAAAGGTCGTAAAAATCTGACATAAATGACTAAAATTGCTGAAATATATTAAGTACTTGTTCTTTGCGTAATTTTTGACAGCAAAGAGAATAAGACTGGCCCCATTACTCCCATTACAAAAAACAAAATTAAAGATCTGAAAACTTTAAAGTGCATTCAGCTGCCAAGTGAAACGAAGATGCATTAAAAATGCAAATTGGATATAATATCAGAAAAGTATCCATATTATCTTCTACAATTAAACTCAATTTAAGACATCACGAAATTGAAAAAAAAAAAGAAAATGAATTTGAGTTTGTAGGGAAAGTCACCAAACTGTCCTTCTATAAGGCTGCATGGAATAATTTTTTTTATTTACTAGCCGCCTTTGGCGACCAGCCTGTTCGCTACCCTTGAAAATTCTGACCGTGGCAAACTCGTTGGCGCGACCTACCAGAAAGGTGTAAGGTAATTGCTTGGAAGGCCAGGAAGTGCCACCCAATTTAGACCGGAACCCAATGGGGGAGGCATCCAAAGAGACCCTACCCTCCTTCCCCTACCACAAACCTCTCGGAAGGACTTGCAGTCCCACATGTTTAACGTGATCGTACTCCGCGTGAACACGGCTGCAGTTTTGGCAATGGCGGGAATCGAACCCGGGCCTACCGAGTGAAATTCCCGCGCGCTAACCACTGGGCTACCGTGCCATCCGCGACAATCTCCATAACTTTATTTTTATTCGGCCAATTTAGACTGAAAGCCAGTGGGGGAGGCATCCACAGGGACCGAACCGCCCTTCCCCTACCACCAAACTCTCGGAAGGACTTACCGACCCACATGTTTAACGTCATCGTACACCGCGTGAACATGGCGGCAATTTTGGGAATCGAACCCGGGCCTACCAAGTGCAAATCCCGCGCACTAACCACTGGGGTACTTCACCCTCCGCGATATTCTTCATAACTTTCTTCTTATTCACCCAATTTAGACCGGAACCAAGTGGGAGAAGCATCCACAGGGACCGTACCCTTCTTCCCCTACCACCAAACTCTCGGAAGGACTTACAGACCCACATGTTTAACGTGATCGTACTCCGCGTAAACGCGGCGGCAATTTTGGGAATCGAACCCGGGCCTGCCGAGTGCAATTTCCGCGCGCTAACCATTGGGCTACTTTGCCCTACGCGACAATCTCCATAACTTTCTTTTTATTCATCCAATTTAGACCGTACCCTCCTTCCCCTACCACCAACTTCTCGGAAGGACTCACGGACTCACATGTTTAACGTGATCGGACTCTGCGTGAACATGGCGGCAGTTTGGGCAGTGGCGGGAATCGAACCCGGGCCTACTGAGTGCAATTCCCGCGCGCTAACCACTGGGCTTCTTCGCCCCCAGCGACTATCTCCATAACATTCTTTTTATTTACCCAATTTAGAACGGAACCCAGTGGGAGAGGCATCCACAGGGACCGTACCCTCCTTCCCCTACCACCAACCTCTCGGAAGGACTTCCGGACCCACATGTTTATCGTGATCGTACTCCGCGTGAACACGGCGGCAGTTTTGGAAGTGGCGGGAATCGAACCCGGGCCTACCGAGTGCAATTCCTGAGCGCTAACCACTGGGCTGCCTCGCCCTCCGCAACTTTCTTTATATTCACCCAATTTAGACGGGAACCCTGTGAGGGAGGCATCCACAGGGACCGTACCCTCCTTCCCCTACCACCAACCTCTCGGAAGGACTTCCGGACCCACATGTTTATCGTGATCGTACTCCGCGTGAACACGGCGGCAGTTTTGGAAGTGGCGGGAATCGAACCCGGGCCTACCGAGTGCAATTCCTGAGCGCTAACCACTGGGCTGCCTCGCCCTCCGCAACTTTCTTTATATTCACCCAATTTAGACGGGAACCCTGTGAGGGAGGCATCCACAGGGACCGTACCCTCCTTCCCCTACCACCAACCTCTCGGAAGGACTTACGGGTTCACATGTTTAACGTGATCGTATTCCGCGTGAACACTTCGGCAGTTTTGACAGTGACGGGAATCGTACCCAGGCCTACCGCTAACTTCCCGCCCGCTAATTTACAATTTAAAATGACCATATGCTCTCTAAGCTCTTAATTCCATCATCCTCATTCCATTGTTCCATCATTTAAAATATCCATAAAATTAAAATATCCATCGTTCCATCATTTAAAATATCCATAAAATTAAAATATCTATCGTTCCATCATTTAAAATATCCATAAAATTAAAATATCCATTTAAAAAATCCATATCGTTCCATCATTTAAAATATAAATATAATAATTTCTACAGTGCATATGTTAAGCTCTTATTTCATTTAAAATCGGAAGCGCGGGAAACGGAAAGTAAAAACTAATTCGGTTTCTTATTGTCCCACCCATCGCTATGCATATACAGAACCGTGACGTCACCTCCACCTTGACGTCCCCACCCACCACCTTCCCTGCTTCTGCGGGGGAGAAACGAAGCGGCACGCCGAGCGGAACGCCGAGAAATTTAAAATCATGACGTCTTTAAAATTGCGATCCTGAAGGCAATTTTCATTATTTCTGGACCAGATTAGACTTGTAAGAATGCCAGATATTTCAGCTTTCTAAAAATGTAAATTATTAGTCGAAATTATGAGTACTTTTTACTATGCGAGAATTTAAAAACCAAAAATCGTTTTTTTGAGACAAAAGTGACTTTTGTTTTAAAATCTTTAAAAAATATTAGAAATCGAAATGGAGATTTGAAATTGATATATTTTTACTCGCAATTGTCTGCTCTTTCCGATGGTGTGAGTTGTTTTTTTCTACGACGTCTGGATCGTGGAGAAAAAAGGGCAAAAAAAGGTCGAAATCGCATAAAACATTAAATAAATAAAAAAATAATTAGAATTTTGAAAATCGGTTTTCACGTGTCCCCTTCCCTCCCCCCCAGGTCTCCGATTGCCAAATTTCGTAGCTCTCCGACGCGCGGTCGCGAAACGTATAGTGTATAAGACAGACACACAGACACACACACACACACACACACACAGACATTGCCTTTTATTATTTACTAGCTGCCTTTGGCGACCAGCCTGTTCGCTACCCTTGAAAATTCTGACCGTGGCAAATTCTAACCGTGGCACACTCGCTGGCGCGACCTACCAGAAGGAACGACCTACCAGGAAGTGCCACCCAATTTAGACAGGAACTCAGTGGGGGAGGCATCCACAGGGACCGTACCCTCCTTCCCCTACCACCAACCTCTCGGAAGGACTTACGGTCCCGCATGTTTAACGTGATCGTACTCCGCCTGAACACGGCGGCAGTTTTGGCAGTGGCGGGAATCGAACCCGGACCTACCTAGTGCAAATCCCGCGCGCTAACCACTGGGCTACCGCGCCCTCCGCGACAATCTCCATAACCTTCTTTTTATTCACCCAATTTAGACCGGAACCCAGTAGGGGAGGCATCCACAGGGTCCGTACCCTCCTTCCTCTACCAACAACCTCTCGGAAGGACTTACGGATCCACATGTTTAACGTGATCGTACTCCGCGTGAAAATGGCAGCAGTTTTGGCAGTGGCGGCAATCGAACCCTAGCCTACCGATTGCAATTCCCGCGAGCCAACCACTGGGCTACCGCGCCCTCCGCGACAATCTCCATAACCTTCTTTTTATTCACCCAATTTAGACCGGAACCCAGTGGGAAAGTCATCCACAGGGTGCGTACCCTCCTTCCTCTACCACCAACCTCTCGGAAGGACTTACGGACCCACATGTTTAACGTGATCGTACTCCGCGTGAACACGGCAGCAGTTTTGTCAGTGGAGGGAATCGAACCCGGGCCTACCGAGTGAAATTCCCGCACGCTAACCACTGGGCTACCGCGCCCTCCGCGACAATCTCCATAACTTTCTTTTTATTCACCCAATTTGGACCAGGACCCAGTGGGGGAGGCATCCACAGAGACCGTACCCTCCTTTCCCTGCCACCAACCTCTCGGAAGGAATTATCGACCCATATGTTTAAGGTGATCGTACTCCGCATCAGTGGCGGGAATCGAACCCAGGCCTACCGAGTGCAATTCTCGCGCGCTAACTTCCCGCGCGCTAATTTAAATTTATAACGACCATATGCTAGGCTCTTAATTCCACCATCCTCGTTCCATCGTTCCATCATTTAAAATAGCCATAAAATTAAAATATCCATTTAAAATATCTATAAATTAAAATATCCATAAATTAAAATATCCATTTAAAATAAAAAAATCAACCATATCGTTCCACCAATCCATAAATATAATAATTTCAAATACATCACCACAATTCAAACCACCATAATTCAATCATTTAAATTATTTAAAATATCCATTTGTCGCATGGTAAACCCATGAGCCAATATTTTCGGGAATGCGACCTAGAGTCTTCTTATTTATTTTTGGGGGTCAGCCTTTTCGTTCGGCCATCTGCACTCGAAATAGAAAACCAGGATGTCGAAGCTGCTTTGGATCTCGGATTCGTACCGAAAGATTTAACGGGCGTCCTGTCCTTTTCGGAAGGGTCATAGGGTCCTCGGCGACTTTGAATTAGTGGCCGAAGGAATATCAGTTTCGCAGGGGGCTTGAGAAGGGGCTTTTTGTTTTTGGAAGGCCTAAAGCCAATGGCGGTGCTTTGGGGTCAAGGGGTTAAGACCCTGAATCCAATGGGATGTTTGTATGCGCCTCAGGGGCGTGTTTTAAAATCTTGGAGAGAGAGAGTTTTTGAGAATGAAAAAGAGGAGCAGGGAGAAGGTTTTGTGTTGTGAGTGAGAAAAGTCATACTCGCCAGCATAGTCCTCAACCATGAGAGGCTGTTCATTCAGCGAATGCTCGGTGAGTTCCACATTTAAGGGCCTGTGCCCGATTTGCATATTTTCTCTCTCTCTCTCCGGATTTAAGGATATTTAAAATATTGCATAGGATTGTTTAAATTTAATTTTTAATTACCATCTTTCACATTTTAGTCTATGAGACTACATATACGTTTGTAATTGTTTATTTATTATCTTAAAGGGATATACTTTCCATTTTGAATATTTTGAATCAATTTTGTTGTAAATATTTTATATAGTGTAAATAAATTAATGTTTGTAAATACACACGGCCTTTTTCTTCTTCGCGCTCTTACCGGGCGTGTCCTAAAAAGGAAGTTACCTTAGGACACCATTTAAAAAAATCCATTTAAAATATCATATAAATATAATAATTTCGCCCGATGTATACAACACTTAAACCGAAAGCGCGGTCTCCATGGAGACGGGGAAGAAACTAATGTGGATGGGGGGAAAATGTCGTTGAGGAACTGAGCCGGTAGCCGACAAATTTAAAATCATGGCGTCTTTAAAATTGCCATCCTGAAGGCAATTTTCATTATTTCTGGACCAAATTAGACTTGTAAGAATGCCAGATATTTCAGCTTTCTAAAAATGTAAATTATTAGTCGAAATTATGAGTACTTTTCACGATGCGAGAATTTAAAAACAAAAAATTGATTTTTTGAGCCAAAAGTGAGTTTTGTTTTAAAATCTTTAAAAAAATATTAGAAATCGAAATGGAGATTTGAAATTGATATATTTTTACTCGAAATTCTCTGCTCTTTCCGATGGTGTAATTTATTTTTTTCTACGATGTCTGGATCGTGGAGAAAAAAGGGCAAAAAACGGTCGAAATCGCATAAAACATTAAATAAATAAAAAAATAATTAAAATTTTAAAAATCGGTTTTCACGTGTCCCCTTCCCTCCCCCCCGGGTCTCCGATTGCCAAATTTCGTAGCTCTCCGACGCGCGGTCGCGAAACGTATAGTGTATAAGACAGACACACAGACAGACAGACAGGCAGACATTGCCTTTTATTATATAGAAGAAAACTGCAAAATGCAAATCTTATTAATATATACAACTTAAAAAGAAGGAAGGTTCTTTGAGTAAGCCGCAGATTCTTCGCCCCTGAACTATGAGAATGATGTCAATAGATTTGTTATATAATATTGCGCATATGGAAAGTGAACATATTTCACTACAGTAGATTTCCGTCCATCTGTCTTTCTACAGAAAGTCTCCCCCCCCCCCCCCGCTTATTTGTCTCAATTCGAAATTCTGGGAAATTTTGTTAAACAGCCCCCTCCCAACTCTAAACATTGAAAAAATATTCGTCGCCGAATAAAATAAATAAGGTAACTCTTTTCTATGCTTTGTTTCTTCTAGCAAAAAAAATTCCAAGTAAGCCCCCCACCCCCACATGCTCCGCAATTTTCTGTCGCATTTGTGGGAGCGGATTGACGGAATTCTACTTGTTTCTTTTAGTAGAAATATCCCAGTAAGCGCCCCCCGCCTCCCATTTTTAACCGTATTTAAGACGGATCGACGGAATCCAACGGAAGTTAAAACTTTGTTTAATTTCATGTACTCTTTTCGATAATTTTTTTTTCTTTTGAAAAACGTAAAATATCTTATCTGGAAAACGTTCGATTTTAGAGCGCCTGCACATCTCTCCTTCTCACACTCACACAGACATCACCCGAAAAAATGTTCGATTCGAGTTCAAGGATGCTTAAAACGTGCTCTTCCGTCGAAAACTTGAATTAGAATTTTAAACTCCGTCACTGTATTTTCTTTATAAATTTTACTATGTATGTATGTATGTATGTATATGCATGCATGGACAGTAATAACTTTACTCAATTGCTAGCAGGGGAGTCCAACATTAGAGATGAATCCTTAATTTCAAAAGTATATATTTTATTTCATGAATGTGCAGTGCCGGATTAAGCGTTTTGGGGCCCTCGGGTCAATAATGTTTTGGGCCCTCTTTATTTATAGTGCAAACATATTTGTAATTTCAGTTAACAGATTTGCCATTTGCGTTTGTAAAGAAAATACAAAAGTATTATACATAATCATTTTGTTGGTTTTTCCCATCATTTTTAACTTCACCTTTTATAACCTTTTAGTCATTTTTTTTCCCACACATTATCACTCTTTTAAATTATACACGTGTTTTTAATCCATACTAATTTATGTATCTAGGTACCATCTGCCTGGCGCAGCATATCCTCTTTGGATCTTGTGCCATTAAACCATAATCAACCAACCAACCAACCAACCATAATCATTTTGACGAAAACAGAAATCACGCCAATTATTTTTTTTAATTAATTGTTTTTATGGTATAAATTATATAACAATTAAAATTAATGGATTTCCATGTTAAGTTTTGTAACAAATATATAAAGTTTGAAACCACAATAACATAGTTAATACAAAGTAACCTCAGTATTTTTAACATTTACTGGGGTTTCTTTGAAAATAATACACATTATAAAATAACAACATTAAAAAAAATTAAATAAAGAAAGAAAGAAAATCTAATGAAGCAAATATTAGTTTTAATTCTCTGTTTCTTTGAAAAGAATAAAAGTTCTAAAAAATAAGACGATACTCAAATTTAAAAAGCCAATTACTTCTAAAACGTTTTCTGTGTTTCTCTGTAATCAATTCATCAAGTACTTCATCAAAATTATTCTTATTTCATTATTTATCTTTCAACAGGCATCAGAGACTAGTATAAATGGTATTATATGTGTTCAAAGTTTTTCCCTGAATTTGATTTTGATATTTTTTTCCCCTCTGGCAACTGTATTATTTTTCATTTATTCTTTTACCCCCAGGGGTCTCAAAATATATGGAGTATCTAAGTACACTTTACTTTAATGGGCAATCAGGTCCGGCGTATTTGTAAAAAATTTTATATAGAAGGGACCACCACCATAGCGCAGGTGGTAGAAATCTCATAGAGGTCGCAGGTTCTGTTTAGTTGTCTGGACGGGCTCGGGTATGGCCCACGGGCTTACATTTGACCCGAATCATAGTATGGCAGACCAATTATTGTAAAAAACTAAAATTATTTGGTATAATCTAGTCTATGGGTCGAGCCGAAATTCGCTTACAAGGTTTCAGGCCAAATCGGACTTTTTAAAACCTCGAATTTGGTCGAATACTTTCAATTAAAAACTTTATAAATTAAATTTAACATAAAATTATTTTGTTGATTTCAACTATGGATAAACAATTGCTTAAAGAAACAAACTTTTAGCCGAAGGAGAGATTAGGCAAATTGATATGCAACATAGTAAGCAGCTGTTTCGAGGATACGCCGGTTCACCTTCGTCACTGCTAAACAGCCCAACAAACCCGAAGTTAAACAGAAGGAAAGACATTAAAGTATCCTAACCATATGCTACGCTGAATAGTCTTTGCGCGTAATTACGCCGTTTAAATTTTCCTTATCCGTTGCACAAAGTGTTTTTACTTATTGATCAAATTTTACATTAATTCTCAGTATAAAATTTATTAAAGTACTTTCATATATACTTAAACAGGTAATTGCTAAAATAGCTTGTAATAAACTTATTGAAGAGAATGTGCAAATATTTTAAAAATACTTCTGTGACTATTTGTCTTTTTAATTATTTTGCAAAACATATTCTGGATGGAGTCCATTATATTGATAGTAATATTAAAAATCTGATGTGGTCAGCACATGACTTTCCCTGAAGACTTATATACACATTCTCTTCATTTCAATTAAATTTAATTCACTATTAATTCAATTTTCGTTCTCATTTGGTAACTGCACTCCATTTCAAAGGTGGCGTAGAGGAAAAAACAAAAATATCTCGAGAACGGCTAGTCCAAGTGTAATGGGGTTGGTCTTATTCTTTTCTTCGTTAAAAATTATGTATAAAACACGCATTTAATGGATATATTTCAGCACGCGTAGTTTTTTATTTTAGATTTTGTCGATTTTAGTGGGCCATTTTGCAAAAAAAGGCAGGTTATTTTTTTCCGAATCAAACCAAAATCTAATTAGCACCAGGGTGATCCACAAGCGACTTATGTACCAAATTTTGTGAAATTCGGTCCATTAAATTTTCAGCTAGAGTGGATACAAGCTTTTGCGGACCATTTTGCAAAAAGAGGCGGGTTCTTTTATCCCGAATCGTACCCAAAACTAATCAGCACCAGATTCGCCCACAAGTGACTTACCTTCCAAATTTTATGAAATTCGATTAATTGGTTTTGTAGTTAGAGTGGATACAAAATCTGCACAGACAGACACACAGACGTCACGCTAAAAGTAGTTTTTTCGTATTCTAGAGGTCTCGAAACGTGTAGATCCGTCGAAAACTCGAGTTGCGATTTTCGACATGATTCCAATACTTTCCCTATACATTACCATGTATTGCAGGGAAAGTAAAAATCTGATGTGGGCAGCACATGACTTTCCCTGCAGACTTATATCCACGTTCTCTTTATTTTAATTAAATTTAATTCACTTTTAATTCAATTTTCGTTCTCGTTTGGTAACTGGACTTATTTTCAAAGGTGGCTAGAGAAAAAACGAAAAAAAAAAAAAATATCTCGAGAACGGCTAGTCCTAATGTAATGGGGTTGGTCTTATTCTTTTCTTCGTTAAAAATTACGTATTAAACAAGCATTTAATGGATATATTTGAGCATACGTAGTTTTTTATTATAGATTTTGTCGATTTTTGAAGGCCAATTTGCAAAAAAAGGCAGGTTAATCTTTTTCAAATCGTATCAAAATATAATCAGCACCAAGGTGATCCACGAAGGACTTATCTACCAAATTTTGTAAAATTCAGTCCATTAGTTTTTCAGCTAGAATGGATATAAGTTTTTGCGGGCCATTTCGCAAAAAAAGCGGGTTCTTTTATCCCGAATCTTACCCAAAACTAATCAGCACCAGATTCGCCCACAAGTGACTAACCAACCAAATTTTATGAAATTCGGTTCATTAGTTTTTTAGTTAGAGTGGATACAAAATCTGCACAGACAGACAGACACACACACAGACGTCACGCTAAAAATAGTTTTTTTGTATTATAGAGGTTTCGAAACGTGTAGATCCGTCGAAAACTCGAGTTGCGATTTTCGACATGATTCCAATACTTTCCCTATACATTACCATGTATTGCAGGGAAAGTAAAAATCTGATGTGGGCAGCACATGACTTTCCCTGCAGACTTATATTAACGTTCTCTTTATTTTAATTAAATTTATTTCACTTTTAATTCAATTTTCGTTCTCATTCGGTAACCGGACTTATTTTCAAAGGTGGCGTAGAGAAAATACGAAAAACTAAAATATCTCGAGAACGGCTAGTCCTTGTGTAATGGGGTTGTCTTATTCTTTTCGTCGTTACAAAATACGTATTAAACGAGCATTCATTGGATATATTTGAGTATACCTAGATCTTTAATTTAGATTTTGACGATTTTTGCAGGCCATTTTGTAAAAAAAGGCAGGTTATTTTTTTCCGAATCATACCAAAATCAGCACCAGAGTAACTTAAAAGTGACTCATCTATCGAATTTTGTGAAATTCGGTCCATTAGTTTTTCAGTTAGAGTGGATACAAGCTTTTGCGGGCCATTTCGCAAAAATGGACTGGTTCTTTTATTCCGAATCTTTCCCAAAACTAATCAGCACCAGACTCGCCTACAAGTGACTTACCTACCAAATTTTGTGAAATTCGGTCCATTAGTTTTTTAGTTACAGTGGATACAAAATCTGCACAGACAGACAGACGGACAGACACACATACAGACGTCACGCTAAAAATGGTTTTTTCGTATTCTAGAGGTCTCGAAACGTGTAGATCCGTCGAAAACTTGCGTTGTGATTTTCGGTATGATTCCAATACTTTCCCTATACATTACCATGTATTGCAGGGAAAGTAAAAAGTTCAAAATAAATTTGAGATACAGTTTTTCCAGATCAAATGGGTTTTGCAATAGCTTTATATCTCGTCTTTTGCTCCGGCCAAAATGTAGTATTTTTTCTCTCATATTTTTTATAACTTACTACATAATAATATCGATTATTCCAGCTTCCTAAGCGATATTAATATCCATATACCTTTTTGCGATAATAGAAATAGGCTTGCATTTAATGAAACGCATTAAATGAAGCATTTAATGAAAAATTGCTTAAGGAAACTTAAAAACTCGAATTCGAATTTTCGACCCCGTCACAATGCTTTTCTTATACATTATTGCATATAAGGAAAGTAAAAAGATCTGATGTGAGCATCAGATGACTTTCCCTGCAGACTCAAATTCATTTTCTCTGTATTTATTTAATAATTCATTAAATTGAGTTTAATCGCATTAAATAACATCCATAATCAATTGAAATTACACTGAATTTACGCTTTTAGTTCAGCTTTCGTTTTCATTTGGTAACTGGTTGAATGTGAACAAAAATCTGAAAAAACTAAAATATCTCGAGAAAGGCTAGTCCTAGAGTAACGGGGTTGATCTTATTCTTTTCATCGCCCATTCTTTATATCGCCCACTTAATTTTAATAGTTCCCTTATATCACACCAAGTCTTTTCGAAGATTCAGAAACCTATGGATGTTCATCATTTCTAGTCAGCTTATCAGGGATTTATGGGATATAAAGTTTCGGTTCTTAAAGATTCTTCAACATTCAAAATTATGAAAATCATTCTTAGTGATTATGCATTCTAAAATCCATCTTTACTAGTTGACCTTATGGAGATACGATTAGATATCCGGCAATATCTGTGCGCTCGATCATCAGTGTGCATAAAATGAATTTTCGACTTTTTTCCATCCATGTAAAAAAATAGGTCATTCCTATTATCATAACCGCAAAAGAACGCGTGCTCAAATCCTTTTGGATAGACTGAGATATGTGGTTTCTTGTGCAGTCAGAAAACTCGTATAATATTAATTAATTATCTATAAATAAAAGACTCAAACAAGATAATTAATTTCGAGTTTTACAGCTCTGAAATAGACACAGCTATCGCGGTACTTTAAAAGCCGTTTTCTTATTTCTTACACCGAATATTTTACATTTTCTGACTACAGGTGAATATAGTGGTTTAGCTTAATCGTGTAAATTCAATGTTTTCGCATTTTGTTTAGTAATTTGTCCGTTTATATGATAATGCGATCGGGCAATTTTTATTGCCGAGCTTCGGCAGTTCCGTCCGTCAATCATACTTTAGGCTCCCCCTCTTTAACAGGTCCCTTCTCTCTAATCTCGCCGATTTCATTTCAGAAAGCATTCTTTGGTGTTTTTCGTATAATTTGAATCTCTTATATCCTAAAGGTGTCTGTAATTTGTTAAAAGTTCTATTTTTATTTTTCCATCTCCAGACTTTAGAAATTCCTCCCGGCAATGATACTTTAAGCCCCGCCTTTCTAATACCGCTGAGTTTATTCCAAGAAGCATTATTTAGTGGGTTTTATTTCGTATAATTTGGATCTTTTATATGCCACAGGTGTATGTAATTTGGTAAAAGTTCTATTATTATTTTTACATCTCCAGACTTTAGCAATTCCGCCCGGCAATGATACTGTAAGCCCCTCCTTTCTTACAGGCCCTCCGTGTTTAGTGCCGTCGATTTCAGGAAGTATTCTTTAGTGTGTTTTTTCGTATAATTTGGATATTTTATATCCCACAGGTGTTTGTAATTTGGTAGAAGTTCTATTATCTTTTCCATCTCCAGATTCTAACGTAGTTGAGCTGCTTCGACGTGTTTGCATTACAGTCGCCATCGCTATCTTGAATGCAAATAAGGAGAGGAAAGGCGAAGATATTCTGTGGGCGAAGAGTAGTGACGTCTAATTCTATCGCCCTCTGATTGGGGCACCGCTCAGAAATTGAGCAATTTTTATTGCCGAATACGAACGAATTGCGGCAATTCGGCGGCAAGATTTCTTCCCATTGAAATGTATGGTGTTGCTGAAAAATTGCTAGAAGGAATTGCTCCGTGTAATAACACAATTACAGTGGTTGGCGAACTTTCGGCCATTTGTGCAGTCAATGCTCAGCAATATTGGTGTAAGGGCAGTAGCACAGCAACCCTGGCTGTGAACATAAATAAAAACAGTTTTATTCTTTCACATATTTTTAAAAAATGTAAATAAGGGTAAACATTATATTTGATACATTTCTAGCACAACTCCACTATTCCAATTTATGTCTCAATATAAAGATTGTCATTTTAATTCTCACAATGCTACTGCTTATTTATTAGGTTTAGTTCACCGGTCAGTTGACAATACAAAGTGAATTTTTTTTTCTTCTGTATTTGATGCTGTAAGCTAGAAAATTTCTTTTAAGATATGCACCTTATCAGTAATGCATTAAAATTAAATTTATGTTGCATACATATGATAACAAAGACTGCAATAGACTATTTTCTTTTTAACAATAGGTAGTATGTATTGCACGAAAACGTTGGAAAGTTTGTAGGTCGGCATTCCCAAAATCGTGTTTTATGGAATACTGATATTCTAAGTCATAAATAATAGAAAGATGGTGGTGCACATTCTTATCATTTATCGTAAGAGTTTGAAAATATTTATGAATAAAAAATTAACTTATAGTAATTTAATTTGACTACATTTGTTAAATATTTTACTGTAAAGCAATTAATTAAAGAATTTAAATTGAAACAACTGGTTAACAAATTAAAAGAAAAGCAATTGCTATAATCGAAAATTACTCCTTCTTTATGTCCGGAATAATCAAGACATGCAGTTTCCAAATACCATCTTAGCTAAGGATTGAACCTTTTTGGATAATATCCATAATAAACATCAATAAAAAATATGTGCATGATGAATTCTATAAGTATGGATTCCGGCAGTAACAGAAGAGAAATTTGTCGAACTGAACCAGTATAATCAAAATTTTAACTAATAATATTAATGGTTATTCAGAAAACTGAATAGTTAACCTATATGCTTATAAAATCATACAAAAAATACAAAATTAATTTTTTTAATTGGTAGTTTCATTAAATATTCAAATTTAAAATGTGGTAACTAAAAGACATTTTTTGGACATGGTATTCAACATATGTTCGTTTTACTGCAAATTCAGCTAAACTTAGGCTTACCATAATTTTGGAAGCTCAACTCGAGACACTTTTTTAAAAAGTGAAAATATACAGAGGCATGATCACGGGGAGGGGGAGTAGCACTCCACTACAGAGATATTACATTGTAACATTTCCCTTTTGCTAACAATTGCCCTTATCCTAACTATACCTACAGCACCTCCTCCCCTATGGTGAAACCAAAGAGCTAGAATCACTTGATTGCTTCTCGAAGAGTGAAACCCTAGTCTCAGGGGCGAATTCAGAGAGGAATTTTGGGTAGGAACTTATATTGCCAAATCAACAAAGGCAATGATGATGATAGTTGCTGTCACTACCAACGTAATGTTAATTGACTGTTTTTTTTTTTGGGGGGGGGGGGGGGGGGGGGGGGAATTTCCTCTATCCCCCACCCATAGATCTGCACCTGCTAGCTTCACCTAAAGAGTATATAAATAATATTTAGAATACAGAATAGGCTACTAGTCACAAGGTAAAATTAAAATACTTTGTGCAAAGTTCTCATAACACAATACTACTTTTTATTGAAACAGGAAGCTACACAAATCAAAGTTGTTCTGTAATTCATTTATTTCATTTTGAACTGGGTCCTGGCTATGGATCTCAACCTCATTATCATATTAAACTATATATCTATCATATTAAACTATATATCTAATCTATTATTTTAAACTATATATCAACATACTAAATTTGGAAGTTCTGGCAAATTGCATTTTGACAGAGATATAAACATAAAATATTTTTAGTTTTTTTTTTTGCTTGATTGCTTATTCTGGACTGCACACCAGGACGCACCATCAAAACCCAGACTGTCCGGGGAAATCCTGGACGTATAGTATACATAGCTAAACTACAGATATAAAAATTCTTCAAAAAATAGAGTACAAGGGAGTAGTAGTTTGTTACATTTTCAAACTAGTTTCTAAAAAATCTTTAATAAAGTGTCAAAAAGTTTGAAATGTATCATGGTAACTAACGGAAGCACAAAATTTCTCAAATTCCAAATATTGCTTAATCATATAAATATAATTTCAGGTTGCACATTGAGACATTATGTTATAATCATCATTAGCTAATATTTATGAACCAGAAGAAAATATAAAGTGGTACTTATACAATTGTAGAAATTATTTTTCTATCTTTTCTTCTGAAAGTTAAAATTCTTCAGTGCTTTCTTTTTTAAACAAAGTACCTCTGCACCATCTTCATCTGCATGTGAACATTTGCTCAACATAGAGTCATATATACACTCTTTTATCTCGCATTCAATTAGAAATTAGTCTTGCTCAATATAATATGCAATTTGACACTAAAGGATCTGTTTCTTCATTAGCTATATTGATATTTGTCTGTTTATCTTTCTTGGTGCCAAATTTTTCACTTCTGGCACAAATAAATATATCTGATACTCAATGTATGTTACAAATGATTTAAAATAATGGATATCATTTATTTTAAGATGAGTCTGAACACCATGCGATCTCATACAAAATACAAAAATGGATATTTATGTGTTATATCCAATGTGAAGATATCCAATGTGAAGTTTTAAAACATTTTCATTTAGTTACATAGTTATTCGTTGATGAATTTTAACCTTTAAGTGTCAATTGCTATGTTTACTTTTTTATTCCACAATCCATCTAAAATAAAATTTGTTTTAAAATATATTTTTGATTCAAAATACAATCCGCTTTTAGGCTGTTAATATATAATTTAAGTTGAATTTTTATAATTTATAGCGTTACATCCCCGGCTGCTGTTCCCCTGCAAAATATCAAATGATGAAATTCCTAATTATATTAATATCAATAGTATATATCAGATAATTTTTGTATTTTAAAAGATTAAATATTTATAATAATTATAAACTTTAAAGTTTATTTAAATTCTTCATAAAATTTCTAAATGAAAAAAATTATTCAAATGTATTTAATGTTTTTCTGTGTCTACACCCATCTATAGGCATTGATACACATTGTTCAACAACTATGCGGCATTTTAGTCTTTCTCCAGTTCCTGTCTATATCCGCATAGAAACTGAAATCAGACACTATTAAGGTGTCTACAGAAGATCAGTGAATGTGTTTCAAACATGTCGATTCTCAGAATTGTGTTTGAAGTGTGCTTTGTCCACACGGTCAAACATTTTTGACGTTTTATGATAATGAGCTAGTTGTCTTTCATATCTAGTAGATGGCGCTGTTGTACTTGTTTACTAATTTCGCTGTGAATTTCGTTTGTTTTCAAATCAAGAAAGTGAAAAGAAATTAAAAGTGTCCCAAATCGTTACAATAACTATTAACAATATATAATTAATTCAAATATATTGTTTTATAATTACTATTTAGTTTTGTTTATTGTAATGTTATTAATTTAATGAAGCATGTTTAAAGCAAAATAATTAAATATAAAATATTAGCAGTGTAAATTTGCATTCAATGAACACTTTTTTTTATGTATAAATGCAAAAAAATATTTTAGAAATTATGCACGATATCACACATGAATTAAAGTACTTTTAATCAGAAACAAATTAACATCATTGTTTAGTAGTTATGAATTGTTCTTAAAATATTATAACATATAAATATATAATATACTATAATTAATAACATAACAGTTCATTCACAATATTATAAAAACAGATTTACACAACCTGAACATAACTCATTCTTTTTTGTTTTATTATGCCATGACAAATAATCAAAATATACATGCAATATATCAAGATACAAATTTTTTACATACAATTACTTACTTGACACACTCTTAAAAATATGCTATTTCACTTCTTCACCTACATCATAATCTAAATCATGCACATGCAAAACATAAAGATACTAAAATTACTAAATGAAGCTACTTACATGCCACACTGTACATAAAATCACACATTTTTCAAATCTGCGAGATGTGAAAAATATCCTTAAAAGTTTACAGGAAAAATAAACAAAAAAAAAAAAAAAAAAAAAAAAACACTAGGAAGATTGCTGACATTTTATATAAGCAGCATAATTTTCTAGTAATTATTATCTTTGTATAACTGTAGTGGAAGAAACAGAACCATAGTTTATAAATCTCATTGTACAATCCAAGCATTAAACTGAAATTAAAAGAAACACAGAAAGGGTACATAGAATAACACCTAATTCATGAAAAAATGCAGGGCTAGTTGCACATTCCAATGAACAAACAATATACACTCTTAGAAAACATACAGTTCTGTTAATTATTCACCAAAATCATGCAAAATTGTTAGAATCCATGCAATCTATTAAAAACATGCCATTTCAATTCTTATGTTCCAACTTAGTCTAAGTTATACACATGCAAAATATCAAAATGCTAAAATTATTATATGCAACTACTTACATAAAATCAAACATTTTTCAATTTTGTGAGATGAGAAAAATATCCTTGAAGATTTTCAGCCAAAAAACCACTAGGAAGATTGTTGACATTTTATAAGCAGCATAACTTTCTAGTGATTATTTAGCTTTATATGACTGTAGTGGAAGGCACTGTAAATATACTTTATAAATCCCATTGTACAATCCAAACATTAAATTGAAATTAAAAGATACACAGAATGGGTACATAGAATACTCAATTCATGAAATAAATGCAGGGTTGCACTTTGAAATCAACAAATAAAATACACTCTTGTTTGAAAACATGCAGTTCTGTTAATTATTTCCCCGAAACATGCAAAATTATTGTTAGAATTCATGCAATCTATTGAAAACATGCTATTTCAATTCTTGAGTTCTAACTTAGACTAAGTTATACACATGCAAAATATCAAGATGCTAAAATTATTACATGCAACTACTTACGTAAAAGCAAACAATTTCCAATTCTGTTTTTTATTTAAAACTAGTGATTTAAAATCACACCAATAAAATTTAAATCATTAGTATTATTATTTTTCTCTCAATATTCACCAAGTTATACGTTTAGGATATAAAAAAATTAATTTTGTGTGAAAAGGCTGAGTAGGACATGTTTTAAATCCGCGATTATTTTATCTCCAGCTTAAATTATGTGTTAGCTAAGGACAGGTGGGGCTAGTATTTAGTTAATAAATTTCGGTTTTATACTTGTGGTCACAAACATATAGTGATTGACAAGCTAGAATTACAAATCTTAGTAACCACATAGGCAATAATATATACTTATTTATTTCATAAATGTCAATATTTTTATTCAATATAACTATTCAGTCATCCTAAAGTGATTTGATGCTTAACGTGGTTCTCAAAACATTCCACCTTTCTTTAGTGACATATGGACCAAAATATTTCCTCACTACTGCTATACACCATGGGGGGGGGGGGGGGGGGGGGGGGGGGACAAAAGTGGCTCTTGTTCACCTTTATGAAACCTGTTTTAAATACCTACTATCATGAATTAAATATATATATATCTTTACCCACAGTCTGGTGTATAGAGTGGGTACTATACACCAGTCCAGGTAAAGCTAATATATTTATATATATACATAGGCGTGTGCAGACATTTTTATTAGGGTATGCTGCACATAAAAAAATAAAAATGTATGCGTATATTAGGGAACGTCCATATATTATGTCATCAGTTTTTAAAGATTTTTCGACCCCCCCTCCACCTGTGTCATCAACCGTCATCATCAGCCTACTTCCTCCCCTCCCCCTCCCGTTATCAGACCTTAATTAATATTTTTTTGTAATTGTGTACATTACCCTTGGTTACGTCATCATTAACAGAACCCCCTCCTCCCCCTCAGTCATCAGACTGTTATCATTCCACCCCCCTCCCCCCAAAATGATGATGTAATATTTGGACGTTCCCTTATAAGCTAACCGAAGTTGTTTGATAGTTAATTAAAAAATTTATATATATATATATATATATATATAATTATAGAAAATAAATATATATATATAGAATAAATTATAGAAAAACATTAATTTAAAGACGGCCGCAATTTTTAAAAGAAAGCAAATAAAAGAAAATATTAGTGGTTTTGAACTATTGGTGCATAGGAGTAACAACAGACAAATTATTTTTTTTTATTAAATGGTCGAGCCGCCAACTGAAATTTTGTCACCGAACCAGAAATTTTGTAATTGGACCACTTGAGATGGATTGACCCTATTCACAACCCAAGATAATATAATAGTGAAAGCGAGCACATTATTCATAATAATCAATCTGGATTTATTTATCTACCACAATGAATTAAAACATCTTGGTACTGAAAATCGCAGATTGCAAGATGAAATAACCGTAAAATTTCAGCGACTAACTGCAAAAATTAAAGAGAATGTCAAAGATTGTAGCAATAAAGAAATTTCCGAGCACAAATAAGAATTATGAAGTATAATTTAAAAATTCCAGTGATAACAAGATCAAGATGCATTAGGAAAAAAATAAAAAAAACATTTTGGTTTTCACCTCTTGAAGCTGTGATTCAAGAACTTAATAGTTTATTCAGCAGCTATTTTAAGTACTTATAGGTTGTGCAGGCGAAGTAACTTTAAAAGCTAATGGAAGTCCATGTGTGGATCCGCTATTTGAAGAGAAGGTATTTGAATTAATGGCCTGGAATTTTAGCAGCTCAACATAGTACAATCTTTTCTTGTTACCCGAAGGATGTATTGACGGGCATAGATTTTCCAGAAAATATAAAAATTAATGTGGTGACCAATGCTCCAGGTTCAGAGGGGATTTTAAAATGACTAAAATCATAGACAATTTGAGAAATGAAAAAGAAACAATACATACTGCTGGATAAATTCTTTTAATTAGTTTTGCCTCTTAGCATATGTTATAAAGTAAGGCGCCGTTCACCTGGTATAATAGATTTGAATTCTTCAATTACTTCGGAATAACTAACTGATGAAGCCAATTCCTGTTCAATGTACAAAATCATTAGGGAATCTAAGCGTTGTTGTGACATTGTACTTCTTAATTTACTCTTCACCTGAGACAATTTTGAGAATGCTCTCTCACAGGAACAACTGGTAACTGGCAAGGTAGCAAAGCACTTAATGGAGTTGTAAACTGAACCATACATTGACGAACGTTCCGATAGTTTAAACCAATCCAACCACTCTCGAATGATGTTTGTCGTACTTCCTTTTAGAAAAGGACAATTATTACTTCGCAGCAATCTTATTTCTGCTTCTAACTCATCGAAAGATATATTAAATTGGTTAGAAATTAATTTCAAATTGTTTCTAATAACATTTAAATTCAACAATTCTTCCATTGCTATGACAAGTTGACACGTCTCCTGTTCAAAACGCTGATCAATTTCGCAGATCATTGAATCAAGGACTGGGTAGAAAGAAGTTATTCTCTCATAATCTTCTCACGTACTGAAATGATGCTGGGTTTGGATGTTGTCGTCAATATGTGTGGACGGTTTTCTCTTCTTCAAAGGAGGGATTAGTATTCCCTTCTCTTCACAAAGTTCCATAGCTTCATCGAAAATGAGTTTAAAATCGTTTGGATTATCTCTCATTGCAGATAAAGAATTTGGTAAATTTTTAACTCCAGTGAATGCAGTAAGTAAGTTCAGACGCGGACTTGGCAGAGATTTACTAACTTTCAGTAACATGTGCAAAATAGGGTGCAACATGTTTAAGGAAAAAATAAACTTGAACGAATTTAACTCATAGACAAGACCCCTTGCTTTAATCTTGACGTCGGAAAGGCGAGTTGTTTCAATTATTTCCTGCAAAGCTTGTAAAATTGCAGAGTAATTATGTTTCACTGCTGAGACTGCTTCTGCTCTGCAGGTCCATCTCGTGTTTGAAAGGGACTTTAATGTCTTCAATTGGAATCCCACTTCGTGTGATATATTTTCCAATACTGCATGTCGTGTAGCACTTCCCTCCACAAACGTATACAGAGTTTGAATGACACCAAAAAAATTAAAAACACTTCTATTGTCTTTGCTTGAAGCACATGCATCAACCAGAACCAGGTTTAAACAATGCGCGTAACAATGTACATAGTGTATTGCACTGTTTTTTCTTTACACTTCATTTGAACACCAGAAGTGCATCCAGACATGGTGGCTGCTGCATCAAAACATACAGATAACACCGAGGACCAATCAAGTTTAAGAGTGATAAGAACGTCGTTTAACTTATCAAAAATAGACTGTGCATCAACTTTTATAAGCCTTTGAATGGATAAGAAATGTTCTACTGGACTGTTCCCCATCGTCCAAATACCACACTATAATGGACATCTGTTCATGGTGCCCACAGTCAGTAGTATCGTCAGCGCTTACTCAAATTAACTTTTCATTTAACGAAGAAACAATGTTTCGTTGAACAACATTGTGCAATGAAGCAATTATATCATTTTGAATGCAATTACTTACATACGTAGCATTTCGAGGAGATTCTTGCATATGTTTTGCCATTACAGGATCATACTTTTGCAGCATTTTAACAAGATCTAAAAATAAGCCTTGTTCAGAACTGTCAGCTTTTTCATTGTGACCCCTGAATGGTCTGCCACCTTTTGCCAAGCACAAAACAATGTCAATTAATCGCTCCATTATACATCGATTATGAAGCCGTTGTTGTTCTTGTTTTGATAGATATGCCTGTTTTCCTTTATCTAACAATACATCAATGGGTTTATCTTCTTTAAAACGTGTCCATGAAGTAAAGTTCAGCTCATGGGATTTTGATAACTGATGGGTGTTAAAACATTCAATAGCTCTGTGCCAATTTTTAAATCCTTTCTCAATAAATGCAGAATCTGAGTGGCCTTTGGTAGAGACTTTACTGTCAAAAAACCTACAGTAGAAACAAAAAGCTGCGTCTTCTGATGGACTATATTCTAGCCACTTGTACTTTTCATACCAATAGGTTTGAACACTTCTTTGCTGGTTTCCTATTTTAGTTCTCGGAAACATCCTTAATGCCGGCTGGTAGACAATCGTGATTGACGATCTAATCTGTTTTTAGGAATAGGGAGTGATGGGTCATCAGGGAAAGTAGTTGCTGATTTTGAAATCAAAACATCCTGAACTAAATTAGGCTGTAATTATTCATTCTCGCACTGTTCAATGTTGCATTCATTGAAACTAGTAGTTGATGTCATGGCTGATGCACCAAAAGAATCACGTAAGTTTCTAACTAACGAGGACTGTGACACCTTTTCCATTTCAAAGTGTTCATTATCAGGAAGCTTGCCTGTTTCTTTCTGCGTTCTAATAATGAACTTATCCATGATTTTATGTTGTTTTCTAAACAGTTGATACCAATTATCAATCCGGAAAGTATCTGAAATGCGCGTTTTAAATTAATTATGAGGAATTTTAAATTTTGTATTGATTTATTAAATAATACAGAATGATGGAAAAATAATAATTCAAGCCAGTGTGGTCCAACCAACTCCTTATCTTTCAAACAAAAAAAATTAAATACTGTTACAAATTTGTAATTAATATCCAATATTTATTAGTATGTATATTTATAATCAATTATTGTTTAATAAATATTGACAGAATTTGTGTAAATACATTAAAAAAACTCAAAAACTGTAAAAAATCTGGCCCGTGACCGGAGCTAGATTATGGCAACGGCGTGCAGGACACGGGCCCGGCTCCTTAGTGAATTAGAGGCCCCCAAATGCAAATATTTCATATAAAATACGCCCAGTTTTTGGATTCATACTCTGAAGGGGACCCTAAAAATGTGACATTATTCCCGGGCCCCAAAATTTCATAGTCCGCCCCTGCCCGTGATGGAGACATAGTTGTACCACACTGATTCTAAGTAAGTCTAAGAAAATATTTTCTGTGTACAAGAACAATTTCCTTCTTCGAAGTTTGGACTCGGCTATCAACATTACAGTTCAAAATATCATTAAAAAAATTAAAAACTAAATCTGTTATTTTTATGCTCGACTTTAATTCATATAAGTAAATAGGGTTGTCCGATACCAATTGATACGAGTACGATATCTTCTTTCCGACACCAAGTATTTTGGTATCGATAATTTTTATTCGATACGAGTACAGGTATCGAAACCGAAAGAAAATGGTATCGGGACAAAAAAAAACCTACTCTTGGGATTTACTACATTTAGGGTTGTCCGGTAGCCATCGATGAGTATGGTATCGATACTTTCTTTCCGATACCAAGTATTTTGGCATCGATACTTTCTTTTCGATACCAAGTATTTTGGTATCGATACTTTTTATTTGATCCGAGTACTGGCAGAGCCAGCTTGAGGTGTATTGGCGCCCCGATGCCAAGCTACAATTTTTTCTCCTTGAATTTCGAACAAAAAAAAAATTATCAGTGTCTGTACACAGCAACAAACTTGAAGTGATTAAATTATGTGTATATTATACATCTAAGGGAGAATTTGTGAGTTAAAGAGATTAATTTAGTTTTTTTTGTGTTTTTTTTTATTTTTTATGTTTCAAATTTAGTTTTAATTATGTAATTAAAAGTCAAAATTATAAATCAAGATTACAAATAAAATTACACTGATGCATAAAAAAGATATAGTAAAATCAAGTTATGTTAATAACACCCTAATTAGTATGCAACAATACATACAGTTAGCTATATAAATTTTTTAGAATTTACAATTTGGTTAAATACTCAAGTTAAAATACATCACATTATAAAAAATAAGTAAAGCATAACTCACTCAACCCCATCAAGTAATTTTGTATCCATATTGTGCAGAAAAAAAAAACAGAGCACTAAAACATTATGTATGACTGCTTTGTGTGTTTTTAAAATCAAATTGAATTTTTTGTTATGGCTACCGGAAGGAAGTGTGTAATTAACGCCATCTACATGTAGGAATAGGAAGCAATGTGAGCTTTACTTATTAAATTTTATTAAGTGGAAATTTAAATGTTATTTTGAATTATAAAGACTTTTAATTTTGTTATCAATATAATGAACAGGAAAACCATTATTCTATTGCAGCTCTGCAGCAGGGATGTCCGAACTTCTGAGGTCCTCCGGCGATACTTAGTTTTTTAAAGAGAGTCCGACGATTATTTCTTTATTCTTATTTCTTTCGTTTCTTGACTGCCTAATCACCATTACTTTATTTCACTAATATGTGAAATAAAGAATCGTCAGCCCAGTAGTGTCACCGTTTATTCGAATAGGATTTAAAACAGGCAAATAAAACATTTGATAGATACAACAAAAAATTAGGCAGGGTTTTTTTTTTTTTCATTGGGGAGTCTACCCCTTCCATTGGGGAGTCTAAAAAAAAAAAAAAAAAAAAAAAAAAAAAAAAAAAAAAAAAAAAATTGAGCATTAGAGTGTGCTGTAGCACACCCAGAACACCCCGTGCGCACGCCTATGTATATATATATATATATATATTTAATACTTCTTTTTATTATGTAGGTTTTTATTATGCTTCTTTTTATTATATATATTATATATATATATATATATATATATATATATATATATACATACATATATATATTTAATACTTCTTTTTGTTATGTAGGTTTTATATATATATATATATATTAAATATTAAATTTTTTAATAGTCTTTTAAATAATTTTCAAGTAACAAATCAAAAAACATCTAATGTTTACCAATTAGAAACTATTGATATTAAAAATTAATTGCTATTTATGACAGCAGAACAAAAGAGGAGTCGCAGTTGGATTTGAAGGTTTGAGATATCAACTCCTCAGCCCTGTTCAATACACAGTCATATATACAAAGCTATCACAGACAGTAGCAGAGCCTCATTTTTGTTTCCTCTAACTGCTAATTGTGATTTTCAGAAGAGATGAATTTCTCTCTGTCTACCCATGTCAGATGATATTCTATTGGAAATAGAACCAAAAGAAAATGTGCATGCAATTTCTACCCATGCTACGACATTCCTTTGATATGCATGACTACTAAGCTAAAAGAAAGGGACTATTTTTTACTATTCTTATATATATATATATATATATTTATATATATATATTGTTGCAGTGAATCAGATTCACTGGACATATTTGTGCTTTTATATTGAATTATGGTGAATTATGAAATAATAATGTGTGATGCAAGCTGGAATTGAAAATCTTATTTTGTACCCTTCCTCGAAAAGAGAGAGTCATGTACTGAACCCATAGCAACTGCAATTCACTGGCCACTGGCATAAAGGACCTTTTCCCACGAGAATCGAAAGACCTCCCTGAAATATCCCTCGTAGCTGTACTTTAAAAACAAAAGATGCTAAAAAGAGATAGCAGAGTTTTTGTACACTGTTACTACATCAGACAAAGAAGGCACAAAGATGATGCATTTACTGATACTGGGATAAAAAGGAAGAAGCCTCGAGCAGCAGTGAAACTGCCAATTAAGACAATTTTAGATGTCACACAAAAAGGTTTATGGATCTTGTAAACGTCCACTCCCTGCAAACTCTGCATAGTGAGGACGAGGCAGTATTGAGACGACAAAGAACAGCTTTCTTTTTCTTTTTTATTGCCATTCTTTGATTCTCAGAAAGACCTTACATATTGATCTGGTCATGTGATGTAGCAGTAGCAGCAGGTGCAAGGTTACAACGGACAAGCTGGAGCCCTGTCACGTCACACAGTTATCCTTGCGCATACAGTTGTATGGTCCAAGACATGCACTAGACACTTAGAGAGATGACCACTTTTCTTCGGGTGGCGAGTACATGCTGTTTTCGCCATCCTGATTTCTTGATGTTAGCCATTTTTTAGATATTCAAGCGTTGGTTGTCGCGAAGTATGGAATTGTTATTGCAGAGCTCTCCAAAATATGGAATGTATCGCATCTACAATGTATATTGACCATCAAGTGACAGTAATCGATCTAATATGCACGAGAACTACAACTTATGATGAGTATAAAATTCTTTGAAAAGACGAACCTTTGCTGAATGCAAAGTAATAGAATGAATGAAGAATCTCTGAATTTTCTTTATGCAAGCTGACAATCTAGAGCACAGATATTGCCGAATGACAAATTATATCTCCATAGGGCTACCTAGTAATAATGGATTTTTGGAAGGCAGATTACGAGGAATAACTTTCCTGAATTTGAATTACGTGAATCGAAATGTTGTGTATGGAATGCTGAAGAATTCTGAGGAACCGAGTATTGATTCCCATAAAGACAGAAGCTGACTAGAATGATGAACATCAATTAGAATGCTGAATCATCAAAAAGACTTTATGTGCTAAGGGAGCAATATAGATAAAATACGTGATATACAGCCTTGTCATACATCTAATACGTTCTGTGTACAATTGTGAAAAGAACTTAGTTTTGCAATGAACAATTCAAGGAGATATCAGTGATAAAGAAAGTCAGTCGTCTGACAATATACAGATTGTGATGAGTTGCCAATTTTATCTGATTTTGATACTGTGATTCTGAAGGTGATAAAATGCATATTTTTAGATACTAAGATTAAAAGTATTATAAGATAAACTGGTCCACAAATTGAAAAAGAATTAACTCTTTATGATTTTGAATATATAATATTGCATTTAAATTGTGTTTTAAAATGATAAACAATAATGAATTTGCTGATAATCAAATAATATGAAATATGAATTAAAACATTTTAGCAGATATGCTAATGATAAATTTATGTGATTTGTAATTAAAATTGTTACAAAAATTTTGGAATATTTAAAATGAATGAGATTTAGTAGTCGCATCTTTCTTATATATATGACATATTTAACCAAGAATTTTACATTAAATATAATAAATTTATGTGTTTTGAAGTTAAACTTGGTTTTTATTTTTGTATGGCCTAAATTGATTTACGTAGATATTCACATGTTAAACCAGAGCAGCTTCTGGTAATTCACAGTATGTGATTGAATTTATAAGGTAGGTTAAAAGGGATGTCTTAATTGATAACTTTAATCAAAAGTCGAGGCTAGCTTTTAAGTTAGTCTCAGTCCATATTTGGAATCATTTTGTAAGCTTTAATATTAAGATCTTCACATCCCGATTGACTTACTAAGATGCGGGGAATTATTCACGTTAAGAATCCCTTCCCATATATTTTGGTGCACGTAACCAGTGGAAGCTGGTGTATTGGCCTTAATTAAAATTAAATTTGCAGTTATATTTTAGTGCCTTAGACCAGTCATGAATCCGATATTTAATTGATAATTAATTAAACTTGAATTGCACTTTTAAAATATTTTGATACATTTGAAACTGTAACGTATCTGAAAGTAAATATGATTGATAATATGTGTAATTTGCACCCATGATGATATTTGGTGCTGTTTGAAAACTCAAATTTAAGAATTTAAAATGAAAGAATTTAAAATGAATGAAGTATAATTTAATGTACACCCTTGATGAGAGTTGGTTGTTGTTGTTGTTGAGACCCAGACCGTCCGACCTACCAGAAAGGTGTAAGGTAACCGTTTGGACGACCGGGAAGTGCCACCCAATTTAGACCGGAACCCAGTGGGGGAAGCATCCACAGGGACCGTACCCTCCTTCCCCTACCACCAACCTCTCGGAAGGACTTATGGACCCACATGTTTAACGTGATTGTACTCCGCATGAACACGGTGGCAGTTGTAGCAGCGTGCAAATCCAGCATGTAAACCACTGGGCTACTGCACCTGAAATGTGCCAACAGCATGCGGTGTTCCCAGGTGGTCACCCACCTAAGTACTAACTGTGCCTGATGCTGCTTGACTTCGGTGATCTAACGAGAACCGGTGTTTTTAGCATGGTAGGGCCGTTGACGGCCGATGAGAGTTGATGTCACAATTGAAAGTAAAAATTTGAAACTAATAAGATGTAAATGAAATTAATGAAATTTGGAACTGATATATATATATTTGGTGAATTAAAAGGTACCGAATTTAAAATGAAAGTAAGAGATATTTAGATTTAATTTGCATCCTTGATGATTTATGATGCCCTTTTATAGTTTTGAGAACTTGAGCCTTAATTAAATTAAAATTGCAAAAAAATGAGAAACTTTTTTCAAAGTTCATATCTACTTAAGGATTTTAAATTTAAAATTTTTGTATAATATTTAATAAGGTAATGGGAAATTAGCTGAAAATTGGGAGCTAAATGAAATCAAAAATGAAATTGAATTTAAATATTGAAGTAAATGCTGGTAAAATAAATTTTAAAATTGAATTGAAATATAAAAAAGGGGTAAAATTGAATAAAAATTAGAATAAGGTGTGATAAATGAAATTTAAAGAATTGAATGATTTAAGTTGTGTGATGAAGAAAATGATTTTAATGTAGTGTTAATAATTAAAATTTGAAATTTACCCAAAATCCATGCCAAATTTTTTAAAGGGTACAAGGTATGTAAAGTTCAAAAAATATTGAGCTTTGAATATTGATGTAAAAAAAATAATATTGGTAAAAGTAAATTTAAATCAAATGAATGATAAAATTAAAGAATTTGAAAATACAAACAAAGGTATATATGAGTGATAGTAACAAAAATCGAATTTATTGATACGAATTATTAAAAAAGATGATGATGATAAAAAAGACAAGTAGTAGAATATAAATTTGATTTGGGTTAAGAAATGAGTGTATACCTTGAAAGTAAAAGGTGATTTATGATATGACTATACATTTATGACAATATTGCTGAAAAGGTAATGAGTTAATTAAGAGAAAGTGTAATGAATGACAAATAGGGCAAACTCTGGGAAATCCAGCATCATTAATGGGAAATTTAATTTTTATCCTGTTTCTTAGTCAGAGGTATTGGGATATTTAGTGTGGTAGTGAAACTTTGTTTTGAATGGTAATTTGGATTTAGAATTTACTGATAAAAAAATTTAAAAGCTTTGACATACTCTGGAGTAAATATAGTTGTGTAAGCAAAGGTAAGAACTTTATTTAAGTGTATTTTGAAAATTTGATAGCAAGATGGTTAACATTGATAATGAAAGAGAAGGTTCTCCTACAATAACTGAGACAGATAAATTAAGAAGGATAGTGAAAAGATTAGTTACGTCAATGAACGATCAGTTAAGTTTGGCAAATATGCCTGCATTGCAACTCATTCCTAAATTTGAAGGAAGTGAGAATGAAAATATTGTATTTTTTCTTCTGAACCAATTTGAAGAAGTGGCTAAGTTGTCGAAGTGGGATGATAGCCAAAAAAAAAAGGGTTAATTAAAACCTCATTAAAAGGAAAAGCTTTGAAATACATCACTGATGATGAGGAATATAATACATGGTCTTATAGCCAGTTGTGTGCAAAATTGAAAAGTAAATTTATGAAAAAGTGAACTTTGCTGAATTACAGCACAAATTTAATGCCATAAATCAAGGCACTTCTCAAGAGATAGATGAGACAGTGGAGAACAACACAAATAAATACACTAAAGCACTTGACCATAGTAATGAGGAAACAAGACAATTTATAGATAATCATAAATTAAACAAATTTCTGAAGGCTATTAGGCCAGATTTAAGGGTAGAAGCTAAGAAGCAAGGCCCGAAAACTTTTAAACAAGCTGTGAAAATTGCAAAACAAATTGAAAATGCACTTAGTGAAGAAGCTAATAGTAATTTCCATAAGAATAATAGTAATACGAATGAAATGCAAGAGTATCAGACCGGAACAAATTTTATGCTATAAAGCATTTTCGAGCAAGTAAATGCCATTAACACAGCAAATGTAAACAAAACCAATGATGTAAATTTATCTGTAGCTGACAAATCTGAAGATAGTAAACCTTGTTGCTCAATGTGCGGTGAAGCACATACTGCAATTTCATGCAAATTTTATGAAAGCACAAAATAAAAGTAATACTGAGCAAGTAAATGGAAATGTACAATGTTTTGAGAATATAAATAATGTGGAGAGAAACTGGAATGGAAATGATGTACATAATGTTAATAATGATTACAATGGTAATAATGCACAGAACTTTGATTATAATGTAAACAATGCCAGAAACTCACAGAATGTGAGATACAGAAATAACAACTATGCAAACAATAATAGAAATTTGAACAATTATGAAAATGGAAGAACCCATCCATACAGAAAATATGGAAATGATTATAGACAGAATGGCAATAATAATAACTTTAGAAGGCCATATAACAGACAAATACATGGCTATAATCAATTCTATTATCCTAGTAACAACTCTAGAGGTAATAATCAGCATAGATCTTCGAATAATTACAGAGGCAGCAATAATAACAATAACAATGAAAATAATTTTAGAAGACATAATCAAATACGAAGGCCCAATGTCAACAACAGAGGCAATTTTAACCTGAATTTGGGAAACGAATAAGGGAAACTTTAAGAAATGGTCCAGTTAGGTCTTCCCAAAATTTTAAAAGGACCAATGTCATAAGAAAGTGAATACTGCATCAAAAACTGATAATAGAACTAAATATGTAAATTTGAACTTAACAAAACCGAAAGTAATTATGGTGGACAAGAAAGTCCAAACTGATACTGTGAAATCAAACAATATAGGATCTCAGACTAATGCAAAATTTTCAAAACAAAACAAGATTATGTCAAATTTTAAAAGGAAATATGTTGAAACTATTGCCTCATGCCAAACAGAGGAAACTGAGATAAACAATAACAAATTGCCAATGATGAATGTAAAATTTAAGGATATACCTGCTATTGCAATGATAGATTCAGGTTCAACAATAAGCCCCTTATGAGTAATAATCTTTTTAACAAAATTAAAGAAACTAAACAAGATACATTATCTGTCCAAGGGTCATTCTCAGAAAAATCAGGATTTTGTGTCTCTAGTGTTTTTTATAGAGAGTAAGGTTTTTAAAAGTAGTTTAAATAAATGAAATAACCTTAATATAACTGGATGCATACATAACCATTGCAAATTATGACAAAAATATTTTATTTATTGTTCAAATTTTGTCCACAGACTGTGATTTGTCATGTCCGTGGACTGTCACTATACCCTGTTTTTTGTGTTTCCCAGTTTATGTTTCATAAATCAAGCAAAATCTAAACTCTTTATACTATATTTTAGATTAAGAAAACATTTAAATAACTGTTCCCAA
This sequence comes from Amaurobius ferox, assembly GCA_951213105.1. Taxonomy (NCBI): domain Eukaryota; kingdom Metazoa; phylum Arthropoda; class Arachnida; order Araneae; family Amaurobiidae; genus Amaurobius; species Amaurobius ferox. Next base: position 64,352,562 of record OX578134.1, read on the forward strand.
AAGTTTGAAGTTAAATTTAAGCTTTATATTAATTTAATTACAAGTTTAATGACTGTAAAAAAATCCAGAGCAATAGCTCACGTCTGTGGATAGAAAGCAAATTGCCAATAAATTCCTTCAGATGGTAGCAGCGTGCTAATTTGATGTTCAAATCAGATCTTAAGCAGCTACTGGTATTTAGAGAAACTAAAACAGAAGTGTGTTTGGTGATTTTTGTAGTCTTCTGTGAAGGTTTAGAACTTAATTCTCCAAACGTAAAGATCAATTCATCACATCTGTGGTGTAAACAGATTTTAAATTATCGGGTAAGATTATAAAATATTTCAATGAATTCATAGTATTAGATGTAAATGCTTTGTTTTATAACTTGCATTGACATATCCTCAAAAGCAGGTTTTTTAATGTAAAAAAATGGTAGTTTTGCAGCATCGGGCGTGGTTAGTACTTGGGTGGGTGACCACCTGGGAACACTGTGTGCTGTTGGCACATTTCGGACGCGGTAGCCCGGTGGTTTGCGCGCTGGATTTGCACGCTGCCACAACTGCCGCCATGTTCATGCGGAGTACAATCACGTTAAACATGTGGATCCGTAAGTCCTTCCGAGAGGTTGGTGGTAGTGGAAGGAGGGTACGGTCCCTGTGGATGCTTCCCCCACTGGGTTCCGGTCTAAATTGGGTGGCACTTCCCGGCCGTCCAAACAGTTACCTTACACCTTTCTGGTAGGTCGGACGGTCTGGGTCTCAACAACAACAACATCCGTGGACATCACATCCATGGACATGGCTTGTCCACAGACGTGACATAGTATCCACAGATGTGACAACACAGAACAGATGAAACTTTAATATTATTTTGGCTGAAATTTAAACATTTTAAAAGTATAATTCAGACATGATATCTTGAAATAAAAATCTAACAACATTTATATTCATGTTTTACTTTTAATTTATTGTTATAATCTGTTTATGTTCATCTTTCAAAAGATATATCCTAACCAGCATATGCCACTGCATTAAAAATTAAAATTTTTAAGCCATTTTTGTGAACAATAATTTTGGCAACTTTCTTATAAAAACTATTTTTGAATGTGTTGAGTGTGAGTTTGAAAGTTTGTTCTCAAATTATCACAAATGGTAGTTATTGACAGTATCTGTTGAAGGATGTGATTGAAATCCTAACTTTCAAATCTGGCCATTTTTCAATATATTAATCAAAATACAAAACTAAAAGTAAATTATATTTAAAAGTATAACTTTTTTTTTTTATTTTCAGACTAAAAAATGGCGAAAACCCAAACTGTAAATAAAAGGGAAAAAAATTCCCCCAAAATCTGAGAAGGAAATGAAGAGGAGGAGAGAGATGAAAAAGCTAAGTATGAGGCGCACAAGAGAGAAATAATCTGATCCTGAGAAGTATGAAGAAATCAAAAAGAAAGATAGAGAAAGAAAGAAAGCATCAAGGAAAAAAGTTAGTGAAATGAATGAGTGCGAAAAGAGACAAACAAGGAAAGACTGGCGTGAACCGGCTAAAAGACACAGAGAGAAGAAGAAAGAAACAGAACATGAATTATTAATTATTGGACCACCACTTGAAAGCCCAGAATATCATGATCCTCAAATCCCTGAATATTGTGATTCTATATGTCATGACCCTGAAAATAGACCATCAAATACAACAGTTCAAAGTGGCTGTAAAAGGAGGAGGCGAAACAGAGAATCATTGATGAAAGAATTAGATAAACTTAAACAAAAGAAGAAGTCACTGGAGAAAAAAGTGAACAAGTATGAAGAAAGGTATTACAGGCTAATATCAAAAAAAGATGACACACCAAAGAAAGAAGTTCAGAAAATGCTCAGTAGCCAAAAGGTTCCCAATGTAATAGCCTTAAGTTTGGAGCAGTGTTAAAAAAACAGGTTAGTGAAAACTTCAAGAAACAAGCAGTTCTCAAAAAAAGGAACTTTGTAAATATGATAACAGGGAAAATCCTAAGGGAAGTACAGATTTTACAAAAAGATTTCCTTTATGACTTCTAAACATTTTTTGAAACCAAAAGTTGGCTTCTTGAAAGCAAGAAAGCTCCAGAAAGAGAAACTTAAGAATGCCATAATTATGCTCCTTGAACAAAATGACAATAACCGTCTTTGTCCTGGAAAAAAGGACACACTAACGAAGAGAACGCAGAAAACGCAAAAAAAGGCTATTATCTGACTCAATGAAAAACTTGCACCAAAATTTTATAAACACATATCTAGAACATAAAGATCTTAGCTACCCATAATTTTGTCGAGAATGTCTATTTTGGATTATTTCTCCAGATTGTCAAAAGCGAAACACCTGTAACTGTAATTTGTGTGCTAACTTTGCAATGGTTGTGAGAAAAATGAAATTGCTAGGAATGATTAAAGAAAAATCACAGCTAATGAGTTACTTCAAAGTATAACATGTGAAAAAAAACTTCAAGTCAAATGTCTACAAAAAAAAGTGTTTGGAATGTTGTAATAATGATATCATAATTGAGAGTAACGAATTTGAGAATGATGAAGAAGTTAAGTATAAACAATGAGTGAAAAAAAAGGAAATTATTGAAACTAAAGATGAAATTAAAACCATACAAAAGACATGCAAAGAGGAAATTACTTGTAATAAAATTGAGTTAGTTTTGAAGTTTGCCATGCTACTTGGAGAGTATAGACGACATGTGGCCAACATTAAACACCAGTATCATGTCACAAGCAAAATAAAGAAATCCTTGACAAAAGAAGAAGTTTTCATACATGTAGATTTTTCTGAAAATTACAATTATAAATACGGCGAAGAGATCCAATCTTTTCATTTTGGAGGCTCCCGTAATCAGGTTACACTGCATACAGTTGTCATCTATTACAAAACTGACACTGAAGAATCTGTTCAACATAAGTCCATATGCACTATGTCGGATAGCAAAAGGTATGATCCCGTGGCTATATGTGCCCACCTCCAACCTATATTTGTGGAAATCAAGAACATTTCTAATTTAAAGAGAGTTCACTTTCTGATTGATGGACCAAGTACACAGTATAGAAATAGAAAAATGTTTTACTTGGCTGCAACTTTTATATCAAAGGAGTTGGAGGTGGACAGCCTTCATTGGCACTTTTCTGTAAAAGGTCATGGAAAAGGGGCACCAGATGGAATAGGTGGGTGTATTAAAAGATTAGCTGATATTATCGTCAGTCAAGGAAAAGACATTCCAAACATAGATGCTCTTGTAGCTATACTAAATGAACACAGCATCAACATTTACAAAATAAAGTCAAAAGATATTGAGAATTTAGATTTAAAGCTATCTAACAACCTACAGACTTTCCAAGGAACTTTGAAAGTACATGAAATTACCATAAGCAAGGAAAACAGGACTATGATTCAGGCAAGAGGTTTGGCCTGCATGCAGTGCACAGCTGGACAAAATTGTGGTCACTATGGGATTGAGAAGATCAAGATTGATGATCCGACATACATTGCAAGTTCAAATCCATTGAAGGTACACGAGATCTACTCTGATGAGGAAGTTAAACAAGAATATATTATCTCACCTAACAGCTATGTAGTTGTTCAGTTTAAATCTGAAAGGAACCTTGTGGAACATTATGTTGGTATGGTAGAAAGAGAGTCTGAGGAGGAGCTGATGTGAATTTTATGAAAAAATCAACCGGAGTTTGCAAATTTATTTTTCAGGATAAAGTGAATGTGGAAACTGTTGACAAAAGTTCTGTAGTTAAAGTTTTGCTGCAGCCCAAAATAAATAAATGCAATCAATACATTTTTACAGAAAACCTTAAAAAATTCAAAAATGTATTGAAATTACTTACTTTTCATTTTTTGTTTCCATTTCTCTACGTTTCGTGTATGAAGAATTTTATGTATTACATTTTTAGTTTTCAATTGTATTGGTATCATTTGTATGATATTTCATAATAAATGTGTGTGATTATGCAAAATAAAAAAAAGTTTAGGCATACATTAAGTATATATAAATTTTATTCAGTTTATAATCTATTTTACTACTTCTGTCATATTTGTGAGGTGTATCATCCTGTCTGTGGAACAAATTGTCATATCTGTGGACTACCCCGTCACGTCCGTAGACATGGATATTTTTAAAATTTAAAAAACTTCATAATTTTATTTGTTTGATCTGAGCCACTATAATAGTGTTATTACTTGATGTGAGATCTTCTTAGAAAATAAATTTTAGCAAGTTTAAAGAAATTTTTTTTTTTTTTAATTTTGTAATGAAAATCCCACTTTTTCAGAGAATGGCCCCCAAATGTGTTTCAATACATGCTATAAATGGCACTAGGATTCCATTTAAGCACGCCATTGAAATTGGATTTAAAATTAAAAATAAATTGTTTTTAAAAACACATTTTTTGTAATAAATGAAGCATGTAACACAAGATATAATGTAGTTTTAAGTTACGACTGTTTGAAAATTAATAAGATTGTCATAAATATGAATAACAACAAGCTGATTATGGCAAATACAGAATTTGAAATGGGAATTGCAAATGATATCAATGATTATGAAGAACAATTGAAACATTTTGAAAACAGTGATGATGAAAAATTTTTCATCATTACTGTTTTCAAAATGTGATAATAATGAATATGAAAAATTTGAAAGCAATGATTATGAAAAATTTGAAACTGATGATTATGAAAATTTTGAAATCAATAATTATGAATAAGGTGAAGAAGCCAATGATGAGCAAAATATAAAGAAATATAAATTTGTAAGGAAAAGTAACAAGAACAAATAGACTGAATAACAATTATGTAAACAATAATAGTATAATGAAGAAGAAATGTAAATATGATTATTTAACTGTAAATAGAACTACTGAAATCATTGAAGCAAAATGCAATGAAGCAATTATGCCAGACATAGAATTCTTGATAGAGCCTATTAAAAACAAGGAAGATATGGCAATTGAAAGTGGATTAATTAGGAGCAATGAGAAAGGACAAATTTTTACATTGATAACCAATAATTCAAATAAAGTAAGAACTTTACACAAAAATTTTAAATTAGCCAACATTTCTGAAAATTTTATAATATGCAATAATAATAAGAAGATTGAACAAGTAAACGCATTGACCCAGTAAGAAAATTTAAAATTAAGAAAACAACAGTTAACTAAGGAAGATTTTAACCTAGAGCACCTACGTGAAATTCAAAAGTCGAGAGTACAGAAAATGTTACTCGACAATGATGCAGTGTTCTCAAAGGATTATGAGATACTCGGTGTAACCGACAAGGTGGTACCAGAATTTAATTTAATAAATGAGTACCCTATATAATGCAAACCATATAAAGTGCCACACTTATTAAAATCAGTTGCACATCAGGAGATAAAGAAATTACTGAAAGCTGGAATTATTGAAGAGACAAATTTAAATTTTGCATTTCCTGCTTTATTTATTCGTAAGAAGGATTCCTCAAAATCTGATAAACCTGGACATCAGAAGCTTCGGATGACGATCGATTATAGGCTATTAAATTCACATCTTGTGAAATTTAAATTCTCAGTCGACCAGATTCACGACATTCTACTAGAAGTATCAGGCAGAAAATTATATTGTGTGTTGGACCTGAAAGCTGCATTCTTTCAAATCAAGCTGAGACCTATTGATAAAAGCAAATTGGGATTCATAACCCAGTTCGGATCATACAAACCTACTAGATTACCTTTTGGTACTGCAAACAGCACCAGTTACTTTGCTAAACTAATTAATAGATGTCTAGGAGACATAAGAGAGAAAGGAGTCAGATACTTTTTAGATGACATCATTATTGCTGGCGACTCTTCAGTGAAGTTTTAAGCACATTGCAACTTGTGTTTGTCAGATTAAAAAATTTTAATTTAACACTGAATGCTAAAAAGGTACAACTTTTTAAGAAGGAAATTGAATATTTGGGTTTCAAAATTAATGAAAATGGCTATTCACCATCAGATAAAAACATACAAAAGATACAAGAAATTCCTGTACCGAAGAATGCAAAACAAGTTAAAACTTTACTTGGTATGACCAACTACTTCAGAACTTTAATACAGAACTATGCAAGTATTGTACAGCCATTGATAAATTTAACAAAGGCAAATCAATTTAACTGGACTGAAGAATGCCAACATGCACTGGAACAACTACAGGATATTATTCTAAATGAACCCATTGTAAAAAATGCTAATTTTGACAAACCATTTTGCCTCATATGCGATGCTTCAAATATAGATCTTTCTTCGATTTTATTTCAATACTACAATGGCAACATGCACCATGTAAAATGTTTTTCAAGGAAACTCAAGGAATCGGAATCACGCTACCCTAGCATTAAAAGGGAACTTTTGGCAATATACGAAGGAGTGAAGCATTTTCAAGACTATCTAATTGGTGCTGAATTTGAGATCAAAAGTGATGCTAAAGTACTATCCTACCATCTTTCATTACGTATTAAACAAGCATTTTATGGATATATTTAAGCATATGTAGTCTTTTACTTTAGATTTTGGCGATTTTTGCGGGCCATTTTACAAAAAAAGGCAGGTATTTTTTTCCAAATCATACCAAAATCTAATCAGCACCAGAGTGTCCCACAAGTGACTCACCTACCGAATTTTGTGGAATTCGGTCCATTAACTTTTTAGCTAGAGTGGATACAAGCTTTTGCGGACCATTTCGCAAAAAAAGGCGGGTTCTTTTATCTCGAATCGTACACAAAACTAATCAGCACCAGATTTGCCCACATTTGACTTACCTACCAAATTTTATGAAATTCGGTCAATTACTTTTTTAGTTAGAGTGGATACAAAATCTACACAGACAGACAGACACGCACACAGATGTCACGCTAAAAATAGTTTTTTCGTATTCTAGAGGTTTCGAAACGTGTAGATCCGTCGAAAACTCGAGTTGCGATTTTCGGCATGATTCCAATACTTTCCCTATACATTACAATGTATTGCAGGGAAGGTAAAAATCTGATGTGGGCAGCACATGACTTTCTCTGCAGACTTATATTCACGTTCTCTTTATTTTAATTAAATTTATTTCACTTTTAATTCAATTTTCGTTTTCATTCGGTAACCGGACTTATTTTCAAAGGTGGCGTAGAAAAAATACGAAAAACTAAAATATCTCGAGAACGGTCAATCCTTGTGTAATGGGGTTGGTCTTATTCTTTTCGTCGTTAAAAAATACGTATTAAACGAGCATTCATTGGATATATTTGAGTATATCTAGTTCTTTAATTTAGATTTTGACGATTTTTGCGGGCCATTCCGCAAAAAATGGCAGGTTATTTTTTTCCGAATAGTACCAAAATCTAATCAGCACCAGAGTAACCCAGAAATGACTCATCTACCGAATTTTGTGAAATTCGGTCCATTAGTTTTTCAATTAAGAGTGGATACAAGCTTTTGCGGGCCATTTCGCAAAAATAGGCGTGTTCTTTTATCCCGAATCTTACTCAAAACTAATCAGCACCAGACTCGCCTACAAGTGACTTACCTACCAAATTTTTTGAAATTCGGTCCATTAGTTTCTTAGTTACAGTGGATACAAAATCTGCACAGACACTCAGACACACACACAGACGTCACGCTAAAAATGGTTTTTTCGTATTCTAGAGGTCTCGAAACGTGTAGAGCCGTCGAAAACTCGAGTTGTGATTTTCGGCATGATTCCAATACTTTCCCTATACATTACCATTTATTGCAGGGAAAGTAAAAATCTGATGTGGGCAGCACATGACTTTCCCTGCAGACTTATATTCACGTTCTATTTATTTAAATTAAATTTAATTCACTTTTAATTTAATTTTCGTTCTCATTTGAAAACTGGACTTATTTTCAAAAATGGTGTAGGAAAAATACGGAAAACTAAAATATCTCGAGAACGGCTAGTCCTAGTGTAATGGGGTTGGTCTTATTCTTTTCTTCGCTGAAAATTATGTATTATCAAGCATTTAATGGCTATATTTGAGTATACGTAGTTCTTAAGTTTAGATTTTGATGATTTTTGCGGGCCATTTTGCAAAAAAAGGCAGGTTATTTTTTTCCGAATTATACCAAAATCGAATCAGAACCAGGGTGGCCTATAAGCGACTTATCTACCAAATTTTATGAAATTCGGTAAATTAGTTTTTCAGTTAGAGTGGATACAAACTTTTGCGGGCCATTTCGCAAAAAAAGGCGGGTTCTTTTAACCCGAGTCTTACCCAAAACTAATCAGCACCAGATTCGTGCACAAGTGACTTACCTACCAAATTTTATGAAATTAGGTCAATTAGTTTTTTAGTTAGAGTGGATACAAAATCTGCACAGACAGACAGACAGACAGACACACACACAGACGTCACGCTAAAAATAGTTTTTTCGTATTCTAGAGGTCTCGAAACGTGTAGATCCGTCGAAAACTCGAGTTGCGATTTTCGGCATGATTCCAATACTTTCCCTATACATTACAATGTATTGCAGGGAAAGTAAAAAGAGAGAGAAAACATTTAAAACCTTACTTCAAACCTAATTGTCTGTTTCATTCTTTATTTTATTTCTTAATAATTTGTTATCAGGCGCAACAAAGGGTGAAAAGAACGCAAAGACAAATTGATTGCTATAAAAACCATTAACGTCTGTTTTCAAAATCACGAACAGCAAAAAAATAAAGAAGTTGAAAAGAAAGAAATAGTAAAGTCCAGATTAAATGAAGCATTTTTCTACTTACGAGCCTGGATGAAACATTGTTCTCTTCCTGTTGACTTGATGGGGTTTTGGCTCAGACACCATGTTCACGTCTGATAGGGGAAAAAAAGCAAAAATCACCAAAAAAGCCAGGAAAAATATCCGCAAAAAAGAGACAATGTGTGAAAAATATGTCATTCTTCAAAAAGCACTGATAATAAAAAACAAAAACAATAAAGGCTAAAAATGAAACTGCATAAAATAAAACGTGCGACCTGTTATTTGGAAAGGTTGCGTAGTTAATTTGATGAAATAAGAGGAATGAAAGAAAATAAAAAACTATATAAATCAAAAAGACCGTTGCGAAATTTTCTTGGAAAAAAAAAATCTGATGTAGCCAATCCATGACTTTCACTACTGTCTCATTCATTTCTTTCTCTTTCATTATATAAAATAATTTAAGTTATATCGTCCATACTATACACTAAACTATACAAATTAGCAACGAATGAAATTACATTGGATCTGAAAATTGGATCTTCAAAAAATCGCAAATGGTTACAATCCGATGGAGCCGAAATCATTTCGCAGGAAGGATATTTTTTAATATAAAACTCAACTTTAATATCGAAAGAAAAAATTCGGTCCAAAATGCGACTTTAGGCACTTATAGAGCTTTCAAACAGCTACAAATTCTTGCTTTTTGTTTCTAACTCTTACATTTAGTTTTTAAGATGTAAGAATTACAATATTAAAAATCTGATGTGGGCAGCACGTGACTTCCCCTGCAGACTTATATTCACGTTCTCTTTATTTTACTTACATTTAATTCACTTTTAATTCAATTTTCGTTCTCATTTGATAACTGGACTTATTTTCAAAGGTGGCGTAGAGAAAATACGAAAAAACTAATATATCTCGAGAACAGCTAGTCCTAGTGTAATGGGCTTGGTCTTATTCTTTTCTTCGTTAAAAATTACGTATTAAACAAGCATTTCATGGATATATTTGAGCATACGTAGTTTTTTATTTTAGATTTTGGCGATTTTTAAGGGCCATTTTGCAAAAAAAGGCAGGTTATTTTTTTCCGAATCATACCAAAATCTAATCAGCACCAGGATGTCCAACAAGTAATTTACCTACCAAATTTTGTGGAATTCGGTCGATTAGTTTTTCAGCTAGAGTGGATACAAACTTTTGGGGGCCATATCGCAAAAAAAAGCGGGTGTCTTTATCCCGAATCGTACCCAAAACTAATCAGCACCAGATTAGCCCAGAAGTGACTTATCTACCAAATTTTATGAAATTCGGTCAATTACTATTTTAGTTAGAGTGGATACAAATTCTGCACAGACAGACAGACAGACACACACACAGACGTCACGCTAAAAATGGTTTTTTCGTATTCTAGAGGTCTCGAAACGTGTAGATCCGTCGAAAACTCGAGTTGCGATTTTCGGCATGATTCCAATACTTTCCCTATACATTACAATGTATTGCAGGGAAAGTAAAAATCTGATGTGGGCAGCAAATAACTTTCCCTGCAGACTTATATTAACGTTCTCTATATTTTAATTAAATTTATTTCGCTTTTAATTCAATTTTCGTTCTCATTCGGTAACCAGACTTATTTTCAAATGTGGCGAGGAGAAAATTCGGAAAACTAAAATATCTCGAGAACGGCTAGTCCTAGTGTAATGGGGTTGGTCTTCTTATTTTCGTCGTTAAAAATTACGTATTAAACGAGCATTTAATGGATATATTTGAGTATACCTAGTTCTTTAGTTTAGATTTTGACGATTTTTGCGAGCCATTTTGCAAAAAAAGGCAGGTTATTTTTTTCCGAATCGTACCAAAATATAATCAGCACCAGGGTAACCCACAAGTGACTCTTCTACCGAATTTTGTGAAATTCGGTCCAGTAGTTTTTCAGTTAGAGTGGATACAAGCTTTTGCGGGCCATTTCGCAAAAAAAAGGCGGGTTCTTTTATTCCAAATCGTACCCAAAACTAATCAGCACCAGACTCGCTCACAAGTGACTTACCTACCAAATTTTGTGAAATTCGGTCCATTAGTTTTTTAGATACAGTGGATACAAAATCTGCACAGACAGACACACACACAGACGTCACGCTAAAAATGGTTTTTTCGTATTCTAGAGGTCTCCTAACGTGTAGATCCGTCGAAAACTCGAGTTGCGATTTTCGGCATGATTCCAATACTTTCCTTATACATTACCATGTATTGCAGGGAAAGTAAAAATATAATACAGCCATGACCCTAAAGATGAGTTAGTTTGATACATTTTTTTCACCCTCGTTTACACCCATTTTAAAAAGTTTGTACAATAAAAATATTATTCTGCTTCTCATATGAAGTAATTCCATACGAAAATCTTAAATTTTGAATAATCCGAACACATTCCCAAAAAATCTGATGTGGACAGCACACGACTTTCCTTATATAATGCAATGAATTTACTACTTTTACAGAAAAAAAAATCTGATGTGGGCAGCACATGACTTTCCCTGCAGACTTACATTAACTTTCTCATTATTTTAATTAAATTTATTTCACTTTTAATTCAATTTTCGTTCTCATTCGGTAACCAAACTTATTTTCAAAGGTGGTGTAGAGAAAATACGAAAAACTAAAATATCTCGAGAACGGCTAGTCCTAATGTAATGGGGTTGGTCTTATTCTTTTCATCTCAAAAAATTGCGTATTAAACGAGCATTTAATGGATATATTTGAGCATACGTAGTTCTTTAGTTTAGATTTTGACAATTTTTGCGGGCCATTTTGCAAAAAAAAGCAGGTATTTTTATCCGAATCATACCAAAATCTAATCAGCACCAGGGTGACCTATACGTGACTCATCTACCGAAATTTGTGAAATTCGGTCCATTAGTTTTTCAGCTAGAGTGGATACAAGCTTTTGTGGGTCATTTCGCAAAAAAAGGCGGGTTCTTTTATCCCGAATCGTACCCAAAACTAATCAGCACCAGACTCGCCGACAAGTGACTTACCTACCAAATTTTGTGAAATTCGGTCCGTTAGTTTTTTAGAGTGGATACAAAATCTGCACAGACAGACAGACACACACACAGACGTCACGCTAAAAATGGTTTTTTCGTATTCTAGAGGTCTTGAAACGTGTAGATCCGTCGAAAACTCGAGTTGTGATTTTCGGTATGATTCCAATACTTTCCCTATACATTACCATGTATTGCAGGGAAAGTAAAAAATCTGATGTGGGCAGCACATTACTTTCCCTGCAGACTTATATCCACGTTCTCTTTATTTTAATTAAATTTATTTCACTTTTAATTCAATTTTCGTTCTCATTCGGTAACCGGACTTATTTAAAAAGGTGGCGTAGAGAAATTACGAAAAACTAAAATATCTCGAGAACGGCTAGTCCTTGTGTAATGGGGTTGGTCTTATTCTTTTCGTTGTTAAAAAATACGTATTAAACGAGCATTCATTGGATATATTTGAGTATACCTAGTTCTTTAATTTAGATTTTGACGATTTTTGCGGGACATTTTGCAAAAAAAAGGCAGGTTATTTTTTTCCGAATCGTGCCAAAATCTAATCAGCACCAGAGTAACCCAGAAGTGACACATCTACCGAATTTTGTGAAATTCGGTCCATTAGTTTTTCAGTTAGAATGGATACAAGCTTTTGCGGGCCATTTCGCAAAAATAGGCGGGTTCTTTTATCCCGAATCTAATCCGCACTAGACTCGCCCGCAAGTGACTTACCTACCAAATTTTGTGAAATTCGGCCCATTAGTTTTTTAGTTCCAGTGGATACAAAATCTGCACAGACAGACAGACAGACACACAGACACACACACAGACGTCACGCTAAAAATGGTTTTTTCGTATTCTAGAGGTCTCGAAACGTGTAGATCCGTCGAAAACTCGAGTTGTGATTTTCGGTATGATTCCAATACTTTCCTTATACATTACCATGTATTGCAGGGAAAGTAAAAATATTATTTTTATAGTAGATATTTATATTCTTTCCAAGATATTGAATTTTCGTCAATGAGTTGTCATTTTCATTGATTTAGCTTCATTTTTATCCATTTGGCGAGATTTTCGTTAATTTAGCAACATTTAAAAAAGTCGCCTAGTTGGCGATATTCCATCAAATTCGTCGCTAAAATCTCGCCAAGCATTATGGACAGAGAAGTAAGATATTCTTACAGCAGATAAATGACTATTGGCGTTCAAATACAAAAGTATTACTCAAAGTATATTTTTTACTTTCTCTGCAATACATGGTAATGCATAGGTAAAGTATTGGAATCATGTCGAAAATCGCAACTCGAGTTTTCGACGGATCTACACATTTTGAGACCTCTGGAATACCAAAAAACTATTTTTAGCGTGACGTCTGTGTGTGTGTCTGTGCAATGTATGTATCCACTCTAACTCAAAAACTAATGGACCGAATTTCATAAAATTTGGTAGGTAGGTAACTTGGATGTGACCCTGGTGCTGATTAGTTTTTGGTACGATTCGTAAAAACAAAACCTGCCTTTTTTTGCGAAATGGTCGGCAAAAATTTCATGTATCCACTCTAGCTAAAATACTAATTGACCAAATTTCACAAAATTTGGTAAATAAGTTACTTGTGGAATACTCTTGTGCTGATTAGATTTTGGTACGATTCGGAAAAGAACAACCTGCCTTTTTTTACGAAATGGGCCGCCAAAATCTAAAATAAAAGACAAAGTAGTGTATGCTCAAATGCATCAATTAAATTCTTGTTTTATACGCAATTTTTGAAGAGAAAAATAATATAACACATTCCATCATACTTTAGAACTAACCGTTCTCAAGATATTTGAGATTTCTTGCATTTTTGTTACGCTGATTTCGGAAAAATTTCCAATTACCAAATAAAAACAAAAATTGAAATAAAATGCAAATTTAGTGTTATGTGGTTCAATTAAACTCAATCTAATGAATTATTAAAGAAATAAAGAAAATATGAATTTGAGTCTACAGGGAGAGTCATGTGCTGCCCACATCAGATTTTTACTTTCCCTGCAATACTTGGTAATGTATAGGGAAAGTATAGGAAAAGACTACGTATGTTCAAATGTATCAATTAAATGCTTGTTTTATACGTAATTTTTGACGAAGAATAAGAACGACTCTATTACTCTAAGACTATCCGTTCTCGAGATATTTGAGGTTTTTCGCATTTTTTTATGCCGCCTTTGGAAAAATTACCAAATAAAAGCAGAAATTGAAATAAAAATGCAAATTTTGTGCTTTTTTTTGTAATTAAACTCAATTTAATGAGTTCTTAAAGATATAAAGAGAAAATGAATTTGAGTCTGCCGGGTAAGTCATGTGCTGCCCATATCAAATTTTTTACTTTCCCTGCAATACATGGTAATGTATAGGGAAAGTACTGGAATCATGCTGAAAATCGCAACTCGAGTTTTCGACGGATCTACACGATTCGAGTCCTCTAGAATACAAAAAACCTATTTTTAGCGTGACGTCTGTGTGTGTGTGTCTATCTGTCTGTGCAATGTATGTATCCACTCTAACTCAAAAACTATTGGACCGAATTTCATAAAATTTGGTAAGTCACTTGGGTGTGACCTTGGTGCTGATTAGTTTTTAGTAAGATTCGGGATAAAACAAACCGGCTTTTTTTGCGAAATGGTCCTCAAAAATTGCCTGTATCCACTCTAACTGAAAAACTAATTGATCAAATTTTACAAAATTAGGTGATAAGTCACTTGTAGGTTACTCTGGTGCTGATTAGATTTTGGTACGATTCGGAAAAAAATACCCTGCCTTTTGTTGCGAAATGGCCCGCAAAAATCGTCAAAATCTAAAATAAAAATCAAGTATTCTCAAATATATCCATTAAATGCTTGTTTTATACGTGTATTAGCGTTCTAAAATTTATGTTAATCGTTTTATAATGAAAAATTACATAAGAAATGTCTATTTGAGTAACTTTATTAGAGTTTTTGATTTTTTGACGATGTTTTCAAAATTTCGCTCGAAAATTTAGGGGAGTTCTGAACATTCAATCGCGTATAAAAACAATAGGCTTCCAGTGTTTACGGATTGTAATTTTTGTACCATATTTCGTTTGAATTGGTCCATTAGTTCGTCAGTTATCGTCTCCACAGGCTCACTGACACACACACACAGACATCACTTTAAAAATGTTCGATTCGTGATCAGGGATGCGTGAAATGTGCTCTCCCGTCGAAGACTCAAATTCGAATTTTCGACCCCGTCACAATACTTTCGTTACACATTATTGTATATAAGGAAAGTAATAACACGTACATTAATATTAAACTACAAATAAAACTGTTTGCATTTATTACTTATTAATTAATATTTGTACGGCAGTTATCGTGCTAACGGACAGACAGACAGAATGAAAAAAGTCATAAACACTTTTCAACTATGTTGTAAAGTGTTAATAAAACAGATTTATTTATTTTACAAATGTATACGTATGTTTTACATAAATTAAAAATTTGGAGAGTATTTACTGTTTACAAAATACATGCATTTTCAATGAAACTGTGCAAAATTAGTTTTGAACTTTTAAAAACATATTTTAAAGAATATTTTCTTGATCTACTAAAGAAAAAACGTTTAATTTTTTTTTACACGGGTCAATTATCTAATAAAATCTCAGGAAAAAATTAAAGGGGGGGAGGGGGGTACACCAAACCGTTCCAAAGGTAAAATAATAGGAAAATATTCGTAAATATTCGTGAAAATATTCGTACCAAATGAAATTAACTAAAGTGTGGCTCACTCGACTTTCTCATACCAAAATCCTTTTATAAGCAGCTTGTTCTCCCCAGCCCCCTCTTCCCCAAGGGGACTACAACATCACAAACGCAAAAATTGTATAATTTTACTACAATTATTGAAACTATTACGATTCGTGATCATTGAGACATAAATAACTCCTTTTATGCATGATTATGTTAAATTTTGAACTTTGCTGCAAGGTTAAAAAAAAATATATGGAATTTCAAAGTTTTTGCTCAAATTAAAAAAAAAAAAAAAAAAAAAAAAAAAAATCTATCTAGTTCTAGACTTTTCGTTAACAAAGTACAATGTAAAGTTTTGTGAAAATCCATTAATATTTGCGACAGCTATAGCATGCAGAAGAAATCGACCACAAACAGACGGACATCACTCCAAAAATAGTCGACGAATTCAAGAGGTCATAAAACATACATGTTCTCGAAATCGAAAATTTTAGTAAAAACTATACTTTATCAATACTACGAATGAAAAAGTAAAAATCGGCGATGGCTCCAGTTCAATGGAGACGAAATGGTTTTACATGAATGCCTTTTAAAAAAATATGATGTGGGCAACACATGACTTTCCTTATATAATGCAATGAATTTACTACTTTTACAGTAAAAAAAATAGGTTTTTCTTATAGTGGATACTTATATTATTTCCAAGATATTGAATTTTCGACAACTGGTCGTCATCTTCATTGATTTAGCATCATTTTTACCCATTTGGCGAGATTTTCGCTAATTTGGCAACATTTCAAAAAGTCGCCAAGTTGGCGACATTCCGCCAAATTCGTCGCCAAACGTTATGGACGGAGAAATAAGTTATTCTTATAGCAGATAAATGACTATTGGCTTTCAAATACAAAAGTATTACTCAAAGTGTCTTTTCTCATGAATGGAACGTGCTAGATCCACGAGAATGATGTCACCAAATTTATCGCATGATATTACATATGAAAAGTGAACATATTTCACAATAGTTAATATTTTTTTTAATTTATGGGATTTTTTGATAAATTTATTTGAAAAATGTGCAATATCTCGAGAACGGTTTATGCTAGCGTTCTAAAGTTTATGTGAATCGTTTTCTAAGGGAAAATTACATAAGAAATGTCTATTTGCGTAACTTTATTAAAAGTTTTGATTTTTTGATGATTTTTTTTCAAAATTTCACTCGAAAATTTAGGGGGGGGGGGGGGTTCTGAACATTCGATTATGTTTAAAAACAATAGGCTCCCAGTATTCACGGAATGTGATTTCTGTACCAAATTTTATTCGAATTGCTCCATTCGTACGTGAGATATCGTCTCCACAGACTCACTGACACACACACACACACACTCATCACCTCAAAAATGTTTGATTCGTGATCAGAGATGCCCGAAACGTGCTCTCCTGTCGAAAACTCGAATTCGAATTTTCGACCCCGTCACAATACTTTCCTTATACATTATGTATATAAGGAAAGTAATAAAAGTCCAATCAAATTCAATAATTTGATTCATTGTTTGGAGTTTCATTTGTTACTTTCCTTGCAATATATGATAATGTATAGGGAAAGTATTGGAATCATGCCGAAAATCGCAACGTTTTGGGACCTCTAGAACAGTGGTCCCCAAAGTGGGGTACTAATTGGAAAACTAATTGACCAAATTTCATAAAATTGTTTTGGTAAGTCACATGTGGATGATCCTGGTGCTGATTATATTTTGATACGATTCTAGATAAAAAGAAGCTGCCTTTTTTTTTTTGCGAAATAGCAGGCAAAAATTGTATGTATCCACTTTAGCTGAGAGACTAATTGACCAAATTTCATAAAATTTGGTACATAAGTTACTTGTGGCTTATCGTGGCGTTGGTACGATTTTGGTGCGATTAAAAAAAAAAAAAAGGACTACGTTTTATTTTGCGAAATGGCCCGCAAAGATCGCGAAAATGTGAAATAAATGAATAAAATTGCTGAACATATTAATTAATTGTTCTTCATGTCAATTTTGACAGCACAACGAATAAGACTGACCCCATGACACTAGAATTAACCGTTTTCGAGATATTTCAGTTTTTTTTTAACACTTAACAACATAGTTGAAAAGTGTTCATGACTTTGTTCATTCAGTCTGTCCATTAGCACGATAACTGCCGTACAAATGACTTTATCAAAATTAAATTTTAGTATGTTTTTCAGAAAGACTGACCCCATGACACTAGAATTAACCGTTTTCGAGATATTTCAGTTTTTTTTAACACTTTACAGCATAGTTGAAAAGTGTTCATGACTTTGTTCATTCTGTCTGTCCGTTAGCACGATAACTGCCGTACAAATGACTTTATCAAAATGAAATTTTAGTATGTCTTTCAGACGGTCTGTGGGACCTATGGGAATATAAATGAATAATATCACCCAATTAGTTTGGGATTGAACCCTATGGGACCTAATTTTTGAAACATTTTTTTAAGCGAATTTAAAATTCACAAATTGCTTCGAAAGTTTTAGGAAATATACAAATTATCCCATAAAATATATAAAAAATATTTCAGTAAAATATGTTAGGTACTTTTTTTAATAAAAATTATTTAACATATGGAGAAAAACAAATTCAATTAAATTCTGACTCTTGCTATATTCTCCAGAAAGAAAAAAATATATATATTTTATAATAAATATCTTTCCAAGGGTTTAATTATTTTATATATAAGAGAGGTTTCACATTTTAAAATAAATATGGTAGATAACAATTTTTCAAATTTTTTTAAATTTTATATAACTCTTCATGATTGATGGTCGTCTGTCTGTCTGTCATTTTATACTTATTTGATGGAATTCTTATTGTACTTTCCGACGTCCTAGAGAGTTGAAATTTGGTACACAGCTTAAATTTGTAGAGCATTTTATTCTGCAAAAGTTTGGTGGATCCTCAAATATAGATCCTACATCTTTTTCGAAATGGTTTGCAAATAATCACCGTTCACTTCTATGAATCACTGTTGTAAGATTGTTAAAAATTCTGATGTAGGCAGCACATGACTTTCGCTGCAGACTCATATTCACGTTCTCTTAAATTCTTCAATAATAATTTGAGTTTCTGCACAAAATAACATCCATAAGTATTTTAAATGATACTGAATTTGCACGTTAAACTTAAATTTGGTTCTCATTTGATAGCTGGGCTTATTGTCAAAGGTGGCGTAGCGAAAACGCGAAAAAACTAAAATATCTCAAGAACGGCTAGTCCTAGAGTAATGGATTAGTCTTATTCTTTTTGTTGTCAAAAATCACATATAAAATAAGCATTTAATTGATATAATTGAGCACACGTAGTCTTATATTTTTAAATTTAACAATCTTTGCGAGCTATTTCGCAAAAACAGCCCGTTCCTTTTTCCCGAATCGTACCAGAATAACCTACAAGTGATTTATATACCAAATTTTGTTAAATTTGGTCCATTAGTTTTTAGCTAGGGTGGATAAAGGCAATTTTTGCCGGCCATTTCGCAAAGAAGGTAGATTCTTTTATTACGAATCGTACAAAAATCTAATGAACATCAGGGTTCCTTCAAACAACTTACCTACCAAATATTATGAAATTCGGTCCATTAGTTTTTCAGTTAGAGTGGATACAATATCCTCACAGACACACAGAAACACACACAGATACACCCTTACACACACAGACGTCTCCTTAAAAATAGATTTTTCGTGTTCTGGAAGTCCCAAAACGTGTCGATCCTTCGAAAATTCGAGTTCCGATCTTCTGCACGATTCCAATACTTTGAATAAATACACACACACACATATATTATCTGTGTATCATCTGTGTATCTAAATTCCGTGCCTACGCAATTACAATAGTTGTGATTTTAAATGATCCCTAAACTTTTATTATTTATACAACGGAACCTAATTTTAACTTATGCAGAATGCAAATATCTCAAGCAACTGTAAGGTGAGCTATATAAGAATTGCTGAATTTTTTTCACGCATAATTATTTAGCTCTGGAGTCTGGAATACAAATTATATGAATGAAATATTCATTGATTTTACATAGAGAATCAGACGATTTATATTTTGATGAAGTTTTAAATATTTAAGTATAATAAATTACTGTAGTACTGTGATAATGTAAAAGATATCACCACTGAATGTATCACATTTTAGAGATTTTTAAATGAAATTGCATTTCAGTTGGAAAGTGTTTCATAATCAATGCTTATGCATGATTGATCTTTCTTGTTTATTTTGAAGAGTTGAAAACTTTAAAGTGCGTTAAGTTTCCAAATGAAACGAACATGCATTAAAACTGCAAATTGGATACAATATCAGAAAAGTATCTATGTTATTTTCTGCAATTAAACTCAATTTAATGCATAATGAAATAAAAGATAAGAAAATTAATTTGAATTTGTAGGGAAAGTCGTGTGCTGCCCACATCAGATTTTTTTTTTGTTTACAACAGATAATATTGGCGACATGGAAACTAACGTAATATTCATAACTAGAACAACTTCATTTTTCTAAATTACTAGCAAATATCAAGTCTATTGACCCTGCACATGAGAGATTTTATAAACACTACATTTTGAAAACTAAGAACCCGATCCAAAAAACTCGTACATGGCTTTTGAATAGCTAACAATTTTTTTCTTACTGTTTATAAATAGTTCTTTAGTTTTCGAGATATAAGCATTACAAACTTAAAAAACGGAAATTTTTCCATATTCTTCAACTCAATAAGATGAATGCTAAAAAACTAGAAAAACTTTGTAAAAACAAATTATTGATCTAGAAATTCGATTTCTTACTAAAAAATTTTGTCGCTTATAGTTTATATTTGTCTTTCATAATTTAAAAGACATTTTGAGTGGAAGTTAGCTAAGTGAAGCGCAATGTCGTTCAGGGCTAAAACTGGAGTTTTTTTTTTTGTTTTTTTTAAACGTTCAAATTATTAAAATATTGAAATTTTTTATGTTTATTCGTATACGTCACCATATTTCGACAAGAAAAGCAAATATTGTTTGCATTTTTCGCAACTCTCCGATTTCAGCCAATGATACCCCAAATATAGATGTTATTCGCATGAAAATTATAAATGTTTGTGTCTAAAATATTTTATTTTAGACTCCTACATTCTGCATGGGACAAGCCAGACCTCAGCTTTGGCTTCTATTTCTAAACGCAACGTGTACATGTGGAAGTTGCGGAAGTGCTATACTGCCCCCCCCCCCCCCTCAACAAAAATCATTCCTCGTCTCCTGCATTCTTCACAATAATTGAAGACCACGGTACAGTGCCTAGAAGGTCCGCACACTATTACGTCTAGGCACTGTAGTTTAGGTGTAGAGCCCCCCCCCCCCCCCCTACAGAACATTTTTGAAAACTTCGATTTTTCTGGAAGCTTACGATTGTGCCGTGTATTAAATCTCAAGTCTAACCATTTTAAAAGACGTTTTCATTTATTCCGCAAACAGAATATTTTGGTGTGCGGCACCCCTAAAGAAGTAAATTTTGGAAAAACTGAAATTGTACACTTTCTTCTTATCCAGCTATTTTCCCGCATATACTTTTTAAGCATATTCATAAATCCTATATTTCATTAATACAAGTTAGTCGTTTTTTTAATACAATAAATGCATATCTGCAATGTATTTATAAAAATGCTTCCATTCCCATTCAAAACAGAAAATACTTTTCAAATTAGGAAGTATATTTTTTATAATTAGAAGTAAAACAGAATATTATAAATACAATATTTTACAAATGCATATGTACTAGTTGAATACAGTCGATGAAAATCAACGGTCCCATATTAAGTAATCCCCAAATAAAGTGAATTTTTTAATAATTCCGATTTTCCCAGTGGTCCATTTCAAATTGTTCACCTGTGCACCAAATTTCAAATATCTGTTTCACTTCAGACTGGGCAATTCTATCTCTAAAATAGCATATATTAGAAAGCTGCAATAATAAATAAATAGATAAGAATAAAATGTATAATTTTATTCTTATCAACGATCTATATATCTTTGCACCAATTTTTAAAGTCTACTTCATTGAGAAGTCCGTTTTACTATTATTTTACATTTCGAAAGCTTTGATGTGTAGCATCCAGTAAATGAACATTTTTGAAAAATATGGTTTTATACTTAAGTTTTATCGACCGATTGACCCGTGCATCAAATTTTAAGTCGCTATCTGTAAATTCACTTTCAGAACGTTTAAGTGTAGAGCAGTCCCCCCCCCAAGAACATTTTTGAAAAACTCGATTTTTCTTGAAACTTACGACTGACCCCTGTATTAAATTTCAAGTCCACGTCATTTAAAAAAAAGCGTTTTTCATTTATTCCACAAATAGAACATTTTGGTGTGCGGCACCCCTAAAGAAGTAAATATAGAAAAATTGAAATTGTATAATTCTTTCGAGCTATTTTCAGCACAACAAATTTATAATCTATAGCTGATTTTGCAGTATATTTTCCTATTATTTTACCTTTGGAACGGTTTAGTGTGCCCCCCCCCCCCTTTAATTTTTTCCTGAGATTTTATTAGATAATTGACCCGTGTAAAAAAAAATTAACGTTTTTTCTTTAGTAGATCAAGAAAATATTCTTTAAAATATTCTTCTTTTTTAAAAGTTCAAAACTAATTTTGCACAGTTTCATTGAAAATGCATGTATTTTGTAAACAGTAAATACTCTACAAATTTTTAATTTATGTAAAACATACGTATACATTTGTAAAATAAATAAATCTGTTTTATTAACACTTTACAACATAGTCGAAAATTGTTTATGACTTTTTTCATTCTGTCTGTCTGTCCGTTAGCACGATAACTGCCGTAAAAATGACTTTATCAAAAGGAAATTTTAGTATGTTGTTCAGACGGTCTGTGGGACCTATGGAAATATAAAAGAATAATATCACCGAATTAGCTTTGGATTGAACCCGGATTTAAAATATGAAATACATTGCACCCTATAGGACCTAATTTTTCAAACATTTTTTAAGCGAATTTAAAATTCACAAATTGTTTCGAAAGTTTTATGAAATATTCAAATTATCCCATAAAATATATAAAAGACATTTCAGCCAGGAGAGATCACGTGACCCACTTCAAAATGAAATATGGCATCCATCTTGGCTCAAAATAGTGATTTTTAAAGTTTTTTTTTAATTCATATTTAGTGTTGTATCCTTCCCAAAACCGCTTTATTTTTGCTTAAATTCTGTGCATCTACATATTGAAACAACGCCATTACAATATAGTTCAGTGTAAATGATCATCCAACTTTGATTATTCCTACAACGAAGCCTACTTTTCACTTATGAAGTATGTGAATACCAAAAGATGTAGAATGAGTTAGTTGTATATGAATTGCTGCATTTCTTTAACGCAAAATTATTTAACTCATGGAGTCTGCATATAGCATTTATTGATTTTATGCAGAGAAGCAAACGATTTCTTTTCGATTGCTTCTCTGCATAAAATCAAGATTTAAGCATAGAGTTAAATTACTTGTACCTCCATGGTTTTAAGTTTTTAAATAAAATAAATTATTATAGTATTGTGATGAATGAAATGAATGGAAAAATGTTTATGAATGAAATGCTGGTTTTATTGAGAGCCACAGGCATGTTATATTTCGATAACGTCATTTGAATAAATTTCATTTGTTTTCGATGAAGTTTCAAGTTTTCAAATATAATAAATTAATGTAGTATCGTGATAATTTAAAAAATATTACAGAGGAATGTATTGCATTTTAGAGATGTTTAAATATAATAAATTAATGTAGTATTGTGATAATTTTAAAAATATTACAGAGGAATGCATTGCATTTTAGAGATGTTTAAATAAAATTGCATTGAAGTTGGAAAGTGTTTCATAATCAATGCTTTATGCATGATTGATTTTTCTTGTTTTTAATGAATTTTGTTTTGAATGGATGGCGGCATTCCATACATACGTTGCAGATATGCATTTGTTGTATTAAAAACTTACATGCATTGGCTGAAACATAAGATTTATGCATACGCTGAATATGTATAGGTATTATAAGAATTACAAATCACTGGCGCTGACTGAAAGTATTGCATATGTGTATATTGTTACGCTAATGCAACTCTCCGAATAAGATCATAGCTGCAAAAAAGTTTTTTTTTTTTGTTTTTGTTTTTTGTTTTGTTTTTTGTACACTAAATACTACTAACATAAGAGCCTATATGTAGATTTTATACCTCATACGCGTTGGAAATTTGGATATTGATCGAGTCAGGGGAGCAAGTTCGGTGAATAGATACATCGGAAAGAACAGGATCGAGTTCGACCCCCTTTTGCAAAGGAAATCCAAAATTTAAATCCCGAACATCTGAAGAGAACATTGCGCATCATTTACCCGCTGATCCGGCTTCTTTGGTTCGATTAAAATCCAATTCTCTAATGTGAATTACACGATGATATTACATGATTGTAATTTATTTGACTATTACTCAAAATATTCAGAGAAGCCATGGATTCTGTTTTATGACGAGTTCATACACACATATTAGGTTAGGGCCAACGGCCGTACCCTGCTGAAAACACCGGTTCTCGTTAGATCACCGAAGTGAAGCAGCATCGGGCGCGGTTAGTACTTGGTGGGTGACCACCTCGGAACGCCGCGTGCTGTTGGCCATCTCGGGTGCGGTATCCCCGTGGTTTGCGCGCTAGATTTGCACGCTGCCACAAAATGCCGCCGTGTTCATGCGGAGTACGATCACGTTAAACATGTGGGTTCGTAAGTCCTTCCGAGAGGTTGGTGGTAGGGGAAGGAGGGTACGGTCCCTGTGGATGCCACCCCCACTGGGTTCCGGTCCAAATTGGGTGGCACTTCCCGGCCGTCCATACAGTTACCTTACACCTTTCTGGTAGGTCGGACGGTCTGGGTCTCAACAACAACACATATTAGGTTTCCAACTTCATGGTTTCCAACCCTTTTTGACCACGGAACGTATTTTCAAATAGTGAATATCTACAGAAAACTTAATATAGTTTCGAGCTCATTTGCATTTCAAAACAATCCAATCAATATATATATATAAAAAAATTAACGTACCAATATATATATATATATATATATATATATATATATATATATAAGTAGTGTAGTGTGATATTTTTGACTGGGGAGGCTGAAAAATTGGTAAAAAATTATGTATGTAAACAAGTGAAAATTATATTGGAATTCGAAGTTTCATAAGTTTTATTTCAAGAAGTTTTTTTATTGGTGTATAAAATAAAATAATTTTAAATAAAAATGAAAAGAGTGAATGAAATACACGAGACTTTAAAATGTCACCTACGTAAGATGAATACAAGATATAACATTTTAAATGTTTTCTTATTTCTAAATTAGACGAACTTTTACAATCATTTTATTAAATAGGAAGTCATGGTCGGCTATAGGGGATGTAAAGGGGGGGGGGGGTCACACTCCCCGTTGACCATTAATATAACAAAGGCGAGCATCAGGCCTGTCGATGTTGTACATCATGGGCTTGAGTTTGCCCCCCCCCCCCCGGGGGAAAAGTTTTACAGGCGCCTATGTATGAAGTAGAAATATATTAGAATATTATTAGTAAGCGTTAGAAAAAATATATCAGTTTTGTAAATATAAACAGCTAGAACTAACGAAATAAAGCAATTCAAAATAGTGCACTGCCAATGGGTTAGAACACTGTAGTCAACATTCTACTTAAAACAATTTTGTATATTAATTATTTATGTACCTAAAAAGTAAAAACTTAAAAATATCTTAACCACAATATGCTAAAAATCCGCTAGGAAATTATCAATGGCTTTTGTTTAACTGAGATCCTCCTGTAACGTGATTTTTAAATGGACATCAGATTTATTCTGTCTAAAACTCACAAATACGCAAGCGGATGCTTCGGGATCTTGTTGCTGTCACTAAGTCTACTTCACAAACTACTTAAGTTTAATGATAGTCATTATTAGCGTGTTTCCTTGTCTTGATATTGTTTAAATTTAGGCGAATGCTATGTTATTCGTGGAAAATGACTCATTTTTTAGTATTACATAAGACTTTTTTCTGCGAAGATTAATTAATAGAACCATATTTGACCCAAAATGGCGGATCCATTTCCTATTTCAAGAAATTTTCCTTCATGAAGCGCCACGTCCCATACCTAATCATTGTCCGTCATTACGTTGTTTATAAAGGATTGAAAATAGAGGAAGAAATAAACACCTTCCTGGAAGCTAGCTTATCAGTCAGGTCGAAGTTTAACAGGTGGGCGGAGCTAATACCATGCTTCTTTCAATGAACCGTGAAAGTTAGATGATTTCAGCTTCTAGATACGCGTTTTAATGTGAAAAATACTTTGAAACGTCTAATTTTAAGTAAGTGTAACAGTTTTCTAAACAAAGACATATATATTCGCAAAGTTATATTAAAAATATAATAAGTAAAAGTATCTTTAAATCAGATTTTAAACAGGGAAGGCTCAGCTACTGAGCCTCAATGGGCGTTACGCCACTGATATATATATATATATATAAATTGAAAGATTTTAATCGAAAATTATGCATAAACTACTTATATATATACACATACACACATTATATATATATATATATATATATATATATATGTATATATACATACACACACACACATATATACATACATACACACACACATATATATATATATACACACACACATATATATATATGTATATTATATATGTGTGTGTGTGTGTGTGCGATTTAATTTCGCAAATCGCTCGAATAGCAGAGAAAAATAACCGCAAAGCAAACCCTTTGTCAATAACACAGCATATAATACGAACAAATAATAGTGTTAAGATATATCGGAATATGATGTTGTTACTTGTTTGCATTATGTGCTCTATCACTGACAAAGTATTCTTTTATAATTAAAAACATTTATTAATAAAAATTCATAATTCATAAATGGAGAGAATGGAATTAAAGAGTTTTAATACATAATTTTCACATCACATTTAAAGACTTATTAAAAGATTATTAATTATTAGGACTTATTTATTAAAGACTACATTTATGTTTGAATTATATATATATTATGTGTGTGTGTGTGTATTTCCTTCAAAATACTTTTTACTTTTCTTATATACATAATGTAGTATAAGGAAAAGTATTGTTACGGGTCGAAAATTCGAATTCGAGTTTTCGACGGGAGAGCACGTTTCAAGCATCCCTGATCATGAATCAAACATTTTTGAGGTGATGTATGTATGTGTGTGTGTGTGTGTGTGTGTTGTGTGTGTGTGTGTCTCAGTGAGTCTGTGGAGACGATATCTTACGAACGAATGGAGTGATTCGAATGAAATTTGGTATAAAATTCACAATCCGTGAATACTGGAAGCCTATTATTTTTAAACACAATCGAATGTTCAGAACCCTCCCTAAATTTTCAAGTGGAATTTTGTAAAAATCATCAAAAAATCAAAACCTTTAATAAAGTTACGCAAATAGACATTTCTTATGTAATCATTCCTTAGAAAACGATTGACACAAACTGTAGGACGCTAGCATTAACCGTTCTTGACACATTGCACATTTTTCAAATAAATTTATCAAAAAATCAAGTAAAATAAAAAAAATCACTTTTCATATGTAATATTATGCGATAAATTTGGTGATATCATTCTCGTGGATCTAACTTGTTCCATTCACGAGAAAAGATACTTTGAGTAACACTCTTGTATTTGAACGCCAATAGTCATTTATCTGCTATAACAATAACTGATTTCTCCGCCCATAATGCTTGGCGAGATTTTGATGACGAATTTGGCGGAATGTCGCAGACTTAGGGACTTTTTAAACGTTGCCAAATTAACGAAAATCTCGCCAAATGGACAAAAATGACGCTACATCAATGAAAATGACGACTAATTGAAGAAAATGCAATACCCTGGAAAGAATATAAGTATCTACTATAAGAATAACATTTTTTTACTGTAAAAGTAGTAAATTTTTTGCATTGTATAAGGAAAGTCATGTGCTGCCCACATCAGATTTTTTTCCTAGTGTTTGTTATGTTCTGTCATCGTACTTCAATAAAACTGCTATTAATGCATATAACTTATTGTGAATTTCCTTTAAGATATTTATTTTCTTTGTGATCACACTTTAATAAAACTTTGGTGAAATAAAGTAGAATTTTATATATAAATTAATCGTTATTCTGTTGGAAAAACACTGTAATTTGAATTATTATTTTAAAGAATGTATTTAGAGAAATAAATTTGTAGAATATTGCTACATATGATTATATAAGAAATTACATTAAAGCAATGGATGTTAGATGCGTTCTGAATAGTAATATTCAGAATGCTTTTATAAAACTTTCTAACTTTAATATCATTATTAAGTTTAAGAATGTTTTAATGCAAATTTGTATTTTGCAAAATTCCTCGTATTTATAATTTAAAATGTGGGGTTTTTTTTTTCTTCATAAAATCGACTTCGATACGTTTTTAAAATATATAACATATAGTGTTTTCCATTTACAATTTATTTCCCCCGTGATCGTTGCGTTCTGTAATTGTATGTCAATAAAACTGTGATGAAATAAAATCAAATTTTAAACATGAATGAACTGTTATTCTGTAAAATAAAACACGATTTACTTTATTACTTTAGAATGAAAGAATGACTTAGGGAAATAAACATCACCTTATTGCTGCAATTATTATTTCCCTAAATACACTCTTTAAATTTAAAATAATAAAGTTAATAGTGTTTTATTTAAAGAGTAACAGATCATTCATGTTAAAAATTTGATTTTATTTCATCATAGTTTTGTTGAGGTACAATAACAGAACACAACAAACACAAGGAAAATAAGTATTGTAAAAGGAAAACATTATAAGTTATATATTTTAAAAATGTATCGAAACGGATTTTGTGAAAAAAAACACATTTTAAATGAAAGACAAGAGAAATTTTTCGCAAATCACAAATGTACATTAAAGCATAGAATAATTACATTAAAGTTAGAAAGTTTTATAAAAGCATTCTGAATATTAATATTCAGAACTCATCTATAACATCCCTTGCTTTAATGCCATTTCTAACTTATATAATAATATCTAGCAATATTCACGAAATTTATTTCTCTAAATACATTCTTTAAAATAATAAAACAAATCCTAGTGTTTTCCCAACAGAATAAAGTTTCACTCATGTGTAAAGTTTGATTTTATTTCACCAAAGTTTTATTGAGGTACGATTACAGATTACAAAGAAAATAAGTACCTTAAAGAGAATTCACAATAAGTAAAATACCTTAAAAACGGTTTTAATGAAGTATGAGTACAGAACACATCAAACACAAGGAAAAGAAGTATCTTAAACAGAAAACACAATAAGTTATATTCATTAAAACGTATAGACGCGGATTTAATGCATAAAACCGTTGCCTACGTCCCGGCAACCGTTGCCTACGTGTTGCCGGGAAATTTCGATTTAGAAAGTGGGGAATGTGTAGTTCCAGAACAGTTGGTAGAGGACGCTGTTATTTCCTGTCGGAGCTGATTTATTACTGTCAAAGTTCTCATAATCCTTGTATTTTTAGATTTCTTTACATTATCTAACAAATTAAAATCCGCATCTGTTTGCGTATTATTTGTTTAATAAATGTAGTTATTTTTTATTTAACATAGAACATTTTTAGTTTTGTAAATAAAAAAAGAAGGTACAAAATTAACGTGTTTAATATGTTTTATCGTTTAGTAAATTAAAAAAAGGCAAACGTTATTAATTATCAAAATGTTAAAATAATTTTTACAGGAAGAAGGAAATATACCTGTAAACATGCGCGAAGCCAGAAATTTCCATAGGGGGATGTCAGAAGCGAATTTTTTTTCAATTTAAAAGCGAAATTTTTTTATTAACATGTATTTAATTAATTTTAAAATTTTCAATTTTTTATTTTAGTTATTATGAAATACAAATGAAGTTTTATAAATTATATTAAATAAAAATTAAAATATTTTTAATTTTTTTAAATCCGCCATAAAGTACCCCCCCCCCCCCCCCCCGGGAGTTCTTCAGGATTCATAAACTAGGGAGAGTATAATTTAAAAAAAATGGAAGGGGGAGGTTCGACAGGATGGATTGATTTAAATCAACATTTAAAATGTTAAAATAATTTTTACAGGAAGAAGAAAATATACCTGTAAACATGCGCGAAGCCAGAAATTACCATAGGGAGATGTCAGAAGTGAATTTTTTTTTTTCAATTTAAAAAGGAAATTTTTTATTAGCAAGTTTTTTTAATAATTTTTAAATTTTCAATTTTTTATTTTAGTTATTATGAAATAAAAATGAAGTTTTATAAATTATATTAAATAAAAATTAATATATTTTTAATATTTTTAAATCCAATTTTTCATTAACATGCCATAAAGTACCCCCCCCCCCCCGGGAGTTCTTTAG
Organism: Amaurobius ferox; assembly: GCA_951213105.1. NCBI lineage: Eukaryota > Metazoa > Arthropoda > Arachnida > Araneae > Amaurobiidae > Amaurobius > Amaurobius ferox. The sequence goes on from OX578134.1 coordinate 64,382,592, forward strand.
AATTCATAAATTGGGGAGTGTATAATTTACAAGAAAAATTTAAGGGGGGGGGGGGGTCGACAGGATACATTGATTTAAATCAACATTTAAAATGTTAAAATAATTTTTACAGCAAAAAGGAAATATACCTGTTAACATGCGCGAAGCCAGAAATTTCCAAAGGGGAATGTCAGAAGTGAATATTTTTTTCAATTTAAAAGCGAAATTTTTTTTATTAACAAGTTTTTTTAATAATTTTAAAATATTCAATTTTTATTTTAGTTATTATGAAATAAAAATTAAGTTTTGTAAATTATATTAAATAAAAATTAAAATATTTTTAATTTTTTTAAATCCAATTTTTCATTAACATGCCATAAAGTACCCCCCCCCCCCCCCCGCCGGGAGTTCTTCAGGATTCATAAACTGGGGAGTGTATAATTTAAAAGAAAAATGGAAGGAGGGGGGGGGGTCGACACGATAGATTGATTTAAATCAACATTTAAAATGTTAAAATAATTTTTACAGGAAGAAGGAAATATAACTGTAAACATGCGCGAAGCCAGAAATTTCCATAGAGGGGATGTCACAGAAGCGAATTTTTTTTTCAATTTAAAAGCGAAATTTTTTTTATTAACAAGTTTTTTTAATAATTTTAAAATATTCAATTTTTATTTTAGTTATTATGAAATAAAAATTAAGTTTTGTAAATTATATTAAATAAAAATTAAAATATTTTTAATTTTTTTAAATCCAATTTTTCATTAACATGCCATAAATTCCCCCCCCCCCCCCCTGCCGGGAGTTCTTCAGGATTCATAAACTGGGGAGTGTATTATTAAAAAAAATTGAAAGGGGGGGCGACAGGATATATTGATTTAAATCAAGATTTTAATTACTTGGTTTAAAAAAAAATTATTGATTTAAATCACTTATATTTTTTAAAAATTATTCATTAAAATCAATGACTTTTTTAAATTAATTAATTTTAAACAACATGAACATGCATTAATTTATTTCACATTTATAAGTTTGGGTTATATAAAATAATAATGCTTATTAAATTATTACATATTAATGGTTTGCCCATCAATAATGAAGGGGAATTGAGTTATTTGGGATAAAAGGCTTATGATAAAAATACATATGCTTGGGATTTTTATCCCAAGCATATGTATTTAATATATTAAAATTTGTTAAAGAAAATAGTTTTAACCTTTTGCATACGTTACGTTACAATCAGAATTGCAATATGGTACACAACAATGTACCATTTTTACCGAATTATTTTTTGCACAATATTGTTATATTAATGCTATAAAAATCAGTATAATTTAATAAAAAATAATAAATATAAAATTATGGAAAAAAGCTTTACCATAAACAAAAATGCACCCAAACCCTTACGAGTGCATCATTATTTACATTGAAAAACTGGGAAAGGACAGGAAATAAAAGCGATCCTAGCGGACACTGGAGTGAACTAAGCTGTCGCCCGTTTTTGGACGAAAATACGCGAAATTTCCCGGCCTTGTATATTACGTAGGCAACGATAAAACACATGTTAAAGAGGGGATTAGAGAAATTTCACGCAAAATACAAATTTAAACAGAAAAATTATTGAACTTAAATTAGAATATTAATATTCATAATACATCCATAACATTTTTTGCGGTTAACTCCATTTTAAACTGGCATATCTATCATACAGCAATTCATAATGATTTATCTTCATTTTAAAAGCGCAAACAACTGCGCTTTTAAAACACAAATAACTGCGTTTTATCCTACATAATAACTGTTTATTCTGGCTTATTGAAGTTTAAAATCTATTCTTTGATCAGAAGTAAACTGATCAAAGTAGAAGCAGAAAAGACGCATTTCTCTTACACATAGTTGTCTTCTCCCCTTCTTTGCTCTCTGACCAATTTCTGCATTTTTTTAAATATTAAAACGATTAACTGCGTTTTATCCAACATAGTAATGGTTCACTTCGGCATATTGATGTTTAAAATTTAACATTCTTTGATCAGAAATAAACTTCAGAAGCAGAAAAGACGCATTTATCTTTCGAAGAACTGTCTCCGCCTCTTTTACTCGCTGATCGAGGAGTATGAAGTTTTGATGATAACAGACGCTAAAAAATGTTTTTTGGGGGTGCTCCAGAGAAAAGCGTTCGAAAGGTGAATTGATAATAAAAAAAACATGCTTCGAAATGTGATAGAGATATCAAATTTGGTGTAAGGGTAGATAGCTTCGAAGGAAGAAAGTGTACAATTTCAGTTTACCAATGTTTTCTACTTTAGGGGTTGCCGCAAACCAAAATGTTCGATTTTCGGAATAAAGTAGAAACGTCCCTTTTAAAACGTGACAGAGGCTTGATATTTGGTATATGGGCGAATCATCTGATAGAAAACACAAGAAGAATTAAGAGTTTCTCCAAAATGTATATTTAAGGGGGTAGGTACACCACACAAAAACATTCGAAAGGCGAAGTGACAGAAAAAGAATGCTTCGCGATGAGATATATAATGTAATCCTTATATAATGTAATCTTTATATAATGTATAATGCAATCCTTGTAATGAATTTACTACTTTTGCAGTAAAAAAAATATGTTTTTCTTATAGTAGATACTTATATAGTAGATACTTATAAATAGACTGTAATTGTATATATTAATAAATAAATTCCTGCTTGAAGACGTTCAGGTTGATTGCCTGATTTTGTAATTAGGATTATTGTAGGAATAAGGATAATTTCAAATATAATGTAAAAGTGAAATATATTATTTAATGAAAATGTTATTATTAATATAATTAAGATTAAAATATAATTAAAGGAAATATCTATTAAAGAATTAGTTGATAAAATAATAAGAATAACTCTGGTAAGAGAGAGGATAATTATAATTGAAGAGATTTGATCTGGATTAATATAAAAATTTGAGATTAAAACATTTATATTTATTGAAATAATTAAAAATATTAAAATTATGAAAGAATTAATTGAAATTAAAATTATTTGGTTATATAAGAAAAATATTAATGATATTCTTGTAAGAATAATTTTTATCAAAAGTTAAAAGATTAATGAAATATGAATTAGATGAGTTATGAGATTTAGATATAGTTACTAATAATCTTAACCCAAGTCTTGAGCTTCTTACTATTATAATTATAATAATTAAAATAGATGTATATAATGATGATATAATTGATGAGCATACAACAATAAATATAGTAATAAGAATGAATTCTAATCTTATAAGAAGTAAAATGATATTTTTTCGTCATCAACAAAGTCTAATGATTCTAAGGATTATTATAATATTGAGAAAGTATATTTTTAGAATTTTCTACATCCAAAGTAGATATTTTATTAAATTAATAAGAACTATTGATAACAGTATTAATTATTTTAGGAATTTTTTTTTATTAGAAGAATTCAACCTATAATAATAATTATTATATTAATTGTTCTTAGTATTATATATTCTATATATATTTATATATTGATAGGAAGATATTGATTTGGTTATTTATTATTATTAGTAATAAATTTATTATTATTAGTATATATTGAATATATGAAATGTTTATACTAGATTTTAGATATATTTCTTTAAATATGTGAATTATATATATAGGAATTTTTAATTTATTTTTAGTAAGAGTTTTTTATTAATAATTATAGTAATAGTGGTTTGAATAAGATATTTGAGAGAAGGAGCTATTCGAGTAATATATGAATAAAGCCTGATTTAAAGGGCTAATTTGATAGATTCAATTATGAAAATTTTAATAAGTTTACGAAAAAGGGATAAAATTGTTAATATTATAAATAATTCGTTAGTGGATTTACCTTCTTCTTCTAATTTATCTTATTTATGAAATTATGGTTCTTTATTTGGAATGTATTTAATTATTCAAATTGTTACTGGATTGTTTTAATCATTTCATTTTAGAGGAGGTTTAAATATTTCTTTTGATAGAATTATTCATATAATACAGGATGTAAATTATGGATGATTAGTACGAGTTTTTCATGCTAATGGAGCTAAAAAATTTTTTATGTTAATATATATTCATATTGGACGAGGTTTATATTATGGGTCTTATTCTTATAAAAAAAGTATGATTAAGAGGAGTAACTATTTTTTTATTATCTATAGGAACTGCTTTTTTAGGATATGTTTTACCATGAGGGCAGATATCTTTTTGAGCTGCTATTGTAATTACTAATTTATTATCAACGGTTCCATATGTTGGGGTTATATTAGTAGAATGAATATGAGGAGGATTTGCAGTAGGAAATCCTACTTTAATTCGATTTTTTTCATTTCATTTTATTTTACCTTTTATTATTTTAATATTTGTAATAATTCATTTATTTTTTCTTCATGAGAGAGGTTCAAACAATCCTATAGGATTATTTACTAATTATGATAAAATATATTTTCATCCTTATTATACAATAAAAGATTTGCATGGTTATATAATTATTTATATAATATATATGCTTATTTGTTTATTATATCCTTATATTTTTATAGATGTAGAAAATTTTATTATTTCAAATCCTTTAGTTACTCCTACTCATATTCAACCTGAATGATATTTTTTATTTGCTTATACAATTTTACGATCTGTTCCTAGAAGAATAGGGGGAGTAATTGCTTTAGTTTTTATCTGTTGTAGTGTTATATTTTTAAATTTTTTTTAAGCATCGATTTTGAAGAACTAATTTTTATTATTATAAAAAATATTTTTTTTAATATTTTTAATTAATTGAATAATATTAACTTGAATTGGAGCTTGTGAAGTAGAGTATCCTTTTAGATTATTAGGGGTGAATTTTAGAATTTTATATTTTATAATATATTTAGTATTTTGATTAAATATAAAATTTCAAGATTTTATATTAAAATGATTTTAATATAAATTATTTTGAAAATAATTTTAAAGAAATATTTCTTTAAAGTCAGATTAATTAGTTTAAGTAGAATAAAAATTTTGTAAGGTCTAAATAAAAAAAAAATATAGAAGATATAGATATAATGATTAAAAATAAAGATGTTGGTAGAAAAATTTTTCATCTTAAATTTATTAATATATCATATCGAAATCGAGGAAGTGTTCCTCGAACTCAAATTAAAGTAAATGTTAAAAAAATGAAAAAAAAAAATGAAGTAAAATTATTTAGTGAGTGAAAAAATAAAATAAAAGAAATTATTCTTAGAATAATTATTCTTATATATTCAGCTAAAAAAATTAAAGCAAACCATCCTCCTATATATTCTACATTAAAGGCTGATACTAATTCAGATTCTCCTTCTGCGAAATCAAAAGGACTTCGATTAGTTTCTGCTAAGCAGCTGATTAATCAAATTATAAATAAGATTAAATTTCCTCAAAGGAAAAATATTATATTTTGAGATTCTCTAATTTGAGTAAATAAATAAGATTGAGATAAAAGGATAATAAATAAAATAATTAAAAAAAAGGAGACTTCATATGAAATTATTTGAGCTATGCTTCAAATAGATCCTATATTACAATATTTTGAGTTAGTTGATCATCCAATTATTATAATAATATAAACTATTAAACTTGAAAGAATAAAAAATAAAAGTATATTATTTTTATTATCAAATATTGAGTAAAAATTAAATGAAATTAATGGTAAAATTATTAAAGAAATTATAAGAGATATAGCTGGTATAATATAAGAAATAATAAAATTTATATTTTCAGTTGTGGTTAAGTTTTTATTAAAAAGTTTAATAGCATCTCTGAATGGTTGTAAAATACGTATAATTCCTACTTTATTAGGTCCTTTTCGAATTTGTATATATCCTAGAAATTTTCGCTCTAGAATAGTATAAAAAGCTACTCTAATTAAAATTCTAATGGAGGATAGAATAAGAATTAATATATACAAAATTTAGATTAATTAGATTCTAATTCTAATGCATTAATATGCTAATAAAATATTTAAAATATTTTAATTGGTCCTTTCGTACTATAAGAAAATAAAAAAAGATAGAAACCGATCTAGTTTATACCGATCGGAACTCAAATCATGTAATTAATTAAAAGTCAAACAGACTTTCTTTAAAAATTTTTGCTTTTTTAAGAAAAAATAATTCAACATCGAGGTCGTAATTTTTTTTTAAAATAAGATCTAAAAAATATTACGCTGTTATCCCTATAGTAACTTATTTTAATTAATAATATTAGATAATATAAAATATTTAAATTAAAATGATAATTAATAAACTTCCCCAGTTAAACTTTAGTAAAGTTCAATAGGGTCTTTTTGTCTTTTTTTTATATAAATATTTTTTTATATTTAAAAAAAGTTTGAAATTTAAATTAAAAAAAATAAATTAAATGTAAAATCGTTTATTCTAGTCTTTAATTAAAAGACAAATGATTATGCTACCTTAGCACAATATAATTGCGGCTATTTAATATCATTGAGCAGATATTACTAATAATTAATTCTATTAGAGATGTTTTTGATTAACAGTCATTAATTTTTAATTAAATTATTAAAATATAATTAAAGTTTTTACTTATATAATCATTATATATTTTTTATAAAATTTTTTAATTTTTTTAACTTTAAATTGAATAAAGAATTATTAAATTTTTAAAAAATTTTTATTTTTAATTTTTGGAGAAAAAGATGGAAATTTTTACTATAAATTAAATTATAGTAATTTGTTAAATTTTAATTTATTTTAAAAACCAGATATAATATAATTCAATAACGTTTAATTACTATTTTAATTTTTAATAGATTTATGTAATAATTATTATTAAAAAAAATAGATCATAAATTATTAATAGATTATTCCTGATACAAAAGGAACATTAATTTTCTTTTTTAGAAAAAAAAATCCTTTTCAGTTTATATAATATATAGGTATAAATATAAATTTAATAATTATTTTAAATAAAAAATAAAAATTAATATTATATAGAATTCTTTCAGTGTAAGTGAAACGCTATAAAGCTTGAAAAATCTAGATGCTTTTTCCAAAACATCAACTATGTTACGACTTACCTTATTTTAAAATAAGGGTGACGGGCGATATGTGCACATTTATTATCTGTTTCATATTAAATTATTATTAGAATATTGTTGTTATATTCTATTTTATATAATTTTATAAAAAAATAATCTTTAAATTATATTTAATGCATCCATTAGTAACTTTTTTATTTATTACACCTTGATCAAATATTTTAATTCTTATTAAGAATAATAATTTATAATTAATTCTGTAATAATTAATGATGGTATATAGATTATTAAAAAAAGTGAAAATAAATGTGGAGTATAAATTAAATAACAGGCTTCTATAAAAAGATGAAATGCCGCCGTGATAAATAAGTTTTATTATAGGATATTATTACTAAATTTATAAAAAAATACTAGGGTTTCTAATCCTATTTCAAAATTTTAAATTTAAATTATAAAATTAATGTAATTTTTTATAACAAAATTTTACTTAAAATTAAAAATTAATTTTAAATTAAATTTATAATTAATAAAAATAAATTAATTAAAAGTATAACCGCAGCTGCTGGCACTACAATTGGTAAATTTTTATATTAAAAATTTTTAATATAATTTATAAAAAAATGTTTTTAAATTTAAAAAATAAAAAATAATAATAATTTTAATAACATTTATTTTATAAATTTATAAAAAATCATTTTTATTAGATTTAAATCTCTATAAAAATCAAGTTTTTATGTGCATAAACACTATAATAAATTTCTGCTAAAGTGCAAAAATGAAAATAAAGTAAAATGCTGCTTAATTTTCGAAAAAAAAATGAAGTTAGTGCACAACTTTTTTGAAGCTTTATATATGTACATATATAAAGGTTTATAAAGCTATTTCTTCTTATTTTTTTTTAAATAAATTTTTTATTATATAAATATTTATATCAAGACTATTATTTATATCAAGATTATTATCAGTAGACTCTAATATTCTTTCCAAGATATTGAATTTTCGACAATTAGTGGTCATTTTCATTGATTTAGCGTCATTTTTATCCATTTGGCGAGATTTTCGTTAATTTGGCAACATTTCAAAAAGTCGCAAGTTGACGACATTCCGCCAATTTTGTCGCCAAAATCTCGCCAAGCGTTATGGACGAAGAAACAAGTTATTCTTACAGCAGATAAATGATTATTGGCGTTCAAATACAAAAGTATTACTCAAAGTATCTTTTTTCATGAATGGAACGAGCTAGATCCACGAGAATGATGTCACCCAATTTATCGCATGATATTACATATGAAAAGTGAACATATTTCTCAATAGGATTTTTTTTTTCTATTTTATATGACTTTTTGATATTGTTTTTAAAAAATGTGCAATATCTCGAGAACGGTTCATGTTAGCTTTCTAAAATTTATGTCAATCGTTTTCTAATGAAAAATTACATAAGAAATGTCTATTTGCGTAACTTTATTAGTGGTTTTGATTTTTTGACGATTTTTTCAAAATTTCATTCGAAAATTCAGGGGGGTTCTGAAAATTCGATTTCTGCCAATCGTTTTCTAATGGAAAATTACATAAGAAATGTCTATTTTCGTAACTTTATTAGCGGTTTTGATTTTTTGACGATTTTTTCAAAATTTTACTCAATTTAGGGGGGTTCTGTACATTCGATTGCGTATAAAAACGATAGGCTTCCAGCGCTTACGGATTGCGATTTTTGTACCAAATTTGGTTCGAATCGGTCCATTCGTTCGTCAGTTATCGTCTCCACAGACCCACTGACACACACACACACACACACACACACACACACACACAGACATCACTTCAAATATGTTTGATTCGTGATCAGGGATGCTTGAAACGTGCTCTCCGTCGAAAACTCGAATTCGAATTTTCGACCCCGTCACAATACTTTCCTTATACATTATGTATATAAGGAAAGTAATAATCTTCGAATTTTCGACCCCGTCACAATATTTCCTTATACATTATGTATATAAGGAAAGTAAAAATAGATTATTACTTTCCTTATATACATAATGTATAAGGAAAGTATTGTGACGGGGTCGAAAATTCGAATTCGAGTTTTCGACGGAGATCACGTTTCAAGCATCCCTGATCAAGAATCGAACATTTTTGAGGTGATGTCTGAGGAGATGATTTTGAGGTGATACGGGAGAAAAGAACATGTCCTTTTTTGCGAAATGGCCCATAAAAATTGTCCGTACTAGCTCTAGCAAAAAAAAAAAAATTGGTCAAATTTCATAAAATTTGGTGATAAGGCACTTCTGGGTTACCCTGGTGCTGATTAGACTTTGGTATAATTAAGGAAAATAGACCTCCCCCCCCCCCTTTTTTTTATGAAATGGCCCGCAAAAATCTTCAAATACAAAATAAGACTATGCTCAAATATATGAATTAAATGCTTGTTTTATACGTAATTTTAGACGATGGAAAAACTAAGATCAACCCCCATTACTCTAGGATTTCCATTTCTCGAGATTGAATAGTTTTTTTTTTTTATTTATTTTTTCTCGCTATGCTACTTTTTAAAATAAGCCCCGTTACCAAATGAAAACGACCACGTCAGATTTTGTTTGGTAAAGAGAAACACAATACATTATATATTATTAAAAACGTACTGAAGCGGACTTTATGAAGAAAACACATTTTAAAGGAAAGAATGGAAAGATGTCACGTTCAATATAAATTTGAATAAAAAATTTATAATCTTTGGATTTAAATTAGAGTTCGAAAATTCCGAAAGCATTCTGAGTATTAATAATCAGAACGCTCTTTTCTTTTCTTGCGATCAACTTCATTTTCTAACTTAATAATATAATGTTATGCAGTAATACTTGTAAAATATATTTCTCTAAATACATTCTTAAGAGTAATAAAGCAAATAATTGTGTGTTTTATTTAACAGATTAATGGTGAAAGTCTGGCCATAATTATGTCTTAAATTCAAATTTCGTTGATTAGAGCTTTATGGAGTTATATTACAAAACGCAACCATTAGGAAAGTTTTAAATGGAAAACACAATAAAGTATATATATTAAAACCGTACTGAAGCGGATTTTAGGAATAAAACTCATTTTAAAAGGAAGAAAGGAGAGATTTTATACTCAATACAAATTTGGAAAAAAAATTCTAAACATTTCTGGCGATAATTAACTTTATTTCCACGCCTATTATGTAGCAATACTTTTAAAATCTATTTCTCTCTCTAGTATTTCTAAATTTATTTTTCTGTGATTTGCTTTACTCTTTAAACTAATAAAAGCAAATCACTGCATTCTATACACCAAAATAACGGTTCGATCACGTTAAATATTTTGATTTTGCTTCATCACAGAGATTTATTGTAGTACAATTGTAGAACACAACAAATACAAAAAAAGTAGAATCTTAAAAGGAAAACACAATAAGTTATATACATTATAAAACGCATCAAACTGATTTTATAAGTAAAACGCATTTTGAAGGGAAGATCAGGGAAATCTCACGCAGAATACAAATTTATAAATGAAATTCTTAAATTAAAGTTAGTGCTTTCGGAATATTAATATTCCGAAAACATATCTTCTGGCGATTAATTTCATTTCAAACAACGCCTAATATAAAGATGTGCAGTAATACTTCTACAACGTATATTAGCTATAAACATTTATTTAAGTAATGAAACAAATCAGAATGTCTTATATTAACAGAATAATGGTTCAACTGTGTTTAGATTTTGATTTTATTTTATCAAAGTTTCATGAGGTATGATTGTAGAATACAGAGTACACAAGGAAACGAGTATCTTAAAAAAATTCTTGATAATTAAAATAGAATGTTGACATGCATTTCTTGAGGTCATCTCCATTTCTAACTTTGGAACGCCTAATGATATATAGCAATACTCATAAAATGCACTTGTCGAAATGCATTTTATGAGTAATGCTACATATAAAATATTATTTTTAAATTATGAAAGTTAATACTCGCATTTTTTTTAACACAATAATGGATCACTCTGGCCTATCGATCATTAAATTTGATTGACTTTTATCAGAAACAAACTTTAGAAGCATAAAAGGTTTCTCCTTCAAATAACTGTCTCCGATTTTTTGAGAAGTACGGAGGTTTGGTGATAATAAACGCCATCTTGTGAATTAGCTTTTAAGGTATTAAAGCAAATAACTGCGTTTTATCACACATACTAACTATTTATTCTGGCTTACTGATGTTTAAGATTTAATTTTCTTTAATCAGAAATAAACTGATCAAAGGAGAAGCAGAAAAGACGCATTTCTTACTCAAATAGTTGTCTCCTCCCCTTCTTCGCTCTCTGACCAATTTCTGCACTTTTTAAAGTATTAAAACGAGTAACTGCGTTTTATACAACATAGTAATGATTCACTTTGACGTATTGATGTTTAAAATTTAATGGTCTTTGATCAGAAACAAACTTCAGAAGCAGAAAAGACGCATTTATAGTTCAAACTCTCCTCCCCTTTTTCTCGCTCATCGATTTAAGGAGTATGAAATTTTGATAACAGACGCCATCTTGTGAAATGGCGTTATACTACTGATGATTTTTTTTTAATGTAGTTATAAAATTAAATTTTAGAAAACTCGAATCATGTTGTTAGAAATGTAGGTGATAGTTCGTGCCCGATTTCATCAGTCTGAACGAATTTACAGCCAAGTTTATGCGTTATTACAAAATCTGGGTTCCCATATAAGTTTTTTTATGGAAAATGCAGATTAAGATTTTTTAATTAAACCCTGTTATCGCTTCTCGGCCTTTTGGCTAAGATCAAAGTGTAGTATCTGTTCTTATCAGCTTAATATCTGATATGACGCCCATAGGGCGTCACGATATTAAACTAATTTTTGAACTGAGGCTTGTGGTCTGGAATTTATTCCGCCCTCGCCACGGGTCGGCCTGCTACTGCACTACTTGCAGGATCGGCCCACATAATTCAAAGAGTAGAAAAAACACTTACACATCCTAAAATAGTCCGACAAAGGTCCTACAGTGGTCATAACAGTCACTGTATAGCCAACTTCCCTTCCTCCTCTACAACAACTTCCCTTCTTCCTCTACATGCGCTATTTCTATGCACTTTCTTTAATTCTGTCAATTATATGTATAACTACATGTTGTCGGACAGTTGAAATGCACAATTTTCATTTAAATGGTCAACAGTCATTACAGCCACGGTTCTACAGGAATCCTACAGTGGTCTTAAAAGTCACTGCATAATTCAACAGTAACGGCCTCCCTTAGTCCTTTGCAAAAGACAACTCTCAATAAAACCATTGTCATAAAATCATGAGACAACCTATCCTAGTAAAAGACAACTCTCAATAAAATCATCATAATAGCAAAACATTTCTTTCACAAAAAAGTCAAAATTTCTTGTTGAATAATAGATGTTAATTGCTAAATAATCGAATACTTATTACAAATTATAAATTCATTCATTGTATCATAATGTACTACTACATGTCTTTAATTTTGTCTATTATACGTATAACATGTTGCAGTACAGCTGAACGTTAGAACTTTTATTTAATAATATAACTGTTGGTCTAACAGTCACTTAAAGTCATGGTTCCACAGTGACTGTTTAATTCAACACTACAACCTCTCTTAGTCCTTCGCAAAAGACATCCATTTCTTAATAAAATCTTATCACCGGTAAAATAAACTTCCACAAAGCAGTCAAAAAAAAAAAAATTAATAGTACATACGTTAATTACAAAATAATCAAATATTTACTTCAAATTAGAAATTTATTGTATCATAATGTACTACTATATGTAATGTCTCTGATTTTGTCTATTATGTGCATAATTACATGTTGTAGCATAATAGTGATATAATTTTTATATAATACCGTACAATTCTTATCTGCAGGATTTTTAATTCTGCCAATTATATGTATAACTACATGTTGTCAGACAGCTGAAATGCACAATTTTTATTTAAATGGTCAACAGTCATTACAGCCATGGTTCTACACGGATCCTACAGTGGTCTTAAAAGTCACTGCATAATTCAACAGTAACCGCCTCCCTTAACCCTTTGCAGAAGACAACTCTCAATAAAATCATTATAACAGCAAAACATTTATTTGTTATATGATTTAGTTCACTATTATTGAGACAATCTATACTAGTAAAAGTGTATTACTATAAAATTGAGACTCAATGGACTACAAGACTTTGTTTTCAGTTATTGAAAGGCCTTAGTTTAAAAAATGTTGTGCAAATCGAATATAACTTGTTATACAAAAAGTTTGAAATACATGAAATATATCTTGGATATTTTTAAAAGTAGTAGTGAAATATTTGTCAGGAAAATAAATGTAGTGAGATAAATTGGAGACATGAACGATACTACTGCAGGGCAGAGAGGAACATTTAGAAAAAGTATGAAGTATCATTCGAATGCGTAAAACAGTTGCAGCTACTTTTACAAAACAGCTGTAAAATAGCATCTGTTTTCGAAATATATCATCGAAAGCGTATAGCACATGAAAAAAAAAATAATAAATTTAAGGAATTTTAGATATCTATATTTTACGCTGTATAATATTATTTTGTCTATATTTTTATGAAAAACATTTATGTCCTAAATCAGCTGAAACTATACACATTTGAAATACATGACAAATGTAGTTACAAATATCCACAAAATTTCAAGAAAAAATATCGTAATTCTGGTTAGAAAATATGAAAAAGTGTAGTAAAAAAGTCTAGTAAAAGTGTATTACTATAAATTTGAGACTCAATGGACTACAAGACTTTGTTTTCAGTTATTGAAAGGCCTTAGTTTAAAAAATGTTGTAAAAAAGTACTAACTTCCCTTAGTACTTTGCCAAAGACACCTTTCAATAAAATCAGTACAACAGCAAAACATTTCTTTCATAAAGACGTCAAAATTTCTTATTGAATAATACATGTTAATTGCAAAATAATCAAATATTCTTTTACAAATTATAAATTCATGTATTGTATCATAATGTACTACTATATGTAATTTCTTTAATTCTGTCAACTATATGTATAACTATATGTAGCACAGCTAAAATGCACAACTATAAATGCACATTGAAAATGTATATATTTGGTAAATAACTACCTTTTTTTATTCTATTTAAAACACATATTTACATGTATTTGTAAAATGCTGTATTTATAAAAATATGTTTAATTTCTAATGAAGCCTTTTCTGTTTGGAATAGAGGAAGGAGGCATTTTTAAATATGCATAGCAGATATGGTGCATTTATTGTATTAAAAAAAAAAATCTAACTTGTATTAAAGTAACATAAGATTTATGTATACGTTGAAAAAGTGTATGCATGTGATGAATATGTTTCAAGAATTACAAATTACTATCGCTGATAAATTATTGCTATGTGTATACCGCTATACTGAATATAACGGCGTAACTACAAAATTATGTTACGCAGAAAATAGTTGAATTTTCCCCCCTTCACTGCATATTACATACAGCAGCCAAATGTAGATCTTATACATTACATTACTCGTACTATCACGATCGACTCAGAGGAACAATATCGGCGGATGGATACATCGGAAAGAACAGGACAGAGTTCAATCCCCTCCTGCAAAAGAGATTTAAAATTTGAATCCGGGTTGCAAAATATAATACATCTCAACAAAACATTAAGATGGTGATGTTTCAACTCATATTCAAATTGTCTATCCCTTTTTCAAGCGGTGATCGAACTTGATCCTCTTCTTTCCAATGCATTCATCCGTTAATCCGATTATTTTGGCTAGATTTGGGATCCAATTACCTAATGTGAACGAGGCATTACATGATTATAATTCATTTGAATATTACTCAAAAATTCTACGAATCCAAGAGTTCACAAACACACATATTAGGAATTCCAAGAACTCGCACATACATCATTCTAATGAATCATCAAGATCCCAAGAACACGATTTCCAACCATTTTTGGCCACGAAACATTCTTTGAATAGTGAAGTCGCGAAACACTTTTTGAATTAGTCTGTCTATTATAACATATTGCAATAGAGATGAACTTTACAATTTTTATTCGAGACAACTATTGGTCCTAACAGTCATGATTCTACATGGGTCTTACAGTGCTATTAACAGTGACTGTATAATTCAACACTGACAACCTCCCATAGACCTTCGCAAAAGACATCTATCCTTCAATAGAATCACATCAACGGTGATATATCTTCCAAGGAGTAGTCACAATTTCTTTTTAAATAGTACAATAGTTAGTTGCAAAATAATCGATTATTTACTTCAAATTAGAATATCATACATTGTATCTACTACTACATGTAATGTCTATGTATATCTGCATGTTGTAGCAGAATGGAACCGTGCAATTGTTATATGATATAGTTGTTGTATAATTCATGTCATAATGCACTAATGTGTTGAAGACCCAGACCGTCCGACTCGTCCAGAGGACTTAGAGTAACTAGTTGGACGGCCGGGAACTGTGCATGCACTAATGTGTTGAAGACCCAGACCGTCCGACTCGTCCAGAGGACTTAGAGTAACTAGTTGGACGGCCGGATGCACTAATGTGTTGTTGTTGAGACCCAGACCGTCCGACCTACCAGAAAGGTGTAAGGTAACTGTATGGACGGCCGGGAAGTGCCACCCAATTTAGACCGGAACCCAGTGGGGGATATGCACTAATGTGTGTAATTCTTTAAGTTTTCTATATAATATGTATTTGTGTAATTTCATGTTTTTTTACTTCGTTAGTTCTATACTTCACTTCTATAAACTTCTATGCTTAAACGTTAACTTCCATACTTAAGTATACGTATAAATAATTAATTTGGTATATACTCATGCAATTTTGGAGTTTTTGCTTTATTAGATCACGAAAATATTCTTTAAAATACATTAGAAGTAAGAAACGTTCAGAACTATTTTTAGACTGTTAAAGCTATAGGAAATGTATATATTTTGTAAATAACTTTTACTTTTTTTTTTACTCTATTTAAAACATACAAATATATTTGTGAAATAATTTATTTATAACCAGGGTTGATAAAAATCATGATTTTTTTTAAAAAAATCAAAAAAATCGAATTTTTTTTATTTAAATCAGATTTTTTTTTATTTAAATCGGATTTTTTTGATTTATATTAGTCTTTTTCAAAATCAATTTTTTATATTTTTCAGATCAGAAGGTAGGTTAGACTATATTAATGTACTGTATAATTAAAAAAAATTTAATTGAATATATATTAATATAAGATTAAAAAAGTATATGCAGGGGTTAAAAAAACCAAAGACTTTTTAAATAAATAGGTTTTTTTTAAATTGGGTTATTTTATTCAATTTATAAATCTAGGCTATATTAATTATATGGAACTATTATGCGGTTTTAAGTTCTTTATTTGAATTTATATTAATAAAGAGCTATGATATCTCAAAATCTATTAGGTTTGATATTATGAAGGACTTGAAAAAAAGGGAAGAGATTATGACAAGCTTATTAAAAGGTCAAGATTTTAGAGAAAGATGATGTTTTTAAGTATTAATATTTAATAATACCTTTTTCATTTATATAATAAAAACTTACCATTTAACAGGTAATTTCACTCATCTGAGTCTCTTAAATGATTTTTTATTAGTACAAATTTCTAACACTGAAAATTTATAATTAGCGGATAATTAGTGGATAATATCATTCAAGAAATACAGGAAAAAAAAAAAAAAAAAAAAAAAAATACACTGTATTTTTTTTGTTACACTCCTAAATATTGACTGACTCAAACATTTAGTACTTTTAAAAGGCCTGAACAAATTTATGGGCTATTTTGATATTCCAGTAGCCCTTTTTAAATGATATAGTAGTTATTAAAGTAGTAAGTATATTCCCCTAAAAAAATCCACAACAAAAGGCATCTCTTCACTAGCAAAATGACAATCATATCTCTCCCATGCCTAATAAAAAATAAAACAAGCATGAAAATACAAATTTAGGTAAACAGTAAAGTAATACAGCAGACTCTTGGTATAATGACCATTGATGATTAATGATTTTTGTACTGTATAGGTTGGGGACTATGGAATTGAAGAGAGGGAGGGACAAAGGGGATAATGCCCAGGGGCCCTATGATCCTCAGAGACCTCAGAGTGATTTTTTAAGTCCTTAAAAAATAGGTGAGGGTAGGGATTGGTGGGGAGCCCAATCTGCTAAACTGTTTAAGGGCCGGTCAATCCTATTCCCAACATTGTTTGCTATATTAGTATGCCCCAGCAAA
Organism: Amaurobius ferox; assembly: GCA_951213105.1. NCBI lineage: Eukaryota > Metazoa > Arthropoda > Arachnida > Araneae > Amaurobiidae > Amaurobius > Amaurobius ferox. The sequence continues at coordinate 64,399,905 of OX578134.1, forward strand.
AATCACAAAAAAAGGAAGGAACCAAATTTTCTTATTTCTATGGTAAAAATTATTACAGCACATATAAATAACATTTCAAAAGGTATTTTAAGTATGCAAAAACTGTACCGCAACCACTGATCCCAATAAATCATCACAAGAACAATTAAAATGTTAAATATTGTCTACCTATGTTTTTAGATAACTGACAGAAAATCTAGATAATTCTAGATATATTTTGAGTGATTTTTAGCTATAAAATTAGAAAATAGGTTGGCAACACTGGTCAGTTGTCATTGTTACTTGATTTTATACTCCAAGCAATGAATTGCGTTATCTCCACTGACCGAGAGTTAAGGAAAGGATTTCAGTTTTTTTTTATATACTCTAAAGATGTCTTGATGTGGAATTTTATTATTTTAAACATTTATTCTGTTCCAGGTTATTTTAGCATAAAAATACAAATAAAAAACTTCAAGAAATGACAAAATTAAAAAATGATTTTAATCAATGATTTTTTTTAAAAAATCAAGTGATTTCAATCATGATTTAAATCAAGCCGATTTAAATCAAACAACCCTGTTTATAACAAATCTGTTTTACTTCCAATTGTGAAAAGTATGCTTCTAACTTGAAAAGTATTTTTCTGTTTTAAATGGGGATGGCGGCATTTTTATATATACATTGTAGATATGCATTTGTTTTTTTTAAAAAAACGAGTAGTTTGTATTAATGAAATATAGGATATATGAATATGCTTTAAAACTATATGCATTAGATGCATGCATTTAAAGAATTACAAATCACTATCGCTGGCAAACTATTGTATATGTATACTGCTATATTGCAAAACTGAGCATAACAGCATAATTACAACATTCTGTTTTACAGAAAATATTTTTTTTGTACAACGAATATTATATAAAACTGCTGATATGTATATATTATACATTCGTATCAAAGCTGAACAGGTTTTATCGAGACGGGGCGGGGTTGCCCGCGAATCGAGTGTCAGGATGGAGATCGGCGGATGGTTACATCGGAAAGAACAGGATAGAGTTCCAAAATTTGAATCCGGGATGAAACATATACATTTCAATAAAAACTTAAGAGGGTGATGTTTGAACACGGATAGAGAATTTTAATCCCCTTTGCAGAAGGGGGATCGAATTCGATCAAGGTCATTCGCCGATCTTGTTCCTCTTAGAGCTCCTCTACTACAGGCTGACTTATCAAGCATATTGAAGCCCATAGGGTTCCATACTACAGTTACAGAAATTATAAAATAAGTGTTTAAAATAAATACTTTATATAAAAAAAGAAGTTTCAATTAGAAAATTGTAGAACTTAGCTCGCACAAGTATTCTCCATTACCTGATGTCCAATTATTTATTAGCCATTGTTTTCTTCTTTCTTCGTTTCTAGGAAAACGAAATAGCCTAAAACCCTTTCTAGAATGGTTAGAGCAGTTCGGTGCAGAACAACCACTAATAATTATTTCAATTATACTTCTTAAAGTGAAAATATGCATAGAGGTAATGCTAATGGACTGCGCTTCCAGCTAGGGTGGGCTTCAATATGCTTGATGAGTCAGCTCGTATATAGAGGAGCCTTAGTTCCTCTTATTACGTAGGCAATGCTCTCACTCGAACGAGATCAGCTTAAACTCCATCCCAGCGATAGTGATTTGTAATTCTTTAAATGCATGCATCTAATGCATATAGTTTTAAAGCATATTCATATATCCTATATTTCATTAATACAAACTACTCGTTTTTTTTTTTTTTTTAAATAAATGCATATCTACAATGTATATATAAAAATATTATAAATACAAATGTATATATAAATCCAGAGTCGATAAATCTTGTTCAGCCTTGGTACAAACATTGTGCGGGTTCAACATATCGGCGGTTGTGTGTAACATTTAGTGTACGAAGAAAAATAAAATGTCTTCTGTGAAACAGAATGTTGCAGTTATTCTCAATTTTGCACTATGATAGCAGTATACACATATGCAATAGTTTGCAAGCGATAGTGATTTGAATGCCTTAAAGTGCATGCATCAAATGCATATTCATAAACCCTATATTTCATTAATGCAAGTTAGTCATTTTTTAATGCAATAAATGCATATCTGCAATGTGTATATAAAAATGCTTCTATCCCCATTCAAAACCGGAAATAATTTTCAAATTAGAAGTACAGTTTTTATAATTAAAAGTAAAACAGAATATTATAAATACATATGTACCCGATGAAAATCAGCGGTTCCACATTAAGCAACCGCCGAATAACGTGAATTTTTCAATAATTCCAATTTTTCCAATTGTCCTTTTCAAACTGTTCACCTGTGCACCAAATTTCAAACATCTGTTTCACTTTAGACTGGGCAATTCTCATTTATTCTGCCAATTAAACATTTAAGTGTGCGGCATCCCTAAAATAGCATATATTAGAAAGCTGCCATTATACACTTTATTCCTATCAACGATCATCAATTTTCAACTTGCATCAATTTTAAAGTCTATCTCATTGCAAAGTCCGTTTTACTATCATTTTACATTTCGAACGCTTCAGTGTCTAGCTTCCAGTAAATGAACATTTAAAAAAATTATGGTTTTTCTTGAAGTTTCATCTATTAATTGATTCGTGCATCAAATTTTAATTCGTTATCTCTCAATTCACTTTTGGAACGTTTAGGCCAGGTGTAGAGCCCCCCTCCCCCCTCCCTACAGAACGTTTTTGAAAACCTCCATTTTTGTGGAAGCTTACGATTGTTCCATGTATTAAATCTCAAGTCTACATCATTTTAAAAAATGGCGTTTCTCATTTATTCCGCAAACAGAACATTTTGGTGTGCGGCTCCCCTAGAGAAGTAAATTTTGGAAAACTGAAATTGCACACTTTCTTCTTTTCGAGCTATTTTCCCACACAACGAATTTATAATCTATATGTGATCGAAGTATATTTTTCTATCATTGTACCTTTGGAACGTTATGGTGTCCCTTCCCCCCCCCCCCTCTTATTTTTTTCCCTAGGATTTTATTAAATAATTGACCCGTGAATCAATCAGTCACAATTTCTTTTTGAATAGTACATATGGTTAATGTAAAATAATCGAATATTTACTTCAAATTAGAAATTCGTGTATTGTATCATAATGTACTACTATATGTAATGCCTTTAATTTTGTCTATTATACGTATAACTGCATGTTGTAGCACAATAGAACCATACAATTGTTATATAATACATGCAGGATCGGCTCATACAATTCAAAGAGTAGAAATAAAACATTTACACTTGGTACAGAATTGTACTAATAAATACCGTCGTTTCAAAGTGATCCTACTGTCATTCTAACAGTCTCTGTATAACTATTTATACCATACTGACAACACCGTTTTCCTTCGTAAAAGACATCTCCCAGTGAATTTATATAAATGGCAATATATTTCTTTCAAAGAGGAAAAATATTCTAGTAAACAGTAAGATAAAAGAATATTCATCACAAATTAGAAATTTATTTACTGTATAACAATGATCTTCTGTATGTAATGTCTCTCATTCTGTCTATTATATGTATCACTACATGGTTGTAGCACAGTTGAAATGTACAACTTTTATATAATACCAATTAATGGTCCCAACAGTTACTTCTGTCCTGGTGGTACAGTGCAGTTAATAGACAAATACATCACTAACAATCTTCCTTTGTCTTTCGCAAAAGATATCTCTCAAACAGAATCAAATCAATGATAAAATATTTCTTCCACGAAGAAGTAAAAATGTATTTTTGAATAGTGCATGTGTTAGTTGTAATATAATCGAAAGATCATTACAAATTAGAAATTCATCATAATGTATTATTTAATTCTAGGATTTTGAAGCATTCTGCATTGAAACAAGTTTAGAAACAGCTTGTGTAATTAATGTATATACACCCTATAAAAAAGCCCATGTTATGAATTTAGCACACTGTTAAGGGTAGTGCACACACAGCCCATCCTACCTTCATCCTATCAGAGTACGAAAGCTGGCAGCCATACTACACGACATCTGGATACACATTCTACATTGTTTCACAAAAATTTGTACTATGCTTTATTATATGTATACGTGCATAGTAAATTCGGTACTTGCACATTTAATTTTAGATAGCTTTGCTTTAACAGATCACGAAATTATTTCTTAGAATACATTACATGTAAAAAAAAGTCCAGAACTATTTGTAGACTGATATACCTATTGAATTTGCATAAATTTTGTAAAACACTTTCACTTTTTCTTTACTCTGTTTACAATATGCATATATATTTGTAAAATATTGTATTTATAAAAATGTTTTACTTCTAATGAAGTATTTTTTGTTTAGAATGGGGGGAGAGAGGGATAGAAGCATTGTAATACATACATAGCATAGCAGATATGTTCATTTATTGTATTAAGAAATTATAACTTGTATTAAATTAAAATAAGATTTATGCATAAGTTGAAAAAGTATATACATTTAATGAATGTGCTTTAAGAATTACAAATCACTATCGTTGATAAGCTATTGCATATGTGTATACGGAGTACTATTATAGTATAAAACTAACTACCACAGCATAACTGCAACATTGTGTTTCCCAGGATTTTTACTACACTAAATATTGCATACAACCACCGATTGTAGATCTTATACATTATCCGTACTATAACATGGTATCTCGGTCGAATCCGAGGAACTAGATCGGCGGATGGATACATCTCAAAAAACAGGATCTAGTTCAACCCCTCTAGCACAGGAGAGTGGAAATTTGAATCCGGGTACAAAGACATACATTAACAAAATATTAAAATGGTGATGTTTCAACATGGATTCAAATTTTATACCCCCTTCTCTCACACTTTTCAGAAGAGGGATGGGGGTAGAAAAAATTTTGCGGACTTGATCCTATTCTTTCCGATGTATTCATCCGCTTATCCGATTGTTTGGATTGGGATCCAATTGCCTAATGTTACACGATTATAATTCACTTGACTATTACGCAAAGGATCCATGAAGTCAAGAGGACACACACACGTATTAGGAATTCCAAAAATTCGCACGCACATTACTTTTATGAACAGTTCACTCACACATCAGGATGGATCTCAACAACACGGTTTGCAACCATTTTTGGCCACAAAACACTTAATGAATTCGTGAATCAGCTTTGAGCTTATTTGCATTTCAAAATTCATTGTATCAATATTCACAAGATTTTAATTAGCAAAAAATAAACTATAAATACTCAATTAAATCGCTCGAACTACCATAAAAATAACTATAAAACAAACATTTTAATTCCATATCATATAATAATTAATTGTGTCAAATGATATATACCGATAATATGGTATCATTTTGTTTGTATTATATGCTGTGTTATTAACGAAGTATTACTTTTACAATTATAAATATTTAGTAATAAAATTAATTATTAATAAATGGAGAAAATGAAATGAAAGAGTTAATAAAATAAAAACATCACACTTGAAAACATTTTATGTTTAAAACAAACGTCAAATTAAAAATGGAAAAACATTATTGAACAAAAATTTGAGTTCATTATTAAAAGGGAAGTTTCAAGTTTTGAATGTCAGTGATTTCATTAAATCTGCCTATCACACCTTGAACGCGGATGGAATACCTATTATTCAGATATTGCAAAACATTACTATCCTTTAGAGCACAATTTGGGAAATGCTACATAAAATGCATAACATGTATAGAATATATGTTTGTATTCAAACATTCTATTTTTATTTGATGCACAAAACTTCATTACATGTATCGTACAAATTGACAAATTTGAATAAATTTCCTAATCATTTTATTGCCATGTTGTCTTGTAAAATGACGCTGGCAGACTGATTACTCGAAATTAACAATGTTCTGCAATTTCAAGCATTTTCAGACTTGTGTCGCATATAATTGAGTAATGCGCCAACTGCACGCGATTTTCCCAGGTGGTCACCCTCCCAAGTACTAACCGCGCCCGATGCTGCTTGACTTCGGTGATCGGACGAGAACCGGTATTTTCATTAGTAATTAAATAATAGAGTAAAAAATACTAAACTGTATTCACTGAAACATAGAATTCATATATACGAAAATAAAAATATAAACTTTTTTAAGAATCTATATATACTATTGCAAAGTCTCCGTCTGTCTGTCACGCTTCTTTTAGGCACTTCCCGAATAGATAGATTTGCAATTTGGTACACGGCTCGGTCGTACGATAAAACCCCCGGGAAAAGTGGGTGCTCCACACCGAAACGTTCGAAATATGAAATGATCGGGAAGCATGCTTTGCGATAAGATAGACTTTAAATCTTGTGTATGGGTATATCGTTCGAAAGGAAGAAAGTGTGCAATTTCAGATTTCCAATATTTTCTATTTAAGGGGGTGCCGCACACCAAAATGTTCGATTTACTGAATAAATGAAAAAGGGCTCCTTTAAAATTTGATAGAGGCTTGAGATTTGGTATAAAGGCTAATCATTTGACGAAAACACCCAAGACGAATATAGTTTTTCAAAAATTATCGTTTTTTGGGGGTGCTCCAGAGAAAAGCGTTCGAAAGGTGAATTGATAAAAAAAAACATGCTTCGAAATGTGATAGAGATATCAAATTTGGTGTAAGGGTAGATAGCTTCGAAGGAAGAAAGTGTACAATTTCAGTTTACCAATGTTTTCTACTTTAGGGGTTGCCGCAAACCAAAATGTTCGATTTTCGGAATAAAGTAGAAACGTCCCTTTTAAAACGTGACAGAGGCTTGATATTTGGTATATGGGCGAATCATCTGATAGAAAACACAAGAAGAATTAAGAGTTTCTCCAAAATGTATATTTAAGGGGGTAGGTACTCCACACAAAAACATTCGAAAGGCGAAGTGACAGAAAAAGAATGCTTCGCGATGAGATATATAATGTAATCCTTATATAATGTAATCTTTATATAATGTATAATGCAATCCTTATATAATGTAATGAATTTACTACTTTTGCAGTAAAAAAAATATGTTTTTCTTATAGTAGATACTTATATAGTAGATACTTATAAATAGACTGTAATTGTATATATTAATAAATAAATTCCTGCTTGAAGACGTTCAGGTTGATTGCCTGATTTTGTAATTAGGATTATTGTAGGAATAAGGATAATTTCAAATATAATGTAAAAGTGAAATATATTATTTAATGAAAATGTTATTATTAATATAATTAAGATTAAAATATAATTAAAGGAAATATCTATTAAAGAATTAGTTGATAAAATAATAAGAATAACTCTGGTAAGAGAGAGGATAATTATAATTGAAGAGATTTGATCTGGATTAATATAAAAATTTGAGATTAAAACATTTATATTTATTGAAATAATTAAAAATATTAAAATTATGAAAGAATTAATTGAAATTAAAATTATTTGGTTATATAAGAAAAATATTAATGATATTCTTGTAAGAATAATTTTTATCAAAAGTTAAAAGATTAATGAAATATGAATTAGATGAGTTGTGAGATTTAGATATAGTTACTAATAATCTTAACCCAAGTCTTGAGCTTCTTACTATTATAATTATAATAATTAAAATAGATGTATATAATTATGATATAATTGATGAGCATACAACAATAAATATAGTAATAAGAATGAATTCTAATCTTATAAGAAGTAAAATGATATTTTTTCGTCATCAACAAAGTCTAATGATTCTAAGGATTATTATAATATTGAGAAAGTATATTTTTAGAATTTTCTACATCCAAAGTAGATATTTTATTAAATTAATAAGAACTATTGATAACAGTATTAATTATTTTAGGAATTTTTTTTTATTAGAAGAATTCAACCTATAATAATAATTATTATATTAATTGTTCTTAGTATTATATATTCTATATATATTTATATATTGATAGGAAGATATTGATTTGGTTATTTATTATTATTAGTAATAAATTTATTATTATTAGTATATATTGAATATATGAAATGTTTATACTAGATTTTAGATATATTTCTTTAAATATGTGAATTATATATATAGGAATTTTTAATTTATTTTTAGTAAGAGTTTTTTATTAATAATTATAGTAATAGTGGTTTGAATAAGATATTTGAGAGAAGGAGCTATTCGAGTAATATATGAATAAAGCCTGATTTAAAGGGCTAATTTGATAGATTCAATTATGAAAATTTTAATAAGTTTACGAAAAAGGGATAAAATTGTTAATATTATAAATAATTCGTTAGTGGATTTACCTTCTTCTTCTAATTTATCTTATTTATGAAATTATGGTTCTTTATTTGGAATGTATTTAATTATTCAAATTGTTACTGGATTGTTTTAATCATTTCATTTTAGAGGAGGTTTAAATATTTCTTTTGATAGAATTATTCATATAATACGGGATGTAAATTATGGATGATTAGTACGAGTTTTTCATGCTAATGGAGCTAAAAAATTTTTTATGTTAATATATATTCATATTGGACGAGGTTTATATTATGGGTCTTATTCTTATAAAAAAAGTATGATTAAGAGGAGTAACTATTTTTTTATTATCTATAGGAACTGCTTTTTTAGGATATGTTTTACCATGAGGGCAGATATCTTTTTGAGCTGCTATTGTAATTACTAATTTATTATCAACGGTTCCATATGTTGGGGTTATATTAGTAGAATGAATATGAGGAGGATTTGCAGTAGGAAATCCTACTTTAATTCGATTTTTTTCATTTCATTTTATTTTACCTTTTATTATTTTAATATTTGTAATAATTCATTTATTTTTTCTTCATGAGAGAGGTTCAAACAATCCTATAGGATTATTTACTAATTATGATAAAATATATTTTCATCCTTATTATACAATAAAAGATTTGCATGGTTATATAATTATTTATATAATATATATGCTTATTTGTTTATTATATCCTTATATTTTTATAGATGTAGAAAATTTTATTATTTCAAATCCTTTAGTTACTCCTACTCATATTCAACCTGAATGATATTTTTTATTTGCTTATACAATTTTACGATCTGTTCCTAGAAGAATAGGGGGAGTAATTGCTTTAGTTTTTATCTGTTGTAGTGTTATATTTTTAAATTTTTTTTAAGCATCGATTTTGAAGAACTAATTTTTATTATTATAAAAAATATTTTTTTTAATATTTTTAATTAATTGAATAATATTAACTTGAATTGGAGCTTGTGAAGTAGAGTATCCTTTTAGATTATTAGGGGTGAATTTTAGAATTTTATATTTTATAATATATTTAGTATTTTGATTAAATATAAAATTTCAAGATTTTATATTAAAATGATTTTAATATAAATTATTTTGAAAATAATTTTAAAGAAATATTTCTTTAAAGTCAGATTAATTAGTTTAAGTAGAATAAAAATTTTGTAAGGTCTAAATAAAAAAAAAATATAGAAGATATAGATATAATGATTAAAAATAAAGATGTTGGTAGAAAAATTTTTCATCTTAAATTTATTAATATATCATATCGAAATCGAGGAAGTGTTCCTCGAACTCAAATTAAAGTAAATGTTAAAAAAATGAAAAAAAAAAATGAAGTAAAATTATTTAGTGAGTGAAAAAATAAAATAAAAGAAATTATTCTTAGAATAATTATTCTTATATATTCAGCTAAAAAAATTAAAGCAAACCATCCTCCTATATATTCTACATTAAAGGCTGATACTAATTCAGATTCTCCTTCTGCGAAATCAAAAGGACTTCGATTAGTTTCTGCTAAGCAGCTGATTAATCAAATTATAAATAAGATTAAATTTCCTCAAAGGAAAAATATTATATTTTGAGATTCTCTAATTTGAGTAAATAAATAAGATTGAGATAAAAGGATAATAAATAAAATAATTAAAAAAAAGGAGACTTCATATGAAATTATTTGAGCTATGCTTCAAATAGATCCTATATTACAATATTTTGAGTTAGTTGATCATCCAATTATTATAATAATATAAACTATTAAACTTGAAAGAATAAAAAATAAAAGTATATTATTTTTATTATCAAATATTGAGTAAAAATTAAATGAAATTAATGGTAAAATTATTAAAGAAATTATAAGAGATATAGCTGGTATAATATAAGAAATAATAAAATTTATATTTTCAGTTGTGGTTAAGTTTTTATTAAAAAGTTTAATAGCATCTCTGAATGGTTGTAAAATACGTATAATTCCTACTTTATTAGGTCCTTTTCGAATTTGTATATATCCTAGAAATTTTCGCTCTAGAATAGTATAAAAAGCTACTCTAATTAAAATTCTAATGGAGGATAGAATAAGAATTAATATATACAAAATTTAGATTAATTAGATTCTAATTCTAATGCATTAATATGCTAATAAAATATTTAAAATATTTTAATTGGTCCTTTCGTACTATAAGAAAATAAAAAAAGATAGAAACCGATCTAGTTTATACCGATCGGAACTCAAATCATGTAATTAATTAAAAGTCAAACAGACTTTCTTTAAAAATTTTTGCTTTTTTAAGAAAAAATAATTCAACATCGAGGTCGTAATTTTTTTTTAAAATAAGATCTAAAAAATATTACGCTGTTATCCCTATAGTAACTTATTTTAATTAATAATATTAGATAATATAAAATATTTAAATTAAAATGATAATTAATAAACTTCCCCAGTTAAACTTTAGTAAAGTTCAATAGGGTCTTTTTGTCTTTTTTTTATATAAATATTTTTTTATATTTAAAAAAAGTTTGAAATTTAAATTAAAAAAAATAAATTAAATGTAAAATCGTTTATTCTAGTCTTTAATTAAAAGACAAATGATTATGCTACCTTAGCACAATATAATTGCGGCTATTTAATATCATTGAGCAGATATTACTAATAATTAATTCTATTAGAGATGTTTTTGATTAACAGTCATTAATTTTTAATTAAATTATTAAAATATAATTAAAGTTTTTACTTATATAATCATTATATATTTTTTATAAAATTTTTTAATTTTTTTAACTTTAAATTGAATAAAGAATTATTAAATTTTTAAAAAATTTTTATTTTTAATTTTTGGAGAAAAAGATGGAAATTTTTACTATAAATTAAATTATAGTAATTTGTTAAATTTTAATTTATTTTAAAAACCAGATATAATATAATTCAATAACGTTTAATTACTATTTTAATTTTTAATAGATTTATGTAATAATTATTATTAAAAAAAATAGATCATAAATTATTAATAGATTATTCCTGATACAAAAGGAACATTAATTTTCTTTTTTAGAAAAAAAAATCCTTTTCAGTTTATATAATATATAGGTATAAATATAAATTTAATAATTATTTTAAATAAAAAATAAAAATTAATATTATATAGAATTCTTTCAGTGTAAGTGAAACGCTATAAAGCTTGAAAAATCTAGATGCTTTTTCCAAAACATCAACTATGTTACGACTTACCTTATTTTAAAATAAGGGTGACGGGCGATATGTGCACATTTATTATCTGTTTCATATTAAATTATTATTAGAATATTGTTGTTATATTCTATTTTATATAATTTTATAAAAAAATAATCTTTAAATTATATTTAATGCATCCATTAGTAACTTTTTTATTTATTACACCTTGATCAAATATTTTAATTCTTATTAAGAATAATAATTTATAATTAATTCTGTAATAATTAATGATGGTATATAGATTATTAAAAAAAGTGAAAATAAATGTGGAGTATAAATTAAATAACAGGCTTCTATAAAAAGATGAAATGCCGCCGTGATAAATAAGTTTTATTATAGGATATTATTACTAAATTTATAAAAAAATACTAGGGTTTCTAATCCTATTTCAAAATTTTAAATTTAAATTATAAAATTAATGTAATTTTTTATAACAAAATTTTACTTAAAATTAAAAATTAATTTTAAATTAAATTTATAATTAATAAAAATAAATTAATTAAAAGTATAACCGCAGCTGCTGGCACTACAATTGGTAAATTTTTATATTAAAAATTTTTAATATAATTTATAAAAAAATGTTTTTAAATTTAAAAAATAAAAAATAATAATAATTTTAATAACATTTATTTTATAAATTTATAAAAAATCATTTTTATTAGATTTAAATCTCTATAAAAATCAAGTTTTTATGTGCATAAACACTATAATAAATTTCTGCTAAAGTGCAAAAATGAAAATAAAGTAAAATGCTGCTTAATTTTCGAAAAAAAAATGAAGTTAGTGCACAACTTTTTTGAAGCTTTATATATGTACATATATAAAGGTTTATAAAGCTATTTCTTCTTATTTTTTTTTAAATAAATTTTTTATTATATAAATATTTATATCAAGACTATTATTTATATCAAGATTATTATCAGTAGACTCTAATATTCTTTCCAAGATATTGAATTTTCGACAATTAGTGGTCATTTTCATTGATTTAGCGTCATTTTTATCCATTTGGCGAGATTTTCGTTAATTTGGCAACATTTCAAAAAGTCGCAAGTTGACGACATTCCGCCAATTTTGTCGCCAAAATCTCGCCAAGCGTTATGGACGAAGAAACAAGTTATTCTTACAGCAGATAAATGATTATTGGCGTTCAAATACAAAAGTATTACTCAAAGTATCTTTTTTCATGAATGGAACGAGCTAGATCCACGAGAATGATGTCACCCAATTTATCGCATGATATTACATATGAAAAGTGAACATATTTCTCAATAGGATTTTTTTTTTCTATTTTATATGACTTTTTGATATTGTTTTTAAAAAATGTGCAATATCTCGAGAACGGTTCATGTTAGCTTTCTAAAATTTATGTCAATCGTTTTCTAATGAAAAATTACATAAGAAATGTCTATTTGCGTAACTTTATTAGTGGTTTTGATTTTTTGACGATTTTTTCAAAATTTCATTCGAAAATTCAGGGGGGTTCTGAAAATTCGATTTCTGCCAATCGTTTTCTAATGGAAAATTACATAAGAAATGTCTATTTTCGTAACTTTATTAGCGGTTTTGATTTTTTGACGATTTTTTCAAAATTTTACTCAATTTAGGGGGGTTCTGTACATTCGATTGCGTATAAAAACGATAGGCTTCCAGCGCTTACGGATTGCGATTTTTGTACCAAATTTGGTTCGAATCGGTCCATTCGTTCGTCAGTTATCGTCTCCACAGACCCACTGACACACACACACACACACACACACACACACACACACAGACATCACTTCAAATATGTTTGATTCGTGATCAGGGATGCTTGAAACGTGCTCTCCGTCGAAAACTCGAATTCGAATTTTCGACCCCGTCACAATACTTTCCTTATACATTATGTATATAAGGAAAGTAATAATCTTCGAATTTTCGACCCCGTCACAATATTTCCTTATACATTATGTATATAAGGAAAGTAAAAATAGATTATTACTTTCCTTATATACATAATGTATAAGGAAAGTATTGTGACGGGGTCGAAAATTCGAATTCGAGTTTTCGACGGAGATCACGTTTCAAGCATCCCTGATCAAGAATCGAACATTTTTGAGGTGATGTCTGAGGAGATGATTTTGAGGTGATACGGGAGAAAAGAACATGTCCTTTTTTGCGAAATGGCCCATAAAAATTGTCCGTACTAGCTCTAGCAAAAAAAAAAAAATTGGTCAAATTTCATAAAATTTGGTGATAAGGCACTTCTGGGTTACCCTGGTGCTGATTAGACTTTGGTATAATTAAGGAAAATAGACCTCCCCCCCCCCCTTTTTTTTATGAAATGGCCCGCAAAAATCTTCAAATACAAAATAAGACTATGCTCAAATATATGAATTAAATGCTTGTTTTATACGTAATTTTAGACGATGGAAAAACTAAGATCAACCCCCATTACTCTAGGATTTCCATTTCTCGAGATTGAATAGTTTTTTTTTTTTATTTATTTTTTCTCGCTATGCTACTTTTTAAAATAAGCCCCGTTACCAAATGAAAACGACCACGTCAGATTTTGTTTGGTAAAGAGAAACACAATACATTATATATTATTAAAAACGTACTGAAGCGGACTTTATGAAGAAAACACATTTTAAAGGAAAGAATGGAAAGATGTCACGTTCAATATAAATTTGAATAAAAAATTTATAATCTTTGGATTTAAATTAGAGTTCGAAAATTCCGAAAGCATTCTGAGTATTAATAATCAGAACGCTCTTTTCTTTTCTTGCGATCAACTTCATTTTCTAACTTAATAATATAATGTTATGCAGTAATACTTGTAAAATATATTTCTCTAAATACATTCTTAAGAGTAATAAAGCAAATAATTGTGTGTTTTATTTAACAGATTAATGGTGAAAGTCTGGCCATAATTATGTCTTAAATTCAAATTTCGTTGATTAGAGCTTTATGGAGTTATATTACAAAACGCAACCATTAGGAAAGTTTTAAATGGAAAACACAATAAAGTATATATATTAAAACCGTACTGAAGCGGATTTTAGGAATAAAACTCATTTTAAAAGGAAGAAAGGAGAGATTTTATACTCAATACAAATTTGGAAAAAAAATTCTAAACATTTCTGGCGATAATTAACTTTATTTCCACGCCTATTATGTAGCAATACTTTTAAAATCTATTTCTCTCTCTAGTATTTCTAAATTTATTTTTCTGTGATTTGCTTTACTCTTTAAACTAATAAAAGCAAATCACTGCATTCTATACACCAAAATAACGGTTCGATCACGTTAAATATTTTGATTTTGCTTCATCACAGAGATTTATTGTAGTACAATTGTAGAACACAACAAATACAAAAAAAGTAGAATCTTAAAAGGAAAACACAATAAGTTATATACATTATAAAACGCATCAAACTGATTTTATAAGTAAAACGCATTTTGAAGGGAAGATCAGGGAAATCTCACGCAGAATACAAATTTATAAATGAAATTCTTAAATTAAAGTTAGTGCTTTCGGAATATTAATATTCCGAAAACATATCTTCTGGCGATTAATTTCATTTCAAACAACGCCTAATATAAAGATGTGCAGTAATACTTCTACAACGTATATTAGCTATAAACATTTATTTAAGTAATGAAACAAATCAGAATGTCTTATATTAACAGAATAATGGTTCAACTGTGTTTAGATTTTGATTTTATTTTATCAAAGTTTCATGAGGTATGATTGTAGAATACAGAGTACACAAGGAAACGAGTATCTTAAAAAAATTCTTGATAATTAAAATAGAATGTTGACATGCATTTCTTGAGGTCATCTCCATTTCTAACTTTGGAACGCCTAATGATATATAGCAATACTCATAAAATGCACTTGTCGAAATGCATTTTATGAGTAATGCTACATATAAAATATTATTTTTAAATTATGAAAGTTAATACTCGCATTTTTTTTAACACAATAATGGATCACTCTGGCCTATCGATCATTAAATTTGATTGACTTTTATCAGAAACAAACTTTAGAAGCATAAAAGGTTTCTCCTTCAAATAACTGTCTCCGATTTTTTGAGAAGTACGGAGGTTTGGTGATAATAAACGCCATCTTGTGAATTAGCTTTTAAGGTATTAAAGCAAATAACTGCGTTTTATCACACATACTAACTATTTATTCTGGCTTACTGATGTTTAAGATTTAATTTTCTTTAATCAGAAATAAACTGATCAAAGGAGAAGCAGAAAAGACGCATTTCTTACTCAAATAGTTGTCTCCTCCCCTTCTTCGCTCTCTGACCAATTTCTGCACTTTTTAAAGTATTAAAACGAGTAACTGCGTTTTATACAACATAGTAATGATTCACTTTGACGTATTGATGTTTAAAATTTAATGGTCTTTGATCAGAAACAAACTTCAGAAGCAGAAAAGACGCATTTATAGTTCAAACTCTCCTCCCCTTTTTCTCGCTCATCGATTTAAGGAGTATGAAATTTTGATAACAGACGCCATCTTGTGAAATGGCGTTATACTACTGATGATTTTTTTTTAATGTAGTTATAAAATTAAATTTTAGAAAACTCGAATCATGTTGTTAGAAATGTAGGTGATAGTTCGTGCCCGATTTCATCAGTCTGAACGAATTTACAGCCAAGTTTATGCGTTATTACAAAATCTGGGTTCCCATATAAGTTTTTTTATGGAAAATGCAGATTAAGATTTTTTAATTAAACCCTGTTATCGCTTCTCGGCCTTTTGGCTAAGATCAAAGTGTAGTATCTGTTCTTATCAGCTGTTAATTAGCTAATTGGTTATTGTCTGCGTGTCCCCGCTTCATTAACGAATTAGCAACGATATTAATCAGCTTGATAAACGGAGTATACTAGTTCGCACATTGCCCATACCGTGGACTCTGTCCTACACGAGAGGGCACTGCTCTTAAGTGTCTCCCTACACCGCTTTACGAGCGAAGGCAACGACGCCTGTAGCCTGTGCTACAGGACTTTGCACTCCTTTCTTTCTGCTGTCCACTAGAGGCAGCCCGCCCAAGCACATAGCTCTGCGGATTCCACTCCCTGGCTACCACCAGAATAGTTTATCGACTATTTAACCTGGTGCTCCCCAAACCGAGTATAGCTCGAAGACTCACTCCAAATCTTGATTGGAGTGAGTACCCGTTAGGCTTTGATAGTTCTTCTTAAACTTTCTTCTAGTAAATGTGCTGAATCGACTTTGATCTAACTGCGAGACGGCTGCGATGAGATTCGCCCCGTCTGTTGCGGTTCTGCCCGCTCCTCCCTGAAGGAGTTCTGTGCTCCCGCCCCTCGTTCGCCAGCCGAGAAGTTTTACTCCACCCGCTTCTGGGACTTTGCTTCGGTGAAGCCCCGGGTTGGAGTCGTCCCTCTCCCTGGCAGGTATGTTTACTTCCCGCCTTCCTCGTGTTAGTGAACGTGAAGTCAATAATAACGTCTTAGTTTTCAAACAACTCGTTAAAATATTAATTGGAAGTAACTTTCCCAATTGTGATGCTATGGATCAGTAGTTACTCTATTGTGAAAAAGATAGATATTGTGAAAAAGAGATAGAACTTGCCACACACCTTGAAGATAACTGTATATACAATTGATACATTGAAAAACCACTTAATTAAGTCAACATAGATGCTGGTAGTTGATATTGTGTTAAATAGTCAACAGATATTATTATTAAAAAACTGAATAAATATAAAGTACATAAAGATAATCATGCCTGAAATTCCAAAATCTGAAATTGAGCATGGAAATAGAATAACTGAGCCCGTTGACGCAAGTGTTGAACAATTCGGGAGCTCCCCCTTGTGGAGGAAATCGTCACCAGGGCATAATATCTTTAAAACTCCTGATCCTTTTAAAGCATCAAAAGCAATTAGTAGAACGCCCACAAAAGAGGCGACCTGCGTGAACCTCACAGAAGTTAAACAAGTGGAAGTGCAAACTGGCGAACTGAATAGCCAAACACCGTGCGGAATCCTAGTCTCTCCTGCAATTGCAGAGAAGACAAGGTCAAAACTGGACTTAACGAACCGCTGGCTAGCACCAGACTGCAGCCTGGTCACCCCGCCGCAACATAAGGTTCACCCTCTGCGCCAGAGAAAAACAAAAATACTAACTGTGAACCAAAACGAAAAACAACTGAATAAAGAATGCGTGGTTAACGTGAAACAAGATATGATGTCACATACAAATGTAATAACAAAACCAGTTGAAGAAGAAATAGACGCTGGTTCCTACTCAAATGAATGGTATTTCTCATTTGACGTATCGACGAGGAATGAAACACTCGAACAACTCAAACCCACCGTTGAACAAAATGATGACTGGTTTTTCTCAGTCGGAGGTGAGAAAAGCACCAACGGTACTACCCCTCCCCCGTCTGTAACTAACACCTCAATATGTTTTACCAACGAAATCAGCCACAGTAGTAAAAAAGGAGGTGATATGAACATCGGCTCAACACTTAAAAGAATGAAAGATCCCATACTAAGCCCGAAAAGCAATATTGTCCTGAGCAACAGACGCGCCCTTCTCGAGAGGAATGAACGAAGGTTTGGAAAATACCAGGCTGAAGTGAGCAGAACTCGTGACCTCGAGAGAAGAAAGGCAAGAAACAAAAAGAAAAGGGAAGGAAGACAAAAAAGAATTGAAACATGTGGCAAATTGAGCCCCGCTACCGGACATCACGGTAGGGCCCTCTTACACGGAACAGAAAACATGAAAGAATTGAATGATGTTGCAAATAACAACAACTTACCGCTCGCTCACACCGATGCATTAGTAAGAAAACCACGTTGCACTGATGTCGTGAGCTTGGAACACCTCAACATCAACGTGAATGATGAAGCTACATCAAAAGTTCCCCGGTGCTCACCACCCTCAACTAACAAAGCTAAACAAGTCATGAAGAACCTTGAGCTTATTGGATGGGCCTTACCGACTGATTCAATCCATTGTCCAACTGGAACTGCTGCAGGCTCTGCGCAGCAAACAAGCGAGGAAGAGCTACCTACAGGCGGTCATGTGTCATGCGACTCATCCTCCGACACT
This sequence comes from Amaurobius ferox, assembly GCA_951213105.1. NCBI lineage: Eukaryota > Metazoa > Arthropoda > Arachnida > Araneae > Amaurobiidae > Amaurobius > Amaurobius ferox. Next base: position 64,418,480 of record OX578134.1, read on the forward strand.
GACTCGAAGCTTATAATTGACCTTGATGCTGTCTCTGCCGAGGAACAACCTAACAGTGAACCACGTGCACATATTGAGGAATTGGGCAATGGCAATACTCACCATGAATATGCTGCCGTGTCCAAAGACAATCTACGTAAGCAGACACATAATGTGGAAAATAACAAATTGCACCCGAGAAACCCTGCAATCTGCAGTGCAAACCTTGTCCCGCCCATCCTGGCATGGAGGGACCCCAGACTTGCATTCAAAGATGCGGTTAGAATGAAGGGCACACCTGCAAGAAAGTTGCCCTCTGTTTGCAAGAAAAAAAATACTAAAGCGATGACTCACCAAAACCCGTGTGACAAAACTAAGGCTGAGGTTGGAAGGGATGCAATTGAAGTGGTTGTGAACATTATTCCTCCTGTCTCGCAAGTCACGCCCTCGAAGCACCCAAAAGAAGAGAAGCGAAAGCCTAATATTTACGTGGGCGGAGTCCTGGTCAACAACACTGCTGGCCCTACGCATACATTGCCTCCTGGCGCATGCAGCGAAAGAGCTCTAAATACAGCCCTGCCGCTAAGCGACAGAAAGTTAAACGACATAAATGCGTGGTCAATTACTAGTGACACTGAGGTAAAGACTGACTGGAGACACAACTATGAGGAACAGTTCCCAGCTCTGACTGAACTGTTCAGCACTGCTCGCCCCATCAGCCCTCTGCATGACACAAACTCTCTGTCGAATGCTGGTACGGATAATTCGGACAAGTTACAATCGCAAAACCCAGTACATCTGATTAATAACGACATCACCTCAGTTGATCCCTTGGTAAGCAGTCCTGACCCGGCCTTCACATTCTGCGAGAAAAACAGAGTTATCGAAGGGGAACTACATCTGATTTACCCAGATGGTGAAATCTTAGACTGCACTCATCCAAAGTGCACCTACAAATTTAAGCGTCCCTCTTGGTCCGAGAATAAAGCGGCGCTTCTCAAACATTTGAGACGGGTCCACGACACCTGCTTTGAACAAGGCAAGATTGCGATCTGGTGCCGATTTTGTGAACTAAGAATACGCACGTCAATCAACAGACACGACTGCATGAGGATCCATAATGAAACAACTGAAAGGGAACACAAGAACTGCCCAGCGAAATGCAAGCTTTCTGGCAAAGTGCTCCACCTTGTTTTCCCAATAAATGAGGTCCTGCACTGCACGCAAAAACACTGTAGTACCAGATTCAAACTCAAGAACTGGTACACCAGTAAGCGTTCACTTGTGAGGCACCTTACAAGGACCCACTCTCTCCAAATCGAAACGATCAAGAGGTGGTGCTCTCTCTGCAAGCTGGAAATTGGACCGCGTGTCAACACACATAACTGCCTCAAAAAGACTCCGGCTGTTATCCCTTGCAATGAGAACCTTGGACACCTTTGCCCAAAGTGCCCTAGGACACTCCCCAGCAGGGCTGCTCTTAGAGGACACCTGAACCAGCATCGACGAGATGAACTCGCCAACAAGTTCAACCCTGCGGTTGAGAAAGCTGGAGGCGTGGCTGACAATGTAAAGTGTGGAAAAAGTGTAAATAGCATGAAAACTCTTAACATGAGCACAAACACAAGCAAAAGGATAATAAACAATACGTATTACATCCCGGCAACTGGGCATTGCCCCTCAGGCACCCAAACCATACATGGACCGGGCGATGAACCTGCTGCCGACTCTAGGTCAGTAACTTCCGACCCACACGGTCGCGTCCTCGTGCAGAAGGACCTGACCAAGCACCTTATCCCGCTTGATACAAACGAATTAGCCAACTGGGCCATGTCAATTGAGAAGAGGACAGTCATTAATCAAAAAGGATTGGAAGCAATCCAATGCTTCTATTCCAATAACAAAGATCTTGAGGACAGTGTAGAAATCCTCCGGAAGTCTGATGGCACATCTTCCGACCCGCTCTACACACCCCTGGATAAAGACAATATCATTGAGTCCCCGGTGACTTACTCATCGCAACTCAAGCCCCATCTAGCAAAAACCTCAACCAAGCACACTGGTGTGAGCACGGGCCCAAAGAAAGTGCACTTCAACGATGCAAAAGCTTTGTCATTTACACATGCCAACCCGTTTCAGATCCTTGGGGACCTTGTCGAGGAAAATCCGCCCTCATTACTGAAGAATGACCCTTCTAAACGCACCAAGCACAGAAGCACTACGCCAACTAAGCGCACGCCTGCTGTCAACCCTGTGTTGACACCTGAAGACACGTCCACTCTTGGTTCTGCATCTCTTAATGAGACCGACCACCTACCAATTGACGGGCCTCCTGAACTCTCTGACTTTGTCGAAAACCTCTCAGTGAACTCACGCATTCGGTCTCCGGACGCGCCTGGACCCCTTGACGTGTTTCTTCCTCAACTGAAAAACTTCGTGAACAAAGCACGAACTCTCGAATGGGACTCCTTCGAAACCCTTTTAAACGAGATCACTGACGCTGTTGCAGCTCATGTCAAGCTCCCCGAGCCCACTCCATCTGGGCCCCAATCTACTAGCCGGAGCCAACTGAGCCACAAAACACTCCAAGCTCTGTATCGCAGGAACCGGAAACGGGCAATGCGATACATTATGAAAGAACAGTCTGCGTTTTGCGACTGGGAGCCGGCTGAGCTGCAGGAAGAAATGCAAAATATACAAGGCAACACCTTCTGCGCCAACCTTGACATCTATAATTCTACCTCAAACTTCGGGACACAAGCAAGCGGAATTGACATGGAACCTTTTACAAGTGAAGAAATTCTCATCAAGCTCAGATCCTGTGAAAACTCTGCTCCCGGGCCCGACCGGCTTACCTACAATCATTGGAAGTCGGCGGACCCTGAGGGAAAGGTGCTGACCCACATCTTCAACACCTGCCTTCTTACTAAAAAATTCCCTTCGCAGTGGAAGACCTCTAGGACCATTCTCCTCCATAAAGGGGGAGATAGAAGTAAGGTTTCTAACTGGAGACCCATCACCCTCGGGTGCACCCTGTCGAAGCTCTTTGCAGGTTGCCTTTCGAAAAGATTCGTTGGATGGGCGGAGACTTTTGGCGCTTTTTCTAAGTGCCAGAAGGGGTTCCTGCCGTTCGACGGGTGTTTTGAAAACAACTTCGTAATTGAACAACGACTAGCCCGTGCCCGTGCCTCCAACTCGGACATCTGCATCGCATCCTTGGACATCGCCAATGCATTTGGAACCATAGGTCACGATGTACTGCTTGCGGCGCTCAAGGCTCTCGGAACCGGCGACGAGTTCATTGAACTGATAAGAAACATGTACATAGAAAACAAAACAGAATACTCAACCGACAAAGGCCTCACTGAGCCTGTCAATACTGTTAGAGGAGTCAAGCAAGGCTGCCCACTTAGTGGGCTTCTTTTTAATTCATGCATTAACCCAATACTAAATAAAATCCAAGGTAGCCTCAACGACCATGTCGCACTGGCATATGCCGACGACGTGATCCTCTTGGCTTCTAACCCAAATGATCTACAATCAAGAATTGACGTGTTTGCAAGTGAATGCACAAAGATTGGCCTTATCCTGAACCCGAGAAAATGCTTCTCGTTGCATCTATCGGGGAGGAAACCCATCGGAACAAGGCCAACGGAGTTCAGCGTAACTGGAATATTGATCAAAGCACTCGAGGATGGCGAACCTGCCAAATTTCTCGGCAAGCCCATCGGCTACTGCCTATCGTCATCAAACCAAACGATCGAACAGTTTAAACAAGACGCATCCAAGATCATGGAATCGAATCTTGCGCCCTGGCAGAGGATTGATGCGATAAAGACTTTCCTGTATCCATCGTTCCTCTACGCCATGAGGACAGGACAACTAAATAAGACCTCTTGGGCGAAAGTTGACAAACACATTAAGCCGTTGATTAAAGCCACTCTCTACCTCCCGCAGTCAGCTGCGACTGATTACCTTTATGGGGATCGGTCGTTAGGACTGATGGGAATCCCGTTAGCCTCTGAAGACTCCGACATCGCATACGTTGACGGAGCCTTCAAGCTACTGGACTCAGATGACCATGCTATTAAGGAACTTGCCTGGGCTGAATTACGTGAAACTGTCAAATGCCGCTTGAGAAAAGAGGAACCAGATGACGCTGACCTCGAGAGATATCTATCCGGGGATGTTATGCCCTTTGACGGTAAGAATAAGTCCATATGGTCTAGTGCCAGGCTTGCGTCCAAACGACTGGGGATTGAATGGGCCTTCTTCACGGATGGCTCCGTTCAACTCCTCTTCGAAAACGAGCTGATCAAAAAGAGACGCACCGTTTTCAAGAAAGTCAGGTCAATTGCCAGGAAGAAGAGAGGAATACGACTACAGCGCCTGCCACACCAGGGGAAATCATTCCCATGTGTAGCCGCAGCAAAAGCCAGCACCCACTTCCTGTCTGAGGGGAGTTTTACCAGGTTCGCCGACTGGAGATTCATTCACAAGGCGAGGCTGGGACTAACCCCCCTCAATGCGTATAAAAGAGATGTTCCTGAGTACGCCAAGTTTTGCAGAAAGTGTCACGAGTATCCAGAAACTCTGGCCCACGTGCTCTGCCACTGCAAAGTCAACATGCAGTCCATCACCAGAAGACACAACGATCTTCTCAACAGAGTGATCCTGGCGGCGCGTGGGAGATGGCAGATTCTCTCCATCAACCAGAGTGCGGATAGCTCGTTGATGCGGCCTGACCTCGTGATAAGAAAGGGCAACTCGATCCAAATCATCGACGTAACATTCACGGCCGAGAGAGACACTGACTGTTTCAAAAGAGCCAGAGATCGAAAGGTGGCAAAATACCAAAAAGTAGTTGAATACTACAAAAGCAGAGGCTTTGACGACACCAAAGTGGATGCGATAGTAATGGGCCCCCTTGGAACCTGGGACCCTGCAAACGACCGGGTGATGCTCCGTGTATGCTCCCGGAAGTATCTGAAACTGCTCAGACAGCTTGCTGTCAGTGACGCAATCAGAGCTAGCCGGGATATGTACATAGAGTTTATCACCGGCCGGAAGCAGCTACCTGGCAGTGGGGGCAAAGACTTTAGCAGAATCAATGCAGATCTTGTCGCAGCTGGAAATTATAACTCCGAACTTAACCCACCACTTCCTGACGAGGATGATGTAAATGCGCTGTCAAACGAATTCATTTTTGATAATGAAACTGTGGGTCTCACAGAAGCGACATACGACATTCATGAAGATGATGACATCAATGAACTGATTGAAGACGAAATCGACTTCCTAATCAGCGAAGGAAGAACAAACGCCGGGCAGCCTAGAGACTCTCTGCTACATGACTCGGTGACCAACAACCGCTATAACAACGGAACTGAAGTAGCACCTGAATACAGTTTAAACCATTGTAATTCTTTAAATAATATAAATAGTAAAAGTGTTGACACTAGTTATATTTGCCCTTCAATTGCTCCCTCAAGCAGCAAGCACGTTGCTCAGTCTTCATTGTCTCGAGTAAAGAAGACAGAACCGGCTGAGCCAAACATGCGAAATTCGGAGTGCACAGCAATTGTAAATAATGTAATAAACACTGAAAACATCTCTGCCTGCGACCCACCCTCTTCCAGTCTACAAAGTGGGAGAAAAACCAAAGAAGGGTGGGAATTTGACATGAAATTCGGAAACTCTCCGACGCATGGGAAAGCTGACACCTTGAAAAGTGACACGTGCACAGAAATTCAAAGAGCCTTCAATAAAAATGAACTGCTCAAGAGGCCTCTCAACTTCTCTGGCATCTTCAGGCAGTCAGAAGTAAGCACAAGTATGTCCAATGGCACACCTACTGTCATCAAAAAGCACCCTTACGTGAAAGATGACGTATCTCCCGATGACGTGTCGGTTGACAGGAAGAGTGGTAACCACCACACGGTACCACACGCTGCAAACTCAACGCACAACACCTCCCGCCGCAGAACTTCAAACTCCCTGGAACCGATACTCGACTTTGAGCCAGACCATACAGACGGTGCCACTTCTACCCTTGCACGGAAAAAACAAATAGACACAAATGGAGGCAGATTCATCACATCCCCCGTGCCAAAAGCAATCACGAGGCTTGAAGAGTGTCCTCCTATCCTCCGACCCTGGAGCCCGTGGACCCCACCGAAAGACGCAAAAGGTGAACAGGCGAATGGGGATAATGTGACAGAACCTATCCACTGGCACAAAGACAAAGTACTAACGAGGGAAAGCATTATACTACTGGAGGACTTCAATAACCTTGAAAACAAAGAAAGCCTTCGTCCTACGCAAGATACGCCTAGGTGCTTGGGGACCCAGCACCCCGCTGCTGCTGGGGAACAAGGAACAAATGACACTCTGTAAACTGATTCGTATAACTCTTGTAAAAGCAAGTCCCGGGTGTCATTGTGTAAATATAACCTTGCTGTACTAAATACATTCGTAATGTGTACGACACCCGGTCGACGCCCGTTGTATATAACTGTGGTTAAATAAAGTTGGAGCGATTTGGTGAAGGCGGGAATGAATGATTGCATTTCGTGAAACACATGAAGTTTAAATCTTCCTTCACAGCTGACATTCCCCCTTCACCAAATCTGTTCTTATCAGCTTAATATCTGATATGACGCCCATAGGGCGTCACGATATTAAACTAATTTTTGAACTGAGGCTTGTGGTCTGGAATTTATTCCGCCCTCGCCACGGGTCGGCCTGCTACTGCACTACTTGCAGGATCGGCCCACATAATTCAAAGAGTAGAAAAAACACTTACACATCCTAAAATAGTCCGACAAAGGTCCTACAGTGGTCATAACAGTCACTGTATAGCCAACTTCCCTTCCTCCTCTACAACAACTTCCCTTCTTCCTCTACATGCGCTATTTCTATGCACTTTCTTTAATTCTGTCAATTATATGTATAACTACATGTTGTCGGACAGTTGAAATGCACAATTTTCATTTAAATGGTCAACAGTCATTACAGCCACGGTTCTACAGGAATCCTACAGTGGTCTTAAAAGTCACTGCATAATTCAACAGTAACGGCCTCCCTTAGTCCTTTGCAAAAGACAACTCTCAATAAAACCATTGTCATAAAATCATGAGACAACCTATCCTAGTAAAAGACAACTCTCAATAAAATCATCATAATAGCAAAACATTTCTTTCACAAAAAAGTCAAAATTTCTTGTTGAATAATAGATGTTAATTGCTAAATAATCGAATACTTATTACAAATTATAAATTCATTCATTGTATCATAATGTACTACTACATGTCTTTAATTTTGTCTATTATACGTATAACATGTTGCAGTACAGCTGAACGTTAGAACTTTTATTTAATAATATAACTGTTGGTCTAACAGTCACTTAAAGTCATGGTTCCACAGTGACTGTTTAATTCAACACTACAACCTCTCTTAGTCCTTCGCAAAAGACATCCATTTCTTAATAAAATCTTATCACCGGTAAAATAAACTTCCACAAAGCAGTCAAAAAAAAAAAATTAATAGTACATACGTTAATTACAAAATAATCAAATATTTACTTCAAATTAGAAATTTATTGTATCATAATGTACTACTATATGTAATGTCTCTGATTTTGTCTATTATGTGCATAATTACATGTTGTAGCATAATAGTGATATAATTTTTATATAATACCGTACAATTCTTATCTGCAGGATTTTTAATTCTGCCAATTATATGTATAACTACATGTTGTCAGACAGCTGAAATGCACAATTTTTATTTAAATGGTCAACAGTCATTACAGCCATGGTTCTACACGGATCCTACAGTGGTCTTAAAAGTCACTGCATAATTCAACAGTAACCGCCTCCCTTAACCCTTTGCAGAAGACAACTCTCAATAAAATCATTATAACAGCAAAACATTTATTTGTTATATGATTTAGTTCACTATTATTGAGACAATCTATACTAGTAAAAGTGTATTACTATAAAATTGAGACTCAATGGACTACAAGACTTTGTTTTCAGTTATTGAAAGGCCTTAGTTTAAAAAATGTTGTGCAAATCGAATATAACTTGTTATACAAAAAGTTTGAAATACATGAAATATATCTTGGATATTTTTAAAAGTAGTAGTGAAATATTTGTCAGGAAAATAAATGTAGTGAGATAAATTGGAGACATGAACGATACTACTGCAGGGCAGAGAGGAACATTTAGAAAAAGTATGAAGTATCATTCGAATGCGTAAAACAGTTGCAGCTACTTTTACAAAACAGCTGTAAAATAGCATCTGTTTTCGAAATATATCATCGAAAGCGTATAGCACATGAAAAAAAAAATAATAAATTTAAGGAATTTTAGATATCTATATTTTACGCTGTATAATATTATTTTGTCTATATTTTTATGAAAAACATTTATGTCCTAAATCAGCTGAAACTATACACATTTGAAATACATGACAAATGTAGTTACAAATATCCACAAAATTTCAAGAAAAAATATCGTAATTCTGGTTAGAAAATATGAAAAAGTGTAGTAAAAAAGTCTAGTAAAAGTGTATTACTATAAATTTGAGACTCAATGGACTACAAGACTTTGTTTTCAGTTATTGAAAGGCCTTAGTTTAAAAAATGTTGTAAAAAAGTACTAACTTCCCTTAGTACTTTGCCAAAGACACCTTTCAATAAAATCAGTACAACAGCAAAACATTTCTTTCATAAAGACGTCAAAATTTCTTATTGAATAATACATGTTAATTGCAAAATAATCAAATATTCTTTTACAAATTATAAATTCATGTATTGTATCATAATGTACTACTATATGTAATTTCTTTAATTCTGTCAACTAAATGTATAACTATATGTAGCACAGCTAAAATGCACAACTATAAATGCACATTGAAAATGTATATATTTGGTAAATAACTACCTTTTTTTATTCTATTTAAAACACATATTTACATGTATTTGTAAAATGCTGTATTTATAAAAATATGTTTAATTTCTAATGAAGCCTTTTCTGTTTGGAATAGAGGAAGGAGGCATTTTTAAATATGCATAGCAGATATGGTGCATTTATTGTATTAAAAAAAAAAATCTAACTTGTATTAAAGTAACATAAGATTTATGTATACGTTGAAAAAGTGTATGCATGTGATGAATATGTTTCAAGAATTACAAATTACTATCGCTGATAAATTATTGCTATGTGTATACCGCTATACTGAATATAACGGCGTAACTACAAAATTATGTTACGCAGAAAATAGTTGAATTTTCCCCCCTTCACTGCATATTACATACAGCAGCCAAATGTAGATCTTATACATTACATTACTCGTACTATCACGATCGACTCAGAGGAACAATATCGGCGGATGGATACATCGGAAAGAACAGGACAGAGTTCAATCCCCTCCTGCAAAAGAGATTTAAAATTTGAATCCGGGTTGCAAAATATAATACATCTCAACAAAACATTAAGATGGTGATGTTTCAACTCATATTCAAATTGTCTATCCCTTTTTCAAGCGGTGATCGAACTTGATCCTCTTCTTTCCAATGCATTCATCCGTTAATCCGATTATTTTGGCTAGATTTGGGATCCAATTACCTAATGTGAACGAGGCATTACATGATTATAATTCATTTGAATATTACTCAAAAATTCTACGAATCCAAGAGTTCACAAACACACATATTAGGAATTCCAAGAACTCGCACATACATCATTCTAATGAATCATCAAGATCCCAAGAACACGATTTCCAACCATTTTTGGCCACGAAACATTCTTTGAATAGTGAAGTCGCGAAACACTTTTTGAATTAGTCTGTCTATTATAACATATTGCAATAGAGATGAACTTTACAATTTTTATTCGAGACAACTATTGGTCCTAACAGTCATGATTCTACATGGGTCTTACAGTGCTATTAACAGTGACTGTATAATTCAACACTGACAACCTCCCATAGACCTTCGCAAAAGACATCTATCCTTCAATAGAATCACATCAACGGTGATATATCTTCCAAGGAGTAGTCACAATTTCTTTTTAAATAGTACAATAGTTAGTTGCAAAATAATCGATTATTTACTTCAAATTAGAATATCATACATTGTATCTACTACTACATGTAATGTCTATGTATATCTGCATGTTGTAGCAGAATGGAACCGTGCAATTGTTATATGATATAGTTGTTGTATAATTCATGTCATAATGCACTAATGTGTTGAAGACCCAGACCGTCCGACTCGTCCAGAGGACTTAGAGTAACTAGTTGGACGGCCGGGAACTGTGCATGCACTAATGTGTTGAAGACCCAGACCGTCCGACTCGTCCAGAGGACTTAGAGTAACTAGTTGGACGGCCGGATGCACTAATGTGTGTAATTCTTTAAGTTTTCTATATAATATGTATTTGTGTAATTTCATGTTTTTTTACTTCGTTAGTTCTATACTTCACTTCTATAAACTTCTATGCTTAAACGTTAACTTCCATACTTAAGTATACGTATAAATAATTAATTTGGTATATACTCATGCAATTTTGGAGTTTTTGCTTTATTAGATCACGAAAATATTCTTTAAAATACATTAGAAGTAAGAAACGTTCAGAACTATTTTTAGACTGTTAAAGCTATAGGAAATGTATATATTTTGTAAATAACTTTTACTTTTTTTTTTACTCTATTTAAAACATACAAATATATTTGTGAAATAATTTATTTATAACCAGGGTTGATAAAAATCATGATTTTTTTTAAAAAAATCAAAAAAATCGAATTTTTTTTATTTAAATCAGATTTTTTTTTATTTAAATCGGATTTTTTTGATTTATATTAGTCTTTTTCAAAATCAATTTTTTATATTTTTCAGATCAGAAGGTAGGTTAGACTATATTAATGTACTGTATAATTAAAAAAAATTTAATTGAATATATATTAATATAAGATTAAAAAAGTATATGCAGGGGTTAAAAAAACCAAAGACTTTTTAAATAAATAGGTTTTTTTTAAATTGGGTTATTTTATTCAATTTATAAATCTAGGCTATATTAATTATATGGAACTATTATGCGGTTTTAAGTTCTTTATTTGAATTTATATTAATAAAGAGCTATGATATCTCAAAATCTATTAGGTTTGATATTATGAAGGACTTGAAAAAAAGGGAAGAGATTATGACAAGCTTATTAAAAGGTCAAGATTTTAGAGAAAGATGATGTTTTTAAGTATTAATATTTAATAATACCTTTTTCATTTATATAATAAAAACTTACCATTTAACAGGTAATTTCACTCATCTGAGTCTCTTAAATGATTTTTTATTAGTACAAATTTCTAACACTGAAAATTTATAATTAGCGGATAATTAGTGGATAATATCATTCAAGAAATACAGGAAAAAAAAAAAAAAAAAAAAAAAAATACACTGTATTTTTTTTGTTACACTCCTAAATATTGACTGACTCAAACATTTAGTACTTTTAAAAGGCCTGAACAAATTTATGGGCTATTTTGATATTCCAGTAGCCCTTTTTAAATGATATAGTAGTTATTAAAGTAGTAAGTATATTCCCCTAAAAAAATCCACAACAAAAGGCATCTCTTCACTAGCAAAATGACAATCATATCTCTCCCATGCCTAATAAAAAATAAAACAAGCATGAAAATACAAATTTAGGTAAACAGTAAAGTAATACAGCAGACTCTTGGTATAATGACCATTGATGATTAATGATTTTTGTACTGTATAGGTTGGGGACTATGGAATTGAAGAGAGGGAGGGACAAAGGGGATAATGCCCAGGGGCCCTATGATCCTCAGAGACCTCAGAGTGATTTTTTAAGTCCTTAAAAAATAGGTGAGGGTAGGGATTGGTGGGGAGCCCAATCTGCTAAACTGTTTAAGGGCCGGTCAATCCTATTCCCAACATTGTTTGCTATATTAGTATGCCCCAGCAAAAATCACAAAAAAAGGAAGGAACCAAATTTTCTTATTTCTATGGTAAAAATTATTACAGCACATATAAATAACATTTCAAAAGGTATTTTAAGTATGCAAAAACTGTACCGCAACCACTGATCCCAATAAATCATCACAAGAACAATTAAAATGTTAAATATTGTCTACCTATGTTTTTAGATAACTGACAGAAAATCTAGATAATTCTAGATATATTTTGAGTGATTTTTAGCTATAAAATTAGAAAATAGGTTGGCAACACTGGTCAGTTGTCATTGTTACTTGATTTTATACTCCAAGCAATGAATTGCGTTATCTCCACTGACCGAGAGTTAAGGAAAGGATTTCAGTTTTTTTTTATATACTCTAAAGATGTCTTGATGTGGAATTTTATTATTTTAAACATTTATTCTGTTCCAGGTTATTTTAGCATAAAAATACAAATAAAAAACTTCAAGAAATGACAAAATTAAAAAATGATTTTAATCAATGATTTTTTTTAAAAAATCAAGTGATTTCAATCATGATTTAAATCAAGCCGATTTAAATCAAACAACCCTGTTTATAACAAATCTGTTTTACTTCCAATTGTGAAAAGTATGCTTCTAACTTGAAAAGTATTTTTCTGTTTTAAATGGGGATGGCGGCATTTTTATATATACATTGTAGATATGCATTTGTTTTTTTTAAAAAAACGAGTAGTTTGTATTAATGAAATATAGGATATATGAATATGCTTTAAAACTATATGCATTAGATGCATGCATTTAAAGAATTACAAATCACTATCGCTGGCAAACTATTGTATATGTATACTGCTATATTGCAAAACTGAGCATAACAGCATAATTACAACATTCTGTTTTACAGAAAATATTTTTTTTGTACAACGAATATTATATAAAACTGCTGATATGTATATATTATACATTCGTATCAAAGCTGAACAGGTTTTATCGAGACGGGGCGGGGTTGCCCGCGAATCGAGTGTCAGGATGGAGATCGGCGGATGGTTACATCGGAAAGAACAGGATAGAGTTCCAAAATTTGAATCCGGGATGAAACATATACATTTCAATAAAAACTTAAGAGGGTGATGTTTGAACACGGATAGAGAATTTTAATCCCCTTTGCAGAAGGGGGATCGAATTCGATCAAGGTCATTCGCCGATCTTGTTCCTCTTAGAGCTCCTCTACTACAGGCTGACTTATCAAGCATATTGAAGCCCATAGGGTTCCATACTACAGTTACAGAAATTATAAAATAAGTGTTTAAAATAAATACTTTATATAAAAAAAGAAGTTTCAATTAGAAAATTGTAGAACTTAGCTCGCACAAGTATTCTCCATTACCTGATGTCCAATTATTTATTAGCCATTGTTTTCTTCTTTCTTCGTTTCTAGGAAAACGAAATAGCCTAAAACCCTTTCTAGAATGGTTAGAGCAGTTCGGTGCAGAACAACCACTAATAATTATTTCAATTATACTTCTTAAAGTGAAAATATGCATAGAGGTAATGCTAATGGACTGCGCTTCCAGCTAGGGTGGGCTTCAATATGCTTGATGAGTCAGCTCGTATATAGAGGAGCCTTAGTTCCTCTTATTACGTAGGCAATGCTCTCACTCGAACGAGATCAGCTTAAACTCCATCCCAGCGATAGTGATTTGTAATTCTTTAAATGCATGCATCTAATGCATATAGTTTTAAAGCATATTCATATATCCTATATTTCATTAATACAAACTACTCGTTTTTTTTTTTTTTTTAAATAAATGCATATCTACAATGTATATATAAAAATATTATAAATACAAATGTATATATAAATCCAGAGTCGATAAATCTTGTTCAGCCTTGGTACAAACATTGTGCGGGTTCAACATATCGGCGGTTGTGTGTAACATTTAGTGTACGAAGAAAAATAAAATGTCTTCTGTGAAACAGAATGTTGCAGTTATTCTCAATTTTGCACTATGATAGCAGTATACACATATGCAATAGTTTGCAAGCGATAGTGATTTGAATGCCTTAAAGTGCATGCATCAAATGCATATTCATAAACCCTATATTTCATTAATGCAAGTTAGTCATTTTTTAATGCAATAAATGCATATCTGCAATGTGTATATAAAAATGCTTCTATCCCCATTCAAAACCGGAAATAATTTTCAAATTAGAAGTACAGTTTTTATAATTAAAAGTAAAACAGAATATTATAAATACATATGTACCCGATGAAAATCAGCGGTTCCACATTAAGCAACCGCCGAATAACGTGAATTTTTCAATAATTCCAATTTTTCCAATTGTCCTTTTCAAACTGTTCACCTGTGCACCAAATTTCAAACATCTGTTTCACTTTAGACTGGGCAATTCTCATTTATTCTGCCAATTAAACATTTAAGTGTGCGGCATCCCTAAAATAGCATATATTAGAAAGCTGCCATTATACACTTTATTCCTATCAACGATCATCAATTTTCAACTTGCATCAATTTTAAAGTCTATCTCATTGCAAAGTCCGTTTTACTATCATTTTACATTTCGAACGCTTCAGTGTCTAGCTTCCAGTAAATGAACATTTAAAAAAATTATGGTTTTTCTTGAAGTTTCATCTATTAATTGATTCGTGCATCAAATTTTAATTCGTTATCTCTCAATTCACTTTTGGAACGTTTAGGCCAGGTGTAGAGCCCCCCTCCCCCCTCCCTACAGAACGTTTTTGAAAACCTCCATTTTTGTGGAAGCTTACGATTGTTCCATGTATTAAATCTCAAGTCTACATCATTTTAAAAAATGGCGTTTCTCATTTATTCCGCAAACAGAACATTTTGGTGTGCGGCTCCCCTAGAGAAGTAAATTTTGGAAAACTGAAATTGCACACTTTCTTCTTTTCGAGCTATTTTCCCACACAACGAATTTATAATCTATATGTGATCGAAGTATATTTTTCTATCATTGTACCTTTGGAACGTTATGGTGTCCCTTCCCCCCCCCCCCTCTTATTTTTTTCCCTAGGATTTTATTAAATAATTGACCCGTGAATCAATCAGTCACAATTTCTTTTTGAATAGTACATATGGTTAATGTAAAATAATCGAATATTTACTTCAAATTAGAAATTCGTGTATTGTATCATAATGTACTACTATATGTAATGCCTTTAATTTTGTCTATTATACGTATAACTGCATGTTGTAGCACAATAGAACCATACAATTGTTATATAATACATGCAGGATCGGCTCATACAATTCAAAGAGTAGAAATAAAACATTTACACTTGGTACAGAATTGTACTAATAAATACCGTCGTTTCAAAGTGATCCTACTGTCATTCTAACAGTCTCTGTATAACTATTTATACCATACTGACAACACCGTTTTCCTTCGTAAAAGACATCTCCCAGTGAATTTATATAAATGGCAATATATTTCTTTCAAAGAGGAAAAATATTCTAGTAAACAGTAAGATAAAAGAATATTCATCACAAATTAGAAATTTATTTACTGTATAACAATGATCTTCTGTATGTAATGTCTCTCATTCTGTCTATTATATGTATCACTACATGGTTGTAGCACAGTTGAAATGTACAACTTTTATATAATACCAATTAATGGTCCCAACAGTTACTTCTGTCCTGGTGGTACAGTGCAGTTAATAGACAAATACATCACTAACAATCTTCCTTTGTCTTTCGCAAAAGATATCTCTCAAACAGAATCAAATCAATGATAAAATATTTCTTCCACGAAGAAGTAAAAATGTATTTTTGAATAGTGCATGTGTTAGTTGTAATATAATCGAAAGATCATTACAAATTAGAAATTCATCATAATGTATTATTTAATTCTAGGATTTTGAAGCATTCTGCATTGAAACAAGTTTAGAAACAGCTTGTGTAATTAATGTATATACACCCTATAAAAAAGCCCATGTTATGAATTTAGCACACTGTTAAGGGTAGTGCACACACAGCCCATCCTACCTTCATCCTATCAGAGTACGAAAGCTGGCAGCCATACTACACGACATCTGGATACACATTCTACATTGTTTCACAAAAATTTGTACTATGCTTTATTATATGTATACGTGCATAGTAAATTCGGTACTTGCACATTTAATTTTAGATAGCTTTGCTTTAACAGATCACGAAATTATTTCTTAGAATACATTACATGTAAAAAAAAGTCCAGAACTATTTGTAGACTGATATACCTATTGAATTTGCATAAATTTTGTAAAACACTTTCACTTTTTCTTTACTCTGTTTACAATATGCATATATATTTGTAAAATATTGTATTTATAAAAATGTTTTACTTCTAATGAAGTATTTTTTGTTTAGAATGGGGGGAGAGAGGGATAGAAGCATTGTAATACATACATAGCATAGCAGATATGTTCATTTATTGTATTAAGAAATTATAACTTGTATTAAATTAAAATAAGATTTATGCATAAGTTGAAAAAGTATATACATTTAATGAATGTGCTTTAAGAATTACAAATCACTATCGTTGATAAGCTATTGCATATGTGTATACGGAGTACTATTATAGTATAAAACTAACTACCACAGCATAACTGCAACATTGTGTTTCCCAGGATTTTTACTACACTAAATATTGCATACAACCACCGATTGTAGATCTTATACATTATCCGTACTATAACATGGTATCTCGGTCGAATCCGAGGAACTAGATCGGCGGATGGATACATCTCAAAAAACAGGATCTAGTTCAACCCCTCTAGCACAGGAGAGTGGAAATTTGAATCCGGGTACAAAGACATACATTAACAAAATATTAAAATGGTGATGTTTCAACATGGATTCAAATTTTATACCCCCTTCTCTCACACTTTTCAGAAGAGGGATGGGGGTAGAAAAAATTTTGCGGACTTGATCCTATTCTTTCCGATGTATTCATCCGCTTATCCGATTGTTTGGATTGGGATCCAATTGCCTAATGTTACACGATTATAATTCACTTGACTATTACGCAAAGGATCCATGAAGTCAAGAGGACACACACACGTATTAGGAATTCCAAAAATTCGCACGCACATTACTTTTATGAACAGTTCACTCACACATCAGGATGGATCTCAACAACACGGTTTGCAACCATTTTTGGCCACAAAACACTTAATGAATTCGTGAATCAGCTTTGAGCTTATTTGCATTTCAAAATTCATTGTATCAATATTCACAAGATTTTAATTAGCAAAAAATAAACTATAAATACTCAATTAAATCGCTCGAACTACCATAAAAATAACTATAAAACAAACATTTTAATTCCATATCATATAATAATTAATTGTGTCAAATGATATATACCGATAATATGGTATCATTTTGTTTGTATTATATGCTGTGTTATTAACGAAGTATTACTTTTACAATTATAAATATTTAGTAATAAAATTAATTATTAATAAATGGAGAAAATGAAATGAAAGAGTTAATAAAATAAAAACATCACACTTGAAAACATTTTATGTTTAAAACAAACGTCAAATTAAAAATGGAAAAACATTATTGAACAAAAATTTGAGTTCATTATTAAAAGGGAAGTTTCAAGTTTTGAATGTCAGTGATTTCATTAAATCTGCCTATCACACCTTGAACGCGGATGGAATACCTATTATTCAGATATTGCAAAACATTACTATCCTTTAGAGCACAATTTGGGAAATGCTACATAAAATGCATAACATGTATAGAATATATGTTTGTATTCAAACATTCTATTTTTATTTGATGCACAAAACTTCATTACATGTATCGTACAAATTGACAAATTTGAATAAATTTCCTAATCATTTTATTGCCATGTTGTCTTGTAAAATGACGCTGGCAGACTGATTACTCGAAATTAACAATGTTCTGCAATTTCAAGCATTTTCAGACTTGTGTCGCATATAATTGAGTAATGCGCCAACTGCACGCGATTTTCCCAGGTGGTCACCCTCCCAAGTACTAACCGCGCCCGATGCTGCTTGACTTCGGTGATCGGACGAGAACCGGTATTTTCATTAGTAATTAAATAATAGAGTAAAAAATACTAAACTGTATTCACTGAAACATAGAATTCATATATACGAAAATAAAAATATAAACTTTTTTAAGAATCTATATATACTATTGCAAAGTCTCCGTCTGTCTGTCACGCTTCTTTTAGGCACTTCCCGAATAGATAGATTTGCAATTTGGTACACGGCTCGGTCGTACGATAAAACCCCCGGGAAAAGTGGGTGCTCCACACCGAAACGTTCGAAATATGAAATGATCGGGAAGCATGCTTTGCGATAAGATAGACTTTAAATCTTGTGTATGGGTATATCGTTCGAAAGGAAGAAAGTGTGCAATTTCAGATTTCCAATATTTTCTATTTAAGGGGGTGCCGCACACCAAAATGTTCGATTTACTGAATAAATGAAAAAGGGCTCCTTTAAAATTTGATAGAGGCTTGAGATTTGGTATAAAGGCTAATCATTTGACGAAAACACCCAAGACGAATATAGTTTTTCAAAAATTATCGTTTTTTGGGGGTGCTCCAGAGAAAAGCGTTCGAAAGGTGAATTGATAAAAAAAAACATGCTTCGAAATGTGATAGAGATATCAAATTTGGTGTAAGGGTAGATAGCTTCGAAGGAAGAAAGTGTACAATTTCAGTTTACCAATGTTTTCTACTTTAGGGGTTGCCGCAAACCAAAATGTTCGATTTTCGGAATAAAGTAGAAACGTCCCTTTTAAAACGTGACAGAGGCTTGATATTTGGTATATGGGCGAATCATCTGATAGAAAACACAAGAAGAATTAAGAGTTTCTCCAAAATGTATATTTAAGGGGGTAGGTACTCCACACAAAAACATTCGAAAGGCGAAGTGACAGAAAAAGAATGCTTCGCGATGAGATATATAATGTAATCCTTATATAATGTAATCTTTATATAATGTATAATGCAATCCTTATATAATGTAATGAATTTACTACTTTTGCAGTAAAAAAAATATGTTTTTCTTATAGTAGATACTTATATAGTAGATACTTATAAATAGACTGTAATTGTATATATTAATAAATAAATTCCTGCTTGAAGACGTTCAGGTTGATTGCCTGATTTTGTAATTAGGATTATTGTAGGAATAAGGATAATTTCAAATATAATGTAAAAGTGAAATATATTATTTAATGAAAATGTTATTATTAATATAATTAAGATTAAAATATAATTAAAGGAAATATCTATTAAAGAATTAGTTGATAAAATAATAAGAATAACTCTGGTAAGAGAGAGGATAATTATAATTGAAGAGATTTGATCTGGATTAATATAAAAATTTGAGATTAAAACATTTATATTTATTGAAATAATTAAAAATATTAAAATTATGAAAGAATTAATTGAAATTAAAATTATTTGGTTATATAAGAAAAATATTAATGATATTCTTGTAAGAATAATTTTTATCAAAAGTTAAAAGATTAATGAAATATGAATTAGATGAGTTGTGAGATTTAGATATAGTTACTAATAATCTTAACCCAAGTCTTGAGCTTCTTACTATTATAATTATAATAATTAAAATAGATGTATATAATTATGATATAATTGATGAGCATACAACAATAAATATAGTAATAAGAATGAATTCTAATCTTATAAGAAGTAAAATGATATTTTTTCGTCATCAACAAAGTCTAATGATTCTAAGGATTATTATAATATTGAGAAAGTATATTTTTAGAATTTTCTACATCCAAAGTAGATATTTTATTAAATTAATAAGAACTATTGATAACAGTATTAATTATTTTAGGAATTTTTTTTTATTAGAAGAATTCAACCTATAATAATAATTATTATATTAATTGTTCTTAGTATTATATATTCTATATATATTTATATATTGATAGGAAGATATTGATTTGGTTATTTATTATTATTAGTAATAAATTTATTATTATTAGTATATATTGAATATATGAAATGTTTATACTAGATTTTAGATATATTTCTTTAAATATGTGAATTATATATATAGGAATTTTTAATTTATTTTTAGTAAGAGTTTTTTATTAATAATTATAGTAATAGTGGTTTGAATAAGATATTTGAGAGAAGGAGCTATTCGAGTAATATATGAATAAAGCCTGATTTAAAGGGCTAATTTGATAGATTCAATTATGAAAATTTTAATAAGTTTACGAAAAAGGGATAAAATTGTTAATATTATAAATAATTCGTTAGTGGATTTACCTTCTTCTTCTAATTTATCTTATTTATGAAATTATGGTTCTTTATTTGGAATGTATTTAATTATTCAAATTGTTACTGGATTGTTTTAATCATTTCATTTTAGAGGAGGTTTAAATATTTCTTTTGATAGAATTATTCATATAATACGGGATGTAAATTATGGATGATTAGTACGAGTTTTTCATGCTAATGGAGCTAAAAAATTTTTTATGTTAATATATATTCATATTGGACGAGGTTTATATTATGGGTCTTATTCTTATAAAAAAAGTATGATTAAGAGGAGTAACTATTTTTTTATTATCTATAGGAACTGCTTTTTTAGGATATGTTTTACCATGAGGGCAGATATCTTTTTGAGCTGCTATTGTAATTACTAATTTATTATCAACGGTTCCATATGTTGGGGTTATATTAGTAGAATGAATATGAGGAGGATTTGCAGTAGGAAATCCTACTTTAATTCGATTTTTTTCATTTCATTTTATTTTACCTTTTATTATTTTAATATTTGTAATAATTCATTTATTTTTTCTTCATGAGAGAGGTTCAAACAATCCTATAGGATTATTTACTAATTATGATAAAATATATTTTCATCCTTATTATACAATAAAAGATTTGCATGGTTATATAATTATTTATATAATATATATGCTTATTTGTTTATTATATCCTTATATTTTTATAGATGTAGAAAATTTTATTATTTCAAATCCTTTAGTTACTCCTACTCATATTCAACCTGAATGATATTTTTTATTTGCTTATACAATTTTACGATCTGTTCCTAGAAGAATAGGGGGAGTAATTGCTTTAGTTTTTATCTGTTGTAGTGTTATATTTTTAAATTTTTTTTAAGCATCGATTTTGAAGAACTAATTTTTATTATTATAAAAAATATTTTTTTTAATATTTTTAATTAATTGAATAATATTAACTTGAATTGGAGCTTGTGAAGTAGAGTATCCTTTTAGATTATTAGGGGTGAATTTTAGAATTTTATATTTTATAATATATTTAGTATTTTGATTAAATATAAAATTTCAAGATTTTATATTAAAATGATTTTAATATAAATTATTTTGAAAATAATTTTAAAGAAATATTTCTTTAAAGTCAGATTAATTAGTTTAAGTAGAATAAAAATTTTGTAAGGTCTAAATAAAAAAAAAATATAGAAGATATAGATATAATGATTAAAAATAAAGATGTTGGTAGAAAAATTTTTCATCTTAAATTTATTAATATATCATATCGAAATCGAGGAAGTGTTCCTCGAACTCAAATTAAAGTAAATGTTAAAAAAATGAAAAAAAAAAATGAAGTAAAATTATTTAGTGAGTGAAAAAATAAAATAAAAGAAATTATTCTTAGAATAATTATTCTTATATATTCAGCTAAAAAAATTAAAGCAAACCATCCTCCTATATATTCTACATTAAAGGCTGATACTAATTCAGATTCTCCTTCTGCGAAATCAAAAGGACTTCGATTAGTTTCTGCTAAGCAGCTGATTAATCAAATTATAAATAAGATTAAATTTCCTCAAAGGAAAAATATTATATTTTGAGATTCTCTAATTTGAGTAAATAAATAAGATTGAGATAAAAGGATAATAAATAAAATAATTAAAAAAAAGGAGACTTCATATGAAATTATTTGAGCTATGCTTCAAATAGATCCTATATTACAATATTTTGAGTTAGTTGATCATCCAATTATTATAATAATATAAACTATTAAACTTGAAAGAATAAAAAATAAAAGTATATTATTTTTATTATCAAATATTGAGTAAAAATTAAATGAAATTAATGGTAAAATTATTAAAGAAATTATAAGAGATATAGCTGGTATAATATAAGAAATAATAAAATTTATATTTTCAGTTGTGGTTAAGTTTTTATTAAAAAGTTTAATAGCATCTCTGAATGGTTGTAAAATACGTATAATTCCTACTTTATTAGGTCCTTTTCGAATTTGTATATATCCTAGAAATTTTCGCTCTAGAATAGTATAAAAAGCTACTCTAATTAAAATTCTAATGGAGGATAGAATAAGAATTAATATATACAAAATTTAGATTAATTAGATTCTAATTCTAATGCATTAATATGCTAATAAAATATTTAAAATATTTTAATTGGTCCTTTCGTACTATAAGAAAATAAAAAAAGATAGAAACCGATCTAGTTTATACCGATCGGAACTCAAATCATGTAATTAATTAAAAGTCAAACAGACTTTCTTTAAAAATTTTTGCTTTTTTAAGAAAAAATAATTCAACATCGAGGTCGTAATTTTTTTTTAAAATAAGATCTAAAAAATATTACGCTGTTATCCCTATAGTAACTTATTTTAATTAATAATATTAGATAATATAAAATATTTAAATTAAAATGATAATTAATAAACTTCCCCAGTTAAACTTTAGTAAAGTTCAATAGGGTCTTTTTGTCTTTTTTTTATATAAATATTTTTTTATATTTAAAAAAAGTTTGAAATTTAAATTAAAAAAAATAAATTAAATGTAAAATCGTTTATTCTAGTCTTTAATTAAAAGACAAATGATTATGCTACCTTAGCACAATATAATTGCGGCTATTTAATATCATTGAGCAGATATTACTAATAATTAATTCTATTAGAGATGTTTTTGATTAACAGTCATTAATTTTTAATTAAATTATTAAAATATAATTAAAGTTTTTACTTATATAATCATTATATATTTTTTATAAAATTTTTTAATTTTTTTAACTTTAAATTGAATAAAGAATTATTAAATTTTTAAAAAATTTTTATTTTTAATTTTTGGAGAAAAAGATGGAAATTTTTACTATAAATTAAATTATAGTAATTTGTTAAATTTTAATTTATTTTAAAAACCAGATATAATATAATTCAATAACGTTTAATTACTATTTTAATTTTTAATAGATTTATGTAATAATTATTATTAAAAAAAATAGATCATAAATTATTAATAGATTATTCCTGATACAAAAGGAACATTAATTTTCTTTTTTAGAAAAAAAAATCCTTTTCAGTTTATATAATATATAGGTATAAATATAAATTTAATAATTATTTTAAATAAAAAATAAAAATTAATATTATATAGAATTCTTTCAGTGTAAGTGAAACGCTATAAAGCTTGAAAAATCTAGATGCTTTTTCCAAAACATCAACTATGTTACGACTTACCTTATTTTAAAATAAGGGTGACGGGCGATATGTGCACATTTATTATCTGTTTCATATTAAATTATTATTAGAATATTGTTGTTATATTCTATTTTATATAATTTTATAAAAAAATAATCTTTAAATTATATTTAATGCATCCATTAGTAACTTTTTTATTTATTACACCTTGATCAAATATTTTAATTCTTATTAAGAATAATAATTTATAATTAATTCTGTAATAATTAATGATGGTATATAGATTATTAAAAAAAGTGAAAATAAATGTGGAGTATAAATTAAATAACAGGCTTCTATAAAAAGATGAAATGCCGCCGTGATAAATAAGTTTTATTATAGGATATTATTACTAAATTTATAAAAAAATACTAGGGTTTCTAATCCTATTTCAAAATTTTAAATTTAAATTATAAAATTAATGTAATTTTTTATAACAAAATTTTACTTAAAATTAAAAATTAATTTTAAATTAAATTTATAATTAATAAAAATAAATTAATTAAAAGTATAACCGCAGCTGCTGGCACTACAATTGGTAAATTTTTATATTAAAAATTTTTAATATAATTTATAAAAAAATGTTTTTAAATTTAAAAAATAAAAAATAATAATAATTTTAATAACATTTATTTTATAAATTTATAAAAAATCATTTTTATTAGATTTAAATCTCTATAAAAATCAAGTTTTTATGTGCATAAACACTATAATAAATTTCTGCTAAAGTGCAAAAATGAAAATAAAGTAAAATGCTGCTTAATTTTCGAAAAAAAAATGAAGTTAGTGCACAACTTTTTTGAAGCTTTATATATGTACATATATAAAGGTTTATAAAGCTATTTCTTCTTATTTTTTTTTAAATAAATTTTTTATTATATAAATATTTATATCAAGACTATTATTTATATCAAGATTATTATCAGTAGACTCTAATATTCTTTCCAAGATATTGAATTTTCGACAATTAGTGGTCATTTTCATTGATTTAGCGTCATTTTTATCCATTTGGCGAGATTTTCGTTAATTTGGCAACATTTCAAAAAGTCGCAAGTTGACGACATTCCGCCAATTTTGTCGCCAAAATCTCGCCAAGCGTTATGGACGAAGAAACAAGTTATTCTTACAGCAGATAAATGATTATTGGCGTTCAAATACAAAAGTATTACTCAAAGTATCTTTTTTCATGAATGGAACGAGCTAGATCCACGAGAATGATGTCACCCAATTTATCGCATGATATTACATATGAAAAGTGAACATATTTCTCAATAGGATTTTTTTTTTCTATTTTATATGACTTTTTGATATTGTTTTTAAAAAATGTGCAATATCTCGAGAACGGTTCATGTTAGCTTTCTAAAATTTATGTCAATCGTTTTCTAATGAAAAATTACATAAGAAATGTCTATTTGCGTAACTTTATTAGTGGTTTTGATTTTTTGACGATTTTTTCAAAATTTCATTCGAAAATTCAGGGGGGTTCTGAAAATTCGATTTCTGCCAATCGTTTTCTAATGGAAAATTACATAAGAAATGTCTATTTTCGTAACTTTATTAGCGGTTTTGATTTTTTGACGATTTTTTCAAAATTTTACTCAATTTAGGGGGGTTCTGTACATTCGATTGCGTATAAAAACGATAGGCTTCCAGCGCTTACGGATTGCGATTTTTGTACCAAATTTGGTTCGAATCGGTCCATTCGTTCGTCAGTTATCGTCTCCACAGACCCACTGACACACACACACACACACACACACACACACACACACAGACATCACTTCAAATATGTTTGATTCGTGATCAGGGATGCTTGAAACGTGCTCTCCGTCGAAAACTCGAATTCGAATTTTCGACCCCGTCACAATACTTTCCTTATACATTATGTATATAAGGAAAGTAATAATCTTCGAATTTTCGACCCCGTCACAATATTTCCTTATACATTATGTATATAAGGAAAGTAAAAATAGATTATTACTTTCCTTATATACATAATGTATAAGGAAAGTATTGTGACGGGGTCGAAAATTCGAATTCGAGTTTTCGACGGAGATCACGTTTCAAGCATCCCTGATCAAGAATCGAACATTTTTGAGGTGATGTCTGAGGAGATGATTTTGAGGTGATACGGGAGAAAAGAACATGTCCTTTTTTGCGAAATGGCCCATAAAAATTGTCCGTACTAGCTCTAGCAAAAAAAAAAAAATTGGTCAAATTTCATAAAATTTGGTGATAAGGCACTTCTGGGTTACCCTGGTGCTGATTAGACTTTGGTATAATTAAGGAAAATAGACCTCCCCCCCCCCCTTTTTTTTATGAAATGGCCCGCAAAAATCTTCAAATACAAAATAAGACTATGCTCAAATATATGAATTAAATGCTTGTTTTATACGTAATTTTAGACGATGGAAAAACTAAGATCAACCCCCATTACTCTAGGATTTCCATTTCTCGAGATTGAATAGTTTTTTTTTTTTATTTATTTTTTCTCGCTATGCTACTTTTTAAAATAAGCCCCGTTACCAAATGAAAACGACCACGTCAGATTTTGTTTGGTAAAGAGAAACACAATACATTATATATTATTAAAAACGTACTGAAGCGGACTTTATGAAGAAAACACATTTTAAAGGAAAGAATGGAAAGATGTCACGTTCAATATAAATTTGAATAAAAAATTTATAATCTTTGGATTTAAATTAGAGTTCGAAAATTCCGAAAGCATTCTGAGTATTAATAATCAGAACGCTCTTTTCTTTTCTTGCGATCAACTTCATTTTCTAACTTAATAATATAATGTTATGCAGTAATACTTGTAAAATATATTTCTCTAAATACATTCTTAAGAGTAATAAAGCAAATAATTGTGTGTTTTATTTAACAGATTAATGGTGAAAGTCTGGCCATAATTATGTCTTAAATTCAAATTTCGTTGATTAGAGCTTTATGGAGTTATATTACAAAACGCAACCATTAGGAAAGTTTTAAATGGAAAACACAATAAAGTATATATATTAAAACCGTACTGAAGCGGATTTTAGGAATAAAACTCATTTTAAAAGGAAGAAAGGAGAGATTTTATACTCAATACAAATTTGGAAAAAAAATTCTAAACATTTCTGGCGATAATTAACTTTATTTCCACGCCTATTATGTAGCAATACTTTTAAAATCTATTTCTCTCTCTAGTATTTCTAAATTTATTTTTCTGTGATTTGCTTTACTCTTTAAACTAATAAAAGCAAATCACTGCATTCTATACACCAAAATAACGGTTCGATCACGTTAAATATTTTGATTTTGCTTCATCACAGAGATTTATTGTAGTACAATTGTAGAACACAACAAATACAAAAAAAGTAGAATCTTAAAAGGAAAACACAATAAGTTATATACATTATAAAACGCATCAAACTGATTTTATAAGTAAAACGCATTTTGAAGGGAAGATCAGGGAAATCTCACGCAGAATACAAATTTATAAATGAAATTCTTAAATTAAAGTTAGTGCTTTCGGAATATTAATATTCCGAAAACATATCTTCTGGCGATTAATTTCATTTCAAACAACGCCTAATATAAAGATGTGCAGTAATACTTCTACAACGTATATTAGCTATAAACATTTATTTAAGTAATGAAACAAATCAGAATGTCTTATATTAACAGAATAATGGTTCAACTGTGTTTAGATTTTGATTTTATTTTATCAAAGTTTCATGAGGTATGATTGTAGAATACAGAGTACACAAGGAAACGAGTATCTTAAAAAAATTCTTGATAATTAAAATAGAATGTTGACATGCATTTCTTGAGGTCATCTCCATTTCTAACTTTGGAACGCCTAATGATATATAGCAATACTCATAAAATGCACTTGTCGAAATGCATTTTATGAGTAATGCTACATATAAAATATTATTTTTAAATTATGAAAGTTAATACTCGCATTTTTTTTAACACAATAATGGATCACTCTGGCCTATCGATCATTAAATTTGATTGACTTTTATCAGAAACAAACTTTAGAAGCATAAAAGGTTTCTCCTTCAAATAACTGTCTCCGATTTTTTGAGAAGTACGGAGGTTTGGTGATAATAAACGCCATCTTGTGAATTAGCTTTTAAGGTATTAAAGCAAATAACTGCGTTTTATCACACATACTAACTATTTATTCTGGCTTACTGATGTTTAAGATTTAATTTTCTTTAATCAGAAATAAACTGATCAAAGGAGAAGCAGAAAAGACGCATTTCTTACTCAAATAGTTGTCTCCTCCCCTTCTTCGCTCTCTGACCAATTTCTGCACTTTTTAAAGTATTAAAACGAGTAACTGCGTTTTATACAACATAGTAATGATTCACTTTGACGTATTGATGTTTAAAATTTAATGGTCTTTGATCAGAAACAAACTTCAGAAGCAGAAAAGACGCATTTATAGTTCAAACTCTCCTCCCCTTTTTCTCGCTCATCGATTTAAGGAGTATGAAATTTTGATAACAGACGCCATCTTGTGAAATGGCGTTATACTACTGATGATTTTTTTTTAATGTAGTTATAAAATTAAATTTTAGAAAACTCGAATCATGTTGTTAGAAATGTAGGTGATAGTTCGTGCCCGATTTCATCAGTCTGAACGAATTTACAGCCAAGTTTATGCGTTATTACAAAATCTGGGTTCCCATATAAGTTTTTTTATGGAAAATGCAGATTAAGATTTTTTAATTAAACCCTGTTATCGCTTCTCGGCCTTTTGGCTAAGATCAAAGTGTAGTATCTGTTCTTATCAGCTGTTAATTAGCTAATTGGTTATTGTCTGCGTGTCCCCGCTTCATTAACGAATTAGCAACGATATTAATCAGCTTGATAAACGGAGTATACTAGTTCGCACATTGCCCATACCGTGGACTCTGTCCTACACGAGAGGGCACTGCTCTTAAGTGTCTCCCTACACCGCTTTACGAGCGAAGGCAACGACGCCTGTAGCCTGTGCTACAGGACTTTGCACTCCTTTCTTTCTGCTGTCCACTAGAGGCAGCCCGCCCAAGCACATAGCTCTGCGGATTCCACTCCCTGGCTACCACCAGAATAGTTTATCGACTATTTAACCTGGTGCTCCCCAAACCGAGTATAGCTCGAAGACTCACTCCAAATCTTGATTGGAGTGAGTACCCGTTAGGCTTTGATAGTTCTTCTTAAACTTTCTTCTAGTAAATGTGCTGAATCGACTTTGATCTACCTGCGAGACGGCTGCGATGAGATTCGCCCCGTCTGTTGCGGTTCTGCCCGCTCCTCCCTGAAGGAGTTCTGTGCTCCCGCCCCTCGTTCGCCAGCCGAGAAGTTTTACTCCACCCGCTTCTGGGACTTTGCTTCGGTGAAGCCCCGGGTTGGAGTCGTCCCTCTCCCTGGCAGGTATGTTTACTTCCCGCCTTCCTCGTGTTAGTGAACGTGAAGTCAATAATAACGTCTTAGTTTTCAAACAACTCGTTAAAATATTAATTGGAAGTAACTTTCCCAATTGTGATGCTATGGATCAGTAGTTACTCTATTGTGAAAAAGATAGATATTGTGAAAAAGAGATAGAACTTGCCACACACCTTGAAGATAACTGTATATACAATTGATACATTGAAAAACCACTTAATTAAGTCAACATAGATGCTGGTAGTTGATATTGTGTTAAATAGTCAACAGATATTATTATTAAAAAACTGAATAAATATAAAGTACATAAAGATAATCATGCCTGAAATTCCAAAATCTGAAATTGAGCATGGAAATAGAATAACTGAGCCCGTTGACGCAAGTGTTGAACAATTCGGGAGCTCCCCCTTGTGGAGGAAATCGTCACCAGGGCATAATATCTTTAAAACTCCTGATCCTTTTAAAGCATCAAAAGCAATTAGTAGAACGCCCACAAAAGAGGCGACCTGCGTGAACCTCACAGAAGTTAAACAAGTGGAAGTGCAAACTGGCGAACTGAATAGCCAAACACCGTGCGGAATCCTAGTCTCTCCTGCAATTGCAGAGAAGACAAGGTCAAAACTGGACTTAACGAACCGCTGGCTAGCACCAGACTGCAGCCTGGTCACCCCGCCGCAACATAAGGTTCACCCTCTGCGCCAGAGAAAAACAAAAATACTAACTGTGAACCAAAACGAAAAACAACTGAATAAAGAATGCGTGGTTAACGTGAAACAAGATATGATGTCACATACAAATGTAATAACAAAACCAGTTGAAGAAGAAATAGACGCTGGTTCCTACTCAAATGAATGGTATTTCTCATTTGACGTATCGACGAGGAATGAAACACTCGAACAACTCAAACCCACCGTTGAACAAAATGATGACTGGTTTTTCTCAGTCGGAGGTGAGAAAAGCACCAACGGTACTACCCCTCCCCCGTCTGTAACTAACACCTCAATATGTTTTACCAACGAAATCAGCCACAGTAGTAAAAAAGGAGGTGATATGAACATCGGCTCAACACTTAAAAGAATGAAAGATCCCATACTAAGCCCGAAAAGCAATATTGTCCTGAGCAACAGACGCGCCCTTCTCGAGAGGAATGAACGAAGGTTTGGAAAATACCAGGCTGAAGTGAGCAGAACTCGTGACCTCGAGAGAAGAAAGGCAAGAAACAAAAAGAAAAGGGAAGGAAGACAAAAAAGAATTGAAACATGTGGCAAATTGAGCCCCGCTACCGGACATCACGGTAGGGCCCTCTTACACGGAACAGAAAACATGAAAGAATTGAATGATGTTGCAAATAACAACAACTTACCGCTCGCTCACACCGATGCATTAGTAAGAAAACCACGTTGCACTGATGTCGTGAGCTTGGAACACCTCAACATCAACGTGAATGATGAAGCTACATCAAAAGTTCCCCGGTGCTCACCACCCTCAACTAACAAAGCTAAACAAGTCATGAAGAACCTTGAGCTTATTGGATGGGCCTTACCGACTGATTCAATCCATTGTCCAACTGGAACTGCTGCAGGCTCTGCGCAGCAAACAAGCGAGGAAGAGCTACCTACAGGCGGTCATGTGTCATGCGACTCATCCTCCGACACTGACTCGAAGCTTATAATTGACCTTGATGCTGTCTCTGCCGAGGAACAACCTAACAGTGAACCACGTGCACATATTGAGGAATTGGGCAATGGCAATACTCACCATGAATATGCTGCCGTGTCCAAAGACAATCTACGTAAGCAGACACATAATGTGGAAAATAACAAATTGCACCCGAGAAACCCTGCAATCTGCAGTGCAAACCTTGTCCCGCCCATCCTGGCATGGAGGGACCCCAGACTTGCATTCAAAGATGCGGTTAGAATGAAGGGCACACCTGCAAGAAAGTTGCCCTCTGTTTGCAAGAAAAAAAATACTAAAGCGATGACTCACCAAAACCCGTGTGACAAAACTAAGGCTGAGGTTGGAAGGGATGCAATTGAAGTGGTTGTGAACATTATTCCTCCTGTCTCGCAAGTCACGCCCTCGAAGCACCCAAAAGAAGAGAAGCGAAAGCCTAATATTTACGTGGGC
Organism: Amaurobius ferox; assembly: GCA_951213105.1. NCBI lineage: Eukaryota > Metazoa > Arthropoda > Arachnida > Araneae > Amaurobiidae > Amaurobius > Amaurobius ferox. Next base: position 64,449,499 of record OX578134.1, read on the forward strand.
GGAGTCCTGGTCAACAACACTGCTGGCCCTACGCATACATTGCCTCCTGGCGCATGCAGCGAAAGAGCTCTAAATACAGCCCTGCCGCTAAGCGACAGAAAGTTAAACGACATAAATGCGTGGTCAATTACTAGTGACACTGAGGTAAAGACTGACTGGAGACACAACTATGAGGAACAGTTCCCAGCTCTGACTGAACTGTTCAGCACTGCTCGCCCCATCAGCCCTCTGCATGACACAAACTCTCTGTCGAATGCTGGTACGGATAATTCGGACAAGTTACAATCGCAAAACCCAGTACATCTGATTAATAACGACATCACCTCAGTTGATCCCTTGGTAAGCAGTCCTGACCCGGCCTTCACATTCTGCGAGAAAAACAGAGTTATCGAAGGGGAACTACATCTGATTTACCCAGATGGTGAAATCTTAGACTGCACTCATCCAAAGTGCACCTACAAATTTAAGCGTCCCTCTTGGTCCGAGAATAAAGCGGCGCTTCTCAAACATTTGAGACGGGTCCACGACACCTGCTTTGAACAAGGCAAGATTGCGATCTGGTGCCGATTTTGTGAACTAAGAATACGCACGTCAATCAACAGACACGACTGCATGAGGATCCATAATGAAACAACTGAAAGGGAACACAAGAACTGCCCAGCGAAATGCAAGCTTTCTGGCAAAGTGCTCCACCTTGTTTTCCCAATAAATGAGGTCCTGCACTGCACGCAAAAACACTGTAGTACCAGATTCAAACTCAAGAACTGGTACACCAGTAAGCGTTCACTTGTGAGGCACCTTACAAGGACCCACTCTCTCCAAATCGAAACGATCAAGAGGTGGTGCTCTCTCTGCAAGCTGGAAATTGGACCGCGTGTCAACACACATAACTGCCTCAAAAAGACTCCGGCTGTTATCCCTTGCAATGAGAACCTTGGACACCTTTGCCCAAAGTGCCCTAGGACACTCCCCAGCAGGGCTGCTCTTAGAGGACACCTGAACCAGCATCGACGAGATGAACTCGCCAACAAGTTCAACCCTGCGGTTGAGAAAGCTGGAGGCGTGGCTGACAATGTAAAGTGTGGAAAAAGTGTAAATAGCATGAAAACTCTTAACATGAGCACAAACACAAGCAAAAGGATAATAAACAATACGTATTACATCCCGGCAACTGGGCATTGCCCCTCAGGCACCCAAACCATACATGGACCGGGCGATGAACCTGCTGCCGACTCTAGGTCAGTAACTTCCGACCCACACGGTCGCGTCCTCGTGCAGAAGGACCTGACCAAGCACCTTATCCCGCTTGATACAAACGAATTAGCCAACTGGGCCATGTCAATTGAGAAGAGGACAGTCATTAATCAAAAAGGATTGGAAGCAATCCAATGCTTCTATTCCAATAACAAAGATCTTGAGGACAGTGTAGAAATCCTCCGGAAGTCTGATGGCACATCTTCCGACCCGCTCTACACACCCCTGGATAAAGACAATATCATTGAGTCCCCGGTGACTTACTCATCGCAACTCAAGCCCCATCTAGCAAAAACCTCAACCAAGCACACTGGTGTGAGCACGGGCCCAAAGAAAGTGCACTTCAACGATGCAAAAGCTTTGTCATTTACACATGCCAACCCGTTTCAGATCCTTGGGGACCTTGTCGAGGAAAATCCGCCCTCATTACTGAAGAATGACCCTTCTAAACGCACCAAGCACAGAAGCACTACGCCAACTAAGCGCACGCCTGCTGTCAACCCTGTGTTGACACCTGAAGACACGTCCACTCTTGGTTCTGCATCTCTTAATGAGACCGACCACCTACCAATTGACGGGCCTCCTGAACTCTCTGACTTTGTCGAAAACCTCTCAGTGAACTCACGCATTCGGTCTCCGGACGCGCCTGGACCCCTTGACGTGTTTCTTCCTCAACTGAAAAACTTCGTGAACAAAGCACGAACTCTCGAATGGGACTCCTTCGAAACCCTTTTAAACGAGATCACTGACGCTGTTGCAGCTCATGTCAAGCTCCCCGAGCCCACTCCATCTGGGCCCCAATCTACTAGCCGGAGCCAACTGAGCCACAAAACACTCCAAGCTCTGTATCGCAGGAACCGGAAACGGGCAATGCGATACATTATGAAAGAACAGTCTGCGTTTTGCGACTGGGAGCCGGCTGAGCTGCAGGAAGAAATGCAAAATATACAAGGCAACACCTTCTGCGCCAACCTTGACATCTATAATTCTACCTCAAACTTCGGGACACAAGCAAGCGGAATTGACATGGAACCTTTTACAAGTGAAGAAATTCTCATCAAGCTCAGATCCTGTGAAAACTCTGCTCCCGGGCCCGACCGGCTTACCTACAATCATTGGAAGTCGGCGGACCCTGAGGGAAAGGTGCTGACCCACATCTTCAACACCTGCCTTCTTACTAAAAAATTCCCTTCGCAGTGGAAGACCTCTAGGACCATTCTCCTCCATAAAGGGGGAGATAGAAGTAAGGTTTCTAACTGGAGACCCATCACCCTCGGGTGCACCCTGTCGAAGCTCTTTGCAGGTTGCCTTTCGAAAAGATTCGTTGGATGGGCGGAGACTTTTGGCGCTTTTTCTAAGTGCCAGAAGGGGTTCCTGCCGTTCGACGGGTGTTTTGAAAACAACTTCGTAATTGAACAACGACTAGCCCGTGCCCGTGCCTCCAACTCGGACATCTGCATCGCATCCTTGGACATCGCCAATGCATTTGGAACCATAGGTCACGATGTACTGCTTGCGGCGCTCAAGGCTCTCGGAACCGGCGACGAGTTCATTGAACTGATAAGAAACATGTACATAGAAAACAAAACAGAATACTCAACCGACAAAGGCCTCACTGAGCCTGTCAATACTGTTAGAGGAGTCAAGCAAGGCTGCCCACTTAGTGGGCTTCTTTTTAATTCATGCATTAACCCAATACTAAATAAAATCCAAGGTAGCCTCAACGACCATGTCGCACTGGCATATGCCGACGACGTGATCCTCTTGGCTTCTAACCCAAATGATCTACAATCAAGAATTGACGTGTTTGCAAGTGAATGCACAAAGATTGGCCTTATCCTGAACCCGAGAAAATGCTTCTCGTTGCATCTATCGGGGAGGAAACCCATCGGAACAAGGCCAACGGAGTTCAGCGTAACTGGAATATTGATCAAAGCACTCGAGGATGGCGAACCTGCCAAATTTCTCGGCAAGCCCATCGGCTACTGCCTATCGTCATCAAACCAAACGATCGAACAGTTTAAACAAGACGCATCCAAGATCATGGAATCGAATCTTGCGCCCTGGCAGAGGATTGATGCGATAAAGACTTTCCTGTATCCATCGTTCCTCTACGCCATGAGGACAGGACAACTAAATAAGACCTCTTGGGCGAAAGTTGACAAACACATTAAGCCGTTGATTAAAGCCACTCTCTACCTCCCGCAGTCAGCTGCGACTGATTACCTTTATGGGGATCGGTCGTTAGGACTGATGGGAATCCCGTTAGCCTCTGAAGACTCCGACATCGCATACGTTGACGGAGCCTTCAAGCTACTGGACTCAGATGACCATGCTATTAAGGAACTTGCCTGGGCTGAATTACGTGAAACTGTCAAATGCCGCTTGAGAAAAGAGGAACCAGATGACGCTGACCTCGAGAGATATCTATCCGGGGATGTTATGCCCTTTGACGGTAAGAATAAGTCCATATGGTCTAGTGCCAGGCTTGCGTCCAAACGACTGGGGATTGAATGGGCCTTCTTCACGGATGGCTCCGTTCAACTCCTCTTCGAAAACGAGCTGATCAAAAAGAGACGCACCGTTTTCAAGAAAGTCAGGTCAATTGCCAGGAAGAAGAGAGGAATACGACTACAGCGCCTGCCACACCAGGGGAAATCATTCCCATGTGTAGCCGCAGCAAAAGCCAGCACCCACTTCCTGTCTGAGGGGAGTTTTACCAGGTTCGCCGACTGGAGATTCATTCACAAGGCGAGGCTGGGACTAACCCCCCTCAATGCGTATAAAAGAGATGTTCCTGAGTACGCCAAGTTTTGCAGAAAGTGTCACGAGTATCCAGAAACTCTGGCCCACGTGCTCTGCCACTGCAAAGTCAACATGCAGTCCATCACCAGAAGACACAACGATCTTCTCAACAGAGTGATCCTGGCGGCGCGTGGGAGATGGCAGATTCTCTCCATCAACCAGAGTGCGGATAGCTCGTTGATGCGGCCTGACCTCGTGATAAGAAAGGGCAACTCGATCCAAATCATCGACGTAACATTCACGGCCGAGAGAGACACTGACTGTTTCAAAAGAGCCAGAGATCGAAAGGTGGCAAAATACCAAAAAGTAGTTGAATACTACAAAAGCAGAGGCTTTGACGACACCAAAGTGGATGCGATAGTAATGGGCCCCCTTGGAACCTGGGACCCTGCAAACGACCGGGTGATGCTCCGTGTATGCTCCCGGAAGTATCTGAAACTGCTCAGACAGCTTGCTGTCAGTGACGCAATCAGAGCTAGCCGGGATATGTACATAGAGTTTATCACCGGCCGGAAGCAGCTACCTGGCAGTGGGGGCAAAGACTTTAGCAGAATCAATGCAGATCTTGTCGCAGCTGGAAATTATAACTCCGAACTTAACCCACCACTTCCTGACGAGGATGATGTAAATGCGCTGTCAAACGAATTCATTTTTGATAATGAAACTGTGGGTCTCACAGAAGCGACATACGACATTCATGAAGATGATGACATCAATGAACTGATTGAAGACGAAATCGACTTCCTAATCAGCGAAGGAAGAACAAACGCCGGGCAGCCTAGAGACTCTCTGCTACATGACTCGGTGACCAACAACCGCTATAACAACGGAACTGAAGTAGCACCTGAATACAGTTTAAACCATTGTAATTCTTTAAATAATATAAATAGTAAAAGTGTTGACACTAGTTATATTTGCCCTTCAATTGCTCCCTCAAGCAGCAAGCACGTTGCTCAGTCTTCATTGTCTCGAGTAAAGAAGACAGAACCGGCTGAGCCAAACATGCGAAATTCGGAGTGCACAGCAATTGTAAATAATGTAATAAACACTGAAAACATCTCTGCCTGCGACCCACCCTCTTCCAGTCTACAAAGTGGGAGAAAAACCAAAGAAGGGTGGGAATTTGACATGAAATTCGGAAACTCTCCGACGCATGGGAAAGCTGACACCTTGAAAAGTGACACGTGCACAGAAATTCAAAGAGCCTTCAATAAAAATGAACTGCTCAAGAGGCCTCTCAACTTCTCTGGCATCTTCAGGCAGTCAGAAGTAAGCACAAGTATGTCCAATGGCACACCTACTGTCATCAAAAAGCACCCTTACGTGAAAGATGACGTATCTCCCGATGACGTGTCGGTTGACAGGAAGAGTGGTAACCACCACACGGTACCACACGCTGCAAACTCAACGCACAACACCTCCCGCCGCAGAACTTCAAACTCCCTGGAACCGATACTCGACTTTGAGCCAGACCATACAGACGGTGCCACTTCTACCCTTGCACGGAAAAAACAAATAGACACAAATGGAGGCAGATTCATCACATCCCCCGTGCCAAAAGCAATCACGAGGCTTGAAGAGTGTCCTCCTATCCTCCGACCCTGGAGCCCGTGGACCCCACCGAAAGACGCAAAAGGTGAACAGGCGAATGGGGATAATGTGACAGAACCTATCCACTGGCACAAAGACAAAGTACTAACGAGGGAAAGCATTATACTACTGGAGGACTTCAATAACCTTGAAAACAAAGAAAGCCTTCGTCCTACGCAAGATACGCCTAGGTGCTTGGGGACCCAGCACCCCGCTGCTGCTGGGGAACAAGGAACAAATGACACTCTGTAAACTGATTCGTATAACTCTTGTAAAAGCAAGTCCCGGGTGTCATTGTGTAAATATAACCTTGCTGTACTAAATACATTCGTAATGTGTACGACACCCGGTCGACGCCCGTTGTATATAACTGTGGTTAAATAAAGTTGGAGCGATTTGGTGAAGGCGGGAATGAATGATTGCATTTCGTGAAACACATGAAGTTTAAATCTTCCTTCACAGCTGACATTCCCCCTTCACCAAATCTGTTCTTATCAGCTTAATATCTGATATGACGCCCATAGGGCGTCACGATATTAAACTAATTTTTGAACTGAGGCTTGTGGTCTGGAATTTATTCCGCCCTCGCCACGGGTCGGCCTGCTACTGCACTACTTGCAGGATCGGCCCACATAATTCAAAGAGTAGAAAAAACACTTACACATCCTAAAATAGTCCGACAAAGGTCCTACAGTGGTCATAACAGTCACTGTATAGCCAACTTCCCTTCCTCCTCTACAACAACTTCCCTTCTTCCTCTACATGCGCTATTTCTATGCACTTTCTTTAATTCTGTCAATTATATGTATAACTACATGTTGTCGGACAGTTGAAATGCACAATTTTCATTTAAATGGTCAACAGTCATTACAGCCACGGTTCTACAGGAATCCTACAGTGGTCTTAAAAGTCACTGCATAATTCAACAGTAACGGCCTCCCTTAGTCCTTTGCAAAAGACAACTCTCAATAAAACCATTGTCATAAAATCATGAGACAACCTATCCTAGTAAAAGACAACTCTCAATAAAATCATCATAATAGCAAAACATTTCTTTCACAAAAAAGTCAAAATTTCTTGTTGAATAATAGATGTTAATTGCTAAATAATCGAATACTTATTACAAATTATAAATTCATTCATTGTATCATAATGTACTACTACATGTCTTTAATTTTGTCTATTATACGTATAACATGTTGCAGTACAGCTGAACGTTAGAACTTTTATTTAATAATATAACTGTTGGTCTAACAGTCACTTAAAGTCATGGTTCCACAGTGACTGTTTAATTCAACACTACAACCTCTCTTAGTCCTTCGCAAAAGACATCCATTTCTTAATAAAATCTTATCACCGGTAAAATAAACTTCCACAAAGCAGTCAAAAAAAAAAAATTAATAGTACATACGTTAATTACAAAATAATCAAATATTTACTTCAAATTAGAAATTTATTGTATCATAATGTACTACTATATGTAATGTCTCTGATTTTGTCTATTATGTGCATAATTACATGTTGTAGCATAATAGTGATATAATTTTTATATAATACCGTACAATTCTTATCTGCAGGATTTTTAATTCTGCCAATTATATGTATAACTACATGTTGTCAGACAGCTGAAATGCACAATTTTTATTTAAATGGTCAACAGTCATTACAGCCATGGTTCTACACGGATCCTACAGTGGTCTTAAAAGTCACTGCATAATTCAACAGTAACCGCCTCCCTTAACCCTTTGCAGAAGACAACTCTCAATAAAATCATTATAACAGCAAAACATTTATTTGTTATATGATTTAGTTCACTATTATTGAGACAATCTATACTAGTAAAAGTGTATTACTATAAAATTGAGACTCAATGGACTACAAGACTTTGTTTTCAGTTATTGAAAGGCCTTAGTTTAAAAAATGTTGTGCAAATCGAATATAACTTGTTATACAAAAAGTTTGAAATACATGAAATATATCTTGGATATTTTTAAAAGTAGTAGTGAAATATTTGTCAGGAAAATAAATGTAGTGAGATAAATTGGAGACATGAACGATACTACTGCAGGGCAGAGAGGAACATTTAGAAAAAGTATGAAGTATCATTCGAATGCGTAAAACAGTTGCAGCTACTTTTACAAAACAGCTGTAAAATAGCATCTGTTTTCGAAATATATCATCGAAAGCGTATAGCACATGAAAAAAAAAATAATAAATTTAAGGAATTTTAGATATCTATATTTTACGCTGTATAATATTATTTTGTCTATATTTTTATGAAAAACATTTATGTCCTAAATCAGCTGAAACTATACACATTTGAAATACATGACAAATGTAGTTACAAATATCCACAAAATTTCAAGAAAAAATATCGTAATTCTGGTTAGAAAATATGAAAAAGTGTAGTAAAAAAGTCTAGTAAAAGTGTATTACTATAAATTTGAGACTCAATGGACTACAAGACTTTGTTTTCAGTTATTGAAAGGCCTTAGTTTAAAAAATGTTGTAAAAAAGTACTAACTTCCCTTAGTACTTTGCCAAAGACACCTTTCAATAAAATCAGTACAACAGCAAAACATTTCTTTCATAAAGACGTCAAAATTTCTTATTGAATAATACATGTTAATTGCAAAATAATCAAATATTCTTTTACAAATTATAAATTCATGTATTGTATCATAATGTACTACTATATGTAATTTCTTTAATTCTGTCAACTATATGTATAACTATATGTAGCACAGCTAAAATGCACAACTATAAATGCACATTGAAAATGTATATATTTGGTAAATAACTACCTTTTTTTATTCTATTTAAAACACATATTTACATGTATTTGTAAAATGCTGTATTTATAAAAATATGTTTAATTTCTAATGAAGCCTTTTCTGTTTGGAATAGAGGAAGGAGGCATTTTTAAATATGCATAGCAGATATGGTGCATTTATTGTATTAAAAAAAAAAATCTAACTTGTATTAAAGTAACATAAGATTTATGTATACGTTGAAAAAGTGTATGCATGTGATGAATATGTTTCAAGAATTACAAATTACTATCGCTGATAAATTATTGCTATGTGTATACCGCTATACTGAATATAACGGCGTAACTACAAAATTATGTTACGCAGAAAATAGTTGAATTTTCCCCCCTTCACTGCATATTACATACAGCAGCCAAATGTAGATCTTATACATTACATTACTCGTACTATCACGATCGACTCAGAGGAACAATATCGGCGGATGGATACATCGGAAAGAACAGGACAGAGTTCAATCCCCTCCTGCAAAAGAGATTTAAAATTTGAATCCGGGTTGCAAAATATAATACATCTCAACAAAACATTAAGATGGTGATGTTTCAACTCATATTCAAATTGTCTATCCCTTTTTCAAGCGGTGATCGAACTTGATCCTCTTCTTTCCAATGCATTCATCCGTTAATCCGATTATTTTGGCTAGATTTGGGATCCAATTACCTAATGTGAACGAGGCATTACATGATTATAATTCATTTGAATATTACTCAAAAATTCTACGAATCCAAGAGTTCACAAACACACATATTAGGAATTCCAAGAACTCGCACATACATCATTCTAATGAATCATCAAGATCCCAAGAACACGATTTCCAACCATTTTTGGCCACGAAACATTCTTTGAATAGTGAAGTCGCGAAACACTTTTTGAATTAGTCTGTCTATTATAACATATTGCAATAGAGATGAACTTTACAATTTTTATTCGAGACAACTATTGGTCCTAACAGTCATGATTCTACATGGGTCTTACAGTGCTATTAACAGTGACTGTATAATTCAACACTGACAACCTCCCATAGACCTTCGCAAAAGACATCTATCCTTCAATAGAATCACATCAACGGTGATATATCTTCCAAGGAGTAGTCACAATTTCTTTTTAAATAGTACAATAGTTAGTTGCAAAATAATCGATTATTTACTTCAAATTAGAATATCATACATTGTATCTACTACTACATGTAATGTCTATGTATATCTGCATGTTGTAGCAGAATGGAACCGTGCAATTGTTATATGATATAGTTGTTGTATAATTCATGTCATAATGCACTAATGTGTTGAAGACCCAGACCGTCCGACTCGTCCAGAGGACTTAGAGTAACTAGTTGGACGGCCGGGAACTGTGCATGCACTAATGTGTTGAAGACCCAGACCGTCCGACTCGTCCAGAGGACTTAGAGTAACTAGTTGGACGGCCGGATGCACTAATGTGTGTAATTCTTTAAGTTTTCTATATAATATGTATTTGTGTAATTTCATGTTTTTTTACTTCGTTAGTTCTATACTTCACTTCTATAAACTTCTATGCTTAAACGTTAACTTCCATACTTAAGTATACGTATAAATAATTAATTTGGTATATACTCATGCAATTTTGGAGTTTTTGCTTTATTAGATCACGAAAATATTCTTTAAAATACATTAGAAGTAAGAAACGTTCAGAACTATTTTTAGACTGTTAAAGCTATAGGAAATGTATATATTTTGTAAATAACTTTTACTTTTTTTTTTACTCTATTTAAAACATACAAATATATTTGTGAAATAATTTATTTATAACCAGGGTTGATAAAAATCATGATTTTTTTTAAAAAAATCAAAAAAATCGAATTTTTTTTATTTAAATCAGATTTTTTTTTATTTAAATCGGATTTTTTTGATTTATATTAGTCTTTTTCAAAATCAATTTTTTATATTTTTCAGATCAGAAGGTAGGTTAGACTATATTAATGTACTGTATAATTAAAAAAAATTTAATTGAATATATATTAATATAAGATTAAAAAAGTATATGCAGGGGTTAAAAAAACCAAAGACTTTTTAAATAAATAGGTTTTTTTTAAATTGGGTTATTTTATTCAATTTATAAATCTAGGCTATATTAATTATATGGAACTATTATGCGGTTTTAAGTTCTTTATTTGAATTTATATTAATAAAGAGCTATGATATCTCAAAATCTATTAGGTTTGATATTATGAAGGACTTGAAAAAAAGGGAAGAGATTATGACAAGCTTATTAAAAGGTCAAGATTTTAGAGAAAGATGATGTTTTTAAGTATTAATATTTAATAATACCTTTTTCATTTATATAATAAAAACTTACCATTTAACAGGTAATTTCACTCATCTGAGTCTCTTAAATGATTTTTTATTAGTACAAATTTCTAACACTGAAAATTTATAATTAGCGGATAATTAGTGGATAATATCATTCAAGAAATACAGGGAAAAAAAAAAAAAAAAAAAAAAAAATACACTGTATTTTTTTTGTTACACTCCTAAATATTGACTGACTCAAACATTTAGTACTTTTAAAAGGCCTGAACAAATTTATGGGCTATTTTGATATTCCAGTAGCCCTTTTTAAATGATATAGTAGTTATTAAAGTAGTAAGTATATTCCCCTAAAAAAATCCACAACAAAAGGCATCTCTTCACTAGCAAAATGACAATCATATCTCTCCCATGCCTAATAAAAAATAAAACAAGCATGAAAATACAAATTTAGGTAAACAGTAAAGTAATACAGCAGACTCTTGGTATAATGACCATTGATGATTAATGATTTTTGTACTGTATAGGTTGGGGACTATGGAATTGAAGAGAGGGAGGGACAAAGGGGATAATGCCCAGGGGCCCTATGATCCTCAGAGACCTCAGAGTGATTTTTTAAGTCCTTAAAAAATAGGTGAGGGTAGGGATTGGTGGGGAGCCCAATCTGCTAAACTGTTTAAGGGCCGGTCAATCCTATTCCCAACATTGTTTGCTATATTAGTATGCCCCAGCAAAAATCACAAAAAAAGGAAGGAACCAAATTTTCTTATTTCTATGGTAAAAATTATTACAGCACATATAAATAACATTTCAAAAGGTATTTTAAGTATGCAAAAACTGTACCGCAACCACTGATCCCAATAAATCATCACAAGAACAATTAAAATGTTAAATATTGTCTACCTATGTTTTTAGATAACTGACAGAAAATCTAGATAATTCTAGATATATTTTGAGTGATTTTTAGCTATAAAATTAGAAAATAGGTTGGCAACACTGGTCAGTTGTCATTGTTACTTGATTTTATACTCCAAGCAATGAATTGCGTTATCTCCACTGACCGAGAGTTAAGGAAAGGATTTCAGTTTTTTTTTATATACTCTAAAGATGTCTTGATGTGGAATTTTATTATTTTAAACATTTATTCTGTTCCAGGTTATTTTAGCATAAAAATACAAATAAAAAACTTCAAGAAATGACAAAATTAAAAAATGATTTTAATCAATGATTTTTTTTAAAAAATCAAGTGATTTCAATCATGATTTAAATCAAGCCGATTTAAATCAAACAACCCTGTTTATAACAAATCTGTTTTACTTCCAATTGTGAAAAGTATGCTTCTAACTTGAAAAGTATTTTTCTGTTTTAAATGGGGATGGCGGCATTTTTATATATACATTGTAGATATGCATTTGTTTTTTTTAAAAAAACGAGTAGTTTGTATTAATGAAATATAGGATATATGAATATGCTTTAAAACTATATGCATTAGATGCATGCATTTAAAGAATTACAAATCACTATCGCTGGCAAACTATTGTATATGTATACTGCTATATTGCAAAACTGAGCATAACAGCATAATTACAACATTCTGTTTTACAGAAAATATTTTTTTTGTACAACGAATATTATATAAAACTGCTGATATGTATATATTATACATTCGTATCAAAGCTGAACAGGTTTTATCGAGACGGGGCGGGGTTGCCCGCGAATCGAGTGTCAGGATGGAGATCGGCGGATGGTTACATCGGAAAGAACAGGATAGAGTTCCAAAATTTGAATCCGGGATGAAACATATACATTTCAATAAAAACTTAAGAGGGCGATGTTTGAACACGGATAGAGAATTTTAATCCCCTTTGCAGAAGGGGGATCGAATTCGATCAAGGTCATTCGCCGATCTTGTTCCTCTTAGAGCTCCTCTACTACAGGCTGACTTATCAAGCATATTGAAGCCCATAGGGTTCCATACTACAGTTACAGAAATTATAAAATAAGTGTTTAAAATAAATACTTTATATAAAAAAAGAAGTTTCAATTAGAAAATTGTAGAACTTAGCTCGCACAAGTATTCTCCATTACCTGATGTCCAATTATTTATTAGCCATTGTTTTCTTCTTTCTTCGTTTCTAGGAAAACGAAATAGCCTAAAACCCTTTCTAGAATGGTTAGAGCAGTTCGGTGCAGAACAACCACTAATAATTATTTCAATTATACTTCTTAAAGTGAAAATATGCATAGAGGTAATGCTAATGGACTGCGCTTCCAGCTAGGGTGGGCTTCAATATGCTTGATGAGTCAGCTCGTATATAGAGGAGCCTTAGTTCCTCTTATTACGTAGGCAATGCTCTCACTCGAACGAGATCAGCTTAAACTCCATCCCAGCGATAGTGATTTGTAATTCTTTAAATGCATGCATCTAATGCATATAGTTTTAAAGCATATTCATATATCCTATATTTCATTAATACAAACTACTCGTTTTTTTTTTTTTTTTAAATAAATGCATATCTACAATGTATATATAAAAATATTATAAATACAAATGTATATATAAATCCAGAGTCGATAAATCTTGTTCAGCCTTGGTACAAACATTGTGCGGGTTCAACATATCGGCGGTTGTGTGTAACATTTAGTGTACGAAGAAAAATAAAATGTCTTCTGTGAAACAGAATGTTGCAGTTATTCTCAATTTTGCACTATGATAGCAGTATACACATATGCAATAGTTTGCAAGCGATAGTGATTTGAATGCCTTAAAGTGCATGCATCAAATGCATATTCATAAACCCTATATTTCATTAATGCAAGTTAGTCATTTTTTAATGCAATAAATGCATATCTGCAATGTGTATATAAAAATGCTTCTATCCCCATTCAAAACCGGAAATAATTTTCAAATTAGAAGTACAGTTTTTATAATTAAAAGTAAAACAGAATATTATAAATACATATGTACCCGATGAAAATCAGCGGTTCCACATTAAGCAACCGCCGAATAACGTGAATTTTTCAATAATTCCAATTTTTCCAATTGTCCTTTTCAAACTGTTCACCTGTGCACCAAATTTCAAACATCTGTTTCACTTTAGACTGGGCAATTCTCATTTATTCTGCCAATTAAACATTTAAGTGTGCGGCATCCCTAAAATAGCATATATTAGAAAGCTGCCATTATACACTTTATTCCTATCAACGATCATCAATTTTCAACTTGCATCAATTTTAAAGTCTATCTCATTGCAAAGTCCGTTTTACTATCATTTTACATTTCGAACGCTTCAGTGTCTAGCTTCCAGTAAATGAACATTTAAAAAAATTATGGTTTTTCTTGAAGTTTCATCTATTAATTGATTCGTGCATCAAATTTTAATTCGTTATCTCTCAATTCACTTTTGGAACGTTTAGGCCAGGTGTAGAGCCCCCCTCCCCCCTCCCTACAGAACGTTTTTGAAAACCTCCATTTTTGTGGAAGCTTACGATTGTTCCATGTATTAAATCTCAAGTCTACATCATTTTAAAAAATGGCGTTTCTCATTTATTCCGCAAACAGAACATTTTGGTGTGCGGCTCCCCTAGAGAAGTAAATTTTGGAAAACTGAAATTGCACACTTTCTTCTTTTCGAGCTATTTTCCCACACAACGAATTTATAATCTATATGTGATCGAAGTATATTTTTCTATCATTGTACCTTTGGAACGTTATGGTGTCCCTTCCCCCCCCCCCCCCCTCTTATTTTTTTCCCTAGGATTTTATTAAATAATTGACCCGTGAATCAATCAGTCACAATTTCTTTTTGAATAGTACATATGGTTAATGTAAAATAATCGAATATTTACTTCAAATTAGAAATTCGTGTATTGTATCATAATGTACTACTATATGTAATGCCTTTAATTTTGTCTATTATACGTATAACTGCATGTTGTAGCACAATAGAACCATACAATTGTTATATAATACATGCAGGATCGGCTCATACAATTCAAAGAGTAGAAATAAAACATTTACACTTGGTACAGAATTGTACTAATAAATACCGTCGTTTCAAAGTGATCCTACTGTCATTCTAACAGTCTCTGTATAACTATTTATACCATACTGACAACACCGTTTTCCTTCGTAAAAGACATCTCCCAGTGAATTTATATAAATGGCAATATATTTCTTTCAAAGAGGAAAAATATTCTAGTAAACAGTAAGATAAAAGAATATTCATCACAAATTAGAAATTTATTTACTGTATAACAATGATCTTCTGTATGTAATGTCTCTCATTCTGTCTATTATATGTATCACTACATGGTTGTAGCACAGTTGAAATGTACAACTTTTATATAATACCAATTAATGGTCCCAACAGTTACTTCTGTCCTGGTGGTACAGTGCAGTTAATAGACAAATACATCACTAACAATCTTCCTTTGTCTTTCGCAAAAGATATCTCTCAAACAGAATCAAATCAATGATAAAATATTTCTTCCACGAAGAAGTAAAAATGTATTTTTGAATAGTGCATGTGTTAGTTGTAATATAATCGAAAGATCATTACAAATTAGAAATTCATCATAATGTATTATTTAATTCTAGGATTTTGAAGCATTCTGCATTGAAACAAGTTTAGAAACAGCTTGTGTAATTAATGTATATACACCCTATAAAAAAGCCCATGTTATGAATTTAGCACACTGTTAAGGGTAGTGCACACACAGCCCATCCTACCTTCATCCTATCAGAGTACGAAAGCTGGCAGCCATACTACACGACATCTGGATACACATTCTACATTGTTTCACAAAAATTTGTACTATGCTTTATTATATGTATACGTGCATAGTAAATTCGGTACTTGCACATTTAATTTTAGATAGCTTTGCTTTAACAGATCACGAAATTATTTCTTAGAATACATTACATGTAAAAAAAAGTCCAGAACTATTTGTAGACTGATATACCTATTGAATTTGCATAAATTTTGTAAAACACTTTCACTTTTTCTTTACTCTGTTTACAATATGCATATATATTTGTAAAATATTGTATTTATAAAAATGTTTTACTTCTAATGAAGTATTTTTTGTTTAGAATGGGGGGAGAGAGGGATAGAAGCATTGTAATACATACATAGCATAGCAGATATGTTCATTTATTGTATTAAGAAATTATAACTTGTATTAAATTAAAATAAGATTTATGCATAAGTTGAAAAAGTATATACATTTAATGAATGTGCTTTAAGAATTACAAATCACTATCGTTGATAAGCTATTGCATATGTGTATACGGAGTACTATTATAGTATAAAACTAACTACCACAGCATAACTGCAACATTGTGTTTCCCAGGATTTTTACTACACTAAATATTGCATACAACCACCGATTGTAGATCTTATACATTATCCGTACTATAACATGGTATCTCGGTCGAATCCGAGGAACTAGATCGGCGGATGGATACATCTCAAAAAACAGGATCTAGTTCAACCCCTCTAGCACAGGAGAGTGGAAATTTGAATCCGGGTACAAAGACATACATTAACAAAATATTAAAATGGTGATGTTTCAACATGGATTCAAATTTTATACCCCCTTCTCTCACACTTTTCAGAAGAGGGATGGGGGTAGAAAAAATTTTGCGGACTTGATCCTATTCTTTCCGATGTATTCATCCGCTTATCCGATTGTTTGGATTGGGATCCAATTGCCTAATGTTACACGATTATAATTCACTTGACTATTACGCAAAGGATCCATGAAGTCAAGAGGACACACACACGTATTAGGAATTCCAAAAATTCGCACGCACATTACTTTTATGAACAGTTCACTCACACATCAGGATGGATCTCAACAACACGGTTTGCAACCATTTTTGGCCACAAAACACTTAATGAATTCGTGAATCAGCTTTGAGCTTATTTGCATTTCAAAATTCATTGTATCAATATTCACAAGATTTTAATTAGCAAAAAATAAACTATAAATACTCAATTAAATCGCTCGAACTACCATAAAAATAACTATAAAACAAACATTTTAATTCCATATCATATAATAATTAATTGTGTCAAATGATATATACCGATAATATGGTATCATTTTGTTTGTATTATATGCTGTGTTATTAACGAAGTATTACTTTTACAATTATAAATATTTAGTAATAAAATTAATTATTAATAAATGGAGAAAATGAAATGAAAGAGTTAATAAAATAAAAACATCACACTTGAAAACATTTTATGTTTAAAACAAACGTCAAATTAAAAATGGAAAAACATTATTGAACAAAAATTTGAGTTCATTATTAAAAGGGAAGTTTCAAGTTTTGAATGTCAGTGATTTCATTAAATCTGCCTATCACACCTTGAACGCGGATGGAATACCTATTATTCAGATATTGCAAAACATTACTATCCTTTAGAGCACAATTTGGGAAATGCTACATAAAATGCATAACATGTATAGAATATATGTTTGTATTCAAACATTCTATTTTTATTTGATGCACAAAACTTCATTACATGTATCGTACAAATTGACAAATTTGAATAAATTTCCTAATCATTTTATTGCCATGTTGTCTTGTAAAATGACGCTGGCAGACTGATTACTCGAAATTAACAATGTTCTGCAATTTCAAGCATTTTCAGACTTGTGTCGCATATAATTGAGTAATGCGCCAACTGCACGCGATTTTCCCAGGTGGTCACCCTCCCAAGTACTAACCGCGCCCGATGCTGCTTGACTTCGGTGATCGGACGAGAACCGGTATTTTCATTAGTAATTAAATAATAGAGTAAAAAATACTAAACTGTATTCACTGAAACATAGAATTCATATATACGAAAATAAAAATATAAACTTTTTTAAGAATCTATATATACTATTGCAAAGTCTCCGTCTGTCTGTCACGCTTCTTTTAGGCACTTCCCGAATAGATAGATTTGCAATTTGGTACACGGCTCGGTCGTACGATAAAACCCCCGGGAAAAGTGGGTGCTCCACACCGAAACGTTCGAAATATGAAATGATCGGGAAGCATGCTTTGCGATAAGATAGACTTTAAATCTTGTGTATGGGTATATCGTTCGAAAGGAAGAAAGTGTGCAATTTCAGATTTCCAATATTTTCTATTTAAGGGGGTGCCGCACACCAAAATGTTCGATTTACTGAATAAATGAAAAAGGGCTCCTTTAAAATTTGATAGAGGCTTGAGATTTGGTATAAAGGCTAATCATTTGACGAAAACACCCAAGACGAATATAGTTTTTCAAAAATTATCGTTTTTTGGGGGTGCTCCAGAGAAAAGCGTTCGAAAGGTGAATTGATAAAAAAAAACATGCTTCGAAATGTGATAGAGATATCAAATTTGGTGTAAGGGTAGATAGCTTCGAAGGAAGAAAGTGTACAATTTCAGTTTACCAATGTTTTCTACTTTAGGGGTTGCCGCAAACCAAAATGTTCGATTTTCGGAATAAAGTAGAAACGTCCCTTTTAAAACGTGACAGAGGCTTGATATTTGGTATATGGGCGAATCATCTGATAGAAAACACAAGAAGAATTAAGAGTTTCTCCAAAATGTATATTTAAGGGGGTAGGTACTCCACACAAAAACATTCGAAAGGCGAAGTGACAGAAAAAGAATGCTTCGCGATGAGATATATAATGTAATCCTTATATAATGTAATCTTTATATAATGTATAATGCAATCCTTATATAATGTAATGAATTTACTACTTTTGCAGTAAAAAAAATATGTTTTTCTTATAGTAGATACTTATATAGTAGATACTTATAAATAGACTGTAATTGTATATATTAATAAATAAATTCCTGCTTGAAGACGTTCAGGTTGATTGCCTGATTTTGTAATTAGGATTATTGTAGGAATAAGGATAATTTCAAATATAATGTAAAAGTGAAATATATTATTTAATGAAAATGTTATTATTAATATAATTAAGATTAAAATATAATTAAAGGAAATATCTATTAAAGAATTAGTTGATAAAATAATAAGAATAACTCTGGTAAGAGAGAGGATAATTATAATTGAAGAGATTTGATCTGGATTAATATAAAAATTTGAGATTAAAACATTTATATTTATTGAAATAATTAAAAATATTAAAATTATGAAAGAATTAATTGAAATTAAAATTATTTGGTTATATAAGAAAAATATTAATGATATTCTTGTAAGAATAATTTTTATCAAAAGTTAAAAGATTAATGAAATATGAATTAGATGAGTTATGAGATTTAGATATAGTTACTAATAATCTTAACCCAAGTCTTGAGCTTCTTACTATTATAATTATAATAATTAAAATAGATGTATATAATGATGATATAATTGATGAGCATACAACAATAAATATAGTAATAAGAATGAATTCTAATCTTATAAGAAGTAAAATGATATTTTTTCGTCATCAACAAAGTCTAATGATTCTAAGGATTATTATAATATTGAGAAAGTATATTTTTAGAATTTTCTACATCCAAAGTAGATATTTTATTAAATTAATAAGAACTATTGATAACAGTATTAATTATTTTAGGAATTTTTTTTTATTAGAAGAATTCAACCTATAATAATAATTATTATATTAATTGTTCTTAGTATTATATATTCTATATATATTTATATATTGATAGGAAGATATTGATTTGGTTATTTATTATTATTAGTAATAAATTTATTATTATTAGTATATATTGAATATATGAAATGTTTATACTAGATTTTAGATATATTTCTTTAAATATGTGAATTATATATATAGGAATTTTTAATTTATTTTTAGTAAGAGTTTTTTATTAATAATTATAGTAATAGTGGTTTGAATAAGATATTTGAGAGAAGGAGCTATTCGAGTAATATATGAATAAAGCCTGATTTAAAGGGCTAATTTGATAGATTCAATTATGAAAATTTTAATAAGTTTACGAAAAAGGGATAAAATTGTTAATATTATAAATAATTCGTTAGTGGATTTACCTTCTTCTTCTAATTTATCTTATTTATGAAATTATGGTTCTTTATTTGGAATGTATTTAATTATTCAAATTGTTACTGGATTGTTTTAATCATTTCATTTTAGAGGAGGTTTAAATATTTCTTTTGATAGAATTATTCATATAATACAGGATGTAAATTATGGATGATTAGTACGAGTTTTTCATGCTAATGGAGCTAAAAAATTTTTTATGTTAATATATATTCATATTGGACGAGGTTTATATTATGGGTCTTATTCTTATAAAAAAAGTATGATTAAGAGGAGTAACTATTTTTTTATTATCTATAGGAACTGCTTTTTTAGGATATGTTTTACCATGAGGGCAGATATCTTTTTGAGCTGCTATTGTAATTACTAATTTATTATCAACGGTTCCATATGTTGGGGTTATATTAGTAGAATGAATATGAGGAGGATTTGCAGTAGGAAATCCTACTTTAATTCGATTTTTTTCATTTCATTTTATTTTACCTTTTATTATTTTAATATTTGTAATAATTCATTTATTTTTTCTTCATGAGAGAGGTTCAAACAATCCTATAGGATTATTTACTAATTATGATAAAATATATTTTCATCCTTATTATACAATAAAAGATTTGCATGGTTATATAATTATTTATATAATATATATGCTTATTTGTTTATTATATCCTTATATTTTTATAGATGTAGAAAATTTTATTATTTCAAATCCTTTAGTTACTCCTACTCATATTCAACCTGAATGATATTTTTTATTTGCTTATACAATTTTACGATCTGTTCCTAGAAGAATAGGGGGAGTAATTGCTTTAGTTTTTATCTGTTGTAGTGTTATATTTTTAAATTTTTTTTAAGCATCGATTTTGAAGAACTAATTTTTATTATTATAAAAAATATTTTTTTTAATATTTTTAATTAATTGAATAATATTAACTTGAATTGGAGCTTGTGAAGTAGAGTATCCTTTTAGATTATTAGGGGTGAATTTTAGAATTTTATATTTTATAATATATTTAGTATTTTGATTAAATATAAAATTTCAAGATTTTATATTAAAATGATTTTAATATAAATTATTTTGAAAATAATTTTAAAGAAATATTTCTTTAAAGTCAGATTAATTAGTTTAAGTAGAATAAAAATTTTGTAAGGTCTAAATAAAAAAAAAATATAGAAGATATAGATATAATGATTAAAAATAAAGATGTTGGTAGAAAAATTTTTCATCTTAAATTTATTAATATATCATATCGAAATCGAGGAAGTGTTCCTCGAACTCAAATTAAAGTAAATGTTAAAAAAATGAAAAAAAAAAATGAAGTAAAATTATTTAGTGAGTGAAAAAATAAAATAAAA
The DNA here is from genome assembly GCA_951213105.1 of Amaurobius ferox. NCBI lineage: Eukaryota > Metazoa > Arthropoda > Arachnida > Araneae > Amaurobiidae > Amaurobius > Amaurobius ferox. The sequence goes on from OX578134.1 coordinate 64,470,644, forward strand.
GAAATTATTCTTAGAATAATTATTCTTATATATTCAGCTAAAAAAATTAAAGCAAACCATCCTCCTATATATTCTACATTAAAGGCTGATACTAATTCAGATTCTCCTTCTGCGAAATCAAAAGGACTTCGATTAGTTTCTGCTAAGCAGCTGATTAATCAAATTATAAATAAGATTAAATTTCCTCAAAGGAAAAATATTATATTTTGAGATTCTCTAATTTGAGTAAATAAATAAGATTGAGATAAAAGGATAATAAATAAAATAATTAAAAAAAAGGAGACTTCATATGAAATTATTTGAGCTATGCTTCAAATAGATCCTATATTACAATATTTTGAGTTAGTTGATCATCCAATTATTATAATAATATAAACTATTAAACTTGAAAGAATAAAAAATAAAAGTATATTATTTTTATTATCAAATATTGAGTAAAAATTAAATGAAATTAATGGTAAAATTATTAAAGAAATTATAAGAGATATAGCTGGTATAATATAAGAAATAATAAAATTTATATTTTCAGTTGTGGTTAAGTTTTTATTAAAAAGTTTAATAGCATCTCTGAATGGTTGTAAAATACGTATAATTCCTACTTTATTAGGTCCTTTTCGAATTTGTATATATCCTAGAAATTTTCGCTCTAGAATAGTATAAAAAGCTACTCTAATTAAAATTCTAATGGAGGATAGAATAAGAATTAATATATACAAAATTTAGATTAATTAGATTCTAATTCTAATGCATTAATATGCTAATAAAATATTTAAAATATTTTAATTGGTCCTTTCGTACTATAAGAAAATAAAAAAAGATAGAAACCGATCTAGTTTATACCGATCGGAACTCAAATCATGTAATTAATTAAAAGTCAAACAGACTTTCTTTAAAAATTTTTGCTTTTTTAAGAAAAAATAATTCAACATCGAGGTCGTAATTTTTTTTTAAAATAAGATCTAAAAAATATTACGCTGTTATCCCTATAGTAACTTATTTTAATTAATAATATTAGATAATATAAAATATTTAAATTAAAATGATAATTAATAAACTTCCCCAGTTAAACTTTAGTAAAGTTCAATAGGGTCTTTTTGTCTTTTTTTTATATAAATATTTTTTTATATTTAAAAAAAGTTTGAAATTTAAATTAAAAAAAATAAATTAAATGTAAAATCGTTTATTCTAGTCTTTAATTAAAAGACAAATGATTATGCTACCTTAGCACAATATAATTGCGGCTATTTAATATCATTGAGCAGATATTACTAATAATTAATTCTATTAGAGATGTTTTTGATTAACAGTCATTAATTTTTAATTAAATTATTAAAATATAATTAAAGTTTTTACTTATATAATCATTATATATTTTTTATAAAATTTTTTAATTTTTTTAACTTTAAATTGAATAAAGAATTATTAAATTTTTAAAAAATTTTTATTTTTAATTTTTGGAGAAAAAGATGGAAATTTTTACTATAAATTAAATTATAGTAATTTGTTAAATTTTAATTTATTTTAAAAACCAGATATAATATAATTCAATAACGTTTAATTACTATTTTAATTTTTAATAGATTTATGTAATAATTATTATTAAAAAAAATAGATCATAAATTATTAATAGATTATTCCTGATACAAAAGGAACATTAATTTTCTTTTTTAGAAAAAAAAATCCTTTTCAGTTTATATAATATATAGGTATAAATATAAATTTAATAATTATTTTAAATAAAAAATAAAAATTAATATTATATAGAATTCTTTCAGTGTAAGTGAAACGCTATAAAGCTTGAAAAATCTAGATGCTTTTTCCAAAACATCAACTATGTTACGACTTACCTTATTTTAAAATAAGGGTGACGGGCGATATGTGCACATTTATTATCTGTTTCATATTAAATTATTATTAGAATATTGTTGTTATATTCTATTTTATATAATTTTATAAAAAAATAATCTTTAAATTATATTTAATGCATCCATTAGTAACTTTTTTATTTATTACACCTTGATCAAATATTTTAATTCTTATTAAGAATAATAATTTATAATTAATTCTGTAATAATTAATGATGGTATATAGATTATTAAAAAAAGTGAAAATAAATGTGGAGTATAAATTAAATAACAGGCTTCTATAAAAAGATGAAATGCCGCCGTGATAAATAAGTTTTATTATAGGATATTATTACTAAATTTATAAAAAAATACTAGGGTTTCTAATCCTATTTCAAAATTTTAAATTTAAATTATAAAATTAATGTAATTTTTTATAACAAAATTTTACTTAAAATTAAAAATTAATTTTAAATTAAATTTATAATTAATAAAAATAAATTAATTAAAAGTATAACCGCAGCTGCTGGCACTACAATTGGTAAATTTTTATATTAAAAATTTTTAATATAATTTATAAAAAAATGTTTTTAAATTTAAAAAATAAAAAATAATAATAATTTTAATAACATTTATTTTATAAATTTATAAAAAATCATTTTTATTAGATTTAAATCTCTATAAAAATCAAGTTTTTATGTGCATAAACACTATAATAAATTTCTGCTAAAGTGCAAAAATGAAAATAAAGTAAAATGCTGCTTAATTTTCGAAAAAAAAATGAAGTTAGTGCACAACTTTTTTGAAGCTTTATATATGTACATATATAAAGGTTTATAAAGCTATTTCTTCTTATTTTTTTTTAAATAAATTTTTTATTATATAAATATTTATATCAAGACTATTATTTATATCAAGATTATTATCAGTAGACTCTAATATTCTTTCCAAGATATTGAATTTTCGACAATTAGTGGTCATTTTCATTGATTTAGCGTCATTTTTATCCATTTGGCGAGATTTTCGTTAATTTGGCAACATTTCAAAAAGTCGCAAGTTGACGACATTCCGCCAATTTTGTCGCCAAAATCTCGCCAAGCGTTATGGACGAAGAAACAAGTTATTCTTACAGCAGATAAATGATTATTGGCGTTCAAATACAAAAGTATTACTCAAAGTATCTTTTTTCATGAATGGAACGAGCTAGATCCACGAGAATGATGTCACCCAATTTATCGCATGATATTACATATGAAAAGTGAACATATTTCTCAATAGGATTTTTTTTTTCTATTTTATATGACTTTTTGATATTGTTTTTAAAAAATGTGCAATATCTCGAGAACGGTTCATGTTAGCTTTCTAAAATTTATGTCAATCGTTTTCTAATGAAAAATTACATAAGAAATGTCTATTTGCGTAACTTTATTAGTGGTTTTGATTTTTTGACGATTTTTTCAAAATTTCATTCGAAAATTCAGGGGGGTTCTGAAAATTCGATTTCTGCCAATCGTTTTCTAATGGAAAATTACATAAGAAATGTCTATTTTCGTAACTTTATTAGCGGTTTTGATTTTTTGACGATTTTTTCAAAATTTTACTCAATTTAGGGGGGTTCTGTACATTCGATTGCGTATAAAAACGATAGGCTTCCAGCGCTTACGGATTGCGATTTTTGTACCAAATTTGGTTCGAATCGGTCCATTCGTTCGTCAGTTATCGTCTCCACAGACCCACTGACACACACACACACACACACACACACACACACACACAGACATCACTTCAAATATGTTTGATTCGTGATCAGGGATGCTTGAAACGTGCTCTCCGTCGAAAACTCGAATTCGAATTTTCGACCCCGTCACAATACTTTCCTTATACATTATGTATATAAGGAAAGTAATAATCTTCGAATTTTCGACCCCGTCACAATATTTCCTTATACATTATGTATATAAGGAAAGTAAAAATAGATTATTACTTTCCTTATATACATAATGTATAAGGAAAGTATTGTGACGGGGTCGAAAATTCGAATTCGAGTTTTCGACGGAGATCACGTTTCAAGCATCCCTGATCAAGAATCGAACATTTTTGAGGTGATGTCTGAGGAGATGATTTTGAGGTGATACGGGAGAAAAGAACATGTCCTTTTTTGCGAAATGGCCCATAAAAATTGTCCGTACTAGCTCTAGCAAAAAAAAAAAAATTGGTCAAATTTCATAAAATTTGGTGATAAGGCACTTCTGGGTTACCCTGGTGCTGATTAGACTTTGGTATAATTAAGGAAAATAGACCTCCCCCCCCCCCTTTTTTTTATGAAATGGCCCGCAAAAATCTTCAAATACAAAATAAGACTATGCTCAAATATATGAATTAAATGCTTGTTTTATACGTAATTTTAGACGATGGAAAAACTAAGATCAACCCCCATTACTCTAGGATTTCCATTTCTCGAGATTGAATAGTTTTTTTTTTTTATTTATTTTTTCTCGCTATGCTACTTTTTAAAATAAGCCCCGTTACCAAATGAAAACGACCACGTCAGATTTTGTTTGGTAAAGAGAAACACAATACATTATATATTATTAAAAACGTACTGAAGCGGACTTTATGAAGAAAACACATTTTAAAGGAAAGAATGGAAAGATGTCACGTTCAATATAAATTTGAATAAAAAATTTATAATCTTTGGATTTAAATTAGAGTTCGAAAATTCCGAAAGCATTCTGAGTATTAATAATCAGAACGCTCTTTTCTTTTCTTGCGATCAACTTCATTTTCTAACTTAATAATATAATGTTATGCAGTAATACTTGTAAAATATATTTCTCTAAATACATTCTTAAGAGTAATAAAGCAAATAATTGTGTGTTTTATTTAACAGATTAATGGTGAAAGTCTGGCCATAATTATGTCTTAAATTCAAATTTCGTTGATTAGAGCTTTATGGAGTTATATTACAAAACGCAACCATTAGGAAAGTTTTAAATGGAAAACACAATAAAGTATATATATTAAAACCGTACTGAAGCGGATTTTAGGAATAAAACTCATTTTAAAAGGAAGAAAGGAGAGATTTTATACTCAATACAAATTTGGAAAAAAAATTCTAAACATTTCTGGCGATAATTAACTTTATTTCCACGCCTATTATGTAGCAATACTTTTAAAATCTATTTCTCTCTCTAGTATTTCTAAATTTATTTTTCTGTGATTTGCTTTACTCTTTAAACTAATAAAAGCAAATCACTGCATTCTATACACCAAAATAACGGTTCGATCACGTTAAATATTTTGATTTTGCTTCATCACAGAGATTTATTGTAGTACAATTGTAGAACACAACAAATACAAAAAAAGTAGAATCTTAAAAGGAAAACACAATAAGTTATATACATTATAAAACGCATCAAACTGATTTTATAAGTAAAACGCATTTTGAAGGGAAGATCAGGGAAATCTCACGCAGAATACAAATTTATAAATGAAATTCTTAAATTAAAGTTAGTGCTTTCGGAATATTAATATTCCGAAAACATATCTTCTGGCGATTAATTTCATTTCAAACAACGCCTAATATAAAGATGTGCAGTAATACTTCTACAACGTATATTAGCTATAAACATTTATTTAAGTAATGAAACAAATCAGAATGTCTTATATTAACAGAATAATGGTTCAACTGTGTTTAGATTTTGATTTTATTTTATCAAAGTTTCATGAGGTATGATTGTAGAATACAGAGTACACAAGGAAACGAGTATCTTAAAAAAATTCTTGATAATTAAAATAGAATGTTGACATGCATTTCTTGAGGTCATCTCCATTTCTAACTTTGGAACGCCTAATGATATATAGCAATACTCATAAAATGCACTTGTCGAAATGCATTTTATGAGTAATGCTACATATAAAATATTATTTTTAAATTATGAAAGTTAATACTCGCATTTTTTTTAACACAATAATGGATCACTCTGGCCTATCGATCATTAAATTTGATTGACTTTTATCAGAAACAAACTTTAGAAGCATAAAAGGTTTCTCCTTCAAATAACTGTCTCCGATTTTTTGAGAAGTACGGAGGTTTGGTGATAATAAACGCCATCTTGTGAATTAGCTTTTAAGGTATTAAAGCAAATAACTGCGTTTTATCACACATACTAACTATTTATTCTGGCTTACTGATGTTTAAGATTTAATTTTCTTTAATCAGAAATAAACTGATCAAAGGAGAAGCAGAAAAGACGCATTTCTTACTCAAATAGTTGTCTCCTCCCCTTCTTCGCTCTCTGACCAATTTCTGCACTTTTTAAAGTATTAAAACGAGTAACTGCGTTTTATACAACATAGTAATGATTCACTTTGACGTATTGATGTTTAAAATTTAATGGTCTTTGATCAGAAACAAACTTCAGAAGCAGAAAAGACGCATTTATAGTTCAAACTCTCCTCCCCTTTTTCTCGCTCATCGATTTAAGGAGTATGAAATTTTGATAACAGACGCCATCTTGTGAAATGGCGTTATACTACTGATGATTTTTTTTTAATGTAGTTATAAAATTAAATTTTAGAAAACTCGAATCATGTTGTTAGAAATGTAGGTGATAGTTCGTGCCCGATTTCATCAGTCTGAACGAATTTACAGCCAAGTTTATGCGTTATTACAAAATCTGGGTTCCCATATAAGTTTTTTTATGGAAAATGCAGATTAAGATTTTTTAATTAAACCCTGTTATCGCTTCTCGGCCTTTTGGCTAAGATCAAAGTGTAGTATCTGTTCTTATCAGCTTAATATCTGATATGACGCCTGTTCACGAACTGGCAAACTGGGCAATGTCAATACAAAAGAGAACGGTTATCAATCAAAAAGGACTGGAAGCAATCCAATGCTTTTATTCCAGTAACAAAGATCTCGAAGACAGTGTGGAAATCCTCCGGAAAACGGACGGTTCAGCATCACCCGTGCCTGCCACCTCTACCTGGGACAGGTCCACACCCAACATACCCGAGCCCCGGTTAACAAGACCAAAAACCCTGCACATGAAGACGAATACTGAAACAAAGAAAGTCCACTTCAATGAAGCAAACTCCGTATCATTTGCGCACGCCAACCCATTTGCTGTCCTCAGTGATGTAGATGATCAAGGCATTCCTTCAACAGCAGCGAAATGCCCTGTAAGAACTTTAAAGCACAAGAGTCCTCCGTCGCACAGGCACGTCCCTTCATCCAACCCGATGACGTCTTCTGCGGAAGTGACCACCCAGTGCACTGCATCACTGAATGAACCCGATCACCTACCGATCGATGGTCCTCCGGAACTCTCAAACTACGCCGAAAACCTCTCTTTGAACTCACACATCCGTTCCCCAGACGCACCAGGACCTCTGGACGAGTTCCTTCCTCGACTGGAAAGCTTCACAAATCAGGCAGGACCCATTGAATGGGACTCCTTCGAATGCCTCCTAAACGAGATTACTGACGCAGCAGCGCAACACGTCAAACTTCCCGAGCCAACTCCATCTGGCCCCCAGTCAAGCAGCAGAGTGCAAATGAGCCATAAAACAATCCAAGCCCTCTATCGCCGAAACCGGAAGCGGGCGGTGCGACATGTAATGAAGGAACAGTCTGCCTTCTGCGACTGGGAGCCAGCAGAACTCCAGGACGAAATGCAAAAGATCCAAAGAAGCACCTTTTGCGCCAATCTCAGCATCTACCAAAATGAAGTGAATTCTGCGACGCAAGCAAGTAACTTTGACATGGAACCGTTTACCTGTGAAGAGGTCCTCTCCAAACTCAAGGCCTGCGAAAACTCTGCCCCGGGACCTGACCGACTGACATATAATCATTGGAAGTCGGCAGACCCGGAGGGAAAGGTACTGACTCACATCTTCAACACCTGCCTCTCCGCGAAGAAGTTCCCCTCACAGTGGAAGACCTCAAGGACCATACTCCTCCACAAAGGTGGAGACAGAAGCTGTGTCTCAAACTGGAGACCAATCACGCTCGGGTGCACTATGTCAAAGCTCTTTACAGGTTGCCTCTCGAAACGATTTGTCGGGTGGGCAGAGACTTTTGGCATTTTCTCTAAGTGCCAGAAGGGGTTCCTGCCATTCGACGGTTGTTTTGAGAACAACTTTGTTATCGAACAACGGCTAGCACGCGCCCGAGCATCCAACTCAGACATCTGCATCGCGTCATTAGACATAGCAAATGCATTTGGAACCGTGGGACACGACGTGCTGCTTGCCGCGCTCAAAGCGGTTGGTACTGGTGAAGAGTTCACAGAGCTGATCAGAGACATGTATATCGACAACAAAACTGAATATTCAACAGAGAAAGGTCTCACGGAACCCGTCAACATCGTACGCGGAGTCAAACAAGGCTGCCCACTTAGCGGGCTCCTATTTAACACCTGTATTGACCCAATACTCAAGAAGGTGCAGAACAACCTCGAAGACCACGTCGCACTAGCATATGCCGACGACGTGATCCTCATCGCCGACAACCCAAATGACCTTCAATCACGAATCAACACTTTCTCCGACGAATGCTCGATGATAGGGCTCAACCTAAACCCGAGAAAATGTTTTTCCCTTCATCTCTCAGGGAAGCGGCCCGTGGGAACAAGGTCAACTGAATTCAGTGTTTCCGGAGTAACGATTAAAGCTCTCGAGGATGGGGAGCCCGCCAGGTTTCTTGGAAAACCAATCGGTTACTGCCTGTCGTCCTCCAATCAAACTATCGAGCAGTACAAAGAAGATGCCACCAAGATAATGGAATCAAACCTGGCACCTTGGCAGAGGATCGATGCGATAAAAACATTCCTTTATCCATCCTTCCTCTATGCCATGAGGACGGGGCAGCTTAACAAGACCTCCTGGGCAAAAATAGACAAACATATTAAGCCGATGATAAAATCCACGCTCTACCTCCCACAGACCGCCGCGACAGACTACCTCTACGGTGATCGGTCAATGGGACTGATGGGCATCCCGTTAGCCTCTGAAGACTCCGACATCGCACACGTTGACGGAGCCTTCAAGCTACTGGACTCAGCAGATCATGCCGTGAGAGAACTCGCCTGGGCAGAACTACGTGAGACAGTCAAATGCCGCACGAGGAAAGAGTTCCCAGATAACGCTGACCTCGAGAAGTACCTATCGGGAGATGTAGTGCCGTTTGATGGAAAAAATAGGTCCATTTGGTCCAATGCCAGGCAAGCCTCCAAAAGACTTGGGATTGAGTGGGCCTTCTTTACGGACGGCTCCATCCAACTTCTATATGAAAATGAGATTATCAAAAAGAAACGCACAGTATTCAAGAAGGTCAGAGCGATCGCCAGGAAGAAAAGAGGGAAGAGACTACAAAGCCTACCACATCAAGGGAAGTCATTCGCCTGCGTCGCCGCAGCAAAGGCCAGCTCCCACTTTCTATCTGAGGGGAGTTTTACCAGATTCGCCGACTGGAGATTTGTTCACAAGGCGAGGCTGGGACTAACCCCCCTCAACGCTTACAAGAGGGACGTTCCGGAATCGGCAAAGTTTTGTCGCAAGTGTCACGAGTATCCAGAGACTCTGGCCCACGTGCTTTGCCACTGCAAGGCCAACATGCAGCACATCACGAGGAGGCACAACGACCTCCTCAACAGAGTGATCCTGGCAGCACGTGGGAGATGGCAAATCCTCTCCATCAACCAGAGTGCGGATAGCTCAAGGTTACGACCGGATCTCGTCCTTCGCAAAGGCAACGTGATCCAAATCATCGACGTGACCTTCACAGCCGAGAGTGACAGAGACTGCTTCAAGAGAGCTAGAGAACGGAAGGAGACGAAATATCAAAAAGTGGCCGAGTACTACAAAAACAAAGGATTCGAGGACACCAGAGTTGACGCAATTGTTATGGGCCCCCTTGGAACCTGGGACCCTGCCAACGACCGCGTGATGCTCCGTGTATGTTCCCGGAAGTATCTAAGATTGCTCAGACAGCTCTCTGTCAGCGACGCAATAGGAACTAGCCGGGACATGTACATTGAGTTCATTACCGGCCGGAAGCAGCTACCGGGAATAGGGGGCAAAGACTACAGAAGCGTCAATGCGGAACTAGTCGCAGCCGGAAACTTTAACACCGACTTCAACCTTCCATCACAAGAAGAAGACAACGATGATGCACTAGATGGCGACTTCATTTTCGAAAACGAAAATGGTGGCCTCAATGCTGCCGCTGTGAGCCACCCTCAAGAAATCGACGCCAATGACCAGCTTGAAAGGGAAATCGACCTTCTCATTAATGAAGGAAGGATTGGCATACAGCAAACTACTGACGCCCTACCTGAGCAATTGGAACTCGACAAATGCAGCGACTTCGAAACTGAAGTAGCACTTGACAGAAGTACCCGCTACAGCAACTATGTAAATAATGTGTATAAGAACGAAAATAATGACCGTACTATATTGGAAACTACCAATACTGAAAATAATACAAATAGCAGAATGGCCTGCGTCCCCACTATGAACGAACTCCAATGTGGAAGAAAAATAACAGAAGGTTGGGAATTCAACATGACACTCAGGAATTCCCGAGCATGTGAAAGACCTGTCACCCCCGAAAATAGCGAAGTCTGTGAATCGAACAATTTCAGTAAACAAAGCATATTGCGGAAAAGACCACTCAACTTCGCTGGCATCTTCAAGCAAACTGAGGAAAACAAATCCAACACCTTAGACACTGTCTGCAGCAACAACTCAAACCCTGGTCTGAGCAATGATGAGTCACCTCATAATGTAACACGGAACACAAGTTGTGAATACCCTCACACTGCTGCAAACGCCGAAGACACGAGTGGTATCAAGGTCGCCACTTATCTCAGAACCTCAAACTCCCTGGAACCAATCCTCGATTTCGAACCTATGACAGCATGCAGTACAGCCGTGACCCCTATAAAGGGACTGCCGATAGTACAAAAAGAATGTACTCACACCACGTCACCTGTATTGAACTTAACCTGCCACAGCCCGGAACCGGAGGAGTGTCCTCCGCGCCTCCAACCGTGGAGCCAGCAGACACCATGGAATGTCACTGAGGAACTTAACACAACCGTTGATAACCTGGCAACTCTCAATAAAACCATTGTCATAAAATCATGAGACAACCTATCCTAGTAAAAGACAACTCTCAATAAAATCATCATAATAGCAAAACATTTCTTTCACAAAAAAGTCAAAATTTCTTGTTGAATAATAGATGTTAATTGCTAAATAATCGAATACTTATTACAAATTATAAATTCATTCATTGTATCATAATGTACTACTACATGTCTTTAATTTTGTCTATTATACGTATAACATGTTGCAGTACAGCTGAACGTTAGAACTTTTATTTAATAATATAACTGTTGGTCTAACAGTCACTTAAAGTCATGGTTCCACAGTGACTGTTTAATTCAACACTACAACCTCTCTTAGTCCTTCGCAAAAGACATCCATTTCTTAATAAAATCTTATCACCGGTAAAATAAACTTCCACAAAGCAGTCAAAAAAAAAAAAATTAATAGTACATACGTTAATTACAAAATAATCAAATATTTACTTCAAATTAGAAATTTATTGTATCATAATGTACTACTATATGTAATGTCTCTGATTTTGTCTATTATGTGCATAATTACATGTTGTAGCATAATAGTGATATAATTTTTATATAATACCGTACAATTCTTATCTGCAGGATTTTTAATTCTGCCAATTATATGTATAACTACATGTTGTCAGACAGCTGAAATGCACAATTTTTATTTAAATGGTCAACAGTCATTACAGCCATGGTTCTACACGGATCCTACAGTGGTCTTAAAAGTCACTGCATAATTCAACAGTAACCGCCTCCCTTAACCCTTTGCAGAAGACAACTCTCAATAAAATCATTATAACAGCAAAACATTTATTTGTTATATGATTTAGTTCACTATTATTGAGACAATCTATACTAGTAAAAGTGTATTACTATAAAATTGAGACTCAATGGACTACAAGACTTTGTTTTCAGTTATTGAAAGGCCTTAGTTTAAAAAATGTTGTGCAAATCGAATATAACTTGTTATACAAAAAGTTTGAAATACATGAAATATATCTTGGATATTTTTAAAAGTAGTAGTGAAATATTTGTCAGGAAAATAAATGTAGTGAGATAAATTGGAGACATGAACGATACTACTGCAGGGCAGAGAGGAACATTTAGAAAAAGTATGAAGTATCATTCGAATGCGTAAAACAGTTGCAGCTACTTTTACAAAACAGCTGTAAAATAGCATCTGTTTTCGAAATATATCATCGAAAGCGTATAGCACATGAAAAAAAAAATAATAAATTTAAGGAATTTTAGATATCTATATTTTACGCTGTATAATATTATTTTGTCTATATTTTTATGAAAAACATTTATGTCCTAAATCAGCTGAAACTATACACATTTGAAATACATGACAAATGTAGTTACAAATATCCACAAAATTTCAAGAAAAAATATCGTAATTCTGGTTAGAAAATATGAAAAAGTGTAGTAAAAAAGTCTAGTAAAAGTGTATTACTATAAATTTGAGACTCAATGGACTACAAGACTTTGTTTTCAGTTATTGAAAGGCCTTAGTTTAAAAAATGTTGTAAAAAAGTACTAACTTCCCTTAGTACTTTGCCAAAGACACCTTTCAATAAAATCAGTACAACAGCAAAACATTTCTTTCATAAAGACGTCAAAATTTCTTATTGAATAATACATGTTAATTGCAAAATAATCAAATATTCTTTTACAAATTATAAATTCATGTATTGTATCATAATGTACTACTATATGTAATTTCTTTAATTCTGTCAACTATATGTATAACTATATGTAGCACAGCTAAAATGCACAACTATAAATGCACATTGAAAATGTATATATTTGGTAAATAACTACCTTTTTTTATTCTATTTAAAACACATATTTACATGTATTTGTAAAATGCTGTATTTATAAAAATATGTTTAATTTCTAATGAAGCCTTTTCTGTTTGGAATAGAGGAAGGAGGCATTTTTAAATATGCATAGCAGATATGGTGCATTTATTGTATTAAAAAAAAAAATCTAACTTGTATTAAAGTAACATAAGATTTATGTATACGTTGAAAAAGTGTATGCATGTGATGAATATGTTTCAAGAATTACAAATTACTATCGCTGATAAATTATTGCTATGTGTATACCGCTATACTGAATATAACGGCGTAACTACAAAATTATGTTACGCAGAAAATAGTTGAATTTTCCCCCCTTCACTGCATATTACATACAGCAGCCAAATGTAGATCTTATACATTACATTACTCGTACTATCACGATCGACTCAGAGGAACAATATCGGCGGATGGATACATCGGAAAGAACAGGACAGAGTTCAATCCCCTCCTGCAAAAGAGATTTAAAATTTGAATCCGGGTTGCAAAATATAATACATCTCAACAAAACATTAAGATGGTGATGTTTCAACTCATATTCAAATTGTCTATCCCTTTTTCAAGCGGTGATCGAACTTGATCCTCTTCTTTCCAATGCATTCATCCGTTAATCCGATTATTTTGGCTAGATTTGGGATCCAATTACCTAATGTGAACGAGGCATTACATGATTATAATTCATTTGAATATTACTCAAAAATTCTACGAATCCAAGAGTTCACAAACACACATATTAGGAATTCCAAGAACTCGCACATACATCATTCTAATGAATCATCAAGATCCCAAGAACACGATTTCCAACCATTTTTGGCCACGAAACATTCTTTGAATAGTGAAGTCGCGAAACACTTTTTGAATTAGTCTGTCTATTATAACATATTGCAATAGAGATGAACTTTACAATTTTTATTCGAGACAACTATTGGTCCTAACAGTCATGATTCTACATGGGTCTTACAGTGCTATTAACAGTGACTGTATAATTCAACACTGACAACCTCCCATAGACCTTCGCAAAAGACATCTATCCTTCAATAGAATCACATCAACGGTGATATATCTTCCAAGGAGTAGTCACAATTTCTTTTTAAATAGTACAATAGTTAGTTGCAAAATAATCGATTATTTACTTCAAATTAGAATATCATACATTGTATCTACTACTACATGTAATGTCTATGTATATCTGCATGTTGTAGCAGAATGGAACCGTGCAATTGTTATATGATATAGTTGTTGTATAATTCATGTCATAATGCACTAATGTGTTGAAGACCCAGACCGTCCGACTCGTCCAGAGGACTTAGAGTAACTAGTTGGACGGCCGGGAACTGTGCATGCACTAATGTGTTGAAGACCCAGACCGTCCGACTCGTCCAGAGGACTTAGAGTAACTAGTTGGACGGCCGGATGCACTAATGTGTGTAATTCTTTAAGTTTTCTATATAATATGTATTTGTGTAATTTCATGTTTTTTTACTTCGTTAGTTCTATACTTCACTTCTATAAACTTCTATGCTTAAACGTTAACTTCCATACTTAAGTATACGTATAAATAATTAATTTGGTATATACTCATGCAATTTTGGAGTTTTTGCTTTATTAGATCACGAAAATATTCTTTAAAATACATTAGAAGTAAGAAACGTTCAGAACTATTTTTAGACTGTTAAAGCTATAGGAAATGTATATATTTTGTAAATAACTTTTACTTTTTTTTTTACTCTATTTAAAACATACAAATATATTTGTGAAATAATTTATTTATAACCAGGGTTGATAAAAATCATGATTTTTTTTAAAAAAATCAAAAAAATCGAATTTTTTTTATTTAAATCAGATTTTTTTTTATTTAAATCGGATTTTTTTGATTTATATTAGTCTTTTTCAAAATCAATTTTTTATATTTTTCAGATCAGAAGGTAGGTTAGACTATATTAATGTACTGTATAATTAAAAAAAATTTAATTGAATATATATTAATATAAGATTAAAAAAGTATATGCAGGGGTTAAAAAAACCAAAGACTTTTTAAATAAATAGGTTTTTTTTAAATTGGGTTATTTTATTCAATTTATAAATCTAGGCTATATTAATTATATGGAACTATTATGCGGTTTTAAGTTCTTTATTTGAATTTATATTAATAAAGAGCTATGATATCTCAAAATCTATTAGGTTTGATATTATGAAGGACTTGAAAAAAAGGGAAGAGATTATGACAAGCTTATTAAAAGGTCAAGATTTTAGAGAAAGATGATGTTTTTAAGTATTAATATTTAATAATACCTTTTTCATTTATATAATAAAAACTTACCATTTAACAGGTAATTTCACTCATCTGAGTCTCTTAAATGATTTTTTATTAGTACAAATTTCTAACACTGAAAATTTATAATTAGCGGATAATTAGTGGATAATATCATTCAAGAAATACAGGGAAAAAAAAAAAAAAAAAAAAAAAATACACTGCATTTTTTTTTGTTACACTCCTAAATATTGACTGACTCAAACATTTAGTACTTTTAAAAGGCCTGAACAAATTTATGGGCTATTTTGATATTCCAGTAGCCCTTTTTAAATGATATAGTAGTTATTAAAGTAGTAAGTATATTCCCCTAAAAAAATCCACAACAAAAGGCATCTCTTCACTAGCAAAATGACAATCATATCTCTCCCATGCCTAATAAAAAATAAAACAAGCATGAAAATACAAATTTAGGTAAACAGTAAAGTAATACAGCAGACTCTTGGTATAATGACCATTGATGATTAATGATTTTTGTACTGTATAGGTTGGGGACTATGGAATTGAAGAGAGGGAGGGACAAAGGGGATAATGCCCAGGGGCCCTATGATCCTCAGAGACCTCAGAGTGATTTTTTAAGTCCTTAAAAAATAGGTGAGGGTAGGGATTGGTGGGGAGCCCAATCTGCTAAACTGTTTAAGGGCCGGTCAATCCTATTCCCAACATTGTTTGCTATATTAGTATGCCCCAGCAAAAATCACAAAAAAAGGAAGGAACCAAATTTTCTTATTTCTATGGTAAAAATTATTACAGCACATATAAATAACATTTCAAAAGGTATTTTAAGTATGCAAAAACTGTACCGCAACCACTGATCCCAATAAATCATCACAAGAACAATTAAAATGTTAAATATTGTCTACCTATGTTTTTAGATAACTGACAGAAAATCTAGATAATTCTAGATATATTTTGAGTGATTTTTAGCTATAAAATTAGAAAATAGGTTGGCAACACTGGTCAGTTGTCATTGTTACTTGATTTTATACTCCAAGCAATGAATTGCGTTATCTCCACTGACCGAGAGTTAAGGAAAGGATTTCAGTTTTTTTTTATATACTCTAAAGATGTCTTGATGTGGAATTTTATTATTTTAAACATTTATTCTGTTCCAGGTTATTTTAGCATAAAAATACAAATAAAAAACTTCAAGAAATGACAAAATTAAAAAATGATTTTAATCAATGATTTTTTTTAAAAAATCAAGTGATTTCAATCATGATTTAAATCAAGCCGATTTAAATCAAACAACCCTGTTTATAACAAATCTGTTTTACTTCCAATTGTGAAAAGTATGCTTCTAACTTGAAAAGTATTTTTCTGTTTTAAATGGGGATGGCGGCATTTTTATATATACATTGTAGATATGCATTTGTTTTTTTTAAAAAAACGAGTAGTTTGTATTAATGAAATATAGGATATATGAATATGCTTTAAAACTATATGCATTAGATGCATGCATTTAAAGAATTACAAATCACTATCGCTGGCAAACTATTGTATATGTATACTGCTATATTGCAAAACTGAGCATAACAGCATAATTACAACATTCTGTTTTACAGAAAATATTTTTTTTGTACAACGAATATTATATAAAACTGCTGATATGTATATATTATACATTCGTATCAAAGCTGAACAGGTTTTATCGAGACGGGGCGGGGTTGCCCGCGAATCGAGTGTCAGGATGGAGATCGGCGGATGGTTACATCGGAAAGAACAGGATAGAGTTCCAAAATTTGAATCCGGGATGAAACATATACATTTCAATAAAAACTTAAGAGGGTGATGTTTGAACACGGATAGAGAATTTTAATCCCCTTTGCAGAAGGGGGATCGAATTCGATCAAGGTCATTCGCCGATCTTGTTCCTCTTAGAGCTCCTCTACTACAGGCTGACTTATCAAGCATATTGAAGCCCATAGGGTTCCATACTACAGTTACAGAAATTATAAAATAAGTGTTTAAAATAAATACTTTATATAAAAAAAGAAGTTTCAATTAGAAAATTGTAGAACTTAGCTCGCACAAGTATTCTCCATTACCTGATGTCCAATTATTTATTAGCCATTGTTTTCTTCTTTCTTCGTTTCTAGGAAAACGAAATAGCCTAAAACCCTTTCTAGAATGGTTAGAGCAGTTCGGTGCAGAACAACCACTAATAATTATTTCAATTATACTTCTTAAAGTGAAAATATGCATAGAGGTAATGCTAATGGACTGCGCTTCCAGCTAGGGTGGGCTTCAATATGCTTGATGAGTCAGCTCGTATATAGAGGAGCCTTAGTTCCTCTTATTACGTAGGCAATGCTCTCACTCGAACGAGATCAGCTTAAACTCCATCCCAGCGATAGTGATTTGTAATTCTTTAAATGCATGCATCTAATGCATATAGTTTTAAAGCATATTCATATATCCTATATTTCATTAATACAAACTACTCGTTTTTTTTTTTTTTTTAAATAAATGCATATCTACAATGTATATATAAAAATATTATAAATACAAATGTATATATAAATCCAGAGTCGATAAATCTTGTTCAGCCTTGGTACAAACATTGTGCGGGTTCAACATATCGGCGGTTGTGTGTAACATTTAGTGTACGAAGAAAAATAAAATGTCTTCTGTGAAACAGAATGTTGCAGTTATTCTCAATTTTGCACTATGATAGCAGTATACACATATGCAATAGTTTGCAAGCGATAGTGATTTGAATGCCTTAAAGTGCATGCATCAAATGCATATTCATAAACCCTATATTTCATTAATGCAAGTTAGTCATTTTTTAATGCAATAAATGCATATCTGCAATGTGTATATAAAAATGCTTCTATCCCCATTCAAAACCGGAAATAATTTTCAAATTAGAAGTACAGTTTTTATAATTAAAAGTAAAACAGAATATTATAAATACATATGTACCCGATGAAAATCAGCGGTTCCACATTAAGCAACCGCCGAATAACGTGAATTTTTCAATAATTCCAATTTTTCCAATTGTCCTTTTCAAACTGTTCACCTGTGCACCAAATTTCAAACATCTGTTTCACTTTAGACTGGGCAATTCTCATTTATTCTGCCAATTAAACATTTAAGTGTGCGGCATCCCTAAAATAGCATATATTAGAAAGCTGCCATTATACACTTTATTCCTATCAACGATCATCAATTTTCAACTTGCATCAATTTTAAAGTCTATCTCATTGCAAAGTCCGTTTTACTATCATTTTACATTTCGAACGCTTCAGTGTCTAGCTTCCAGTAAATGAACATTTAAAAAAATTATGGTTTTTCTTGAAGTTTCATCTATTAATTGATTCGTGCATCAAATTTTAATTCGTTATCTCTCAATTCACTTTTGGAACGTTTAGGCCAGGTGTAGAGCCCCCCTCCCCCCTCCCTACAGAACGTTTTTGAAAACCTCCATTTTTGTGGAAGCTTACGATTGTTCCATGTATTAAATCTCAAGTCTACATCATTTTAAAAAATGGCGTTTCTCATTTATTCCGCAAACAGAACATTTTGGTGTGCGGCTCCCCTAGAGAAGTAAATTTTGGAAAACTGAAATTGCACACTTTCTTCTTTTCGAGCTATTTTCCCACACAACGAATTTATAATCTATATGTGATCGAAGTATATTTTTCTATCATTGTACCTTTGGAACGTTATGGTGTCCCTTCCCCCCCCCCCCTCTTATTTTTTTCCCTAGGATTTTATTAAATAATTGACCCGTGAATCAATCAGTCACAATTTCTTTTTGAATAGTACATATGGTTAATGTAAAATAATCGAATATTTACTTCAAATTAGAAATTCGTGTATTGTATCATAATGTACTACTATATGTAATGCCTTTAATTTTGTCTATTATACGTATAACTGCATGTTGTAGCACAATAGAACCATACAATTGTTATATAATACATGCAGGATCGGCTCATACAATTCAAAGAGTAGAAATAAAACATTTACACTTGGTACAGAATTGTACTAATAAATACCGTCGTTTCAAAGTGATCCTACTGTCATTCTAACAGTCTCTGTATAACTATTTATACCATACTGACAACACCGTTTTCCTTCGTAAAAGACATCTCCCAGTGAATTTATATAAATGGCAATATATTTCTTTCAAAGAGGAAAAATATTCTAGTAAACAGTAAGATAAAAGAATATTCATCACAAATTAGAAATTTATTTACTGTATAACAATGATCTTCTGTATGTAATGTCTCTCATTCTGTCTATTATATGTATCACTACATGGTTGTAGCACAGTTGAAATGTACAACTTTTATATAATACCAATTAATGGTCCCAACAGTTACTTCTGTCCTGGTGGTACAGTGCAGTTAATAGACAAATACATCACTAACAATCTTCCTTTGTCTTTCGCAAAAGATATCTCTCAAACAGAATCAAATCAATGATAAAATATTTCTTCCACGAAGAAGTAAAAATGTATTTTTGAATAGTGCATGTGTTAGTTGTAATATAATCGAAAGATCATTACAAATTAGAAATTCATCATAATGTATTATTTAATTCTAGGATTTTGAAGCATTCTGCATTGAAACAAGTTTAGAAACAGCTTGTGTAATTAATGTATATACACCCTATAAAAAAGCCCATGTTATGAATTTAGCACACTGTTAAGGGTAGTGCACACACAGCCCATCCTACCTTCATCCTATCAGAGTACGAAAGCTGGCAGCCATACTACACGACATCTGGATACACATTCTACATTGTTTCACAAAAATTTGTACTATGCTTTATTATATGTATACGTGCATAGTAAATTCGGTACTTGCACATTTAATTTTAGATAGCTTTGCTTTAACAGATCACGAAATTATTTCTTAGAATACATTACATGTAAAAAAAAGTCCAGAACTATTTGTAGACTGATATACCTATTGAATTTGCATAAATTTTGTAAAACACTTTCACTTTTTCTTTACTCTGTTTACAATATGCATATATATTTGTAAAATATTGTATTTATAAAAATGTTTTACTTCTAATGAAGTATTTTTTGTTTAGAATGGGGGGAGAGAGGGATAGAAGCATTGTAATACATACATAGCATAGCAGATATGTTCATTTATTGTATTAAGAAATTATAACTTGTATTAAATTAAAATAAGATTTATGCATAAGTTGAAAAAGTATATACATTTAATGAATGTGCTTTAAGAATTACAAATCACTATCGTTGATAAGCTATTGCATATGTGTATACGGAGTACTATTATAGTATAAAACTAACTACCACAGCATAACTGCAACATTGTGTTTCCCAGGATTTTTACTACACTAAATATTGCATACAACCACCGATTGTAGATCTTATACATTATCCGTACTATAACATGGTATCTCGGTCGAATCCGAGGAACTAGATCGGCGGATGGATACATCTCAAAAAACAGGATCTAGTTCAACCCCTCTAGCACAGGAGAGTGGAAATTTGAATCCGGGTACAAAGACATACATTAACAAAATATTAAAATGGTGATGTTTCAACATGGATTCAAATTTTATACCCCCTTCTCTCACACTTTTCAGAAGAGGGATGGGGGTAGAAAAAATTTTGCGGACTTGATCCTATTCTTTCCGATGTATTCATCCGCTTATCCGATTGTTTGGATTGGGATCCAATTGCCTAATGTTACACGATTATAATTCACTTGACTATTACGCAAAGGATCCATGAAGTCAAGAGGACACACACACGTATTAGGAATTCCAAAAATTCGCACGCACATTACTTTTATGAACAGTTCACTCACACATCAGGATGGATCTCAACAACACGGTTTGCAACCATTTTTGGCCACAAAACACTTAATGAATTCGTGAATCAGCTTTGAGCTTATTTGCATTTCAAAATTCATTGTATCAATATTCACAAGATTTTAATTAGCAAAAAATAAACTATAAATACTCAATTAAATCGCTCGAACTACCATAAAAATAACTATAAAACAAACATTTTAATTCCATATCATATAATAATTAATTGTGTCAAATGATATATACCGATAATATGGTATCATTTTGTTTGTATTATATGCTGTGTTATTAACGAAGTATTACATTTACAATTATAAATATTTAGTAATAAAATTAATTATTAAAAAATGGAGAAAATGAAATGAAAGAGTTAATAAAATAAAAACATCACACTTGAAAACATTTTATGTTTAAAACAAACGTCAAATTAAAAATGGAAAAACATTATTGAACAAAAATTTGAGTTCATTATTAAAAGGGAAGTTTCAAGTTTTGAATGTCAGTGATTTCATTAAATCTGCCTATCACACCTTGAACGCGGATGGAATACCTATTATTCAGATATTGCAAAACATTACTATCCTTTAGAGCACAATTTGGGAAATGCTACATAAAATGCATAACATGTATAGAATATATGTTTGTATTCAAACATTCTATTTTTATTTGATGCACAAAACTTCATTACATGTATCGTACAAATTGACAAATTTGAATAAATTTCCTAATCATTTTATTGCCATGTTGTCTTGTAAAATGACGCTGGCAGACTGATTACTCGAAATTAACAATGTTCTGCAATTTCAAGCATTTTCAGACTTGTGTCGCATATAATTGAGTAATGCGCCAACTGCACGCGATTTTCCCAGGTGGTCACCCTCCCAAGTACTAACCGCGCCCGATGCTGCTTGACTTCGGTGATCGGACGAGAACCGGTATTTTCATTAGTAATTAAATAATAGAGTAAAAAATACTAAACTGTATTCACTGAAACATAGAATTCATATATACGAAAATAAAAATATAAACTTTTTTAAGAATCTATATATACTATTGCAAAGTCTCCGTCTGTCTGTCACGCTTCTTTTAGGCACTTCCCGAATAGATAGATTTGCAATTTGGTACACGGCTCGGTCGTACGATAAAACCCCCGGGAAAAGTGGGTGCTCCACACCGAAACGTTCGAAATATGAAATGATCGGGAAGCATGCTTTGCGATAAGATAGACTTTAAATCTTGTGTATGGGTATATCGTTCGAAAGGAAGAAAGTGTGCAATTTCAGATTTCCAATATTTTCTATTTAAGGGGGTGCCGCACACCAAAATGTTCGATTTACTGAATAAATGAAAAAGGGCTCCTTTAAAATTTGATAGAGGCTTGAGATTTGGTATAAAGGCTAATCATTTGACGAAAACACCCAAGACGAATATAGTTTTTCAAAAATTATCGTTTTTTGGGGGTGCTCCAGAGAAAAGCGTTCGAAAGGTGAATTGATAAAAAAAAACATGCTTCGAAATGTGATAGAGATATCAAATTTGGTGTAAGGGTAGATAGCTTCGAAGGAAGAAAGTGTACAATTTCAGTTTACCAATGTTTTCTACTTTAGGGGTTGCCGCAAACCAAAATGTTCGATTTTCGGAATAAAGTAGAAACGTCCCTTTTAAAACGTGACAGAGGCTTGATATTTGGTATATGGGCGAATCATCTGATAGAAAACACAAGAAGAATTAAGAGTTTCTCCAAAATGTATATTTAAGGGGGTAGGTACTCCACACAAAAACATTCGAAAGGCGAAGTGACAGAAAAAGAATGCTTCGCGATGAGATATATAATGTAATCCTTATATAATGTAATCTTTATATAATGTATAATGCAATCCTTATATAATGTAATGAATTTACTACTTTTGCAGTAAAAAAAATATGTTTTTCTTATAGTAGATACTTATATAGTAGATACTTATAAATAGACTGTAATTGTATATATTAATAAATAAATTCCTGCTTGAAGACGTTCAGGTTGATTGCCTGATTTTGTAATTAGGATTATTGTAGGAATAAGGATAATTTCAAATATAATGTAAAAGTGAAATATATTATTTAATGAAAATGTTATTATTAATATAATTAAGATTAAAATATAATTAAAGGAAATATCTATTAAAGAATTAGTTGATAAAATAATAAGAATAACTCTGGTAAGAGAGAGGATAATTATAATTGAAGAGATTTGATCTGGATTAATATAAAAATTTGAGATTAAAACATTTATATTTATTGAAATAATTAAAAATATTAAAATTATGAAAGAATTAATTGAAATTAAAATTATTTGGTTATATAAGAAAAATATTAATGATATTCTTGTAAGAATAATTTTTATCAAAAGTTAAAAGATTAATGAAATATGAATTAGATGAGTTATGAGATTTAGATATAGTTACTAATAATCTTAACCCAAGTCTTGAGCTTCTTACTATTATAATTATAATAATTAAAATAGATGTATATAATGATGATATAATTGATGAGCATACAACAATAAATATAGTAATAAGAATGAATTCTAATCTTATAAGAAGTAAAATGATATTTTTTCGTCATCAACAAAGTCTAATGATTCTAAGGATTATTATAATATTGAGAAAGTATATTTTTAGAATTTTCTACATCCAAAGTAGATATTTTATTAAATTAATAAGAACTATTGATAACAGTATTAATTATTTTAGGAATTTTTTTTTATTAGAAGAATTCAACCTATAATAATAATTATTATATTAATTGTTCTTAGTATTATATATTCTATATATATTTATATATTGATAGGAAGATATTGATTTGGTTATTTATTATTATTAGTAATAAATTTATTATTATTAGTATATATTGAATATATGAAATGTTTATACTAGATTTTAGATATATTTCTTTAAATATGTGAATTATATATATAGGAATTTTTAATTTATTTTTAGTAAGAGTTTTTTATTAATAATTATAGTAATAGTGGTTTGAATAAGATATTTGAGAGAAGGAGCTATTCGAGTAATATATGAATAAAGCCTGATTTAAAGGGCTAATTTGATAGATTCAATTATGAAAATTTTAATAAGTTTACGAAAAAGGGATAAAATTGTTAATATTATAAATAATTCGTTAGTGGATTTACCTTCTTCTTCTAATTTATCTTATTTATGAAATTATGGTTCTTTATTTGGAATGTATTTAATTATTCAAATTGTTACTGGATTGTTTTAATCATTTCATTTTAGAGGAGGTTTAAATATTTCTTTTGATAGAATTATTCATATAATACAGGATGTAAATTATGGATGATTAGTACGAGTTTTTCATGCTAATGGAGCTAAAAAATTTTTTATGTTAATATATATTCATATTGGACGAGGTTTATATTATGGGTCTTATTCTTATAAAAAAAGTATGATTAAGAGGAGTAACTATTTTTTTATTATCTATAGGAACTGCTTTTTTAGGATATGTTTTACCATGAGGGCAGATATCTTTTTGAGCTGCTATTGTAATTACTAATTTATTATCAACGGTTCCATATGTTGGGGTTATATTAGTAGAATGAATATGAGGAGGATTTGCAGTAGGAAATCCTACTTTAATTCGATTTTTTTCATTTCATTTTATTTTACCTTTTATTATTTTAATATTTGTAATAATTCATTTATTTTTTCTTCATGAGAGAGGTTCAAACAATCCTATAGGATTATTTACTAATTATGATAAAATATATTTTCATCCTTATTATACAATAAAAGATTTGCATGGTTATATAATTATTTATATAATATATATGCTTATTTGTTTATTATATCCTTATATTTTTATAGATGTAGAAAATTTTATTATTTCAAATCCTTTAGTTACTCCTACTCATATTCAACCTGAATGATATTTTTTATTTGCTTATACAATTTTACGATCTGTTCCTAGAAGAATAGGGGGAGTAATTGCTTTAGTTTTTATCTGTTGTAGTGTTATATTTTTAAATTTTTTTTAAGCATCGATTTTGAAGAACTAATTTTTATTATTATAAAAAATATTTTTTTTAATATTTTTAATTAATTGAATAATATTAACTTGAATTGGAGCTTGTGAAGTAGAGTATCCTTTTAGATTATTAGGGGTGAATTTTAGAATTTTATATTTTATAATATATTTAGTATTTTGATTAAATATAAAATTTCAAGATTTTATATTAAAATGATTTTAATATAAATTATTTTGAAAATAATTTTAAAGAAATATTTCTTTAAAGTCAGATTAATTAGTTTAAGTAGAATAAAAATTTTGTAAG
Organism: Amaurobius ferox; assembly: GCA_951213105.1. Classification (NCBI taxonomy): domain Eukaryota; kingdom Metazoa; phylum Arthropoda; class Arachnida; order Araneae; family Amaurobiidae; genus Amaurobius; species Amaurobius ferox. The sequence goes on from OX578134.1 coordinate 64,495,936, forward strand.
GTCTAAATAAAAAAAAAATATAGAAGATATAGATATAATGATTAAAAATAAAGATGTTGGTAGAAAAATTTTTCATCTTAAATTTATTAATATATCATATCGAAATCGAGGAAGTGTTCCTCGAACTCAAATTAAAGTAAATGTTAAAAAAATGAAAAAAAAAAATGAAGTAAAATTATTTAGTGAGTGAAAAAATAAAATAAAAGAAATTATTCTTAGAATAATTATTCTTATATATTCAGCTAAAAAAATTAAAGCAAACCATCCTCCTATATATTCTACATTAAAGGCTGATACTAATTCAGATTCTCCTTCTGCGAAATCAAAAGGACTTCGATTAGTTTCTGCTAAGCAGCTGATTAATCAAATTATAAATAAGATTAAATTTCCTCAAAGGAAAAATATTATATTTTGAGATTCTCTAATTTGAGTAAATAAATAAGATTGAGATAAAAGGATAATAAATAAAATAATTAAAAAAAAGGAGACTTCATATGAAATTATTTGAGCTATGCTTCAAATAGATCCTATATTACAATATTTTGAGTTAGTTGATCATCCAATTATTATAATAATATAAACTATTAAACTTGAAAGAATAAAAAATAAAAGTATATTATTTTTATTATCAAATATTGAGTAAAAATTAAATGAAATTAATGGTAAAATTATTAAAGAAATTATAAGAGATATAGCTGGTATAATATAAGAAATAATAAAATTTATATTTTCAGTTGTGGTTAAGTTTTTATTAAAAAGTTTAATAGCATCTCTGAATGGTTGTAAAATACGTATAATTCCTACTTTATTAGGTCCTTTTCGAATTTGTATATATCCTAGAAATTTTCGCTCTAGAATAGTATAAAAAGCTACTCTAATTAAAATTCTAATGGAGGATAGAATAAGAATTAATATATACAAAATTTAGATTAATTAGATTCTAATTCTAATGCATTAATATGCTAATAAAATATTTAAAATATTTTAATTGGTCCTTTCGTACTATAAGAAAATAAAAAAAGATAGAAACCGATCTAGTTTATACCGATCGGAACTCAAATCATGTAATTAATTAAAAGTCAAACAGACTTTCTTTAAAAATTTTTGCTTTTTTAAGAAAAAATAATTCAACATCGAGGTCGTAATTTTTTTTTAAAATAAGATCTAAAAAATATTACGCTGTTATCCCTATAGTAACTTATTTTAATTAATAATATTAGATAATATAAAATATTTAAATTAAAATGATAATTAATAAACTTCCCCAGTTAAACTTTAGTAAAGTTCAATAGGGTCTTTTTGTCTTTTTTTTATATAAATATTTTTTTATATTTAAAAAAAGTTTGAAATTTAAATTAAAAAAAATAAATTAAATGTAAAATCGTTTATTCTAGTCTTTAATTAAAAGACAAATGATTATGCTACCTTAGCACAATATAATTGCGGCTATTTAATATCATTGAGCAGATATTACTAATAATTAATTCTATTAGAGATGTTTTTGATTAACAGTCATTAATTTTTAATTAAATTATTAAAATATAATTAAAGTTTTTACTTATATAATCATTATATATTTTTTATAAAATTTTTTAATTTTTTTAACTTTAAATTGAATAAAGAATTATTAAATTTTTAAAAAATTTTTATTTTTAATTTTTGGAGAAAAAGATGGAAATTTTTACTATAAATTAAATTATAGTAATTTGTTAAATTTTAATTTATTTTAAAAACCAGATATAATATAATTCAATAACGTTTAATTACTATTTTAATTTTTAATAGATTTATGTAATAATTATTATTAAAAAAAATAGATCATAAATTATTAATAGATTATTCCTGATACAAAAGGAACATTAATTTTCTTTTTTAGAAAAAAAAATCCTTTTCAGTTTATATAATATATAGGTATAAATATAAATTTAATAATTATTTTAAATAAAAAATAAAAATTAATATTATATAGAATTCTTTCAGTGTAAGTGAAACGCTATAAAGCTTGAAAAATCTAGATGCTTTTTCCAAAACATCAACTATGTTACGACTTACCTTATTTTAAAATAAGGGTGACGGGCGATATGTGCACATTTATTATCTGTTTCATATTAAATTATTATTAGAATATTGTTGTTATATTCTATTTTATATAATTTTATAAAAAAATAATCTTTAAATTATATTTAATGCATCCATTAGTAACTTTTTTATTTATTACACCTTGATCAAATATTTTAATTCTTATTAAGAATAATAATTTATAATTAATTCTGTAATAATTAATGATGGTATATAGATTATTAAAAAAAGTGAAAATAAATGTGGAGTATAAATTAAATAACAGGCTTCTATAAAAAGATGAAATGCCGCCGTGATAAATAAGTTTTATTATAGGATATTATTACTAAATTTATAAAAAAATACTAGGGTTTCTAATCCTATTTCAAAATTTTAAATTTAAATTATAAAATTAATGTAATTTTTTATAACAAAATTTTACTTAAAATTAAAAATTAATTTTAAATTAAATTTATAATTAATAAAAATAAATTAATTAAAAGTATAACCGCAGCTGCTGGCACTACAATTGGTAAATTTTTATATTAAAAATTTTTAATATAATTTATAAAAAAATGTTTTTAAATTTAAAAAATAAAAAATAATAATAATTTTAATAACATTTATTTTATAAATTTATAAAAAATCATTTTTATTAGATTTAAATCTCTATAAAAATCAAGTTTTTATGTGCATAAACACTATAATAAATTTCTGCTAAAGTGCAAAAATGAAAATAAAGTAAAATGCTGCTTAATTTTCGAAAAAAAAATGAAGTTAGTGCACAACTTTTTTGAAGCTTTATATATGTACATATATAAAGGTTTATAAAGCTATTTCTTCTTATTTTTTTTTAAATAAATTTTTTATTATATAAATATTTATATCAAGACTATTATTTATATCAAGATTATTATCAGTAGACTCTAATATTCTTTCCAAGATATTGAATTTTCGACAATTAGTGGTCATTTTCATTGATTTAGCGTCATTTTTATCCATTTGGCGAGATTTTCGTTAATTTGGCAACATTTCAAAAAGTCGCAAGTTGACGACATTCCGCCAATTTTGTCGCCAAAATCTCGCCAAGCGTTATGGACGAAGAAACAAGTTATTCTTACAGCAGATAAATGATTATTGGCGTTCAAATACAAAAGTATTACTCAAAGTATCTTTTTTCATGAATGGAACGAGCTAGATCCACGAGAATGATGTCACCCAATTTATCGCATGATATTACATATGAAAAGTGAACATATTTCTCAATAGGATTTTTTTTTTCTATTTTATATGACTTTTTGATATTGTTTTTAAAAAATGTGCAATATCTCGAGAACGGTTCATGTTAGCTTTCTAAAATTTATGTCAATCGTTTTCTAATGAAAAATTACATAAGAAATGTCTATTTGCGTAACTTTATTAGTGGTTTTGATTTTTTGACGATTTTTTCAAAATTTCATTCGAAAATTCAGGGGGGTTCTGAAAATTCGATTTCTGCCAATCGTTTTCTAATGGAAAATTACATAAGAAATGTCTATTTTCGTAACTTTATTAGCGGTTTTGATTTTTTGACGATTTTTTCAAAATTTTACTCAATTTAGGGGGGTTCTGTACATTCGATTGCGTATAAAAACGATAGGCTTCCAGCGCTTACGGATTGCGATTTTTGTACCAAATTTGGTTCGAATCGGTCCATTCGTTCGTCAGTTATCGTCTCCACAGACCCACTGACACACACACACACACACACACACACACACACACACAGACATCACTTCAAATATGTTTGATTCGTGATCAGGGATGCTTGAAACGTGCTCTCCGTCGAAAACTCGAATTCGAATTTTCGACCCCGTCACAATACTTTCCTTATACATTATGTATATAAGGAAAGTAATAATCTTCGAATTTTCGACCCCGTCACAATATTTCCTTATACATTATGTATATAAGGAAAGTAAAAATAGATTATTACTTTCCTTATATACATAATGTATAAGGAAAGTATTGTGACGGGGTCGAAAATTCGAATTCGAGTTTTCGACGGAGATCACGTTTCAAGCATCCCTGATCAAGAATCGAACATTTTTGAGGTGATGTCTGAGGAGATGATTTTGAGGTGATACGGGAGAAAAGAACATGTCCTTTTTTGCGAAATGGCCCATAAAAATTGTCCGTACTAGCTCTAGCAAAAAAAAAAAAATTGGTCAAATTTCATAAAATTTGGTGATAAGGCACTTCTGGGTTACCCTGGTGCTGATTAGACTTTGGTATAATTAAGGAAAATAGACCTCCCCCCCCCCCTTTTTTTTATGAAATGGCCCGCAAAAATCTTCAAATACAAAATAAGACTATGCTCAAATATATGAATTAAATGCTTGTTTTATACGTAATTTTAGACGATGGAAAAACTAAGATCAACCCCCATTACTCTAGGATTTCCATTTCTCGAGATTGAATAGTTTTTTTTTTTTATTTATTTTTTCTCGCTATGCTACTTTTTAAAATAAGCCCCGTTACCAAATGAAAACGACCACGTCAGATTTTGTTTGGTAAAGAGAAACACAATACATTATATATTATTAAAAACGTACTGAAGCGGACTTTATGAAGAAAACACATTTTAAAGGAAAGAATGGAAAGATGTCACGTTCAATATAAATTTGAATAAAAAATTTATAATCTTTGGATTTAAATTAGAGTTCGAAAATTCCGAAAGCATTCTGAGTATTAATAATCAGAACGCTCTTTTCTTTTCTTGCGATCAACTTCATTTTCTAACTTAATAATATAATGTTATGCAGTAATACTTGTAAAATATATTTCTCTAAATACATTCTTAAGAGTAATAAAGCAAATAATTGTGTGTTTTATTTAACAGATTAATGGTGAAAGTCTGGCCATAATTATGTCTTAAATTCAAATTTCGTTGATTAGAGCTTTATGGAGTTATATTACAAAACGCAACCATTAGGAAAGTTTTAAATGGAAAACACAATAAAGTATATATATTAAAACCGTACTGAAGCGGATTTTAGGAATAAAACTCATTTTAAAAGGAAGAAAGGAGAGATTTTATACTCAATACAAATTTGGAAAAAAAATTCTAAACATTTCTGGCGATAATTAACTTTATTTCCACGCCTATTATGTAGCAATACTTTTAAAATCTATTTCTCTCTCTAGTATTTCTAAATTTATTTTTCTGTGATTTGCTTTACTCTTTAAACTAATAAAAGCAAATCACTGCATTCTATACACCAAAATAACGGTTCGATCACGTTAAATATTTTGATTTTGCTTCATCACAGAGATTTATTGTAGTACAATTGTAGAACACAACAAATACAAAAAAAGTAGAATCTTAAAAGGAAAACACAATAAGTTATATACATTATAAAACGCATCAAACTGATTTTATAAGTAAAACGCATTTTGAAGGGAAGATCAGGGAAATCTCACGCAGAATACAAATTTATAAATGAAATTCTTAAATTAAAGTTAGTGCTTTCGGAATATTAATATTCCGAAAACATATCTTCTGGCGATTAATTTCATTTCAAACAACGCCTAATATAAAGATGTGCAGTAATACTTCTACAACGTATATTAGCTATAAACATTTATTTAAGTAATGAAACAAATCAGAATGTCTTATATTAACAGAATAATGGTTCAACTGTGTTTAGATTTTGATTTTATTTTATCAAAGTTTCATGAGGTATGATTGTAGAATACAGAGTACACAAGGAAACGAGTATCTTAAAAAAATTCTTGATAATTAAAATAGAATGTTGACATGCATTTCTTGAGGTCATCTCCATTTCTAACTTTGGAACGCCTAATGATATATAGCAATACTCATAAAATGCACTTGTCGAAATGCATTTTATGAGTAATGCTACATATAAAATATTATTTTTAAATTATGAAAGTTAATACTCGCATTTTTTTTAACACAATAATGGATCACTCTGGCCTATCGATCATTAAATTTGATTGACTTTTATCAGAAACAAACTTTAGAAGCATAAAAGGTTTCTCCTTCAAATAACTGTCTCCGATTTTTTGAGAAGTACGGAGGTTTGGTGATAATAAACGCCATCTTGTGAATTAGCTTTTAAGGTATTAAAGCAAATAACTGCGTTTTATCACACATACTAACTATTTATTCTGGCTTACTGATGTTTAAGATTTAATTTTCTTTAATCAGAAATAAACTGATCAAAGGAGAAGCAGAAAAGACGCATTTCTTACTCAAATAGTTGTCTCCTCCCCTTCTTCGCTCTCTGACCAATTTCTGCACTTTTTAAAGTATTAAAACGAGTAACTGCGTTTTATACAACATAGTAATGATTCACTTTGACGTATTGATGTTTAAAATTTAATGGTCTTTGATCAGAAACAAACTTCAGAAGCAGAAAAGACGCATTTATAGTTCAAACTCTCCTCCCCTTTTTCTCGCTCATCGATTTAAGGAGTATGAAATTTTGATAACAGACGCCATCTTGTGAAATGGCGTTATACTACTGATGATTTTTTTTTAATGTAGTTATAAAATTAAATTTTAGAAAACTCGAATCATGTTGTTAGAAATGTAGGTGATAGTTCGTGCCCGATTTCATCAGTCTGAACGAATTTACAGCCAAGTTTATGCGTTATTACAAAATCTGGGTTCCCATATAAGTTTTTTTATGGAAAATGCAGATTAAGATTTTTTAATTAAACCCTGTTATCGCTTCTCGGCCTTTTGGCTAAGATCAAAGTGTAGTATCTGTTCTTATCAGCTTAATATCTGATATGACGCCCATAGGGCGTCACGATATTAAACTAATTTTTGAACTGAGGCTTGTGGTCTGGAATTTATTCCGCCCTCGCCACGGGTCGGCCTGCTACTGCACTACTTGCAGGATCGGCCCACATAATTCAAAGAGTAGAAAAAACACTTACACATCCTAAAATAGTCCGACAAAGGTCCTACAGTGGTCATAACAGTCACTGTATAGCCAACTTCCCTTCCTCCTCTACAACAACTTCCCTTCTTCCTCTACATGCGCTATTTCTATGCACTTTCTTTAATTCTGTCAATTATATGTATAACTACATGTTGTCGGACAGTTGAAATGCACAATTTTCATTTAAATGGTCAACAGTCATTACAGCCACGGTTCTACAGGAATCCTACAGTGGTCTTAAAAGTCACTGCATAATTCAACAGTAACGGCCTCCCTTAGTCCTTTGCAAAAGACAACTCTCAATAAAACCATTGTCATAAAATCATGAGACAACCTATCCTAGTAAAAGACAACTCTCAATAAAATCATCATAATAGCAAAACATTTCTTTCACAAAAAAGTCAAAATTTCTTGTTGAATAATAGATGTTAATTGCTAAATAATCGAATACTTATTACAAATTATAAATTCATTCATTGTATCATAATGTACTACTACATGTCTTTAATTTTGTCTATTATACGTATAACATGTTGCAGTACAGCTGAACGTTAGAACTTTTATTTAATAATATAACTGTTGGTCTAACAGTCACTTAAAGTCATGGTTCCACAGTGACTGTTTAATTCAACACTACAACCTCTCTTAGTCCTTCGCAAAAGACATCCATTTCTTAATAAAATCTTATCACCGGTAAAATAAACTTCCACAAAGCAGTCAAAAAAAAAAAAATTAATAGTACATACGTTAATTACAAAATAATCAAATATTTACTTCAAATTAGAAATTTATTGTATCATAATGTACTACTATATGTAATGTCTCTGATTTTGTCTATTATGTGCATAATTACATGTTGTAGCATAATAGTGATATAATTTTTATATAATACCGTACAATTCTTATCTGCAGGATTTTTAATTCTGCCAATTATATGTATAACTACATGTTGTCAGACAGCTGAAATGCACAATTTTTATTTAAATGGTCAACAGTCATTACAGCCATGGTTCTACACGGATCCTACAGTGGTCTTAAAAGTCACTGCATAATTCAACAGTAACCGCCTCCCTTAACCCTTTGCAGAAGACAACTCTCAATAAAATCATTATAACAGCAAAACATTTATTTGTTATATGATTTAGTTCACTATTATTGAGACAATCTATACTAGTAAAAGTGTATTACTATAAAATTGAGACTCAATGGACTACAAGACTTTGTTTTCAGTTATTGAAAGGCCTTAGTTTAAAAAATGTTGTGCAAATCGAATATAACTTGTTATACAAAAAGTTTGAAATACATGAAATATATCTTGGATATTTTTAAAAGTAGTAGTGAAATATTTGTCAGGAAAATAAATGTAGTGAGATAAATTGGAGACATGAACGATACTACTGCAGGGCAGAGAGGAACATTTAGAAAAAGTATGAAGTATCATTCGAATGCGTAAAACAGTTGCAGCTACTTTTACAAAACAGCTGTAAAATAGCATCTGTTTTCGAAATATATCATCGAAAGCGTATAGCACATGAAAAAAAAAATAATAAATTTAAGGAATTTTAGATATCTATATTTTACGCTGTATAATATTATTTTGTCTATATTTTTATGAAAAACATTTATGTCCTAAATCAGCTGAAACTATACACATTTGAAATACATGACAAATGTAGTTACAAATATCCACAAAATTTCAAGAAAAAATATCGTAATTCTGGTTAGAAAATATGAAAAAGTGTAGTAAAAAAGTCTAGTAAAAGTGTATTACTATAAATTTGAGACTCAATGGACTACAAGACTTTGTTTTCAGTTATTGAAAGGCCTTAGTTTAAAAAATGTTGTAAAAAAGTACTAACTTCCCTTAGTACTTTGCCAAAGACACCTTTCAATAAAATCAGTACAACAGCAAAACATTTCTTTCATAAAGACGTCAAAATTTCTTATTGAATAATACATGTTAATTGCAAAATAATCAAATATTCTTTTACAAATTATAAATTCATGTATTGTATCATAATGTACTACTATATGTAATTTCTTTAATTCTGTCAACTATATGTATAACTATATGTAGCACAGCTAAAATGCACAACTATAAATGCACATTGAAAATGTATATATTTGGTAAATAACTACCTTTTTTTATTCTATTTAAAACACATATTTACATGTATTTGTAAAATGCTGTATTTATAAAAATATGTTTAATTTCTAATGAAGCCTTTTCTGTTTGGAATAGAGGAAGGAGGCATTTTTAAATATGCATAGCAGATATGGTGCATTTATTGTATTAAAAAAAAAAATCTAACTTGTATTAAAGTAACATAAGATTTATGTATACGTTGAAAAAGTGTATGCATGTGATGAATATGTTTCAAGAATTACAAATTACTATCGCTGATAAATTATTGCTATGTGTATACCGCTATACTGAATATAACGGCGTAACTACAAAATTATGTTACGCAGAAAATAGTTGAATTTTCCCCCCTTCACTGCATATTACATACAGCAGCCAAATGTAGATCTTATACATTACATTACTCGTACTATCACGATCGACTCAGAGGAACAATATCGGCGGATGGATACATCGGAAAGAACAGGACAGAGTTCAATCCCCTCCTGCAAAAGAGATTTAAAATTTGAATCCGGGTTGCAAAATATAATACATCTCAACAAAACATTAAGATGGTGATGTTTCAACTCATATTCAAATTGTCTATCCCTTTTTCAAGCGGTGATCGAACTTGATCCTCTTCTTTCCAATGCATTCATCCGTTAATCCGATTATTTTGGCTAGATTTGGGATCCAATTACCTAATGTGAACGAGGCATTACATGATTATAATTCATTTGAATATTACTCAAAAATTCTACGAATCCAAGAGTTCACAAACACACATATTAGGAATTCCAAGAACTCGCACATACATCATTCTAATGAATCATCAAGATCCCAAGAACACGATTTCCAACCATTTTTGGCCACGAAACATTCTTTGAATAGTGAAGTCGCGAAACACTTTTTGAATTAGTCTGTCTATTATAACATATTGCAATAGAGATGAACTTTACAATTTTTATTCGAGACAACTATTGGTCCTAACAGTCATGATTCTACATGGGTCTTACAGTGCTATTAACAGTGACTGTATAATTCAACACTGACAACCTCCCATAGACCTTCGCAAAAGACATCTATCCTTCAATAGAATCACATCAACGGTGATATATCTTCCAAGGAGTAGTCACAATTTCTTTTTAAATAGTACAATAGTTAGTTGCAAAATAATCGATTATTTACTTCAAATTAGAATATCATACATTGTATCTACTACTACATGTAATGTCTATGTATATCTGCATGTTGTAGCAGAATGGAACCGTGCAATTGTTATATGATATAGTTGTTGTATAATTCATGTCATAATGCACTAATGTGTTGAAGACCCAGACCGTCCGACTCGTCCAGAGGACTTAGAGTAACTAGTTGGACGGCCGGGAACTGTGCATGCACTAATGTGTTGAAGACCCAGACCGTCCGACTCGTCCAGAGGACTTAGAGTAACTAGTTGGACGGCCGGATGCACTAATGTGTTGTTGTTGAGACCCAGACCGTCCGACCTACCAGAAAGGTGTAAGGTAACTGTATGGACGGCCGGGAAGTGCCACCCAATTTAGACCGGAACCCAGTGGGGGATATGCACTAATGTGTGTAATTCTTTAAGTTTTCTATATAATATGTATTTGTGTAATTTCATGTTTTTTTACTTCGTTAGTTCTATACTTCACTTCTATAAACTTCTATGCTTAAACGTTAACTTCCATACTTAAGTATACGTATAAATAATTAATTTGGTATATACTCATGCAATTTTGGAGTTTTTGCTTTATTAGATCACGAAAATATTCTTTAAAATACATTAGAAGTAAGAAACGTTCAGAACTATTTTTAGACTGTTAAAGCTATAGGAAATGTATATATTTTGTAAATAACTTTTACTTTTTTTTTTACTCTATTTAAAACATACAAATATATTTGTGAAATAATTTATTTATAACCAGGGTTGATAAAAATCATGATTTTTTTTAAAAAAATCAAAAAAATCGAATTTTTTTTATTTAAATCAGATTTTTTTTTATTTAAATCGGATTTTTTTGATTTATATTAGTCTTTTTCAAAATCAATTTTTTATATTTTTCAGATCAGAAGGTAGGTTAGACTATATTAATGTACTGTATAATTAAAAAAAATTTAATTGAATATATATTAATATAAGATTAAAAAAGTATATGCAGGGGTTAAAAAAACCAAAGACTTTTTAAATAAATAGGTTTTTTTTAAATTGGGTTATTTTATTCAATTTATAAATCTAGGCTATATTAATTATATGGAACTATTATGCGGTTTTAAGTTCTTTATTTGAATTTATATTAATAAAGAGCTATGATATCTCAAAATCTATTAGGTTTGATATTATGAAGGACTTGAAAAAAAGGGAAGAGATTATGACAAGCTTATTAAAAGGTCAAGATTTTAGAGAAAGATGATGTTTTTAAGTATTAATATTTAATAATACCTTTTTCATTTATATAATAAAAACTTACCATTTAACAGGTAATTTCACTCATCTGAGTCTCTTAAATGATTTTTTATTAGTACAAATTTCTAACACTGAAAATTTATAATTAGCGGATAATTAGTGGATAATATCATTCAAGAAATACAGGAAAAAAAAAAAAAAAAAAAAAAAAATACACTGTATTTTTTTTGTTACACTCCTAAATATTGACTGACTCAAACATTTAGTACTTTTAAAAGGCCTGAACAAATTTATGGGCTATTTTGATATTCCAGTAGCCCTTTTTAAATGATATAGTAGTTATTAAAGTAGTAAGTATATTCCCCTAAAAAAATCCACAACAAAAGGCATCTCTTCACTAGCAAAATGACAATCATATCTCTCCCATGCCTAATAAAAAATAAAACAAGCATGAAAATACAAATTTAGGTAAACAGTAAAGTAATACAGCAGACTCTTGGTATAATGACCATTGATGATTAATGATTTTTGTACTGTATAGGTTGGGGACTATGGAATTGAAGAGAGGGAGGGACAAAGGGGATAATGCCCAGGGGCCCTATGATCCTCAGAGACCTCAGAGTGATTTTTTAAGTCCTTAAAAAATAGGTGAGGGTAGGGATTGGTGGGGAGCCCAATCTGCTAAACTGTTTAAGGGCCGGTCAATCCTATTCCCAACATTGTTTGCTATATTAGTATGCCCCAGCAAAAATCACAAAAAAAGGAAGGAACCAAATTTTCTTATTTCTATGGTAAAAATTATTACAGCACATATAAATAACATTTCAAAAGGTATTTTAAGTATGCAAAAACTGTACCGCAACCACTGATCCCAATAAATCATCACAAGAACAATTAAAATGTTAAATATTGTCTACCTATGTTTTTAGATAACTGACAGAAAATCTAGATAATTCTAGATATATTTTGAGTGATTTTTAGCTATAAAATTAGAAAATAGGTTGGCAACACTGGTCAGTTGTCATTGTTACTTGATTTTATACTCCAAGCAATGAATTGCGTTATCTCCACTGACCGAGAGTTAAGGAAAGGATTTCAGTTTTTTTTTATATACTCTAAAGATGTCTTGATGTGGAATTTTATTATTTTAAACATTTATTCTGTTCCAGGTTATTTTAGCATAAAAATACAAATAAAAAACTTCAAGAAATGACAAAATTAAAAAATGATTTTAATCAATGATTTTTTTTAAAAAATCAAGTGATTTCAATCATGATTTAAATCAAGCCGATTTAAATCAAACAACCCTGTTTATAACAAATCTGTTTTACTTCCAATTGTGAAAAGTATGCTTCTAACTTGAAAAGTATTTTTCTGTTTTAAATGGGGATGGCGGCATTTTTATATATACATTGTAGATATGCATTTGTTTTTTTTAAAAAAACGAGTAGTTTGTATTAATGAAATATAGGATATATGAATATGCTTTAAAACTATATGCATTAGATGCATGCATTTAAAGAATTACAAATCACTATCGCTGGCAAACTATTGTATATGTATACTGCTATATTGCAAAACTGAGCATAACAGCATAATTACAACATTCTGTTTTACAGAAAATATTTTTTTTGTACAACGAATATTATATAAAACTGCTGATATGTATATATTATACATTCGTATCAAAGCTGAACAGGTTTTATCGAGACGGGGCGGGGTTGCCCGCGAATCGAGTGTCAGGATGGAGATCGGCGGATGGTTACATCGGAAAGAACAGGATAGAGTTCCAAAATTTGAATCCGGGATGAAACATATACATTTCAATAAAAACTTAAGAGGGTGATGTTTGAACACGGATAGAGAATTTTAATCCCCTTTGCAGAAGGGGGATCGAATTCGATCAAGGTCATTCGCCGATCTTGTTCCTCTTAGAGCTCCTCTACTACAGGCTGACTTATCAAGCATATTGAAGCCCATAGGGTTCCATACTACAGTTACAGAAATTATAAAATAAGTGTTTAAAATAAATACTTTATATAAAAAAAGAAGTTTCAATTAGAAAATTGTAGAACTTAGCTCGCACAAGTATTCTCCATTACCTGATGTCCAATTATTTATTAGCCATTGTTTTCTTCTTTCTTCGTTTCTAGGAAAACGAAATAGCCTAAAACCCTTTCTAGAATGGTTAGAGCAGTTCGGTGCAGAACAACCACTAATAATTATTTCAATTATACTTCTTAAAGTGAAAATATGCATAGAGGTAATGCTAATGGACTGCGCTTCCAGCTAGGGTGGGCTTCAATATGCTTGATGAGTCAGCTCGTATATAGAGGAGCCTTAGTTCCTCTTATTACGTAGGCAATGCTCTCACTCGAACGAGATCAGCTTAAACTCCATCCCAGCGATAGTGATTTGTAATTCTTTAAATGCATGCATCTAATGCATATAGTTTTAAAGCATATTCATATATCCTATATTTCATTAATACAAACTACTCGTTTTTTTTTTTTTTTTAAATAAATGCATATCTACAATGTATATATAAAAATATTATAAATACAAATGTATATATAAATCCAGAGTCGATAAATCTTGTTCAGCCTTGGTACAAACATTGTGCGGGTTCAACATATCGGCGGTTGTGTGTAACATTTAGTGTACGAAGAAAAATAAAATGTCTTCTGTGAAACAGAATGTTGCAGTTATTCTCAATTTTGCACTATGATAGCAGTATACACATATGCAATAGTTTGCAAGCGATAGTGATTTGAATGCCTTAAAGTGCATGCATCAAATGCATATTCATAAACCCTATATTTCATTAATGCAAGTTAGTCATTTTTTAATGCAATAAATGCATATCTGCAATGTGTATATAAAAATGCTTCTATCCCCATTCAAAACCGGAAATAATTTTCAAATTAGAAGTACAGTTTTTATAATTAAAAGTAAAACAGAATATTATAAATACATATGTACCCGATGAAAATCAGCGGTTCCACATTAAGCAACCGCCGAATAACGTGAATTTTTCAATAATTCCAATTTTTCCAATTGTCCTTTTCAAACTGTTCACCTGTGCACCAAATTTCAAACATCTGTTTCACTTTAGACTGGGCAATTCTCATTTATTCTGCCAATTAAACATTTAAGTGTGCGGCATCCCTAAAATAGCATATATTAGAAAGCTGCCATTATACACTTTATTCCTATCAACGATCATCAATTTTCAACTTGCATCAATTTTAAAGTCTATCTCATTGCAAAGTCCGTTTTACTATCATTTTACATTTCGAACGCTTCAGTGTCTAGCTTCCAGTAAATGAACATTTAAAAAAATTATGGTTTTTCTTGAAGTTTCATCTATTAATTGATTCGTGCATCAAATTTTAATTCGTTATCTCTCAATTCACTTTTGGAACGTTTAGGCCAGGTGTAGAGCCCCCCTCCCCCCTCCCTACAGAACGTTTTTGAAAACCTCCATTTTTGTGGAAGCTTACGATTGTTCCATGTATTAAATCTCAAGTCTACATCATTTTAAAAAATGGCGTTTCTCATTTATTCCGCAAACAGAACATTTTGGTGTGCGGCTCCCCTAGAGAAGTAAATTTTGGAAAACTGAAATTGCACACTTTCTTCTTTTCGAGCTATTTTCCCACACAACGAATTTATAATCTATATGTGATCGAAGTATATTTTTCTATCATTGTACCTTTGGAACGTTATGGTGTCCCTTCCCCCCCCCCCCTCTTATTTTTTTCCCTAGGATTTTATTAAATAATTGACCCGTGAATCAATCAGTCACAATTTCTTTTTGAATAGTACATATGGTTAATGTAAAATAATCGAATATTTACTTCAAATTAGAAATTCGTGTATTGTATCATAATGTACTACTATATGTAATGCCTTTAATTTTGTCTATTATACGTATAACTGCATGTTGTAGCACAATAGAACCATACAATTGTTATATAATACATGCAGGATCGGCTCATACAATTCAAAGAGTAGAAATAAAACATTTACACTTGGTACAGAATTGTACTAATAAATACCGTCGTTTCAAAGTGATCCTACTGTCATTCTAACAGTCTCTGTATAACTATTTATACCATACTGACAACACCGTTTTCCTTCGTAAAAGACATCTCCCAGTGAATTTATATAAATGGCAATATATTTCTTTCAAAGAGGAAAAATATTCTAGTAAACAGTAAGATAAAAGAATATTCATCACAAATTAGAAATTTATTTACTGTATAACAATGATCTTCTGTATGTAATGTCTCTCATTCTGTCTATTATATGTATCACTACATGGTTGTAGCACAGTTGAAATGTACAACTTTTATATAATACCAATTAATGGTCCCAACAGTTACTTCTGTCCTGGTGGTACAGTGCAGTTAATAGACAAATACATCACTAACAATCTTCCTTTGTCTTTCGCAAAAGATATCTCTCAAACAGAATCAAATCAATGATAAAATATTTCTTCCACGAAGAAGTAAAAATGTATTTTTGAATAGTGCATGTGTTAGTTGTAATATAATCGAAAGATCATTACAAATTAGAAATTCATCATAATGTATTATTTAATTCTAGGATTTTGAAGCATTCTGCATTGAAACAAGTTTAGAAACAGCTTGTGTAATTAATGTATATACACCCTATAAAAAAGCCCATGTTATGAATTTAGCACACTGTTAAGGGTAGTGCACACACAGCCCATCCTACCTTCATCCTATCAGAGTACGAAAGCTGGCAGCCATACTACACGACATCTGGATACACATTCTACATTGTTTCACAAAAATTTGTACTATGCTTTATTATATGTATACGTGCATAGTAAATTCGGTACTTGCACATTTAATTTTAGATAGCTTTGCTTTAACAGATCACGAAATTATTTCTTAGAATACATTACATGTAAAAAAAAGTCCAGAACTATTTGTAGACTGATATACCTATTGAATTTGCATAAATTTTGTAAAACACTTTCACTTTTTCTTTACTCTGTTTACAATATGCATATATATTTGTAAAATATTGTATTTATAAAAATGTTTTACTTCTAATGAAGTATTTTTTGTTTAGAATGGGGGGAGAGAGGGATAGAAGCATTGTAATACATACATAGCATAGCAGATATGTTCATTTATTGTATTAAGAAATTATAACTTGTATTAAATTAAAATAAGATTTATGCATAAGTTGAAAAAGTATATACATTTAATGAATGTGCTTTAAGAATTACAAATCACTATCGTTGATAAGCTATTGCATATGTGTATACGGAGTACTATTATAGTATAAAACTAACTACCACAGCATAACTGCAACATTGTGTTTCCCAGGATTTTTACTACACTAAATATTGCATACAACCACCGATTGTAGATCTTATACATTATCCGTACTATAACATGGTATCTCGGTCGAATCCGAGGAACTAGATCGGCGGATGGATACATCTCAAAAAACAGGATCTAGTTCAACCCCTCTAGCACAGGAGAGTGGAAATTTGAATCCGGGTACAAAGACATACATTAACAAAATATTAAAATGGTGATGTTTCAACATGGATTCAAATTTTATACCCCCTTCTCTCACACTTTTCAGAAGAGGGATGGGGGTAGAAAAAATTTTGCGGACTTGATCCTATTCTTTCCGATGTATTCATCCGCTTATCCGATTGTTTGGATTGGGATCCAATTGCCTAATGTTACACGATTATAATTCACTTGACTATTACGCAAAGGATCCATGAAGTCAAGAGGACACACACACGTATTAGGAATTCCAAAAATTCGCACGCACATTACTTTTATGAACAGTTCACTCACACATCAGGATGGATCTCAACAACACGGTTTGCAACCATTTTTGGCCACAAAACACTTAATGAATTCGTGAATCAGCTTTGAGCTTATTTGCATTTCAAAATTCATTGTATCAATATTCACAAGATTTTAATTAGCAAAAAATAAACTATAAATACTCAATTAAATCGCTCGAACTACCATAAAAATAACTATAAAACAAACATTTTAATTCCATATCATATAATAATTAATTGTGTCAAATGATATATACCGATAATATGGTATCATTTTGTTTGTATTATATGCTGTGTTATTAACGAAGTATTACTTTTACAATTATAAATATTTAGTAATAAAATTAATTATTAATAAATGGAGAAAATGAAATGAAAGAGTTAATAAAATAAAAACATCACACTTGAAAACATTTTATGTTTAAAACAAACGTCAAATTAAAAATGGAAAAACATTATTGAACAAAAATTTGAGTTCATTATTAAAAGGGAAGTTTCAAGTTTTGAATGTCAGTGATTTCATTAAATCTGCCTATCACACCTTGAACGCGGATGGAATACCTATTATTCAGATATTGCAAAACATTACTATCCTTTAGAGCACAATTTGGGAAATGCTACATAAAATGCATAACATGTATAGAATATATGTTTGTATTCAAACATTCTATTTTTATTTGATGCACAAAACTTCATTACATGTATCGTACAAATTGACAAATTTGAATAAATTTCCTAATCATTTTATTGCCATGTTGTCTTGTAAAATGACGCTGGCAGACTGATTACTCGAAATTAACAATGTTCTGCAATTTCAAGCATTTTCAGACTTGTGTCGCATATAATTGAGTAATGCGCCAACTGCACGCGATTTTCCCAGGTGGTCACCCTCCCAAGTACTAACCGCGCCCGATGCTGCTTGACTTCGGTGATCGGACGAGAACCGGTATTTTCATTAGTAATTAAATAATAGAGTAAAAAATACTAAACTGTATTCACTGAAACATAGAATTCATATATACGAAAATAAAAATATAAACTTTTTTAAGAATCTATATATACTATTGCAAAGTCTCCGTCTGTCTGTCACGCTTCTTTTAGGCACTTCCCGAATAGATAGATTTGCAATTTGGTACACGGCTCGGTCGTACGATAAAACCCCCGGGAAAAGTGGGTGCTCCACACCGAAACGTTCGAAATATGAAATGATCGGGAAGCATGCTTTGCGATAAGATAGACTTTAAATCTTGTGTATGGGTATATCGTTCGAAAGGAAGAAAGTGTGCAATTTCAGATTTCCAATATTTTCTATTTAAGGGGGTGCCGCACACCAAAATGTTCGATTTACTGAATAAATGAAAAAGGGCTCCTTTAAAATTTGATAGAGGCTTGAGATTTGGTATAAAGGCTAATCATTTGACGAAAACACCCAAGACGAATATAGTTTTTCAAAAATTATCGTTTTTTGGGGGTGCTCCAGAGAAAAGCGTTCGAAAGGTGAATTGATAAAAAAAAACATGCTTCGAAATGTGATAGAGATATCAAATTTGGTGTAAGGGTAGATAGCTTCGAAGGAAGAAAGTGTACAATTTCAGTTTACCAATGTTTTCTACTTTAGGGGTTGCCGCAAACCAAAATGTTCGATTTTCGGAATAAAGTAGAAACGTCCCTTTTAAAACGTGACAGAGGCTTGATATTTGGTATATGGGCGAATCATCTGATAGAAAACACAAGAAGAATTAAGAGTTTCTCCAAAATGTATATTTAAGGGGGTAGGTACTCCACACAAAAACATTCGAAAGGCGAAGTGACAGAAAAAGAATGCTTCGCGATGAGATATATAATGTAATCCTTATATAATGTAATCTTTATATAATGTATAATGCAATCCTTATATAATGTAATGAATTTACTACTTTTGCAGTAAAAAAAATATGTTTTTCTTATAGTAGATACTTATATAGTAGATACTTATAAATAGACTGTAATTGTATATATTAATAAATAAATTCCTGCTTGAAGACGTTCAGGTTGATTGCCTGATTTTGTAATTAGGATTATTGTAGGAATAAGGATAATTTCAAATATAATGTAAAAGTGAAATATATTATTTAATGAAAATGTTATTATTAATATAATTAAGATTAAAATATAATTAAAGGAAATATCTATTAAAGAATTAGTTGATAAAATAATAAGAATAACTCTGGTAAGAGAGAGGATAATTATAATTGAAGAGATTTGATCTGGATTAATATAAAAATTTGAGATTAAAACATTTATATTTATTGAAATAATTAAAAATATTAAAATTATGAAAGAATTAATTGAAATTAAAATTATTTGGTTATATAAGAAAAATATTAATGATATTCTTGTAAGAATAATTTTTATCAAAAGTTAAAAGATTAATGAAATATGAATTAGATGAGTTGTGAGATTTAGATATAGTTACTAATAATCTTAACCCAAGTCTTGAGCTTCTTACTATTATAATTATAATAATTAAAATAGATGTATATAATTATGATATAATTGATGAGCATACAACAATAAATATAGTAATAAGAATGAATTCTAATCTTATAAGAAGTAAAATGATATTTTTTCGTCATCAACAAAGTCTAATGATTCTAAGGATTATTATAATATTGAGAAAGTATATTTTTAGAATTTTCTACATCCAAAGTAGATATTTTATTAAATTAATAAGAACTATTGATAACAGTATTAATTATTTTAGGAATTTTTTTTTATTAGAAGAATTCAACCTATAATAATAATTATTATATTAATTGTTCTTAGTATTATATATTCTATATATATTTATATATTGATAGGAAGATATTGATTTGGTTATTTATTATTATTAGTAATAAATTTATTATTATTAGTATATATTGAATATATGAAATGTTTATACTAGATTTTAGATATATTTCTTTAAATATGTGAATTATATATATAGGAATTTTTAATTTATTTTTAGTAAGAGTTTTTTATTAATAATTATAGTAATAGTGGTTTGAATAAGATATTTGAGAGAAGGAGCTATTCGAGTAATATATGAATAAAGCCTGATTTAAAGGGCTAATTTGATAGATTCAATTATGAAAATTTTAATAAGTTTACGAAAAAGGGATAAAATTGTTAATATTATAAATAATTCGTTAGTGGATTTACCTTCTTCTTCTAATTTATCTTATTTATGAAATTATGGTTCTTTATTTGGAATGTATTTAATTATTCAAATTGTTACTGGATTGTTTTAATCATTTCATTTTAGAGGAGGTTTAAATATTTCTTTTGATAGAATTATTCATATAATACGGGATGTAAATTATGGATGATTAGTACGAGTTTTTCATGCTAATGGAGCTAAAAAATTTTTTATGTTAATATATATTCATATTGGACGAGGTTTATATTATGGGTCTTATTCTTATAAAAAAAGTATGATTAAGAGGAGTAACTATTTTTTTATTATCTATAGGAACTGCTTTTTTAGGATATGTTTTACCATGAGGGCAGATATCTTTTTGAGCTGCTATTGTAATTACTAATTTATTATCAACGGTTCCATATGTTGGGGTTATATTAGTAGAATGAATATGAGGAGGATTTGCAGTAGGAAATCCTACTTTAATTCGATTTTTTTCATTTCATTTTATTTTACCTTTTATTATTTTAATATTTGTAATAATTCATTTATTTTTTCTTCATGAGAGAGGTTCAAACAATCCTATAGGATTATTTACTAATTATGATAAAATATATTTTCATCCTTATTATACAATAAAAGATTTGCATGGTTATATAATTATTTATATAATATATATGCTTATTTGTTTATTATATCCTTATATTTTTATAGATGTAGAAAATTTTATTATTTCAAATCCTTTAGTTACTCCTACTCATATTCAACCTGAATGATATTTTTTATTTGCTTATACAATTTTACGATCTGTTCCTAGAAGAATAGGGGGAGTAATTGCTTTAGTTTTTATCTGTTGTAGTGTTATATTTTTAAATTTTTTTTAAGCATCGATTTTGAAGAACTAATTTTTATTATTATAAAAAATATTTTTTTTAATATTTTTAATTAATTGAATAATATTAACTTGAATTGGAGCTTGTGAAGTAGAGTATCCTTTTAGATTATTAGGGGTGAATTTTAGAATTTTATATTTTATAATATATTTAGTATTTTGATTAAATATAAAATTTCAAGATTTTATATTAAAATGATTTTAATATAAATTATTTTGAAAATAATTTTAAAGAAATATTTCTTTAAAGTCAGATTAATTAGTTTAAGTAGAATAAAAATTTTGTAAGGTCTAAATAAAAAAAAAATATAGAAGATATAGATATAATGATTAAAAATAAAGATGTTGGTAGAAAAATTTTTCATCTTAAATTTATTAATATATCATATCGAAATCGAGGAAGTGTTCCTCGAACTCAAATTAAAGTAAATGTTAAAAAAATGAAAAAAAAAAATGAAGTAAAATTATTTAGTGAGTGAAAAAATAAAATAAAAGAAATTATTCTTAGAATAATTATTCTTATATATTCAGCTAAAAAAATTAAAGCAAACCATCCTCCTATATATTCTACATTAAAGGCTGATACTAATTCAGATTCTCCTTCTGCGAAATCAAAAGGACTTCGATTAGTTTCTGCTAAGCAGCTGATTAATCAAATTATAAATAAGATTAAATTTCCTCAAAGGAAAAATATTATATTTTGAGATTCTCTAATTTGAGTAAATAAATAAGATTGAGATAAAAGGATAATAAATAAAATAATTAAAAAAAAGGAGACTTCATATGAAATTATTTGAGCTATGCTTCAAATAGATCCTATATTACAATATTTTGAGTTAGTTGATCATCCAATTATTATAATAATATAAACTATTAAACTTGAAAGAATAAAAAATAAAAGTATATTATTTTTATTATCAAATATTGAGTAAAAATTAAATGAAATTAATGGTAAAATTATTAAAGAAATTATAAGAGATATAGCTGGTATAATATAAGAAATAATAAAATTTATATTTTCAGTTGTGGTTAAGTTTTTATTAAAAAGTTTAATAGCATCTCTGAATGGTTGTAAAATACGTATAATTCCTACTTTATTAGGTCCTTTTCGAATTTGTATATATCCTAGAAATTTTCGCTCTAGAATAGTATAAAAAGCTACTCTAATTAAAATTCTAATGGAGGATAGAATAAGAATTAATATATACAAAATTTAGATTAATTAGATTCTAATTCTAATGCATTAATATGCTAATAAAATATTTAAAATATTTTAATTGGTCCTTTCGTACTATAAGAAAATAAAAAAAGATAGAAACCGATCTAGTTTATACCGATCGGAACTCAAATCATGTAATTAATTAAAAGTCAAACAGACTTTCTTTAAAAATTTTTGCTTTTTTAAGAAAAAATAATTCAACATCGAGGTCGTAATTTTTTTTTAAAATAAGATCTAAAAAATATTACGCTGTTATCCCTATAGTAACTTATTTTAATTAATAATATTAGATAATATAAAATATTTAAATTAAAATGATAATTAATAAACTTCCCCAGTTAAACTTTAGTAAAGTTCAATAGGGTCTTTTTGTCTTTTTTTTATATAAATATTTTTTTATATTTAAAAAAAGTTTGAAATTTAAATTAAAAAAAATAAATTAAATGTAAAATCGTTTATTCTAGTCTTTAATTAAAAGACAAATGATTATGCTACCTTAGCACAATATAATTGCGGCTATTTAATATCATTGAGCAGATATTACTAATAATTAATTCTATTAGAGATGTTTTTGATTAACAGTCATTAATTTTTAATTAAATTATTAAAATATAATTAAAGTTTTTACTTATATAATCATTATATATTTTTTATAAAATTTTTTAATTTTTTTAACTTTAAATTGAATAAAGAATTATTAAATTTTTAAAAAATTTTTATTTTTAATTTTTGGAGAAAAAGATGGAAATTTTTACTATAAATTAAATTATAGTAATTTGTTAAATTTTAATTTATTTTAAAAACCAGATATAATATAATTCAATAACGTTTAATTACTATTTTAATTTTTAATAGATTTATGTAATAATTATTATTAAAAAAAATAGATCATAAATTATTAATAGATTATTCCTGATACAAAAGGAACATTAATTTTCTTTTTTAGAAAAAAAAATCCTTTTCAGTTTATATAATATATAGGTATAAATATAAATTTAATAATTATTTTAAATAAAAAATAAAAATTAATATTATATAGAATTCTTTCAGTGTAAGTGAAACGCTATAAAGCTTGAAAAATCTAGATGCTTTTTCCAAAACATCAACTATGTTACGACTTACCTTATTTTAAAATAAGGGTGACGGGCGATATGTGCACATTTATTATCTGTTTCATATTAAATTATTATTAGAATATTGTTGTTATATTCTATTTTATATAATTTTATAAAAAAATAATCTTTAAATTATATTTAATGCATCCATTAGTAACTTTTTTATTTATTACACCTTGATCAAATATTTTAATTCTTATTAAGAATAATAATTTATAATTAATTCTGTAATAATTAATGATGGTATATAGATTATTAAAAAAAGTGAAAATAAATGTGGAGTATAAATTAAATAACAGGCTTCTATAAAAAGATGAAATGCCGCCGTGATAAATAAGTTTTATTATAGGATATTATTACTAAATTTATAAAAAAATACTAGGGTTTCTAATCCTATTTCAAAATTTTAAATTTAAATTATAAAATTAATGTAATTTTTTATAACAAAATTTTACTTAAAATTAAAAATTAATTTTAAATTAAATTTATAATTAATAAAAATAAATTAATTAAAAGTATAACCGCAGCTGCTGGCACTACAATTGGTAAATTTTTATATTAAAAATTTTTAATATAATTTATAAAAAAATGTTTTTAAATTTAAAAAATAAAAAATAATAATAATTTTAATAACATTTATTTTATAAATTTATAAAAAATCATTTTTATTAGATTTAAATCTCTATAAAAATCAAGTTTTTATGTGCATAAACACTATAATAAATTTCTGCTAAAGTGCAAAAATGAAAATAAAGTAAAATGCTGCTTAATTTTCGAAAAAAAAATGAAGTTAGTGCACAACTTTTTTGAAGCTTTATATATGTACATATATAAAGGTTTATAAAGCTATTTCTTCTTATTTTTTTTTAAATAAATTTTTTATTATATAAATATTTATATCAAGACTATTATTTATATCAAGATTATTATCAGTAGACTCTAATATTCTTTCCAAGATATTGAATTTTCGACAATTAGTGGTCATTTTCATTGATTTAGCGTCATTTTTATCCATTTGGCGAGATTTTCGTTAATTTGGCAACATTTCAAAAAGTCGCAAGTTGACGACATTCCGCCAATTTTGTCGCCAAAATCTCGCCAAGCGTTATGGACGAAGAAACAAGTTATTCTTACAGCAGATAAATGATTATTGGCGTTCAAATACAAAAGTATTACTCAAAGTATCTTTTTTCATGAATGGAACGAGCTAGATCCACGAGAATGATGTCACCCAATTTATCGCATGATATTACATATGAAAAGTGAACATATTTCTCAATAGGATTTTTTTTTTCTATTTTATATGACTTTTTGATATTGTTTTTAAAAAATGTGCAATATCTCGAGAACGGTTCATGTTAGCTTTCTAAAATTTATGTCAATCGTTTTCTAATGAAAAATTACATAAGAAATGTCTATTTGCGTAACTTTATTAGTGGTTTTGATTTTTTGACGATTTTTTCAAAATTTCATTCGAAAATTCAGGGGGGTTCTGAAAATTCGATTTCTGCCAATCGTTTTCTAATGGAAAATTACATAAGAAATGTCTATTTTCGTAACTTTATTAGCGGTTTTGATTTTTTGACGATTTTTTCAAAATTTTACTCAATTTAGGGGGGTTCTGTACATTCGATTGCGTATAAAAACGATAGGCTTCCAGCGCTTACGGATTGCGATTTTTGTACCAAATTTGGTTCGAATCGGTCCATTCGTTCGTCAGTTATCGTCTCCACAGACCCACTGACACACACACACACACACACACACACACACACACACAGACATCACTTCAAATATGTTTGATTCGTGATCAGGGATGCTTGAAACGTGCTCTCCGTCGAAAACTCGAATTCGAATTTTCGACCCCGTCACAATACTTTCCTTATACATTATGTATATAAGGAAAGTAATAATCTTCGAATTTTCGACCCCGTCACAATATTTCCTTATACATTATGTATATAAGGAAAGTAAAAATAGATTATTACTTTCCTTATATACATAATGTATAAGGAAAGTATTGTGACGGGGTCGAAAATTCGAATTCGAGTTTTCGACGGAGATCACGTTTCAAGCATCCCTGATCAAGAATCGAACATTTTTGAGGTGATGTCTGAGGAGATGATTTTGAGGTGATACGGGAGAAAAGAACATGTCCTTTTTTGCGAAATGGCCCATAAAAATTGTCCGTACTAGCTCTAGCAAAAAAAAAAAAATTGGTCAAATTTCATAAAATTTGGTGATAAGGCACTTCTGGGTTACCCTGGTGCTGATTAGACTTTGGTATAATTAAGGAAAATAGACCTCCCCCCCCCCCTTTTTTTTATGAAATGGCCCGCAAAAATCTTCAAATACAAAATAAGACTATGCTCAAATATATGAATTAAATGCTTGTTTTATACGTAATTTTAGACGATGGAAAAACTAAGATCAACCCCCATTACTCTAGGATTTCCATTTCTCGAGATTGAATAGTTTTTTTTTTTTATTTATTTTTTCTCGCTATGCTACTTTTTAAAATAAGCCCCGTTACCAAATGAAAACGACCACGTCAGATTTTGTTTGGTAAAGAGAAACACAATACATTATATATTATTAAAAACGTACTGAAGCGGACTTTATGAAGAAAACACATTTTAAAGGAAAGAATGGAAAGATGTCACGTTCAATATAAATTTGAATAAAAAATTTATAATCTTTGGATTTAAATTAGAGTTCGAAAATTCCGAAAGCATTCTGAGTATTAATAATCAGAACGCTCTTTTCTTTTCTTGCGATCAACTTCATTTTCTAACTTAATAATATAATGTTATGCAGTAATACTTGTAAAATATATTTCTCTAAATACATTCTTAAGAGTAATAAAGCAAATAATTGTGTGTTTTATTTAACAGATTAATGGTGAAAGTCTGGCCATAATTATGTCTTAAATTCAAATTTCGTTGATTAGAGCTTTATGGAGTTATATTACAAAACGCAACCATTAGGAAAGTTTTAAATGGAAAACACAATAAAGTATATATATTAAAACCGTACTGAAGCGGATTTTAGGAATAAAACTCATTTTAAAAGGAAGAAAGGAGAGATTTTATACTCAATACAAATTTGGAAAAAAAATTCTAAACATTTCTGGCGATAATTAACTTTATTTCCACGCCTATTATGTAGCAATACTTTTAAAATCTATTTCTCTCTCTAGTATTTCTAAATTTATTTTTCTGTGATTTGCTTTACTCTTTAAACTAATAAAAGCAAATCACTGCATTCTATACACCAAAATAACGGTTCGATCACGTTAAATATTTTGATTTTGCTTCATCACAGAGATTTATTGTAGTACAATTGTAGAACACAACAAATACAAAAAAAGTAGAATCTTAAAAGGAAAACACAATAAGTTATATACATTATAAAACGCATCAAACTGATTTTATAAGTAAAACGCATTTTGAAGGGAAGATCAGGGAAATCTCACGCAGAATACAAATTTATAAATGAAATTCTTAAATTAAAGTTAGTGCTTTCGGAATATTAATATTCCGAAAACATATCTTCTGGCGATTAATTTCATTTCAAACAACGCCTAATATAAAGATGTGCAGTAATACTTCTACAACGTATATTAGCTATAAACATTTATTTAAGTAATGAAACAAATCAGAATGTCTTATATTAACAGAATAATGGTTCAACTGTGTTTAGATTTTGATTTTATTTTATCAAAGTTTCATGAGGTATGATTGTAGAATACAGAGTACACAAGGAAACGAGTATCTTAAAAAAATTCTTGATAATTAAAATAGAATGTTGACATGCATTTCTTGAGGTCATCTCCATTTCTAACTTTGGAACGCCTAATGATATATAGCAATACTCATAAAATGCACTTGTCGAAATGCATTTTATGAGTAATGCTACATATAAAATATTATTTTTAAATTATGAAAGTTAATACTCGCATTTTTTTTAACACAATAATGGATCACTCTGGCCTATCGATCATTAAATTTGATTGACTTTTATCAGAAACAAACTTTAGAAGCATAAAAGGTTTCTCCTTCAAATAACTGTCTCCGATTTTTTGAGAAGTACGGAGGTTTGGTGATAATAAACGCCATCTTGTGAATTAGCTTTTAAGGTATTAAAGCAAATAACTGCGTTTTATCACACATACTAACTATTTATTCTGGCTTACTGATGTTTAAGATTTAATTTTCTTTAATCAGAAATAAACTGATCAAAGGAGAAGCAGAAAAGACGCATTTCTTACTCAAATAGTTGTCTCCTCCCCTTCTTCGCTCTCTGACCAATTTCTGCACTTTTTAAAGTATTAAAACGAGTAACTGCGTTTTATACAACATAGTAATGATTCACTTTGACGTATTGATGTTTAAAATTTAATGGTCTTTGATCAGAAACAAACTTCAGAAGCAGAAAAGACGCATTTATAGTTCAAACTCTCCTCCCCTTTTTCTCGCTCATCGATTTAAGGAGTATGAAATTTTGATAACAGACGCCATCTTGTGAAATGGCGTTATACTACTGATGATTTTTTTTTAATGTAGTTATAAAATTAAATTTTAGAAAACTCGAATCATGTTGTTAGAAATGTAGGTGATAGTTCGTGCCCGATTTCATCAGTCTGAACGAATTTACAGCCAAGTTTATGCGTTATTACAAAATCTGGGTTCCCATATAAGTTTTTTTATGGAAAATGCAGATTAAGATTTTTTAATTAAACCCTGTTATCGCTTCTCGGCCTTTTGGCTAAGATCAAAGTGTAGTATCTGTTCTTATCAGCTGTTAATTAGCTAATTGGTTATTGTCTGCGTGTCCCCGCTTCATTAACGAATTAGCAACGATATTAATCAGCTTGATAAACGGAGTATACTAGTTCGCACATTGCCCATACCGTGGACTCTGTCCTACACGAGAGGGCACTGCTCTTAAGTGTCTCCCTACACCGCTTTACGAGCGAAGGCAACGACGCCTGTAGCCTGTGCTACAGGACTTTGCACTCCTTTCTTTCTGCTGTCCACTAGAGGCAGCCCGCCCAAGCACATAGCTCTGCGGATTCCACTCCCTGGCTACCACCAGAATAGTTTATCGACTATTTAACCTGGTGCTCCCCAAACCGAGTATAGCTCGAAGACTCACTCCAAATCTTGATTGGAGTGAGTACCCGTTAGGCTTTGATAGTTCTTCTTAAACTTTCTTCTAGTAAATGTGCTGAATCGACTTTGATCTACCTGCGAGACGGCTGCGATGAGATTCGCCCCGTCTGTTGCGGTTCTGCCCGCTCCTCCCTGAAGGAGTTCTGTGCTCCCGCCCCTCGTTCGCCAGCCGAGAAGTTTTACTCCACCCGCTTCTGGGACTTTGCTTCGGTGAAGCCCCGGGTTGGAGTCGTCCCTCTCCCTGGCAGGTATGTTTACTTCCCGCCTTCCTCGTGTTAGTGAACGTGAAGTCAATAATAACGTCTTAGTTTTCAAACAACTCGTTAAAATATTAATTGGAAGTAACTTTCCCAATTGTGATGCTATGGATCAGTAGTTACTCTATTGTGAAAAAGATAGATATTGTGAAAAAGAGATAGAACTTGCCACACACCTTGAAGATAACTGTATATACAATTGATACATTGAAAAACCACTTAATTAAGTCAACATAGATGCTGGTAGTTGATATTGTGTTAAATAGTCAACAGATATTATTATTAAAAAACTGAATAAATATAAAGTACATAAAGATAATCATGCCTGAAATTCCAAAATCTGAAATTGAGCATGGAAATAGAATAACTGAGCCCGTTGACGCAAGTGTTGAACAATTCGGGAGCTCCCCCTTGTGGAGGAAATCGTCACCAGGGCATAATATCTTTAAAACTCCTGATCCTTTTAAAGCATCAAAAGCAATTAGTAGAACGCCCACAAAAGAGGCGACCTGCGTGAACCTCACAGAAGTTAAACAAGTGGAAGTGCAAACTGGCGAACTGAATAGCCAAACACCGTGCGGAATCCTAGTCTCTCCTGCAATTGCAGAGAAGACAAGGTCAAAACTGGACTTAACGAACCGCTGGCTAGCACCAGACTGCAGCCTGGTCACCCCGCCGCAACATAAGGTTCACCCTCTGCGCCAGAGAAAAACAAAAATACTAACTGTGAACCAAAACGAAAAACAACTGAATAAAGAATGCGTGGTTAACGTGAAACAAGATATGATGTCACATACAAATGTAATAACAAAACCAGTTGAAGAAGAAATAGACGCTGGTTCCTACTCAAATGAATGGTATTTCTCATTTGACGTATCGACGAGGAATGAAACACTCGAACAACTCAAACCCACCGTTGAACAAAATGATGACTGGTTTTTCTCAGTCGGAGGTGAGAAAAGCACCAACGGTACTACCCCTCCCCCGTCTGTAACTAACACCTCAATATGTTTTACCAACGAAATCAGCCACAGTAGTAAAAAAGGAGGTGATATGAACATCGGCTCAACACTTAAAAGAATGAAAGATCCCATACTAAGCCCGAAAAGCAATATTGTCCTGAGCAACAGACGCGCCCTTCTCGAGAGGAATGAACGAAGGTTTGGAAAATACCAGGCTGAAGTGAGCAGAACTCGTGACCTCGAGAGAAGAAAGGCAAGAAACAAAAAGAAAAGGGAAGGAAGACAAAAAAGAATTGAAACATGTGGCAAATTGAGCCCCGCTACCGGACATCACGGTAGGGCCCTCTTACACGGAACAGAAAACATGAAAGAATTGAATGATGTTGCAAATAACAACAACTTACCGCTCGCTCACACCGATGCATTAGTAAGAAAACCACGTTGCACTGATGTCGTGAGCTTGGAACACCTCAACATCAACGTGAATGATGAAGCTACATCAAAAGTTCCCCGGTGCTCACCACCCTCAACTAACAAAGCTAAACAAGTCATGAAGAACCTTGAGCTTATTGGATGGGCCTTACCGACTGATTCAATCCATTGTCCAACTGGAACTGCTGCAGGCTCTGCGCAGCAAACAAGCGAGGAAGAGCTACCTACAGGCGGTCATGTGTCATGCGACTCATCCTCCGACACTGACTCGAAGCTTATAATTGACCTTGATGCTGTCTCTGCCGAGGAACAACCTAACAGTGAACCACGTGCACATATTGAGGAATTGGGCAATGGCAATACTCACCATGAATATGCTGCCGTGTCCAAAGACAATCTACGTAAGCAGACACATAATGTGGAAAATAACAAATTGCACCCGAGAAACCCTGCAATCTGCAGTGCAAACCTTGTCCCGCCCATCCTGGCATGGAGGGACCCCAGACTTGCATTCAAAGATGCGGTTAGAATGAAGGGCACACCTGCAAGAAAGTTGCCCTCTGTTTGCAAGAAAAAAAATACTAAAGCGATGACTCACCAAAACCCGTGTGACAAAACTAAGGCTGAGGTTGGAAGGGATGCAATTGAAGTGGTTGTGAACATTATTCCTCCTGTCTCGCAAGTCACGCCCTCGAAGCACCCAAAAGAAGAGAAGCGAAAGCCTAATATTTACGTGGGCGGAGTCCTGGTCAACAACACTGCTGGCCCTACGCATACATTGCCTCCTGGCGCATGCAGCGAAAGAGCTCTAAATACAGCCCTGCCGCTAAGCGACAGAAAGTTAAACGACATAAATGCGTGGTCAATTACTAGTGACACTGAGGTAAAGACTGACTGGAGACACAACTATGAGGAACAGTTCCCAGCTCTGACTGAACTGTTCAGCACTGCTCGCCCCATCAGCCCTCTGCATGACACAAACTCTCTGTCGAATGCTGGTACGGATAATTCGGACAAGTTACAATCGCAAAACCCAGTACATCTGATTAATAACGACATCACCTCAGTTGATCCCTTGGTAAGCAGTCCTGACCCGGCCTTCACATTCTGCGAGAAAAACAGAGTTATCGAAGGGGAACTACATCTGATTTACCCAGATGGTGAAATCTTAGACTGCACTCATCCAAAGTGCACCTACAAATTTAAGCGTCCCTCTTGGTCCGAGAATAAAGCGGCGCTTCTCAAACATTTGAGACGGGTCCACGACACCTGCTTTGAACAAGGCAAGATTGCGATCTGGTGCCGATTTTGTGAACTAAGAATACGCACGTCAATCAACAGACACGACTGCATGAGGATCCATAATGAAACAACTGAAAGGGAACACAAGAACTGCCCAGCGAAATGCAAGCTTTCTGGCAAAGTGCTCCACCTTGTTTTCCCAATAAATGAGGTCCTGCACTGCACGCAAAAACACTGTAGTACCAGATTCAAACTCAAGAACTGGTACACCAGTAAGCGTTCACTTGTGAGGCACCTTACAAGGACCCACTCTCTCCAAATCGAAACGATCAAGAGGTGGTGCTCTCTCTGCAAGCTGGAAATTGGACCGCGTGTCAACACACATAACTGCCTCAAAAAGACTCCGGCTGTTATCCCTTGCAATGAGAACCTTGGACACCTTTGCCCAAAGTGCCCTAGGACACTCCCCAGCAGGGCTGCTCTTAGAGGACACCTGAACCAGCATCGACGAGATGAACTCGCCAACAAGTTCAACCCTGCGGTTGAGAAAGCTGGAGGCGTGGCTGACAATGTAAAGTGTGGAAAAAGTGTAAATAGCATGAAAACTCTTAACATGAGCACAAACACAAGCAAAAGGATAATAAACAATACGTATTACATCCCGGCAACTGGGCATTGCCCCTCAGGCACCCAAACCATACATGGACCGGGCGATGAACCTGCTGCCGACTCTAGGTCAGTAACTTCCGACCCACACGGTCGCGTCCTCGTGCAGAAGGACCTGACCAAGCACCTTATCCCGCTTGATACAAACGAATTAGCCAACTGGGCCATGTCAATTGAGAAGAGGACAGTCATTAATCAAAAAGGATTGGAAGCAATCCAATGCTTCTATTCCAATAACAAAGATCTTGAGGACAGTGTAGAAATCCTCCGGAAGTCTGATGGCACATCTTCCGACCCGCTCTACACACCCCTGGATAAAGACAATATCATTGAGTCCCCGGTGACTTACTCATCGCAACTCAAGCCCCATCTAGCAAAAACCTCAACCAAGCACACTGGTGTGAGCACGGGCCCAAAGAAAGTGCACTTCAACGATGCAAAAGCTTTGTCATTTACACATGCCAACCCGTTTCAGATCCTTGGGGACCTTGTCGAGGAAAATCCGCCCTCATTACTGAAGAATGACCCTTCTAAACGCACCAAGCACAGAAGCACTACGCCAACTAAGCGCACGCCTGCTGTCAACCCTGTGTTGACACCTGAAGACACGTCCACTCTTGGTTCTGCATCTCTTAATGAGACCGACCACCTACCAATTGACGGGCCTCCTGAACTCTCTGACTTTGTCGAAAACCTCTCAGTGAACTCACGCATTCGGTCTCCGGACGCGCCTGGACCCCTTGACGTGTTTCTTCCTCAACTGAAAAACTTCGTGAACAAAGCACGAACTCTCGAATGGGACTCCTTCGAAACCCTTTTAAACGAGATCACTGACGCTGTTGCAGCTCATGTCAAGCTCCCCGAGCCCACTCCATCTGGGCCCCAATCTACTAGCCGGAGCCAACTGAGCCACAAAACACTCCAAGCTCTGTATCGCAGGAACCGGAAACGGGCAATGCGATACATTATGAAAGAACAGTCTGCGTTTTGCGACTGGGAGCCGGCTGAGCTGCAGGAAGAAATGCAAAATATACAAGGCAACACCTTCTGCGCCAACCTTGACATCTATAATTCTACCTCAAACTTCGGGACACAAGCAAGCGGAATTGACATGGAACCTTTTACAAGTGAAGAAATTCTCATCAAGCTCAGATCCTGTGAAAACTCTGCTCCCGGGCCCGACCGGCTTACCTACAATCATTGGAAGTCGGCGGACCCTGAGGGAAAGGTGCTGACCCACATCTTCAACACCTGCCTTCTTACTAAAAAATTCCCTTCGCAGTGGAAGACCTCTAGGACCATTCTCCTCCATAAAGGGGGAGATAGAAGTAAGGTTTCTAACTGGAGACCCATCACCCTCGGGTGCACCCTGTCGAAGCTCTTTGCAGGTTGCCTTTCGAAAAGATTCGTTGGATGGGCGGAGACTTTTGGCGCTTTTTCTAAGTGCCAGAAGGGGTTCCTGCCGTTCGACGGGTGTTTTGAAAACAACTTCGTAATTGAACAACGACTAGCCCGTGCCCGTGCCTCCAACTCGGACATCTGCATCGCATCCTTGGACATCGCCAATGCATTTGGAACCATAGGTCACGATGTACTGCTTGCGGCGCTCAAGGCTCTCGGAACCGGCGACGAGTTCATTGAACTGATAAGAAACATGTACATAGAAAACAAAACAGAATACTCAACCGACAAAGGCCTCACTGAGCCTGTCAATACTGTTAGAGGAGTCAAGCAAGGCTGCCCACTTAGTGGGCTTCTTTTTAATTCATGCATTAACCCAATACTAAATAAAATCCAAGGTAGCCTCAACGACCATGTCGCACTGGCATATGCCGACGACGTGATCCTCTTGGCTTCTAACCCAAATGATCTACAATCAAGAATTGACGTGTTTGCAAGTGAATGCACAAAGATTGGCCTTATCCTGAACCCGAGAAAATGCTTCTCGTTGCATCTATCGGGGAGGAAACCCATCGGAACAAGGCCAACGGAGTTCAGCGTAACTGGAATATTGATCAAAGCACTCGAGGATGGCGAACCTGCCAAATTTCTCGGCAAGCCCATCGGCTACTGCCTATCGTCATCAAACCAAACGATCGAACAGTTTAAACAAGACGCATCCAAGATCATGGAATCGAATCTTGCGCCCTGGCAGAGGATTGATGCGATAAAGACTTTCCTGTATCCATCGTTCCTCTACGCCATGAGGACAGGACAACTAAATAAGACCTCTTGGGCGAAAGTTGACAAACACATTAAGCCGTTGATTAAAGCCACTCTCTACCTCCCGCAGTCAGCTGCGACTGATTACCTTTATGGGGATCGGTCGTTAGGACTGATGGGAATCCCGTTAGCCTCTGAAGACTCCGACATCGCATACGTTGACGGAGCCTTCAAGCTACTGGACTCAGATGACCATGCTATTAAGGAACTTGCCTGGGCTGAATTACGTGAAACTGTCAAATGCCGCTTGAGAAAAGAGGAACCAGATGACGCTGACCTCGAGAGATATCTATCCGGGGATGTTATGCCCTTTGACGGTAAGAATAAGTCCATATGGTCTAGTGCCAGGCTTGCGTCCAAACGACTGGGGATTGAATGGGCCTTCTTCACGGATGGCTCCGTTCAACTCCTCTTCGAAAACGAGCTGATCAAAAAGAGACGCACCGTTTTCAAGAAAGTCAGGTCAATTGCCAGGAAGAAGAGAGGAATACGACTACAGCGCCTGCCACACCAGGGGAAATCATTCCCATGTGTAGCCGCAGCAAAAGCCAGCACCCACTTCCTGTCTGAGGGGAGTTTTACCAG
Organism: Amaurobius ferox; assembly: GCA_951213105.1. Taxonomy (NCBI): domain Eukaryota; kingdom Metazoa; phylum Arthropoda; class Arachnida; order Araneae; family Amaurobiidae; genus Amaurobius; species Amaurobius ferox. The sequence continues at coordinate 64,531,274 of OX578134.1, forward strand.
GTTCGCCGACTGGAGATTCATTCACAAGGCGAGGCTGGGACTAACCCCCCTCAATGCGTATAAAAGAGATGTTCCTGAGTACGCCAAGTTTTGCAGAAAGTGTCACGAGTATCCAGAAACTCTGGCCCACGTGCTCTGCCACTGCAAAGTCAACATGCAGTCCATCACCAGAAGACACAACGATCTTCTCAACAGAGTGATCCTGGCGGCGCGTGGGAGATGGCAGATTCTCTCCATCAACCAGAGTGCGGATAGCTCGTTGATGCGGCCTGACCTCGTGATAAGAAAGGGCAACTCGATCCAAATCATCGACGTAACATTCACGGCCGAGAGAGACACTGACTGTTTCAAAAGAGCCAGAGATCGAAAGGTGGCAAAATACCAAAAAGTAGTTGAATACTACAAAAGCAGAGGCTTTGACGACACCAAAGTGGATGCGATAGTAATGGGCCCCCTTGGAACCTGGGACCCTGCAAACGACCGGGTGATGCTCCGTGTATGCTCCCGGAAGTATCTGAAACTGCTCAGACAGCTTGCTGTCAGTGACGCAATCAGAGCTAGCCGGGATATGTACATAGAGTTTATCACCGGCCGGAAGCAGCTACCTGGCAGTGGGGGCAAAGACTTTAGCAGAATCAATGCAGATCTTGTCGCAGCTGGAAATTATAACTCCGAACTTAACCCACCACTTCCTGACGAGGATGATGTAAATGCGCTGTCAAACGAATTCATTTTTGATAATGAAACTGTGGGTCTCACAGAAGCGACATACGACATTCATGAAGATGATGACATCAATGAACTGATTGAAGACGAAATCGACTTCCTAATCAGCGAAGGAAGAACAAACGCCGGGCAGCCTAGAGACTCTCTGCTACATGACTCGGTGACCAACAACCGCTATAACAACGGAACTGAAGTAGCACCTGAATACAGTTTAAACCATTGTAATTCTTTAAATAATATAAATAGTAAAAGTGTTGACACTAGTTATATTTGCCCTTCAATTGCTCCCTCAAGCAGCAAGCACGTTGCTCAGTCTTCATTGTCTCGAGTAAAGAAGACAGAACCGGCTGAGCCAAACATGCGAAATTCGGAGTGCACAGCAATTGTAAATAATGTAATAAACACTGAAAACATCTCTGCCTGCGACCCACCCTCTTCCAGTCTACAAAGTGGGAGAAAAACCAAAGAAGGGTGGGAATTTGACATGAAATTCGGAAACTCTCCGACGCATGGGAAAGCTGACACCTTGAAAAGTGACACGTGCACAGAAATTCAAAGAGCCTTCAATAAAAATGAACTGCTCAAGAGGCCTCTCAACTTCTCTGGCATCTTCAGGCAGTCAGAAGTAAGCACAAGTATGTCCAATGGCACACCTACTGTCATCAAAAAGCACCCTTACGTGAAAGATGACGTATCTCCCGATGACGTGTCGGTTGACAGGAAGAGTGGTAACCACCACACGGTACCACACGCTGCAAACTCAACGCACAACACCTCCCGCCGCAGAACTTCAAACTCCCTGGAACCGATACTCGACTTTGAGCCAGACCATACAGACGGTGCCACTTCTACCCTTGCACGGAAAAAACAAATAGACACAAATGGAGGCAGATTCATCACATCCCCCGTGCCAAAAGCAATCACGAGGCTTGAAGAGTGTCCTCCTATCCTCCGACCCTGGAGCCCGTGGACCCCACCGAAAGACGCAAAAGGTGAACAGGCGAATGGGGATAATGTGACAGAACCTATCCACTGGCACAAAGACAAAGTACTAACGAGGGAAAGCATTATACTACTGGAGGACTTCAATAACCTTGAAAACAAAGAAAGCCTTCGTCCTACGCAAGATACGCCTAGGTGCTTGGGGACCCAGCACCCCGCTGCTGCTGGGGAACAAGGAACAAATGACACTCTGTAAACTGATTCGTATAACTCTTGTAAAAGCAAGTCCCGGGTGTCATTGTGTAAATATAACCTTGCTGTACTAAATACATTCGTAATGTGTACGACACCCGGTCGACGCCCGTTGTATATAACTGTGGTTAAATAAAGTTGGAGCGATTTGGTGAAGGCGGGAATGAATGATTGCATTTCGTGAAACACATGAAGTTTAAATCTTCCTTCACAGCTGACATTCCCCCTTCACCAAATCTGTTCTTATCAGCTGTTAATTAGCTAATTGGTTATTGTCTGCGTGTCCCCGCTTCATTAACGAATTAGCAACGATATTAATCAGCTTGATAAACGGAGTATACTAGTTCGCACATTGCCCATACCGTGGACTCTGTCCTACACGAGAGGGCACTGCTCTTAAGTGTCTCCCTACACCGCTTTACGAGCGAAGGCAACGACGCCTGTAGCCTGTGCTACAGGACTTTGCACTCCTTTCTTTCTGCTGTCCACTAGAGGCAGCCCGCCCAAGCACATAGCTCTGCGGATTCCACTCCCTGGCTACCACCAGAATAGTTTATCGACTATTTAACCTGGTGCTCCCCAAACCGAGTATAGCTCGAAGACTCACTCCAAATCTTGATTGGAGTGAGTACCCGTTAGGCTTTGATAGTTCTTCTTAAACTTTCTTCTAGTAAATGTGCTGAATCGACTTTGATCTACCTGCGAGACGGCTGCGATGAGATTCGCCCCGTCTGTTGCGGTTCTGCCCGCTCCTCCCTGAAGGAGTTCTGTGCTCCCGCCCCTCGTTCGCCAGCCGAGAAGTTTTACTCCACCCGCTTCTGGGACTTTGCTTCGGTGAAGCCCCGGGTTGGAGTCGTCCCTCTCCCTGGCAGGTATGTTTACTTCCCGCCTTCCTCGTGTTAGTGAACGTGAAGTCAATAATAACGTCTTAGTTTTCAAACAACTCGTTAAAATATTAATTGGAAGTAACTTTCCCAATTGTGATGCTATGGATCAGTAGTTACTCTATTGTGAAAAAGATAGATATTGTGAAAAAGAGATAGAACTTGCCACACACCTTGAAGATAACTGTATATACAATTGATACATTGAAAAACCACTTAATTAAGTCAACATAGATGCTGGTAGTTGATATTGTGTTAAATAGTCAACAGATATTATTATTAAAAAACTGAATAAATATAAAGTACATAAAGATAATCATGCCTGAAATTCCAAAATCTGAAATTGAGCATGGAAATAGAATAACTGAGCCCGTTGACGCAAGTGTTGAACAATTCGGGAGCTCCCCCTTGTGGAGGAAATCGTCACCAGGGCATAATATCTTTAAAACTCCTGATCCTTTTAAAGCATCAAAAGCAATTAGTAGAACGCCCACAAAAGAGGCGACCTGCGTGAACCTCACAGAAGTTAAACAAGTGGAAGTGCAAACTGGCGAACTGAATAGCCAAACACCGTGCGGAATCCTAGTCTCTCCTGCAATTGCAGAGAAGACAAGGTCAAAACTGGACTTAACGAACCGCTGGCTAGCACCAGACTGCAGCCTGGTCACCCCGCCGCAACATAAGGTTCACCCTCTGCGCCAGAGAAAAACAAAAATACTAACTGTGAACCAAAACGAAAAACAACTGAATAAAGAATGCGTGGTTAACGTGAAACAAGATATGATGTCACATACAAATGTAATAACAAAACCAGTTGAAGAAGAAATAGACGCTGGTTCCTACTCAAATGAATGGTATTTCTCATTTGACGTATCGACGAGGAATGAAACACTCGAACAACTCAAACCCACCGTTGAACAAAATGATGACTGGTTTTTCTCAGTCGGAGGTGAGAAAAGCACCAACGGTACTACCCCTCCCCCGTCTGTAACTAACACCTCAATATGTTTTACCAACGAAATCAGCCACAGTAGTAAAAAAGGAGGTGATATGAACATCGGCTCAACACTTAAAAGAATGAAAGATCCCATACTAAGCCCGAAAAGCAATATTGTCCTGAGCAACAGACGCGCCCTTCTCGAGAGGAATGAACGAAGGTTTGGAAAATACCAGGCTGAAGTGAGCAGAACTCGTGACCTCGAGAGAAGAAAGGCAAGAAACAAAAAGAAAAGGGAAGGAAGACAAAAAAGAATTGAAACATGTGGCAAATTGAGCCCCGCTACCGGACATCACGGTAGGGCCCTCTTACACGGAACAGAAAACATGAAAGAATTGAATGATGTTGCAAATAACAACAACTTACCGCTCGCTCACACCGATGCATTAGTAAGAAAACCACGTTGCACTGATGTCGTGAGCTTGGAACACCTCAACATCAACGTGAATGATGAAGCTACATCAAAAGTTCCCCGGTGCTCACCACCCTCAACTAACAAAGCTAAACAAGTCATGAAGAACCTTGAGCTTATTGGATGGGCCTTACCGACTGATTCAATCCATTGTCCAACTGGAACTGCTGCAGGCTCTGCGCAGCAAACAAGCGAGGAAGAGCTACCTACAGGCGGTCATGTGTCATGCGACTCATCCTCCGACACTGACTCGAAGCTTATAATTGACCTTGATGCTGTCTCTGCCGAGGAACAACCTAACAGTGAACCACGTGCACATATTGAGGAATTGGGCAATGGCAATACTCACCATGAATATGCTGCCGTGTCCAAAGACAATCTACGTAAGCAGACACATAATGTGGAAAATAACAAATTGCACCCGAGAAACCCTGCAATCTGCAGTGCAAACCTTGTCCCGCCCATCCTGGCATGGAGGGACCCCAGACTTGCATTCAAAGATGCGGTTAGAATGAAGGGCACACCTGCAAGAAAGTTGCCCTCTGTTTGCAAGAAAAAAAATACTAAAGCGATGACTCACCAAAACCCGTGTGACAAAACTAAGGCTGAGGTTGGAAGGGATGCAATTGAAGTGGTTGTGAACATTATTCCTCCTGTCTCGCAAGTCACGCCCTCGAAGCACCCAAAAGAAGAGAAGCGAAAGCCTAATATTTACGTGGGCGGAGTCCTGGTCAACAACACTGCTGGCCCTACGCATACATTGCCTCCTGGCGCATGCAGCGAAAGAGCTCTAAATACAGCCCTGCCGCTAAGCGACAGAAAGTTAAACGACATAAATGCGTGGTCAATTACTAGTGACACTGAGGTAAAGACTGACTGGAGACACAACTATGAGGAACAGTTCCCAGCTCTGACTGAACTGTTCAGCACTGCTCGCCCCATCAGCCCTCTGCATGACACAAACTCTCTGTCGAATGCTGGTACGGATAATTCGGACAAGTTACAATCGCAAAACCCAGTACATCTGATTAATAACGACATCACCTCAGTTGATCCCTTGGTAAGCAGTCCTGACCCGGCCTTCACATTCTGCGAGAAAAACAGAGTTATCGAAGGGGAACTACATCTGATTTACCCAGATGGTGAAATCTTAGACTGCACTCATCCAAAGTGCACCTACAAATTTAAGCGTCCCTCTTGGTCCGAGAATAAAGCGGCGCTTCTCAAACATTTGAGACGGGTCCACGACACCTGCTTTGAACAAGGCAAGATTGCGATCTGGTGCCGATTTTGTGAACTAAGAATACGCACGTCAATCAACAGACACGACTGCATGAGGATCCATAATGAAACAACTGAAAGGGAACACAAGAACTGCCCAGCGAAATGCAAGCTTTCTGGCAAAGTGCTCCACCTTGTTTTCCCAATAAATGAGGTCCTGCACTGCACGCAAAAACACTGTAGTACCAGATTCAAACTCAAGAACTGGTACACCAGTAAGCGTTCACTTGTGAGGCACCTTACAAGGACCCACTCTCTCCAAATCGAAACGATCAAGAGGTGGTGCTCTCTCTGCAAGCTGGAAATTGGACCGCGTGTCAACACACATAACTGCCTCAAAAAGACTCCGGCTGTTATCCCTTGCAATGAGAACCTTGGACACCTTTGCCCAAAGTGCCCTAGGACACTCCCCAGCAGGGCTGCTCTTAGAGGACACCTGAACCAGCATCGACGAGATGAACTCGCCAACAAGTTCAACCCTGCGGTTGAGAAAGCTGGAGGCGTGGCTGACAATGTAAAGTGTGGAAAAAGTGTAAATAGCATGAAAACTCTTAACATGAGCACAAACACAAGCAAAAGGATAATAAACAATACGTATTACATCCCGGCAACTGGGCATTGCCCCTCAGGCACCCAAACCATACATGGACCGGGCGATGAACCTGCTGCCGACTCTAGGTCAGTAACTTCCGACCCACACGGTCGCGTCCTCGTGCAGAAGGACCTGACCAAGCACCTTATCCCGCTTGATACAAACGAATTAGCCAACTGGGCCATGTCAATTGAGAAGAGGACAGTCATTAATCAAAAAGGATTGGAAGCAATCCAATGCTTCTATTCCAATAACAAAGATCTTGAGGACAGTGTAGAAATCCTCCGGAAGTCTGATGGCACATCTTCCGACCCGCTCTACACACCCCTGGATAAAGACAATATCATTGAGTCCCCGGTGACTTACTCATCGCAACTCAAGCCCCATCTAGCAAAAACCTCAACCAAGCACACTGGTGTGAGCACGGGCCCAAAGAAAGTGCACTTCAACGATGCAAAAGCTTTGTCATTTACACATGCCAACCCGTTTCAGATCCTTGGGGACCTTGTCGAGGAAAATCCGCCCTCATTACTGAAGAATGACCCTTCTAAACGCACCAAGCACAGAAGCACTACGCCAACTAAGCGCACGCCTGCTGTCAACCCTGTGTTGACACCTGAAGACACGTCCACTCTTGGTTCTGCATCTCTTAATGAGACCGACCACCTACCAATTGACGGGCCTCCTGAACTCTCTGACTTTGTCGAAAACCTCTCAGTGAACTCACGCATTCGGTCTCCGGACGCGCCTGGACCCCTTGACGTGTTTCTTCCTCAACTGAAAAACTTCGTGAACAAAGCACGAACTCTCGAATGGGACTCCTTCGAAACCCTTTTAAACGAGATCACTGACGCTGTTGCAGCTCATGTCAAGCTCCCCGAGCCCACTCCATCTGGGCCCCAATCTACTAGCCGGAGCCAACTGAGCCACAAAACACTCCAAGCTCTGTATCGCAGGAACCGGAAACGGGCAATGCGATACATTATGAAAGAACAGTCTGCGTTTTGCGACTGGGAGCCGGCTGAGCTGCAGGAAGAAATGCAAAATATACAAGGCAACACCTTCTGCGCCAACCTTGACATCTATAATTCTACCTCAAACTTCGGGACACAAGCAAGCGGAATTGACATGGAACCTTTTACAAGTGAAGAAATTCTCATCAAGCTCAGATCCTGTGAAAACTCTGCTCCCGGGCCCGACCGGCTTACCTACAATCATTGGAAGTCGGCGGACCCTGAGGGAAAGGTGCTGACCCACATCTTCAACACCTGCCTTCTTACTAAAAAATTCCCTTCGCAGTGGAAGACCTCTAGGACCATTCTCCTCCATAAAGGGGGAGATAGAAGTAAGGTTTCTAACTGGAGACCCATCACCCTCGGGTGCACCCTGTCGAAGCTCTTTGCAGGTTGCCTTTCGAAAAGATTCGTTGGATGGGCGGAGACTTTTGGCGCTTTTTCTAAGTGCCAGAAGGGGTTCCTGCCGTTCGACGGGTGTTTTGAAAACAACTTCGTAATTGAACAACGACTAGCCCGTGCCCGTGCCTCCAACTCGGACATCTGCATCGCATCCTTGGACATCGCCAATGCATTTGGAACCATAGGTCACGATGTACTGCTTGCGGCGCTCAAGGCTCTCGGAACCGGCGACGAGTTCATTGAACTGATAAGAAACATGTACATAGAAAACAAAACAGAATACTCAACCGACAAAGGCCTCACTGAGCCTGTCAATACTGTTAGAGGAGTCAAGCAAGGCTGCCCACTTAGTGGGCTTCTTTTTAATTCATGCATTAACCCAATACTAAATAAAATCCAAGGTAGCCTCAACGACCATGTCGCACTGGCATATGCCGACGACGTGATCCTCTTGGCTTCTAACCCAAATGATCTACAATCAAGAATTGACGTGTTTGCAAGTGAATGCACAAAGATTGGCCTTATCCTGAACCCGAGAAAATGCTTCTCGTTGCATCTATCGGGGAGGAAACCCATCGGAACAAGGCCAACGGAGTTCAGCGTAACTGGAATATTGATCAAAGCACTCGAGGATGGCGAACCTGCCAAATTTCTCGGCAAGCCCATCGGCTACTGCCTATCGTCATCAAACCAAACGATCGAACAGTTTAAACAAGACGCATCCAAGATCATGGAATCGAATCTTGCGCCCTGGCAGAGGATTGATGCGATAAAGACTTTCCTGTATCCATCGTTCCTCTACGCCATGAGGACAGGACAACTAAATAAGACCTCTTGGGCGAAAGTTGACAAACACATTAAGCCGTTGATTAAAGCCACTCTCTACCTCCCGCAGTCAGCTGCGACTGATTACCTTTATGGGGATCGGTCGTTAGGACTGATGGGAATCCCGTTAGCCTCTGAAGACTCCGACATCGCATACGTTGACGGAGCCTTCAAGCTACTGGACTCAGATGACCATGCTATTAAGGAACTTGCCTGGGCTGAATTACGTGAAACTGTCAAATGCCGCTTGAGAAAAGAGGAACCAGATGACGCTGACCTCGAGAGATATCTATCCGGGGATGTTATGCCCTTTGACGGTAAGAATAAGTCCATATGGTCTAGTGCCAGGCTTGCGTCCAAACGACTGGGGATTGAATGGGCCTTCTTCACGGATGGCTCCGTTCAACTCCTCTTCGAAAACGAGCTGATCAAAAAGAGACGCACCGTTTTCAAGAAAGTCAGGTCAATTGCCAGGAAGAAGAGAGGAATACGACTACAGCGCCTGCCACACCAGGGGAAATCATTCCCATGTGTAGCCGCAGCAAAAGCCAGCACCCACTTCCTGTCTGAGGGGAGTTTTACCAGGTTCGCCGACTGGAGATTCATTCACAAGGCGAGGCTGGGACTAACCCCCCTCAATGCGTATAAAAGAGATGTTCCTGAGTACGCCAAGTTTTGCAGAAAGTGTCACGAGTATCCAGAAACTCTGGCCCACGTGCTCTGCCACTGCAAAGTCAACATGCAGTCCATCACCAGAAGACACAACGATCTTCTCAACAGAGTGATCCTGGCGGCGCGTGGGAGATGGCAGATTCTCTCCATCAACCAGAGTGCGGATAGCTCGTTGATGCGGCCTGACCTCGTGATAAGAAAGGGCAACTCGATCCAAATCATCGACGTAACATTCACGGCCGAGAGAGACACTGACTGTTTCAAAAGAGCCAGAGATCGAAAGGTGGCAAAATACCAAAAAGTAGTTGAATACTACAAAAGCAGAGGCTTTGACGACACCAAAGTGGATGCGATAGTAATGGGCCCCCTTGGAACCTGGGACCCTGCAAACGACCGGGTGATGCTCCGTGTATGCTCCCGGAAGTATCTGAAACTGCTCAGACAGCTTGCTGTCAGTGACGCAATCAGAGCTAGCCGGGATATGTACATAGAGTTTATCACCGGCCGGAAGCAGCTACCTGGCAGTGGGGGCAAAGACTTTAGCAGAATCAATGCAGATCTTGTCGCAGCTGGAAATTATAACTCCGAACTTAACCCACCACTTCCTGACGAGGATGATGTAAATGCGCTGTCAAACGAATTCATTTTTGATAATGAAACTGTGGGTCTCACAGAAGCGACATACGACATTCATGAAGATGATGACATCAATGAACTGATTGAAGACGAAATCGACTTCCTAATCAGCGAAGGAAGAACAAACGCCGGGCAGCCTAGAGACTCTCTGCTACATGACTCGGTGACCAACAACCGCTATAACAACGGAACTGAAGTAGCACCTGAATACAGTTTAAACCATTGTAATTCTTTAAATAATATAAATAGTAAAAGTGTTGACACTAGTTATATTTGCCCTTCAATTGCTCCCTCAAGCAGCAAGCACGTTGCTCAGTCTTCATTGTCTCGAGTAAAGAAGACAGAACCGGCTGAGCCAAACATGCGAAATTCGGAGTGCACAGCAATTGTAAATAATGTAATAAACACTGAAAACATCTCTGCCTGCGACCCACCCTCTTCCAGTCTACAAAGTGGGAGAAAAACCAAAGAAGGGTGGGAATTTGACATGAAATTCGGAAACTCTCCGACGCATGGGAAAGCTGACACCTTGAAAAGTGACACGTGCACAGAAATTCAAAGAGCCTTCAATAAAAATGAACTGCTCAAGAGGCCTCTCAACTTCTCTGGCATCTTCAGGCAGTCAGAAGTAAGCACAAGTATGTCCAATGGCACACCTACTGTCATCAAAAAGCACCCTTACGTGAAAGATGACGTATCTCCCGATGACGTGTCGGTTGACAGGAAGAGTGGTAACCACCACACGGTACCACACGCTGCAAACTCAACGCACAACACCTCCCGCCGCAGAACTTCAAACTCCCTGGAACCGATACTCGACTTTGAGCCAGACCATACAGACGGTGCCACTTCTACCCTTGCACGGAAAAAACAAATAGACACAAATGGAGGCAGATTCATCACATCCCCCGTGCCAAAAGCAATCACGAGGCTTGAAGAGTGTCCTCCTATCCTCCGACCCTGGAGCCCGTGGACCCCACCGAAAGACGCAAAAGGTGAACAGGCGAATGGGGATAATGTGACAGAACCTATCCACTGGCACAAAGACAAAGTACTAACGAGGGAAAGCATTATACTACTGGAGGACTTCAATAACCTTGAAAACAAAGAAAGCCTTCGTCCTACGCAAGATACGCCTAGGTGCTTGGGGACCCAGCACCCCGCTGCTGCTGGGGAACAAGGAACAAATGACACTCTGTAAACTGATTCGTATAACTCTTGTAAAAGCAAGTCCCGGGTGTCATTGTGTAAATATAACCTTGCTGTACTAAATACATTCGTAATGTGTACGACACCCGGTCGACGCCCGTTGTATATAACTGTGGTTAAATAAAGTTGGAGCGATTTGGTGAAGGCGGGAATGAATGATTGCATTTCGTGAAACACATGAAGTTTAAATCTTCCTTCACAGCTGACATTCCCCCTTCACCAAATCTGTTCTTATCAGCTTAATATCTGATATGACGCCCATAGGGCGTCACGATATTAAACTAATTTTTGAACTGAGGCTTGTGGTCTGGAATTTATTCCGCCCTCGCCACGGGTCGGCCTGCTACTGCACTACTTGCAGGATCGGCCCACATAATTCAAAGAGTAGAAAAAACACTTACACATCCTAAAATAGTCCGACAAAGGTCCTACAGTGGTCATAACAGTCACTGTATAGCCAACTTCCCTTCCTCCTCTACAACAACTTCCCTTCTTCCTCTACATGCGCTATTTCTATGCACTTTCTTTAATTCTGTCAATTATATGTATAACTACATGTTGTCGGACAGTTGAAATGCACAATTTTCATTTAAATGGTCAACAGTCATTACAGCCACGGTTCTACAGGAATCCTACAGTGGTCTTAAAAGTCACTGCATAATTCAACAGTAACGGCCTCCCTTAGTCCTTTGCAAAAGACAACTCTCAATAAAACCATTGTCATAAAATCATGAGACAACCTATCCTAGTAAAAGACAACTCTCAATAAAATCATCATAATAGCAAAACATTTCTTTCACAAAAAAGTCAAAATTTCTTGTTGAATAATAGATGTTAATTGCTAAATAATCGAATACTTATTACAAATTATAAATTCATTCATTGTATCATAATGTACTACTACATGTCTTTAATTTTGTCTATTATACGTATAACATGTTGCAGTACAGCTGAACGTTAGAACTTTTATTTAATAATATAACTGTTGGTCTAACAGTCACTTAAAGTCATGGTTCCACAGTGACTGTTTAATTCAACACTACAACCTCTCTTAGTCCTTCGCAAAAGACATCCATTTCTTAATAAAATCTTATCACCGGTAAAATAAACTTCCACAAAGCAGTCAAAAAAAAAAAATTAATAGTACATACGTTAATTACAAAATAATCAAATATTTACTTCAAATTAGAAATTTATTGTATCATAATGTACTACTATATGTAATGTCTCTGATTTTGTCTATTATGTGCATAATTACATGTTGTAGCATAATAGTGATATAATTTTTATATAATACCGTACAATTCTTATCTGCAGGATTTTTAATTCTGCCAATTATATGTATAACTACATGTTGTCAGACAGCTGAAATGCACAATTTTTATTTAAATGGTCAACAGTCATTACAGCCATGGTTCTACACGGATCCTACAGTGGTCTTAAAAGTCACTGCATAATTCAACAGTAACCGCCTCCCTTAACCCTTTGCAGAAGACAACTCTCAATAAAATCATTATAACAGCAAAACATTTATTTGTTATATGATTTAGTTCACTATTATTGAGACAATCTATACTAGTAAAAGTGTATTACTATAAAATTGAGACTCAATGGACTACAAGACTTTGTTTTCAGTTATTGAAAGGCCTTAGTTTAAAAAATGTTGTGCAAATCGAATATAACTTGTTATACAAAAAGTTTGAAATACATGAAATATATCTTGGATATTTTTAAAAGTAGTAGTGAAATATTTGTCAGGAAAATAAATGTAGTGAGATAAATTGGAGACATGAACGATACTACTGCAGGGCAGAGAGGAACATTTAGAAAAAGTATGAAGTATCATTCGAATGCGTAAAACAGTTGCAGCTACTTTTACAAAACAGCTGTAAAATAGCATCTGTTTTCGAAATATATCATCGAAAGCGTATAGCACATGAAAAAAAAAATAATAAATTTAAGGAATTTTAGATATCTATATTTTACGCTGTATAATATTATTTTGTCTATATTTTTATGAAAAACATTTATGTCCTAAATCAGCTGAAACTATACACATTTGAAATACATGACAAATGTAGTTACAAATATCCACAAAATTTCAAGAAAAAATATCGTAATTCTGGTTAGAAAATATGAAAAAGTGTAGTAAAAAAGTCTAGTAAAAGTGTATTACTATAAATTTGAGACTCAATGGACTACAAGACTTTGTTTTCAGTTATTGAAAGGCCTTAGTTTAAAAAATGTTGTAAAAAAGTACTAACTTCCCTTAGTACTTTGCCAAAGACACCTTTCAATAAAATCAGTACAACAGCAAAACATTTCTTTCATAAAGACGTCAAAATTTCTTATTGAATAATACATGTTAATTGCAAAATAATCAAATATTCTTTTACAAATTATAAATTCATGTATTGTATCATAATGTACTACTATATGTAATTTCTTTAATTCTGTCAACTAAATGTATAACTATATGTAGCACAGCTAAAATGCACAACTATAAATGCACATTGAAAATGTATATATTTGGTAAATAACTACCTTTTTTTATTCTATTTAAAACACATATTTACATGTATTTGTAAAATGCTGTATTTATAAAAATATGTTTAATTTCTAATGAAGCCTTTTCTGTTTGGAATAGAGGAAGGAGGCATTTTTAAATATGCATAGCAGATATGGTGCATTTATTGTATTAAAAAAAAAAATCTAACTTGTATTAAAGTAACATAAGATTTATGTATACGTTGAAAAAGTGTATGCATGTGATGAATATGTTTCAAGAATTACAAATTACTATCGCTGATAAATTATTGCTATGTGTATACCGCTATACTGAATATAACGGCGTAACTACAAAATTATGTTACGCAGAAAATAGTTGAATTTTCCCCCCTTCACTGCATATTACATACAGCAGCCAAATGTAGATCTTATACATTACATTACTCGTACTATCACGATCGACTCAGAGGAACAATATCGGCGGATGGATACATCGGAAAGAACAGGACAGAGTTCAATCCCCTCCTGCAAAAGAGATTTAAAATTTGAATCCGGGTTGCAAAATATAATACATCTCAACAAAACATTAAGATGGTGATGTTTCAACTCATATTCAAATTGTCTATCCCTTTTTCAAGCGGTGATCGAACTTGATCCTCTTCTTTCCAATGCATTCATCCGTTAATCCGATTATTTTGGCTAGATTTGGGATCCAATTACCTAATGTGAACGAGGCATTACATGATTATAATTCATTTGAATATTACTCAAAAATTCTACGAATCCAAGAGTTCACAAACACACATATTAGGAATTCCAAGAACTCGCACATACATCATTCTAATGAATCATCAAGATCCCAAGAACACGATTTCCAACCATTTTTGGCCACGAAACATTCTTTGAATAGTGAAGTCGCGAAACACTTTTTGAATTAGTCTGTCTATTATAACATATTGCAATAGAGATGAACTTTACAATTTTTATTCGAGACAACTATTGGTCCTAACAGTCATGATTCTACATGGGTCTTACAGTGCTATTAACAGTGACTGTATAATTCAACACTGACAACCTCCCATAGACCTTCGCAAAAGACATCTATCCTTCAATAGAATCACATCAACGGTGATATATCTTCCAAGGAGTAGTCACAATTTCTTTTTAAATAGTACAATAGTTAGTTGCAAAATAATCGATTATTTACTTCAAATTAGAATATCATACATTGTATCTACTACTACATGTAATGTCTATGTATATCTGCATGTTGTAGCAGAATGGAACCGTGCAATTGTTATATGATATAGTTGTTGTATAATTCATGTCATAATGCACTAATGTGTTGAAGACCCAGACCGTCCGACTCGTCCAGAGGACTTAGAGTAACTAGTTGGACGGCCGGGAACTGTGCATGCACTAATGTGTTGAAGACCCAGACCGTCCGACTCGTCCAGAGGACTTAGAGTAACTAGTTGGACGGCCGGATGCACTAATGTGTTGAAGACCCAGACCGTCCGACTCGTCCAGAGGGATGCACTAATGTGTGTAATTCTTTAAGTTTTCTATATAATATGTATTTGTGTAATTTCATGTTTTTTTACTTCGTTAGTTCTATACTTCACTTCTATAAACTTCTATGCTTAAACGTTAACTTCCATACTTAAGTATACGTATAAATAATTAATTTGGTATATACTCATGCAATTTTGGAGTTTTTGCTTTATTAGATCACGAAAATATTCTTTAAAATACATTAGAAGTAAGAAACGTTCAGAACTATTTTTAGACTGTTAAAGCTATAGGAAATGTATATATTTTGTAAATAACTTTTACTTTTTTTTTTACTCTATTTAAAACATACAAATATATTTGTGAAATAATTTATTTATAACCAGGGTTGATAAAAATCATGATTTTTTTTTAAAAAAATCAAAAAAATCGAATTTTTTTTATTTAAATCAGATTTTTTTTTATTTAAATCGGATTTTTTTGATTTATATTAGTCTTTTTCAAAATCAATTTTTTATATTTTTCAGATCAGAAGGTAGGTTAGACTATATTAATGTACTGTATAATTAAAAAAAATTTAATTGAATATATATTAATATAAGATTAAAAAAGTATATGCAGGGGTTAAAAAAACCAAAGACTTTTTAAATAAATAGGTTTTTTTTAAATTGGGTTATTTTATTCAATTTATAAATCTAGGCTATATTAATTATATGGAACTATTATGCGGTTTTAAGTTCTTTATTTGAATTTATATTAATAAAGAGCTATGATATCTCAAAATCTATTAGGTTTGATATTATGAAGGACTTGAAAAAAAGGGAAGAGATTATGACAAGCTTATTAAAAGGTCAAGATTTTAGAGAAAGATGATGTTTTTAAGTATTAATATTTAATAATACCTTTTTCATTTATATAATAAAAACTTACCATTTAACAGGTAATTTCACTCATCTGAGTCTCTTAAATGATTTTTTATTAGTACAAATTTCTAACACTGAAAATTTATAATTAGCGGATAATTAGTGGATAATATCATTCAAGAAATACAGGGAAAAAAAAAAAAAAAAAAAAAAAATACACTGCATTTTTTTTTGTTACACTCCTAAATATTGACTGACTCAAACATTTAGTACTTTTAAAAGGCCTGAACAAATTTATGGGCTATTTTGATATTCCAGTAGCCCTTTTTAAATGATATAGTAGTTATTAAAGTAGTAAGTATATTCCCCTAAAAAAATCCACAACAAAAGGCATCTCTTCACTAGCAAAATGACAATCATATCTCTCCCATGCCTAATAAAAAATAAAACAAGCATGAAAATACAAATTTAGGTAAACAGTAAAGTAATACAGCAGACTCTTGGTATAATGACCATTGATGATTAATGATTTTTGTACTGTATAGGTTGGGGACTATGGAATTGAAGAGAGGGAGGGACAAAGGGGATAATGCCCAGGGGCCCTATGATCCTCAGAGACCTCAGAGTGATTTTTTAAGTCCTTAAAAAATAGGTGAGGGTAGGGATTGGTGGGGAGCCCAATCTGCTAAACTGTTTAAGGGCCGGTCAATCCTATTCCCAACATTGTTTGCTATATTAGTATGCCCCAGCAAAAATCACAAAAAAAGGAAGGAACCAAATTTTCTTATTTCTATGGTAAAAATTATTACAGCACATATAAATAACATTTCAAAAGGTATTTTAAGTATGCAAAAACTGTACCGCAACCACTGATCCCAATAAATCATCACAAGAACAATTAAAATGTTAAATATTGTCTACCTATGTTTTTAGATAACTGACAGAAAATCTAGATAATTCTAGATATATTTTGAGTGATTTTTAGCTATAAAATTAGAAAATAGGTTGGCAACACTGGTCAGTTGTCATTGTTACTTGATTTTATACTCCAAGCAATGAATTGCGTTATCTCCACTGACCGAGAGTTAAGGAAAGGATTTCAGTTTTTTTTTATATACTCTAAAGATGTCTTGATGTGGAATTTTATTATTTTAAACATTTATTCTGTTCCAGGTTATTTTAGCATAAAAATACAAATAAAAAACTTCAAGAAATGACAAAATTAAAAAATGATTTTAATCAATGATTTTTTTTAAAAAATCAAGTGATTTCAATCATGATTTAAATCAAGCCGATTTAAATCAAACAACCCTGTTTATAACAAATCTGTTTTACTTCCAATTGTGAAAAGTATGCTTCTAACTTGAAAAGTATTTTTCTGTTTTAAATGGGGATGGCGGCATTTTTATATATACATTGTAGATATGCATTTGTTTTTTTTAAAAAAACGAGTAGTTTGTATTAATGAAATATAGGATATATGAATATGCTTTAAAACTATATGCATTAGATGCATGCATTTAAAGAATTACAAATCACTATCGCTGGCAAACTATTGTATATGTATACTGCTATATTGCAAAACTGAGCATAACAGCATAATTACAACATTCTGTTTTACAGAAAATATTTTTTTTGTACAACGAATATTATATAAAACTGCTGATATGTATATATTATACATTCGTATCAAAGCTGAACAGGTTTTATCGAGACGGGGCGGGGTTGCCCGCGAATCGAGTGTCAGGATGGAGATCGGCGGATGGTTACATCGGAAAGAACAGGATAGAGTTCCAAAATTTGAATCCGGGATGAAACATATACATTTCAATAAAAACTTAAGAGGGTGATGTTTGAACACGGATAGAGAATTTTAATCCCCTTTGCAGAAGGGGGATCGAATTCGATCAAGGTCATTCGCCGATCTTGTTCCTCTTAGAGCTCCTCTACTACAGGCTGACTTATCAAGCATATTGAAGCCCATAGGGTTCCATACTACAGTTACAGAAATTATAAAATAAGTGTTTAAAATAAATACTTTATATAAAAAAAGAAGTTTCAATTAGAAAATTGTAGAACTTAGCTCGCACAAGTATTCTCCATTACCTGATGTCCAATTATTTATTAGCCATTGTTTTCTTCTTTCTTCGTTTCTAGGAAAACGAAATAGCCTAAAACCCTTTCTAGAATGGTTAGAGCAGTTCGGTGCAGAACAACCACTAATAATTATTTCAATTATACTTCTTAAAGTGAAAATATGCATAGAGGTAATGCTAATGGACTGCGCTTCCAGCTAGGGTGGGCTTCAATATGCTTGATGAGTCAGCTCGTATATAGAGGAGCCTTAGTTCCTCTTATTACGTAGGCAATGCTCTCACTCGAACGAGATCAGCTTAAACTCCATCCCAGCGATAGTGATTTGTAATTCTTTAAATGCATGCATCTAATGCATATAGTTTTAAAGCATATTCATATATCCTATATTTCATTAATACAAACTACTCGTTTTTTTTTTTTTTTTAAATAAATGCATATCTACAATGTATATATAAAAATATTATAAATACAAATGTATATATAAATCCAGAGTCGATAAATCTTGTTCAGCCTTGGTACAAACATTGTGCGGGTTCAACATATCGGCGGTTGTGTGTAACATTTAGTGTACGAAGAAAAATAAAATGTCTTCTGTGAAACAGAATGTTGCAGTTATTCTCAATTTTGCACTATGATAGCAGTATACACATATGCAATAGTTTGCAAGCGATAGTGATTTGAATGCCTTAAAGTGCATGCATCAAATGCATATTCATAAACCCTATATTTCATTAATGCAAGTTAGTCATTTTTTAATGCAATAAATGCATATCTGCAATGTGTATATAAAAATGCTTCTATCCCCATTCAAAACCGGAAATAATTTTCAAATTAGAAGTACAGTTTTTATAATTAAAAGTAAAACAGAATATTATAAATACATATGTACCCGATGAAAATCAGCGGTTCCACATTAAGCAACCGCCGAATAACGTGAATTTTTCAATAATTCCAATTTTTCCAATTGTCCTTTTCAAACTGTTCACCTGTGCACCAAATTTCAAACATCTGTTTCACTTTAGACTGGGCAATTCTCATTTATTCTGCCAATTAAACATTTAAGTGTGCGGCATCCCTAAAATAGCATATATTAGAAAGCTGCCATTATACACTTTATTCCTATCAACGATCATCAATTTTCAACTTGCATCAATTTTAAAGTCTATCTCATTGCAAAGTCCGTTTTACTATCATTTTACATTTCGAACGCTTCAGTGTCTAGCTTCCAGTAAATGAACATTTAAAAAAATTATGGTTTTTCTTGAAGTTTCATCTATTAATTGATTCGTGCATCAAATTTTAATTCGTTATCTCTCAATTCACTTTTGGAACGTTTAGGCCAGGTGTAGAGCCCCCCTCCCCCCTCCCTACAGAACGTTTTTGAAAACCTCCATTTTTGTGGAAGCTTACGATTGTTCCATGTATTAAATCTCAAGTCTACATCATTTTAAAAAATGGCGTTTCTCATTTATTCCGCAAACAGAACATTTTGGTGTGCGGCTCCCCTAGAGAAGTAAATTTTGGAAAACTGAAATTGCACACTTTCTTCTTTTCGAGCTATTTTCCCACACAACGAATTTATAATCTATATGTGATCGAAGTATATTTTTCTATCATTGTACCTTTGGAACGTTATGGTGTCCCTTCCCCCCCCCCCCTCTTATTTTTTTCCCTAGGATTTTATTAAATAATTGACCCGTGAATCAATCAGTCACAATTTCTTTTTGAATAGTACATATGGTTAATGTAAAATAATCGAATATTTACTTCAAATTAGAAATTCGTGTATTGTATCATAATGTACTACTATATGTAATGCCTTTAATTTTGTCTATTATACGTATAACTGCATGTTGTAGCACAATAGAACCATACAATTGTTATATAATACATGCAGGATCGGCTCATACAATTCAAAGAGTAGAAATAAAACATTTACACTTGGTACAGAATTGTACTAATAAATACCGTCGTTTCAAAGTGATCCTACTGTCATTCTAACAGTCTCTGTATAACTATTTATACCATACTGACAACACCGTTTTCCTTCGTAAAAGACATCTCCCAGTGAATTTATATAAATGGCAATATATTTCTTTCAAAGAGGAAAAATATTCTAGTAAACAGTAAGATAAAAGAATATTCATCACAAATTAGAAATTTATTTACTGTATAACAATGATCTTCTGTATGTAATGTCTCTCATTCTGTCTATTATATGTATCACTACATGGTTGTAGCACAGTTGAAATGTACAACTTTTATATAATACCAATTAATGGTCCCAACAGTTACTTCTGTCCTGGTGGTACAGTGCAGTTAATAGACAAATACATCACTAACAATCTTCCTTTGTCTTTCGCAAAAGATATCTCTCAAACAGAATCAAATCAATGATAAAATATTTCTTCCACGAAGAAGTAAAAATGTATTTTTGAATAGTGCATGTGTTAGTTGTAATATAATCGAAAGATCATTACAAATTAGAAATTCATCATAATGTATTATTTAATTCTAGGATTTTGAAGCATTCTGCATTGAAACAAGTTTAGAAACAGCTTGTGTAATTAATGTATATACACCCTATAAAAAAGCCCATGTTATGAATTTAGCACACTGTTAAGGGTAGTGCACACACAGCCCATCCTACCTTCATCCTATCAGAGTACGAAAGCTGGCAGCCATACTACACGACATCTGGATACACATTCTACATTGTTTCACAAAAATTTGTACTATGCTTTATTATATGTATACGTGCATAGTAAATTCGGTACTTGCACATTTAATTTTAGATAGCTTTGCTTTAACAGATCACGAAATTATTTCTTAGAATACATTACATGTAAAAAAAAGTCCAGAACTATTTGTAGACTGATATACCTATTGAATTTGCATAAATTTTGTAAAACACTTTCACTTTTTCTTTACTCTGTTTACAATATGCATATATATTTGTAAAATATTGTATTTATAAAAATGTTTTACTTCTAATGAAGTATTTTTTGTTTAGAATGGGGGGAGAGAGGGATAGAAGCATTGTAATACATACATAGCATAGCAGATATGTTCATTTATTGTATTAAGAAATTATAACTTGTATTAAATTAAAATAAGATTTATGCATAAGTTGAAAAAGTATATACATTTAATGAATGTGCTTTAAGAATTACAAATCACTATCGTTGATAAGCTATTGCATATGTGTATACGGAGTACTATTATAGTATAAAACTAACTACCACAGCATAACTGCAACATTGTGTTTCCCAGGATTTTTACTACACTAAATATTGCATACAACCACCGATTGTAGATCTTATACATTATCCGTACTATAACATGGTATCTCGGTCGAATCCGAGGAACTAGATCGGCGGATGGATACATCTCAAAAAACAGGATCTAGTTCAACCCCTCTAGCACAGGAGAGTGGAAATTTGAATCCGGGTACAAAGACATACATTAACAAAATATTAAAATGGTGATGTTTCAACATGGATTCAAATTTTATACCCCCTTCTCTCACACTTTTCAGAAGAGGGATGGGGGTAGAAAAAATTTTGCGGACTTGATCCTATTCTTTCCGATGTATTCATCCGCTTATCCGATTGTTTGGATTGGGATCCAATTGCCTAATGTTACACGATTATAATTCACTTGACTATTACGCAAAGGATCCATGAAGTCAAGAGGACACACACACGTATTAGGAATTCCAAAAATTCGCACGCACATTACTTTTATGAACAGTTCACTCACACATCAGGATGGATCTCAACAACACGGTTTGCAACCATTTTTGGCCACAAAACACTTAATGAATTCGTGAATCAGCTTTGAGCTTATTTGCATTTCAAAATTCATTGTATCAATATTCACAAGATTTTAATTAGCAAAAAATAAACTATAAATACTCAATTAAATCGCTCGAACTACCATAAAAATAACTATAAAACAAACATTTTAATTCCATATCATATAATAATTAATTGTGTCAAATGATATATACCGATAATATGGTATCATTTTGTTTGTATTATATGCTGTGTTATTAACGAAGTATTACTTTTACAATTATAAATATTTAGTAATAAAATTAATTATTAATAAATGGAGAAAATGAAATGAAAGAGTTAATAAAATAAAAACATCACACTTGAAAACATTTTATGTTTAAAACAAACGTCAAATTAAAAATGGAAAAACATTATTGAACAAAAATTTGAGTTCATTATTAAAAGGGAAGTTTCAAGTTTTGAATGTCAGTGATTTCATTAAATCTGCCTATCACACCTTGAACGCGGATGGAATACCTATTATTCAGATATTGCAAAACATTACTATCCTTTAGAGCACAATTTGGGAAATGCTACATAAAATGCATAACATGTATAGAATATATGTTTGTATTCAAACATTCTATTTTTATTTGATGCACAAAACTTCATTACATGTATCGTACAAATTGACAAATTTGAATAAATTTCCTAATCATTTTATTGCCATGTTGTCTTGTAAAATGACGCTGGCAGACTGATTACTCGAAATTAACAATGTTCTGCAATTTCAAGCATTTTCAGACTTGTGTCGCATATAATTGAGTAATGCGCCAACTGCACGCGATTTTCCCAGGTGGTCACCCTCCCAAGTACTAACCGCGCCCGATGCTGCTTGACTTCGGTGATCGGACGAGAACCGGTATTTTCATTAGTAATTAAATAATAGAGTAAAAAATACTAAACTGTATTCACTGAAACATAGAATTCATATATACGAAAATAAAAATATAAACTTTTTTAAGAATCTATATATACTATTGCAAAGTCTCCGTCTGTCTGTCACGCTTCTTTTAGGCACTTCCCGAATAGATAGATTTGCAATTTGGTACACGGCTCGGTCGTACGATAAAACCCCCGGGAAAAGTGGGTGCTCCACACCGAAACGTTCGAAATATGAAATGATCGGGAAGCATGCTTTGCGATAAGATAGACTTTAAATCTTGTGTATGGGTATATCGTTCGAAAGGAAGAAAGTGTGCAATTTCAGATTTCCAATATTTTCTATTTAAGGGGGTGCCGCACACCAAAATGTTCGATTTACTGAATAAATGAAAAAGGGCTCCTTTAAAATTTGATAGAGGCTTGAGATTTGGTATAAAGGCTAATCATTTGACGAAAACACCCAAGACGAATATAGTTTTTCAAAAATTATCGTTTTTTGGGGGTGCTCCAGAGAAAAGCGTTCGAAAGGTGAATTGATAAAAAAAAACATGCTTCGAAATGTGATAGAGATATCAAATTTGGTGTAAGGGTAGATAGCTTCGAAGGAAGAAAGTGTACAATTTCAGTTTACCAATGTTTTCTACTTTAGGGGTTGCCGCAAACCAAAATGTTCGATTTTCGGAATAAAGTAGAAACGTCCCTTTTAAAACGTGACAGAGGCTTGATATTTGGTATATGGGCGAATCATCTGATAGAAAACACAAGAAGAATTAAGAGTTTCTCCAAAATGTATATTTAAGGGGGTAGGTACTCCACACAAAAACATTCGAAAGGCGAAGTGACAGAAAAAGAATGCTTCGCGATGAGATATATAATGTAATCCTTATATAATGTAATCTTTATATAATGTATAATGCAATCCTTATATAATGTAATGAATTTACTACTTTTGCAGTAAAAAAAATATGTTTTTCTTATAGTAGATACTTATATAGTAGATACTTATAAATAGACTGTAATTGTATATATTAATAAATAAATTCCTGCTTGAAGACGTTCAGGTTGATTGCCTGATTTTGTAATTAGGATTATTGTAGGAATAAGGATAATTTCAAATATAATGTAAAAGTGAAATATATTATTTAATGAAAATGTTATTATTAATATAATTAAGATTAAAATATAATTAAAGGAAATATCTATTAAAGAATTAGTTGATAAAATAATAAGAATAACTCTGGTAAGAGAGAGGATAATTATAATTGAAGAGATTTGATCTGGATTAATATAAAAATTTGAGATTAAAACATTTATATTTATTGAAATAATTAAAAATATTAAAATTATGAAAGAATTAATTGAAATTAAAATTATTTGGTTATATAAGAAAAATATTAATGATATTCTTGTAAGAATAATTTTTATCAAAAGTTAAAAGATTAATGAAATATGAATTAGATGAGTTGTGAGATTTAGATATAGTTACTAATAATCTTAACCCAAGTCTTGAGCTTCTTACTATTATAATTATAATAATTAAAATAGATGTATATAATTATGATATAATTGATGAGCATACAACAATAAATATAGTAATAAGAATGAATTCTAATCTTATAAGAAGTAAAATGATATTTTTTCGTCATCAACAAAGTCTAATGATTCTAAGGATTATTATAATATTGAGAAAGTATATTTTTAGAATTTTCTACATCCAAAGTAGATATTTTATTAAATTAATAAGAACTATTGATAACAGTATTAATTATTTTAGGAATTTTTTTTTATTAGAAGAATTCAACCTATAATAATAATTATTATATTAATTGTTCTTAGTATTATATATTCTATATATATTTATATATTGATAGGAAGATATTGATTTGGTTATTTATTATTATTAGTAATAAATTTATTATTATTAGTATATATTGAATATATGAAATGTTTATACTAGATTTTAGATATATTTCTTTAAATATGTGAATTATATATATAGGAATTTTTAATTTATTTTTAGTAAGAGTTTTTTATTAATAATTATAGTAATAGTGGTTTGAATAAGATATTTGAGAGAAGGAGCTATTCGAGTAATATATGAATAAAGCCTGATTTAAAGGGCTAATTTGATAGATTCAATTATGAAAATTTTAATAAGTTTACGAAAAAGGGATAAAATTGTTAATATTATAAATAATTCGTTAGTGGATTTACCTTCTTCTTCTAATTTATCTTATTTATGAAATTATGGTTCTTTATTTGGAATGTATTTAATTATTCAAATTGTTACTGGATTGTTTTAATCATTTCATTTTAGAGGAGGTTTAAATATTTCTTTTGATAGAATTATTCATATAATACGGGATGTAAATTATGGATGATTAGTACGAGTTTTTCATGCTAATGGAGCTAAAAAATTTTTTATGTTAATATATATTCATATTGGACGAGGTTTATATTATGGGTCTTATTCTTATAAAAAAAGTATGATTAAGAGGAGTAACTATTTTTTTATTATCTATAGGAACTGCTTTTTTAGGATATGTTTTACCATGAGGGCAGATATCTTTTTGAGCTGCTATTGTAATTACTAATTTATTATCAACGGTTCCATATGTTGGGGTTATATTAGTAGAATGAATATGAGGAGGATTTGCAGTAGGAAATCCTACTTTAATTCGATTTTTTTCATTTCATTTTATTTTACCTTTTATTATTTTAATATTTGTAATAATTCATTTATTTTTTCTTCATGAGAGAGGTTCAAACAATCCTATAGGATTATTTACTAATTATGATAAAATATATTTTCATCCTTATTATACAATAAAAGATTTGCATGGTTATATAATTATTTATATAATATATATGCTTATTTGTTTATTATATCCTTATATTTTTATAGATGTAGAAAATTTTATTATTTCAAATCCTTTAGTTACTCCTACTCATATTCAACCTGAATGATATTTTTTATTTGCTTATACAATTTTACGATCTGTTCCTAGAAGAATAGGGGGAGTAATTGCTTTAGTTTTTATCTGTTGTAGTGTTATATTTTTAAATTTTTTTTAAGCATCGATTTTGAAGAACTAATTTTTATTATTATAAAAAATATTTTTTTTAATATTTTTAATTAATTGAATAATATTAACTTGAATTGGAGCTTGTGAAGTAGAGTATCCTTTTAGATTATTAGGGGTGAATTTTAGAATTTTATATTTTATAATATATTTAGTATTTTGATTAAATATAAAATTTCAAGATTTTATATTAAAATGATTTTAATATAAATTATTTTGAAAATAATTTTAAAGAAATATTTCTTTAAAGTCAGATTAATTAGTTTAAGTAGAATAAAAATTTTGTAAGGTCTAAATAAAAAAAAAATATAGAAGATATAGATATAATGATTAAAAATAAAGATGTTGGTAGAAAAATTTTTCATCTTAAATTTATTAATATATCATATCGAAATCGAGGAAGTGTTCCTCGAACTCAAATTAAAGTAAATGTTAAAAAAATGAAAAAAAAAAATGAAGTAAAATTATTTAGTGAGTGAAAAAATAAAATAAAAGAAATTATTCTTAGAATAATTATTCTTATATATTCAGCTAAAAAAATTAAAGCAAACCATCCTCCTATATATTCTACATTAAAGGCTGATACTAATTCAGATTCTCCTTCTGCGAAATCAAAAGGACTTCGATTAGTTTCTGCTAAGCAGCTGATTAATCAAATTATAAATAAGATTAAATTTCCTCAAAGGAAAAATATTATATTTTGAGATTCTCTAATTTGAGTAAATAAATAAGATTGAGATAAAAGGATAATAAATAAAATAATTAAAAAAAAGGAGACTTCATATGAAATTATTTGAGCTATGCTTCAAATAGATCCTATATTACAATATTTTGAGTTAGTTGATCATCCAATTATTATAATAATATAAACTATTAAACTTGAAAGAATAAAAAATAAAAGTATATTATTTTTATTATCAAATATTGAGTAAAAATTAAATGAAATTAATGGTAAAATTATTAAAGAAATTATAAGAGATATAGCTGGTATAATATAAGAAATAATAAAATTTATATTTTCAGTTGTGGTTAAGTTTTTATTAAAAAGTTTAATAGCATCTCTGAATGGTTGTAAAATACGTATAATTCCTACTTTATTAGGTCCTTTTCGAATTTGTATATATCCTAGAAATTTTCGCTCTAGAATAGTATAAAAAGCTACTCTAATTAAAATTCTAATGGAGGATAGAATAAGAATTAATATATACAAAATTTAGATTAATTAGATTCTAATTCTAATGCATTAATATGCTAATAAAATATTTAAAATATTTTAATTGGTCCTTTCGTACTATAAGAAAATAAAAAAAGATAGAAACCGATCTAGTTTATACCGATCGGAACTCAAATCATGTAATTAATTAAAAGTCAAACAGACTTTCTTTAAAAATTTTTGCTTTTTTAAGAAAAAATAATTCAACATCGAGGTCGTAATTTTTTTTTAAAATAAGATCTAAAAAATATTACGCTGTTATCCCTATAGTAACTTATTTTAATTAATAATATTAGATAATATAAAATATTTAAATTAAAATGATAATTAATAAACTTCCCCAGTTAAACTTTAGTAAAGTTCAATAGGGTCTTTTTGTCTTTTTTTTATATAAATATTTTTTTATATTTAAAAAAAGTTTGAAATTTAAATTAAAAAAAATAAATTAAATGTAAAATCGTTTATTCTAGTCTTTAATTAAAAGACAAATGATTATGCTACCTTAGCACAATATAATTGCGGCTATTTAATATCATTGAGCAGATATTACTAATAATTAATTCTATTAGAGATGTTTTTGATTAACAGTCATTAATTTTTAATTAAATTATTAAAATATAATTAAAGTTTTTACTTATATAATCATTATATATTTTTTATAAAATTTTTTAATTTTTTTAACTTTAAATTGAATAAAGAATTATTAAATTTTTAAAAAATTTTTATTTTTAATTTTTGGAGAAAAAGATGGAAATTTTTACTATAAATTAAATTATAGTAATTTGTTAAATTTTAATTTATTTTAAAAACCAGATATAATATAATTCAATAACGTTTAATTACTATTTTAATTTTTAATAGATTTATGTAATAATTATTATTAAAAAAAATAGATCATAAATTATTAATAGATTATTCCTGATACAAAAGGAACATTAATTTTCTTTTTTAGAAAAAAAAATCCTTTTCAGTTTATATAATATATAGGTATAAATATAAATTTAATAATTATTTTAAATAAAAAATAAAAATTAATATTATATAGAATTCTTTCAGTGTAAGTGAAACGCTATAAAGCTTGAAAAATCTAGATGCTTTTTCCAAAACATCAACTATGTTACGACTTACCTTATTTTAAAATAAGGGTGACGGGCGATATGTGCACATTTATTATCTGTTTCATATTAAATTATTATTAGAATATTGTTGTTATATTCTATTTTATATAATTTTATAAAAAAATAATCTTTAAATTATATTTAATGCATCCATTAGTAACTTTTTTATTTATTACACCTTGATCAAATATTTTAATTCTTATTAAGAATAATAATTTATAATTAATTCTGTAATAATTAATGATGGTATATAGATTATTAAAAAAAGTGAAAATAAATGTGGAGTATAAATTAAATAACAGGCTTCTATAAAAAGATGAAATGCCGCCGTGATAAATAAGTTTTATTATAGGATATTATTACTAAATTTATAAAAAAATACTAGGGTTTCTAATCCTATTTCAAAATTTTAAATTTAAATTATAAAATTAATGTAATTTTTTATAACAAAATTTTACTTAAAATTAAAAATTAATTTTAAATTAAATTTATAATTAATAAAAATAAATTAATTAAAAGTATAACCGCAGCTGCTGGCACTACAATTGGTAAATTTTTATATTAAAAATTTTTAATATAATTTATAAAAAAATGTTTTTAAATTTAAAAAATAAAAAATAATAATAATTTTAATAACATTTATTTTATAAATTTATAAAAAATCATTTTTATTAGATTTAAATCTCTATAAAAATCAAGTTTTTATGTGCATAAACACTATAATAAATTTCTGCTAAAGTGCAAAAATGAAAATAAAGTAAAATGCTGCTTAATTTTCGAAAAAAAAATGAAGTTAGTGCACAACTTTTTTGAAGCTTTATATATGTACATATATAAAGGTTTATAAAGCTATTTCTTCTTATTTTTTTTTAAATAAATTTTTTATTATATAAATATTTATATCAAGACTATTATTTATATCAAGATTATTATCAGTAGACTCTAATATTCTTTCCAAGATATTGAATTTTCGACAATTAGTGGTCATTTTCATTGATTTAGCGTCATTTTTATCCATTTGGCGAGATTTTCGTTAATTTGGCAACATTTCAAAAAGTCGCAAGTTGACGACATTCCGCCAATTTTGTCGCCAAAATCTCGCCAAGCGTTATGGACGAAGAAACAAGTTATTCTTACAGCAGATAAATGATTATTGGCGTTCAAATACAAAAGTATTACTCAAAGTATCTTTTTTCATGAATGGAACGAGCTAGATCCACGAGAATGATGTCACCCAATTTATCGCATGATATTACATATGAAAAGTGAACATATTTCTCAATAGGATTTTTTTTTTCTATTTTATATGACTTTTTGATATTGTTTTTAAAAAATGTGCAATATCTCGAGAACGGTTCATGTTAGCTTTCTAAAATTTATGTCAATCGTTTTCTAATGAAAAATTACATAAGAAATGTCTATTTGCGTAACTTTATTAGTGGTTTTGATTTTTTGACGATTTTTTCAAAATTTCATTCGAAAATTCAGGGGGGTTCTGAAAATTCGATTTCTGCCAATCGTTTTCTAATGGAAAATTACATAAGAAATGTCTATTTTCGTAACTTTATTAGCGGTTTTGATTTTTTGACGATTTTTTCAAAATTTTACTCAATTTAGGGGGGTTCTGTACATTCGATTGCGTATAAAAACGATAGGCTTCCAGCGCTTACGGATTGCGATTTTTGTACCAAATTTGGTTCGAATCGGTCCATTCGTTCGTCAGTTATCGTCTCCACAGACCCACTGACACACACACACACACACACACACACACACACACACAGACATCACTTCAAATATGTTTGATTCGTGATCAGGGATGCTTGAAACGTGCTCTCCGTCGAAAACTCGAATTCGAATTTTCGACCCCGTCACAATACTTTCCTTATACATTATGTATATAAGGAAAGTAATAATCTTCGAATTTTCGACCCCGTCACAATATTTCCTTATACATTATGTATATAAGGAAAGTAAAAATAGATTATTACTTTCCTTATATACATAATGTATAAGGAAAGTATTGTGACGGGGTCGAAAATTCGAATTCGAGTTTTCGACGGAGATCACGTTTCAAGCATCCCTGATCAAGAATCGAACATTTTTGAGGTGATGTCTGAGGAGATGATTTTGAGGTGATACGGGAGAAAAGAACATGTCCTTTTTTGCGAAATGGCCCATAAAAATTGTCCGTACTAGCTCTAGCAAAAAAAAAAAAATTGGTCAAATTTCATAAAATTTGGTGATAAGGCACTTCTGGGTTACCCTGGTGCTGATTAGACTTTGGTATAATTAAGGAAAATAGACCTCCCCCCCCCCCTTTTTTTTATGAAATGGCCCGCAAAAATCTTCAAATACAAAATAAGACTATGCTCAAATATATGAATTAAATGCTTGTTTTATACGTAATTTTAGACGATGGAAAAACTAAGATCAACCCCCATTACTCTAGGATTTCCATTTCTCGAGATTGAATAGTTTTTTTTTTTTATTTATTTTTTCTCGCTATGCTACTTTTTAAAATAAGCCCCGTTACCAAATGAAAACGACCACGTCAGATTTTGTTTGGTAAAGAGAAACACAATACATTATATATTATTAAAAACGTACTGAAGCGGACTTTATGAAGAAAACACATTTTAAAGGAAAGAATGGAAAGATGTCACGTTCAATATAAATTTGAATAAAAAATTTATAATCTTTGGATTTAAATTAGAGTTCGAAAATTCCGAAAGCATTCTGAGTATTAATAATCAGAACGCTCTTTTCTTTTCTTGCGATCAACTTCATTTTCTAACTTAATAATATAATGTTATGCAGTAATACTTGTAAAATATATTTCTCTAAATACATTCTTAAGAGTAATAAAGCAAATAATTGTGTGTTTTATTTAACAGATTAATGGTGAAAGTCTGGCCATAATTATGTCTTAAATTCAAATTTCGTTGATTAGAGCTTTATGGAGTTATATTACAAAACGCAACCATTAGGAAAGTTTTAAATGGAAAACACAATAAAGTATATATATTAAAACCGTACTGAAGCGGATTTTAGGAATAAAACTCATTTTAAAAGGAAGAAAGGAGAGATTTTATACTCAATACAAATTTGGAAAAAAAATTCTAAACATTTCTGGCGATAATTAACTTTATTTCCACGCCTATTATGTAGCAATACTTTTAAAATCTATTTCTCTCTCTAGTATTTCTAAATTTATTTTTCTGTGATTTGCTTTACTCTTTAAACTAATAAAAGCAAATCACTGCATTCTATACACCAAAATAACGGTTCGATCACGTTAAATATTTTGATTTTGCTTCATCACAGAGATTTATTGTAGTACAATTGTAGAACACAACAAATACAAAAAAAGTAGAATCTTAAAAGGAAAACACAATAAGTTATATACATTATAAAACGCATCAAACTGATTTTATAAGTAAAACGCATTTTGAAGGGAAGATCAGGGAAATC
Source organism: Amaurobius ferox (assembly GCA_951213105.1). Lineage (NCBI taxonomy): Eukaryota > Metazoa > Arthropoda > Arachnida > Araneae > Amaurobiidae > Amaurobius > Amaurobius ferox. Next base: position 64,562,709 of record OX578134.1, read on the forward strand.
TCACGCAGAATACAAATTTATAAATGAAATTCTTAAATTAAAGTTAGTGCTTTCGGAATATTAATATTCCGAAAACATATCTTCTGGCGATTAATTTCATTTCAAACAACGCCTAATATAAAGATGTGCAGTAATACTTCTACAACGTATATTAGCTATAAACATTTATTTAAGTAATGAAACAAATCAGAATGTCTTATATTAACAGAATAATGGTTCAACTGTGTTTAGATTTTGATTTTATTTTATCAAAGTTTCATGAGGTATGATTGTAGAATACAGAGTACACAAGGAAACGAGTATCTTAAAAAAATTCTTGATAATTAAAATAGAATGTTGACATGCATTTCTTGAGGTCATCTCCATTTCTAACTTTGGAACGCCTAATGATATATAGCAATACTCATAAAATGCACTTGTCGAAATGCATTTTATGAGTAATGCTACATATAAAATATTATTTTTAAATTATGAAAGTTAATACTCGCATTTTTTTTAACACAATAATGGATCACTCTGGCCTATCGATCATTAAATTTGATTGACTTTTATCAGAAACAAACTTTAGAAGCATAAAAGGTTTCTCCTTCAAATAACTGTCTCCGATTTTTTGAGAAGTACGGAGGTTTGGTGATAATAAACGCCATCTTGTGAATTAGCTTTTAAGGTATTAAAGCAAATAACTGCGTTTTATCACACATACTAACTATTTATTCTGGCTTACTGATGTTTAAGATTTAATTTTCTTTAATCAGAAATAAACTGATCAAAGGAGAAGCAGAAAAGACGCATTTCTTACTCAAATAGTTGTCTCCTCCCCTTCTTCGCTCTCTGACCAATTTCTGCACTTTTTAAAGTATTAAAACGAGTAACTGCGTTTTATACAACATAGTAATGATTCACTTTGACGTATTGATGTTTAAAATTTAATGGTCTTTGATCAGAAACAAACTTCAGAAGCAGAAAAGACGCATTTATAGTTCAAACTCTCCTCCCCTTTTTCTCGCTCATCGATTTAAGGAGTATGAAATTTTGATAACAGACGCCATCTTGTGAAATGGCGTTATACTACTGATGATTTTTTTTTAATGTAGTTATAAAATTAAATTTTAGAAAACTCGAATCATGTTGTTAGAAATGTAGGTGATAGTTCGTGCCCGATTTCATCAGTCTGAACGAATTTACAGCCAAGTTTATGCGTTATTACAAAATCTGGGTTCCCATATAAGTTTTTTTATGGAAAATGCAGATTAAGATTTTTTAATTAAACCCTGTTATCGCTTCTCGGCCTTTTGGCTAAGATCAAAGTGTAGTATCTGTTCTTATCAGCTGTTAATTAGCTAATTGGTTATTGTCTGCGTGTCCCCGCTTCATTAACGAATTAGCAACGATATTAATCAGCTTGATAAACGGAGTATACTAGTTCGCACATTGCCCATACCGTGGACTCTGTCCTACACGAGAGGGCACTGCTCTTAAGTGTCTCCCTACACCGCTTTACGAGCGAAGGCAACGACGCCTGTAGCCTGTGCTACAGGACTTTGCACTCCTTTCTTTCTGCTGTCCACTAGAGGCAGCCCGCCCAAGCACATAGCTCTGCGGATTCCACTCCCTGGCTACCACCAGAATAGTTTATCGACTATTTAACCTGGTGCTCCCCAAACCGAGTATAGCTCGAAGACTCACTCCAAATCTTGATTGGAGTGAGTACCCGTTAGGCTTTGATAGTTCTTCTTAAACTTTCTTCTAGTAAATGTGCTGAATCGACTTTGATCTACCTGCGAGACGGCTGCGATGAGATTCGCCCCGTCTGTTGCGGTTCTGCCCGCTCCTCCCTGAAGGAGTTCTGTGCTCCCGCCCCTCGTTCGCCAGCCGAGAAGTTTTACTCCACCCGCTTCTGGGACTTTGCTTCGGTGAAGCCCCGGGTTGGAGTCGTCCCTCTCCCTGGCAGGTATGTTTACTTCCCGCCTTCCTCGTGTTAGTGAACGTGAAGTCAATAATAACGTCTTAGTTTTCAAACAACTCGTTAAAATATTAATTGGAAGTAACTTTCCCAATTGTGATGCTATGGATCAGTAGTTACTCTATTGTGAAAAAGATAGATATTGTGAAAAAGAGATAGAACTTGCCACACACCTTGAAGATAACTGTATATACAATTGATACATTGAAAAACCACTTAATTAAGTCAACATAGATGCTGGTAGTTGATATTGTGTTAAATAGTCAACAGATATTATTATTAAAAAACTGAATAAATATAAAGTACATAAAGATAATCATGCCTGAAATTCCAAAATCTGAAATTGAGCATGGAAATAGAATAACTGAGCCCGTTGACGCAAGTGTTGAACAATTCGGGAGCTCCCCCTTGTGGAGGAAATCGTCACCAGGGCATAATATCTTTAAAACTCCTGATCCTTTTAAAGCATCAAAAGCAATTAGTAGAACGCCCACAAAAGAGGCGACCTGCGTGAACCTCACAGAAGTTAAACAAGTGGAAGTGCAAACTGGCGAACTGAATAGCCAAACACCGTGCGGAATCCTAGTCTCTCCTGCAATTGCAGAGAAGACAAGGTCAAAACTGGACTTAACGAACCGCTGGCTAGCACCAGACTGCAGCCTGGTCACCCCGCCGCAACATAAGGTTCACCCTCTGCGCCAGAGAAAAACAAAAATACTAACTGTGAACCAAAACGAAAAACAACTGAATAAAGAATGCGTGGTTAACGTGAAACAAGATATGATGTCACATACAAATGTAATAACAAAACCAGTTGAAGAAGAAATAGACGCTGGTTCCTACTCAAATGAATGGTATTTCTCATTTGACGTATCGACGAGGAATGAAACACTCGAACAACTCAAACCCACCGTTGAACAAAATGATGACTGGTTTTTCTCAGTCGGAGGTGAGAAAAGCACCAACGGTACTACCCCTCCCCCGTCTGTAACTAACACCTCAATATGTTTTACCAACGAAATCAGCCACAGTAGTAAAAAAGGAGGTGATATGAACATCGGCTCAACACTTAAAAGAATGAAAGATCCCATACTAAGCCCGAAAAGCAATATTGTCCTGAGCAACAGACGCGCCCTTCTCGAGAGGAATGAACGAAGGTTTGGAAAATACCAGGCTGAAGTGAGCAGAACTCGTGACCTCGAGAGAAGAAAGGCAAGAAACAAAAAGAAAAGGGAAGGAAGACAAAAAAGAATTGAAACATGTGGCAAATTGAGCCCCGCTACCGGACATCACGGTAGGGCCCTCTTACACGGAACAGAAAACATGAAAGAATTGAATGATGTTGCAAATAACAACAACTTACCGCTCGCTCACACCGATGCATTAGTAAGAAAACCACGTTGCACTGATGTCGTGAGCTTGGAACACCTCAACATCAACGTGAATGATGAAGCTACATCAAAAGTTCCCCGGTGCTCACCACCCTCAACTAACAAAGCTAAACAAGTCATGAAGAACCTTGAGCTTATTGGATGGGCCTTACCGACTGATTCAATCCATTGTCCAACTGGAACTGCTGCAGGCTCTGCGCAGCAAACAAGCGAGGAAGAGCTACCTACAGGCGGTCATGTGTCATGCGACTCATCCTCCGACACTGACTCGAAGCTTATAATTGACCTTGATGCTGTCTCTGCCGAGGAACAACCTAACAGTGAACCACGTGCACATATTGAGGAATTGGGCAATGGCAATACTCACCATGAATATGCTGCCGTGTCCAAAGACAATCTACGTAAGCAGACACATAATGTGGAAAATAACAAATTGCACCCGAGAAACCCTGCAATCTGCAGTGCAAACCTTGTCCCGCCCATCCTGGCATGGAGGGACCCCAGACTTGCATTCAAAGATGCGGTTAGAATGAAGGGCACACCTGCAAGAAAGTTGCCCTCTGTTTGCAAGAAAAAAAATACTAAAGCGATGACTCACCAAAACCCGTGTGACAAAACTAAGGCTGAGGTTGGAAGGGATGCAATTGAAGTGGTTGTGAACATTATTCCTCCTGTCTCGCAAGTCACGCCCTCGAAGCACCCAAAAGAAGAGAAGCGAAAGCCTAATATTTACGTGGGCGGAGTCCTGGTCAACAACACTGCTGGCCCTACGCATACATTGCCTCCTGGCGCATGCAGCGAAAGAGCTCTAAATACAGCCCTGCCGCTAAGCGACAGAAAGTTAAACGACATAAATGCGTGGTCAATTACTAGTGACACTGAGGTAAAGACTGACTGGAGACACAACTATGAGGAACAGTTCCCAGCTCTGACTGAACTGTTCAGCACTGCTCGCCCCATCAGCCCTCTGCATGACACAAACTCTCTGTCGAATGCTGGTACGGATAATTCGGACAAGTTACAATCGCAAAACCCAGTACATCTGATTAATAACGACATCACCTCAGTTGATCCCTTGGTAAGCAGTCCTGACCCGGCCTTCACATTCTGCGAGAAAAACAGAGTTATCGAAGGGGAACTACATCTGATTTACCCAGATGGTGAAATCTTAGACTGCACTCATCCAAAGTGCACCTACAAATTTAAGCGTCCCTCTTGGTCCGAGAATAAAGCGGCGCTTCTCAAACATTTGAGACGGGTCCACGACACCTGCTTTGAACAAGGCAAGATTGCGATCTGGTGCCGATTTTGTGAACTAAGAATACGCACGTCAATCAACAGACACGACTGCATGAGGATCCATAATGAAACAACTGAAAGGGAACACAAGAACTGCCCAGCGAAATGCAAGCTTTCTGGCAAAGTGCTCCACCTTGTTTTCCCAATAAATGAGGTCCTGCACTGCACGCAAAAACACTGTAGTACCAGATTCAAACTCAAGAACTGGTACACCAGTAAGCGTTCACTTGTGAGGCACCTTACAAGGACCCACTCTCTCCAAATCGAAACGATCAAGAGGTGGTGCTCTCTCTGCAAGCTGGAAATTGGACCGCGTGTCAACACACATAACTGCCTCAAAAAGACTCCGGCTGTTATCCCTTGCAATGAGAACCTTGGACACCTTTGCCCAAAGTGCCCTAGGACACTCCCCAGCAGGGCTGCTCTTAGAGGACACCTGAACCAGCATCGACGAGATGAACTCGCCAACAAGTTCAACCCTGCGGTTGAGAAAGCTGGAGGCGTGGCTGACAATGTAAAGTGTGGAAAAAGTGTAAATAGCATGAAAACTCTTAACATGAGCACAAACACAAGCAAAAGGATAATAAACAATACGTATTACATCCCGGCAACTGGGCATTGCCCCTCAGGCACCCAAACCATACATGGACCGGGCGATGAACCTGCTGCCGACTCTAGGTCAGTAACTTCCGACCCACACGGTCGCGTCCTCGTGCAGAAGGACCTGACCAAGCACCTTATCCCGCTTGATACAAACGAATTAGCCAACTGGGCCATGTCAATTGAGAAGAGGACAGTCATTAATCAAAAAGGATTGGAAGCAATCCAATGCTTCTATTCCAATAACAAAGATCTTGAGGACAGTGTAGAAATCCTCCGGAAGTCTGATGGCACATCTTCCGACCCGCTCTACACACCCCTGGATAAAGACAATATCATTGAGTCCCCGGTGACTTACTCATCGCAACTCAAGCCCCATCTAGCAAAAACCTCAACCAAGCACACTGGTGTGAGCACGGGCCCAAAGAAAGTGCACTTCAACGATGCAAAAGCTTTGTCATTTACACATGCCAACCCGTTTCAGATCCTTGGGGACCTTGTCGAGGAAAATCCGCCCTCATTACTGAAGAATGACCCTTCTAAACGCACCAAGCACAGAAGCACTACGCCAACTAAGCGCACGCCTGCTGTCAACCCTGTGTTGACACCTGAAGACACGTCCACTCTTGGTTCTGCATCTCTTAATGAGACCGACCACCTACCAATTGACGGGCCTCCTGAACTCTCTGACTTTGTCGAAAACCTCTCAGTGAACTCACGCATTCGGTCTCCGGACGCGCCTGGACCCCTTGACGTGTTTCTTCCTCAACTGAAAAACTTCGTGAACAAAGCACGAACTCTCGAATGGGACTCCTTCGAAACCCTTTTAAACGAGATCACTGACGCTGTTGCAGCTCATGTCAAGCTCCCCGAGCCCACTCCATCTGGGCCCCAATCTACTAGCCGGAGCCAACTGAGCCACAAAACACTCCAAGCTCTGTATCGCAGGAACCGGAAACGGGCAATGCGATACATTATGAAAGAACAGTCTGCGTTTTGCGACTGGGAGCCGGCTGAGCTGCAGGAAGAAATGCAAAATATACAAGGCAACACCTTCTGCGCCAACCTTGACATCTATAATTCTACCTCAAACTTCGGGACACAAGCAAGCGGAATTGACATGGAACCTTTTACAAGTGAAGAAATTCTCATCAAGCTCAGATCCTGTGAAAACTCTGCTCCCGGGCCCGACCGGCTTACCTACAATCATTGGAAGTCGGCGGACCCTGAGGGAAAGGTGCTGACCCACATCTTCAACACCTGCCTTCTTACTAAAAAATTCCCTTCGCAGTGGAAGACCTCTAGGACCATTCTCCTCCATAAAGGGGGAGATAGAAGTAAGGTTTCTAACTGGAGACCCATCACCCTCGGGTGCACCCTGTCGAAGCTCTTTGCAGGTTGCCTTTCGAAAAGATTCGTTGGATGGGCGGAGACTTTTGGCGCTTTTTCTAAGTGCCAGAAGGGGTTCCTGCCGTTCGACGGGTGTTTTGAAAACAACTTCGTAATTGAACAACGACTAGCCCGTGCCCGTGCCTCCAACTCGGACATCTGCATCGCATCCTTGGACATCGCCAATGCATTTGGAACCATAGGTCACGATGTACTGCTTGCGGCGCTCAAGGCTCTCGGAACCGGCGACGAGTTCATTGAACTGATAAGAAACATGTACATAGAAAACAAAACAGAATACTCAACCGACAAAGGCCTCACTGAGCCTGTCAATACTGTTAGAGGAGTCAAGCAAGGCTGCCCACTTAGTGGGCTTCTTTTTAATTCATGCATTAACCCAATACTAAATAAAATCCAAGGTAGCCTCAACGACCATGTCGCACTGGCATATGCCGACGACGTGATCCTCTTGGCTTCTAACCCAAATGATCTACAATCAAGAATTGACGTGTTTGCAAGTGAATGCACAAAGATTGGCCTTATCCTGAACCCGAGAAAATGCTTCTCGTTGCATCTATCGGGGAGGAAACCCATCGGAACAAGGCCAACGGAGTTCAGCGTAACTGGAATATTGATCAAAGCACTCGAGGATGGCGAACCTGCCAAATTTCTCGGCAAGCCCATCGGCTACTGCCTATCGTCATCAAACCAAACGATCGAACAGTTTAAACAAGACGCATCCAAGATCATGGAATCGAATCTTGCGCCCTGGCAGAGGATTGATGCGATAAAGACTTTCCTGTATCCATCGTTCCTCTACGCCATGAGGACAGGACAACTAAATAAGACCTCTTGGGCGAAAGTTGACAAACACATTAAGCCGTTGATTAAAGCCACTCTCTACCTCCCGCAGTCAGCTGCGACTGATTACCTTTATGGGGATCGGTCGTTAGGACTGATGGGAATCCCGTTAGCCTCTGAAGACTCCGACATCGCATACGTTGACGGAGCCTTCAAGCTACTGGACTCAGATGACCATGCTATTAAGGAACTTGCCTGGGCTGAATTACGTGAAACTGTCAAATGCCGCTTGAGAAAAGAGGAACCAGATGACGCTGACCTCGAGAGATATCTATCCGGGGATGTTATGCCCTTTGACGGTAAGAATAAGTCCATATGGTCTAGTGCCAGGCTTGCGTCCAAACGACTGGGGATTGAATGGGCCTTCTTCACGGATGGCTCCGTTCAACTCCTCTTCGAAAACGAGCTGATCAAAAAGAGACGCACCGTTTTCAAGAAAGTCAGGTCAATTGCCAGGAAGAAGAGAGGAATACGACTACAGCGCCTGCCACACCAGGGGAAATCATTCCCATGTGTAGCCGCAGCAAAAGCCAGCACCCACTTCCTGTCTGAGGGGAGTTTTACCAGGTTCGCCGACTGGAGATTCATTCACAAGGCGAGGCTGGGACTAACCCCCCTCAATGCGTATAAAAGAGATGTTCCTGAGTACGCCAAGTTTTGCAGAAAGTGTCACGAGTATCCAGAAACTCTGGCCCACGTGCTCTGCCACTGCAAAGTCAACATGCAGTCCATCACCAGAAGACACAACGATCTTCTCAACAGAGTGATCCTGGCGGCGCGTGGGAGATGGCAGATTCTCTCCATCAACCAGAGTGCGGATAGCTCGTTGATGCGGCCTGACCTCGTGATAAGAAAGGGCAACTCGATCCAAATCATCGACGTAACATTCACGGCCGAGAGAGACACTGACTGTTTCAAAAGAGCCAGAGATCGAAAGGTGGCAAAATACCAAAAAGTAGTTGAATACTACAAAAGCAGAGGCTTTGACGACACCAAAGTGGATGCGATAGTAATGGGCCCCCTTGGAACCTGGGACCCTGCAAACGACCGGGTGATGCTCCGTGTATGCTCCCGGAAGTATCTGAAACTGCTCAGACAGCTTGCTGTCAGTGACGCAATCAGAGCTAGCCGGGATATGTACATAGAGTTTATCACCGGCCGGAAGCAGCTACCTGGCAGTGGGGGCAAAGACTTTAGCAGAATCAATGCAGATCTTGTCGCAGCTGGAAATTATAACTCCGAACTTAACCCACCACTTCCTGACGAGGATGATGTAAATGCGCTGTCAAACGAATTCATTTTTGATAATGAAACTGTGGGTCTCACAGAAGCGACATACGACATTCATGAAGATGATGACATCAATGAACTGATTGAAGACGAAATCGACTTCCTAATCAGCGAAGGAAGAACAAACGCCGGGCAGCCTAGAGACTCTCTGCTACATGACTCGGTGACCAACAACCGCTATAACAACGGAACTGAAGTAGCACCTGAATACAGTTTAAACCATTGTAATTCTTTAAATAATATAAATAGTAAAAGTGTTGACACTAGTTATATTTGCCCTTCAATTGCTCCCTCAAGCAGCAAGCACGTTGCTCAGTCTTCATTGTCTCGAGTAAAGAAGACAGAACCGGCTGAGCCAAACATGCGAAATTCGGAGTGCACAGCAATTGTAAATAATGTAATAAACACTGAAAACATCTCTGCCTGCGACCCACCCTCTTCCAGTCTACAAAGTGGGAGAAAAACCAAAGAAGGGTGGGAATTTGACATGAAATTCGGAAACTCTCCGACGCATGGGAAAGCTGACACCTTGAAAAGTGACACGTGCACAGAAATTCAAAGAGCCTTCAATAAAAATGAACTGCTCAAGAGGCCTCTCAACTTCTCTGGCATCTTCAGGCAGTCAGAAGTAAGCACAAGTATGTCCAATGGCACACCTACTGTCATCAAAAAGCACCCTTACGTGAAAGATGACGTATCTCCCGATGACGTGTCGGTTGACAGGAAGAGTGGTAACCACCACACGGTACCACACGCTGCAAACTCAACGCACAACACCTCCCGCCGCAGAACTTCAAACTCCCTGGAACCGATACTCGACTTTGAGCCAGACCATACAGACGGTGCCACTTCTACCCTTGCACGGAAAAAACAAATAGACACAAATGGAGGCAGATTCATCACATCCCCCGTGCCAAAAGCAATCACGAGGCTTGAAGAGTGTCCTCCTATCCTCCGACCCTGGAGCCCGTGGACCCCACCGAAAGACGCAAAAGGTGAACAGGCGAATGGGGATAATGTGACAGAACCTATCCACTGGCACAAAGACAAAGTACTAACGAGGGAAAGCATTATACTACTGGAGGACTTCAATAACCTTGAAAACAAAGAAAGCCTTCGTCCTACGCAAGATACGCCTAGGTGCTTGGGGACCCAGCACCCCGCTGCTGCTGGGGAACAAGGAACAAATGACACTCTGTAAACTGATTCGTATAACTCTTGTAAAAGCAAGTCCCGGGTGTCATTGTGTAAATATAACCTTGCTGTACTAAATACATTCGTAATGTGTACGACACCCGGTCGACGCCCGTTGTATATAACTGTGGTTAAATAAAGTTGGAGCGATTTGGTGAAGGCGGGAATGAATGATTGCATTTCGTGAAACACATGAAGTTTAAATCTTCCTTCACAGCTGACATTCCCCCTTCACCAAATCTGTTCTTATCAGCTTAATATCTGATATGACGCCTGTTCACGAACTGGCAAACTGGGCAATGTCAATACAAAAGAGAACGGTTATCAATCAAAAAGGACTGGAAGCAATCCAATGCTTTTATTCCAGTAACAAAGATCTCGAAGACAGTGTGGAAATCCTCCGGAAAACGGACGGTTCAGCATCACCCGTGCCTGCCACCTCTACCTGGGACAGGTCCACACCCAACATACCCGAGCCCCGGTTAACAAGACCAAAAACCCTGCACATGAAGACGAATACTGAAACAAAGAAAGTCCACTTCAATGAAGCAAACTCCGTATCATTTGCGCACGCCAACCCATTTGCTGTCCTCAGTGATGTAGATGATCAAGGCATTCCTTCAACAGCAGCGAAATGCCCTGTAAGAACTTTAAAGCACAAGAGTCCTCCGTCGCACAGGCACGTCCCTTCATCCAACCCGATGACGTCTTCTGCGGAAGTGACCACCCAGTGCACTGCATCACTGAATGAACCCGATCACCTACCGATCGATGGTCCTCCGGAACTCTCAAACTACGCCGAAAACCTCTCTTTGAACTCACACATCCGTTCCCCAGACGCACCAGGACCTCTGGACGAGTTCCTTCCTCGACTGGAAAGCTTCACAAATCAGGCAGGACCCATTGAATGGGACTCCTTCGAATGCCTCCTAAACGAGATTACTGACGCAGCAGCGCAACACGTCAAACTTCCCGAGCCAACTCCATCTGGCCCCCAGTCAAGCAGCAGAGTGCAAATGAGCCATAAAACAATCCAAGCCCTCTATCGCCGAAACCGGAAGCGGGCGGTGCGACATGTAATGAAGGAACAGTCTGCCTTCTGCGACTGGGAGCCAGCAGAACTCCAGGACGAAATGCAAAAGATCCAAAGAAGCACCTTTTGCGCCAATCTCAGCATCTACCAAAATGAAGTGAATTCTGCGACGCAAGCAAGTAACTTTGACATGGAACCGTTTACCTGTGAAGAGGTCCTCTCCAAACTCAAGGCCTGCGAAAACTCTGCCCCGGGACCTGACCGACTGACATATAATCATTGGAAGTCGGCAGACCCGGAGGGAAAGGTACTGACTCACATCTTCAACACCTGCCTCTCCGCGAAGAAGTTCCCCTCACAGTGGAAGACCTCAAGGACCATACTCCTCCACAAAGGTGGAGACAGAAGCTGTGTCTCAAACTGGAGACCAATCACGCTCGGGTGCACTATGTCAAAGCTCTTTACAGGTTGCCTCTCGAAACGATTTGTCGGGTGGGCAGAGACTTTTGGCATTTTCTCTAAGTGCCAGAAGGGGTTCCTGCCATTCGACGGTTGTTTTGAGAACAACTTTGTTATCGAACAACGGCTAGCACGCGCCCGAGCATCCAACTCAGACATCTGCATCGCGTCATTAGACATAGCAAATGCATTTGGAACCGTGGGACACGACGTGCTGCTTGCCGCGCTCAAAGCGGTTGGTACTGGTGAAGAGTTCACAGAGCTGATCAGAGACATGTATATCGACAACAAAACTGAATATTCAACAGAGAAAGGTCTCACGGAACCCGTCAACATCGTACGCGGAGTCAAACAAGGCTGCCCACTTAGCGGGCTCCTATTTAACACCTGTATTGACCCAATACTCAAGAAGGTGCAGAACAACCTCGAAGACCACGTCGCACTAGCATATGCCGACGACGTGATCCTCATCGCCGACAACCCAAATGACCTTCAATCACGAATCAACACTTTCTCCGACGAATGCTCGATGATAGGGCTCAACCTAAACCCGAGAAAATGTTTTTCCCTTCATCTCTCAGGGAAGCGGCCCGTGGGAACAAGGTCAACTGAATTCAGTGTTTCCGGAGTAACGATTAAAGCTCTCGAGGATGGGGAGCCCGCCAGGTTTCTTGGAAAACCAATCGGTTACTGCCTGTCGTCCTCCAATCAAACTATCGAGCAGTACAAAGAAGATGCCACCAAGATAATGGAATCAAACCTGGCACCTTGGCAGAGGATCGATGCGATAAAAACATTCCTTTATCCATCCTTCCTCTATGCCATGAGGACGGGGCAGCTTAACAAGACCTCCTGGGCAAAAATAGACAAACATATTAAGCCGATGATAAAATCCACGCTCTACCTCCCACAGACCGCCGCGACAGACTACCTCTACGGTGATCGGTCAATGGGACTGATGGGCATCCCGTTAGCCTCTGAAGACTCCGACATCGCACACGTTGACGGAGCCTTCAAGCTACTGGACTCAGCAGATCATGCCGTGAGAGAACTCGCCTGGGCAGAACTACGTGAGACAGTCAAATGCCGCACGAGGAAAGAGTTCCCAGATAACGCTGACCTCGAGAAGTACCTATCGGGAGATGTAGTGCCGTTTGATGGAAAAAATAGGTCCATTTGGTCCAATGCCAGGCAAGCCTCCAAAAGACTTGGGATTGAGTGGGCCTTCTTTACGGACGGCTCCATCCAACTTCTATATGAAAATGAGATTATCAAAAAGAAACGCACAGTATTCAAGAAGGTCAGAGCGATCGCCAGGAAGAAAAGAGGGAAGAGACTACAAAGCCTACCACATCAAGGGAAGTCATTCGCCTGCGTCGCCGCAGCAAAGGCCAGCTCCCACTTTCTATCTGAGGGGAGTTTTACCAGATTCGCCGACTGGAGATTTGTTCACAAGGCGAGGCTGGGACTAACCCCCCTCAACGCTTACAAGAGGGACGTTCCGGAATCGGCAAAGTTTTGTCGCAAGTGTCACGAGTATCCAGAGACTCTGGCCCACGTGCTTTGCCACTGCAAGGCCAACATGCAGCACATCACGAGGAGGCACAACGACCTCCTCAACAGAGTGATCCTGGCAGCACGTGGGAGATGGCAAATCCTCTCCATCAACCAGAGTGCGGATAGCTCAAGGTTACGACCGGATCTCGTCCTTCGCAAAGGCAACGTGATCCAAATCATCGACGTGACCTTCACAGCCGAGAGTGACAGAGACTGCTTCAAGAGAGCTAGAGAACGGAAGGAGACGAAATATCAAAAAGTGGCCGAGTACTACAAAAACAAAGGATTCGAGGACACCAGAGTTGACGCAATTGTTATGGGCCCCCTTGGAACCTGGGACCCTGCCAACGACCGCGTGATGCTCCGTGTATGTTCCCGGAAGTATCTAAGATTGCTCAGACAGCTCTCTGTCAGCGACGCAATAGGAACTAGCCGGGACATGTACATTGAGTTCATTACCGGCCGGAAGCAGCTACCGGGAATAGGGGGCAAAGACTACAGAAGCGTCAATGCGGAACTAGTCGCAGCCGGAAACTTTAACACCGACTTCAACCTTCCATCACAAGAAGAAGACAACGATGATGCACTAGATGGCGACTTCATTTTCGAAAACGAAAATGGTGGCCTCAATGCTGCCGCTGTGAGCCACCCTCAAGAAATCGACGCCAATGACCAGCTTGAAAGGGAAATCGACCTTCTCATTAATGAAGGAAGGATTGGCATACAGCAAACTACTGACGCCCTACCTGAGCAATTGGAACTCGACAAATGCAGCGACTTCGAAACTGAAGTAGCACTTGACAGAAGTACCCGCTACAGCAACTATGTAAATAATGTGTATAAGAACGAAAATAATGACCGTACTATATTGGAAACTACCAATACTGAAAATAATACAAATAGCAGAATGGCCTGCGTCCCCACTATGAACGAACTCCAATGTGGAAGAAAAATAACAGAAGGTTGGGAATTCAACATGACACTCAGGAATTCCCGAGCATGTGAAAGACCTGTCACCCCCGAAAATAGCGAAGTCTGTGAATCGAACAATTTCAGTAAACAAAGCATATTGCGGAAAAGACCACTCAACTTCGCTGGCATCTTCAAGCAAACTGAGGAAAACAAATCCAACACCTTAGACACTGTCTGCAGCAACAACTCAAACCCTGGTCTGAGCAATGATGAGTCACCTCATAATGTAACACGGAACACAAGTTGTGAATACCCTCACACTGCTGCAAACGCCGAAGACACGAGTGGTATCAAGGTCGCCACTTATCTCAGAACCTCAAACTCCCTGGAACCAATCCTCGATTTCGAACCTATGACAGCATGCAGTACAGCCGTGACCCCTATAAAGGGACTGCCGATAGTACAAAAAGAATGTACTCACACCACGTCACCTGTATTGAACTTAACCTGCCACAGCCCGGAACCGGAGGAGTGTCCTCCGCGCCTCCAACCGTGGAGCCAGCAGACACCATGGAATGTCACTGAGGAACTTAACACAACCGTTGATAACCTGGCAACTCTCAATAAAACCATTGTCATAAAATCATGAGACAACCTATCCTAGTAAAAGACAACTCTCAATAAAATCATCATAATAGCAAAACATTTCTTTCACAAAAAAGTCAAAATTTCTTGTTGAATAATAGATGTTAATTGCTAAATAATCGAATACTTATTACAAATTATAAATTCATTCATTGTATCATAATGTACTACTACATGTCTTTAATTTTGTCTATTATACGTATAACATGTTGCAGTACAGCTGAACGTTAGAACTTTTATTTAATAATATAACTGTTGGTCTAACAGTCACTTAAAGTCATGGTTCCACAGTGACTGTTTAATTCAACACTACAACCTCTCTTAGTCCTTCGCAAAAGACATCCATTTCTTAATAAAATCTTATCACCGGTAAAATAAACTTCCACAAAGCAGTCAAAAAAAAAAAAATTAATAGTACATACGTTAATTACAAAATAATCAAATATTTACTTCAAATTAGAAATTTATTGTATCATAATGTACTACTATATGTAATGTCTCTGATTTTGTCTATTATGTGCATAATTACATGTTGTAGCATAATAGTGATATAATTTTTATATAATACCGTACAATTCTTATCTGCAGGATTTTTAATTCTGCCAATTATATGTATAACTACATGTTGTCAGACAGCTGAAATGCACAATTTTTATTTAAATGGTCAACAGTCATTACAGCCATGGTTCTACACGGATCCTACAGTGGTCTTAAAAGTCACTGCATAATTCAACAGTAACCGCCTCCCTTAACCCTTTGCAGAAGACAACTCTCAATAAAATCATTATAACAGCAAAACATTTATTTGTTATATGATTTAGTTCACTATTATTGAGACAATCTATACTAGTAAAAGTGTATTACTATAAAATTGAGACTCAATGGACTACAAGACTTTGTTTTCAGTTATTGAAAGGCCTTAGTTTAAAAAATGTTGTGCAAATCGAATATAACTTGTTATACAAAAAGTTTGAAATACATGAAATATATCTTGGATATTTTTAAAAGTAGTAGTGAAATATTTGTCAGGAAAATAAATGTAGTGAGATAAATTGGAGACATGAACGATACTACTGCAGGGCAGAGAGGAACATTTAGAAAAAGTATGAAGTATCATTCGAATGCGTAAAACAGTTGCAGCTACTTTTACAAAACAGCTGTAAAATAGCATCTGTTTTCGAAATATATCATCGAAAGCGTATAGCACATGAAAAAAAAAATAATAAATTTAAGGAATTTTAGATATCTATATTTTACGCTGTATAATATTATTTTGTCTATATTTTTATGAAAAACATTTATGTCCTAAATCAGCTGAAACTATACACATTTGAAATACATGACAAATGTAGTTACAAATATCCACAAAATTTCAAGAAAAAATATCGTAATTCTGGTTAGAAAATATGAAAAAGTGTAGTAAAAAAGTCTAGTAAAAGTGTATTACTATAAATTTGAGACTCAATGGACTACAAGACTTTGTTTTCAGTTATTGAAAGGCCTTAGTTTAAAAAATGTTGTAAAAAAGTACTAACTTCCCTTAGTACTTTGCCAAAGACACCTTTCAATAAAATCAGTACAACAGCAAAACATTTCTTTCATAAAGACGTCAAAATTTCTTATTGAATAATACATGTTAATTGCAAAATAATCAAATATTCTTTTACAAATTATAAATTCATGTATTGTATCATAATGTACTACTATATGTAATTTCTTTAATTCTGTCAACTATATGTATAACTATATGTAGCACAGCTAAAATGCACAACTATAAATGCACATTGAAAATGTATATATTTGGTAAATAACTACCTTTTTTTATTCTATTTAAAACACATATTTACATGTATTTGTAAAATGCTGTATTTATAAAAATATGTTTAATTTCTAATGAAGCCTTTTCTGTTTGGAATAGAGGAAGGAGGCATTTTTAAATATGCATAGCAGATATGGTGCATTTATTGTATTAAAAAAAAAAATCTAACTTGTATTAAAGTAACATAAGATTTATGTATACGTTGAAAAAGTGTATGCATGTGATGAATATGTTTCAAGAATTACAAATTACTATCGCTGATAAATTATTGCTATGTGTATACCGCTATACTGAATATAACGGCGTAACTACAAAATTATGTTACGCAGAAAATAGTTGAATTTTCCCCCCTTCACTGCATATTACATACAGCAGCCAAATGTAGATCTTATACATTACATTACTCGTACTATCACGATCGACTCAGAGGAACAATATCGGCGGATGGATACATCGGAAAGAACAGGACAGAGTTCAATCCCCTCCTGCAAAAGAGATTTAAAATTTGAATCCGGGTTGCAAAATATAATACATCTCAACAAAACATTAAGATGGTGATGTTTCAACTCATATTCAAATTGTCTATCCCTTTTTCAAGCGGTGATCGAACTTGATCCTCTTCTTTCCAATGCATTCATCCGTTAATCCGATTATTTTGGCTAGATTTGGGATCCAATTACCTAATGTGAACGAGGCATTACATGATTATAATTCATTTGAATATTACTCAAAAATTCTACGAATCCAAGAGTTCACAAACACACATATTAGGAATTCCAAGAACTCGCACATACATCATTCTAATGAATCATCAAGATCCCAAGAACACGATTTCCAACCATTTTTGGCCACGAAACATTCTTTGAATAGTGAAGTCGCGAAACACTTTTTGAATTAGTCTGTCTATTATAACATATTGCAATAGAGATGAACTTTACAATTTTTATTCGAGACAACTATTGGTCCTAACAGTCATGATTCTACATGGGTCTTACAGTGCTATTAACAGTGACTGTATAATTCAACACTGACAACCTCCCATAGACCTTCGCAAAAGACATCTATCCTTCAATAGAATCACATCAACGGTGATATATCTTCCAAGGAGTAGTCACAATTTCTTTTTAAATAGTACAATAGTTAGTTGCAAAATAATCGATTATTTACTTCAAATTAGAATATCATACATTGTATCTACTACTACATGTAATGTCTATGTATATCTGCATGTTGTAGCAGAATGGAACCGTGCAATTGTTATATGATATAGTTGTTGTATAATTCATGTCATAATGCACTAATGTGTTGAAGACCCAGACCGTCCGACTCGTCCAGAGGACTTAGAGTAACTAGTTGGACGGCCGGGAACTGTGCATGCACTAATGTGTTGAAGACCCAGACCGTCCGACTCGTCCAGAGGACTTAGAGTAACTAGTTGGACGGCCGGATGCACTAATGTGTGTAATTCTTTAAGTTTTCTATATAATATGTATTTGTGTAATTTCATGTTTTTTTACTTCGTTAGTTCTATACTTCACTTCTATAAACTTCTATGCTTAAACGTTAACTTCCATACTTAAGTATACGTATAAATAATTAATTTGGTATATACTCATGCAATTTTGGAGTTTTTGCTTTATTAGATCACGAAAATATTCTTTAAAATACATTAGAAGTAAGAAACGTTCAGAACTATTTTTAGACTGTTAAAGCTATAGGAAATGTATATATTTTGTAAATAACTTTTACTTTTTTTTTTACTCTATTTAAAACATACAAATATATTTGTGAAATAATTTATTTATAACCAGGGTTGATAAAAATCATGATTTTTTTTAAAAAAATCAAAAAAATCGAATTTTTTTTATTTAAATCAGATTTTTTTTTATTTAAATCGGATTTTTTTGATTTATATTAGTCTTTTTCAAAATCAATTTTTTATATTTTTCAGATCAGAAGGTAGGTTAGACTATATTAATGTACTGTATAATTAAAAAAAATTTAATTGAATATATATTAATATAAGATTAAAAAAGTATATGCAGGGGTTAAAAAAACCAAAGACTTTTTAAATAAATAGGTTTTTTTTAAATTGGGTTATTTTATTCAATTTATAAATCTAGGCTATATTAATTATATGGAACTATTATGCGGTTTTAAGTTCTTTATTTGAATTTATATTAATAAAGAGCTATGATATCTCAAAATCTATTAGGTTTGATATTATGAAGGACTTGAAAAAAAGGGAAGAGATTATGACAAGCTTATTAAAAGGTCAAGATTTTAGAGAAAGATGATGTTTTTAAGTATTAATATTTAATAATACCTTTTTCATTTATATAATAAAAACTTACCATTTAACAGGTAATTTCACTCATCTGAGTCTCTTAAATGATTTTTTATTAGTACAAATTTCTAACACTGAAAATTTATAATTAGCGGATAATTAGTGGATAATATCATTCAAGAAATACAGGGAAAAAAAAAAAAAAAAAAAAAAAATACACTGCATTTTTTTTTGTTACACTCCTAAATATTGACTGACTCAAACATTTAGTACTTTTAAAAGGCCTGAACAAATTTATGGGCTATTTTGATATTCCAGTAGCCCTTTTTAAATGATATAGTAGTTATTAAAGTAGTAAGTATATTCCCCTAAAAAAATCCACAACAAAAGGCATCTCTTCACTAGCAAAATGACAATCATATCTCTCCCATGCCTAATAAAAAATAAAACAAGCATGAAAATACAAATTTAGGTAAACAGTAAAGTAATACAGCAGACTCTTGGTATAATGACCATTGATGATTAATGATTTTTGTACTGTATAGGTTGGGGACTATGGAATTGAAGAGAGGGAGGGACAAAGGGGATAATGCCCAGGGGCCCTATGATCCTCAGAGACCTCAGAGTGATTTTTTAAGTCCTTAAAAAATAGGTGAGGGTAGGGATTGGTGGGGAGCCCAATCTGCTAAACTGTTTAAGGGCCGGTCAATCCTATTCCCAACATTGTTTGCTATATTAGTATGCCCCAGCAAAAATCACAAAAAAAGGAAGGAACCAAATTTTCTTATTTCTATGGTAAAAATTATTACAGCACATATAAATAACATTTCAAAAGGTATTTTAAGTATGCAAAAACTGTACCGCAACCACTGATCCCAATAAATCATCACAAGAACAATTAAAATGTTAAATATTGTCTACCTATGTTTTTAGATAACTGACAGAAAATCTAGATAATTCTAGATATATTTTGAGTGATTTTTAGCTATAAAATTAGAAAATAGGTTGGCAACACTGGTCAGTTGTCATTGTTACTTGATTTTATACTCCAAGCAATGAATTGCGTTATCTCCACTGACCGAGAGTTAAGGAAAGGATTTCAGTTTTTTTTTATATACTCTAAAGATGTCTTGATGTGGAATTTTATTATTTTAAACATTTATTCTGTTCCAGGTTATTTTAGCATAAAAATACAAATAAAAAACTTCAAGAAATGACAAAATTAAAAAATGATTTTAATCAATGATTTTTTTTAAAAAATCAAGTGATTTCAATCATGATTTAAATCAAGCCGATTTAAATCAAACAACCCTGTTTATAACAAATCTGTTTTACTTCCAATTGTGAAAAGTATGCTTCTAACTTGAAAAGTATTTTTCTGTTTTAAATGGGGATGGCGGCATTTTTATATATACATTGTAGATATGCATTTGTTTTTTTTAAAAAAACGAGTAGTTTGTATTAATGAAATATAGGATATATGAATATGCTTTAAAACTATATGCATTAGATGCATGCATTTAAAGAATTACAAATCACTATCGCTGGCAAACTATTGTATATGTATACTGCTATATTGCAAAACTGAGCATAACAGCATAATTACAACATTCTGTTTTACAGAAAATATTTTTTTTGTACAACGAATATTATATAAAACTGCTGATATGTATATATTATACATTCGTATCAAAGCTGAACAGGTTTTATCGAGACGGGGCGGGGTTGCCCGCGAATCGAGTGTCAGGATGGAGATCGGCGGATGGTTACATCGGAAAGAACAGGATAGAGTTCCAAAATTTGAATCCGGGATGAAACATATACATTTCAATAAAAACTTAAGAGGGTGATGTTTGAACACGGATAGAGAATTTTAATCCCCTTTGCAGAAGGGGGATCGAATTCGATCAAGGTCATTCGCCGATCTTGTTCCTCTTAGAGCTCCTCTACTACAGGCTGACTTATCAAGCATATTGAAGCCCATAGGGTTCCATACTACAGTTACAGAAATTATAAAATAAGTGTTTAAAATAAATACTTTATATAAAAAAAGAAGTTTCAATTAGAAAATTGTAGAACTTAGCTCGCACAAGTATTCTCCATTACCTGATGTCCAATTATTTATTAGCCATTGTTTTCTTCTTTCTTCGTTTCTAGGAAAACGAAATAGCCTAAAACCCTTTCTAGAATGGTTAGAGCAGTTCGGTGCAGAACAACCACTAATAATTATTTCAATTATACTTCTTAAAGTGAAAATATGCATAGAGGTAATGCTAATGGACTGCGCTTCCAGCTAGGGTGGGCTTCAATATGCTTGATGAGTCAGCTCGTATATAGAGGAGCCTTAGTTCCTCTTATTACGTAGGCAATGCTCTCACTCGAACGAGATCAGCTTAAACTCCATCCCAGCGATAGTGATTTGTAATTCTTTAAATGCATGCATCTAATGCATATAGTTTTAAAGCATATTCATATATCCTATATTTCATTAATACAAACTACTCGTTTTTTTTTTTTTTTTAAATAAATGCATATCTACAATGTATATATAAAAATATTATAAATACAAATGTATATATAAATCCAGAGTCGATAAATCTTGTTCAGCCTTGGTACAAACATTGTGCGGGTTCAACATATCGGCGGTTGTGTGTAACATTTAGTGTACGAAGAAAAATAAAATGTCTTCTGTGAAACAGAATGTTGCAGTTATTCTCAATTTTGCACTATGATAGCAGTATACACATATGCAATAGTTTGCAAGCGATAGTGATTTGAATGCCTTAAAGTGCATGCATCAAATGCATATTCATAAACCCTATATTTCATTAATGCAAGTTAGTCATTTTTTAATGCAATAAATGCATATCTGCAATGTGTATATAAAAATGCTTCTATCCCCATTCAAAACCGGAAATAATTTTCAAATTAGAAGTACAGTTTTTATAATTAAAAGTAAAACAGAATATTATAAATACATATGTACCCGATGAAAATCAGCGGTTCCACATTAAGCAACCGCCGAATAACGTGAATTTTTCAATAATTCCAATTTTTCCAATTGTCCTTTTCAAACTGTTCACCTGTGCACCAAATTTCAAACATCTGTTTCACTTTAGACTGGGCAATTCTCATTTATTCTGCCAATTAAACATTTAAGTGTGCGGCATCCCTAAAATAGCATATATTAGAAAGCTGCCATTATACACTTTATTCCTATCAACGATCATCAATTTTCAACTTGCATCAATTTTAAAGTCTATCTCATTGCAAAGTCCGTTTTACTATCATTTTACATTTCGAACGCTTCAGTGTCTAGCTTCCAGTAAATGAACATTTAAAAAAATTATGGTTTTTCTTGAAGTTTCATCTATTAATTGATTCGTGCATCAAATTTTAATTCGTTATCTCTCAATTCACTTTTGGAACGTTTAGGCCAGGTGTAGAGCCCCCCTCCCCCCTCCCTACAGAACGTTTTTGAAAACCTCCATTTTTGTGGAAGCTTACGATTGTTCCATGTATTAAATCTCAAGTCTACATCATTTTAAAAAATGGCGTTTCTCATTTATTCCGCAAACAGAACATTTTGGTGTGCGGCTCCCCTAGAGAAGTAAATTTTGGAAAACTGAAATTGCACACTTTCTTCTTTTCGAGCTATTTTCCCACACAACGAATTTATAATCTATATGTGATCGAAGTATATTTTTCTATCATTGTACCTTTGGAACGTTATGGTGTCCCTTCCCCCCCCCCCCTCTTATTTTTTTCCCTAGGATTTTATTAAATAATTGACCCGTGAATCAATCAGTCACAATTTCTTTTTGAATAGTACATATGGTTAATGTAAAATAATCGAATATTTACTTCAAATTAGAAATTCGTGTATTGTATCATAATGTACTACTATATGTAATGCCTTTAATTTTGTCTATTATACGTATAACTGCATGTTGTAGCACAATAGAACCATACAATTGTTATATAATACATGCAGGATCGGCTCATACAATTCAAAGAGTAGAAATAAAACATTTACACTTGGTACAGAATTGTACTAATAAATACCGTCGTTTCAAAGTGATCCTACTGTCATTCTAACAGTCTCTGTATAACTATTTATACCATACTGACAACACCGTTTTCCTTCGTAAAAGACATCTCCCAGTGAATTTATATAAATGGCAATATATTTCTTTCAAAGAGGAAAAATATTCTAGTAAACAGTAAGATAAAAGAATATTCATCACAAATTAGAAATTTATTTACTGTATAACAATGATCTTCTGTATGTAATGTCTCTCATTCTGTCTATTATATGTATCACTACATGGTTGTAGCACAGTTGAAATGTACAACTTTTATATAATACCAATTAATGGTCCCAACAGTTACTTCTGTCCTGGTGGTACAGTGCAGTTAATAGACAAATACATCACTAACAATCTTCCTTTGTCTTTCGCAAAAGATATCTCTCAAACAGAATCAAATCAATGATAAAATATTTCTTCCACGAAGAAGTAAAAATGTATTTTTGAATAGTGCATGTGTTAGTTGTAATATAATCGAAAGATCATTACAAATTAGAAATTCATCATAATGTATTATTTAATTCTAGGATTTTGAAGCATTCTGCATTGAAACAAGTTTAGAAACAGCTTGTGTAATTAATGTATATACACCCTATAAAAAAGCCCATGTTATGAATTTAGCACACTGTTAAGGGTAGTGCACACACAGCCCATCCTACCTTCATCCTATCAGAGTACGAAAGCTGGCAGCCATACTACACGACATCTGGATACACATTCTACATTGTTTCACAAAAATTTGTACTATGCTTTATTATATGTATACGTGCATAGTAAATTCGGTACTTGCACATTTAATTTTAGATAGCTTTGCTTTAACAGATCACGAAATTATTTCTTAGAATACATTACATGTAAAAAAAAGTCCAGAACTATTTGTAGACTGATATACCTATTGAATTTGCATAAATTTTGTAAAACACTTTCACTTTTTCTTTACTCTGTTTACAATATGCATATATATTTGTAAAATATTGTATTTATAAAAATGTTTTACTTCTAATGAAGTATTTTTTGTTTAGAATGGGGGGAGAGAGGGATAGAAGCATTGTAATACATACATAGCATAGCAGATATGTTCATTTATTGTATTAAGAAATTATAACTTGTATTAAATTAAAATAAGATTTATGCATAAGTTGAAAAAGTATATACATTTAATGAATGTGCTTTAAGAATTAAATCACTATCGTTGATAAGCTATTGCATATGTGTATACGGAGTACTATTATAGTATAAAACTAACTACCACAGCATAACTGCAACATTGTGTTTCCCAGGATTTTTACTACACTAAATATTGCATACAACCACCGATTGTAGATCTTATACATTATCCGTACTATAACATGGTATCTCGGTCGAATCCGAGGAACTAGATCGGCGGATGGATACATCTCAAAAAACAGGATCTAGTTCAACCCCTCTAGCACAGGAGAGTGGAAATTTGAATCCGGGTACAAAGACATACATTAACAAAATATTAAAATGGTGATGTTTCAACATGGATTCAAATTTTATACCCCCTTCTCTCACACTTTTCAGAAGAGGGATGGGGGTAGAAAAAATTTTGCGGACTTGATCCTATTCTTTCCGATGTATTCATCCGCTTATCCGATTGTTTGGATTGGGATCCAATTGCCTAATGTTACACGATTATAATTCACTTGACTATTACGCAAAGGATCCATGAAGTCAAGAGGACACACACACGTATTAGGAATTCCAAAAATTCGCACGCACATTACTTTTATGAACAGTTCACTCACACATCAGGATGGATCTCAACAACACGGTTTGCAACCATTTTTGGCCACAAAACACTTAATGAATTCGTGAATCAGCTTTGAGCTTATTTGCATTTCAAAATTCATTGTATCAATATTCACAAGATTTTAATTAGCAAAAAATAAACTATAAATACTCAATTAAATCGCTCGAACTACCATAAAAATAACTATAAAACAAACATTTTAATTCCATATCATATAATAATTAATTGTGTCAAATGATATATACCGATAATATGGTATCATTTTGTTTGTATTATATGCTGTGTTATTAACGAAGTATTACTTTTACAATTATAAATATTTAGTAATAAAATTAATTATTAATAAATGGAGAAAATGAAATGAAAGAGTTAATAAAATAAAAACATCACACTTGAAAACATTTTATGTTTAAAACAAACGTCAAATTAAAAATGGAAAAACATTATTGAACAAAAATTTGAGTTCATTATTAAAAGGGAAGTTTCAAGTTTTGAATGTCAGTGATTTCATTAAATCTGCCTATCACACCTTGAACGCGGATGGAATACCTATTATTCAGATATTGCAAAACATTACTATCCTTTAGAGCACAATTTGGGAAATGCTACATAAAATGCATAACATGTATAGAATATATGTTTGTATTCAAACATTCTATTTTTATTTGATGCACAAAACTTCATTACATGTATAGTACAAATTGACAAATTTGAATAAATTTCCTAATCATTTTATTGCCATGTTGTCTTGTAAAATGACGCTGGCAGACTGATTACTCGAAATTAACAATGTTCTGCAATTTCAAGCATTTTCAGACTTGTGTCGCATATAATTGAGTAATGCGCCAACTGCACGCGATTTTCCCAGGTGGTCACCCTCCCAAGTACTAACCGCGCCCGATGCTGCTTGACTTCGGTGATCGGACGAGAACCGGTATTTTCATTAGTAATTAAATAATAGAGTAAAAAATACTAAACTGTATTCACTGAAACATAGAATTCATATATACGAAAATAAAAATATAAACTTTTTTAAGAATCTATATATACTATTGCAAAGTCTCCGTCTGTCTGTCACGCTTCTTTTAGGCACTTCCCGAATAGATAGATTTGCAATTTGGTACACGGCTCGGTCGTACGATAAAACCCCCGGGAAAAGTGGGTGCTCCACACCGAAACGTTCGAAATATGAAATGATCGGGAAGCATGCTTTGCGATAAGATAGACTTTAAATCTTGTGTATGGGTATATCGTTCGAAAGGAAGAAAGTGTGCAATTTCAGATTTCCAATATTTTCTATTTAAGGGGGTGCCGCACACCAAAATGTTCGATTTACTGAATAAATGAAAAAGGGCTCCTTTAAAATTTGATAGAGGCTTGAGATTTGGTATAAAGGCTAATCATTTGACGAAAACACCCAAGACGAATATAGTTTTTCAAAAATTATCGTTTTTTGGGGGTGCTCCAGAGAAAAGCGTTCGAAAGGTGAATTGATAAAAAAAAACATGCTTCGAAATGTGATAGAGATATCAAATTTGGTGTAAGGGTAGATAGCTTCGAAGGAAGAAAGTGTACAATTTCAGTTTACCAATGTTTTCTACTTTAGGGGTTGCCGCAAACCAAAATGTTCGATTTTCGGAATAAAGTAGAAACGTCCCTTTTAAAACGTGACAGAGGCTTGATATTTGGTATATGGGCGAATCATCTGATAGAAAACACAAGAAGAATTAAGAGTTTCTCCAAAATGTATATTTAAGGGGGTAGGTACTCCACACAAAAACATTCGAAAGGCGAAGTGACAGAAAAAGAATGCTTCGCGATGAGATATATAATGTAATCCTTATATAATGTAATCTTTATATAATGTATAATGCAATCCTTATATAATGTAATGAATTTACTACTTTTGCAGTAAAAAAAATATGTTTTTCTTATAGTAGATACTTATATAGTAGATACTTATAAATAGACTGTAATTGTATATATTAATAAATAAATTCCTGCTTGAAGACGTTCAGGTTGATTGCCTGATTTTGTAATTAGGATTATTGTAGGAATAAGGATAATTTCAAATATAATGTAAAAGTGAAATATATTATTTAATGAAAATGTTATTATTAATATAATTAAGATTAAAATATAATTAAAGGAAATATCTATTAAAGAATTAGTTGATAAAATAATAAGAATAACTCTGGTAAGAGAGAGGATAATTATAATTGAAGAGATTTGATCTGGATTAATATAAAAATTTGAGATTAAAACATTTATATTTATTGAAATAATTAAAAATATTAAAATTATGAAAGAATTAATTGAAATTAAAATTATTTGGTTATATAAGAAAAATATTAATGATATTCTTGTAAGAATAATTTTTATCAAAAGTTAAAAGATTAATGAAATATGAATTAGATGAGTTATGAGATTTAGATATAGTTACTAATAATCTTAACCCAAGTCTTGAGCTTCTTACTATTATAATTATAATAATTAAAATAGATGTATATAATGATGATATAATTGATGAGCATACAACAATAAATATAGTAATAAGAATGAATTCTAATCTTATAAGAAGTAAAATGATATTTTTTCGTCATCAACAAAGTCTAATGATTCTAAGGATTATTATAATATTGAGAAAGTATATTTTTAGAATTTTCTACATCCAAAGTAGATATTTTATTAAATTAATAAGAACTATTGATAACAGTATTAATTATTTTAGGAATTTTTTTTTATTAGAAGAATTCAACCTATAATAATAATTATTATATTAATTGTTCTTAGTATTATATATTCTATATATATTTATATATTGATAGGAAGATATTGATTTGGTTATTTATTATTATTAGTAATAAATTTATTATTATTAGTATATATTGAATATATGAAATGTTTATACTAGATTTTAGATATATTTCTTTAAATATGTGAATTATATATATAGGAATTTTTAATTTATTTTTAGTAAGAGTTTTTTATTAATAATTATAGTAATAGTGGTTTGAATAAGATATTTGAGAGAAGGAGCTATTCGAGTAATATATGAATAAAGCCTGATTTAAAGGGCTAATTTGATAGATTCAATTATGAAAATTTTAATAAGTTTACGAAAAAGGGATAAAATTGTTAATATTATAAATAATTCGTTAGTGGATTTACCTTCTTCTTCTAATTTATCTTATTTATGAAATTATGGTTCTTTATTTGGAATGTATTTAATTATTCAAATTGTTACTGGATTGTTTTAATCATTTCATTTTAGAGGAGGTTTAAATATTTCTTTTGATAGAATTATTCATATAATACAGGATGTAAATTATGGATGATTAGTACGAGTTTTTCATGCTAATGGAGCTAAAAAATTTTTTATGTTAATATATATTCATATTGGACGAGGTTTATATTATGGGTCTTATTCTTATAAAAAAAGTATGATTAAGAGGAGTAACTATTTTTTTATTATCTATAGGAACTGCTTTTTTAGGATATGTTTTACCATGAGGGCAGATATCTTTTTGAGCTGCTATTGTAATTACTAATTTATTATCAACGGTTCCATATGTTGGGGTTATATTAGTAGAATGAATATGAGGAGGATTTGCAGTAGGAAATCCTACTTTAATTCGATTTTTTTCATTTCATTTTATTTTACCTTTTATTATTTTAATATTTGTAATAATTCATTTATTTTTTCTTCATGAGAGAGGTTCAAACAATCCTATAGGATTATTTACTAATTATGATAAAATATATTTTCATCCTTATTATACAATAAAAGATTTGTATGGTTATATAATTATTTATATAATATATATGCTTATTTGTTTATTATATCCTTATATTTTTATAGATGTAGAAAATTTTATTATTTCAAATCCTTTAGTTACTCCTACTCATAGTCAACCTGAATGATATTTTTTATTTGCTTATACAATTTTACGATCTGTTCCTAGAAGAATAGGGGGAGTAATTGCTTTAGTTTTTATCTGTTGTGGTGTTATATTTTTTAATTTTTTTTAAGCATCGATTTTGAAGAACTAATTTTTATTATTATAAAAAATATTTTTTTTTGAATATTTTTAATTAATTGAATAATATTAACTTGAATTGGAGCTTGTGAAGTAGAGTATCCTTTTAGATTATTAGAGGTGAAATTTAGAATTTTATATTTTATAATATATTTAGTATTTTGATTAAATATAAAATTTCAAGATTTTATATTAAAATGATTTTAATATAAATTATTTTGAAAATAATTTTAAAGAAATATTTCTTTAAAGTCAGATTAATTAGTTTAAGTAGAATAAAAATTTTGTAAGTTTAAGGTCTAAATTAAAAAAAATATGGAAGATATAGATATAATGATTAAAAATAAAGATGTTGGTAGAAAAATTTTAAATTTATTAATATATCATATCGAAATCGAGGAAGTGTTCCTCGAGCTCAAATTAAAGTAAATGTTAAAAAAATTAAAGAAAAAAGATGAAGTAAAATTATTTAGTGAGTGAAAAAATAAAATAATAGAAATTATTCTTAGAATAATTATTCTTATATATTCAGCTAAAAAAATTAAAGAAAAACATCCTCCTATATATTCTACATTAAAGCCTGATACTAATTCAGATTCTCCTTCTGCGAAATCAAAAGGACTTCGATTAATTTCTGCTCTAAGCAGCTGATTAATCAAATTATAAATAAGATTAAATTTCCTCAAAAGAAAAATATTATATTTTGAGATTCTCTAATTTGAGTAAATAAATAAGATTGAGATAAAAGGATAATAAATAAAATAATTTAAAAAAAAGGAGACTTCATATGAAATTATTTGAGCTACGCTTTAAATAGATCCTATATTACAGTATTTTGAGTTAGTTGATCATCCAATTATTATAATAATATAAACTATAAAACTTGAAAGAATAAAAAATAAAAGTATATTATTTTTATTATCAAATATTGAGTAAAAATTAAATGAAATAAATGGTAAAATTATTAAAGAAATTATAAGAGATATAGCTAGTATAATATAAGAAATAATAAAATTTATATTTTCAGTTGCGGTTAAGTTTTTATTAAAAAGTTTAATAGCATCTCTGAATGGTTGTAAAATACCTATAATTCCTACTTTATTAGGTCCTTTTCGAATTTGTATATATCCTAGAAATTTTCGTTCTAGAATAGTATAAAAAGCTACGCTAATTAAAATTATAATGGAGGATAGAATAAGAATTAATATATACAAAATTTAGATTAATTAGATTCTAATTCTAATGCATTAATTTGCTAATAAAATATTTAAAATATTTTTATTGGTCCTTTCGTACTATAAGAAAATAAAAAAAGATAGAAACCGATCTGGTTTATACCGATCTGAACTCAAATCATGTAATTAATTAAAAGTCGAACAGACTTTCTTTAAAAATTTTTGCTTTTTTAAGAAAAAATAATTCAACATCGAGGTCGTAATTTTTTTTAAAAATAAGATCTTTAAAAAATATTACGCTGTTATCCCTATAGTAACTTATTTTAATTAATAATATTAGATAATATAAAATATTTAAATTAAAATGATAATTAATAAACTTCCTCAGTTAAACTTTAGTAAAGTTCAATAGGGTCTTTTTGTCTTTTTTTTATATTTAAAAAAAGTTTGAAATTTAAATTAAAAAAATAAATTAAATGTAAAATCGTTTATTCTAGTCTTTAATTAAAAGACAAATGATTATGCTACCTTAGCACAATATAATTGCGGCTATTTAATATCATTGAGCAGATATTACTAATAATTAATTCTATTAGAGATGTTTTTGATAAACCGTCATTAATTTTTAATTAAATTATTAAAATATAATTAAAGTTTTTACTTATATAATCATTATATATTTTTTATAAAATTTTTTAATTTTTTTAATTTTAAATTGAATAAAGAATTATTAAATTAAAAAAAAAATTTATTTTTAATTTTTGGAAAAAAAGATGGAAATTTTTACTATAAATTAAATTTATAGTAAAAATATAAATTAAATTTATAGTAAAAATTAATTTATTTTAAAAACCAGATATAATATAATTCAATAACGTTTAATTACTATTTTAATTTTTACTATTTAAACTCGTCAAAAAATCAAAACCGCTAATAAAGTTACGAAAATAGACATTTCTTATGTAATTTTTCATTAGAAAACGATTGGCATAAATTTTAGAACGCTAACATGAACCGTTCTGGAGATATTGCACATTTTTCAAAAAAATTATTAAAAAGTCCTATAAAAAAAAAAAATTCCTATTGAGAAACATGTTTACTTTTCATATGTAATACCATGCGATATATTGAGTGACATCATTCTCGTTGATTTAGCTCGTTCCATTCATGAAAAAAGATACTTTGAGTAATACTTTTGTATTTGATCGCCAATAGTCATTTATCTGCTGTAAGAAAAAAAAAATGTTCCGTCCATAACGCTTGACGAGATTTTGGCGACGAATTTGGCGGAATGCCACCAACTTGGCGACATTTTTAATTGTTGCCAAATTTACAAAAATCTCGCCAAATGGATAAAAATGACGCTAAGTCAATGAAAATGACAACTAATTAAAGAAAATTCAATATCTTAGAAAGAATATAAGTATCTACTATAAGAATAACATTTCTTTAACTGTAAAAGTAATAAATTCATTGCATTATATAAGGAAAGTCATGTGCTGCCCACATCAGATTTTTTTTATAGTAGTTATTTATATTCTTTCCAAGATACTGAATTTTCGTCAATGAGTCGTCAGTGATTTAGTGTAATTTTTATCCATTTGACGAGGTTTTCGTTAATTTAGCAACATTTTAAAAATTTGCCATGTTGGCGACATTCCACCCAATTTGTCGCCAAAATCTCGCCAAGCGTTATGGACGAAAAAATAAGTTATTCTTATAGCAGATAAATGACTACGGGCGTTCTAATATAAAAGTATTACTCAAAGTATCCTATTTCATGAATGGAACGAGCTGAATCCACGAGATTTAAAAAAACCAAATTTATCGCATAGTATTACATATGAAAAGTGAACATGTTTCTCAATAGGAAATATTTTTTTTTATTTTATATGACTTTTTGATAATTTTTTTGAAAAATGTGCAATATCTCGAGAACGGTTCATGTTAGCGTTCTAATATTTATGCTAATCGTTTTCTAATGAAAAATTACATAAGAGATGTCTATTTGCGTAACTTTATTAGCGGTTTTGATTTTTTGACGATTTTTTCAAAATTTCACTCGAAAATTTGGGGGGGGGGGGGGGTTCTGAACCTTCGATTGCGTATAAAAACAATAGACTTCCAGTGTTTACGGATCGTGATTTTTGTACCAAATTTCGTTCGAATCGATCCATTCGTTCGTCAGTTATTGTCACCACAGACTCACTGACACACACACACACACACACAGACATCACTTTAAAAATGTTTGATTCGTGATCAGGAATGCTTGAAACGTGCTCTCCGGGTCGAAAACTCGAATTTTCGACCTAAAACTCGAATTTTCGACCCCGTCACAATACTTTCCTTATACATTATGCATATAAGGAAATATTATGCATATAAGGAAAGTAAAAATGAGACTGCAGACAGAGAATAAACTTATAGAACTTCAGATTTGTTTTACCTATAACCATTTTATTTTATCTAAAACCATTTCTATTCCATTGGACTTGAGACGCCGCCAATTGTTTTTCTATTGTCGATATGAAAATATGCTCGATTCATATATTGTTATGCGGCAATACTCTACACTCTGGCATATACTTGCTTAAAATTTGATTTCCTATGATTACAGTTGTTTTATCCAGGTATGTTAAAAAACCCACCAAACACAAGGAACAGAAGTATCTTCTTATTGTCCCTGAAATACATGGTAATGTATAGGGGAAGTAATAGAATCATGTAGAAAATCGGAACTCTTGAGTTTTCGATGGATCTACACGTTTTGGGACCTCTAAAACACGAAAAAGCTATTTTTGGCGTGACGTCTGTGTGTGTGTGTCTGGGCTCTGTATGTATCCACACTAACTCAACTAATGAACTAAATTTTATAAAATATTATAGGTAAGTAACTTTAATGTGACCCTGGTGCTGATTAGATTTTGGTACGATTCGGAATAAAAGTATCCGCATTTTTACTTTCCTTATATGCATAATGTATAAAAAAAAAAGTATTGTGACGGGGGTCGAAAATTCGAATTCGAGTTTTCGACACAACACGTTTCAAGCATCCCTGATCACGAATCCAACATTTTTGAGGTGATGTCTGTCTGTGCGTGTGTGTGTGTGAATGTATGTGTGTGTATGTCAGTGAGTCTGTGGAGACGATATCTCACGAACGAATGAAGCGATTCGAATGAAATTTGGTACAAAAATCCCAATCCGTGAATACTGGAAGTCTATTGTTTTAAAACACAATCGAATGTTCAAAAGCCCCCGTAAATTTTCAAGTGAAATTTTGAAAAAATCAAAACCCTTCATAAATTTATGCAAATAGACATTTCTTATGTAATTTTTCTTAAAAAGCGATTGACATAAACTTTAGAACGCTAGCACGAACCGTTTTCGAGATATTGCACATTTTTCAAATAAATTTATCAAAAAATCCAATAAATTAAAAAAATATATTAACTGTTAAGAAACATGTTCACTTTCATATGGAATATCATGCGATAAATTTGGTGACATCATTCTCGTGGATTTAACTCGTTCCATTCATGAGAAAAGATACTTTGAGTAATACTTTTGTGTTTGAACGCCAATAGTCAGCTGTAAGAATAACTTAATTCTCCGTCCATAACGCTTGGCGAGATTTTGGCGAGGAATTTAGCGAAATGTCGGCAAATTAATGAAAATCTCGCCAAATGGATAAAAATGACGCTTAATCAAAGAAAATGACGACTAATTGAAGAGAATTCAATTTCTTGTAAATAATATAAGTATCTACTATACGAATAACATTTTTTATCTGTATAAAAGTAGTAAATGCATTGCATTATATAAGGAAAGGCATTTTTTTTTTTGTGAAATGGTCCGCAAAAATCCCATGTGTCCGCTCTAGCTAAAAAATCAATTGACCAAGTTTCACAAAATTTGGTGAACTCCCATGGGGAATACGCTGGTGCTGACTAGATTTTGGTACGATTCGAAAAAGAAGAACCTGACTTTTTTCACGAAATGGTCCGTAAATATCGCCAAAATCTAAAATAAAAGACTACGTATGCTCAAATGTATCAATTAAATGCTTGTTTTATTCGTAATTTTTGATGATTAAAAGAATAAGACCAACACTATTACTCTTAAGATTAACCGTTCTCTTGATATACATATACATAGAAAGAGAGAAAATAAATAGAGAAAATGAATATATGAATATATGTATATATATATATATATAGAAAATGAATTTACATCAGTAGTGAAAGTTGTGTGCTGCCCACATCAGGTATTTCTTGTTTATTATTATTATTGTCAATATGACAATGTGAATGATTAATATGCAGCAATACTTTTCCTCTGGCATACTCATGCTTAAAATTTGAGTTTCTTTGATTATAGTTTAATCCAGGTATGATGCAGAACACACCAAACACAAGGAATAGAAGTATCTTGAACGTGGATAATAAACAGTAGTGATGGTCTGCGTGGTAGCTAGTTAAGATCTACAATCAGTGATGTTTCTTTACCGAATTAGTCAGTTATGTTTCTTTTCCGTGGCTAAGCCTGCAGACAAGCAGCGTAGACCGTTGAATCTGATCACGTAATAAATTGGTTAATAATAAAAAATCCGATAGACACTTGGAAAAGTAGTACACTGAGTTAACTACCAATTTTTTCTTTGTAGGATTTTTACCTGGACTTTTAGTAAGAAATGTTGGGTGAAAAACTGGTAGTTAATGTGCTACGTGATATTTAGATACTGTGTACTAATAATAATACTTCACCCAAACTCTGAAAGAATAAGAATCAAAGCAGCTCAGTACCATGGCCGAAAAAAAGATAAGCGATGATACATCACCCGGAAAACATGACCCCGGCATACCACAATTTAAGTGCTCCCAACTATGGAAAACAAAAATTACAAACAGTTCTTTGGAGAAGTCCTATGATCCATTTAGGCAGTCAGCCAGTTTAAACAGGACACCCCTGAAAGGAGCGGAGTCTAACACATGTGCAACAATCTATACTCCTGGAAGCGTTAGAAATAATATGGGCAATGAAAAGCGACTCGATGAGACCTCTTCACCGGTAATCGCCGACAAGATCCGATCCAAACTGGATCTGACTTGCCGGTGGTTGGCGGCTGACTGCAGCCTTGTGACACCTCCGAACTTAAAAACGAACCTACTACTCGAGTGGCAGGGCAAGAAAAGGACATGTGGCAGCAATAACCCCGAGGATAAGCATGCCCACTCCTCCCCTGAGGAAAATCAAAATGAAAATCAAAATGTGTGTCTGAAAGAAGAAAAATCAAGCGACTGCTGCTTTTCGTACGGGAGTGAGGTGGGAACACATGACCCCCCCCCCCTCCCCTCTACACAAGCTGACACAACTACTGTAACAAACCAACTACCAGCTCCCCTGTCTCAAGTAAAAAATGACTCCAATGCCGAAGTCGAAACCCACCTAACTACCAATCCAGAACTTGAAACTTGCGACATGTTGAAGAGGGCGAGGAAAAGTGGCTACTCCCGAGACAAGGTAGATGCTAAATCGCTAAGTCCAAGAAGTAAGCTGATTTTTGGCAGAAGACGGGCCCTCCTCGAGAGAAATGAACTGAAATATGGCAAATCTCAAGCCGAGATAAGCAGGGCGCGTGACCGTGAAAGGAACAAGGCGAGGAATAAGAAAAAGAGAGAAGCGAGGCAGAAGCGTCTAGAAACCAGTGCCAAAAAATACGCCTATCACTCTGACCCGCAAGGTACTCCTTGGCCATCTCCATTAACTGCCAAAGTAGAAAATACTGTTGATATAAAGAATATGAACGAAAACCTACGACCTGGCAATGACGACTATCAAAGCAAAATGGAAGAAATGAAGGAGGTGCCCAGAGTCCTTGCATACTCGGCACAATGTACAAATGAAACTGAACAACATGAGAGACAAACAAGTGGTAACAAAAATGTAAATATTGAACAAATAACTGCACAATCTGACAAGGGGAACCAACCAATTGTAAACAACAAGATTGAAAGTGTCATAAAGAAGGATAAAAAATTTGATAAATTAACTAACAATATGAAACTGTGTGGCACCATGTTCCCATCCGACATGAAAAAGGTAAATGTGACAAATACCATGGCACAGGCTCAAACCGGTGAAGCAAGAGAGGATTATGTAAATATGGATTATGACCAGACAACCACTGGAAATGAAGGTGACCCAGCATCAAAAATAAACACGTGTGACAACACTGTCAATGCTGAACGAACTAGCACAAAGGTTTGTGGAGCCTCAATCCCAAAGGCGAAAAATGAGCTCATAACCGGGCAAAGTTGCGCAGGCCCAAAACCTCATTTAGACAATGACACTAAGGATGGAACCCATCCTGTGCGCATCGAAGCGTTAGATGATATGCAGAGTAGATCTCCAATCCCGGAGGAAATTGAGCACAAAACTGCTAATGAAAACTCCACAAAGAACGCAGAACATACGACCCTTAGCAATACAATCAGTCAAGCAAATAAAGTGCAAACCGACTCAGACCCAGAAAACGGGGTAATGAGTACTTCTGTTGGGCACCTTTTACCTTCAGTAGCTGCAGAGATAACCAGTGGGCGCCACCCGCCCTATCAAAAGGAAATTCGGGAGCTAACGCAAGGTACTGAAGCAGAACGTGACGTTCACTTAAACCAGGCTTACACTCCCAGCTCCAAGGTCTCCCCCAGTGACCAGCAAATTAGGAAACTGACGTGGAGGGACCCAGAGCACTCGATGGAAAGAGCATGGAAACGTAAAGTAACTGCCGCCCCAAGAATTGGTTGGAAACCCAGTATCAATACAAAGGCTCAGTGCTATAAATCGCTAGGAACAGAATATCGACAAAACCAAAGAGAAAACTGATGAACGGAAGGCGCGCAACAACAATGTGTTGCTAGAACCAGGCACGACTTCTGAAAAACAGAACATGAAACAACTAATCAGTACGTGTCCTGTTGCAAATGCTCTCTCTGGGGAGACATTACACCTGGTTTATCCAGCCCCGGCACTGATCCCTTGCGTGTATACCGGTTGCACATACCGTTTTCAATCTAAGCCCAAGAAACCCAATTCTCTTGCGCTTATCAGGCATCTATACATTGGGCACAACATAGAAATTCAAAAAGAGCTCACTGTAAAATGGTGCAGCTATTGCGAAAGACGGATTGGTCCAAATGCGGGGTCGCATGGGTGCCTCAAACTGGCTACCAAGAAACCTGTAGATAAAATGAAGACTCCCAATCTAGTCGAAATAAGAAGCAACGCGAGCAAACCAGGCTCCTACTCACAGGAGGCTGGCCCCTCGCACAAGAATGACACCGTGCCTCGCAAACCAGAATGGGCTTGTCCTGATGAGGAATGGTCACGCAGCGTTAGGTTCAAAGACAACTGGAAGAAACAGTGCGATTCATCAAAACACAAGATGAAATACTCCAAGACGATCCCAGAGCGCACAAACAATGCTTGCTCACGGCAAGGGGGTAACCAACAAGAGGTTGTGTATGACGAAGATTACCCGGCTCTTTCACAAAACCGAAGTGAACAACCACGCCAAAAAATTCCAACACCCAATAGAAACTTGGGCGCGGTAGCCCATTGGTTAGCGCGCTGGAGTTGCACTCGGTAGGCCCGGGTTCGATTCCAGCCACTGCCAAAAAAAAAAAACTGCCGCCGTGTTCATGCGGAGTACGATCACGTTAAACATGTGGGTCCGAAAGTCCTTCCGAGAGGTTGGTGGTAGGGGAAGGAGGGTACGGCCCCTGTGGATGCCTCCCCCACTGGGTTCCGGTCTAAATTGGGTGGCACTTCCCGACCGTCCAAACAGTTACCTTACACCTTTCTGGTAGGTCGGACGGTCTGGGTTTCAACAACAACAACCCAATAGAAACTTGGATGAGCAGGGTAACGCCTCGTTGGGAACGAACCTATCTATATCTTTCTCTGACGCTGCACGCGCACGACCTTTTGACTTGTCTTGTAGGTCCGACAAGAAACCAGCGTCCGTCAACCCAGGTGATAACCCACTGATGCCTACTGAAAACTGCCTCATTGGGAGAACACTCAACCTGCTCTTCCCAATTAGCGACCTCCTTTGTTGCACACAGACTAACTGCTTCACGAGGTTCGACCTAAAAACCTGGTATCAGAGCAAAAGGTCGTTAATCAGACGCTTAAAGCGTGGGCACGGGATCCAACTGGAAAACGTCAAAAGATGGTGCACTATCTGTCGTTCGGAAATTGGCCCAAGAATCAAAACCCACACATGCTTCAAGAGAACAAGTGTCACCACGCCGCATGAGGAATCGCTCGGGTTCAAATGTCGCAAATGCGCAAGAGCGCTTCCTAGCTCTATTGCCCTCCGTAACCACCTGAACCACCATAGAAAGGAGGAAATGCAGACGAAGTTTAATCCACCCTTGGACAAAAACGGCCAGCGGATTCTACCTGGAGAAAGCTTTACAAGCAATATGACTAGCACAAGGCGTACCGTCAACCAGACCTACTATGTACCTGGGTCGGTGCACGTAGCCGACAGCCCACAGACCATCCACGGGCAAGGTGATGCGTCTGCGGCTGACTCAAGAGCTGTGTCATCACGCTCAGATGGCCGGGTCTTTGTGAAGAAAGACCTCGCAAAACATCTTATTCCGCTTGACGTCAATGAGTTGGAAAACTGGGCGAAGTCGATCGAAAAACGATCCCTCATCAACAAGAAAGGGAGGGCTGCAATGGCGTACATCTACTCCCGGAACAAAAACTGCGAGAACAGTGTGGAATTTGTTCAAAAACTGGACGAAAGCTCATCTGACTCGGACTTCACCACTCGCAGGTCACGACCGGCAGCTAAGCAGGACACCGAGCCGGACGAAAGAAGAGTCGAGTGGCGTACCACAAACAATTCCTCTCGGGGCACGGAAAATGGAGACGTACCAACTCACAACCTTCACAGACGTGTGACAGAACCTGTCAGTAGGCTTAGCCAGCCGCACACAACGAACTCACATCATCTCAATCTCGAAAACCGTTTTGAGATCCTTGACATTGATGCTGACGACGCACTGAGTGGACAACTGCTCCCTTCTCCTGACCTACCGGAGCTCAACAACAACAACAACCGAAACGCTAGAGAGGTTAGCAATAGGGTGACAACAACATTGAGCCGTCAAAAGAGGGTAAAAACCCCTGGCCACCAAATGGCTGAAAAGAAACACCACAAACCCCGCAACCAGAACAGCTCTGCACACCGCGCTGTGCATCAGGAAGTGGAAATCGAAGATAGCTCCCTGAGCCAACACTCATTAAACGATTACTTGGACCTCCCTACGGACGGACCACCTGAGCTTGAGGAATTTGCCGTTAACCTCTCTGAACCTACACGGGTTCGATCACCGGATGCCCCGGGCCCCCTTGACGGCTTCATTGAAAGGATCGCCACTTTCTGCACTCCAAATCACGAGACAGACTGGGGTAACTTTGAGCTGCTCATGGAGGAAATCATCACTGCTACCGCAACATTTGTATGCCTCCCCAAACCGAAGGAGTTCACAGCAAGTCCAAGTGGCAACAGCCAACTTTCTCATAAAACGTTACAAACACTCTATCGACGTAACAGAAGGAGAGCTGTTAGACACATTATGAATGAACAGTCTGCCTTCTGCAACTGGGAACCGACTGAGCTGCAGGAAGCCATGCAAGCAATACAAAGATCTGAAACGGTAGCATTACTTGACATCTTCAGCTCCACTAGTACAGGAAATTCCCAAATTCCTGGGATTCTTCTTGACCCATTCACACCGGAAGAAATTGAAACTAAGTTAAAGTCCTGCGAGAACTCCGCACCGGGGCCTGATCGACTTACCTACAACCACTGGAAGTCGGCGGACCCAGATGTCAAGGTGCTCACGGAAATCTTCAACGCCTGCCTTGCTAATAAAAAAATCCCCGGATCCTGGAAAATCACCAGAACCATTCTCCTGCACAAAGGAGGAGATAGAGATGTCATTGCGAATTGGCGACCCATTGCTCTTGGGTGCACCCTATCATAGCTCTTTGCGGGTTGTCTCGCGAAGCGATTTGTCGTCTGGGCGGAGACTTTCGAGGCCTTTTCTAAGTGCCAAAAGGGTTTCCTACCATTCGACGGTTGTTTCGAGAACAACTTCGTCATTGAGCAGAGACTTGCTCGCGCCCGGGGGTTGAGGGAAGACGTCTGTCTCGCCTCGCTTGACATCTCGAACGCCTTCGGAACTGTAGGACATGACGTCCTGCTTACTGCCCTCAGGTTCCTTGGCGTTGGAAACGACTTCACTGAGCTGATCGCAGAAATGTACAGTGGAAATAAGACAGCATACTCTACGGACAAAGGTCTGACGGATCCAATCGAGATTACCCGTGGGGTAAAGCAAGGCTGCCCACTCAGCGGGTTGCTCTTCAATGCTTGCATCAACCCTATTCTGATGAAGATAAAAGGGGGCATTGAGGAGCACGTCATACTAGCTTATGCTGATGACGTAATCCTGATTGGGGATACTGAAGAAATACTCCAAAGGAGGATCAACTCTTTCACGGAGGAAGCTGAAAAAATTGGGCTAAAACTCAATGCACGCAAATGCTTCACTCTGCACCTTTCAGAAAGATCCCCAGTCGGCACCCGTGACACGATCTTCAATGTTAAAGGTGAACCTCTCAAAGCCCTTGAAGATGGGGAACCTGCGAAATTTTTGGGAAAGCCGATTGGTTACAGCCTCTCATCCTCAAATGAGACGACGCAACACTTCATCGACAGCGCGAATAAGATCATGACCTCTAACCTTGCACCATGGCAGAGGATTGATGCAATGAAGGCCTTCATTTACCCGTCCTTCCTCTATGCCATGAAAACAGGTCAACTCAACAAGACTGCGTGGAAGAAAATCGACAACCACATCAAGCCGCTCCTGAAAACCACCCTATACCTCCCCCAGTCAGCAACAACTGACTATCTCTATGGGGATCGCTCAATGGGCATGGTGGGAGTTCCAATAGCCGCTGAAGACTCTGACATTGCTTACATTGACGGAGCCTTCAAGCTGTTGGACTCCGATGACGCTACAGTCAAAGCTCTTGCCTGGGCAGAATTAAGAGCGGTGGTCAAGCTCAGAACTAAGATAAACGAACCTGAACATGCCGATCTAGAAAAGTACCTCTCTGGGGAAGCGTTGCCGTTTGAAGGTAAAACAAAATCAATTTGGTCCTGTGCCCGCCTGGCCTCAAAAAGGCTTGGGGTTGAGTGGGTCTTCTTTACAGATGACACGGTGCAGATTTTGTTTGAAGATGTCATCATCAAAAAACGTCGGCAAATCTTCAAGAACTTGCGAACGCTGTCGCGAAAGAAAAGGAGAAGGAAACTGCAGACCCTTCCACACCAGGGGAAAAGCTTCCCATGCATCGCAGCTTCCAAAGCAAGCACTCATTTCATGTCAGAGGGGAGTTATACCAGGTTCGCAGACTGGCGCTTTCTCCATAAGGCGAGACTGGAACTAACGCCCCTCAACGCATACAAGCGCGATGTTCCGCAGTTTGCCAAGTTCTGCCGCAAGTGCCACGAGTTCCCGGAGTCTCTGGCCCACGTGCTCTGCCACTGTAAGCATAACATGAGCGCCATTACAAAAAGGCACAATGACCTGCTTAACCGGGTCATCCTGGCAGCACGTGGAAGGTGGTAGATCCTCTTCATCAACCAGAGAGCAGACAGCTCGGCACTGCGGCCAGATCTAGTCCTCCGGAAGGGAAGCTCCATCCTGGTCATTGATGTGACCTTCACTTACGAAAATGATATTAACTCCTTCAAAAATGCTCGAACCCGCAAAGAGGAAAAATACCGCGGAGTTGTCGAATACTACCAGAGCTTGGGATTCTCAGACACGCGCATTGATGCGATAGTGATGGGCCCGCTTGGCTCCTGGGACCCTGCCAATGACCGAGTGTTACTCCGTGTGTGCTCCCGGAAGTACCTGAAACTGCTAAGGCGGCTCGCCGTCAGTGATGCTATCGGGGCTAGCCGGGATCTATACACTGAGTTTTTAACTGGTCAGAAGCAGGTCCCGGGCATTCTGGAGAAGGATTATAGGAAAATCAACCAAGATCTGGTAGCGGGAATCCACACATTGGAAAACCCAGAATTACCCATTACTGATGAACGGCTGTTCTCATTTGGGGAGAAAGAACTTGAACTGGAGGAAGAAATCATGGAAGAAGACCTTGCATTCCAGTATCGCACACCAGGGAACCTTGACCCTGACTCGGTTTGCAACGAAATCGACATCTTGTTGCGTAGCAGCAGACAAAAACAACCTGTCACCCCTCCTGGGGCACAGACGAATGAGGTAAATACAGACGAGCATATGTTAAATGTGGCACAGAAGCCAAATAATGAATATACTGTAAATGTTGATGTGAATGCAGATAAGTTCCAAGACAATCACGAATTAGCTGCCACAGTTGTCAACCGCGCCCGAGCATCAGTGCCAAGACAGCGACGCCCTGTGGGTAGCTCTCATCTGAAGTCCAACACACCAAGCGAAGTCAGTACTGAATACCCTGGCCGCAGAACCGCATCGGGATGGGAGTTCGACATAAAGTTTGGGCCCTCTGAAACGCCCGAACCTAGGTCTGCACCTCATATAAACGCAAGCATTGAACCTGACACCCAGATTTCAACAATTAGACCTACCAGCTTCTCGGGCCTATTCAAAAACCTAAACTGCCCAGTTAGTCCAATTGCAGATTCTACCGTTGCAACATCCCTTGAAAGACTGTGCAATACTGATAAAGAGGAAATTGCGCACCCAACCTAACTTTGAACCAGACTCCAGCACCGAAGCTCCTAATAATGAAAACTCCGCTCCTCTGCTACCAGATGCGGAGATCCCTGGTACAGGATCCTCTGACATATACTCCAGAGGTACTGGTGTTGCCGCAAGAACCTCGATATGTAAATCTCCTTCCGCCCATTTGACAACGGAAACACTGCTCTGACTTCACCACCTTCAAAAGAAACTGTAGACTGGTGTAATGCAAACACGAGCCCAGTCAAGCGTCTCTCCCCTGGAGCCCGTGGTCGCCCAAATTGGCCCCACAAAACGTTGTAACTAACACGTCTCCTGTGCGCTCAACGGACGAATATGCAAATCGTATAGAAAACATTACGGGCACCGCTGAGGGGGAACTACAGGAAGAAAACAGTGTAAGCCTCCCTGGAATGGACAACAACATAACACAAAAAATGTGCGTTAGGCTCTTTGGCCACACTGGCCTGGACGCTGCAATGACGACTGGACTCTCTCCAAAGAAGTGCGATGAACAAGTGAGCCCTGGTCTGCGACCCTGGAGCCCTTGGACCCCCCGCAAGGATGTGAAAAGCGAGGGCTCTCGGTCTCCTACCAGGGAGGAGGCTAATAATCATACCTTTCTGGCAAATGAAGCAAGAAAGAGACAGTGTGTCATCCTTTTAGAAGACTGTAGCACAAATCAACAACCTGCTAAAAAAGCTTAAAATGTAATTTGCGCAGGTGAAGAGCACATTGTTAATGTCACGGCTCATCTGTAAATTCTGCACATCTGTAAAATAGTATGCCCTTAGTCCCAGGTGTCAATACTGTATATTTATGTGTTCTTTCGCCCTGACACCTGGTCGACAAAACTGTATCTAGAAGTGTTAAAATAAAATTGGTTTGGTGAAGGGGAAATGAATGATTGCAAATTGTGGAACAACTGGATCTAATACAGTAACCACAGCTGACATTTCCCCTTTACCAAATCTGTTCTTATCAGCCT
This sequence comes from Amaurobius ferox, assembly GCA_951213105.1. NCBI lineage: Eukaryota > Metazoa > Arthropoda > Arachnida > Araneae > Amaurobiidae > Amaurobius > Amaurobius ferox. Next base: position 64,606,321 of record OX578134.1, read on the forward strand.
AATATCTGATATGACGCCCATAGGGCGTAACGATATTAAACTAATTTTTGAACTGAGGCTTGTGGTCTGGAATTTATTCCGCCCTCGCCACGGGTCGGCCTGCTACTGCACTACTTGCAGGATCGGCCCACATAATTCAAAGAGTAGAAAAAACACACATCCTAAAGTAGTCCTACAAAGGTCCTACAGTGGTCATAACAGTCACTGTATAGCCATTCAACACTAACAACTTCCCTTCTTCCTCTACATGCACTACTTATATGCAATTTCTTTAATTCTGTCAATTATATGTATAACTACATGTTGTCGGACAGTTGAAATGCACAATTTTCATTTAAATGGTCAACAGTCATTACAGCCACGGTTCTACAGGAATCCTACAGTGGTCTTAAAAGTCACTGCATAATTCAACAGTAACGGCCTCCCTTAGTCCTTTGCAAAAGACAACTCTCAATAAAACCATTGTCATAAAATCATGAGACAACCTATCCTAGTAAAAGACAACTCTCAATAAAATCTTAATATAGCAAAACATTTCTTTCACAAAAAAGTCAAAATTTCTTGTTGAATTGATGTCAATTGCTAAATAATCGAATACTTATTACAAATTATAAATTCATTCATTGTATCATAATGTACTACTACATGTCTTTAATTTTGTCTATTATACGTATAACATGTTGCAGTACAGCTGAACGTTAGAATTTTATTTAATAATATAACTGTTGGTCTAACAGTCACTTAAAGTCATGGTTCCACAGTGACTGTTTAATTCAACACTACAACCTCTCTTAGTCCTTCGCAAAAGACATCCATTTCTTAATAAAATCTTATCACCGGTAAAATAAACTTCCACAAAGCAGTCAAAAAAAAAAATTAATAGTACATACGTTAATTACAAAATAATCAAATATTTACTTCAAATTAGAAATTTATTGTATCATAATGTACTACTATATGTAATGTCTCTGATTTTGTCTATTATGTGCATAATTACATGTTGTAGCATAATAGTGATATAATTTTTATATAATACCGTACAATTCTTATCTGCAGGATTTTTAATTCTGCCAATTATATGTATAACTACATGTTGTCAGACAGCTGAAATGCACAATTTTTATTTAAATGGTCAACAGTCATTACAGCCATGGTTCTACACGGATCCTACAGTGGTCTTAAAAGTCACTGCATAATTCAACAGTAACCGCCTCCCTTAACCCTTTGCAGAAGACAACTCTCAATAAAATCATTATAACAGCAAAACATTTATTTGTTATATGATTTAGTTCACTATTATTGAGACAATCTATACTAGTAAAAGTGTATTACTATAAAATTGAGACTCAATGGATTACAAGACTTTGTTTTCAGTTATTGAAAGGCCTTAGTTTAAAAAATGTTGTGCAAATCGAATATAACTTGTTATACAAAAAGTTTGAAATACATGAAATATATCTTGGATATTTTTAAAAGTAGTAGTGAAATATTTGTCAGGAAAATAAATGTAGTGAGATAAATTGGAGACATGAACGATACTACTGCAGGGCAGAGAGGAACATTTAGAAAAAGTATGAAGTATCATTCGAATGCGTAAAACAGTTCACATGAAAAAAAAAATAATAAATTTAAGGAATTTTAGATATCTATATTTTACGCTGTATAATATTATTTTGTCTATATTTTTATGAAAAACATTTATGTCCTAAATCAGCTGAAACTATACACATTTGAAATACATGACAAATGTAGTTACAAATATCCACAAAATTTCAAGAAAAAATATCGTAATTCTGGTTAGAAAATATGAGATTTCAATTAAGATTAGTTTTTCTTCTTTATTATACCGAACAAAATATATTTATTTTTATGGTAGGATACTTGGGTTCTCACTGGCTATCACAAATCTGTTGTCGGTACAAAAATTTATTATTTTCAAACTGATGCCGGATTGCATATTTTATCGAAAAAAAATAGATATCATAAAGTTCAACTTTTACAATATTTGTTCATTTTTGTTCTAGGAGAATAAGTGTTTGGCTTTCGAGATTTCCTTGTATGTTTCCGTATAATTATAATCCCCATTAAAATCAACATTTCTGATCCAAAACGAGGAGGTACTTCCCCATGGAGTCATATTTCAAGTAAAATAAGTGCCATTCTGGGACAACAGAATAGTGAGATGGACGACCACAAAGAAGATCGAAAATTTGAATCCGGGATGAAACATCTACATCTCAAAACACATCTCTACAAAACAATGAGATGGTGATGCTTCAACAGGGATAGAAAGATCTCCTTTGTAGAAGGGTGAAATTTTTAATCCCCTTTGCAGAAGGGAGAAAATTTTAATCCCCTTTGCAGAAAGGGAGAATATTTTAATCCTCTTTGCAGAAGGGAATCAAACTGGAATCAGGGTCTTCTCTATGTATCCATCCATTCGCGGATGTTGTTCTCACTGGATGAGGATCCGCTAAACTCGATTCGTCAGCAAATCCGCTGTCTCGATAAATCCTGTTCAGCCCTGATACTAACAACGTATAAGATCGATATATCGCTGGTTGTATGTAATATTTAGGGTACGAAAAAAAAATAGTTTCTGTGAAACAGAAAGTTGTAGTTATGCTCAGTCTTGCACTATTACAGCAGTATACACATGTGCAATAGTTTGTCAGCGATGGTGATTTGTAATTCTTAAAATGCATTCACCAAATGCATATAATGCATATACATCTTAGACATATTCATAAATTCATTTCATATTCATTTCATTAAAACAAGCCAGTCGTTTTTTAATATAAATAAATGCATATCTGCAATGTATATATAAAAATGCCTATTCAAATCAGAAAATACTTTTCAAATTAGAAGTATACTTTTCATAATTAGAAGTAAAACAGATTATTATAAATACATTATTTTACAAATATATACATATGTTTAAATAGAATAAAAAAAATTAAAAGTTATTTACAAAATATATATATATTTTCAATAAGTTTAGAAGTATAAAAATAGTTCTGAACTTTTCTTACCTGTAATGTATTCTAAAGAATGATTTCGTGATCTATTAGAGCCAAAATTATCTGCCGATCCGATTTTTTTGGATCGATCCAGATCCAGTTACCCAATGCGAACGAGGCATTACACGCTTATAATTCACTTGACTATCATTCAAAAGATCCATGAAGAAAAGAGTTCCCACACAAGCATGCATTGGGAATTCCAAGAATTAGCACACACCATTCTTTATAATAATTCAATTGATTACATGATAAAATACAAGAGAATTGGTTGAAGAAGTCATCAAAATGAAAGCCTAAGAACAAACTATGAATTAAAACTAATTATTAGAAGAGAATAACAATGGAGAGAAGGCAATGAAATTGTAAAATTGTCAGGAGGTGTATACAAACCATTACCTTCAAATAGTACTTTCATTTAATGGCCTTGTTAATTTGAACAGAGTCCATCATACACCTCAAAATACTATAAAATAAAGAATATAAGACAAATTTGCAGAAAGTAAAAAGTACTTACACGCGTGAAGATGGCCGTCCGTCCAATTGGATGCTCTATGTCTTCGGATGAGTCGGAAGGTCTGGGTTTGGTTGAAGATGGACATCTTCCAAATTCTTCAAGAATTATTCTTGATACACACACACATATACTTAATCACTTTTACCAAATCATATAATCAAGTAACAGTGCAAAATGATATATACCGTTAATATGGTATTATTACTTGTTTGGTTTGTTACTTTATAACCTACATTTGTACGCGATCTTTTGTATATTTCGTTTAATTGTGAAAATATTTTCCACTTATGCAATCTGTTTGCATCGGCTAAAATTTTTATAATTATGAAGTGCTATATACATAAAAGCTATTTTTTAAACGTATCGTTAATGAAATGAAAGGCAATTTTGCAGCAAATTGCATTTGTACGCGATCCTGTGTATTTCGTTTAATTGTGAAAATATTTTCCACTTGTGCAATCTGTTTGCATCGACTAAAATTTTTATAATTATTATGTGTTGTATACATAAAAGCTATTTTTTAAATGTATCGTTAATGAAATGAAAGGCTATTTTGCAGCAAACTGCATTTGTACGCGATCCTGTGTATTTCGTTTAATTGTGAAAATATTTTTCACTTATGCAATCTGTTTGCATAGACAAAATTTTTTAGAATTATTACATATTGTATACATAAAATTTTTTTAATTTATTGTTAATGAAATAAAGGGCTATTATGCAACACTACCGCGAAAAATTGCATTTGTACGCGATCCTCTGTATATTTCGTTTAAATGTGAAAATATTTTCCACTTATGCAATCTGTTTGCATCGACTAAAATTTTTATAATTATTTATGTGCAGTACACATAAAAGTTATTTTCCAAATGCATTAAAGAAATGAAAGGCTATTTTGTAACACTATCGCAAAAAACTGCATTTGTACGCAATTATCCGTGCTATTTCTCGCTAATGCAGTCTGCTTACATTGCTTATGCAGTCTGCTTACACATTTTTCTTTTATAATTATCACGTATGTATACTTAAAGCCGTTTTTCAAATGTATTGCTAATGAAACGATGGACTATTTTGCAGCTGTATCGTTAAAAATTGTATTTAAAAAATATGACGATTGTACTGTGAGCAAAATGTCGTACAGTACACGAGTAAGCACACAGTACATGTTGTATGCGACACAATAATAAAAAAAAGAAAAAAATGGACTCAGGTGTAACTATAATGTATTTAGCCTAATTTCCGGACAAGTATAAATAAAGAGAAAATTTCTTAATCTCTCCTTTTTTAACGTAAAAAGTCAAAAAAATTTCTGCTTTTTTGGTGATAACCCTGTAATTGTTTTTATATAAAATTCAATAAATGTAATAAATATCCGTAAATTTTAGGGTTCATTCGTTAAAAATTAATCCTCTGCATTGTTCAATTGATAAAAATTAATCCTCTGAAAAACAAAATACTCCTTCAAAATAAAAGGAGTATTTTTACCTTCAGGAAAAATTCTAGCTCAACCTCTACGCATGTATAGTAGGGAGAAAAAATTTTGCACAAAACAAATTTAAGCTTTCTCGAAGTAATGCCTTCTTTAGTAATGTTCCTTTTAGTACTATTGTACTTTAGTAATGCAAACGTTATAACTATAATCATAAGAGTCATCGGTTAAAAGTCGTAAACACGAAATGTTCAAGAATGGTATAATAAGAAAAAGGTATCTTGTGTTTTGAAAAGATATTTTAAAAAGGTATCTCGTGTTTTGAAAGAAAAAGTTATTCAACACACGCCACACAAATCTGAAAATATTTGAATGAACAATTTCGAGTAGTTAGCATCTCAATATAATCAATTTTAGAACGTAGTACACTAAAGTATTAAATTACAACTGAACAACATATGATTAGTAAATGTATCCAAATTTCTCAATTTTTACGTCAAATGTAACAACAGACATTTTTATACCTCTTAGGAGGATTCAATTAAATATTTAATATAATATTTTGAATAATATCATTTAGAATACTAGAATTTACACATGAGTTTCCTTATGTCATATATTCCGTAAGTGTCTTTATGTTATAGATTCCGTATGAAGAAAGGGTATACTGCTAGTACAGAATAAATATTATCTCCATGCGATTCCGTCTATACACAGATTTCAGTCTATATTCTTAACAGAAGGCAATATAAGACATTAATTTCCTTTCGTGTCATATTCCAGCATATTACTCTCTACAATAAATATGAATAAAAACAAAATTCGAATTCTATGGAACCATTTGAATTTTTTAAAGAACGCAAAGAGAAGTCCGACTGATAGTGACATACAGCAATAGTAAGCAGAATAGGCGGGGTTACATTAGTTACATTGGAACTAAAAACTGCATAGTTTTGTAATAGGAAATTATAAATTTGATTATTCAATGTAGTATTATTTTAAAATAAAGAGCACACAAACGTCATTCAATAATATTAAAACACATAAATGACATTTGGAGCTTGATTAGTTTATACGTATCTTGCGTCATTATCATAATATATGATAAGTAACTCATTTGAAATATTTGTATTTTAGATTTCATTCTCTAGTGATTGAAATTGACAAAGAATATTGTAGATTATCATGCAGTTGGCACAATATAAGCCGTATGTAATAATGTTCAGTATTTATAAAACAGCAACTAAAAATGTAAATAATGAAAGGTTCTGCATAGGCATTGTGTGGAATTGAAATTTAGGCATATATATATATATATATATATATATATATATATATATATATATATGGGAAAATGATACAAAACTAAAGGGGGAAATTACCTTCCTCTAGTACCTCTAGGATAAAAATATTTTGAACAGTGGCAGTGGCATACCCAAGGGGGTGAGGTGTCATACCCCCCTAGGAACCCATACTACCCACCCTGAACATAGTCTTTATATCACTTATTCAGATCACAATTTTAAAATAAAATATTTGATTCGATTTGATTTTTGAAAATGTTTTCTTACAGTAGTTGATTACTGCTGCAAAAAAAAAAAGCCTTTTCATTGCAATATAAACGAAGAAATGACATAATTTTGGTTATGAGTTAAATGAATAAATAGTAGCAATGATTTATTGTGAAATTGAAGCTGATTTTAGAATACACGTAGCGAAGGAGAAGTGAAGGCAGCAAAGAATATATTTGTAAAAAAGTGGTCTTAATAAACTAAATAGCTAAATATCATTAACTTTCCGTTCTAATAGCTAGATAAAATCTACCCAGGTACTTTTTTATCGGTTTGCTAAGAGAAGGCATATTTTCTTTTAATTCCAAAAATGTTCACAAACTGCAATTTTATTCTTTAAGCGTGATTTTATACATTTTTTGTTTATTTAAAAACGCTCTTTGCCATCAATGGACAGAATCTCAAATTTGATTTATGAACACAATGTTTTTTAAAGTTTGGGGGCTCACGTTTCTGAAATCTTTTAAATTATTTTATATTGGCAGATTCGAAATCTAGCAATTTAAAAATATCCCTTTTATTGACTTCTCCGTTTGCGAACTTACAATAGTACATATTACTAATTTTCATACAGAGGGCGTTGCAGTCATACAACATAAGTATCAACAACAACATAAGAGCCTGGAAGCTATGGTAACTGAAATTAAAAATACTGCAACAAGAGAAAAAAATTTGGAAAGAATTAACTATTCTATCAAATTTGAAAAATGATACCATGCCTCAATGTGTTCTTTATTAAGAACAAACACTGTTAAAATGTCTCTATACGTTTTGGAGGCATACTTATCTTCCGATCTTTAAATAAATTGTGCATATATAAAAGCTTTTACTTTGTACTTTAATGCGAGGACCCCCCCCCCCCCCTCTCCCTCCACTGATATCATGTTCACTAAATAATGGTATAAATAACAACTCTGAAGGAAATGAAATGTAAATTGTGTACTTTCAGAAGTTAGACTCATCTGAGATCTGTCAAAATAGGAACTTTTTCAGTTATTCTTAACATAGAGCCAATATTTAAACCAAGGTTATCATTTAAGAGAATATTAATAACTATTTAAGAGATATGTTATTGAAACCTCATAAGAGATGTATTATTGAAACCTCAATCTTTTTTTAATTTATATGAATGAAAATCCTTAAAACGGCAAGGGCGCATTTGTACTTGAAAAATAGTATCCCTTAAAAGGATTACTGAGGAAATAATACAGATTAAAAACACATGCCTGATTTTCACACAAAGTATTATATTTAAATTTTATTTATTAATTTGGATGTTTTTTTAATAAACAGATACAATGTACATTGTTCATGCTCCAGAACAAGTACTTGCATAACTATATGTTGTTAAAATTCAAAATTTAAATAAAATATGAAAACTTTTAAAGAAGTTATGGTCAGAATTAGAGAATAAAGTGAAAAAATGCATTTAAAAAGACTAAAATTAGTGAATGGTAATATTTCAAATATTAAACAGGAAATATGTTTTTTTTTATATCTTTAAATTAGTTTAAAATAAAAATTAAATTTTGCATAATTTAAATACAAATTTGATAGGATTTTAGGGACAGAAATAAACACTTTTTAATGACCAGATATAAAAATCTTGGTCTCTCATCTTCAATTACCTTGGTTTGCAATATTTTCCTGAGTATACAACAGAGGAAAATAAAAAGTATTTGTACATATAAATGTCGAAACACAATTTGCAGCAAACTTTGTGTATGTAAAATATTATGATAAACAGAAAAATTGCTAAAATAAATAATTATAAGCACATTAGGTTAAATATGATTAAAGTATGTTATGATTGCATATTCAGCAATAAGAAGGCTTGATGCATATTATCTAAAAAGTGTCTTCAAAATTAATCAATATTTAGAAAGTATCAATGTATGGTGTATACATGTATTGTATACATTTTTCATCCTCAGCTCTGGCGTTATGGCGCACATGTACATATTCAGAAACATAAAGAATTTCCATTGAAGCACTCTTTACAATGCATCAGCAAGTTTTACTTTCTGGAATGTGTTTTTACTAAAGAAACTGATAATTAGAAGCGTCCATGGATGCTGGGTCTTATGAGTATATAATTCATTGCACGAAAAGTAATTATTTTAGTTATTTTAATACACACTTCAAGAAAATGAAATGTGTTTAGTTCATTAATTTTTTAACAGTGTCTAGAATCTTTTAAACAAGTTTGAGATTTCTTTTAACAATAAGGTTGGGTAAAGTTATTTTGAAAATGTAAAGAGTAAGTACTTTATTAGAAAGTAACTGAAATATTGTTATAGTTATTGTTAAAAAATGTAAAAGTAACTCTATATTACAATAACAAGTTACCATTACAGTTTCAATAAGTTACTTAATTTTTTTAAAAATAATACAAAATCTTTTATTCTACATTTTTAAAATTCGGTAGGGATCATAGCAGATTTTCTAAAAATTTTAGGTAGGAATTTAAGGATATTTTTTCAAAATTTTAGGTAAATTTTAGGAGCTAATTTTTATTATTTCTATTATTAGTACTGTTTAATTACCGTTCTTTTCATTAATTAAAGAAGAATTGATACAAAAAACAAACATCATTGAAAGAAAAAGGTAATCTTTTGAATATTTTTCCTATTTCATTTTAATGCTCTGTAGACTTAAAAATTCAAATTATCACTCAGTATCCAGTGGCCACTTTATCACAGGTATTTTTTGTGTAAATATATACATACATACACACTATATATATGTATGTTGGAAAAATGTTAGTTTAGTTTTCAAACAACTTTATATAAACAAAAAAAAGAAAATCTTAATATAATTAACAAAAAAAAAAGAATCCAAAAAGCCCAAAATCACATTTAAAATTTTTGAAGAATTGTAAAATAAAATACGGCCATAAAAGCAAAAATCTAGCTGATAAGTTAGTAGTTATTGCATGTAATGTACAAGGATTGCATGCACCCGCGCAGCGGGCGGGCTTAAAGTAAATAATGCTAATAAAAGTCAATTTATTTTGGGAAAAGTGTTTATCTGTTAGCCTTGAACCCTCGTAGTGGGCTGGAACGCGATTGACAGCTATTTCAAATCTATGCAGATTGCATGTGCCCGCGCAGCGTGTATATCGTTATTACATGCAGTAGAATTGCCGTTATTGCATATATCGAACGTGGATTGCATACACCCGCTAATAAAAGACGATTCCTTTTATACACAGCAGCTGTACCCGTGTGCCCGCATTGCGGACGGAAACGCGATTGACAGCTACTTAATGAGTTAGCCATAACTTGCGCGTGTAGCTGAGGTGTGCGATTGACAGCTACTTCATGAACTGCACCGTTAGTCATAACTTGTGCGCGTAACGGAAACGTGCGATCAACAGCCACTTGATGAACTATATCGTTAGCCGTAACTTGCGCGCGTAGCTGAGATAGATAGCTACTTCATCAACTGTACCGTTAGCCGTGACTTGGCCGCGTAGCTGAGGTGTGCAATTGACAACTGCTATATCAACTGCACCGTTAGCCATGACTTGCGCGTGTAACGAAGGCGTGCGATCGGCATCTACTCCATGAACTGCACCGGTAACCACGATTTATGCATGTAGCTGAGGTATGCGATAGACAGCTACTTAATGAACTGAACCATTAGTTATGACTTGAGCGCATAACGGAGACGTGCGATCGACAGCTACTTCATGAATTACATCGTTAGCCGTAATTTGCGCGCGTAGCTGAGATAGACAGCTACTTCATTAAATGTACCGTTAGCCGTGACTTGCCCGCGTAGCTGAGGTGTGCAAATGACAGCTACTTCATCAACTGCACCGTTAGACATGACTTGCGCGAGTAACGAAGGCGTGCGATCGACATCTATTCCATGAAATGCACCGCTAGCCACGATTTATGCGTGTAGCTGAGGTGTGCGACCGACAGCTACTTCATGAACTACATCGTTAGCCGTAACTTGCGCGCGTAGCTGAGGTACAAGATCTTCATAAACTGCACACTTAGCCGTGACTTGCGCACGTAACGTAGGTGTGCGATCGACAGTTACTGCAAGAAAGGTACTGCAAGTTTAAAAACTTTTTTGAAAAACAATAGGGCTGGTCGCCGAAGGCAGTAATTAAATAATATGAGGGAAATAAGTTATCCTCTATTTCATCAAAGCTACTGCAACCCGTTAATCTAGACACAGCTATTTCCCTTCAATCATCCTCTGTTTTGATAGAATCAACAAAAACACACGCACAAGTTCCTGCGGCTCAAAAAAACTCTAGTCCAGAAAACTATATTTTTAAATATTGGTTTTTGAACAAAAATTCTTACAAAGTTCAAATCTTTGGTACTTTTCATCCCAGATGCATACTAAACATGGAATACTTTGACAAAATTTTAAGTTTAAAAAGAAATGAAAATTGTTTAAAAGTTTTATCTGTTGGAAGCGGGAATATGTTTATTTAACATTCTTCACATTTCTGCTCTTTCATTATTTTTAATTTATTTTTTATGGGGAGCGTGGCGATCCAATTGCGGGACCTCCCTACTATGCCGTATTTTATTTTATCTATTGCTTTTCTTCATAAACTGCTATGTGGTCCGGGCCCCTGCGCAATGCATCCTTTTGAAGAGATCCTTTAATATCATCAATACCTAGAGAGGTTGCTAACAGCAGATAAAAATTCCTTCTCTACCCTCCTGTTTTGACATGATGTTGATCAAATATTAAGTAATGAGGGGCGTAAGAGAATCATAATCCGACAAACTATATTTGTATTATTGAATTTAGACCTAAAATTCTTCAAAATTTTTGCACACAATTGATTCCCAACAAAGAATAGTTGAGCAAAATTTTAAATTTGCAAAGAAAGAGAAACTTCGTGATGTATCTAGTAAATATGAGGAAGCAAACTATTCAACAATCGAACCAGTCTTTTTCTATTTTATTTCTTTAAGGGGACGCTTCAGTTAAAAAAAATCACCGTTCCCTTGAAAATTGCACCCGGTGGCTCAAGAGATGGGCAGTTCCTTTTTTCAAATGATTGGCATCTGATAGGCCAATGAGAGTAAGTAAAGGTGACGAAAGTCCCTTGGACCTCTATAGTTTATGACTTGCTCGCCTGTCCAAGAGGATAAAGGGGAGAATCTCAGAAGGGTGTGTGGTTTGGGGGACAAAGTAAATGAATGAAAGAATGAAAAAAACGTAACTGGAGGCTTTTCCCACTTACTGAAAGGAAAGTTTCCTATCCATTCTATTTCTTGTCAAGGAATAACCAAAGAGTTCTCCTAACCGATTATTATATAATTATAATATAAATATATATATATATATATATATATATATATGTGTGTGTGTGTAACTTCAATGTGTATTTTGGAGACTAATCTAGGTACAACACTAAAATGTGTGTATTAAAAAACTGGAATTAAAAATAAAATTAATGATATTTCTATGCCTATGAGTCCAGAGCGATGGTATAAAACTAATATTTATTTAGTCATTTTGAATATATCATTATTTCCTTTTTAAATAGTATACATTAGAGTGCATTGTATGAAATTTGAAGTTTGAAATGGACGATACAGCACTAAAAATATGTGATATTCTACATACCGCATTTTTTAGCCTTGCAGAATATATTTGGAAATTATAGTATTTAGCATGAGAATTCCATGTGTTGAAAACGATTTGTTTTAACCGGGGTTACTCGGAAATCTCGGGTTCTGCCTAGTAATGAATAGAAATGGCGGTTGCCACTACACGGGCACTGCGGAACTGCAATTCTATTCAAATAGCTAGTCTCTAGTAGCGGTACTGCACTTTCACGGCGTTTTTACAGAAAAATGATTTCATTTGTTGACATAGTAACTCAATAGAGACCTATATAATAATTGTCCTGCATGTGTTTTGTTTTTATAAACCCTTCAAAAGCCCCGGTGGCCTAGAAGACTAAATCTTTGTATATTCAAAAATTCAACTTCGGTACAGAACTTAACACAGTCGGAATTTTGAGGGAGAAAAACTACTGGTTCACCGAATATTTATACAAACAATAAAAATTATTTACAAACAAGAAAGGAAAAATGATTTCATTTATACAGATACTGAAATTCAATAAATACCTGTATAATTATTATTCTGCGTGTATTTGTCGTTCCAAACCCTTCAGAAGCTTCCTGTGACCTAGAAGACTAAATCTTTGTACACTCATAAATTCAAATGCGGGACAGAACCTAACGCAGCAGGAATTTTAATGGGAAAATCTAATTGGTTTACCAAATAGTTAAACACTAGCTGAATATTCATTGAAATTCAACGGCCTCCTAATGAGCAAACCTACAAAACACGATTTTTTAAATAATTCAATTTTTTCAGTTGTCTTTTTCAGACTGTTCACTCATGCACCAAATTTCAAATATATGTCTCATTTTAGACTGGGCATTTCTCAGTTATTCAGCCAATTAAACATTTAACACACATGTTAAGCACATGCGCATAGGCGTATTTAACCCCCCTTCGAAATTAAAGTTTCAAAACGTTTCCTAAACACATATGTGATAAAAGATATTTACTCAATCATTCAGTTTGTCATTGAGTCCTTGAACTAGAAAAGCAACCCGTTTTTATCTTCAATAAATAAATAAATAATGGGAATAAGTAAAGAGTTTTTAGAATTTAAGAATTAAAAAAAAAAATGTGTTCCGGCTACTGCATCACTGCAATAATGGGGGGAATTATCTAAATTTGGAAAAATCCCAGTTCTTGGAGCCGGCAGAAGAAAAGGAAAAGTCGAAGATCAAAAGTCAGTTATTTAGAGACTAGAGGTCTGCACAGGTCTAATTTTAAAAAATTTCACGGCTCAAAAATGTCAAGATTTGACTCGTCCAAAGCCCGAAATTTTTTCATTGGAATTCATCTGAGCCGTACCGTAAACACTCAAAACCCAACTCCAACGCGGACCGGCCTGAATATTTTCAATACATTGAAACCTGTTGGCTTGTATGCGAATTAAAATTTGCCATTTAAGGAATTAAACACAAGCTCATCACATATAGTATTAAATGTAAAGGAACCCAAATTTTAAAATTAATTTCAAATTAAAAATAATTAAAGTCAAGAATGAGCATTAATATAAAATGAATTTTTATTTATCATTTTGGTTGAAGATGAGAAGGGATAAAAAAGACTGGGATTATGTTTTTAAAAATGCTTTCTTCCTTTATCAGTGAACAGTGCAATGACTATTTAGTTAGAACTACTCATCACCATCAAAGATTCGTTGCAGCGGTAGCAAAACAAACATGTCATATGCCACAATTGTTAGTGTTGTTAAAAACTTTTCAATGCGATTAAACTTTCTATGTAAATATAGATAGATAATATTTTCTTTAATTATGACATAATTATGAATATTTTTAAAATTTAATAATTTTAGTAAAAGTGTAAGATGTTTGGAATAAATACATTCAAGGACAATAATTCGCATTATCTATATGTTGATTTCTAATCATGACAGTTTGCTCAGATAAATTTTTATTCAACGTTTGCTATAGGAAAGAAATCGTCGGAACTGTGTTTAAGAATAAAATTTATTTAATTTTGATAATTTAGAAACATTCGAAATCTAAGAACTGAAATTAAAATCATAGAAGAAATTGCATAAAATATCAGTGATAAATTTTAAAGTAAACAGTATCTTGGATTTCTTATTTTCATTTATTTATTGGATTTCATATTTCCACCACCAGACAAACAATCACAGTACAAAAGAGATTAAACTTTTTTGCGACAAATTTAAAAGTAAAACAAATTGAAACTGGCACTTGACCAATGATAATAATCTAATGATCATTTCCTCAAAAATTAAATTTAGAATGTATTTCATCCCTATTCAATTTATAAATCACATGATGTTACGAAACATGACAATTGGTGCATCGGTGTATATTTATACTGCTGTATCCAGGCCAGAGCATAATTTTTGTTCTCTTACTATAGCTTTACAAATTTGAATGTTGTGAAGAGCAATGTTTAATTTAGACTTCGGAATGTAGTAGAATAAAGAAGTCTTCAATTTCTTATCCAAAATTATAATTTTTCTGTATCGGGTTCTAATTGACCCATCTGCGTTCACCGTGCAGAGTAAAATTTTATTGCCTAACTAGCAGCATGCCTGTTCTTCGTACTGAGTATCTCTAAAATGCGATACATTCAACGGTAATCTTAAATAATAAAAGGCAATGTCTGTGTGTGTGTGTGTCTGTCTGTCTGTCTGTCTGTCTTATACACTATACGTTTCGCGACCGCGCGTCGGAGAGCTACGAAATTTGGCAATCGGAGACCCGGAGGGGAGGGAAGGGGACACGTGAAAACCGATTTTCAAAATTCTAATTATTTTTTTATTTATTTAATGTTTTATGCGATTTCGACCTTTTTTTGCCCTTTTTTCTCCACGATCCAGACGTCGTAGAAAAAAACAACTCACACCATCGGAAAGAGCAGACAATTGCGAGTAAAAATATATCAATTTCAAATCTGAATTTCGATTTCTAATATTTTTTAAAGATTTTAAAACAAAACTCACTTTTGGCTCAAAAAATCAATTTTTTGTTTTTAAATTCTCGCATCGTGAAAAGTACTCATAATTTCGACTAATAATTTACATTTTTAGAAAGCTGAAATATCTGGCATTCTTACAAGTCTAATGTGGTCCAGAAATAATGAAAATTGCCTTCAGGATGGCAATTTTAAAGACGCCATGATTTTAAATTTCTCGGCGTTCCGTTCGTTTCTCCTCCGCTGAAGCAGGGAAGGTGGTGGGTGGGGACGTCAAGGTGGAGGTGACGTCACGGTTCTGAATAGAGGGCCTTTGCTCTATATAAATTATTATATTTATATTTTAAATGATGGGACGATCTGGATTTTTTAAATGTATATTTTAACTTTTGGATATTTTAAATGGATATTTTAATTTTATGGATATTTTAAATGATAGAACAATGAAACAATGGAATGAGGATGATGGAATTAAGCATATGGTCATTTTAAATTGCAAATTAGCGCGCGGGAAGTTAGCGGTAGGCCCGGGTTCGATTCCCGCCACTGCAAAAACTGCCGCCGTGTTTACGTGGAATACGATCACGTTAAATATGTGGGTCCGTAAGTCCTTCCGAGAGGTTGGTGGTAGGGGAAGGAGGATACGGCCCCTGTGGATGCCTCCCCCACTGGGTTCCCGTCTAAATTGGGTGAATATGTAGAAAGTTATGGAGATTGTCGCGGAGGGCGCGGCAGCCCAGTGGTTAGCGCGCGGGAATTGCACTCAGTAGGCCCGGGTTCGATTCCCGCCACTGCCAAAACTTACGTCACGTTCACGCAGAGTACGATCACGTTAAACATGTGGGTTCGTGAGTCCTTCCGAGAGGTTGGTGGTAGGGGAAGGAGGGTACGGTCTAAATTGGGTGAATAAAAAGAAAGTTATGGAGATTGTCGCGGAGGGCGAAGTAGCCCAGTGGTTAGCGCGCGGGAATTGCACGCGGTAGGCCCGGGTTCGATTTCCGCCACTGACATGGAGTACGATCACGTTAAACATATGGGTCCGTATGTTTTTCCGAGAGGTTGGTGGTAGGGGAAGGAGGGTACGTTCCCTGTGGATGCCTCCCCCACTGGGTTCCGGTCTAAATTGGGTGGCACATCCTGGCCGTCCAACCAGTTACCAGGCCCGGGTTCGATTCCCAAAATTGCCGCCGTGTTTACGCGGAGTACGAGCACGTTAAACATGTGGGTCCGTGAGTCCTTCCGAGAAGTTGGTGGTATTGGAAGGAGTGTACGGTCTAAATTGGATGAATAAAAAGAAAGTTATGGAGATTGTCGCGTAGGGCAAAGTAGCCCAATGGTTAGCGCGCGGAAATTGCACTCGGTAGGCCCGGGTTCGATTCCCAAAATTGCCGCCGTGTTTACGCGGAGTACGATCACGTTAAACATGTGGGTCTGTAAGTCCTTCCGAGAGGTTGGTGGTAGGGGAAGAAGGGTACGGTCCCTGTGGATGCTTCTCCCACTTGGTTCCGGTCTAAATTGGGTGAATAAAAAGAAAGATATGAAGAATATCGCGGAGGGTGAAGTACCCCAGTGGTTAGTGCGCGGGATTTGCACTTGGTAGGCCCGGGTTCGATTCCCAAAATTGCCGAATAAAAATAAAGTTATGGAGATTGTCGCGGATGGCACGGTAGCCCAGTGGTTAGCGCGCGGGAATTTCACTCGGTAGGCCCGGGTTTGATTCCCGCCATTGCCAAAACTGCAGCCGTGTTCACGCGGAGTACGATCACGTTAAACGTGTGGGACTGCAAGTCCTTCCGAGAGGTTTGTGGTAGGGGAAGGAGGGTCCGGTCTAAATTCGGTGAATAAAAAGAAAGTTATGGAAAATGTCGCGGAGGGCGAAGTACACCAGTGGTTAGCGCGCGGGAATTTCACTGGGTAGGCCCGGGTTCGATTCCCGCCACTGCCAAAACTGCAGCCGCGTTCACGCGGAGTACGATCACGTTAAGCATGCGGGATCGTAAGTCCTTCCGAAAGGTTGGTGGTAGAGGAAGGAGGGTACGGTCCCTGTGGATGTCTCCCCCACTGAGTTCCGGTCTAAATTGGGTGGCACTTCCTGGCCGTCCAAACAGTTACCTTACACCTTCTGGTAAGGTCGCGCCAGCGAGTGTGCCACGGTAACAATTTGCCACGGTCAGAATTTTCAAGGGTAGCGAACAGGCTGGTCGCCAAAGGCGGCTAGTAAATAATAAAAGGCAATGTCTGTGTGTGTGTGTGTCTGTCTGTCTGTCTGTCTTATACACTATACGTTTCGCGACCGCGCGTCGGAGAGCTACGAAATTTGGCAATCGGAGACCCGGGGGGGAGGGAAGGGGACACGTGGAAACCGATTTTCAAAATTCTAATTATTTTTTTATTTATTTAATGTTTTATGCGATTTCGACCGTTTTTTGCCGTTTTTGCCCTTTTTTCTCCACGATCCAGACATAGTAGAAAAAAATAAATGACACCATCGGAAAGAGCAGAGAATTTCGAGTAAAAATATATCAATTTCAAATCTGAATTTCGATTTCTAATATTTTTTAAAGATTTTAAAACAAAACTCACTTTTGGCTCAAAAAATCAATTTTTTGTTTTTAAATTCTCGCATCGTGAAAAGTACTCATAATTTCGACTAATAATTTACATTTTTAGAAAGCTGAAATATCTGGCATTCTTACAAGTCTAATGTGGTCCAGAAATAATGAAAATTGCCTTCAGGATGGCAATTTTAAAGACGCCATGATTTTAAATTTCTCGGCGTTCCGTTCGTTTCTCCCCCGCTGAAGCAGGGAAGGTGGTGGGTGGGGACGTCAAGGTGGAGGTGACGTCACGGTTCCGAATAGAGCGCCTTTGCTCTATATAAATTATTATATTTATATTTTAAATGATGGGACGATCTGGATTTTTTAAATGTATATTTTAACTTTTGGATATTTTAAATGGATATTTTAATTTTATGGATATTTTAAATGATGGAACAATGAAACAATGGAATGAGGATGATGGAATTAAGCATATGGTCATTTTAAATTGCAAATTAGCGCGCGGGAAGTTAGAGGTAGGCCCGGGTTCGATTCCCGCCACTGCCAAAACTGCCGCCGTGTTTACGTGGAATACGATCACGTTAAATATGTGGGTCCGTAAGTCCTTCCGAGAGGTTGGTGGTAGGGGAAGGAGGATACGGCCCCTGTGGATGCCTCCCCCACTGGGTTCCCGTCTAAATAGGGTGAATATGTAGAAAGTTATGGAGATTGTCGCGGAGGGCGCGGCAGCCCAGTGGTTAGCGCGCGGGAATTGCACTCAGTAGGCCCGGGTTCGATTCCCGCCACTGCCAAAACTTACGCCACGTTCACGCAGAGTACGATCACGTTAAACATGTGGGTTCGTGAGTCCTTCCGAGAGGTTGGTGGTAGGGGAAGGAGGGTACGGTCTAAATTGGGTGAATAAAAAGAAAGTTATGGAGATTGTCGCGGAGGGCGAAGTAGCCCAGTGGTTAGCGAGCGGGAATTGCACGCGGTAGGCCCGGGTTCGATTTCCGCCACTGACATGGAGTACGATCACGTTAAACATATGGGTCCGTATGTTTTTCCGAGAGGTTGGTGGTAGGGGAAGGAGGGTACGTTCCCTGTGGATGCCTCCCCCACTGGGTTCCGGTGTAAATTAGGTGGCACATCCTGGCCGTCCAACCAGTTACCAGGCCCGGGTTCGATTCCCAAAATTGCCGCCGTGTTTACGCGGAGTACGAGCACGTTAAACATGTGGGTCCGTGAGTCCTTCCGAGAAGTTGGTGGTAGGGGAAGGAGGGTACGGTCTAAATTGGATGAATAAAAAGAAAGTTATGGAGATTGTCGCGTAGGGCAAAGTAGCCCAATGGTTAGCGCGCGGAAATTGCACTCGGTAGGCCCGGGTTCGATTCCCAAAATTGCCGCCGTGTTTACGCGGAGTACGATCACGTTAAACATGTGGGTCTGTAAGTCCTTCCGAGAGGTTGGTGGTAGGGGAAGAAGGGTACGGTCCCTGTGGATGCTTCTCCCACTTGGTTCCGGTCTAAATTGGGTGAATAAAAAGAAAGTTATGAAGAATATCGCGGAGGGTGATGTACCCCAGTGGTTAGTGCGCGGGATTTGCACTTGGTAGGCCCGGGTTCGATTCCCAAAATTGCCGAATAAAAATAAAGTTATGGAGATTGTCGCGGATGGCACGGTAGCCCAGTGGTTAGCGCGCGGGAATTTCACTCGGTAGGCCCGGGTTCGATTCCCGCCATTGCCAAAACTGCAGCCGTGTTCACGCGGAGTACGATCACGTTAAACGTGTGGGACTGCAAGTCCTTCCGAGAGGTTTGTGGTAGGGGAAGGAGGGTACGGTCTCTTTGGATGCCTCCCCCATTGGGTTCCGGTCTAAATTGTGTGGCACTTCCTGGCCTTCCAAGCAGTTACCTTACACCTTTCTGGTAGGTCGCGCCAACGAGTTTGCCACGGTCAGAATTTTCAAGGGTAGCGAACAGGCTGGTCGCCAAAGGCGGCTAGTCTATATAATAAAAGGCAATGTCTGTGTGTCTGTCTGTCTGTCTTATACACTATACGTTTCGCGACCGCGCGTCGGAGAGCTACGAAATTTGGCAATCGGAGACCCGGGGGGGAGGGAAGGGGACACGTGAAAACCGATTTTTAAAATTTTAATTATTTTTTTATTTATTTAATGTTTTATGCGATTTCGACCGTTTTTTGCCCTTTTTGCCCTTTTTTCTCCACGATCGTAGAAAAAAACAAATTACACCATCGGAAAGAGCAGAGAATTTCGAGTAAAAATATATCAATTTCAAATCTGAATTTCGATTTCTAATATTTTTTAAAGATTTTAAAACAAAAGTCACTTTTTGCTCAAGAAAACGATTTTTGGTTTTTAAATTCTCGCATCGTGAAAAGTACTCATAATTTCGACTAATAATTTACATTTTCAGAAAGGTCAAACATCTGGCATTCTTACAAGTCCAATCTGGTCCAGAAATAATGAAAATTGCCTTCAGGATGGCAATTTTAAAGACGCCATGATTTTAAATTTGTCGGCTACCGGCTCAGTTCCTCAACGGCATTTTCAACCCATCCGCATTAGTTTCTTCCCCGTCTCCATGGAGACCGCGCTTTCGGTTTTAACTGAATTACGAGCATAAGTGTTGTATACATCGGGCGAAATTATTATATTTATATGATATTTTAAATGGATATTTTTAAATGGATATTTTAAATAATTTAAATGATTGAATTATGGTGGTTTGAATTGTGGTGATGTATTTGAAATTATTATATTTATGGATTGGTGGAACGATATGGTTGATTTTTTTATTTTAAATGGATATTTTAATTTATGGATATTTTAATTTATAGATATTTTAAATGGATATTTTAATTTTATGGCTATTTTAAATGATGGAACGATGGAACGAGGATGGTGGAATTAAGAGCCTAGCATATGGTCGTTATAAATTTAAATTAGCGCGCGGGAAGTTAGCGCGCGAGAATTGCACTCGGTAGGCCTGGGTTCGATTCCCGCCACTGATGCGGAGTACGATCACCTTAAACATATGGGTCGATAATTCCTTCCGAGAGGTTGGTGGCAGGGAACGGAGGGTACGGTCTCTGTGGATGCCTCCCCCACTGGGTCCTGGTCCAAATTGGGTGAATAAAAAGAAAGTTATGGAGATTGTCGCGGAGGGCGCGGTAGCCCAGTGGTTAGCGTGCGGGAATTTCACTCGGTAGGCCCGGGTTCGATTCCCTCCACTGACAAAACTGCTGCCGTGTTCACGCGGAGTACGATCACGTTAAACATGTGGGTCCGTAAGTCCTTCCGAGAGGTTGGTGGTAGAGGAAGGAGGGTACGCACCCTGTGGATGACTTTCCCACTGGGTTCCGGTCTAAATTGGGTGAATAAAAAGAAGGTTATGGAGATTGTCGCGGAGGGCGCGGTAGCCCAGTGGTTGGCGCGCGGGAATTGCACTCGGTAGGCTAGGGTTCGATTGCCGCCACTGCCAAAACTGCTGCCATTTTCACGCGGAGTACGATCACGTTAAACATGTGGATCCGTAAGTCCTTCCGAGAGGTTGTTGGTAGAGGAAGGAGGGTACGGACCCTGTGGATGCCTCCCCTACTGGGTTCCGGTCTAAATTGGGTGAATAAAAAGAAGGTTATGGAGATTGTCGCGGAGGGCGCGGTAGCCCAGTGGTTATCGCGCGGGAGGTCGCGCGGGAGGTCTGGTAGGTCGCGCCAGCGAGTTTGCAACGATCAGAATTTGCCACGGTCAGAATTTTCAAGGGTAGCGAACAGGCTGGTCGCCAAAGGCGGCTAGTCTTCTATATAATAAAAGGCAATGTCTGTGTGTCTGTGTGTCTGTCTTATACACTATACGTTTCGCGACCGCGCGTCGCAGAGCTACGAAATTTGGCAATCGGAGACCTGGGGGGGAGGGAAGGGGACACGTGAAAACCGATTTTCAAAATTCTAATTATTTTTTTATTTATTTAATGTTTTATGCGATTTCGACCTTTTTTTGCCCTTTTTGCCCTTTTTTCTCCACGATCCAGACGTCGTAGAAAAAAACAACTCACACCATCGGAAAGAGCAGACAATTACGAGTAAAAATATATCAATTTCAAATCTCCATTTCGATTTCTAATATTTTTTAAAGATTTTAAAACAAAAGTCACTTTTGGCTCAAAAAAACGATTTTTGGTTTTTAAATTCTCGCATAGTAAAAAGTACTCATGATTTCGACTAATAATTTACATTTTTAGAAAGCTGAAATATCTGGCATTCTTACAAGTCTAATCTGGTCCAGAAATAATGAAAATTGCCTTCAGGATCGCAATTTTAAAGACGTCATGATTTTAAATTTCTCGGCGTTCCGTTCGTTTCTCCCCGCTGAAGCAGGGAAGGTGGTGGGTGGGGACGTCAAGGTGGAGGTGACGTCACGGTTCTGAATAGAGCGCCTTTGCTCTATATAAATTATTATATTTATATTTTAAATGATGGGACGATCTGGATTTTTTAAATGTATATTTTAACTTTTGGATATTTTAAATGGATATTTTAATTTTATGGATATTTTAAATGATGGAACAATGAAACAATGGAATGAGGATGATGGAATTAAGCATATGGTCATTTTAAATTGCAAATTAGCGCGCGGGAAGTTAGCGGTAGGCCCGGGTTCGATTCCCGCCACTGCCAAAACTGCCGCCGTGTTTACGTGGAATACGATCACGTTAAATATGTGGGTCCGTAAGTCCTTCCGAGAGGTTGGTGGTAGGGGAAGGAGGATACGGCCCCTGTGGATGCCTCCCCCACTGGGTTCCCGTCTAAATTGGGTGAATATGTAGAAAGTTATGGAGATTGTCGCGGAGGGCGCGGCAGCCCAGTGGTTAGCGCGCGGGAATTGCACTCAGTAGGCCCGGGTTCGATTCCCGCCACTGCCAAAACTTACGCCACGTTCACGCAGAGTACGATCACGTTAAACATGTGGGTTCGTGAGTCCTTCCGAGAGGTTGGTGGTAGGGGAAGGAGGGTACGGTCTAAATTGGGTGAATAAAAAGAAAGTTATGGAGATTGTCGCGGAGGGCGAAGTAGCCCAGTGGTTAGCGCGCGGGAATTGCACGCGGTAGGCCCGGGTTCGATTTCCGCCACTGACATGGAGTACGATCACGTTAAACATATGGTTCCGTATGTTTTTCCGAGAGGTTGGTGGTAGGGGAAGGAGGGTACGTTCCCTGTGGATGCCTCCCCCACTGGGTTCCGGTCTAAATTGGGTGGCACATCCTGGCCGTCCAACCAGTTACCAGGCCCGGGTTCGATTCCCAAAATTGCCGCCGTGTTTACGCGGAGTACGAGCACGTTAAACATGTGGGTCCGTGAGTCCTTCCGAGAAGTTGGTGGTAGGGGAAGGAGGGTACGGTCTAAATTGGATGAATAAAAAGAAAGTTATGGAGATTGTCGCGTAGGGCAAAGTAGCCCAATGGTTAGCGCGCGGAAATTGCACTCGGTAGGCCCGGGTTCGATTCCCAAAATTGCCGCCGTGTTTACGCGGAGTACGATCACGTTAAACATGTGGGTCTGTAAGTCCTTCCGAGAGGTTGGTGGTAGGGGAAGAAGGGTACGGTCCCTGTGGATGCTTCTCCCACTTGGTTCCGGTCTAAATTGGGTGAATAAAAAATAAGTTATGAAGAATATCGCGGAGGGTGAAGTACCCCAGTGGTTAGTGCGCGGGATTTGCACTTGGTAGGCCCGGGTTCGATTCCCAAAATTGCCGAATAAAAATAAAGTTATGGAGATTGTCGCGGATGGCACGGTAGCCCAGTGGTCAGCGCGCGGGAATTTCACTCGGTAGGCCCGGGTTCGATTCCCGCCATTGCCAAAACTGCAGCCGTGTTCACGCGGAGTACGATCACGTTAAACGTGTGGGACTGCAAGTCCTTCCGAGAGGTTTGTGGTAGGGGAAGGAGGGTACGGTCTCTTTGGATGCCTCCCCCATTGGGTTCCGGTCTAAATTGTGTGGCACTTCCTGGCCTTCCAAGCAGTTACCTTACACCTTTCTGGTAAGTCGCGCCAACGAGTTTGCCACGGTCAGAATTTTCAAGGGTAGCGCACAGGCTGGTCGCCAAAGGCGGCTAGTAAATAATAAAAGGCAATGTCTGTGTGTCTTATACACTATATGTTTCGCGACCGCGCGTCGGAGAGCTACCAAATTTGGCAATCGGAGACCCGGGGGGGAGGGAAGGGGACACGTGAAAACCGATTTTTAAAATTTTAATTATTTTTTTTGTTATTTAATGTTTTATGCGATTCGACCGTTTTTTGCCATTTTTGCCCTTTTTTTCCCACGATCCGGACATCGTAGGAAAAAACAAATCACACCATCGGAAAGAGCTGACAATTGCGAGTAAAAATATATCAATTTCAAATCTGAATTTCGATTTCTAATATTTTTTAAAGATTTTAAAACAAAAGTCACTTTTTGCTCAAAAAAAGTATTTTTGGTTTTTAAATTCTCGCATAGTAAAAAGTACTCATAATTTCGACTAATAATTTACATTTTTAGAAAGGTCAAACATCTGGCATTCTTACAAGTCCAATCTGGTCAGGAAATATTCCGTATTGCCCACAGGATCGGGATTTTAAAAGTTTCCGAATTTCAATTTCTCGGCGTTCCGCTCGGCGTGCCGCTTCTTAACCGGCGTTTCTCCCCCGCAGAAGGAGGGAAGGTGGTGGGTGGGGACGTCAAGGTGGAGGTGACGTCACGGTTCTGAATAGAGCTCCTTTACTCAATATAAATTATTATATTTATATTTTAAATGATGGAACGATATGGATTTTTTAAATGTATATTTTAACTTTTGGATATTTTAAATGTATATTTTAACTTTTGGATATTTTAAATGGATATTTTAATTTTATGGATATTTTAAATGATGGAACAATGAAACAATGGAATGAGGATGATGGAATTAAGCATATGGTCATTTTAAATTGCAAATTAGCGCGCGGGAAGTTAGCGGTAGGCCCGGGTTCGATTCCCGCCACTGCCAAAACTGCCGCCGTGTTTACGTGGAATACGATCACGTTAAATATGTGGATCCGTAAGTCCTTCCGAGAGGTTGGTGGTAGGAGAAGGAGGATACGGCCCCTGTGGATGCCTCCCCCACTGGGTTACCGTCTAAATTGGGTGAATATATAGAAAGTTATGGAGATTGTCGCGGAGGGCGCGGCAGCCCAGTGGTTAGCGCGCGGGAATTGCACTCAGTAGGCCCGGGTTCGATTCCCGCCACTGCCAAAACTTACGCCACGTTCACGCAGAGTACAATCACGTTAAACACGTGGGTTCGTGAGTCCTTCCGAGAGGTTGGTGGTAGGGGAAGGAGGGTACGGTCTAAATTGGGTGAATAAAAAGAAAGTTATGGAGATTGTCGCGGAGGACGAAGTAGCCCAGTGGTTAGCGCGTGGGAATTGCACGCGGTAGGCCCGGGTTCGATTTCCGCCACTGACACGGAGTACGATCACGTTAAACATATGGGTCCGTATGTTTTTCCGAGAGGTTGGTGGTAGGGAAGGAGGGTACGTTCCCTGTGGATGTCTCCCCCACTGGGTTCCGGTCTAAATTGGGTGGCACATCCTGGCCGTCCAACCAGTTACCTTACACCTTTCTGGTAGGTCGCGCCAACGAGTTTGCCACGTTTGGAAATTGCCACGATCAGCATTTTTAAGGGTTGCGAACAGGCTGGTCGCCAAAGGCGGCTAGTAAATAATAAAAGGCAATGTCTGTGTGTCTGTGCGTCTGTCTGTCTGTCTGTCTTATACACTATACGTTCAGCGACCGCGCGTCGGAGAGCTACGAAATTTGGCAATCGGAGACCTGGGGGGGAGGGAAGGGAACACGTGAAAACCGATTTTTAAAATTTTAATTTTTTTTTTATTTATTTAATGTTTTATGCGATTTCTACCGTTTTTTGCCCTTTTTTCTCCACTATCCAGACGTTGTAGAAAAAAACAAATTACACCATCGGAAAGAGCAGACAATTGCGAGTAAAAATATATTAATTTCAAATCTGAATTTCGATTTCTAATATTTTTTAAAGATTTTAAAACAAAAGTCACTTTTGGCTCAAAAAAACGATTTTTGGTTTTTAAATTCTTGCATAGTAAAAAGTACTCATAATTTCGACTAATAATTTACATTTTTAGAAAGGTCAAAGATCTGGCATTCTTACAAGTCCAATCTGGTCAAGAAATAATTATAAATATTCACAGGATCGCGATTTTAATGACCTAAAGATTTTCAATTTCTCGGCCAACCGCGTTTTCACCCGTTGAATTATTTCCCCGTTTCCATGGAGACCGCCCGCCCTTCCGGTTTTAAATGAATGAAGATATGTGTTGTATACAGCGGGTGAAATGATTATATTTATATGATATTTTAAATGGATACTTTAATTTATGGATATTTTAAATAATTTAAATGATTGAATTATGGTGGATTGAATTGTGGTGATGTATTTGAAATTATTATATTTATGTATTTGTAGAACAATATGGATGATTGATGGAACGTTTTAATTTATGAATATATTAAATGATGGAACGATGGATATTTTAAATTAATGGATAAATAATAATGATAAATAATAATGATAAATCTTAAATAATAAAAGGCAATGTCTGTGTGTGTGTGTGTGTGTCTGTCTGTCTTATACACTATACGTTTCGCGACCGCGCGTCGGAGAGCTACGAAATTTGGCAATCGGAGACCCGGGGGGGAGGGAAGGGGACACGTGAAAACCGATTTTCAAAATTCTAATTATTTTTTTATTTATTTAATGTTTTATGCGATTTCGACCTTTTTTTGCCCTTTTTTCTCCACGATCCAGACGTCGTAGAAAAAAACAACTCACACCATCGGAAAGAGCAGACAATTGCGAGTAAAAATATATCAATTTCAAATCTCCATTTCGATTTCTAATATTTTTTAAAGATTTTAAAACAAAAGTCACTTTTGGCTCAAAAAAACGATTTTTGGTTTTTAAATTCTCGCATAGTAAAAAGTACTCATAATTTCGACTAATAATTTACATTTTTAGAAAGCTGAAATATCTGGCATTCTTACAAGTCTAATCTGGTCCAGAAATAATGAAAATTGCCTTCAGGATCGCAATTTTAAAGACGTCATGATTTTAAATTTCTCGGCGTTCCGTTCGTTTCTCCCCCGCTGAAGCAGGGAAGGTGGTGGGTGGGGACGTCAAGGTGGAGGTGACGTCACGGTTCTGAATAGAGCGCCTTTGCTCTATATAAATTATTATATTTATATTTTAAATGATGGGACGATCTGGATTTTTTAAATGTATATTTTAACTTTTGGATATTTTAAATGGATATTTTAAATTTATGGATATTTTAAATGATGGAACAATGAAACAATGGAATGAGGATGATGGAATTAAGCATATGGTCATTTTAAATTGCAAATTAGCGCGCGGGAAGTTAGCGGTAGGCCCGGGTTCGATACCCGCCACTGCCAAAACTGCCGCCGTGTTTACGTGGAATACGATCACGTTAAATATGTGGGTCCGTAAGTTCTTCCGAGAGGTTGGTGGTAAGGGAAGGAGGATACGGCCCCTGTGGATCCCTCCCCCACTGGGTTCCCGTCTAAATTGGATGAATATATAGAAAGTTATGGAGATTGTCGCGGAGGGCGCGGCAGCCCAGTGGTTAGCGCGCGGGAATTGCACTCAGTAGGTCCGGGTTCGATTCCCGCCACTGCCAAAACTTACGATACGTTCACGCAGAGTACGATCACGTTAAACATGTGGGTTCGTGAGTCCTTCTGAGAGGTTGGTGGTAGGGGAAGGAGGGTACGGCCTAAATTGGGTGAATAAAAAGAAAGTTATGGAGATTGTCGCGGAGGGCGAAGTAGCCCAGTGGTTGGCGCGCGGGAATTGCACGCGGTAGGCCCGGGTTCGATTTCCAAAATTGCCGCCGTGTTCACGCGGAGTACGATCACGCGGAATAAACATGTGTGTCTATAAGTCCTTTCGAGAGGTTGGTGGTTGGGGAAGGAGGGTACGGTCCCCGTGGGTGCCTCTCCCACTGGGTTCCGGTCTAAATTCGGTGAATAAAAAGAAAGTTATGGAAAATGTCGCGGAGGGCGAAGTACACCAGTGGTTAGCGCGCGGGAATTTCACTGGGTAGGCCCGGGTTCGATTCCCGCCACTGCCAAAACTGCAGCCGCGTTCACGCGGAGTACGATCACGTTAAACATGTGGGATCGTAAGTCCTTCCGAAAGGTTGGTGGTAGGGGAAGGAGGGTACGGTCCCTGTGGATGTCTCCCCCACTGAGTTCCGGTCTAAATTGGGTGGCACTTCCTGGCCGTCCATACAGTTACCTTACACCTTCTGGTAAGGTCGCGCCAGCGAGTGTGCCACGGTTACAATTTGCCACGGTCAGAATTTTCAAGGGTAGCGAACAGGCTGGTCGCCAAAGGCAGCTAGTAATAATAATATGGATAAATAATAATAATAATAATATGTATAAATAATAATTTTAAATGATAGTAGGCTGGAATGAGGATGATGAAATTAAGAGCTAAGCATATGGTCATTATAAAATTTAAATTAGCGCACGGGAATTGCACTCGGTAGGCACGGGTTCGATTCCCGCCACTGCCTAAACTGCCTCAGTGTTCAGGAGGAGTACGATCACATTAAACATGTAGGTCCGTAAGTCCTTCCGAGAGGTTGTTGGTAGGGGAAGGAGGGTACGGTCCCTGTGGATGCCTCCCCCACTGGGTCCCAGTCTAAATTGGGTGAATAAAAAGAAAGTTATGGAGATTGTCGCGAAGCCGCAGTAGCCCAGTGGTTAGAGCGCGGGAATTGCACTCGGTAGGTCCGGGTTCGATTCTCGCCACTGCCAAAACTGCTGCCGTGTTCACGGGGAGTAAGATCACGTTAAACGTGTGGGTCCGTAAGTCCTTCCGAAAGGTTGGAGGTAGGAGAAGGAGGGCACGATCCCTGTGGATGCCTCCCCCACTGGGTTCCGGTCTAAATTGGGCGATTAATAAGAAAGTTATAGAGATTGTCGCGTAGAGCGCGGTAGCCCAGTGGTTAGCGCGCGGGAATTTCACTCGGTAGGCCCGGTTTCGATTCCCGCCACTGCCAAAACTGCTGCCGTGTTCACGGGGAGTACGATCACGTTAAACATGTGGGTCCGTAAGTCCTTCCGAGTTCTCCCCCGCTGAAGCAGGGAAGGTAGTGGGTGGGGACGTCAAGGTGGAGGTGACGTCACGGTTCTGAATAGAGCTCCTTTGCTCTATATAAATTATTATATTTATATTTTAAATGATGGGACGATCTGGATTTTTTAAATGTATATTTTAACTTTTGGATATTTTAAATGGATATTTTAATTTTATGGATATTTTAAATGATGGAACAATGAAACAATGGAATGAGGATGATGGAATTAAGCATATGGTCATTTTAAATTGCAAATTAGCGCGCGGGAAGTTAGCGGTAGGCCCGGGTTCGATTCCCGCCACTGCCAAAACTGCCGCCGTGTTTACGTGGAATACGATCACGTTAAATATGTGGGTCCGTAAGTCCTTCCGAGAGGTCGGTGGTAGGGGAAGGAGGATACGGCCCCTGTGGATGCCTCCCCCACTGGGTTCCCGTCTAAATTGGGTGAATATGTAGAAAGTTATGGAGATTGTCGCGGAGGGCGCGGCAGCCCAGTGGTTAGCGCGCGGGAATTGCACTCAGTAGGCCCGGGTTCGATTCCCGCCACTGCCAAAACTTACGCCACGTTCACGCAGAGTACGATCACGTTAAACATGTGGGTTCGTGAGTCCTTCCGAGAGGTTGGTGGTAGGGGAAGGAGGGTACGGTCTAAATTGGGTGAATAAAAAGAAAGTTATGGAGATTGTCGCGGAGGGCGAAGTAGCCCAGTGGTTAGCGCGCGGGAATTGCACGCGGTAGGCCCGGGTTCGATTTCCGCCACTGACATGGAGTACGATCACGTTAAACATATGGGTCCGTATGTTTTTCCGAGAGGTTGGTGGTAGGGGAAGGAGGGTACGTTCCCTGTGGATGCCTCCCCCACTGGGTTCCGGTCTAAATTGGGTGGCACATCCTGGCCGTCCAACCAGTTACCAGGCCCGGGTTCGATTCCCAAAATTGCCGTCGTGTTTACGCGGAGTACGAGCACGTTAAACATGTGGGTCCGTGAGTCCTTCCGAGAAGTTGGTGGTAGGGGAAGGAGGGTACGGTCTAAATTGGATGAATAAAAAGAAAGTTATGGAGATTGTCGCGTAGGGCAAAGTAGCCCAATGGTTAGCGCGCGGAAATTGCACTCGGTAGGCCCGGGTTCGATTCCCAAAATTGCCGCCGTGTTTACGCGGAGTACGATCACGTTAAACATGTGGGTCTGTAAGTCCTTCCGAGAGGTTGGTGGTAGGGGAAGAAGGGTACGGTCCCTGTGGATGCTTCTCCCACTTGGTTCCGGTCTAAATTGGGTGAATAAAAAGAAAGTTATGAAGAATATCGCGGAGGGTGAAGTACCCCAGTGGTTAGTGCGCGGGATTTGCACTTGGTAGGCCCGGGTTCGATTCCCAAAATTGCCGAATAAAAATAAAGTTATGGAGATTGTCGCGGATGGCACGGTAGCCCAGTGGTTAGCGCGCGGGAATTTCACTCGGTAGGCCCGGGTTCGATTCCCGCCATTGCCAAAACTGCAGCCGTGTTCACGCGGAGTATGATCACGTTAAACGTGTGGGACTGCAAGTCCTTCCGAGAGGTTTGTGGTAGGGGAAGGAGGGTACGATCTCTTTGGATGCCTCCCCCATTGGGTTCCGGTCTAAATTGTGTGGCACTTCCTGGCCTTCCAAGCAGTTACCTTACACCTTTCTGGTAGGTCGCGCCAACGAGTTTGCCACGGTCAGAATTTTCAAGGGTAGCGAACAGGCTGGTCGCCAAAGGCGGCTAGTATACTGTAATAATTAATTATATTTGAAAACTTAAAAACTTCATCGAAAAAAACGAACTTGATTCAAATGACGTCATCGAAATATAAATGGCTTTTTACGGCAGTTATTGCTTTTTACGGACAAACAGACAGAATGAACAAGGTCATAACCACTTTCCAACTATGTAGTAAAGTGTTAAAAATGGTTATTTAATTATCAGCATTTTATGAGGAAGATTCTTTCTTATGCTGCTATGACTTATATAATGCAATGATTTTTTTACTTTCCTTATATACATAATGTATAAGGAAAGTATTGTGACGGTGTCGAAAATTCGAATTCGAGTTTTCGACGGGAGACCACGTTTCAAGTATTCCTGATCACGAATCAAACATTTTTGAAGTGATGTCTGTGTGTGTGTGAAAGTATGTGTGTGTGTGTGTGTGTGTGTGCGTCAGTGAATCTGTGGAGACGATAACTGACGTACAAATGGAACGATTTGAACGAAATTTGGTACAAAAATCACAATCTGTAAACACTGGAAGCCTATTGTTTTTATACGCAATCGAATGCTCAGAACCCCCCTAAATTTTCTAGTAAAAATTTGAAAAAATCGTCAAAAAATCAAAACCACTAATAAAGTTACGCAAATAGACATTTCTTATGTAATTTTTTATTAGAAAACGATTGACATAAATTTCAGAACGCTGACATAAACCGTTCTTGAGATATTGCACATTTTAAAAAAAAAATATCAAAAAGTCATATAAAATAAAAAAAAATATTTCCTATTAAGAAAAAAGTTCACTTTTCATATGTAATACCATGCGATAAATTGGGTGACATCATTCTCGTGGATCTAGCTCGTTCCATTCAAGAAAAAAGATTACTTTTATATTTGAACGCCAATAGTCATTTATCTGCTGTAAAAATAAATTATTTCTTAGTGCATAATGCTTGGCGATATTTCGGCGACGAATTTGGCGGAATGTCGCAAACTTGGCGACTTTTTGAAATGTTGCCAAATTAACGAAAATCTCGCCAAATGGATAAAAATGACGCTAAATCAATGAAAATGACGACCAATTGTCGAAAATTTAATATCTTGGAAAGAATATTAGTATCTACTATATGAAAAACCTTTTTTTTTAACTGTAAAAGTATTAAATTCATTACATTATATAAGGAAAGTCACGTGTTGCCCACATCAGATTTTTTTCTTACATAATGCAATGAATTTACATCTTTCACAGTGACAAAACAATGTATAAGATTCACGGCCCTATATGTTTAGGTGTAATTTTTTTCACAGTTTTGCATGGTAAATCCCGAGCAACATCGGGTATTCGCTGCTAGCAGTGGCGCACCCACGGGGGGGGCCGAGGGGGCCCTGGCCCCCCCCTTGGGCTGACAAAGCAAAACGCGAAGGGCGCTGTCAGCACAAGGGAGAACTAGGTCTGCCTTCGAGAAAGTATAAAAAAAAAACATTTACAACCATTATTGTAATAAATAATTTTAATCATTGTGAAGAAAACAATTCCAGCATATCCCAACACTTACACTGAATGTAATTATACATATAAAGCTCTTTATCGTACTGTACAAATTATAAATTAATTCGCACTAAAGGCGCCAATTCTGGAAACCCGTTCTTCTTAAGACGTTTCTACCTGTGATTGAATTTAACTAATGGACTCGTCCAAAATCACGTGACCCAAATGCCTTCTCGCTATAGTCGTACTATACCAGTGCTGTGTAGAGTGACGTCACAGGCGCCTCCGTGGCCCTATATAAAGAGTGAACGGCGGGGAAGCGGCTGTTCGCTCGAAAACTCGAGGATTTCGTTTACCCAGTGAGAAAATTGTGGAAGTGAATAAATAGATCGTGCCAACGCTTCGCGAATTAAGTGTTGCTGTGAGTTGAAATAAAGTGCGACGTTACGACACAAGGTGATAACAGTGAATTGGTAGTTTCGGAACGAGGGCCTGCGTGGTGAATAGCTGAATTTAATAATGGTCCTGAACTTTCAACTGATCTTACAGTGAAATGCATCTTTAACGATCAGTGTGTGTGTTTATGTGCGTATTTCGGCTATATAGCAAATTTTGTTCTTGAATAACTGAGGAGCAAGGTAAAAAAAAAGACAATGAGTGAAAAACGAAAAGGGCTAGGCCAACAGACACTGGGAAATTATTTTAAAAAAAAAAGTAAGATTGAAAATAGTGACGTTCCCAACGACGTTTCCCTGAGCTCTTGTTACATTGATGAGGCTGCAGTCGAAGCAAGCAACAGCCGTGACCCCGGGCTGTCTTCAAACGCTTGTGAGGAGGTAAAGGTAGGACAAAACACAATACCAAACACAGTTGAAATAGAAATTCTGGCTGCAGATATTTCTAATTATGTCAAGAAATCTAACCTCACAGATGAAGATAGGATAACAGCGCTAAAAAATCTTTGGGAACCATATGCAAATTACAGTTTTCCTGCTACTGTCACTAGTGCTGTATCAAGTCAAGGAAAACCTCACCACACTCGGAAGTTCTGCTCATCTTGGCTGAGTAAGCATAACTGGCTAGCTTACTCAAAGGCAGAGGACAGTGCCTATTGCAAATTTTGTGTTCTCTTTGCACCCCATGAAGTCGGTTTAAGATCCACACAAGCTACAGGTCAACTTGTTTCAAAAGGATTTAATAATTGGAAGAAGGCCTTGGAGAAGTTCAGTCAACATGAAAAATTTTTCTATCATAAGGATTCAGTTCTCAAAGCCGATGAGTTCTTAAGGGTCACGGAAGGAAAAACGGTTCCTGTGGATCAAGTAATGGACAGAGGAAAGCAAAAACAAGTTTTGCAGAATAGGGCTATTCTTAAACCTATTATCAAAACAGTGATTTTTTGTGGAAGGCAAGGGCTGGCCATGAGAGGGCATAGAGACTGTGGGGATTTGGACGTATTGTCAGAACCATGCCAAGGCGAAGGAAATTTTAGAGCCCTTTTGCGACTCCGAGTTGATGCAGGAGAAGAAATACTGAAAACTCATCTACAAGGTTGTGCAGAAAATGCAACTTACATAAGTTGGAATATACAAAATGAGATTATTTCAGCATGCAATGATTCCATTGTGAAGCACATAGCAACTGAGGTGAATGAGGCCAAATGTTTTGCGGTTTTATGTGACGAAACCACAGATATTGCAACGGTAGAGCAAATGACACTTTGCGTTCGTTATTTGAAACGGTTTGAAACAAATGATAAGTATAAAATTGAATTTAAGATAGTGGAGAACTTCCTTAAGTTTGTGCCCCTGACTGAAACTACAGGTCGAGCAATTGCAGATGCTATTCTTAAAGGCCTTGCAGACTGCAACATTGATGCGTCTTTCCTCCGTGGACAAGGGTTCGATGGAGCTTCTGCAATGAGTGGAGAGTACAATGGCGCCCACGCAATTATATATGAGCAACACCCCAAAGCCCCCTACGTTCATTGTGCATCACACTGTTTGAACTTAGCCATAACTTATTCATCTAGAGTTCCGGATATCCGAAACAGCTTTGGAATAATAGGGAAAATCTCTAGTTTTTTCAACACACCAAAACGAAACCTTGTTCTCACCAGCAAAATTAATGCAGCTAATCAGGAAGAGACAGAAATCAGTGCCAAAAAACTGAAGAAATTATGCCCTACTCGTTGGGTGGAGAGACATGATGCCGTCACAGTTATGGTTTCATTGTTTGATCAAGTAATCGACGCTCTGGAGGAGATTACTACCTGGAATGACAAGGAGACATCAACAGAGGCTCATACCTTGTTATGTTCAATGTTAACATCACAGTTTGTCATAGCACTTGTTTCAGCTGACAGATTACTCAGCTACAGTGTTCGTCTGAGTGAAAAGCTGCAGGAAGTTAACCTTGATCTGGCAACTGCTGTGAGTGACGTAGAAGACGTTTTGAAAGCTATATCTATAATTCGAGAGAACGCAGAGAACGAGTTTCACCATCTGTTTGAACAAGCTGTTAAGAAGCTGGAACAGCATGGAGAAAACATTACTCTACCACGCCGTGCCACCAGACAAATTTATAGATCAAATTTCAACGTACAGACTCCTGAAGAATACTACAGACTTTCTATTTTCATTCCATGGATTGATAATTTCATCACTCACCTCCATGAAAAATTTCTCAAACATGAGGAATTTCTACAAAGTTTTGCATCTGTCATTCCGAATGGAAGGCAGCCGACACTGGAAGAAAACGAGAGATTTGTTGCCTTATCAAGGAAATTTGCAGATGATTTAGGACCCAGATCAGATAATACTCTAAAAGCTGAACTACATCTGTGGTACATGAAGGTCTTTGCATTGAACAAGAAAACTAAAAGCCCAATCGAACTGCTTAACTTTTGTGACCAAAGGACTTTTCCAACTGTGTTTGAACTTTTAAAAGTGTATGCCACCCTCCCAGTATCAACAAGCAGTGCTGAGAGGTCATTCTCCACAATGAAGAGGTTGAAAACTTACTTGAGAAACAGTATGAGTGAAACCAGACTGAATGGACTGGCGTCAATGAACATTCACCGTGAAGTGGAAATTGATCCAGACCAGATAATTAATGCTCTGGCTACAAAGAAAAACAGGAGGCTGGACTTCGTTTTATGAATATGTATAGATCATAATTGAATAATATAACAATATGTAATCATGAGAGAGTGGTTGAAAACAAGTATACAGTATAAGCAGACCAGAACAAATAATTTTATCTTCATCTATTTCTTAATTTGTGTTGTTTTGTATAAATATCTACTACTACTTCTTCTAATCATTCAATTCTCTTGCACTGCACTAAAGAATTGTTAGTAATTTGATAAAAATAAATGTACAAAAAAAGACAACCGCCTTGTTAATTGATATGGCCTCTGATCATTTTTTCTCGGAAAATTTATCGAGGAGTCATCCTCCTTCATAAAAATTTTGTGCACCAATGGCCCCCCCCTTAGGAATATTCTGGGTGCGCCACTGGCTGCTAGTATAATATAAAGAAACTTAAAATTTGCAATCATGCGCAAATTACTATAGTATACTAAATGACATTGTTAATCAAAATATTCTGTTAAAATATTTAATTTAGTACCCCTAAAAAGAAGTTAGAGAATTTTTGTTCTCGCTATACAAAATTATCTTCACGGGCCCCCCGGTGACCTAAAAGACTACAATTAATATAATATTTACATTAAATAAGTATGGAACAAATATATGCAAGAAGAAAAACAGTAAACCAGCGCGAGCCGAATTATCTGTACTGATACAACAAATTGTAACGCAAAGGACTTCTCTTTCTTTACTGGACCAAAGTCAAAAGACACCTGCTAAACACCAACAAATGTACCCCTTCGTTCATTTCCCCAATACCAGTCAATCATTCACCCACCCCTCAAATCTCCACACCAAGAATTTTCACCCCCATTTTTCCCCTGGGAGGATAGGAGGTGTGGCTAACGTTGAAAATTGAAAGTTTCAGCAGTTGAAACACGATTTACTATTCCAATATATTAATCCCAAATTAATTCAAAAATCTAAAAAAAATCTTAAAAAGAAGCCAGAAGTATAATCTATTGAACGCTCTTTTTCAAAATGTGAAACGTTTGATAGTTAATTTTTTATAGTGCAATTAAGAAGGTGATGTTTTATCTAAGAAATTTTGACAAATTAACTCCATTTCAAGATATATTTAAAATAAAATTTAAAAAATTGATGACAGAGTTCAATGCATTAAACTGTCTACAATCATGTGCAAAAAACAGAATTTTAAATTATTCATTTGCCAATGTGTAATTAGCGAAGAACTTCCCCCATAGGTTAACACGGGCATGAAAGCTAACTGAAGCGTCGGCATAAGAGGTTAAAGGCTTCTAGGTGTGTTAGCTTGCGCTGGAGATTCCCACTAGCACAAACAAAAGAATCTCCCCCAAACTCCCGTCTGTAAATGATCACGTGGGTCGCCATTCGTCTTGCGATCGTATTTCACTAAAACTGCCCGCGGACGGAGAGGATTTAACCATTGAGAATCGGCGATTTGGCGTGATTGACACTTTTGACGTCGTTGTAAAAGATGAGTACTATTTTGAACAACGTTTTAATTTCTGAAGTCTTTTTTAACATCGATTGCCGTATGAATGGAATGTATTCGGGCGATAGTAGAGTAAATTTGACGCCGCAGCAAAAACATTACAAAATTTTAGGATGATTTAAAAATTTTAGGTTAATTTTAGGAATTCAAGGGAAGCTTCAAACTTTTAGGAATTTTAGGTATTTTAGGACGAATGCGAACCCTGCAAGTTGTGTTATGTATTATGAAGTTTGAATTTGGAAAATGCCTGTATTTCAAAACTTATCATTTTACACAATTATTGAATTTCATTTGCAAAATTATTAGTAGGATTCTCCTCAATAAAAATGAATTATCTTTTGATACTTGGATAGGTATTGCTGTCAAGGGAGCAGGAAATTAAATGTACAGTAATAAATATACAATAATAAACTTGATGATATTATTTACACGAATTCCATTTGTAGAGAGGGCCAAGACTACAAAATGAAAAAAGTAATTTGGTTTCTTATATTCAGATATTTTGATCGAATTTTATATGCAAACAAAATGATAAATGTAGATGATAATAAACAATACATTTATGTATTTATTCCCATCAAAAAATAAATTCGAATAGAAAAATAAAAGCTAACAATTTTTACTTTCTTTGTGTGTCAGAATTACAATATTTGTTTTAGAGTAGTGAGTGCAAACGTTTGTTACTAAAAAAAGTAAAAAAGCAATAGTTATAGTTAACTGAATTACAATTACTTTTATTCTGTTTTATCCTGCTCAGCAATAGATTCTTTATGCATAAAAACAGTAACCTAAGATAGGGAACCTGAGTAGTCTCTTGATGAAACAAGAGGAGTTGTGGTGAATTTATTTTAGGTGGGGTCTTAACAAAAGTGAACCCATCAGAAAGGGGGATATACATATAGTTTTAAATATAACCGTTAGGTAAAAAAATAAGTATATATAATTTTTTTTAAAATAATTTTAAATGTTATGAAAAAGTTATTATATCTTATCTAATTTAAAAATTGACACAGCCTTGAATAATTTTATATAATATACTCAGTAAATGTAATATAGACACTGTTGATCGTAAAAGAAAAGCAATCAAACAATTAAATATGTGTATACAGTTATTAAATAAGTAAATGCAATGCAAGTTTTTAACATGATATAAATGAATACAATTATTTAAGACTTATTGTGAATCATTCTTTAAATTTCAGTTTTCCACAAGGAACTTATCTCGTAAGTGAATCAAGCAAAAAATTCTATATGTCCCTTTTATATAACAAATAACCCTGTTGATTTATAATAAGTAATAACAATTTATAACAAATATAAGCCTGTTGATTTTTAGTCAAAGTGAGTTATAAGAAATCACAATATTGAAAGTTATTATTCTGTAGCAAAAGTCATGAGTTGGATACATATGTTTTTCTTTTATTGCTGCCTTAATATCAATCCCAGTTATTAAAGTAGTATTGGTCATACAATATATTAAATATATAAACAATATAAAGTGCAAATAAATTTTGTCCCTTTGCTAAATTTATTCTTATTCTGATTTTTTTTTTTTTTTTTTTATTTATTTATTTTTTTTTTCATTTAGTATTTGAATGCTTACTCATAATGTGTGAAAGTCCAATATATCTTTAAAGTTATGTTTAATCTAAAATACACAAACTATAAACTAGCACAGATGTTCAAACGTCATATTATTTAGACGCACTACAACATATTATTTAGA
Organism: Amaurobius ferox; assembly: GCA_951213105.1. Lineage (NCBI taxonomy): Eukaryota > Metazoa > Arthropoda > Arachnida > Araneae > Amaurobiidae > Amaurobius > Amaurobius ferox. The sequence goes on from OX578134.1 coordinate 64,644,773, forward strand.
CACACTACAACATATTATTTAGACACATTTCACGCTACACATAATATTTAGACACAATATACATATTATTTAGACATCCTACCTACACAGCTAGATTTTTATTGCAAGAAACACAGAGCCTTGAGAGACTCTGTACTTAATTCATACAATTTAAATTATGATTCTGTAGAGTATTAGCCACTGGCTAACTGATTAGTGGTGAATATTCAGGTGTAATAAGTGAAGTGGCACTTCATATAATAAAATGCCAAAAAATTAAATGTATTACCACAATACACTTTAATGCCTGTTTTACTACCAATTGAATGTACAGCGAGATATAAAATTGCTATATTTTAACATGTCCATTTTGATTCTAACCAGAGCTGTAGCACTTTCTTTCAGCACAAGTCTTTCTGATGTGATTTTACTATTTCGTTGCTGGCACACTTCTGTGACCTGTTACCATAATAACCATGATGTAATGCACGATACTGTTAAGCATTACTATTAAACTGCAAATGGCATACCAAAGATAATAAGTAATTAAATTAATAAACAAATAATTCATGACTTTGCTATTGCTGTATTTACTCTCTTCTCTAAAATATTTAAGTTGGTTTGCCAGGATATTTTATTTTATTGCTTGCACTTCATCATCACAAGAACAATCTAGTGACTAGATTGTTCTTGTGATGATAAGTTCTACTCTATACAAATACATTTTACTAAACACAATGGCTATTAGTTGGCAAAGATTAAATAAATTTGAAATTTTTTAACTAGAAGGTTCATGGCCAGTAGCATAAGGAGGGTGGTGGGTGATATATCTTCTCTCCATTGGCTGAACAAACACATTAGTTCTTCGCAAGGTTCATTTTCGAAATCGAAATACATTCTAAATGCTCCCATTTGATCATTGACTTCCACTTCACAAGATCCTGGCCTACGCTACTGCTAATGGCCATCACATAATTTAAGCCAGTTTTAGCAAGCATAGTAAGCAAGTTTTTATACTTGTAAGAAGCGTTCTGCCCAATGACATAAGGATAGGGCCTCCTGTTTAAAACAACTAATAAATGTAACGGTGAAGGGGGGGGGGGGGGAGACTATATACAAGGTTGAGATCAACCCAGCTGGAGTCATATATATATATATATATATATATATATAAGAAAAACAACTGCCTTGAAAATCCTACTTTTACACTCATTTTTATTAAATTTTGTTCAGATTTTTTTTATTTTATAGAGGTCCCTTCCCAGTTTTTAGTTATAAGGCAGATATATTTGATGTATTACAAGTAAAGTATTATTAAAGATTTTATTGAAAATAAAGTACATTATGTCATACATATTATGCAAGTAAACTTTTAATAAAAAAATTCACTTTTCTAAAGTCTGACAAACATACAGGGCTACTTTGTAACTCCAGGAATAAAGCAGTGAGGTTGAATGATAAAATACAAAAATAATGATAGAATAAATACATAATATATAGGATTCCGATAATATAATATAGGATTTAAAAGAATCTTATTGATATTGATGCACCATCCATCCATATGATGTAATATAGTAACCGGGCATTATATTTTGGCAAAGTAAATAATTACAACGTTGCATTTTCAAGAATGAAAATAACAGCTGAAAAATGCAAAATATTTTATTCTCTGGGCATTTAAAAGAATTCCCTATTAAATCTAAACTGCATATTTTCATAACTGAGTTTCTATATGCGACTTTTGTCTTGTAATTCTGATAGTACAAAATACTTGATTACAAAATGAAACATGATGATGTCAATTTAAACATTTGACCCTTTTCCCAAACAAAAATACAAATAAATAATAATGAATGCCAAAAGGATATTTGATAAATTATTACTATTTTAAATACGTGCAGTTTCAGTTGAAAATACTGGCATGAATGTGATTGAAACCGAGTATGAGAAACTGATATATATAATAAATTTGAAACAAGAATTGGAAAATACTTTTGGAAGAAACCTATTACTGATTGTTGAAACATTTCTTTACATTTTTGTCTATTTCTATCACATAAATTTTAAATCTACAGTAAACCATCATTGAAATAGCTATATGATAATTTGTCTCACTACTTTGGTATATTTGAATGTTTTGACAATGTGCTGATTCCACCATTCATGTAATCTGACCATTTTTATAATCCCATAAGATGACAGATTAAGAAAGATATAATGTTCTCAAACACAAGATGAGAAATAAGAATTAACTAGTAACATCCTTCATTAAAACCTCAAGTGAGCCACTTTATAAAAAGAGATTTGATCGAGCAACAATAATCTTGTTCTTCAAGTTGCTTTAAATATACAGATGATGATCTTCGGAATGGGTAAATTCCTGGGTATTAAATTTTTTCCAATATAAAGTTAAGAACTTCATAAAAGCTTATATGTAGTGCAATTTGGGCATGTAAAATTTGTTTATGACATCCAAACAGTGTTACTATTAGAAAATTTGAATTTTGTTTGCTAATTGATATGAAGATAGCATCTTATTGAAAAATTCTGCACATGAATTTGTAGTCAATGTTATTCTATATCGAAAGGTATCTTTGAATTTGCTATACTACTAATGATGCATGAATAATGAGGGGTGGATCTTCTTTTCCTCAGCAACTGTGATTGCAACCCCTTAAATATCATTCTGAGAATTTAACAAAGTTTACCAATTATCAGTGAATTTTACAGCTATATTTTCTTTGACTACAGTGTACTTTTACAAGTGCTACCTAAATTTTCTATCCTTAGTTTGTTTCTCAGCTTTGTCTAACACATTCAAAACTTAAAAATATGTATATAAACTCCAATGGCAAAGCTCAGTTGAGAACTCAGCAGGGTTGGGCTGAACTTTATTTCTCCCGGTGTTTTTTATAAACTCGCTTTAATCCCCCCCCCCCCCCCCCATTTGCCCACTTTTTATATTATTTAAATATTTTATCATCGTAACACCCTAGTAAAATCAATGCCATAGCTATATATAATTAAATTTCCCCATAAATTGTAAAGAAACAATAATTATTTTCTGTATGAATTTTTATTTTATAACTTTTGATTATAATGGAAATTTTTTTTCTCTTATGAGATGAAAAAAAAGAAGCATCCGAATTAAACAGAATCATCAAAATATTGACAAGTAATAGTCAAAAGTAACTGATGAAAATTCTCTGTTGAATAAGTGACAGATACTTTAACCATTAAACGGTCTTTTCTTTCTAACTTTTGTAGCTTACGACTAGACACTTTTATTTAGGAGTTACTTGGGTTTTCATTCTCAACTACTATAAAACTGTTAATATATATGTATATATATATATATATATGCATATATATGTATATATATATATATATATATATATATATATATATATATATATAAATAAAAATTGAAAGATTTTAATCGAAAATTATGCATAAACTACTGTATGTACAAAAAAACCCATCTCTAGCATATCTGTTACAAATGAGTAACTATAGACCAAGACTAAGGATAAAGATAGAAGGTAACATATCACTACAATGGAAAGGGGGATGAGAAGAATATTAGGATACAAAATTCACAATTAAAAGTATATAAATATATTAAAAAGAAAACACGGCAAAAATGAGAAAAGGCAATAATAATTAGCTCAAGATAAAAGATTAAGACATATAAAGAACAATCAATTGAAACTACACAATAAATGTCGGTTAGTTCGAAATTGCATTCTCATCAGGACAGCCATACAATTCGAATTAAAACCGATAGAATAGCCAGTTTCTGACAATGGCGATAGTATTTAACTGTAGACACCATTGGAACAGTCTACTGGCTAGTGGAAGCAGAAAAATAAATCAATTGAATTACAAATCAGAAAAATAATGCCTCCTCGAACAGAAATATTAACTCACAAGCATTGCTACCACGTGTAGGTTGAACAAGCGACTGAGCATTTCACCTCACTTCGTCAATGCGGGTGGGCACCGGAATGAATACATTTGAACGATACATAATATGTATGGAGACTTTCAAAAATAGTAAACAGTATTAGACTCAGGTCAAGTGGTAAGTTAGATGATAGGAATGGGTGAATTCTCAAAAATGAGTTATCCAATCTAAGATAAATAATGCATGTGTAAAATTATTACGTGGTATATTTGAAATTATTAATAATATTGTTTACAAATACTTCCGGAGATCAGAAAGTCGATGTATTCGAAATAGCTGGTTTAAAATGATGTTTCTAAACAATTGAATAGAATTACAAGATTGATATGATAGCAGCTTTATGATAGTGAAGTTGTAAGAATCTTTTTTATCATATAGATTGGTGATTACATGGTTATTGAGGGTATCTAAATTTAGGTCTAAAAAATTTACAGTTTGACTAATGCTAGGCTCATTAGGAATTAATTCTAGGTTAGATGGGTAAAAATCAATATTAATGGGATAGGAATCATCAATGATAATACAAATTAAGTCGTCAACATATCTATATATAATATATGAATTAGAGTTAAAATGACATTCATAATATTAAAGATATAAGTTAGCGAGAATACTACTATTACAGCCACCTTGTGGTACACCAGATGTTTGTAAATAAATGTTATCACCTTGGATAATATAATTGTTGTATAACACAAAGTGCAAGGGCATAGGAAAGTTTCTGACATTAAATGCAACATTATTGGAAGATATATCATAAAATATAAAATGAAAATCCAATGACAGTATAGAGATGTTGTAACTCATAATACACTAATTTAAAAATTGCCCACAAAAATTACATAGAAGCATTAAACATAAATTCAATTATCATGAGGAAAATTAAAAGCATATTACTAGTCAACAAGCTGAAAATAATCAACAAATATCAATGGTGTGGAATCGAAAATAGGAATACAAAAAATACCAAGCATTAAAGCTTTACACGTGAAGAAGCACTAGGCTTAAGAATTATTCACTGCGAAAAAATTCTTTTCCAATCCAAATATTTAATCAAAATGAACACAAAAAAAACATGAGATAGATTTTATCTAAAAACTCATGTTAATTGGACTACAAGCATAAAGATTGAAAAATTAGATAGGAAACAAAACTACCAAGTCGAGCATTAAATGACAAGACCAATGTTGCCATTCGCTGAAGATAAAAGTAGAGATCTAAAGTTGCCAATTGTGAGTAATAAATAACAACATTACATAAAGGCACTAAAATGTGTTATTCTACAGTAAAAGATGCGAAATTAAAAGGCAAGTTGAAAGCCCAGACCACACAGCCAACCCTGAGGTTAACGGCAATTTAGTTTATTAAAAGGCAAGGAAATAATAGAAAACATAGAGGCAAAGGTATAAGTGGATGTAAAAACATAGCAATGTAAATACAAGAGAATGTAGATGTTCGGCTGAAATAAGGTACTAAAGAGAGAATTTTAAGCTAATCAAAACTTATTAACTCTACTATTTACTAAATATGCTGGATATTCAAATAATTTACTGGTAATTTTTAGGTTATTACTATGCAAAGCATGAAATTTTTTATCTGATAATCTATAAATTCGAAAAAGTTGATTAAGTATAATATTTCTAAACAATTGAATCGAGTTGCAGGAATTAAATGGTAATATTTTATTAACATTGAATTTAAAATAGTCTTTTTTATCATATAAATTAGTAACTATACTATTAGTAGGTTCTATAATTAGATTTAAATCCAAATAATTACTATATATCCTACTATTACTAATAGTTTCATTAGGTATTAATTCCAAATTAACCGGATAGAAATCTATATCTATGACATAATTATCAGTAAATACTAAACATATCAGATCATTATATCTGTAAATTTTATAATCTGTTGAAGTACAAGTTGCATCCATAACTTTACTGTACACAACATTGTAACACTGTCTTATAAAAAGAAAAGGATAACTTTGCGTTAAAGCTTCCTTTATAAATAAAGTATCATGCCTAATCCGATCCTCTTTAAATGTATACATACGTGCACTACGCTTAAAATGATTAATTAAAATATTACGAAAGATCTTAATACTTAAATTAGAATGCCAATTGATAATGTAATGGATCTTGAACTTGTATTGCCGTCTTTTGTCGTAAATTGTATAATACGTAGACATGTTTTTTGGAAAATGTATACGAATATCCAAAAAATTAATTTCCTGTGACTTTTCTGCGATATTTTCGATCAGAGTTAAATCGGCTGGATAGAATCCGAAATCAATCATGACACCTATATTTTCTTGTGCAATAAGGACGTCATCCACAAAACGAAAGTATGGTAATTCGTTTAAAATGTGATTACCTTGTTCATAATGATGTAACTATAGATTTGCCAATAAAGATGAACATCCTCCTCCCATTGGCACACCCTTGATTTGCTTGTAAAAAGCAATGCCGTTGTATAGCATATTTTCGTATAACACAATGTCCAAAACTTGTCCTCTTTTGGTCAGTTTCGCAAATGTGCGAAAACAAAAGCACCAGAACAGACTCAGAACCAAGGAAGTAAACGAATCTTTGAAAGAAAAACATCTGCCAGTCTAACCCAATGGAACATCTCCTTATAAAAGTAAAGTTGCTCATGCGCAGAGATATATCAGGATAACAGTTTCGCAGTCAGGAATATTAAACCTCTATTATCAATATTTAGATTACAACTTTTCTTTAAAAAATGAATTGTAATAATGTTGTATAAAATTGATTGGATAATTTCTTTTTATAGCTTCCTCTGCAAATTTTTTACATTTGTATATGCAGTCTTTCCTTAATGTATTGTAATTTTGGTTTCTTTTAAAGTGACCAATTATTATATTTCTGAAGACATACTTTGCAAGGTTTGAATTCCAGTCGATCATATTATTTACCTTGATCCTGTATGATTCTCTTTTGTCGTGTAACTCTGTATATATTCCATATTTCTGGTGTTTTTTTTATTGCTAAATCCAAGAATTTCACCGATCCGTCCTCACACTCCGGATTTTCGAAGGTCCAATTCGCTTGGGTAGAATGAAAAGTCAAAGCATGGGGTGTTTTCAAAGCCCCCAATTATCACATCATCGACGTAATGGAAGTAGGGCATTTCCGATAGGATATGGGTGCCTCTTTCGTATTTAGATAGATAGATATCTGCTAGTATTGACGTGCAACTCCCTGCCATAGGTATGCCCTTGATTTGCTTGTAAAAATTGGTTCGCTTGTAAAAATTGGTTCCAATTGGAACCAATTTTTACAAGCAAATCAAGGGCATACCTATGCAGGGCCGATCCTAGGGTGTCGGCCGCCCGCGTGCAAAGACCTAATGTGCCGCCCCTCTAGAGAATTTTTCATATTTTGACTAATACTTAACGTTGACGTTATAAAATCATCTACCTGTATAAGAGTAAAAAGTAAAACATTAATAAAAATGCAAATAAAATTTGAAGTGCGAAACTTTATTTTTTGGCCAGCTAATAGGTTATAATAGCGACAAAATACTTTAACAAAATAATAAACAAACAAAAATATTACCTTTGAAATAAAAATAGACATTTTATAATTAGAAATGCAAAACAACAGTATTTACTCAGAAAATATAATCTAATAAAAAAAAGTACTAAAGCATAAATCTCGTGAAATGAAAAGTATATAAATCAGTCCTTCCACAAAGACTACCTAATAATTAACTATAAAATAACTTTTCTGGCTTTCTGAGAAGCATATTTGTCAATAATTTCGGTGAAATCAATTTTTTCAGAGATTTCGGATTCAATAGAGATGATGCCCAAATGTGAACTGTCATATTATTTCTCAAGTAATTTTTAATAATTTTTAATTTACTGAAACTTCTTTCACCTGAAGCCACAAAAACAGGTAAGGTTAAAAAAATTCTTATTGCTAGAGCAAAATTTGGAAAACAGGGAATGAGATCATTTTTGACTATAATTTCTAATATCTCAATTGGCTGTTTTTTACCTGGAAAAATATCTTTGAATGAAGTTATTTCATTAAAGAGTTGCATGCCGTCTATATCTTTCACAATACTTCCTTCCTCCTGTACCTGTAACTTAATATCTAAGTCCATGCAGGCTTTCATGAGATCATCATTAGAAATGCTGTGAAACTCATACATAAAGCAAAATATTGAATGGCACTCAGATAATAAGGTAAATCTTTCATTTACCAAAGAGATCGCGCGATCAAGAATTGCAAAATAGAAAGCAGTCTTGAATTGCTGGAAGGGATTTGAAACTGGTTCATCACTGCCTTCGTAATCAAATAAACAGACCTTTATCCTGAGCTTCGACATGGGAAATTCGGGATCAATACCTAATACTCTAGCGAGTGTTGTTGCTGAATCGACAAATATTTTTAAATTATCGTCAGATCTTTGGGAAACTAAATATTTTTTAAGATTATCTAAGCCTTCTATGCATTCTGCGATGTTTAATTTAGGATTTTGAAGCATTTTACTCAATACATCAATTCTTGATAATAAATCATCCCAAATTAAAATTGAACACAAAAATTTAAATGTTTCAAGACTTTTAATTATTGATTCAGCACCCATTTTTGTTTTCATGTCTCTGGTGGTATCTTCAATTAAGGCATATATACTGCGGTAATAATGTTTTTTAGGTCTTGTTTTAGAGGTCTAATAGCATTGATACAACTTTCCCACCCTGTTTTACTTAATGGTTTTAAAGTTAGACTTTTCACGTGTTTTTTTAGTAAATCCCATCGATATGAGAATGCAGAAAAGTAATTATATACCTCTTGTACCACATCAAAAAAACCAGAAATTTCACCACTGGAGCTGGCAGCGTCATTAAGGTGGTTTTCGACTATTTTCCACCTATGTTAAAGTATAGGACATTCTCTTGAACATAACCACGCAATAATGCGGGCTCAAATCTTTTTGCAGTTTGCAGGGGGTGATAGAATGGAATATGAAGCATCTTTTGGCAGAGGAAAATACGAGGAAGATTAATAAAATAATAAACTATCAATTAAAAACTGAAACAAACTAAGTAATTTGTAGTTTTTCAATTCTTCAATAGATGGCGCATTAGTGCCTTCTCATAGCTATCAGGATGCTTTGATAACTGCTTACTGGTTTCCTATTCTAGTTATTTTGAATTTTCCTCTGCCAAAAGATTAAAATACCAAAGTTTTATCATTTACACCAAACTTTTTGACATTTTATACCTTAATTAACTCTCACATATGTTCATCAGATTTCCAATAGCCGGCCATTATTGCAGCCAATGCTTGTCAAAATTGGCTTAAAACCAGTAGAACGGCAACACTAGCCCCGACGAGATTTAATGTATGAGCCGTACACGGAACGTATAATGCTCTAGGATTGGTATCGAGAATCCGTTTCTGAAGCCCTATATTTTCCCCCTTCATGTTCGATCCATTGTCGTAGCCCTGACCTCGTATATCTTTAACTTCGAGCTGCAGACTAGGTAATAGCTTCTCTAATAGAAAATTGCACAGACCTTCTCCAGTGGTATTAGTTACTGGAAAAAAATCCTAGAAAAAATTCTAAAATATCTACCTTACCATCAGTAGTGTTCACACATCTAATTACAAACTTTATTTGTTCTGTGTGGCTAATATCTGGTGTAGAGTCGAGAATTATAGTGTAATATTTCGCTTTTTTGACAATGAGTGTTATCTCATTATGAATAGATTCGGCTAAAATATTAATTATTTCATTTTGAAAATGCTGCCCTAAGTAGTGTGGAATACGTGTTTTGTTATCTTTGTATTTACTGACATTATTAAGGTGTTCTGAAATAACTGGATCAAATATGGCCAACATCTCCACTGCCTTTAAAAAATTACCATTATCTCTATGATACAACTTCGTACTAGTTCCTTCGTACTAGCCAAATTTTGCTGGCTAAAAATTGTACTACAGCAATCATTCTTTCAATGATGGCGCACCATCGCTTTTTCTCTCGATTGTAAACATTTTGTTGTTCCGCATCAATAGTACAATATTTTTCCAGCCTCGTCTATATTTCGCACCATGATCTTATAGAGTTTACATGGTGAGTGTTTTCATGCTTAATGGTAATCCGATTTCATGGTAATCCGAACAATGACGCCAATCAGAAAAGCCAGTACTTACAAGTTGTGTGGAACTATCTTTACCAAACAATTTACATGCAAAATAAAAAATGCGATTTAGTTTTATGGAATATCAGAGCCACGCGCGATTTATTTTCTCCCCGTTCACTAAAGTTTTGTTATAATATGAACAGCTAAATTTTCTGCCACTCTCATCGACTGGAAATTTAAAATTTGCTACTTGTTTGGGACCATATTCTACCAATAAATCAATATTTTTTTCGTTAAAATGTTAGGCCAAGAATATTACGTTACCTTCATTTTACTCTTGATAGTAATGACCAAAAACTAGATAAATTGAAACCCGTTTTAGATGCATTAGTTTCAAAATTTAAATCTGTATACACTCCTGATAACTGATTTAAATCTATATATACACTCCTAATTAACTGATAACTATTTTATTCAAGGTAAGTTATTTTTAATACGCTAAAATTTTTAATATTTTGATAAAAAAAAATTTGAAAGAAAAATATACATCAAATAGAAAATAAGAATTTCCTTTATTCCTGAAAATAGTAGAATGCTGTGTTGAACGGGTGATTTTTAGTGAATTTTTTTCGAGAGTTAGGCTTAGTGCAATAAAATTGCCGTCTCCTGGGAACAGTTTGAAAAAGAAGCGCTCCTTCCTTTGGGCCGCCGCAGTTCCGGAATGCCGTCGTCGGGTTAACTTTGCCGAAATAATTCAGTTCTAATTTACAAAGGAGACCCCTAAAATAAAGTTTCTTTTGACCATTGATCTGCGAGTCGACCGTGGTATACATAAATAAGCCGTCGCACAGTGGAACGAAACATCCTTAGGCGTCTCAAAAATATGTCCCTTGGTTATTTTTTTAGATAGAAATTTAAAATTTGGTATCCTTTTCTATGCCGTATTGCCGGCTCTGCCACGAATTTTGCTATCAAGTGAAGGATGTGTGTAAAGAGTAGACATTAATGGACAATGGACCAACACACTGTGCACTAACATTCTATTTTTCTTAAACTATGGGACTTATTTTGATTTTTCAATAACTATTTAAAATTCAGCATATTTATTCGACTTATTATAAGTTTTAAAAAATTTTGCTTGATTGATAGAACTATATGCGGGCGGCCGCGCTGCACACCTGCTAGGATTGGCCTTGTACCTATGGGAGGAAGTTGCTCGTCAATACTAACAGATATCTATCTATCTAAATACGAAAGAAGCACCCATATCCTATCGGAAATGCCCTACTTCCGTTATGTCGATGATGTGACAATTGGGGGCTATGAAAACACCCCATGCTTTGACTTTTCATTCTACCCAAACGAATTGGACCTTATTGAAAATCCAGAGTGTGAGGACGGATCGGTGAAATTCTTGGATTTAGCAATAAAAAAACACCAGAAATATGTAATATATACAGAGTTACACGACAAAAGAGAATCATACAGGATCAAGGTAAATAATATAATCGACTGGAATTCAAACCTTGCAAAGTATGTCTTCAGAAATATAATAATTGGTCACTAAAAGAAACCAAAATTACAATACATTAAGGAAAGACTGCATATACAAATGTAAAAAATTTGCAGAGGAAGCTATAAAAAGAAATTATCCAATCAATTTTATACAACATTATTACAATTCATTTTTTAAAGAAAAGTTGTAATCTAAATATTGATAATAGAGGTTTAATATTCCTGACTGCGAAACTGTTATCCTGATATATCTCTGCGCATGAGCAACTTTACTTTTATAAGGAGATGTTCCATTGGGTTAGACTGGCAGATGTTTCTCTTTCAAAGATTCGTTTACTTCCTTGGTTCTGAGTCTGCTCTGGTGCTTTTGTTTTCGCACATTTGGGAGACTGACCATGGAATTATGGTGCCATGAGCGTTACCCGGGTTGTAAAAGCTGCTTTAAGCGGGAAAGGGGTGTCGCAATCCACCCCTGCCATTTTTATGTAATTCATATGGTCACTCCCGTTCTTATCTGCTTACATTCATATATATATACATATATATATATATATATATATGATATATATATACATATATATATATATATATATATATATATATATATATGATATATATATACACACATATATATATATATATATATATAATTATTTAAATGTAATAAATAATAATTTACGTTATTCTAGTAATAACTACCTTATTCTAGATAAAATAGTAAAGAATTAAAGAATAAATAAACAACACTAGGTAAAATAATAGGATTTCAAACTTTTGATTTTAAAGATCTATTTAATAATATTAAGATCTCTGATCTTTATGATGTAATTTTAGCTTTATTTAATACTTATATTACTAATTAATCTACTCAAACTATATTTACCAATTTTCCTAAACTTCTCCACTTTGTTCTCTTTAATAATTATATATTTCAAGGTAAAGGCCCCCACACAACTAGAGTTTAATTTCCAGACAGAGGGATTTATCAAAGGACAAGCGTTAAGTTTCCCTGTGTGTGGTGGTAGGAGCAGGGTAACATTTTCCGTCATTTTGCTTGATATTGGGATATGATCTGCGGGGGGCCTTGCGATTGAAGGGTTGTGTGTTTAATGACCGTTTGGCACAGATTTATTTTTCTTTGACGTCTTTTCTTCTTTCAGAATCCTTTGGCGTCTTTTTTCGTCGGGGTTAAAAAAATACTCATTTAGCTAAAATATTTGTGCTTCTGTATTCTGCTGCGAAAGTATGTAAAGTTCTTAAGTAATTCTAGTAGAATGAAACTTTGCACACTTGTGGTACCGTGGACATAACATAACCGAATTGAATTCATCCCCCCCCCCCCCCAATTTTCAAATGAAATTTTGAAAAAAAATTACTTATAATTTTATGAGCTATTGATTAAAATGAAAAATAAATTGATAAGGAATGCATAACATTTCAATCTGACCTTATTTAATTTCTATACAGTTATTTTGGGCATTATTTTTTACTCAATTTTTTCGAAAAAATCATACATTAACCATCGAATTTTGAAAATATACTTTTTCAGGGCGCTACTTAAAAATTGCATTTTTACACAGAAAAGGAATGGAGGGGCTATTATGTGTTTCATCCTCATTATGGAAAAATTACATTAGTTATCCAAAGGAGTCCATCTGTGTGTGTGTGTCCGTGAGTTTGTGGAGACGATATCTCACAAACAAATGGTGCGATTTGAACAAAATTTGATACAAAAACTACAATCAGTGATTACTATAAGTCTCTTGATTTTAAACATAATCAAATGTTCAGACGACTCCCCCCCCCCCAATTTTCGAATGAAAAAAATTACCAAAAAATCAGAACCTTCAATAGTATTTATTATATGAATAATCATTTCTTATGTCTAGAAAACGATTGATACAAACTTTAAAATGCTAGCACAAACCTGTCTTGAGTTACTATGCTTTTTTTCAAATAAATGTATCAAAAAATCACATAAAATTGAAAAAGTATTAACTATTACGAAATATGTTCACTCCTTTTCATATGTAATATTATGCGATAAATTTGTGAACATCATATATATATATATATATATATATATATATATATATTATATATATATATATAATATATATTATACAAATGTAATGCAATTTAGTATACTACTAAATAAAGAATAAGAATATAAGTATTTGAAATGTTGGCACTAAGCTGACAAACCCAATCAAATACTAACATAGCTAACCAAATGGAAAATTGGACTGGAAAATGGAGGCGTGGGGGTCAACCCCCCCCCCCCCCCCCCCGCCAATTTGTGGTATCTTACTCTTCATTTTGTCACACATTTGGCAAGATACATTTTTCATTGCAGGCGATAACAAGCCAATTTTTGTAAACCCAATTTCACACTTGACACTCTCTCCGATCCACGTAAACAAATGGTTTTCGGGGGACCTCCTGTCGTTTTGCTCCCGACCAACCCCGCTGTCTGGAAATAAAACTCCAGGTGTATGTCAGCCTTAATAAATTAAACAAGTCTAAGAGGTTCCACAAAATGGCTGTAGTAGCAGTGTGTTAGCTAATTTATACCTATATCATTATGAAAAATCCTTTACTTCAACAGATTATAAAATTTACAGATATAATGATCTGATATGTTTAGTATTTACTGATAATTATGTCATAGATATAGATTTCTATCCGGTTAATTTGGAATTAATACCTAATGAAACTACTATTAGTAATAGTAGGATATATAGTAATTATTTGGATTTAAATCTAATTATAGAACCTACTAATAGTATAGTTACTAATTTATATGATAAAAAAGACTATTTTAAATTCAATGTTAATAAAATATTACCATTTAATTCCTGCAACTCGATTCAATTGTTTAGAAATATTATACTTAATCAACTTTTTCGAATTTATAGATTATCAGATAAAAAATTTCATGCTTTGCATAGTAATAACCTAAAAATTACCAGTAAATTATTTGAATATCCAGCATATTTAGTAAATAGTAGAGTTAATAAGTTTTGATTAGCTTAAAATTCTCTCTTTAGTACCTTATTTCAGCCGAACATCTACATTCTCTTGTATTTACATTGCTATGTTTTTACATCCACTTATACCTTTGCCTCTATGTTTTCTATTATTTCCTTGCCTTTTAATAAACTAAATTGCCGTTAACCTCAGGGTTGGCTGTGTGGTCTGGGCTTTCAACTTGCCTTTTAATTTCGCATCTTTTACTGTAGAATAACACATTTTAGTGCCTTTATGTAATGTTGTTATTTATTACTCACAATTGGCAACTTTAGATCTCTACTTTTATCTTCAGCGAATGGCAACATTGGTCTTGTCATTTAATGCTCGACTTGGTAGTTTTGTTTCCTATCTAATTTTTCAATCTTTATGCTTGTAGTCCAATTAACATGAGTTTTTAGATAAAATCTATCTCATGTTTTTTTTGTGTTCATTTTGATTAAATATTTGGATTGGAAAAGAATTTTTTCGCAGTGAATAATTCTTAAGCCTAGTGCTTCTTCACGTGTAAAGCTTTAATGCTTGGTATTTTTTGTATTCCTATTTTCGATTCCACACCATTGATATTTGTTGATTATTTTCAGCTTGTTGACTAGTAATATGCTTTTAATTTTCCTCATGATAATTGAATTTATGTTTAATGCTTCTATGTAATTTTTGTGGGCAATTTTTAAATTAGTGTATTATGAGTTACAACATCTCTATACTGTCATTGGATTTTCATTTTATATTTTATGATATATCTTCCAATAATGTTGCATTTAATGTCAGAAACTTTCCTATGCCCTTGCACTTTGTGTTATACAACAATTATATTATCCAAGGTGATAACATTTATTTACAAACATCTGGTGTACCACAAGGTGGCTGTAATAGTAGTATTCTCGCTAACTTATATCTTTAATATTATGAATGTCATTTTAACTCTAATTCATATATTATATATAGATATGTTGACGACTTAATTTGTATTATCATTGATGATTCCTATCCCATTAATATTGATTTTTACCCATCTAACCTAGAATTAATTCCTAATGAGCCTAGCATTAGTCAAACTGTAAATTTTTTAGACCTAAATTTAGATACCCTCAATAACCATGTAATCACCAATCTATATGATAAAAAAGATTCTTACAACTTCACTATCATAAAGCTGCTATCATATCAATCTTGTAATTCTATTCAATTGTTTAGAAACATCATTTTAAACCAGCTATTTCGAATACATCGACTTTCTGATCTCCGGAAGTATTTGTAAACAATATTATTAATAATTTCAAATATACCACGTAATAATTTTACACATGCATTATTTATCTTAGATTGGATAACTCATTTTTGAGAATTCACCCATTCCTATCATCTAACTTACCACTTGACCTGAGTCTAATACTGTTTACTATTTTTGAAAGTCTCCATACATATTATGTATCGTTCAAATGTATTCATTCCGGTGCCCACCCGCATTGACGAAGTGAGGTGAAATGCTCAGTCGCTTGTTCAACCTACACGTGGTAGCAATGCTTGTGAGTTAATATTTCTGTTCGAGGAGGCATTATTTTTCTGATTTGTAATTCAATTGATTTATTTTTCTGCTTCCACTAGCCAGTAGACTGTTCCAATGGTGTCTACAGTTAAATACTATCGCCATTGTCAGAAACTGGCTATTCTATCGGTTTTAATTCGAATTGTATGGCTGTCCTGATGAGAATGCAATTTCGAACTAACCGACATTTATTGTGTAGTTTCAATTGATTGTTCTTTATATGTCTTAATCTTTTATCTTGAGCTAATTATTATTGCCTTTTCTCATTTTTGCCGTGTTTTCTTATTTTTATTCATATTTATATACTTTTAATTGTGAATTTTGTATCCTAATATTCTTCTCATCCCCCTTTCCATTGTAGTGATATGTTACCTTCTATTTTTATCCTTAGTCTTGGTCTATAGTTACTCATTTATAACAGATATGCTAGAGATGGGTTTTTTTGTACATACAGTACATGCATAGTTTTCGATTAAAATCTTTTATTTATTATATATATATATGTGTTATATATATATATATAGAGAGAGAGAGAGAGGGGAGGGGAGAGAGAGGAGGGGAGAGAGAGAGGAGAGAGAGGAGGAGAGAGATGTGGGTCGGGAAAATTTTCCACCTTTATTTCTCCCTAATTCATTTGAAGATGGAATGTAATACTCTTTCCATACTGCTTTTTTAAAAATAGGTAACTTTACAATAATTCTTTGAATATTTAGCTTTCTAATTTTGAGGAGGAAAGGGAACAATGCTTTATTTTGAAAAAAAAGATAGATAAGAACTAAAAGGGTACAAGTGACATTTTACTAATTCTGAGAAAACAATAGATAATATTTTTAGAATCCTATTCTTTCAACAATTAATTCTGTAAAATTTATGAAAATATAATGAATATGGAATATTTTTGCAAGTGCCAGAAAACACTTTTAACAGCACTAAATATAAACTTAACTCAATGTCCACCAAACTGTCTCTTTTATCTCATGGTACTCACCTATTCAATTATAAACAGGTAATTTTTTAAAAAAAATTTTAATTTATATATAGGAATTATTTAAAATAACGGTTTAGTTATAAGTAATTTTTAAATAATTTTTAGATATTTAATAATATATATTAAATATATTTAGATATTTAATAATATATTTAATAAAATTAAGGATTCAAAACTTTCATTTCAAAGTGCCGTAGCGCGTTTCGCGTCCAAGAAAAATGTTCTTCGACCTGAATCTTTTTCGACCTGACTTTAGGTTGTTTTAATTACTGAAAAGGGGTATATAATTTTCAAAAGACAATCTTTAAATGCAGTTCACAGTGATATTTATGTAAATGCAGTTTCTAGTGAGCAATGAATTGATTTATGCCATATAAATAAAAAGTAACATTTATAAAAAATATTGAAATGCAATAGTTTCATCATAGATCCTAAAATATAGCCACATTAAGTTCAATGGTTTTAAAACATGGACAAACTTCAAAGTAAGCAGTTTTGGACATAGCCTTGTAAAGCAAATGTTTGTTTGTAAATGAGAATCTATATAAATAAAAATGAAAATCTGTCTGTCTGTCTGTCTGTCACACCATCACGGGAGAACGGCTGAACCGAATTTGATGACATTTTGTGGGTAGCCCAGAAATAGCCCCACTTAAAATTATATCCGTGTTTTGAGTTTCTATGACCAGTGGTTCTCGAGATATTAGTAAAAAACAAAATTTTCGTTTGTCTCATCATCACGGAAAAACGGCTGAACCGAATTTAATGAAATTTGGTGAATAGCCTTGAAATATCCCCCCATAAATTTTGTCCAAGTTTCGAGTTTCTAAGACCAGGGGTTGTCGAGATATTAATGAAAAACGGAACGTTTTCCTAGGAGTTCTACTCCCTAACTCCGTGGTTTATCCAAACGAAAAGCTTGAAAATCGTTTGAAAGTGAATTAAAATTTAATCTCTGAGTTTGATGGGAGATTTTTTGCGTTAATTAGTCACTTTCTGAAAACATGAATTGTTTGAAACATGATTTAAAGGGGAAATCTATCCCCATGGTTCATGGTTTATTTAAAACAAGCTTTTACGGAACAATGAGAAGTATAGAGAAATCAAAATCGTTATTTAATTTCGCAGTTTATGTTATAAGACATGACATATTTAACATGTTATAAGATTCTATCTTATATCATGTTACTCAGAAACGCAATTAAATTAAATCTGTCTGTTAATTTTAATAATTATTTTTTCGATTTGAATAATAAATAAATGGATATAAAAATATATTTTAGAAAAGAACGATTTGATTTTTCTTATAGCATTTTGACTGGATAATATCAATTACGGTCTTCAGGTTTAAAAATTATTATTATTTATATTTTCGGGGATTATTGATTCAAGGATTATTGATATTTTCAAGTTATTATGCAATTATTTTATTATGACAAAAATTGTTTAAACTCATATATTGTATGTTGTACGAATGTTCTACAAATACACGTGTATATCTTTTAATCTACGAGAATATCAGTAGTACAGGTATATTGACATATGTTTTGATATATATTGGCATATATTGGAATCAATTATGACCTTCTGGTATAAAGAGTACGGATAATATTGATGTTTTCAATTTATTACGTCATCTCTTTTATTTTGGCAAATATTTTTGAGACGCATATTGTAATACGGGTAATCTTCTACTAACACATTGGCATATTTTCTGATCTGCGACAATATAATTAGTACGGGGTTGCATATATTCATTCAATTCCTATTTTTTCTTCTGTAAATTTGCTTACAAAAGGGGGCAGGATGTTTTATTCTTCAGATCTGATCGTGAAGATAATTTTGCATAGTGAGAACATATATTCTTAAACTTCTCTTTAGGAACAATAAATTTAATATTTTAACAGAATTTGCACATGATTGCGAACTATAAGTTTCTTTAAATTATACACTCCGTACGAATAACGGGTGTGCTGTTAGTGGTTAATAAATTTTAACATTTTAGGAGGATATATCATGTTGCTCGGCATCGCAATATAATTAAATGTGTTTGTTAATGTTTTTATTATTTTTTTTCGATTTAAATAATAAATAAATGGATAAATGGATATAAAAGTATATCTTATAAATGGACGGTTTGATTTTTCTTTTAATTATATTAATTGCTGACAGCGTACATCAATTTCATTTATTTTGGCAAAGAGTTTTCAAGCTTATATCGTATTTAGCTACTAAACTCATATATTGTGTTTAGCCAATAAATTCATATAGCTGATTGTTGAAACAGAAAAAGAGTAGAGCGGGTATATCTTCTAATACAATTGTAGTATTTTCATTTAGTATATTGAAACGGGATAAGAATGTTTCATTCAGATCTGCAAATTCAAAGCTACGAATTTGGAGGGATATCGCTAATTTGACAACTTTTCTTAAACTTTGCCAAATTGACGGAAATGTCCCCAAATTGATATAAACGACACACAAACAGCTGCCATAAACCTTCGGGTTGGTCGTGTGGCTTGGGTCTTCTACATATCAATGAAATTTTTTTTTGTTTTGTTAAAAGAGAGTACTGAAATGATGTTTGGTTAGCATTTACCTGTCAGACCAACCATCCTACTTAGTAATACATTTAGCGAATTTTTAAAATGTCACCAAATTGATAAAAATGTTTTCAAATCTATAAAAATATCTTGAAATTGAAAAAATTGCGCTACATAAATGATATTAATTGTTTTTTGTTAGGGGATAGTATTGTGATGATATTTCGTCAATTTGTCGCAAAGTGGAACTGTCAGTTCTACAGTCCCACTTGGCAATAAATTTGGCGATTTTTTAAAATGTCGCTAATTTGACGAAACTGTCGCCAAATGTTCCATAGAAATATAACTATTTAGACGATATTTTTTCTACCAATTTATTTGAAGCAAATGATATCATGTCGCTTAGCAACGGATTTAAATCCAATGTGTTTATGCGGCAGACGATTTTTATTAAATCCTTTCCGATTTGAATAATGAAGATATGTATATAAAATAAATTTCATTGCCATTTTATTTTGGACTGGATAATATCAATTATACTCTTCAGGTTTAAACATTATTATTATTATTGATATTTTCCGGAATTATTGATTCAGGGATTATTGATATTTTTAAGTTATTACGGCCATTGTTTTATTGCGGCAAAAATTGCTGACACACGCATATTGTACGTTGTACGAGTAATCTTCTAGGAATGCACGGGTATATCTTCTAACCTATGAGAATATAAGTAGTACAGGTATATTGGCATATATTTTGACATATATTGGCATATATATTGGAATCAAGTACAGTCTTCTGGTATGAAGATTAAGGGGATTAATTATATATTCAATTTATTACGTCGTCTGTTGTATTTTACCAAAAAACATTTGAGACTCATATTGCAAAACGGGTAATCTTCTACTAATAATCGGACATTATAAGTAGTACGTGTATATCTTCCCATATAATTTTAGCACTTTAATTTTGACATATATTGGAATAAATGACTGTCTTCAGATTTAAAGATTACGGGTTTATTGGTATTTTCAATTTATACATGTAATCTACTAATACAGGTTATATTTTCTAATATTCGCGTATATAATTAGTACGGGTCCCATACAATTTTAACGCTTTTATTTTGCATATATTGATTCAATTCCATATTTTTTTTTTATATTTGCTTACATAAGGGGTCCAAGATGTTTTATTCTTCAGATATGTCCATGAAGATAATTTTATATAGCGAGAACAGAGATTCTTAAACTTCTTTTTAGGAGCATTATATTAAATATTTTAACAGAATATTTTGATTAAACATGTCATTTAGTATACTATAAGAATTTGGGAATGATTATGAATTTCAAGTTTCTTTATATTATATACTCTGTACGAAGAACGGGTATGCTGCTAGTTTAAAATAAAAAATATCAAGTAATTGCATCTGATTTGCTTAGTGGCAATGTAATACAAAAAAATCAGCACGAGAAGATAATTATTACAGAAGGTATGAATAAAAGTCTGGGAAACTAATTTAATATTAGGAGCTCAAAACTCATAGCTCGTGCATATGCCCTTGTATATACTCATAGCTCGGAAACACTTCATCCAAATTACTTGAAATTTGGCATCCAAAGTTGAATTTCACTTAAGATTCGAAATATGTTGTCAAACTTGGGTGTTGTTATTGGAAATTTTTAAGTTTTATGTGCACTTTACTATGAAGTCGGGCTCCTTATATAAATTTTATGTATGAAAATTTGTAGAGGATGTTTTCTTAATCGAATGGTATCTCTAAATTTGTTCTAGAATGAATAATGCTCAAATAACCAGAGGGGGGGGGGGGGGTACAATTTCTAAATAACAATTTTATAATTTATGATCATATTCTTGTGTGCAATGTTTTATATTTGAATTATGATGGAAGCAAAAATCATCTGCTAAAAGGAATTGTGTTTAATGTATCAGATTTAAAGATATTAGAATCAAATATGATTAGACATGCAAATCTAAAGAATGGAGATGGGAAAATTCTAAATGAAAAACAGAGTGAATCAGCAAATTTAAGTCAGAAAAAACATTTAGGGACAAGTTTAGGTGAGGACGGGGCACAGTGGACCACTCCTGTTTAATTTATTTATATCTATTTTTTTAACTTCATATTTAGGCTCTTAGATGGCAGCACTAGACTGGCTGTATCACAGACTAATATATACAGACCTGTCACTCACGATTTCGCAGCGCCCTCAGTGATGAACCAGTTGAGGCACTTTGCAATGGTCTGGAATGGTTGGTGATGATCTGAGATGGTTCTCGTATTATAACCCTATTTTCCCCACAGTACAACAGCCATGTTTTCTTGCAGCATGCATTGTAGCATGCAAGAAGACTTTTTGTTAAGTGATTAAATTATTTCAAGAAATAGATTACCAAAAGAAAACTGTCTACGTTACAAGGTATGTTATTTATTTTTATTAAAATTGAAATAATATTAGTTATCCCCATCCTATATAAGTGTTCATCATAAGTATACACGTGTTCATCATAAGAAATGAGTGTTGTATTATCACTGCCGATTAGACTAAATTCTAAGTGATAGTGGTATAATTAGTTAAAAAATATTTTCTGCATTTTTATAAAATGTATAAAAATTGATATTTGGATAGCTTTTTCTTAGAGCTAGTTAAGTTGAATGTGATATTGTATGTGTATATATTTTTGGTAAAATTTTTATTAAGTGACGTATGGTGGAAAATTTACTCCATCCCCACCGCAACTTTGATAGTGCATTTAAAAATAAATTTGGTATTTACTATAAGAATATTTGTATAATTAAAAAAACAGTCTATTATCAGTATCCCAGAACAAATTATGAATCAAGTAATTTAACAATCCACGCTAGTATACTTTTTAGACTGAAAATATTATATAATATTTTAGTCTTTTCAGTATGTTAGCTTGCAATATTTTGTGCATCACGTTTCAAAGTGAGACAATGCAATGTGTCTCTTTTTTAATTCATTTTATGATTATTTGAATTAAATATATAACTATGTTTATTTAAATTTACTTAAGCTAATGAATATATTTATGTTGCAGATAAATGTATTTTTTAATCCTGATCATTTCTATAGTTTCAAAAATTATAAGAGGATGGTCCTGTACTAAAAAAAACCTTTGAATTGGGAACGAAATATAGAAAAGAAGAATATCGTTATACTGGAATGTCTATAGAAAATGATATAGATGATTTTGTATACAAATGCGCAGTGAAATACAGGTTACGAACTAGTGTTTTGAAGAGTGGAAATCGGAAGTAAAAAAGAGTTTCACAAAAATCCTGTTAAATTTCGACCAGTAACAAATGGTTATAAAACATTTTTGACTATTGCCAATGAAAAATTGTTAAAACTTTTGAAAGATATGATGTTAAAAATTAAATATAATGGAGTGTATTTTATTCATAATAGTAATGAAGTTTTGAAAAAACTTAAAACTATTTCAGAGGATTTACACTTCCGGAGTTAAGACTTCAATGACCTTTTTTGCAATATAAATATTAAAGATTTATTTACAATTTTGATGGAATTATTAAAAAAACAACAAATATACAACAAATATGACATGCAAAAAAGAATAAAAAGATATGTTTTCAAGTGTCTTGTTGAAATGGTGCTGTTTGAAACAGTTTTGTATGATGGTACTAATTTTTACAAGCAGTGATATGGCATACAAATGGGAGGTGGATGCTCCTCTATACTGGCCAATATCTATTTAAATAAATACGAGGAAGGCACAAATATATTGAATGAAATAATATATATTCATTATGTGGATGATATTTTGTGTGCATGTACAGATAGTCAATATATTTTGGATTTCACCTTTTATCCAGACAACTTATCTTTGACAGAAACAGAACGTAATCAGGATCAAAGCATAAATTTCCTTGATTTGACTATATACAAGAAATCAAATGGTTCAGTAGGCTTTCAACTTTATGATAAATGTAATGACTTCACATTTAAAATAAATTACATAATACTTTTGAATGCATGTTTACAGTTTAACGTATTCCGCAATATAGTATTAAACTATTTGATACGTATCAAAAGATTAAATAGTTGAAAATAGATCAATATGATTGCGATCACCGTTTCCTGAATAAGGCAATTGCAAAGGGATTTCCAAGGCATTTTCTAAGCGGGGTCATTCCATATGGGGACACCCGATGAGTGTTGCTCTATAGTCACAGATTTTTTTTTAATTTTTACCATGGATACATATGGTAATAAAACCTCCAAATCTGAATTTGTAATGTATATATCCTAATAATGGCCCAGATACAGGCATTTGAAAAATGGTCCTTTTTGCAAAATGGCGGCCATCTTGGATTTTGCACTAATGTTTAGAAATGTAATAGCTTGAGAACTAATGGCTCAAATTAAATATTTCTGCTACCAATTTAAAGCTATTTATATCAGAAATATAGGTGCCATATCAAAACAGTGAAAAATATATATTTTAATATTGTTATTACATGAAAATTGCAAAAATCACCTATGGATTGATAGGTAACTTTAATGAGCTATAAAAAAAATGGCCCCAAATATTTTTTTCTGAAACTTGGTACAAATACTAACTATTATGTGCGCTTTAGGTACAAAAAAAATTAGAAAGGTAATATTTCTTATTACAGATAAAAATAGCTTTTAAAATATATACATTTAGTTAACATTTGACATGCAATGCTTTAATCATTTAAAATATATATATATATATTTTAAAAACAAATAATGAACATAAACAAAACACAGGAATGTTTTGCACACTAACTAGTATGTGTGCTTTAAGTAAAAAAAAATAAGATGGTAATATTTAATTTAATAACTAAAAAATTTGCTGTTATATGTATAGGAAATCAGTGTAAAAATCTCTGGGATGATGAAAAATTCTAATAAAAATTTTCCTAAAACCATACAGTTAACACTCTTATTTTTTTTTCTTAGTTCAAATTATAAAATGGGCATTTTCTATATTCAGTAAAGCTGTAGATACCCATTTTTTCCTACTGGCCACTGGCACCTAAACCAATTTCATCTAAGAGGCAGTGCAATAACCTTTGGTCTATTTATAAATGCCAACTATCGCATAAAGCTAAAGCTTTTCAGCATACATATAGTTAATTTCACAAAAAATAATTTGTAATTAGATAATATAAAGCACTCATTTTCATGAACAGTACTAAAATTAAAAAAAAATATTAAACACAGAACTACAGCATGTCTATCACCAAAAAATATCTTTAAAAATATCACCCTGCCAGCGCCAAAGGAAACACTGGGTGATATCCCTATCTAGTTGAAATAAGTACCTAAACATAAACAAACAAGCTGTTGAAGAAGGAAGTGATCCTATAGCACCAATATTGTTTCTGGAACATTTAAAAACACCTGCTTCTGGGTCACATGAGACATCAGCTGCCTATAGCCTCAGAATTTTCAATTCTAATACTCTCACAGTTCTGTTATATAAGTAATAGCAATATTAGTACATATATTAGTTGTATATTAGTTGTTCCTGAAATGATTGCTTGACCTGCATCATCTGTTTTCTCTTAGGTTGAGTTCAAAATACAATGTTATATTACATTTCTGGGTGACTTATTCCTTTCAGAGCTCATTTTTGTTCAAGTGTTCAGAGCTGAGTATGTTCAACAAATAAATCAGTGAAATGTGCTTCTATGATTATTTCGTTTATTTATCTTCCATGATTAGTTTTTGTCTTATTCTATAAAAATTGAATGTTTTGTATGCAAGAAAATCAATGTGTCATTAAATACTGAGTTTATTCCTGTACTTGTGTCCTGAGTGGTAGTGTAGTATCTGCACACACGCACAAGATTCACAAGGATGAATATCTGAAATGGTACAGTTTAAGACAGAAAACTTGTGATTCATCTAATAAACACCTCACCAAAATCAGAGCTGCACCTAATACCAATTTCTCTCAGAGTTTCAATGATAAATCAGGAATTACTCATTCCAGGAAAAAAACTCTGCACTTCTTGTTATTCTTCCTTGCATTCATCAATTAGTGAGTCAGAGGTTCATACTGCTGACATGGAGATGGCCTATGATGCAGATTATAGTGAAGTCAGAATAATAATGGAACAATTGAATAAAAGCTGTGAACTTTTGGATTTATCGCCAATAAAGGTCAATAGATTTAGCTCTAAGAGGAAACTCAGTTATATGCAAGTTAAGAAATTAAGTAGCCATGTTACTACTAAAACTGATACAGTATTGTGTGTTGAAAGTATTAATAAGCCACAAAATTCAAAACATTATTTACTCAAATTGCACGTCTATGATGAAAATTATTGAATAAGTTTTCTTTAGATGCATCATGTAAAGAAAAGTTGCAAATTTTAAAATTAGTCCAAGATTCATGGATAGTCCAACAAACAAAGGCTTGTTATATTACTACAGATAATTTAGTAAAAAAAGCAAGAAAAATAAAAGAAACAGAAGGGATGTTATCAATGGCTAGTGAAATATGTGTTAAATTAAATTCTGATACTATAAAAAAATTACTAGTTTTTATTAAAACAGTCGTTTGTGTCCAGGAAAAAAAGATTGCATATCTATACCAAGTAAAAATGGGAAAATATTAAAACAAAAAAGATTACTTTTGCATAATTTAAAGGAATTATACCCTGCATTTAAAGAAAATCAAAATGAAGTAAAACTACTATCTAAATTTTGTACACTACATCCAACAGAATATGTAATTGTTGGAAACAAAGTTATTAATTCTGTATGTGTTTGTATCATTAAAATATTAAACTCATGCTTCATGCCATCCATATCAGTGACTATACTACATCATTATTAAAAGAAACAAGTTTATTAAACTGAATCAGAAAAGTATGGTACACAGGTGGGAAAACTGTCCATCTCCAGAAATTCTTGAAGAAGTACGAATGCATCTCAATGAATTAGAAATTAATATGTGTTTTGTTTGTATAAGTTATGTTTATGCATTCTCATGGCCCAAGTGTATCATATATATGGCCAAAACCTCTAGATGTGTGCCAAAAATTACAATACTGGCTATTAGATGAAATTGGTTTAGGAGCCAGTGGCCACTAGGAAAAAATGGGTATCTTCAGCTCTACTGAAATACCTTTTTATAATTTGAAATAAGAAAATAAAATATAAGAGAGATAACTGTATGGTTTTTAAGAAGATTTTTATTAGAATGATTCAGTACGCCAGAAATTTTTACACCAATTTCCCATACATATAACAGTATTTTAGTTATTAAATTAAATATTACCATCCTAATTTCTTTTTGTACTTTAGCACACATACTAGTTTAGCACACATACTAGTTAGTGTGTAAAAAATTCCTGTGTTTTGTTTTTGCTCATTATTTGTTTTTAAAAAATATATATTTTTAAAATGATTAAAGCATTGCATGTCAAATGTTAACTAAATGTATATATTTTAAAAGCTATTTTTCTCTGTAATAAGAAATATTACCTTTCTAATTTTTTTTTTACTTAAAGCACACATATTAGTTAGTATTTGCACCAAGTTTCAGAAAAAAATATTAGGGGCCATTTTTTTTATAGCCCGTTAAAGTTGCCTATCAATCCGAAGGTGATTTTTGCAATTTTCATGTAATAACAATATTAAAATATATATTTTTCACTGTTTTGATATGGCACCTATATTTCTGATATAAATAGCTTTAAATTGGTAGCAGAATTATTTAATTTGAGCCATTAGTTCTCAAGCTATTACATTTCTAAACATTAGTGCAAAATCCAAGATGGCCACCATTTTGCAAAAATGACCATTTTTCAAATGCCTGTATCTGGACCATTATTGGGATATATACATTACAAATTCAGATTTGGGGGTTTTATTACCATATGTATTCATGGTAAAAATTAAAAAAAAATCCATGACTATGGAGCAACAAGTTTTTCTTAAAATGGGTGTTTTCACATGGCCAGCAGTATGACCCAGCAGCGTCATACACAAATTTTACAATATAACCATAACAGAGAGTTTCAATCTGTATTTATAAAAGTACATAAGAAGTTTGAGCAGACGGATGTATAGAGCTATTACGGATTGGTTTGTTATGATGTGGTTTGGTGGTTCAAACGTTAAATTTGTAATGAGTGCTTTGGTGATATTTGTAGTTGGGTTATGGAATGTGTACAGGGTTAATTTGTAATGTCTTTAGTTTGGTGTTTGATATTATTTTTTTTGTGATGAATATTGTCGTTGTGATGGGATTTTTGATATTTTTGGATATTTAATTTACAGAATTAGTTTAATTATTCATTTTATTTCCATTTTATTTCATTTTTTTTGTGTTTTAAGTATTGAGTACTTTGTTTCTGACGGTGTATCGGCTTCTGGGAGTGTCGTCATGACATATAGCTGGCTTAACCGGGAAGTGGTGGTCACAATCCCTCCCGGCCATTTTTGATACATTGCTTTCCTTCTATTACATTTTAAGATATATATATATATATATCCAATGATAGAATAGAGAGAAGTTGTAACTCATATATATATATATATATATATATATATATATATATATTCAATGATAGAATAGAGAGAAGTTGTAACTCACCAACCCTAACTTAAAATATCCCTACAAATAAAAAAAATCTGATGTGAGCAGCACATGACTTTCCCTACAGCCTTATATCCACGTTCTCTTTATTTTAATTAAATATAATTCACTTTCAATTCAATTTTCATTCTCATTTGGTAACTGGACTTATTTTCAAAGGTGGTGTAAAGAAAATAAGAAAAAACCAAAATATCTCGAGAACGGCTAGTCCTAGTGCAATGGGGTAGGTATTATTCTTTTCTTCATTAAAAATTATGTATAAAACAGGCATTTAATGGATATATTAAAGCATATGTAGTTCTTACTTTAGATTTTGACGATTTTTGTGAGTCATTTCGCGAAAAAGGCAGGTTATTTTTTCCCGAAGCATACCAAAATCTAATCAGCAACAGAGTGACTTATTCACAAGTGACTTATCTACTGAATTTTGTGAAATTCGGTCCACTAGTTTTTCTGCTAGAGTGGATACAGGCTTTTGTGGGCTATTTCGCAAAAAAAAAGCGGGTTCTTTTATCCCAAATCGTACCCAAAGCTAATCAGCACCAGATTTGCCCACAAGTGACTTACCTACCAAATTTTATGACATTCGGTCAATTAGTTTTTAGTTAGAGTGGATACAAAATCTGCACAGACACACAGACACACACACAGACGTCACGCTAAAAATGGTTTTATCGTATTCTAGGTCTTGAAACGTGTAGATCCGTCGAAAACTCAAGCTGCGATTTTCGACATGATTCCAATACTTTCCCTATACATTATCAATTCTTTCCCTATACATACTACATGTATTGCAGGGAAAGTAAAAAAGTATTAAATAGAAAATCAAAAATCATGAGAAAACTTAAATGCTTATTTCTAGTCTTCAAGCTTAAGATAATCAACAAATATCAATGGTGTGGATTCGAAAATAGAAAAACAAAAAATAACCAAGCTATGAAAGCCATACACATGGAAAAGCACTAGAACTAATAAATGTTCATTTCGAAAAAATTATTTTTCAAGTCCAAATATTTATTCAAAATAAACACAAAATATGCTAGTTTTTGAAGCAAGAGATAGATCTTATCTATAAACTAATGCCATTTGAACAACTAGCATAAAGATTGAAAAATTATATAGAAAAATCTGAAATACCTGAAATAAACTGCAAATATACTATCCATTGGAGCATTAAATGATGAGATCATTGTTGCCAATCGCAAAAGATAAAAGTAAAGGTCTACCGTTGCCAATCGTGAGAAAAATAACAGTATTGTGAAAACACTATAAAATGTGATATATTCTATAGTAAAAGCTTCAAAATAAAGAGGCAGGTAATATAATAGAAAACATAGTGGCTAAAGTATAAGAGGAAGTAAATACAATGCAATGCTTATTCAAGAGAATGTAGATATTTAGCTAATAGTTATAAGATACTAAGGAGAGAATTTTAAGAATATTAAGCTAATCCAAACTTTTTAACTATACCATTTACCAAATAGGCTGGATATTTATATAATTTAATAGTAATTTTTAGGTTATTAATGTGCGAAGCATGACATTTTTTTTCAATTGTTTAGAAATATTATACTTAATTTATTTTTTAGAATTTATAGATTATCAGAAAAAATTTCATGCTGCGGCAGCAAAGACATCTATCAAAGATGCCACACGAGCCAATAACCGAATTATAAGAACAGAGGGGGAGCTAGCTTTTGCTCAGTGATTATAGTGTCGGTCTACGAAGCATCAGGTCCCTGGTTCGGGACCACGGCGACGCCAAGTTGCCACAATGCTTTAGACATTAATAACCTAAAAATTACTAGTAAATTATGTAAATTATTAACATGTTAAGATTAAAATAATACGACAATTATGAATCATTAAATCAATGAACATGGTGGAATACTACTAACTATAGTGACTGGAATACCTAGTGTTGAGTTCAATGAAAAAAATCAGTAGAATTGTTCAGGAAATGCAATAGATGACACTGCATTTAACAAAGACGAGCTCATAGCAGACAACTTTATGCTTTTCTATGCAAAAAATATGTCATTTGAAATTAAAAATTTAAATACACTAACTGTTTAAAATATGTTTTGACTTCAAAATAGGGTTTCAGGAAAATTATTTTTCTACAGAAACAATTCGTATTATAGTTAACAGAGTTATTAATGCAAAATATATATTTTTTAAATTCATTTCTTGCACTAAAACGGACTATTTCATCGGTCTGTGATGCGTTAATTTTTTCTTTTTATTTTCAGTATTATTTTGCAAGACATTTCATTATTATTTGGTAAGCAAACGTTATTTTTATAATTATATAAATTATATATAGAATCCTACAATTTCATCTTACAACTTAGGGAGGGATACAAAATGAATGTAAATTTACAATCAGTTTGTTTTAAATAATGCATTTGTAGACAGAAATGTATATAAACTTTGTTTTATACAAAAATTTAAATAAAATAGCTCAGATAAAACTTGAATAAAATTTTTGTAAATAAATCATTTTGTGAGTTGTGTTTGGGGAAAGATAGTCAAATTTATCTTTATAACTAAATAAATAATAAAACTTACCTGGCAGCTTATCTTTAGCATATTACTGTAAATCCTTGAAGATTACTTTATATCTGTACATAGAACTATTAAGATAAGAATATTCTATTTTGATTATCTTTTCATTACATCTATCTTGATTATCTTATAACCATATGCATATATTAAATCAATTTTACATCAATTAATTTGACATCATATTGAGAACTTTTAACTTCATTGAATTAATTTCATGATTTCAAAAATAAATTTGCACTAGTTGAAAAAAATGACATATATATAAATTGAACAAAATATTTACATACGTTTAATATTATACAATGTCTAATAAAAATCATCAGTATAATATAGATATATACATCTTTATAGAAAAATAAATGTTTAAAGAATACTATCTACTTTAAAGGAGACAAAAACTAAATTTAAAAATAAAAATATTTTAATAACAAAAAGGTATCATTATTATTTTAATATTTAACATGCATTTCATTTATTCAAATGCATTATTTACATTTACTCAACTTTGAAAATTTTACTTTGTTGCTTTGTGTACATTTGTCTCTGTTGATACCTTTAATATAAAAATGAAGTCTGGTTATTAAGTAAAATCTCAATAATGCTTTTTGTCAGTTCGAATTTGTGTCTTTCTCATCCTATAAAGTTTAATGTGGAGTTTGACAAAGTGTCAAATAAATCACTTTTACTATGTCTGTGAAGTAAATTTTTGAGAAACATGTTGTAAATTTGAAATTTGTAAGTTTTTAATAAATGAAATAGATTTATTGAGGGGTACCTCCATCATCAAATGCTTTTGTGAATGATGAATATTACTTTGTTAGAGAGTTTCCCCGATCTTCTATCTGCATTTCACATTCAGCACATCTAATTTTGCTTTTAAATTTTCTGACAACATAACCAGCTACGTAATAAATTAGCATGTTATCACTATATTGCTTATCAGGTACATTATTAGATAAAATTTGTGAAATATCTAAAATATTTCCATTCTCAGCAAGTAAATCAACTTTAGATAAAATTGAATTTTTAGTGGAATTATCAGGGCATATTGTAATTAATGACTCAACACAGATGGGTCAGCATTACGATCTAGCAAAATTTAAGAAATATATCAGTCTAATCGATAACTTCAACTGACAATAACAGATGGTGCTCCACTCTCTTGTTCCCCATTTTAACTGATGTGTCCTGAATTATTGGAATAAGCTTTTCAACCCCTTTCTCTTACGAATGCGACATTAGGTATTTTAGGCACTGTACTATTAACTATTGGAAACCACAGATACTAACCATAGTTACTTTTGATGTTCGTATTTCGGTCTAGTCATGTAATAGCCTTTCCTCATTGTTCATTTAATATCCTTAATATATATATATATATATATTTGGTAAATTTTTATCTATTTAATTCCCTTGTTAAATTACCTAGCTAAATTTCTCCTTTTTAAGTTATATTTAGTATTAGAATGTATATTTTTCTGCTATCATAGTTTCACCTTTTTTATTTTTTAGTTTTAAATCCTCACTGTCAAAATTATTCTAATTTTTAAATGATAATAAACTTAGGATATAAGTTACTAATTTATAAATCTATTAGCTTCCATTTACATTAATTTATTATTATTATTATTATATATACATACATATATATATATATATATATATATATAGTCAAACCTGTTTGTAAAGGAACCTACAGAACTCGGAATAATACTGTCATAAGTGGGACATTTTTAGCTCCATCCAGAAATATAAAAAATTTTTATTTCCCCAGTCTGAAACAGAACCTGCCCAATGTGGAAACAGACGGCCAATTTAAAATATTTTGTTAATAAAGCAGCTGTTGTAACGAACAAAGAATATAAAAATCATCTAACTATTTCAGCCATTTATTTCCAAGAAAACCATATTTTACAGTACTTTCTACTAAATCAAATCATGATTTTTTTAAAGCTGTTTCAGAACTTCAAAAATTCTTAGTTGATCAGGAAGATCCTAAAATACTAGAAGTATTCATGATTTTTAACTGAAAGTCGCATCAGACATAAGACATGGTCAAGAAATCATACTGGATTATTTTAAAAGTTCATCTCAATTAAAATTAGTGGGTTTTTTAATTTAATTTTTTTGTTTCATGGTAAGTAGTAATATTTAACCAGCAAGTCAATTCATCTAGGTTTTAAGATATAGGAATAAGCCAACAGTCAAGGACATGGAGTACAGTATTTTTTTATTTAGATATATTCCTGTGATCGCGGTATGCAAAAATGCACATTTTTTAAATTTTCTTTTTTACTGCCACTAAACTAAAGCATGCTTGTATGTCATGTCACTCATGTCTGTCACATAAAACATAGTTTTTTCAATTTAAAGAAAAAACTACTCATATAAAATACTTAGGACTTCATTTCCTCTTTCAATAAGTTAGAATAAAGTGTTCCTTCAAAATTGGTAAAAAAGTTCATAAAGCGAATGAAATAATAAAGTTTTAATTCTGTCATGCCTGTCACATTAATCATGTCTGTCACTTTTTCTCCAAACAATTGTTAATTTTTAAATTAAATTTTCCCAGTAATCCAGTGGAGGTTCGTGCCCACAGGGCGCAAGGCACGTGACTTCCTCATAAAAAGCCCCTATATTATTAGTTTTATTTATATAAATGTATAAAAAAAATTTGTAAAAAATTTTTGCATATTTTGTAAATTTCCTTTCAAAACGTCCTTCCACAAAAGTATAGTGCGGCCATCTTGTAACACATTCAGCAACTAAAATCGACAATGTAGTTGCTGAATGCATTATAAGATGGCAGCACTACAAGAATCTTCTACACTGTGCTTTCATCGTAGGGGTGCGAATTCAGAGCGATCCAGATAGAACGAAGATACATAGTTTCAAATACTATTGTGAGTTTAAATGAACGGATATAAATATTGGCTATTTTCAAAGCATTGCCTGCTGCGTATAGCCAGTTTATGGTTGTGAGTTCAGGGATTTACATCGTGTAAAATGCTTGATTCCTACATCAACTCAAGGATTGTTAAAATTTGAAAATAAAAATGATGCTGTGCGATGCATCTCACAAAATCGTTAGAAATGTTGTTATACCGACACTAGTAAACTCTAGTGGTTACTATAAATTTGAAAAATGTTTAAAATATGTGTAATGACATTGTGTGCAATAACATTTCAATATAATTAAAATATAATACGTTTTCCTATTTGCTATCACTTATATTTTAATGATTGGTTAGAAAACTCACAGCTATCATGTCCGTCACAAAAGGCTTGTCTGCCTGTCTCTCTCTCTCTCTCTCTCATGTTATTAAAAAAAAAAAATTACTCACAAAAGTTATATTTTAATGCTTTTGAAAATCAACATGGTAAGAGTTGGAAACTTTATTATATAGAAAAAAAATTGTTTTCACATATTAATCTCTTGCCAATTCAGAGAATTTTGATCTAATTTCATGGTCACTGAAATTTCAAGTCCGTTTTATGTCATGTCTGTCATGATGGGTTTTTAATTTCATATTAAATAAGTAGACAACTTGAAATTTTGAAACTTCCCTAGGAAATAGCTGTAGATTTTTCTAGAAATATTATCTTAGCTATGTCAAATGTGCTATATTACACATTTGATGTCATGTCTATACATCAATATACCTATATATATTTATATATATCCTCCCAAAAATGTGATAAAAGGTACATGCACACAGGGCAGAATTTACAACCATTTGGCGAATATTTTTTCAAATTTTAGTGGAAATTTTCAGAGTGAGTTTGGCAACACTGAAAGAACTTGGAAAGGCAAATTTAGCCATTCATGAAGGTTTGAAGTTTGGATTTTCTGAAAGTACAATTTGCAGGGTTTGCACTCGGATAACCAGAGTTCGATTTCCACCTTTACCAAACCTGCTCCTGTGTGCATGTGGAGTATGGGAAGGAGAGGGATACGAGCCCCCGCTGAAATTTTCCAGGGGGCTTTACCCCCTCTGGGAAATTTCAAGATTTTTTTTTCTAACTTCATATTTTACTAAATGTCAGAAAATGAAATTTTTTAAATATAAAAATAATTGAAAGAAAATCCTATTAACTTAAATGTCACATTTCAGTTCAGTCTTGTTCACATCTTCCTTACCACAGCGCCGTAAACTATCTCGCACACAAACAATCAAGCTCCTCTTTACTCCCAGGAAACATGTTTACTGTAATGGCCAAATCAACTGGTTACCAGAACTTTTGCTATTGACCAACCACCTAATTCAAAGAGAAACAGATTATTTACAGCCATGGGATTGGCATTCCAAAAAATAGCTGTATCCCTCCAGTAATAACTATAAATAATAACCACGAAGTAGAGATGACTTATTTGGTCTACTTAAAGAGATCTTATCTGTAATTACTCCTCCATACCAATGCTGTCTTTACAGGTGGCATTCATTCCGTTTGAAGCTGCAATCCCCGCGGGTAGCTTTATTCCAGATGAGAGCCGGACATTTGGCAGAGAACAACAAAGTCATTTGAGCAAAGAAAGCTAGAAATATAAATTATGAGAAAATTGAAAATATCGGATTCGTAGGAACCATGTGGAAAAATGGTTGCATATGTTCAACTGGTGTGATCTCAGATGAGTGATGTTTGTGGTGTTGAAGGCAGTGTGATGTTTTGGTTCTGTTAATAAAGGTTTCAGTTTGGCTTTTGATGAAAAAAGAACGCAATATTTTGTGCTATTCGTAAAGGTTTTGTAATTAAATATAAGCATACTTATATCTCATGGATAAATTTAAATTAAAACAGCAAAAATTTCTTTTTGCGTGAGAAATCTCCAAACTGCTGAAAGACCTGCATATTATATTAAACATGCAGATTTTTATTTAAGCGCAACACTGGTAAGTATACATGTTATAAAGGCTCTGCGCATCGCATTCTATGAAATAGTACTGATAGGTGCTTTTGAATTAAATAATATAATATTAGGTTTTTCATTTAAAGGGATTGGTGAAACATGACAATAGTATAATTTTAACACAGAAATGGGATTTTTCCAGAAATTGCTGCGTACCAGTTAAGGTGTTATTTGATGGAGAAATCCCAGTTTGGCAAAAAGTGTCGCTAGTCATGTTGATGCTCCAAGCCCTTCATTTATACGTTTATGTTTTCTTAATGAAACTTGTTTTTACATATCTTACTCACATAATGGCATGGACATCAAGAATCATATAAATTTATATTTTACGAAATATTAAGGTTTCGTTACATATCATAACTCCAGTTTTTGATTTTATTGTTTTGCAACTTTATATCATTTTTTACCCTCAGTGGTGTGTGGAGTAGGCCCGGATACTAGCTCCGTGATTGGCCCAAGAAAAACGGGGCATGATGGACCCTTTAGGCCCGTCATACACATTAAAGAAAAAATTAAATGCAGTGAGCCCGCCCCACCGGGAAATTTCTATAGAGATCCCATTGACCATTTCAGGGTCTGAATCAACAATATGCTGGAGAGCATAACGTGACGGATTCTTGCTAGGGGAACTACAAGCGTTACTTCTATCGGTGGCAACGCTACAAGACACTAGCCTTGAAGCCCCCCTCCCCTTTTCACTTTCAACATAGACATATATAGTACATCTATGACTTTCAACCCATAATTGATCCTCGAAGGGAGAAAATGCCATTCGTAGACGATGGCACCTGGTACGTCAAGAAGGGAGTGAGTTCAGGAATCAAAGAGCTCAAGTTTTATAAGTGGTAAACTAAAGTGGTGCAGGCCCAAAAAGATTAAAAATATTTATCGTACAATAAATAAAACTGCTGATTTCTTTCTTTCGTCCTAGACCGGCCATCCGACGAAGGTGTAAGATATCTGTTTAGATCGCTGGGATAGTACCATCTAATTTAGACTGGAACCCATATAGTGGAGGCGACATCTACAGGGACCGACCCTCCTGCTCTTGTTACCAACCGCTCGGAAGGACTTTCAAACCCACAAATTTAACGTGCTCATACACGGGGACAGTTTAGGCAAAGCCGGAAATCGAATTCGGGTCCTCCGAGTACAAATCCCGTGACTTAACCTCTCGGTTATCCCACTCTAAAACTGCTGCTTGTAAGATAATAACTTACAAAACTTCCTGGAGGAAAGCATATATATGTCAGTTAGGTCACTACAGTTGCTTCGATGACATTATAAGCCCCGTTTTTCAGGCCAAAATAGCATTATGCGCTCTCAACAACCACTACTGCCGTTCGTTGGGCAGTTCGTTCTTGACTGTTGCTAAGGGCTTTTGGCCTGAAGTAGGGAATTATAATGACCTCGAAACAATTGTAGTCACCTAACTGACATATGCTTACTTTCTTTAAGGAGGTCTTGTAAGTTATTATATTTTTATCGATTTTGTAAATCCTTTGTATAACTTTATCGGATTGTGCCCCCCCCCCCCCCTGAGATTTTGAAAACTCGGCGCCTATGCAAGCGTCCTTGACCCACCGCGCAATCAAAACAATATCTGCCTTCTGCCCGTCATTTGAGCTGATTTTTTTCGTTAACCCTCAACACAGTTATTATCTTCAATAAACAAAAAAAAAAAAAAAAACACTTTCAACTTAAAATCCTTCATTATAGTTTTAAACAATCCGTGTTACAGAATTATTTATGAAACAAGCAATTTTTTTTCGAAGACGATCGGCCGTAATCCCGGAAGCGAGTGATAAACATCGAACGAAAATGTATGCATATTTTTTGATGATGCGAAACATTCGTAGTCCGGAGCATCCGGAGGCAGTGACTCACAAGAGAGTTTTGATTAGACTTCGAAATGCGTGATTGCGTAATTACTACCGCATCGTTTTAGGATTGATTGTCTGGCGGGAAAAGACATATGATTTTTTTTTTAGACTCTTCGTATAAATCGACCCCCCCCCCCCCCCACACACACACACACACACTTTGAAGCTATTTTTTGTCGCAAATTTCCCGACTTATTCGCGAGTATATATGGTATTCCGTAATTGTTTCCCTAGGATACAGGGTTTTAAAATATTTTATAAGACAAATGAACATAGATGAACTGATACAACTACCATGTTTTTTTATAAGAAAACGTGTTTCATTATCTATTAAAGATAAAGTCACCATTTTGAAACATATGAACAAAGGTGCTTCTGCTAAAATATTAGGAGATGAATATGATGAGGGCCCACTTTAGTTGAAATACCCCCATCCCTTAAAAAAAAAAAAAATTAGAAAAAAAAAAGGCTTTAAATAACTAGCCTAAATAATTAACTTTTTTCAGACATTTTTTTCTTTCAAAAATTTTCTTAATCACTAAATTTGATACTATAATTACATGTAATTTACATTTCAGTTAACCAAGTATATTTTTTCATATGGATCGTAAAAAAACTTTATTACTTTCCTTATATACATAATGTATAAGGAAAGTATTGTGATGGGGTCGAAAATTCGAATTCGAGTTTTCGACGGGAGCACGTTTCAAGCATCCCTGATCACGAATCAAACAATTTTGAAGTGATGTCTGTGTGTGTGTGTGTGTGTGTGTGTGTCAGTGAGTCTGTGGAGACGATAACTGACGAACGAATGGACCGATTCGAACTAAATTTGGTACAAAAATCAAAATCCGTAAACACTGGAAGCCTATTGTTTTTATACGCAATTGAATGTTCAAATTGAAAAAATCGTCAAAAAATCAAAACCACTAATAAAGTTACGCAAATAGACATTTCTTATGTAATTTTTCATTAGGAAACGATTGGCATAAATTTTAGAACGCTAACATAAACCGTTTTCGAGATATTGCACATTTTTCAAAAAAATTATCAAAAAGTCGTATAAAATAAAAAAAAAATATTTCCTATTGAGAAACATGTTCACTTTTCATATATAATACCATACGGTAAATTGGGTGACATCATTCTCGTGGATCTAGCTCGTTCCATTCATGGAAAAAAATACTTTGAGTAATACTTCTGTATTTGAACACAAATAGTCATTTGTCTGCTGTAAGAATAACTTATTTCTTCATCCATAACGCTTGGCGAGATTTTGGCGACGAATTTGGCAGAATGTCGCCTACTTGGCGACTTTTTGAAATGTTGCCAAATTAACAGAAATCTCGCCAAATGGATAAAAATGACGTTAAATCAATGAAAATGACGACTAATTGTCGAAAATTCAATATCTTGGAAAGAATATTAGTATCTACTATAAGAAACACCTATTTTGTTACTGTAAAAGTAGTAAATTCATTACATTATATAAGGAAAGTCATGTGTTGCCCACATCAGATTTTTTAATATATGTTTTTAAAATGAATTATAATTTTCTATAACATTTTAGACCATTCCAGTAAGTTTTAGAAAAAGTGTTCTGAATTACGTAAAAACCCCTTATCCAGACTGCTTGAAGTCCCAAGCAGTCCGGATAATAGATCCTGCACTGTACATGTACAATTTACAGTACAGAACTCTGCAGTTAATTTCTGTATTAAAAAAAAGTAAAATTTGATTTAAACTTTAGATTATGAGATATTTATTGTTGATGTCAAAGAAAGAGTGAGCTGCGAGTTCGTTTCCTGGACAACTAGCAATACCAAGAACATACACAGGATGTTCCACAAAAAGTGAACTGTGGAAGATTTTTTGAACCGTTGGTTGTAGACCCATAGTTCCAATTGCAAAAATGCTTTAAATACTGTACGTAGAAAGTCATGAAATAGTGAATTAAATACAGTAAAATATTTGTTTAGAAAGCTAAGAAAATTAACTTTTTATACAACCCCTCTATCAAAAAAAGTTAAATTACAAAAATGCTACAGACATGTCAACTTTCCAAACAGAAAAAACAGGGAACTATTTTGTCGCAAATATATTGTTTACTTATGACACTTAATATTTGCTTAAAACATTAAAATACTGTACCATTTAAGTACATTATGCTTTAAACTTATCTGAAAAAAAAATTTCATGAACTATCTTTTGAATTAAAATACTGTTAGTAACAAATTATAAAAAAAAACTTGATAATATTAATTCTTGATTAATCTATTAAATCTTAATGCCCCCCCCCCCACAAAAAAAATAAAAATAAAATACTGCATTGAATATCAGGCATAGTACTGGTAGAATATGAAAATTCAGGACACCAATTTTATATAAAATTTCAGAACAATAAATTATAAAACAAAAAATATATATAAAGGTTTTATCTGGTAAAAATTGCTTTATAATGAAAACAAATATTTATGCTTGGTAAAACAGAGGTTTTCACTAAAGAGGGAAACAAATATTGATCTTTAATAAAAAAAAATATATATATATATATATATATATATATATATATATAGCACTGAATTATATTCCTGCCAAAATGGTTTATTTTTATTTGCCTAAATCATTGCTTTAATACCACTTTTTGGAAAATATTCCTTCACAGAGTTCATACCCATTTTTTAAAATAGAAAAATTTGTATTATGCAAATATAATTAAAAAATTAACCTTAATAATTTGCCATAATATGAAAATAAGCTAGTTTAGTCTCTCTAATATGCAAACTTTAAATGATGGAGATGGATGGAAAGAGATACTAAAGTACTCGCGGCAATTCACGCGAAGTAACTGAATTGCGCAATCGCACTGTTCATGCGAAAATAATTAAGAAATTAACCATAATTTATCAGAATATGAAAATAAGCCAGTTTAGCCGATCCAATATGCAACATTTAAATCATGGAGGTGGATGGGGAAAGATAAGTGTTTATGCGAAATTAATGAACAAAATAACGTTTTAGCGATTTATGCTGAATTTAGACAACCTTTGAAGAAGTATATTTATTACTTTCATAAAAAAATCTGATGTGGGCAGCACATGACTTTCCTTATATAATGCAATGAATCTACTACTTTTACAGTAAAAAAAAATCTGATGTGGGCAACACATGAATTTCCTTATATAATGTAATGGATTTACTACTTTTACAGTAAAAAAAATAGGTTTTTCTTATAGTTGATACTAATATTCTTTCCAAGATATTGAATTTTCGACAATTAGACGTCATTTTCATTGATTTACCGTCATTTTTATCCATTTGGCGAGATTTTCGTTAATTTGGCAACATTTCAAAAAGCTGCCAAGTTATCGACATTCCGCCAAATTCGTCGCCAAAATCTCGCCAAGCGTTATGGACGAAGAAATAAGTTGTTCTTACAGCAGATAAATGACTATTGGCTTTCAAATACAAAAGTATCACTCAAAGTATCTTTTTTCATGAATGGAACGAGCTAGATCCACGAGAATGATGTTACCCAATTTATCGCATGGTATAACATAGGAAAAGTGAACATGTTTCTCAGTAGGAAATATTGTTTTTTTTTCATTTCTTGATAAATTTTTCTTGATAATTTTTTTGGAAAATGTGCAATATCTCGAGAACGGTTCATGTTAGCGTTGTAAAATTCATGTCAATCGTTTCCTAATGAAAAATTACATAAGAAATGTCTATTTGCGTAACTTTATTAGTGATTTTGATTTTTTGAGGATTTTTTCAAAACTTTATTCGAAAATTTAGGGGGGTTCTGAACATTCGATTACGTATAAGAACAATAGGCTTCCAGTGTTTACGGATTATGATTTTTGTACCAAATTTGGTTCGAATCGGTCCATTCGTTCGTCAGTTATCGTCTCCAAAGACTCACTGACACACACACACAGACATCATTAAAAAAATGTTTGATTCGTGATCAGGGATGCTTGAAACGTGCTCTCCCGTCGAAAACTCGAATTCGAATTTTCGACCCCGTCACAATACTTTCCTTATACATTATGTATATAAGGAAAGTAAAAATAGATTATTACTTTCCTTATATACATAATGTATAAGGAAAGTATTGTGATGGGGTCGAAAATTCGAATTCGAGTTTCCGAGGTTTCGCACGTTTCAAGCATCCCTGATCACGAATCAAAGATTTTTCAAGTGATGTCTGTGTGTGTGTGTGTGTGTCCGTGAGTCTGTGGAGACGATAACTGACGAACGAATGGACCGATTCGAACCAAATTTGGTACAAGAATCACAATCCGTAAACACTGGAAGCCTATTGTTTTTATACGCAATCGAATGTTCAGAACCCCCCCTAAATTTTAGAATGAAATTTTGAAAAAATCGTCAAAAAATCAAAACCATTAATAAAGTTACGCAAATAGACATTTCTTATGTAATTTTTCAATAGAAAACGATTGGCATAAATTTTAGAACGCT
The DNA here is from genome assembly GCA_951213105.1 of Amaurobius ferox. Classification (NCBI taxonomy): domain Eukaryota; kingdom Metazoa; phylum Arthropoda; class Arachnida; order Araneae; family Amaurobiidae; genus Amaurobius; species Amaurobius ferox. Next base: position 64,686,966 of record OX578134.1, read on the forward strand.
AACATAAACCGTTCCCGAGATATTGCACATTTTTCAAAAAAATTATCAAAAAGTCATATAAAATAAAAAAATATATATTTCCTATTGAGAAACATGTTCACTTTTCATATGTAATACCATGCGATAAATTGGGTGACATCAATCTCGTGGATCTAGCTCGTTCCATTCATGAGAAAATATACTTTGAGTAATACGTTTGTATTTGAACGCCAATAGTCATTTGTCTGCTGTAAGAATAACTTATTTCTTCGTCCATAACGCTTGGCGAGATTCTGGCGACGAATTTTGCGGAATGTCGCCAACTTGGCGACTTTTTGAAATGTTGCCAAATTATAAGGAAAGTATTGTGACGGGGTCAAAAATTCGAATTCGAGTTTTCTACAGGAGAGCACGTTTCAAGCATCCCTGATCACGAATCAAACATTTTTGAAGTGATGTGTGTATGTGTGTGTGTGTATGTGTGTGAAAGTATGTGTGTGTGTGTGTGTGTCAGTGAGTCTGTGGAGACGATAACTGACGAACGAGTGGACCGAATCGAACCAAATTTGGTACAAAAATCACAATCCGTAAACACTGGAAGCCTATTGTTTTTATACGAAATCGACTGTTCAGAACCCCCCTAAATTTTCGAATAAAATTTTGAAAAATTCCTCAAAAAATCAAAACCACTAATAAAGATACGCAAATAGACATTTTTTACGTAATTTTTCATTAGGAAACGATTGACATAAATTTTAGAACGCTAATATGAACCGTTCTCGAGATATTGTACATTTTTCAAAAAAAATATCAAAAAGTCATATAAAATAAAAATATTTCCTATTGAGAAACATGTTCACTTTTCATATGTAATACCATGCGATAAATTGGGTGACATCATTCTCGTGGATCTAGCTCATTCCATTCATGAAAAAAGATACTTTGAGTAATACTTTTGTATCTGAACGCCAATAGTCATTTATCTGCTCTAAGAATAATTTATGTCTTAGTGCGTAACGCTTGGTTAGATTTTGGCGACAAATTTGGCGGAATGTCGCCAACTTGGTGACTTTTTGAGATGTTGCCAAATTAACGAAAATCTCGCCAAATGGATAAAAATGACGCTAAATCAATGAAAATGACGACTAATTTTCGAAAATTCAATATCTTGGAAAGAATATTAGTATCTACTATAAGAAAATCGTATTTTTTTACTGTAAAAGTAGTAAATTCATTACATTATATAAGGAAAGTCATGTGTTGCCCACATCAGATTTTTTTATATGACTTTTTGATGATTTTATTGAAAAATGTGTAATATCTCGAGAACGGTTCATGTTAGCGTTCTAAAATTTATGTCAATCGTTTTCTAATGAAAAATTACATAAGAAATGTCTATTTGCGTAACTTTATTAGTGGTTTTGATTTTTTGAGGATTTTTTCAAAACTTTATTCGAAAATTTAGGGGGATTCTGAACATTCGATTACGTATAAAAACAATAGGCTTCCAGTGTTTACGGATTATGATTTTTGTACCAAATTTGGTTCAAATCGGTCCGTTCGTTCGTCAGTTATCGTCTCCAAAGACTCACTGACACACACACACACACATACTTTCACACACACACACACACACACAGACATCATTTCAAAAATGTTTGATTCGTGATCAGGGATGCTTGAAACGTGCTCTCCCGTCGGAAACTGGAATTCGAATTTTCGACCCCGTCACAATACTTTCCTTATACATTATGTATATAAGAAAAGAAAAATCTGATGTGGGCAACACATGACTTTCCTTATATAATGCAATGAATTTACTACTTTTACAGTTAAAAAAAATGTTATTCTTATAGTAGATACTTATATTCTTTCCAAGATATTGAATTTTCTTCAATTAGTCGTCATTTTCATTGATTTAGCGTCATTTTTATCCATTTAGCGAGATTTTTGTTAATTTGGCAACAATTAAAAATGTCGCCAAGTTGGCGACATTCCGCCAAATTCGTCGCCCAAATATCGCCAAGTGTTATGGACGGAGAAATAAGTTATTCTTATACAGGGTGGCCACTCTTCGGACATATTGAAATTCCCTGACTTTTCCAGGTTTTTCAGGTGAATTGAAAAGAAATTCCAGACCAGTAATTTTAACATAAACGTGCTTACGTCGCTATTTAGTTACAAATTTGATTAAAGAATCTTAACAATTTAACTCCACTATCCAAAAAAAGTTATATTAAATCAGGAGAAAAAAATACACATTTTTTTGTTTTACAAATAAATGTTGACATTTTTAATAAAAAATACATGTAAATGCAGTAAAATTGGACTACTGAAATATTTAAAATAATTTAATGGTTTTCATTGAAGACAATAAAAAGAAATAGTTCAAACTGATGTCCTTAAATATGGGCATTGCAAATTGCTCACAATGACAGAGATCATTAAAGATATGCAATAACTACACTATAACAATCACAGCCATTGAATAATTAATGTCAATTCAGCAATGTCAAAAGAATGTCATTAAAATAGAAAAAAATATAGCAAAATGTATATAATATATATACAGAGATGCCAACCTCTGAAAAGGGTCATCAGTAGAAAAATCAGGCGTATTCAGTAAAACGGCATCGACCATCAGTAAGATTTTACGTATATTGACAATATATATTTTAAAACCTTGGAATAAGTTCAAAATGTAGTTTTGCTAACTTAACTGAGTTAATTACAACTAAATGGCAATATTTATGTGAAAATAATTAGGAAATTAACCAAAATATGAAAATAAGCTAGTTTAGTCAAGTTAATGTGCAACAATAGGGAGATGGAGATCCATGGAAAAGGATAATTTCGTACCCTCGGCAACGCCCGAGGGGGAAAAAACTGAATTTCACGATCGTACTATTTATATGAAAATAATTAAAAGATTAGACTTTATAATTAACCAAAATATCAAAATATGTTAGTTTAGTCAAGTTAATGTTCAAAAATAGGGAAATGCAGATCGATGGAAAAGGATAACTGCATACTCTCGGCAACGCCCGCGAAAAAAAACTGAATTTCACGATCGTACTATTTATGTGAAAATAATTAAAAAATTAGCCTTTATAATTAACCAAAATATGAAAATAAGCTAGTTTAGTTAAGCTAATGTACAATAATAAGGGAATGGAGATGGATGGAAAAAGACAATTGTGCACTCTCAGCAAAGCCCGAAAAGAAGGACGGAATTGCGCAATCTTATAATTTAAGCAAAATATAATTTGTTTAGCAAAATATTTCTTTATTTTTACGCGCACTATAAAAATAAATTAGGTCTATTGTTCTGATATCAAATCATTAGAAGAAGAAAATGGATGCAAACTGATCATTTTGGACTCTAAGCAAAGCAGGGAATATGAACTGAATGGCAGGATGCATGGATTTCACGGGATTTTCCGTAGTTTTGGGAGTAATGTCCGTAAAACGGTAAGGTGAAGTAAAAATCCGTACAAACTACGGAAAATCCGTAAAAGTTGGCATCTCTGTATTTGGCGACATTTGTCCCAAATGGCGCACAAACTCCGCATTTTTGCTTTTATACGGAATCAAATGGATACAGGCAACCTTTATTTAGCGGTTACGAATACAGCGTAATACTTGGCGAAATTTTTCGAAAATGGCATACAAACTGGACAGTTTTTATATGGACTAGTGAAAAAAAAAAAAAAATCCAGAATTTTCACAAAATTCCCTGACTTTTCCCGGTTCTCCCGGTTTCCAGGTTGAGTGGCCACCCTGTTATAGCAGATAAATGACTATTGGCGTTCAAATACAAAAGTATTACTAAAAGTATATTTTTTCATGAATGGAACGAGCTTTCTTTTTATTACTTTCCTTATATACATAATGTATAAGGAAAGTATTGTGAGGGGGTCAAAAATTCGAATTCGAGTTTTAGACAGGAGAGCACGTTTCAAGCATCCCTGATCACGAATCAAACATTTTTGAAGTGATGTCTGTATGTGTGTGTGTGTGTATGTGTGTGAAAGTATGTGTGTGAAAGTATGTGTGTGTGTGTGTGTGTCAGTGAGTCTGTGGAGACGATAACTGACGAACGAGTGGACCGAATCGAACCAAATTTGGTACAAAAATCACAATCCGTAAACACTGGAAGTCTATTGTTTTTATACGAAATCGACTGTTCAGAACCCCCCTAAATAAAATAAAAATATTTCCTATTGAGAAACATGTTCACTTTTCATATGTAATACCATGCGATAAATTGGGTGACATCATTCTCGTGGATCTAGCTCATTCCATTCATGAAAAAAGATACTTTGAGTAATACTTTTGTATCTGAACGCCAATAGTCATTTATCTGCTCTAAGAATAATTTATGTCTTAGTGCATAACGCTTGGTTAAATTTTGGCGACAAATTTGGCGGAATGTCGCCAACTTGGTGAGTTTTTGAAATGTTGCCAAATTAACGAAAATCTCGCCAAATGGATAAAAATGACGCTAAATCAATGAAAATGACGACTAATTTTCGAAAATTCAATATCTTGGAAAGAATATTAGTATCTACAGGCCCGGTTTAAGGCGTGGGCGGCGTGGGCAATTGCCCACAGCGGACGAATTAGGGGCGGCCATTTGGAAGTGAAATTAGGTGTAGTAAGAATGACTTTTGTGGTCGTATTAAAAAAAATATTTTGAAAATGAACCAATTTTGTGCCACTTTAATATAAATGAATTTACTTTTTTAGATAGTATCAAAATATAAAAAGGATAAAATCGTTTTTCTCCCATAATTATATCTTTTTCGAAGCAATGTACAGTTCTGCTTGAAAGTACGTACGCTCAAACACTTGGGAGATTACCAGATTTTAAACAACTTGCAGCTGGGTGCAGTCCCCAAATACTGGGAAAAACCCAAGGGCCGATTCTCAGAATTTTTTCCTGGTTTCAAATTCAAATTGCAAACACATGGATGCGGCCTCTATGATCGCACTTCTAAAAGGACGGGAGGGAGGTGATTAGTCCAGATGGTCATTCTTTTGGTCGTCTACCGTTTTAGCTGATTTAGGCATTGAGCCTAGCTGAAGACCATGTAGATAACAAACACAATGACTACAAGTAAAAAGCTACTTCTTATTGTTCAAAGTGTTGTGTTATGCTGCCGTGCAAGATTCACAAATCCATCGACAAATATGGCTGTCTTTTAAGTTCTAACTATTTGGGTAACTTTTTCTTTCAATTATTTAAAATATTTTTGCAAAATTTTTTAATTGACTACATTTTTTGTTGATTTTTAATGTGTTTCAACCAATAAAATTAATTTGGTACTGAATTTAGTCTTTGGTATTAGCCCCAGAATAATATTGATAAAAGAATAATTTTTCATGTTTTTATCCAAAATAATATGCCCCGTGGCTGTTCTATGAGGAATTTCAGAGGCAAATAACTAAGCAATGGTGTAAAATGATCTTAATTTTGTATTTTTTCCAGTTTCATTGCAAAACGAAAAAAAAAAAATGGTACAAAATATTTTTGCGAAGGAATTCCTTTATGAATATCTGCATGAAAGTGCAAAAGTTGTTTATACATTGTTAGAGCTGTTTCATAAATTAATAAATTTATTCTATAGACTCAATATGGGAATTACATATATTCTTTTGCTCATGCATACAAATTTCTGTCTAGATATACGTTCAATAATCCGTAAATACTATTTTATTTTTTCATAATTACACTTTTAGTTATAATTTAATACACTTTTAAGTAAAATGTTAATTAAACAACCTTAAAATTTATAATATACATTTTGATATTGTGATTTTTTTTATTTCTACTCAAACAATTCATTTAATATCCCCATGTTCTAGTCAACATTCGATTTATTATTATTCTTATATAAAGTTGTATTGTATGATATGTAGTATTTTTTTGTCCATTTTTACTTTCCTTATATACATAATGTATAAGGAAAGTATTGTGACGGGGTCGAAAATTCGAAATCGAGTTTTCGACGGGAGAGCACGTTTCAAGCATCCCTGATCACGAATCAAACATTTTTGAAGTGATGTCTGTGTGTGTGTATGTGTGTGTGTGTGTGTGTGTGTGAAAGTATGTGTGTGTGTGTGTCAGTGAGTCTGTCAGTGTGTGTGTGTGTGTGTGTGTGAAAGTATGTGTGTGTGTGTGTCAGTGAGTCTGTGGAGACGATAACTGACGAACGAATGGACCGATTCGAACCAAATTTGGTACAAAAATCACAATCCGTAAACACTGGAAGCCTATTGTTTTTATGCGTAATCGAATGTTCAGAACCCCCCTAAATTTTCGAATAAAATTTTGAAAAAATCGTCAAAAAATCAAAACCACTAATAAAGTTACGCAAATAGACATTTCTTATGTAATTTTTCATTAGAAAACGATTGACATAAATTTTAGAACGCTAACATGAACTGTTCTCTAGATATTGCACATTTTTCAAAAAAATTATTAAAAAGTCCTATAAAATGAAAAAAAAAATATTTCCTATTGAGAAACATGTTCACTTTTCATATGTAATACCATGCGATAAATTGGGTGACATCATTCTCGTGTATCTATATCGTTCCATTCATGAAAAAAGATACTTTGAGTAATACTTTTGTTTTAGAACGCCAATAGTCATTTATCTGCTGTAAGAATAACTTATTTCTTCGTCCATAACGCTTGGCGAGATTTTGGCGACGAATTTGGCGGAATGTCGCCAACTTGGCGACTTTTTGAAATGTTGCCAAATTAACGAAAATCTCGCCAAATGGATAAAAATGACGCTAAATTAATGAAAATGATGACTAATTGTCGAAAATTCAATATCTTGGAAAGAATATTAGTATCTACTATAAGAAAAACCTATTTTTTTTACTGTAAAAGTAGTAAATTCATAACATTATATAAGGAAAGTCATGTGTTGCCCACATCAGATTTTTTATTTCAAAACCAAGAAAAAATGAAACATTGATGTTCCTCTTTTCCAACGAATGGAATTTATTTTTTATTCTTAATACACCCTATTTTTATTACCCCACTCGAAAGTTCATATTTTTTAATTTCTAACCCCCCCCCCCCCCCTCGTCCTTTTTAAAATGAATTTGAAAGCATTTGGATATTTTCCTGTGTTTCTGTTGGGCCCATGTATCTCCAAATTCTTTTCAGATATTTCTTTTATTATTTTTTCAAATTTACGAAAATAAATATTACGTGTTTTACCGCCTTGTTCTCTAATGATTGCAAATATGATTTTCCCCTCTCTCTTAGTTTTGTTATGCACTTTATCTTTCGGCAGAAAATTAGAATATTTTTAATTTTTACCCCCTCCACCTTTTTTCCTAATTGTTGTCCCCTTTTCTATTCTATATATTTTTCCTGCTTTTGAATTAGGTTTTGTATCTTCGAACATATTTTTATATTTTTTCATTCACTTGTCACAAACTCAGGGGCATTTTAAACATTACATTTCAATTGTCTTCACTCCCCAGTGAATCTATAATACTGAAAAGAAGAATCTATCTGTGTGTTTGTTCACAATGCCGACCGATATCTATCTCATTGAATTTTTTCACACAGTCTCATCTCCTCTTCCCGGCCGTCCAAATAGGTGCTCTTAGTCCCCTGGACGAGTCGGACTGTCTGGGTCTTCTACACAGTCTCATCTCCTGGGGCGCGGTAGCCCTTTGGTTAGCGCGCTGGAGTTGCACTCGGTAGGCCCGGGTTCGATTCCAGCCACTGCCAAAACTGCCGCCGTGTTCATGCGGAGTACGATCACGTTAAACATGTGAGTCCGAAAATCCTTCCGAGAGGTTGGTGGTAGGGGAAGGAGGGTACGGTCCCTGTGGATGCCTCCCCCACTGGGTTCCGGTCTAAATTGGGTGGCACTTTCCGACCGTCCAAACAGTTACCTTACACCTTTCTGGTAGGTCGGACGGTCTGGGTTTCAACAACAACACAGTCTCATCTCCGGCCATCCATTTTGTTACTCCATGTCTTCGGACGAGTCGGTTGGCCTGGGCTTTCGACACAGTCTCATCTATACCTGAACTAATGCATCTCGAAGGCATTTTACTAAAATTTACATTCGATTTTTAACGAATTTTTAAATTCCAAAATCAGATAATCTCCAGCTACTGATATGACCTAGCAGCTTTATTCTCGATTTAACAGTTACAGAATCTCCAGCCATCGATATGATCTAACAGCTAATCATACGATTTAACAGCTACCGTAACGATCTAATGCCACGTTCATCTCCTAGAGGTTATTTATCTTTCATTCATTTATATTTTGCATCACGGAGAGCGTTTATGTGTTTTTTCGCTTTGCGGATAGCGTACTGGTAATTTGACGTCGGTTTAGGATTTGAAGAAAATTGAGTAGTGTTATTTGTAAATGTAGTAACGGGGGTTTATTTGCATCCCAGCCAATACCGGGTAATTCGTTCCAGTGATGCAATAAAGCAAGCAAATGTTAAATTAGTCAAAGTGTAAAATTTTGTTGTAATTTGGAGAGTATTTCATTATTATGTATATTTCCGTATGTATATTTCCACCTATTCTGTTCAAACCTCACCAATCATTAAACATCTTTAGAATCCCCCAAGTTCATTTAACTTTCTAATTTTTTTTTTAATCAAAACAAAATATCTCGTGTTTGTGCACTAATATTTCACAAAAGAATAAGTAACCAGACTGATGCGCAACAATCGTGGCATTTCAAATATTACAGCTTTCTCACCCATTAGAAAACTTGATTTTTGAAGTATAGTTGTTATATTCTATGTTCCTTCTGTATGTTAATCAGATTTTAGAGGGGCTACAATGGACAGTCACAAACTGCTTCGAAATAGAATCCCAGATTTTTATCTGCGAAATCAAAAACCAACAAATTTAAATATTTTTGCATTTTAAATTTAATATTAAAGATTTATCTATTTAAATAAATTGCTGATAATATAACCGGCAAAATTCTGAATTGTCCTGTTATATTATGTCTTAGCTTCGTAGGGATTGAAATGCTTTTCCTTCATCTCTCCTCTTTCCTAATTTATTCATAAAATCATTTCTTTGATTTGCTTATAATGTTTTACTGCTAAGATATACAAATTATTCATAAGATTTATGCAATTAAAAATTCAAATTTTATTAAAAAATGGATGAGGACAACTTTCATGACACTACATAATGAGTAAGTTACTTTTGATTCCTGATAAATTCAGTAAAATATAATCGGCGGTGACGGCGGTGACTGTAGTCCGATGGAACCGAAATTGCTTTGCGTGAATAATATTTTGTAAGATAAAACTCCAGTAAAGTTCAATAAGTTTATTCGATTATTTCAGACTCATTTGTTTCGTTTATAGGCTTTCAAAACAATACAAATTACTAGCAATACAAATTAACTATTTGTAACTAGCTAGCGCTTTTAATTTTCACCCCGATTTCATCTGAAAACTCCGACCATAGACTCCACTTTTATATATTCGATTATTTTACTAACTTGATTTGCTGTATAAAAATTAAACTTACTGTGGAGATTTGTGATAACGTGTCTGGCGGCACATAAATACGTAATTGAATGCGTATATTTCCACCTATTCTGTTCAAACCTCACCAATCATTAAACATCTTTAGAATCCCCGTATTCATTTGACTTCCGAATTTTTTTTTAAACAAAGCAAAATATCTCGTGCTTGTGCACCAATATTTCAAAAAAGAGTAAGTAACCAGACTGATCTGCAACAATCGTGGCATTTCAAATATTACAGCTTTCCCACCCATTGGAAAACTTGGTTTTTAAAGTATAGTGGTTATAATTTCGATATACTTCAAAAACCAAGAAAGTGACCTAAAATCCAATTATATACACTTGTAGGATTTTTAAAGAGCAATAAATTCATACTAATTGTTTATAGTTATCACTTTTAGTTTTTAAGGTATAAGCATTACAAACTTGAAATACTTCTAATTTTCAAACTTCTTCCTCTTGACAAGATGATTACTCGAAAACTATAAAAGCTTTTTTAAATATACATATAAATTTAGAAACTAAATTTCCTCATACATATTTTTTTATCACTTAATATAATTCTATCGATCTTTTATAATTTCGAAGATATTTCGAGTGAAAGTATGAAACATGGAAAAAAACTCATTTTTATGTTTCAAAGTTTAAGCCACCCCTGTCCCCAAAAAATAGAGTTCGATCCAAAATCCAATTATATACACTTGTAGGGCTTTTACAGAGCTACAAATTTATGCTTATTGTTCAAAGATAGTTCTTTTAGTTTTTGAGATGTTACTAACTTGAAAAATTAAAAAATTTCAATCTTCTTCAATTTGACAAGACGATTACTCGAGAACTATAAAAGCTTTTCTTAATAATAAATATAGATTTTGATACTAAATTTCCTAGTACGTATTTTTGTCGTTTACTATTTATATATTTATTTTATAGTTTAAAATGAAAACAAGAATAATAAAAACACTCGCTGGGACAGCGTTTTCTAGAAAAAAATTTTGAATATTAGAATATTGATATTATTATTATAAGTGTCCAAAAGTTTACATTTTTCATAACACTTCGTTTTCCCTACACAGAAACCCCAAACAAAGATGTTATTCCCGTAAACTTACATATAATATGATTGTTTATTTAATATTTTTGAATGCCGTTTTCTTATGATTTAAAAGAAGTTTGAAAATTTGCGACCTTCCGAGTGTTCATTTCCCTTTAAAATCATAAATTTTGTTCACTTCACTCCATTTGTTCTAGAAATTTTGTCTCTCTAGACTCCTATACACACCCATGCATACATTACACTCACGCACAGACACCCATTTAAAAATAATTGATATGAGTTAAAGGATGTCCAAAACGTATATTAATCCATCGAAAATTCGAGTTTTCGACCCCAACATTATTTTCCAATACATCATTTGTGTGCAGGGAAATTACAAATAAAGTCCAAAATTCAGTTATGTATTATAAATTACTGCTGCATTATGCATGCATGTATGCATGTAGAAAGAAATGTAAGGCATTACATTTTCTAAACCGCTAATTAAAACTCTAAATTTAGATGAGAATAAAATTTGATAGTGTGAGATCAGAAATAGATCTCACACTTTGGTGAGACAAGTTTATATGTGTAATTTATTGTGCACAAAACGGCAAACAATACTGTCAGTCTGGATGGCGTCGAGTTTTACAACACGGGAACCCAAAAAGTCACAAAATCATAAATTTAGGGGCGCCAAGACAACGGGGGGGGGGGGGGGGGCCGAGCGGACCCTTACGAGGATGTGAATCATGCCATTGGATAAAGATTAACCAATGGAAAATGGGCTTGTTGCGTCACATTAAGAAGGAAGGAATTATTAAGGAAACATTAAGAACATTTTTATTATATATTTGTATTTTATATTTATATATATAAAGGGCGGCCCCAAACTGTCTTGCCCACACACGAAAATATCCTTGAACCGGCCCTGAGTATCTACTATAAGAAAATCGTATTTTTTTACTGTAAAAGTAGTAAATTCATTACATTATATAAGGAAAGTCATGTGTTGCCCACATCAGATTTTTTTATATGACTTTTTGATGATTTTATTCAAAAATGTGTAATATCTCGAGAACGGTTCATGTTAGCGTTCTAAAATTTATGTCAATCGTTTTCTAATGAAAAATTACATAAGAAATGTCTATTTGCGTAACTGTATTACTGGTTTTGATTTTTGAGGATTTTTTCAAAATTTTATTCGAAAATTTAGGGGGGTTCTGAACATTCGATTACGTATAAAAACCATAGGCTTCCAGTGTTTACGGATTATGATTTTTGTACCAAATTTGGTTCAAATCGGTCCTTTCGTTCGTCAGTTATCGTCTCCAAAGACTCACTGACACACACACACACACATACTTTCACACACACACACATACTTTCACACACACACACACAGACATCATTTCAAAAATGTTTGATTCGTGATCAGGGATGCTTGAAACGTGCTCTCCCGTCGAAAACTGGAATTCGAATTTTCGACCCCGTCACAATACTTTCCTTATACATTATGTATATAAGGAAAGTAAAAATCTGATGTGGGCAACACATGACTTTCCTTATATAATGCAATGAATTTACTACTTTTACAGTTAAAAAAAATGTTATTCTTATAGTAGATACTTATATTCTTTCCAAGATATTGAATTTTCTTCAATTAGTCGTCATTTTCATTGATTTAGCGTCATTTTTATCCATTTAGCGAGATTTTTGTTAATTTGGCAACAATTAAAAATGTCGCCAAGTTGGCGACATTCCGCCAAATTCGTCTCCCAAATACCGCCAAGTGTTATGGACGGAGAAATAAGTTATTCTTATAGCAGATAAATTACTATTGGCGTTCAAATACAAACGTATTACTAAAAGTATATTTTTTCATGAATGGAACGAGCTAGTTCCACGAGAATGATGTCACCCAATTTATCGCATGGTATTACATATGAAAAGTGAACATGTTTCTCAATAGGAAATATATTTTTTTTTATTTTATATGACTTTTTGATAATTTTTTTGAAAAATGTGCAATATCTCGAGAACGGTTCATGTTAGCGGTCTAAAATTTATGCCAATCGTTTTCCAATGAAAAATTACATAAGAAATGTCTATTTGCGTAACTTTATTAGTGGTTTTGATTTTTTGACGATTTTTTCAAAATTTCACTCGAAAATTTAGGGGAGGGGGGGGTCTGTACATTCGATTGCGTATAAAAGTAATAGGCTTCCAGTGTTTACCGATTGTGTTTTTTGTACCAAATTTCGTTCGAGTCGGTCCATTCGTTCGTCAGTTATCGTATCCACAGTCTCAGTGACACACACACACACACACATACTTTCACACACACACACACAGACATTACTTCAAAAACGTTTGATTCGTGATCAGGGATTCTTGAAACGTGTTCTCCCGTCGAAAACTCGAATTCGAATTTTCGACCCCGTCACAATACTTTCCTTATACATTATGTATATAAGGAAAGTAAAAAAGCCGGAGAATGTCGTTAGTAATCCCGGGCTGGAGAAGTAATGAAAAATCCGGAGTCTCCGGCCAAAATCCGGAGAGTTGGCACGTCTGATGCTACCAATACCGTATTTATTGTAACTAAAAAAAAATTGGCTGTGATACGATCCAATCTGACATAGTTTCATTCATTACCTAAAAATTTCATTGAGAAATAAGGGGGCATCCATAAATCAACTGCTGTTGCAAATTTTCCATTGCTTTAAATTTTTTAATCAGCTCTTCAAATTTATGTTATGCAGATAAATGTAGATTCCCAGTTTGTATTTAAGCTTTCAAGTAACTCTGCTATCTAACTAGAGTTTGATTGATGGCTCTGTTCAGTAATGCCGAACTGTGAGATGATTTTTTCTTTATTTACAGCTTATGCAACGATCTCCTAGTGACAGTGACGGAATACTATCACTATCGTGGTTTCTGTAAATCCGGCATCCTTCTAATGTTTTTATTCTGTGGTATGTTGATCTCAGGTACGTTTCCTCAACGATATGGCTCAGGAAAACAAGTAACTTACTAGAAAATGATGAAGTGTCTGAGCCATAAGAACTGAACAAAATTTTCTTATTCGAACTCGCTACCTAATTGTACTGTGACCAATTTGTTTTTAAGAGCTCTCATTCTGGTGACAAAAATGTGTTAGAAACTTTTACTGTAGAGTCTACAGAAAACAGTGGTTTTAAACGATCCTAGGCTGATTCCAAAACTTGAAAAACATTATTATAGTTTTTTAGATTTTGCCAGGAAAATATCTGCAGGCCGGAAAAACAACAATAATCTGTTTTATTTAAGTGTTAAAATAACTTTTAACCAGTATCAACTGCCTGTGTTTAATCGTTTCAAAAGCAAATCAATTGTTTTAAAACCCAACTAAAGGAATTTTCTGTATCAATTCAATTTGTGAATGGCCCCTGAATTCATGAATTTTGATAATTAAAAAAGTATTGAAAGTCACGAGAAAGTGGTGTAAGTCAGGAAGTTTGACAATTTATATCATTCTAAATTTAAACTTAAGAACCAAAATTTTTTTTACTTTGACTAAATGAAATATTGACGACATTTTTGTACTTTTGACAATTTGCGATAGGGGCTATATAAAAATTTAATTTGTTAACTGTTTTCAAATATATGGTACAGCACGTAAATTACTATCTCATAACTTTCTATCTTATTTAAAGCATTTATGCAATTGAATTTTGAATACATAAAAATGTCTAATAATTAGATATGTTTTAGTTACCATCTGTTCTTTTGAGAGACAATCTCATTTTTGTATTTCATCCTAAAATACTTCTATAGAAATGAACAAATTCAGACCTACCACACAGCCAGTATAGACAGGGACTGATTAATGCATGGGGCCTTCGGGGCCGCGGCCCTCACATTTTAAAGGGCCTCTAAATTTTGTATGTATTTTAAACAGAAATAAAATTTTAATAAATTTGAAACAAATATTAGTTTTCATTTTAAATTAAAAAATATGTTAATAGTTTTAAATATTATACATCCTTAAAGTCTTAATATATTATTTATTTATATATTAAGTAAAAAGTTTAGACCTGCGGAGCTGAGAGAAAAAAACTCCTGAGCCCCTAAATTTATTATACATGTTAATGTGTTGAATGCATGGGGGCCCCGAATCAACACCAAGCCCTGTGCCCCCATTTTGGCTTGATCAGGCTCTGAGTATAGAAGTCCTTACAAGATACAGCTCAGGTTGTACAAGGCTGCAACTGCCAAGTTCATATTCACAGGCAGTAACAAAACATGTAGGGAATCTGGGGAGACAGTATCTTAAAAAACAACCAGATACTAAGTTATTTTTTTTCTATTTGTCCACCCTTGCAAAAGTGCAAAAAACATTCCCTCTGTATAATTAAAGGGAGAGTTGCTTGGTAGTGGGTAGTTTAAGTAGCCACTGTCTCCTCAAATTATCTTCATTGTTCACAGAACCCACTAATAAGGCTATCTCAAACATCATTCTCAACAAATAGCCCATACCTGCAATAACAGCAAAAAACTTGTATATTTTCTTTAGGTGCCCCCAATTATTTTACTGATAAATGAATAAAAATCCAAAGTAAATATTTTGCACCATTTCACATTAAAAATATTTTCTTAACATCAAATTTCTATTTTAGGTAAAAAACAATGCGGTTTTAATTAAAATATGGGCAAAATGACCCTAATAATTGTCAAAATGCATTCATTTTAAAAAACCTAATATATATATATATATATATATATATATATATATATATATATATATATATATATATATATATATATATATATATGAATGTAGCAATTAGATAGGGAAAAAAAGGAAGGATTGAACTACTCCAAACTTAAATATTTAACACCTGTCAACAAAAAATGATCAGGGTTAAATTGTATTTTTTAGTGATTTATATTATTATTAATTTTGTATCTATATACAATAATTATTCCTAAAAACAGTTTTTGCTTTGTTATTTAAAACATAGGATTAAATAAAAACTTAATATCTTCCCAAATTAAAAAGCTGTAGCTAGTAAATATTAAATTCAAATTGATGAAATACTAATTTGATGAACAAAAAAACAACCAATCTTTCAATTATAGTACCTTAGTGATATTAAAATATTAATATTGATAGAAAAATGCAATAATGTAATGGAATTATTTCTTAAAAATCAACAATGAATTTGCTCTGAATGTTTCCTTAATTTGTCAAATACAAATATACTAATATTTAAAGAAAATTTAAATTTTAAAGAAAATTTTTAAAAGAAAATTTAAAACTTATAATTATAAAATATAATATAATTAATAAATCTACCCCAAAATTAAAAAAATATATATATATTTTTTTTTTTACCAAGAAATAAAAGTTACACTTAATGTATTCGGGACGAGCCGGACGGCCTGGGGCTTTCACTTAATGTATTCGACATACTTTTTCTTTTTTCATTTTAATTAATGAGAAAAATTACTTTAGAAAAATTTATATTACTATTTGTAAAATCTAAGTAAATAATTAAATGTCAAACAACAATTTTATTTTAAAATAACCATGAATAAATTAGATGGTTTAAATTATTTTATTCCTTACATTTTGAAAAATTTACCTTCTATTTAAACTTCCTTCAGATTTTCAAGAATAAAAAATCAGATTAATATAAAAACATCATGAGAATCTAGTTATATAAAGATAACATTAAAATTATTCATATCTAAAGTTTGTAAAACACGTTGTCAAGCATGACTGAAACAATTTTACTCTAAATAATGACAAAATTCTCTATCACTCGGATAGTTATTGATATTTAACAGCAATTTCATTTTAACTGAAACCCCTAACTAGCGAATAAAATTCCTGATCCTGGGTGTCACTAAGAGATTAATTTATTATTTTTCATTTACTGCAAAGAAATAAACGAATTAACGAAAAAATTTTAACACTTACTCTGTTAACTGTCTTGTCTTCTCACATTAACTGTCCTCATTTTTAACTTCAATAAAGACAAAGCCTCCACCTAGAACAGTCAGTTAGTTCACCACACAACACAAATTTCGCTCCGACTTCTAACAAAGAGTTGGATATATTGCCAGCTTTGGCGTGAATTCGCGCTTTTTTTTTTTTTTTTTGTTTCTTAATGTGCACTATGTATATTTAAAACATTCAAAATCTTGGTTTTAAAAATATGTATAATGTATAAAATACAAATTCTCTATTTAATACAAAGCTTAGAGGTTTATAAGACTGAAATATGATTTTATGCTGCTTACAAAAAGCAAATAACCAAGACGTCTGCAAAAGTATTCTCTACGTTGGCGTCCATTGAAGATGCCAAACTGATAAGTTCGCCAAATGAGAAATGAAACTTTTGAGCACGTTGTAATGTTGACATCAGCGGTGATGATATTGAAAAGGGATTCTAGAAAAGGTTACCATGGTCAATTCTGTCGTCATCCTTCGCGCATCTAGTTCATCAATCCTGTTGTATTTACGGAAGTTTTCGTCCTAGCAAGACCTTAGAGGGGAGATAGGATACTTCTAATTCCTGCTCTAAGAGCAAGACTGGTTATCAGTGGAGGAGGGACCACAGAATACTATATAGTAAAAGTCTGTGGGCGGGACTGTTTGAATTTCAACATGGGATTTGTAGAAGGGAGGGGTTTCACACCTGTGTCGGCTTGTGAGGGCCAGACGAAGCTTTGCTTAAGTTGTCGGTTGAATGGGTACATCAGGGCGTATACAGGATTTTGGAGATTACAATCAACTTTACATTTTTAAAGATTCGAAGTTAAAAGACAGGAATCCTATTTACAGATGCATGTAATTCCAAATCCCTTATTTTAAATCTAGCCTGTTCCTTGAACAACCTTGAAAATTGTCATTAAAATGAGGGGGTCCAATAACAACAAACAGAAAAAAAAATCGAAACATTCAAATTTCGGGAGTTTGGGGGGGGGGGGGGGGATTCGATTACAAAATAAAACATATATCAACAAATA
The DNA here is from genome assembly GCA_951213105.1 of Amaurobius ferox. Classification (NCBI taxonomy): domain Eukaryota; kingdom Metazoa; phylum Arthropoda; class Arachnida; order Araneae; family Amaurobiidae; genus Amaurobius; species Amaurobius ferox. The sequence continues at coordinate 64,704,548 of OX578134.1, forward strand.
TAGTAGGGGGGCTATGGAAACAGAGAAAAATACCAAATATTTATTTTTGACTGCACTTATGGTAGGGGGAAGCTGTAAAAACTTAAAATGTTCATTTTACTTTCCCTGCAATACATGGTAATGTATAGGGAAAGTATTGGAATCATGCCGAAAATCACAACTCGAGTTTTCGACGGATCTACACGTTTCGAGACCTCTAGAATACGAAAAAACCATTTTTAGCGTGACGTCTGTGCGTGTGTCTGTGTGTCTGTCTGTCTGTCTGTGCAGATTTTGTATCCACTGTAACTAAAAAACTAATGGACCGAATTTCACAAAATTTGGTAGGTAAGTCACTTGTGGGCGGGGCTGGTTCTGATTAGTTTTGGGTACGATTCCGAATAAAAGAACCCGCCTTTTTTTGCGAAATGGCCCGCAAAAGCTTGTATCCACTCTAGCTGAAAAACTAATAGACCGAATTTCACAAAATTCGGTAGAATTTCACAAAATTCGGTAGATAAGTCACGTATAGGTCACTCTGGTGCTGATTAGATTTTGGTACGATTCGGAAAGAAATAACCTGCCTTTTTTTGCAAAACGGCCCGCAAAAATCTTCAAAATCTAAACTAAAGAACTAGGTATACTCAGATATATCCATTAAATGCCCGTTTAATACGTAATGTTTAACGACGAAAAGAATAAGACCAACCCCATTACACTAGGACTAGCCGTTCTCGAGATATTTTAGTTTTTCGTACTTTCCCTACGCCACCTTTGAAAATAAGCCCGGTTACCGAATGAGAACGAAAATTGAATAAAAGTAAAATAAATTTAATTAAAATAAAGAGAACGTGGATATAAGTCTGCAGGGAAAGTCATGTGCTGCCCACATCAGATTTTTTACTTTCCCTGCAATACATGGTAATGTATAGGGAAAGTATTGGAATCATGCCGAAAATCACAACTCGAGTTTTCGACGGATCTACACGTTTCGAGACCTATAGAACACGAAAAAACTATTTTTAGCGTGACGTCTGTGTGTGTGTCTGTGTGTCTGTCTGTGTGTCTGTCTGTCTGTGCAGATTTTGTATCCACTCTAACTAAAAAACTAATGGACCGAATTTCACAAAATTTGGTAGGTAAGTTACTTGTGAGCGAGTCTAATGCTGATTAGTTTTGGGTACGATTCAGAATACAAGAACGCGCCTATTTTTGCGAAATGGCCCGCAAAAACTTGTATCCACACTAACTGAAAAACTGATGGACCGAATTTCACAAAATTCGGTAGATGAGTCACTTGTGGGTTACCTTGGTGCTGATTAGATTTTGGTACGATTCGGAAAAAAATGACCTGCCTTTTTTTGCAAAATGGCCCGCGAAAATCGTCCAAATCTAAACTAAAGAACTGGGTATACTCAAATATATCCATTAAATGCTGATTTAATACGTAATTTTTAACGACGAAAAGAATAAGACCAACCCCATTACACTAGGACTAGCCGTTCTCGAGATATTTTAGTTTTTCTTACTTTCCCTACGCCACCTTTGAAAATAAGCCCGGTTACCGAATGAGAACGAAAATTGAATTAAAAGTGAAATAAATTTAATTAAAATATAGAGAACGTTAATATAAGTCTGCAGAGAAAGTCATGTGCTGCCCACATCAGATTTTTACTTTCCCTGCAATACATGGTAATGTATAGGGGAAGTATTGGAATCGTGTCGAAAATCGCAACTCGAGTTTTCGACGGATCTACACGTTTCAAGACCTTTAGAATGCGAAAAAAACCTTTTTAGCGTGAAGTCTGTGTGTGTGTCTGTCTGTGTGTGTGTGTGTCTGTCTGTGCAGATATTGTATCCACTCTAACTAAAAAACTAATAGACCGAATTTCACAAAATTTGGTAGGTAAGTCACTTGTGAGCGAGTCTGGTGCTGATTAGTTTTGGGTATGATTTGGAGTAAAAGAACCCGCCTTTTTTTTTGCGAAATGGCCCGCAAAAGCTTGTATCCACTCTAACTGAAAAACTACTGAACCGAAATTCACAAAATTCGGTAGAAGAGTCACTTGCGAGTTACCCTGGTGCTGATTAGATTTTGATGCGATTCGGAAAAAAATAACCTGCCTTTTTTTGCAAAATGGCCCGCAAAAATCGTCAAAATCTAAACTAAAGAACTAGGTATACTCAAATATATCTATTAAATGCTCGTTTAATACGTAATTTTTAACGACGAAAATAATAAGACTAACCCCATTACAGTAGGACTAACCGTTCTTGAGATATTTTAGTTTTCCTTATTTTCTCTACGCCACCTTTGAAAATAAGTCCGGTTACCGAATGAGAACGAAAATTGAATTAAAAGTGAAATAAATTTAATTAAAATATAGAGAACGTTAATATAAGACTGCAGGGAAAGTCATGTGCTGCCCACATCAGATTTTTACTTTCCCTGCAATACCTGGTAATGTATAGGGAAAGTATTGGAATCATGTCGAAAATCGCAACTCGAGTTTTCGACGGATCTACACGTTTCGAGACCTCTAGAATACGAAAAAACCATTTTTAGCGTGACGTCTATGTGTGTGTCTGTGTGTGTGTCTGTGTGTCTGTCTGTGCAGATTTTGTATCCACTCTAACTAAAAAACTAATGGACCGCATTTCATAAAATTTTGTAGGTAGGTCACTTGTGGGCGAGTCTGGTGCTGATTAATTTTGGGTACGATTCGGGATAAAAGAACCCGCCTTTTTTTGCGAAATGGTCCGCAAAAGCTTGTATCCATTCTAGCTGAAAAACTAATGGACCGAATTTCACAAAATTTGGTAGATAAGTTACCTGTAGGACAATCTGGTGCTGATTAGATTTTGGTATGATTCGGAAAAAAATAACCTGCCATCTTTTTGAAATATGGCCCGCAAAAATCGCCAAAATCTAATTCTTGACGAAGAAAAGAATAAGACCAACCCCATTACACTAGGGCTAGCCGTTCTCGAGATATTTGAGATATTTTAGTTTTTCGTATTTTCTCTACGCTACCTTTGAAAAGAAGTTCAGTTATCAAATGAGAACGAAAATTGAATTAAAATTGAATTAAATGTAATTAAAATAAAGAGAACGTGAATATAGGTCTGCAGGGAAAGTCATGTGCTGCCCACATCAGATTTTTAGTTTCCCCGCAATACATGGTAATGTATAATTTATTATTCCACTCGATAGGGAAAGTATTGAAATCATGTCGAAAATCGCAACTCGAGTTTTCGACGGATCTACACGTTTCGAGACCTCTAGAATACGAAAAAACCATTTTTAGCGTGACGTCTATGTGTGTGTCTGTGTGTCTGCCTGTGTGTCTGTCTGTGCAGATTTTGTATCCACTCTAACTAAAAAACTAATGGACCGCATTTCATAAAATTTTGTAGGTAGGTGGTCACTTGTGGGCGAGTCTGGTGCTGATTAGTTTTGGGTACGATTCGGGATAAAACAACCCGCCTTTTTTTTGCGAAATGGCTCGCAAAAGTTTGTATCCACTCTAGCTGAAAAACTAATCGATCGAATATCACAAAATTCGGTAGATGAGTCACTTGTGGATCACCGTGGTGCTGATTAGATTTTGGAACGATTCGGAAAAAAATTACCTGCCTTTTTTTGCAAAATGTCCCTCAAAAATCGCCAAAATCTAAAATTAAAAACTACGTATGCTCTATATCCATTAAATGCTTGTTTAATACGTAATTTTTAACGAAGAAAAGAATAAGACCAACCCCATTACACTAGGACTAGCCGTTCTCGATATATTTTAGTTTTTTCGTATTTTCTCTAAGCCACCTTTGAAAATAAGTCCAGTCATCAAATGAGAACGAAAATTGAATTAAAAGTGAATTAAATTTAATTCAAATAAAGAGAACGTGAATATAAGTCTGCAGGGAAAGTCATGTGCCGCCCACATCAGATTTTTTAAATTGTAACAGTTATTAGCAAGTGATTTTTCGGTACTGTAAGAGCTAGATGAGATGCAAAGTATTTCTTTATTTCAGAAGTTTGGCGTATATACAACAGATATAAGATAGCTAAGACAATGAAGTTTTATAAGAAAAAGTCTTTATCTTAATATATATTCTCTAATATAAAAATAAAACTGCAATAAATAAGTTTCGTTAAAAGCTATAAAAAATTTTTTAATTGCAATGGATGATTTTAAAGATCTAAATAAATTTTATTGCATTAAATATTAAAAAAAAAAATCTAAAAAATATCAATACATAATTTTAAAACAAATTTTAAAAGGATCTAATAAAATGCAATAAATAATTTTAGAAAAAAAATCTAAAAATTTGAAATAAATTGTATTTAAAAAAATAAAAAAAAATTGTAATAAATAATTTTAAGATAAAATCTATAAAATTAAAAACTTACAATAAATCTTTGAAAAGATCTAAATAATTTAAGGGGAAAATGTGAGCATTTTTTTTTTTTAATCTTACAGATGGATATTATTTCCTGCTTGGTTATCAGATTTCTTTGTTCAAGGTTTTTAATTACATGATCGACTATTTGTCTAAGATTATCAGTTGGCATTTTTTCTTGAGTATAAGTTGTCCAGTCGACTCCTCCCCTCAATTCGCTGATGAAATATCTCCATATTTTTATTTTTACTATAACAGTCCTCCCTCCTCTCTGAAACGAAAAACAAATTAACTAAAGTATGGCTCAACTCGATTTTCTTATATCAAAAAGTATTTTTAAGCATTTTTTTTTTTCATTTGCATTTACAAATTTTACAAAAAAAAATGCTGAAAAGTCTGTATTGTTGTTCCAAATGATCTCAATTACAGCATGTTACCCTTCATTTTAAAAGGTTCGAAAAAATATTTTGATTATTACGAAACTTAATAATGTATCCCCATGGGGGACAGTCCCCCAGGGCGCTAATAACGTCATGGATACAAAAATTGTAGTGGCTATTTTTCACTTAATTACTGAAACTATTAAATTTCATAATTGAGCCTTTCAATCATCAAATTTTGTCATGCTGCCAAGTTATAAAATTTCGAAGTTTCCGCTTGAATTAAGGGGGGGGGGGGGGAATAAAAAAAAATCAATGTAATTCTACGTTTTTCATTAACAAAGCCGAATATAGAGTTTCGTAAAAATCCATTAATATTTGTATCAGCGATTGTGTACACAAAAAATCGATCACAGACTTGACATCACTCCTAAAATAGTCAAAACGTGTTCAGGGGGTCTCAAAACATATATTGGCCACGAAATCGAAAATTTTCGTGAAAACAATATTTTCTCAATACTACATATGAGAAAAAATAAAAACCCTCAAAAGTTTTATTCATTCTCTAGCATCTATTTAGTATACAACATCGTTACATTTATTTAAAAAAAAAAAAAAAACTGACGCCGCTGAAAAAGGAAAACTTTATTAGGAATAGTCAAATATGTGAAAAATAGAGCACTAGATAACATAACCTCTCTTATAAAGAAAAATACCACTCCTCAAAGATTTTTACTTTCCTTATATACATAATGTATAAGGAAAGTATTGTGACGGGGTCGAAAATTCGAATTCGAGTTTTCGACGGGAGAGCACGTTTCAAGCATCCCTGATCACGAATCAAACATTTTTGAAGTGATGTCTCTGTGTGTGTGTGTGTGTGTGTGAAAGTATGTGTGTGTGTGGGTGGGTGTGTCAGTGAGTCTGTGGAGACGATAACTGACGAACCAATGGACCGATTCTAACGAAATTTGGTACAAAAATCACAATCCGTAAACACTGGAAGCCTATTGTTTTTATACGCAATCGAATGTTCATAACCCCCCTAAATTTTCGCGTGAAATTTTGAAAAAATCATCAAAAAATCAAAATCCCTAATAAAGTTACGCAAATAGACATTTATTATGTAATTTTTCATTAGAAAACGATTGGCATAAATTTTAGAACACTAACGTGAACTGTTTTCGAGATATTGCACATTTTTCAAAAAAATTATCAGAAAGTCATATAAAACAAAAAAAAATATTTCCTATTGAGAAACATGTTCACGTTTCATATGTAATACCATGCGATAAATTGGGTGACATCATTCTCATGGATCTAGCTCGCTCCATTCATGAAAAAAGATACTTTGAGTAATACTTTTGTATTTGAATGCCAATAGTGGTTTATCTGCTGTAAGAATAACTTATTTCTTCGTCCATAACTCTTGGCGAGATTTTGGCGACGAATTTGGCAGTATGTCGCCAACTTGGCGACTTTTTAAATGTTGCCAAATTAACGAACATCTCGCCAAATGAATAAAAATGAGGCTAAATCAATGAAAATGACGACTAATTGTCGAAAATTCAATATCTTGGAAAGAATATAAGTATCTACTATAGGAAAAACCTATTTTTTTTTACTTTCCTTATATACATCATGTATAAGGAAAGTATTGTGACGGGGTCGAAAATTCGAATTCGAGTTTTCGACGGGAGAGCAAGTTTCAAGCATCCCTGATCACGAATCAAGCATTTTTGAAGTGATGTCTGTGTGTGTGTGTGTGTGTGTGTGTGAAAGTGTGTGTGTGTCAGTGGGTCTGTGGAGACGATAACTGACGAACGAATGGACCGATTTGAACCAAATTTGGTACAAAAATCACAATCAGTAAACACTGGAAGCCTATTGTTATTATACGCAATCGAATGTTCAGAACTGCCCTAAATTTTCGAATGAAATTTTGAAAAAATCGTCAAAAAATCAAAACCAATAATAAAGTTACGTAAATAGACATGTCTTATGTAATTTTTCATTAGTAAACGATTGACATAAATTTTAGAACGCTAACATGAACCGTTCTCGAGATATTGCACATTTTTAAAAAAAAGTATCAAAAAGTCATATAAAATAGAAAAAAAAATATTTCCTATTGAGAAACATGTTCACTTTTCATAGATAATATCATGCGATAAATTGGGTGACATCATTCTCGTGGATCTAGCTCGTTCCATTCATGAAAAAAGATACTTTGAATAATACTTTTGCATTTGAACGCCAATTTATCTGTTGTAAGAATAACTTATTTCTTTGTCCATAACGCTTGGCGAGATTTTGGCGACGAAATTGGCGGAATGTCGCCAACTTGGCGACTTTTTGAAATGTTGCCAAATTAACGAAAATCTCGCCAAATGGATAAAAATGACGCTAAATCAATGAAAATGACGTCTAATTGTGGAAAATCAGTTATGTAATATATAAATATATAATAATAGTTATATAAAACATATGTTGAAAATTCAATATCTAATAAGTTATATATACATATATATATGTATATATATATATATATATATATATTACTTATTTCTTCGTCCATAACGCTTGGCGAGATTTTGGCGACGAAATTGGAGGAATGTCGCCAACTTGGCGACTTTTTGAAATGTTGCCAAATTAACGAAAATCTCGCCAAATGGATAAAAATGACGATAAATCAATGAAAATGACGACTCATTGTCGAAAATTCAATATCTTGGAAAGGATATTAGTATCTACTAGAAGAAAAACCTATTTATTTTACTGTGAAAGTAGTAAATTCATTTCATTATATAAGGAGAGTCATGTGTTGCCCACATCAGATTTTTTTCTAAAATACGATGAGTCAGATCATTCCGATTTAACGATTGCATTATAGATATAATAACCTTGGATTGCATTATTGGAAAATACGAAATCAAAACAAATGCTTTCTTCTTTCCTCCCCACTAGTCGTCTTTGCTTAGTCATACGGATAGAAAATCAAGTGATCTGAAATGTTCAGCCAATTTCTCCAATGATAGGAAACGGAAATCTAAGTTATCAAAATAAACTCCTAATTTATAAATCGGTCATCCGCCCGGGAATGCTGTATGCAGCACCCATCTGTCCCAAATGAACAATCTGCCATCTGTCCCAAATGAACTATTATTTAATCTGCATGACTATGATCATCGCAAGGCTAAATCTCGTAAGACACCCCGTTCGGTACTTAACTTTGATATTCGGTACTAGGAACGTCCCACCTTAATCAGTTGATATTAAATAAAACTCGCGATCTTTGCTTTTCTACAAAATGTCTTAAGTTCTAAACAGGCCCGGTTTAAGGCGTGGGCGGCGTGGGCAATTGCCCACAGCGGACGAATTAGGGGCGGCCATTTGGAAGTGAAATTAGGTGTAGTAAGAATGACTTTTGTGGTCGTATTAAAAAAAATATTTTGAAAATGAACCAATTTTGTGCCACTTTAATATAAATAAATTTACTTTTTTAGATAGTATTAAAATATAAAAAGGATAAAATCGTTTTTCTCCCATAATTATATCTTTTTCGAAGCAATGTACAGTTCTGCTTGAAAGTACGTACGCTCAAACACTTGGGAGATTACCAGATTTTAAACAACTTGCAGCTGGGTGCAGCCTGCAATCCCTTAGGGGACTTTGTTTTCCCCAAATACTGGGAAAAACCCAAGGGCCGATTCTCAGAATTTTTTCCTGGTTTCAAATTCAAATTGCAAACACATGGATGCGGCCTCTATGATCGCACTTCTAAAAGGACGGGAGGGAGGTGATTAGTCCAGTTGGTCATTCTTTTGGTCGTCTACCGTTTTACCTGATTTAGGCATTGAGCCTAGCTGAAGACCATGTAGATAACAAACACAATGACTACAAGTAAAAAGCTACTTCTTATTGTTCAAAGTGTTGTGTTATGCTGCCGTGCAAGATTCACAAATCCATCGACAAATATGGCTGTCTTTTGAGTTCTAACTATTCAGGTAACTTTTTCTTTCAATTATTTAAAATATTTTTGCAAAATTTCTTAATTGACTACATTTTTTGTTGATTTTTAATGTGTTTCAACCAATAAAATTAATTTGGTACTGAATTTAGTCTTTGGTATTAGCCCCAGAATAATATTGATAAAAGAATAATTTTTCATGTTTTTATCCAAAATAATATGCCCCGTGGCTGTTCTATGAGGAATTTCAGAGGCAAATAACTAAGCAATGGTGTAAAATGATCTTAATTTTGTATTTTTTCCAATTTCATTGCAAAATGAAAAAAAAAAATGGCACAAAATATTTTTGCGAAGTAAAATATTCCTTTTTGAATATCTGCATGAAAGTGCAAAAGTTGTTTATAAATTGTTAGAGCTGTTTCATAAATTAATAAATTTATTCTATAGACTCAATCTAGGAATTATATATATTCTTTTGCTCATGCATACAAATTTCTGTCTAGATATACGTTCAATAATCCGTAAATACTATTTTATTTTTTCATAATTACACTTTTAGTTATAATTTAATACACTTTTAAGTAAAATGTTAATTAAACAACCTTAAAATTTATAATATACATTTTGATATTGTGATTTTTTTTATTTCTACTCAAACAATTCATTTAATATCCCCATGTTCTAGTCAACATTCGATTTATTATTATTCTTATATAAAGTTGTATTGTATGATATGTAGTATTTTTTTGTCCATTTTTTATTTCAAAACCAAGAAAAAATGAAACATTGATGTTCCTCTTTTCCAACGAATGGAATTTATTTTTTATTCTTAATACACCCTATTTTTATTACCCCACTCGAAAGTTCATATTTTTTAATTTCTAACCCCCCCCCCCCCCCCCTCGTCCTTTTTAAAATGAATTTGAAAGCATTTGGATATTTTCCTGTGTTTCTGTTGGGCCCATGTATCTCCAAATTCTTTTCAGATGTTTTCTTTTATTATTTTTTCAAATTTACGAAAATAAATATTACGTGTTTTACCGCCTTGTTCTCTAATGATTGCAAATATGATTTTCCCCTCTCTCTTAGTTTTGTTATGCACTTTATCTTTCGGCAGAAAATTAGAATATTTTTAATTTTTACCCCCTCCACCTTTTTTCCTAATTGTTGTCCCCTTTTCTATTCTATATATTTTTCCTGCTTTTGAATTAGGTTTTGTATCTTCGAACATATTTTTATATTTTTTCATTCACTTGTCACAAACTCAGGGGCATTTTAAACATTACATTTCAATTGTCTTCACTCTCCAGTGAATCTATAATAATGAAAAGAAGAATCTATCTGTGTGTTTGTCCACAATGCCGACCGATATCTATCTCATTGAATTTTTTCACACAGTCTCATCTCCTGGGGCGCGGTAGCCCTTTGGTTAGCGCGCTGGAGTTGCACTCGGTAGGCCCGGGTTCGATTCCAGCCACTGCCAAAACTGCCGCCGTGTTCATGCGGAGTACGATCACGTTAAACATGTGGGTCCGAAAGTCCTTCCGAGAGGTTGGTGGTAGGGGAAGGAGGGTACGGTCCCTGTGGATGCCTCCCCCACTGGGTTCCGGTCTAAATTGGGTGGCACTTTCCGACCGTCCAAACAGTTACCTTACACCTTTCTGGTAGGTCGGACGGTCTGGGTTTCAACAACAACACAGTCTCATCTCCGGCCATCCATTTTGTTACTCCATGTCTTCGGACGAGTCGGTTGGCCTGGGCTTTCGACACAGTCTCATCTATACCTGAACTAATGCATCTCGAAGGCATTTTACTAAAATTTACATTCGATTTTTAACGAATTTTTAAATTCCAAAATCAGATAATCTCCAGCTACTGATATGACCTAGCAGCTTTATTCTCGATTTAACAGTTACAGAATCTCCAGCCATCGATATGATCTAACAGCTAATCATACGATTTAACAGCTGCCGTAACGATCTAATGCCACGTTCATCTCCTAGAGGTTATTTATCTTTCATTCATTTATATTTTGCATCACGGAGAGCGTTTATGTTTTTTTTCGCTTTGCGGGTAGCGTACTGGTAATTTGACGTCGGTTTAGGATTTGAAGAAAATTGAGTAGTGTTATTTGTAAATGTAGTAACGGGGGTTTATTTGCATCCCAGCCAATACCGGGTAATTCGTTCCAGTGATGCAATAAAGCAAGCAAATGTTAAATTAGTCAAAGCGTAAAATTTTGTTGTAATTTGGAGAGTATTCCATTATTATGTATATTTCCGTATGTATATTTCCACCTATTCTGTTCAAACCTCACCAATCATTAAACATCTTTAGAATCCCCCAAGTTCATTTAACTTTCTAATTTTTTTTTTAATCAAAACAAAATATATCGTGTTTGTGCACTAATATTTCACAAAAGAATAAGTAACCAAACTGATGTGCAACAATCGTGGCATTTCAAATATTACAGCTTTCTCACCCATTAGAAAACTTGATTTTTGAAGTATAGTTGTTATATTCTATGTTCCTTCTGTATGTTAATCAGATTTTAGAGGGGCTACAATGGACAGTCACAAACTGCTTCGAAATAGAATCCCCGATTTTTATCTGCGAAATCAAAAACCAACAAATTTAAATATTTTTGCATTTTAAATTTAATATTAAAGATTTATCTATTTAAATAAATTGCTGATAATATAACCGGCAAAATTCTGAATTGTCCTGTTATATTATGTCTTAGCTTCGTAGGGATTGAAATGCTTTTCCTTCATCTCTCCTCTTTCCTAATTTATTCATAAAATCATTTCTTTGATTTGCTTATAATGTTTTACTGCTAAGATATACAAATTATTCTTAAGATTTATGCAATTAAAAATTAAAATTTTATTAAAAAATGGATGAGGGCAACTTTCATGACACTACATAATGAGTAAGTTACTTTTGATTCCTGATAAATTCAGAAAAATATAATCGGCGGTGACTGTAGTCCGATGGAACCGAAATTGCTTTGCGTGAATAATATTTTGTAAGATAAAACTCCAGTAAAGTTCAATAAGTTTATTCGATTATTTCAGACTCATTTGTTTCGTTTATAGGCTTTCAAAACAATACAAATTACTAGCAATACAAATTAACTATTTGTAACTAGCTAGCGCTTTTAATTTTCACCCCGATTTCATCTGAAAACTCCGACCATAGACTCCACTTTTATATATTCGATTATTTTACTAACTTGATTTGCAGTATAAAAATTAAACTTACTGTGGAGATTTTACATTCGAGTTAATCTATAAACGTGTCTGGCGGCACATAAATACGTAATTGAATGCGTATATTTCCACCTATTCTGTTCAAACCTCACCAATCATTAAACATCTTTAGAATCCCCGTATTCATTTGACTTCCGAATTTTTTTTTAAACAAAGCAAAATATCTCGTGCTTGTGCACCAATATTTCAAAAAAGAGTAAGTAACCAGACTGATCTGCAACAATCGTGGCATTTCAAATATTACAGCTTTCCCACCCATTGGAAAACTTGGTTTTTAAAGTATAGTGCTTATAATTTCGATATATTTCAAAAACCAAGAAAGTGACCTAAAATCCAATTATATACACTTGTAGGATTTTTAAAGAGCAATAAATTCATACTAATTGTTTATAGTTATCACTTTTAGTTTTTAAGGTATAAGCATTACAAACTTGAAATACTTCTAATTTTCAAACTTCTTCCACTTGACAAGATGATTACTCGAAAACTATAAAAGCCTTTTTAAATATACATATAAATTTAGAAACTAAATTTCCTCATACATATTTTTTTATCACTTAATATAATTCTATCGATCTTTTATAATTTCGAAGATATTTCGAGTGAAAGTATGAAACATGGAAAAAAACTCATTTTTATGTTTCAAAGTTTAAGCCACCCCTCCCCCAAAAAATAGAGTTCGATCCAAAATCCAATTATATACACTTGTAGGGCTTTTACAGAGCTACAAATTTATGCTTATTGTTCAAAGATAGTTCTTTTAGTTTTTGAGATGTTACTAACTTGAAAAATGAAAAAATTTCAATCTTCTTCAATTTGACAAGACGATTACTCGAGAACTATAAAAGCTTTTCTTAATAATAAATATAGATTTTGATACTAAATTTCCTAGTACGTATTTTTGTCGTTTACTATTTATATATTTATTTTATAGTTTAAAATGAAAACAAGAATAATAAAAACACTCGCTGGGACAGCGTTTTCTAGAAAAAAATTTTGAATATTAGAATATTGATATTATTATTATAAGTGTCCAAAAGGTTTACATTTTTCATAACACTTCGTTTTCCCTACACAGAAACCCCAAACATAGATGTTATTCCCGTAAACTTACATATAATATGATTGTTTATTTAATATTTTTGAATGCCGTTTTCTTCTTATGATTTAAAAGAAGTTTGAAAATTTGCGACCTTCCGAGTGTTCATTTCCCTTTAAAATCATAAATTTTGTTCACTTCACTCCATTTGTTCTAGAAATTTTGTCTCTCCTATACACACCCATGCATACATTACACTCACGCACAGACACCCATTTAAAAATAATTGATATGAGTTAAAGGATGTCCAAAACGTATATTAATCCATCGAAAATTCGAGTTTTCAACCCCAACATTATTTTCCAATACATCATTTGTGTGCAGGGAAATTACAAATAAAGTCCAAAATTCAGTTATGTATTATAAATTACTGCTGCATTATGCATGCATGTATGCATGTAGAAAGAAATGTAAGGCATTACATTTTCTAAACCGCTAATTAAAACTCTAAATTTAGATGAGAATAAAATTTGATAGTGTGAGATCAGAAATAGATCTCACACTTTGGTGAGACAAGTTTATATACAAGTTCGCCCTCCGCGACAATCTCCATAACTTTCTATATATTCACCCAATTTAGACGTTTTCATCCTGGTTTTCTAGGATCCTTAAAAACTCTTCATCAATTTCAAAAATCAAAAACTGTATTCTTGTTGCCAGGGATGTTTCAAATAATATCGCCTGAATTTCAACCTGTACACCCTCTGGTCTGTGGGACCCTTACTGCTCCCCTCCCTTTTGTTTTGTACATATTGCTTTGAATATGATTTTGTACATATATAATTTTGTACATATTGCTTTGAATACCTCAGTATTCTCTTATACATATCGCTTTGCATACTTCAGTGTTCTCTCTGCCCCTAACTTGGTAATTTTGTCACTATCTTTTCGACAACCTGAGGTACTTGTCAGGGCTTTATGTTTAGTGTGCTTTGATGTTTGTGACTTGTGATCTGTCTTTTGTGTTTAGTGTGCTTTCAAATAATATTGGTATAGATCCATAGAATAGCTCTCTCCACCTGAAGATTCATGCCTACAGCGGTGGAAATTTGTCGAGCCATTTGTGTACATTTATAGGATTGGTAGAATTAATATTTTCTACTCCCCTCTATTATGCTCTCTCCACCTGAAAATTTTATGTAACGAGTGGTGGAATCTTGTAAATACCAGCTATGTAAAAAAATTTTTTTAAGATCTTTAATAAACTCGCAAAACTGCAGCCGTGTTCGCGCGGAGTGCGATCGCGTTGAACGTGTGGGACTGCCCTGTTTCGCTTCCCGCTGCGAGCCGCTTGTGGGGCTCCTCCTCTGGATTGGTGTTGGCCGGATCGTCGGACGGAGACCCTGTGAGTTAGCTTCCGCTATCTCTCTTCCCGGCCACACAATTTGTTACCATAAACCCTTGGGTTGGTCGTGTGGTCTGGGCTTTCTACCCAATTTAGACGGGAACCCACCTCCACAGGGGCCGTATCCTCCTTCCCCTACCACCAACCTCTCGGAAGAACTTACGGACCCACATATTTAACGTGATCGTATTCCACGTAAACACGGCGGCAGTTTTGGCAGTGGCAGGAATCGAACCCGGGCCTACCGCTAACTTCCCGCGCGCTAATTTGCAATTTAAAATGACCATATGCTTAATTCCATCACCCTCATTCCATTGTTTCATTGTTCCATCATTTAAAATATCCATAAAATTAAAATATCCATTTAAAATATCCAAAAGTTAAAATATACATTTAAAAAATCCATATCGTTCCATCTATATAATAAAAGGCAATGTCTGTCTGTCTGTCTGTCTGTGTGTCTGTCTTATACACTATACGTTTCGCGACCGCGCGTCGGAGAGCTACGAAATTTGGCAATCGGAGACCCGGGGGGGAGGGAAGGGGACACGTGAAAACCGATTTTTAAAATTTTAATTATTTTTTTATTTATTTAATGTTTTATGCGATTTCGACCGTTTTTTGCCCTTTTTTCTCCACGATCCAGACATCGTAGAAAAAAACAAATTACACCATCGAAAAGAGCAGAGAATTTCGAGTAAAAATATATCAATTTCAAATCTGAATTTCGATTTCTAATATTTTTTAAAGATTTTAAAACAAAAGTCACTTTTTGCTCAAGAAAACGATTTTTGGTTCTTAAATTCTCGCATCGTGAAAAGTACTCATAATTTCGACTAATAATTTACATTTTCAGAAAGGTCAAACATCTGGCATTCTTACAAGTCCAATCTGGTCCAGAAATAATGAAAATTGCCTTCAGGATGGCAATTTTAAAGACGTCATGATTTTATATTTCTCGGCGTACCGCTTCGATTCTCCCCCGCTGAAGCAGGGAAGGTGGTGGGTGGGGACGTCAAGGTGGAGGTGACGTCACGGTTCTGAATAGAGCGCCTTTGCTCTATATAAATTATTATATTTATATTTTAAATGATGGGACGATCTGGATTTTTTAAATGTATATTTTAACTTTTGGATATTTTAATTTTATGGATATTTTAAATGATGGAACAATGAAACAATGGAATGAGGATGATGGAATTAAGCATATGGTCATTTTAAATTGCAAATTAGCGCGCGGGAAGTTAGCGGTAGGCCCGGGTTCGATTCCCGCCACTGCCAAAACTGCCGCCGTGTTTACGTGGAATACGATCACGTTAAATATGTGGGTCCGTAAGTCCTTCCGAGAGGTTGGTGGTAGGGGAAGGAGGATACGGCCCCTGTGGATGCCTCCCCCACTGGGTTCCCGTCTAAATTGGGTGAATATGTAGAAAGTTATGGAGATTGTCGCGGAGGGCGAAGTAGCCCAGTGGTTAGCGCGCGGGAATTGCACGCGGTAGACCCGGGTTCGATTTCCGCCACTGACATGGAGTACGATCACGTTAAACATATGGGTCCGTATGTTTTTCCGAGAGGTTGGTGGTAGGGGAAGGAGGGTACGTTCCCTGTGGATGCCTCCCCCACTGGGTTCCGGTCTAAATTGGGTGGCACATCCTGGCCGTCCAACCAGTTACCAGGCCCGGGTTCGATTCCCAAAATTGCCGCCGTGTTTACGCGGAGTACGAGCACGTTAAACATGTGGGTCCGTGAGTCCTTCCGAGAAGTTGGTGGTAGGGGAAGGAGGGTACGGTCTAAATTGGATGAATAAAAAGAAAGTTATGGAGATTGTCGCGTAGGGCAAAGTAGCCCAATGGTTAGCGCGCGGAAATTGCACTCGGTAGGCCCGGGTTCGATTCCCAAAATTGCCGCCGTGTTTACGCGGAGTACGATCACGTTAAACATGTGGGTCTGTAAGTCCTTCCGAGAGGTTGGTGGTAGGGGAAGAAGGGTACGGTCCCTGTGGATGCTTCTCCCACTTGGTTCCTGTCTAAATTGGGTGAATAAAAAGAAAGTTATGAAGAATATCGCGGAGGGTGAAGTACCCCAGTGGTTAGTGCGCGGGATTTGCACTTGGTAGGCCCGGGTTCGATTCCCAAAATTGCCGAATAAAAATAAAGTTATAAAATAAAAATAAAGGCAATGTCTGTGTGTGTGTCTGTGTGTCTGTCTGTCTTATACACTATACGTTTCGCGACCGCGCGTCGGAGAGCTACGAAATTTTGCAATCGGAGACCCTGGGGGGTGAGAAGGGGACACGTGAAAACCGATTTTTAAAATTTTAATTATTTTTTTTGTTATTTAATGTTTTATGCGTTTTCGACCGTTTTTTGACCTTTTTGCTCTTTTTTCTCCACGATCCGGACATCGTAGAAAAAAACAAATCACACCATCGGAAAGAGCAGAGAATTTCGAGTAAAAATATATCAATTTCAAATCTCAGGGACAAATTCTAATATTTTTTTATGATTTTAAAACAAAAGTCACTTTTGACTCAAAAAAACGATTTTTGGTTTTTAAATTCTCGCATAGTAAAAAGTACTCAGAATTTCGACTAATAACTTACATTTTTAGAAAGGTCAAACATCTGGCATTCTTATAAGTCCAATCTGGTCAGGAAATATTCCGTATTGCCCACAGGATCGGGATTTTAAAAGTTTCCGAATTTCAATTTCTCGGCGTTCCGCTCGGCGTGCCGCTTCGTTTCTCCCCCGCTGAAGGAGGGAAGGTGGTGGGTGGTGACGTCACGGTTCTGAATAGAGCTCCTTTGCTCTATATAAATTATTATATTTTAACTTTTGGATATTTTAAATGGATATTTTAATTTTATGGATATTTTAAATGATGGAACAATGAAACAATGGAATGAGGATGATGGAATTAAGCATATGGTCATTTTAAATTGCAAATTAGCGCGCGGGAAGTTAGCGGTAGGCCCGGGTTCGATTCCCGCCACTTCCAAAACTGCCGCCGTGTTTACGTGGAATACGATCACGTTAAATATGTGGGTCCGTAAGTTCTTCCGAGAGGTTGGTGGTAAGGGAAGGAGGATACGGCCCCTGTGGATCCCTCCCCCACTGGGTTCCCGTCTAAATTGGATGAATATATAGAAAGTTATGGAGATTGTCGCGGAGGGCGCGGCAGCCCAGTGGTTAGCGCGCGGGAATTGCACTCAGTAGGTCCGGGTTCGATTCCCGCCACTGCCAAAACTTACGCCACGTTCACGCAGAGTACGATCACGTTAAACATGTGGGTTCGTGAGTCCTTCTGAGAGGTTGGTGGTAGGGGAAGGAGGGTACGGCCTAAATTGGGTGAATAAAAAGAAAGTTATGGAGATTGTCGCGGAGGGCGAAGTAGCCCAGTGGTTAGCGCGCGGGAATTGCACGCGGTAGGCCCGGGTTCGATTTCCGCCACTGACATGGAGTACGATCACGTTAAACATATGGGTCCGTATGTTTTTCCGAGAGGTTGGTGGTAGGGGAAGGAGGGTACGTTCCCTGTGGATGCCTCCCCCACTGGGTTCCGGTCTAAATTGGGTGGCACATCCTGGCCGTCCAACCAGTTACCAGGCCCGGGTTCGATTCCCAAAATTGCCGCCGTGTTTACGCGGAGTACGAGCACGTTAAACATGTGGGTCCGTGAGTCCTTCCGAGAAGTTGGTGGTAGGGGAAGGAGGGTACGGTCTAAATTGGATGAATAAAAAGAAAGTTATGGAGATTGTCGCGTAGGGCAAAGTAGCCCAATGGTTAGCGCGCGGAAATTGCACTCGGTAGGCCCGGGTTCGATTCCCAAAATTGCCGCCGTGTTTACGCGGAGTACGATCACGTTAAACATGTGGGTCTGTAAGTCCTTCCGAGAGGTTGGTGGTAGGGGAAGAAGGGTACGGTCCCTGTGGATGCTTCTCCCACTTGGTTCCTGTCTAAATTGGGTGAATAAAAAGAAAGTTATGAAGAATATCGCGGAGGGTGAAGTACCCCAGTGGTTAGTGCGCGGGATTTGCACTTGGTAGGCCGGGGTTCGATTCCCAAAATTGCCGAATAAAAATAAAGTTATAAAATAAAAATAAAGGCAATGTCTGTGTGTGTGTCTGTGTGTCTGTCTGTCTTATACACTATACGTTTCGCGACCGCGCGTCGGAGAGCTACGAAATTTTGCAATCGGAGACCCTGGGGGGTGAGAAGGGGACACGTGAAAACCGATTTTTAAAATTTTAATTATTTTTTTTGTTATTTAATGTTTTATGCGATTTCGACCGTTTTTTGACCTTTTTGCTCTTTTTTCTCCACGATCCGGACATCGTAGAAAAAAACAAATCACACCATCGGAAAGAGCAGAGAATTTCGAGTAAAAATATATCAATTTCAAATCTCAGGGACAAATTCTAATATTTTTTTATGATTTTAAAACAAAAGTCACTTTTGACTCAAAAAAACGATTTTTGGTTTTTAAATTCTCGCATAGTAAAAAGTACTCAGAATTTCGACTAATAACTTACATTTTTAGAAAGGTCAAACATCTGGCATTCTTACAAGTCCAATCTGGTCAGGAAATATTCCGTATTGCCCACAGGATCGGGATTTTAAAAGTTTCCGAATTTCAATTTCTCGGCGTTCCGCTCGGCGTGCCGCTTCGTTTCTCCCCCGCTGAAGGAGGGAAGGTGGTGGGTGGGGACGTCAAGGTGGAGGTGACGTCACGGTTCTGAATAGAGCTCCTTTGCTCTATATAAATTATTATATTTTAACTTTTGGATATTTTAAATGGATATTTTAATTTTATGGATATTTTAAATGATGGAACAATGAAACAATGGAATGAGGATGATGGAATTAAGCATATGGTCATTTTAAATTGCAAATTAGCGCGCGGGAAGTTAGCGGTAGGCCCGGGTTCGATACCCGCCACTGCCAAAACTGCCGCCGTGTTTACGTGGAATACGATCACGTTAAATATGTGGGTCCGTAAGTTCTTCCGAGAGGTTGGTGGTAAGGGAAGGAGGATACGGCCCCTGTGGATCCCTCCCCCACTGGGTTCCCGTCTAAATTGGATGAATATATAGAAAGTTATGGAGATTGTCGCGGAGGGCGCGGCAGCCCAGTGGTTAGCGCGCGGGAATTGCACTCAGTAGGTCCGGGTTCGATTCCCGCCACTGCCAAAACTTTCGCCACGTTCACGCAGAGTACGATCACGTTAAACATGTGGGTTCGTGAGTCCTTCTGAGAGGTTGGTGGTAGGGGAAGGAGGGTACGGCCTAAATTGGGTGAATAAAAAGAAAGTTATGGAGATTGTCGCGGAGGGCGAAGTAGCCCAGTGGTTAGCGCGCGGGAATTGCACGCGGTAGGCCCGGGTTCGATTTCCAAAATTGCCGCCGTGTTCACGCGGAATACGATCACGCGGAATAAACATGTGTGTCTGTAAGTCCTTTCGAGAGGTTGGTGGTTGGGGAAGGAGGGTACGGTCCCCGTGGGTGCTTCTCCCACTGGGTTCCGGTCTAAATTCGGTGAATAAAAAGAAAGTTATGGAAAATGTCGCGGAGGGCGAAGTACACCAGTGGTTAGCGCGCGGGAATTTCACTGGGTAGGCCCGGGTTCGATTCCCGCCACTGCCAAAACTGCAGCCGCGTTCACGCGGAGTACGATCACGTTAAACATGTGGGATCGTAAGTCCTTGCGAAAGGTTGGTGGTAGGGGAAGGAGGGTACGGTCCCTGTGGATGTCTCCCCCACTGAGTTCCGGTCTAAATTGGGTGGCACTTCCTGGCCGTCCAAACAGTTACCTTACACCTTTCTGGTAGGTCGGACGGTCTGGGTTTCAACAACAACACCTTCTGGTAAGGTCGCGCCAGCGAGTGTGCCACGGTCAGAATTTTCAAGGATAGCGAACAGGCTGGTCGCCAAAGGCGGCTAGTAAATAATAAAAGGCAATGTCTGTGTGTGTGTGTGTGTGTGTCTGTCTGTCTTATACACTATACGTTTCGCGACCGCGCGTCGGAGAGCTACGAAATTTGGCAATCGGAGACCCGGGGGGGAGGGAAGGGGACACGTGAAAACCGATTTTCAAAATTCTAATTATTTTTTTATTTATTTAATGTTTTATGCGATTTCGACCTTTTTTTGCCCTTTTTGCCCTTTTTTCTCCACGATCCAGACGTCGTAGAAAAAACAACTCACACCATCGGAAAGAGCAGACAATTGCGAGTAAAAATATATCAATTTCAAATCTCCATTTCGATTTCTAATATTTTTTAAAGATTTTAAAACAAAAGTCACTTTTGGCTCAAAAAAACGATTTTTGGTTTTTAAATTCTCGCATAGTAAAAAGTACTCATAATTTCGACTAATAATTTACATTTTTAGAAAGCTGAAATATCTGGCATTCTTACAAGTCTAATCTGGTCCAGAAATAATGAAAATTGCCTTCAGGATCGCAATTTTAAAGACGTCATGATTTTAAATTTCTCGGCGTTCCGTTCGTTTCTCCCCCGCTGAAGCAGGGAAGGTGGTGGGTGGGGACGTCAAGGTGGAGGTGACGTCACGGTTCTGAATAGAACGCCTTTGCTCTATATAAATTATTATATTTATATTTTAAATGATGGGACGATCTGGATTTTTTAAATGTATATTTTAACTTTTGGATATTTTAAATGGATATTTTAATTTTATGGATATTTTAAATGATGGAACAATGAAACAATGGAATGAGGATGATGGAATTAAGCATATGGTCATTTTAAATTGCAAATTAGCGCGCGGGAAGTTAGCGGTAGGCCCGGGTTCGATTCCCGCCGCTGCCAAAACTGCCGCCGTGTTTACGTGGAATACGATCACGTTAAATATGTGGGTCCGTAAGTCCTTCCGAGAGGTTGGTGGTAGGGGAAGGAGGATACGGCCCCTGTGGATGCCTCCCCCACTGGGTTCCCGTCTAAATTGGGTGAATATGTAGAAAGTTATGGAGATTGTCGCGGAGGGCGCGGCAGCCCAGTGGTTAGCGCGCGGGAATTGCACTCAGTAGGCCCGGGTTCGATTCCCGCCACTGCCAAAACTTACGCCACGTTCACGCAGAGTACGATCACGTTAAACATGTGGGTTCGTGAGTCCTTCCGAGAGGTTGGTGGTAGGGGAAGGAGGGTACGGTCTAAATTGGGTGAATAAAAAGAAAGTTATGGAGATTGTCGCGGAGGGCGAAGTAGCCCAGTGGTTAGCGCGCGGGATGTGCACTTGGTAGGCCCGGGTTCGATTCCCAAAATTGCCGAATAAAAATAAAGTTATGGAGATTGTCGCGGATGGCACGGTAGCCCAGTGGTTAGCGCGCGGGAATTTCACTCGGTAGGCCCGGGTTCGATTCCCGCCATTGCCAAAACTGCAGCCGTGTTCACGCGGAGTACGATCACGTTAAACGTGTGGGACTGCAAGTCCTTCCGAGAGGTTTGTGGTAGGGGAAGGAGGGTACGGTCTCTTTGGATGCCTCCCCCATTGGGTTCCGGTCTAAATTGTGTGGCACTTCCTGGCCTTCCAAGCAGTTACCTTACACCTTTCTGGTAGGTCGCGCCAACGAGTTTGCCACGGTCATAATTTTCAAGGGTAGCGAACAGGCTGGTCGCCAAAGGCGGCTAGTCTTAAATAATAAAAGGCAATGTCTGTGTGTGTGTGTGTGTGTCTGTCTTATACACTATACGTTTCGCGACCGCGCGTCGGAGAGCTACGAAATTTGGCAATCGGAGACCTGGGGGGGAGGGAAGGGGACACGTGAAAACCGATTTTCTAAATTCTAATTATTTTTTTATTTATTTAATGTTTTATGCGATTTCGACCTTTTTTTGCCCTTTTTGCCCTTTTTTCTCCACGATCCAGACGTCGTAGAAAAAAACAACTCACACCATCGGAAAGAGCAGACAATTGCGAGTAAAAATATATCAATTTCAAATCTCCATTTCGATTTCTAATATTTTTTAAAGATTTTAAAACAAAAGTCACTTTTGGCTCAAAAAAACGACTTTTGGTTTTTAAATTCTCGCATAGTAAAAAGTACTCATAATTTCGACTAATAATTTACATTTTTAGAAAGCTGAAATATCTAGCATTCTTACAAGTCTAATCTGGTCCAGAAATAATGAAAATTGCCTTCAGGATCGCAATTTTAAAGACGTCATGATTTTAAATTTCTCGGCGTTCCGCTCGGCGTGCCGCTTCATTTCTCCCCCGCTGAAGCAGGGAAGGTGGTGGGTGGGGACGTCAAGGTGGAGGTGACGTCACGGTTCTGTATATGCATAGCGATGGGTGGGACAATAAGAAACCGAATTAGTTTTTACTTTCCGTTTCCCGCGTTTCCGATTTTAAATGAAATAAGAGCTTAACATATGCACTGTAGAAATTATTATATTTATATTTTAATGATGGAACGATGGATATTTTAATTTTATGGATATTTTAAATGATGGAACGATGGATATTTTAATTTTATGGATATTTTAAATGATGGAACAATGGAATGAGGATGATGGAATTAAGAGCTTAGAGAGCATATGGTCATTTTAAATTGTAAATTAGCGCGCGGGAAGTTAGCGGTAGGCCCGGGTACGATTCCCGCCACTGCCAAAACTGCCGAAGTGTTCACGCGGAATACGATCACGTTAAACATGTGGGCCCCGTAAGTCCTTCCGAGAGGTTGGTGGTAGGGGAAGGAGGGTACGGTCCCTGTGGATGCCTCCCTCACAGGGTTCCCGTCTAAATTGGGTGAATATAAAGAAAGTTGCGGAGGGCGAGGCAGCCCAGTGGTTAGCGCTCAGGAATTGCACTCGGTAGGCCCGGGTTCGATTCCCGCCACTTCCAAAACTGCCGCCGTGTTCACGCGGAGTACGATCACGATAAACATGTGGGTCCGGAAGTCCTTCCGAGAGGTTGGTGGTAGGGGAAGGAGGGTACGGTCCCTGTGGATGCCTCTCCCACTGGGTTCCGTTCTAAATTGGGTAAATAAAAAGAATGTTATGGAGATAGTCGCTGGGGGCGAAGAAGCCCAGTGGTTAGCGCGCGGGAATTGCACTCAGTAGGCCCGGGTTCGATTCCCGCCACTGCCCAAACTGCCGCCATGTTCACGCAGAGTCCAATCACGTTAAACATGTGGGTCCGTGAGTCCTTCCGAGAAGTTGGTGGTAGGGGAAGGAGGGTACGGTCTAAATTGGATGAATAAAAAGAAAGTTATGGAGATTGTCGCGTAGGGCAAAGTAGCCCAATGGTTAGCGCGCGGAAATTGCACTCGGCAGGCCCGGGTTCGATTCCCAAAATTGCCGCCGTGTTTACGCGGAGTACGATCACGTTAAACATGTGGGTCTGTAAGTCCTTCCGAGAGGTTGGTGGTAGGGGAAGGAGTGTACGGTCCCTGTGGATGCCTCCCCCACTGAGTTCCGGTCTAAATTGGGTGACACTTCCTGGCCGTCCAAACAGCGAGTTTGCAACGATCAGAATTTGCCACGGTCAGAATTTTCAGTACGATCACGTTAAACATGTGGGTTCGTGAGTCCTTCCGAGAGGTTGGTGGTAGAGGAAGGAGGGTACGGTCAAAATTGGGTGAATAAAAAGAAAGTTATGAGATTGTCGCGGAGGGCGAAGTAGCCCAGTGGTTAGCGCGCGGGAATTGCACGCGGTAGGCTCGGGTTCGATTTCCGCCACTGACACGGAGTACGATCACGTTAAACATATGGGTCCGTATGTTTTTCCGAGAGTTTGGTGGTAGGGGAAGGAGGGTACGTTCCCTGTGGATGCCTCCCCCACTGGGTTCCGGTCTAAATTGGGTGGCACATCCTGGCCGTCCAACCAGTTACCTTACACCTTTCTGGTAGGTCGCGCCAACGAGTTTGCCACGGTTGGAATTTGCCACGATCAGCATTTTCAAGGGTTGCGAACAGGCTGGTCGCCAAAGGCGGCTAGTTTAAAATATAAATATAATAATTTATATGGCGTAGAGGAACTCTATTCAGAACTAAGGCTCCTCCATATACGAGCTGACTCATCGAGCATATTGATGCCCACCATAGCTGGTAGCGCTATTCATTAGCATTAGCTCTATTCGTATTTTCACTTTAGGAAGTATTATTGAAATAATTATGGGTGGTTGTTCTGCACCGAACTGCTCTAATCATTCTAGAAACGGTTTTAGACTATTTCGCTTTCCTAGAAACGAAGAAAGAAGAAAACAATGGCTAATAAATAGTCGGCGCGATAATTGGATACCCGGTAATGGATCATACTTATGTGAGGTAAGTTCTGCAATATTCTAATTGAAACTTCTTTTTTCATATAAAGTATTTATTTTAAACACTTATTTTATAATTTCTGTAACTGTAGTATGGATTATTAATGATTTTTATTTCTTAAAGTCTTATCTTAGTACACGTAGTTTGTAATGTAAACATCATCTTGAATGCGTTATACGCGCTTCCAAACCTAGAAGAAAATAGCTTCAAATTATATATATATATTAAAGATTTATTCCTCTTACACAAATATCTTTCAAGTTTTATACACTTTGTTGTATTTTTAGATCATAATGAATCACAAAATTGGTGAATCCTACTATCAACAAACTGTCGCCAAGTGGAAAACTTGCCATGTTATAGTAATTATGCAAACATAAGCTAAAATGGTAAATAAATCGAAATACGTTTATCATATAAGCTACTTAATGATTATCTATTAATTTTTCGAAAAACTGATAAAAAATTATATTCAAATGACACGAAATTACTTTTAAATGGCACCGATTATTTTATCGCCAAGTCGATGTTTGGCGCCAATCATTTGATGTAAACATTGGCGTTCTGTCATTCCGTTTATAGGATTTTCCCAATAAGATACTTAAATTCTTTCGTATTAGGCATAAATATATCGTTTGTAATACAGATTTATAAAATTTATTATTATTACAAAGATTTTAAATGTTATATTTATATAATCTGTAAATCTGTACATACACAAGTTTATACCAAAATTGCCTCTCTTTAAATTTTCAGGTCAAAGGTGTCAGATAAAATAACCCTACAATTACCTTTCTTTTTGCTCTTTTTACAATGACAGTGTACCTCCAGTACTCCTCCCCCTCCCCTCCACAAAATTATCAATTCTGTTTTAATTTCCACCAGAACTTCAGTATTTTAGCAAAAACAGGGGAAATTGAAAATCCTTCACCTGGATGTGGTTACAATTCTGAAATTTTAAATGTATTGCACTGTTTTCAATAAAAATGTGTGTTGTGCAGTAGCATATCATTTGTTGGGTAGGACTACAGAAAAATATTTTTACATTCTGTGGTAACCGATATCTCATAAATGGAAAGTAGAAATTAATTGAACTTTTCATAACTTATCGGATTACACTTATTGGTACTAATGCGTATTGGATGTATAGTTTTGGCAGTATTATCTGCTAGGATGTTTCTATGTGGTCAGCGATTTTTCATGAATGAATCGAGGAAACTGGTGGAAATTTTTTTATCATATCTATAGTAATAAAGATCAAAAGCCTGTTGATTTCAAATTTCATTGGATTTATAGTTCTGGCAATATACACTAATGGTGTTTTACCTTTGATCAGTGATATCTCACGAATAAATGATTGAGATAGGTTAAAATACATACACTGTTTACAATAAAAATGTGTGTTGTGCAATAGCATATCATTTGTTGGGTGGGACTACATAAAAGTATTTTTACATTCTGTAGTAACCGATAGGCTTATAAATGGAAATTAGAAATTAATTGAACTTTTCATATCTTATTGGATTACGCTTATCGGTACTAATGCTTATTGGATGTATAGTTTTGGCAATATTATCTGCTAGATTTTTTTATGTGGTCAGTGATTTTTCATGAATGAATCGAGAACTAATAACTTATCGGATTACACTTATTGGTACTAATGCGTATTGGATGTATAGTTTTGGCAGTATTATCTGCTAGGATGTTTCTATGTGGTCAGCGATTTTTCATGAATGAATCGAGGAAACTGGTGGAAATTTTTTTATCATATCTATAGTAATAAAGATCAAAAGCCTGTTGATTTCAAATTTCATTGGATCTATAGTTCTGGCAATATACACTAATGGTGTTTTACCTTTGATCAGTGATATCTCACGAATAAATGATTGAGATAGGTTAAAATACATACACTGTTTACAATAAAAATGTGTGTTGTGCAATAGCATATCATTTGTTGGGTGGGACTACATAAAAGTATTTTTACATTCTGTAGTAACCGATAGGCTTATAAATGGAAATTAGAAATTAATTGAACTTTTCATATCTTATTGGATTACGCTTATCGGTACTAATGCTTATTGGATGTATAGTTTTGGCAATATTATCTGCTAGATTTTTTTATGTGGTCAGTGATTTTTCATGAATGAATCGAGAAAACTGTTTGAAATTTTTTAATCATATCTATAGTAATAAAGATCAAAAGCTTGTTGATTTCAAATTTCATTGGATTTATAGTTCTGGCAATATACACTAATGGTGTTTCACCTTTGATCAGCGATATCTCACGAATAAATTATTGAGATAGGTTAAAATACATACACTGTTTACAATCCGGCTGTCCAAATAGATACTCAAGTCCTCATCCTCCGACTCATCCAACTCCTCATAGGATGAGTCGGACGGTCTGGGTCTTCTACACTGTTTACAATAAAAATGTGTGTTGTACAATAGCATATCATTTGTTGGGTGGGACTACATAAAAGCATTTTTACATTCTGTAGTAACCGATATCTCATAAATGGAAATTAGAAATGAATTGAACTTTCATATCTTATTAGAATACGCTTATTGGTACTAATGCTTATTGGATGTATTCTCTACATTTTGAATAACTTTTTCAAAATAGTTTTACTTTAATGTTTTTTTAGTAACATGTATGAATGTTTGCCTCACATATTTGAAAGTTTAACTACTTTGTATCTAAAGAGGAAAATACCCTAATAACCTAAATAATAAATAATAACTTACTGAGCTCGGCTTTTTTTTTTCATCAAAGATTTTCAACAGTTTCCATTTGCAGTACTGTATTAGTAATTGAGATTTCTGCTTCTTAATTCTTATTTTAAGCATTTAGAAAGAATAATTATTATAAGTGTAACATGCCTTACTTTTTTTTTCTAGGTTCATTTTGAGGAAAGTCAATTTGAATGTAAGAGAGTGGACACGAAAAAATTGTTGAAAGCTACAGCAGTGCCAACATTGTTCAGTATTCCCAATCCTCCTAAGTTAATTGCAAATCGCCGTATTAAAGGCATTGGCTTACCTAAATTAAAATCAGCTGTAAGTATGACTAATTAAATTCATAAATAGAACCTTTATTTTATATTTCTTCTCATGATAGTAAATTAGCATGGGGTAATGCATACATGTAGTTACATATTTAAACTGTGTTTAGACCAAATTTGCGGGAGTGAAAAAAATTGTTTGTTTGCCACATTGCCTGTAAATTAAAAGTTGAGCATAAAAAACTTGAAAAGTCAATTTCTTAGGTCAACTACTTGTATCATGTACAGAAGTCTTACCATTTCTAATTTATCAGTTATAAATACAGTATTGTTTTTGATCCAATATTTTGACCTTTAGATTTTGATACAATTATATATATTGATCGTAAATTATTTGGATACAGGCTGTCTCCTCTGATGCTTCACCACTGATCTTGGTCAGAGTGCTGCATAATTTGAACAGTAAACATTGTCTAGTTTCTTCAAAGTTCATTAAAAGATATATTTAATTTAAATTACAACTTTTAAAATTTTAATATTGTTACTTATAGGCTTACTTTGAAGAATCACAATTTGAAAACCAGTGTATGGATGAGAGAAAGAATCTGCAAACTGCAATTCCAACTCTTACTGATGTGCCTAACCTATCTCCTTTATTAAGTGATAAAAGGGAATTGGAAATCCCAAGCCAATCTCTTCGTTAGAAAAAATAGAACATGAAAAGGTAATTAATATGTTTCCATTTTATAGAATTGCAAAATTACTTGCTATGTCATGTGGTTTCATTGCATGTGCACTTCATGTGGCCCTACCATGGCTGATACTACTATGGGACGTGTGCATGCGCAATATCCTAATTGCTCATATGTTATATGTATATTTATGTTACATTTTTATACAATGATTACCGATAAATTTTACTGCAATAAATTTTTTTGAAAGAAATGGTGAAAGCATTATGCAATGTTATTATATTTATATGGTACTAGCCAATATTTTTTATTTTTACGAGTAAACTTTGGGCTGAAATTTCTTACCCTGACCACAATAATACAAAAGTACTATAAATGCTTTTGCCGTATAATTTAACTTTTAGATAAATTCCCTAACTTTCTTTCATTAAACTTTTCTGGTTCTTGATCTTTTGTTCAATGATAGAATTTTTTTTTTTTAGGAAAATGTGTCATCGGCTGATTTGCTGAAGAGAATTGAAGCTCTCGAAAAGGAGAATAGTTTGCTAAAACAACAGATGCAAGAAAAGGAAAATAAAATGTCTTCTTTCTTATCTAATGAGCAAATAGCTTCTCTTACTGTAGACAGATTAAACTGGACAAATGATGCAGTCATTAAAGGGTTAAAACTTAGGTTCGCCTTAGGAAAACATGGTTATAATTACCTAAAATCGACTGGGTACCCAGCACCATCATATAGTACCCTCAACCGCCGTGTACAAAACATACAGCTTAACTTTGGCATCTTGCATATGCTTTTTTCCCTGTTAAAAACAAAGGTTGAAAACATGGACATGTTGGATAAAAACTGCTGCATTTTAGTAGACGAAATGGAAATTGCTTCCTATCAGGACTTTGATGCATCATCAAAATCCTTCATAGGAAATACAACTTTAGGGCAACCAGGAATTGCCAAACATTTGACCGTAGTTATGCTTCGTGGACTTAAATTTCAGTGGAAGCAAGTTGTGGCCTGTGAACTTACCAATCAATCTACATCAGGCCCTGACATGAAAAGACTGTTGCACCAAACTGTGGATGCAGCACGAGAAATTGGACTTAAAGTACGAGAAAGCACTTCAGACATGGGCAGTAACAACAAAGCTATGTGGTGCTCGTTGGGAGTTTGTGTGTCACGACAAGAAAGAGACACGTCTTACAAAATTGGGTGCTCAGATATAACAATTCATTCTTTTGCAGATGTCCCACATTTATTAAAAAATATGAGAAATGCTTTTTTATCTAACATTTTTATTTTGCCTCAAACCATCTGCAATGAGAATGACTTGCCATCATGCCATATTACGTCAGGCTATTTAAAGCATTTATGGATATCAGAAATTGAAACGGAAACAGCTCTGCGATCCTTGCAGCACTTAAACAGGATTCATCTGTTTCCTACTCATTTTTCTAAAATGAATGTTGCCACTGCAGTACAACTGTTTTCTCTCAAAACAGCTGCTGCTATAGAGAAATCTGTTAGCTTGCGCCAGCTTCCAAAAGAAGCTTTACCATCAGCATGGTGGATACGAATGATTTCAAAATGGTTTAGTATTATGTCGGCTAGACATCCAAAATGTGGTATAACCATAAGAAATAAAACCAAAAAATTTGAGTTTCTGCAATCATTTGTTGATATTATGCAAGTCATCAAACTGGGAAATGGTTGGAAACCATTGCAAACTGGCATGATTATGTCTACCATAAGCCTAATGAATATAACAAGTGAATTATTTTCTGATGGATTCACCTTTTTCCTTCCTGGTAGACTAACACAAGATGCATTAGAAAATGTTTTCTCCCAGATAAAACGAAAATCTGCTACGAAGCCAACAGCCCTTCAAGCAAAGCGAGCTTTAAAATTAATTTGCATGTCACAATTTATATCGAATGTAAATAATTCAAATTATACATCTGATAGCGATTATCATCTCTTTGATTCTTTGGATGTATCATTTTCTTTGAAAGATATACCAACTACTTCACAAGGATATATGAGCGAACCTTCTACTTCTCGGCAAGTTTCAAGTCACACTTTGCCACCAGCAGTTCTAGAAAACGATATATATTTTATTGCAGGTGCAACATTAAATGCTATTTTAAAGAAGAAAAATATATGTAAAATTTGTCTTGAGACCCTCAAAGCTTCAGAAGATTCCACTGAACTATCAGTGCCCAGGTACCGTACATTGTTGGTGGAATATTGTGATATGGGTGGACTTCAAAAACCTAAATCAGGATTATACAGAATTTGTCGGGAAGCAGAACGTGTTTTTCAAGATAACAAAGATAAGTTTCTTTTACAAGAACTTCCTATTACGGATCTTCTTGTACAAAGTGTAAAAGAAAAATGTTTAAATGTAATTTTGCCTACATGTTGTAATGTAAAAGAAGCAGTTATAAATCATTATTTAATTGTGAGATGTAAAGGGCTGAAAAGTCATGCCATTAACAGAAAAGCACACAATACTTATTTTAGCTCTGCTTCTGCTAACAAAAAACAAAAAATTAATTAGTGTTAACTATGAAAATAAATTCTGAATGCTTCATGGTAAATGCATTTTTTTGACCGACTTGGGAAACAATTATAAAACACTGAAAAATGCCTATAATAAAAAAAACTTTGGCAATATTTAAAACAAGGTTAAAAAAATGAGTGGCAATAAATGTTTAAAATATTCAGAAAATGAATAAATGAAAGATCAAAATTTTAAAAACTTCTAAGAAATGGAAAAGATGGGGATACTGACAGTGACTTGCAAAAAACTTAGATTTAGACCCATAAAACCCATAGTGGATGCATAGTGCGACCAGCAAATAAACTTCATCTCTGAAACTGACTAAATGTAGATTGTAAATGTAACACTTGATGTATAACTTCTTTGAAAAGTTACCACACTTCAAAGATGGGAGAATGTTGGAAAACCCGTAACCGTAATGGGGTGGTTTTTATGAAAGTGGCAACAGATTTCGCAGTTTACCTTTTGATATGAAAAAGGTAGCTTGAAAGGATTGTATCGTGATGTCCATTGATTGTATATAATCTTAATAAATCTGTTAGTTTTAAGATTTGATTGGCGTTATTTATAGGTGAGATGCTTTCATAAACCTTAAGCCCCATAGCTTGTTGAACAATCTTTATGACAATTAACCCTCAAGTAATCAAATTATGTTGGACATCCAGAATTGCGAAGATGCTGTTTGTGTGTTATGTTAAAGAAAATAGGTACTTTGCAGATTAATTAAAAACTTCAAAGCTCTAATTTTGATTTTGAAATTAGAATATTGATATTTTTGAAATATTTAACATGATGAGAAAAATTCTGTACTATTTTTTAATTGTATGAAATAACCAGAAAATAATTTATATTTGTACACAACAAAAATTGCTATAGTTAAAAGTACTGTTGGATATTTCTGTAAATATTTAATCTGTTTTCGGGAAAGCAAAGTTTCCATTGTTTACATCTAAGTTTTATATTTTAGTTTGATTTCAATTTGATTTTCTTTAAAAATAATTTTTGATGGACCATATTGGATGTTAAACAATATAAAGAATATTTCCATATATTAGTGAGTGTATAATTCTTATTAGTTGTCGGAGTTTGATAAAGACATGCAAAGAAATGATTTGATTGGTCCTGAAGTGCCCCCGCCCTGTTTATTTGTTTAATACTATAAAATAACAAACTTCATTAACATTATACTTTAAACATAATTAATTAGCTACTTGGAGGCGGAGCCTCATGTTCCTCATTTTAATATCTGTACAATAAATTTACTGGTTATTTGAAACTAATCTGTTCTGAATTATTTTTCTTTTTCAGTTATATTTGAAATAATGTTTATATGTGAATGTTTTAATTGAAATGTACATTTAAAAAATACAGGGTTGCAAAAATGCCAGCTAAAATTAAAAGGAAGGTATGTGTTTTTAGTGCAGTTTATCTCCATTGGATATGTCAGATACAGATTTGTTTATTAATAATTTTGTATCTTAAAAAGGATTTTACTGTAATTAATGTAACCAGTAAAAGTAAAATAAATTTGTTTTTGCAAAGTGGTTTTTGTCATTTCCTATTTTTCCAATACAATTTTTCAAGTTTGAGTGCTTGCAGGGTTATGTTGATTATCAAGTAAGCACATTTTTTTTTTGCTACATTTTTGTATTTTCTCACCTTAATATTGATTTATTTAGCCAGTTTCAATAAATCAGTTGTCATAGTATGTCCATGATGCTCTTGATAAAAACTGCATGAAATATCAATTTTTTAATGACTTATTTATACAATTCAGTTTTTTTATTCGGAAAAAGCTATATTTTGTCTACTAAAGAAAAACCAGCTTTTTTAAAGTGGTTTAAACATAAATAAGACTTTTTTTTTTTTTTAACTTGGGTAAAATCTATCAATCATAATAAAATATTGTTTAAATAACCTATTTACATGATACTATATTAGTATTTAGCTATAAGCATGTATCAGTTAGTTCAATAAAACCTAAGATACAGTTTTATGAGAAAGAAAAAAAAACATAAAACAAATTGGTTGCTTATAAAAACATAATTTTATTACTTAAATTTTGGAAGGAACTTTATAAAAATTTCATTAAAATGTTTTAGTAAAATTGCAATATAAGAAAGTATTTTCATGGTACCTTAGATTTCTTAAAGTTTTGACTGAATATTGGACTTGTCTCCTTGGGGTGTGTATTATTCAGTGATAAAAGTAAATGACTTTGTAACAAAAAATAATTAACGGTACACAAAGTAATATACATAAGTACATACAGAAAAGTAATTTTTCAAAAACTTTTCATGTAATTTAAATAATATTGCATATTTTCAGGTAAAATTCTAATTTGTTTGCAATTTGAATATTAATTAGTTTAAAATTATAAATATTTTGAGAAATAATAGCTGTTTGAAGTATAGCATGAAAAGTTTATTTTATTTTTTTTTATTCAGTGTGCCGATCGATCTCCTGTAAATTTGAAGTAAGTAAAATATAGAATATAAAGTCTTATGACTATTTATAAAACTTTATATGCATGCTTTCTTTAAAGAAGTATTATAAAAATTAGGTGACTGCAATTGTTTCAATGGAATTAAAATTCTCTCGAAACAATTGCAGTCACCTGATTTTTACATGCATGTTTTCTTCAAGGAAGAATAAGAAAGTTTTACTTATTGAGGTAACTATTGTTCACTGGAGTTGACAATAATCAATATTTACATCAAAATGAACACCTATAATTTGACTAAATGTCATGAAGTTTATTTCAAAGAATATTTCATGCTTTGCTACTGTATAGAAAAGTATTAACAAAATAAAATAGAAAAACGATAAAAATAAATATGTCCTATTTATTTTTCTGATTTTATAAAATTTGTTGGAGAGATGTCATTGAAGACCACATGAAACAATTTATGGTGCCTGACTTCTAAAAAGGCTTTGAATTAGCAATATAGGGTTATAATTAAGAAAACTAACAATGGATCACACTACTGTGGTTTTATCTTTGGGCAACATGGCATTATTATTTTTCTTTTTAAAAGTTGTACTTTGAAAATGTTTCAGATCTACAGGTTCTGCAATTTTCATTTGATAAAATTAACATAAGACGCTAATTACTATAATTTTAGTCTTAAAAAAATAGCTTTTGCTGTAAAGATGAGATTTTTCAAAGTACAATTTACATTTCCCTTTATAAAAATTTTTAATAAAACATTAAAACCATTTTTTTTTTCAAAATAGGTCCTTTACGAAATCATAATATACATTACAGTGGTTTCTGAACTTTAAATAGGATTCTTCAATTATGGAATTGTTTGTTGTATAAATAGTACTTGGAATAGAAAATATGCTTCTGATAATAAAAAATATGAATACTTTGAAAAACTATTTTCTATTTGTAATGCTAAACAGAATAAGTTATTTAAATTTTCTGCGCCCCCCCCCCCCTCCCCGAGTAATTCACACACTACTATGTATCATAAATGTATTTCAGAAACAACTTTTTTCACTATTATAGGTGTTTCAAATATTTCAAGGTCTTTCTGAGTTTATAATAAGATAATAATACTTTTCCTTTTTATAAAACGTTGGAACTGGAATAGATATAAAATAGTAGAAATATACATCCAAGTATTTCATGAATTTTAATAAGACTGAATTTTTGCAAAAAAAGTAAAAAAATATGTCCATATATTTCATTCCTTATTTGTTAATCTATTTGTAGAGTGAGAATCGTATATTTAATTCTTGTCAATAAGTGTTACGAAATTACAAATGTTACTCTAATCTTATTCATTTATAAAAATATAACTCAATTGAAAATTTGTTAACGTTCTGAAATAAGTGTGAAACTCCATATTTGGAGCACGCGTTAGATCGCCAAATATGGTAGCCCATGTTTATGAAGCAACCCTACTGGGCATCAATATGCTTGATAAGTCAGCCTGTAGTAGAGGAGCTCTATTCAGAACCGTGACGTCACCTCCACCTTGACGTCCCTACCCACCACCTTCCCTCCTTCTTCGGGGGAGAAACGCCGGTTAAGAAGCGGCACGCCGAGCGGAATGCCGAGAAATTGAAATTCGGAAACTTTTAAACTCCCGATCCTGTGGGCAATACGGAATATTTCCTGACCAGATTGGACTTGTAAGAATGCCAGATGTTTGACCTTTCTAAAAATGTAAATTATTAGTCGAAATTATGAGTACTTTTTACTATGCGAGAATTTAAAAACCAAAAATCGTTTTCTTGAGCAAAAAGTGACTTTTGTTTTAAAATCTTTAAAAAATATTAGAAATCGAAATTCAGATTTGAAATTGATATATTTTTACGCGCAATTGTCTGCTCTTTCCGATGGTGTGATTTGTTTTTTCCTACGATGTCCGGATCGTGGAAAAAAAAGGGCAAAAATGGCAAAAAACGGTCGAAATCGCATAAAACATTAAATAACAAAAAAAAAATAATTAAAATTTTAAAAATCGGTTTTCACGTGTCCCCCCCCCCCCCCCGGGTCTCCGATTGCCAAATTTCGTAGCTCTCCGACGCGCGGTCGCTGAACGTATAGTGTATAAGACAGACACAAAGACACACAGACATTGCCTTTTATTATTTAAGACTAGCCGCCTTTGGCGACCAGCCTGTTCGCTACCCTTGAAAATTCTGACCGTGGCAAATTCTAACCGTGGCACACTCGCTGGCGCGACCTACCAGAAGGTGTAAGGTAACTGTTTGGACGGCCAGGAAGTGCCACCCAATTTAGACTGGAACTCAGTGGGGGATACATCCACAGGGACCGTACCCTCCTTCCCCTACCACCAACCTTTCGGAAGGACTTACGGTCCCACATGTTTAACGTGATCGTACTCCGCCTGAACACAGCGGCAGTTTTGGCAGTGGCGGGAATCGAACCCGGACCTACCGAGAGTATTTATTAAATTTGAAAACTTCATCGAAGAAAATGAACTTCATTCAAATGATGGCATTGAAATATAAATTGCCTGGTTTAAACATCTCTAAGAGGCGTTACATTCCTCGGTAATATTTTTAAAATTATCATAACACTACAATAATTTATTATATTTGAAAACTTCATCGAAAACAAAGGAACTTTATTCAAATGACGTCATCGAAATATAAATCGGAGCTCTATTCAGAACCGTGACGTCACCTCCACCTTGACGTCCCCACCCACCACCTTCCCTCCTTCTGCGGGGGAGAAACGCCGGTTAAGAAGCGGCACGCCGAGAAATTGAAATTCGGAAACTTTTAAAATCCCGATCCTGTGGGCAATACAGAATATTTCCTGACCAGATTGGACTTGTAAGAATGCCAGATGTTTGACCTTTCTAAAAATGTAAATTATTAGTCGAAATTATGAGTACTTTTTACTATGCGAGAATTTAAAAACCAAAAATCGTTTTTTTGAGCCAAAAGTGACTTTTGTTTTAAAATCTTTAAAAAATATTAGAAATCGAAATTCAGATTTCAAATTGATATATTTTTACTCGCAATTGTGTGCTCTTTCCGATGGTGTGATTTGTTTTTTTCTACGACGTCTGGATCGTGGAGAAAAAAGGGCAAAAAACGGTCGAAATCGCATAAAACATTAAATAAATAAAAAAATAATTAAAATTTTAAAAATCGGTTTTCACGTGTCCCCTTCCCTCCCCCCCCCCCCCCAGGTCTCCGATTGCCAAATTTCGTAGCTCTCCGACGCGCGGTCGCGAAACGTATAGTGTATAAGACAGAGACACAGACATTGCCTTTTATTATATAGACTAGCCGCCTTTGGCGACCAGCCTGTTCGCAACCCTTGAAAATGCTGATCGTGGCAAATTCCAACCGTGGCAAACTCGTTGGCGCGACCTACCAGAAAGGTGTAAGGTAACTGGTTGGACGGCCAGGATGTGCCACCCAATTTAGACCGGAACCCAGTGGGGGAGGCATCCACAGGGAACGTACCCTCCTTCCCTTACCACCAACCTCTCGGAAAAACATACGGACCCATATGTTTAACGTGATCGTACTCCGTGTCAGTGGCGGAAATCGAACCCGGGCCTACCGAGTGCAATTCTCGCGCGCTAGTGCAAATCCCGCGCGCTAACCACTGGGGTACTTCGCCCTCCGCGACATTTTCCATAACTTTCTTTTTATTCACCGAATTTAGACCGGAACCCAGTGGGAGA
Organism: Amaurobius ferox; assembly: GCA_951213105.1. NCBI lineage: Eukaryota > Metazoa > Arthropoda > Arachnida > Araneae > Amaurobiidae > Amaurobius > Amaurobius ferox. Next base: position 64,741,712 of record OX578134.1, read on the forward strand.
GGCACCCACGGGGACCGTACCCTCCTTCCCCAACCACCAACCTCTCGAAAGGACTTACAGACCCACATGTTTATTCCGCGTGAACACGGCGGCAATTTTGGAAATCGAACCTGGGCCTACCGCGTGCAATTCCCGCGCGCTAACCACTGGGCTACTTCGCCCTCCGCGACAATCTCCATAACTTTCTTTTTATTCACCCAATTTAGACCGTACCTTCTTTTCCCTACCAGCAACCTCTCGGAAGGACTCACGAACCCACATGTTTAACGTGATCGTACTCTGCGTGAACGTGGCGTAAGTTTTGGCAGTGGCGGGAATCGAACGGGCCATTTCCGCAAAAAAAGGCATGTTCTTTTATGCCGAATCGTACCAAAATTTAACTAGAGCTAGGGTCACCCACAAGTGACTTATCTATAAAATTTTAAGAAATTTGGTCAATTAGTATATGAGTTAGAGTGGATACATACATTGAACAAACAGACACACATACACAGACGTAACGCAAAAAATAGATTTTCGTGTTCTAGAGGTCCTAAAACGTGTAGATCAGTCGAAACCTCGAGATGCGATTTTCTACAAGAGAAAATACATCATCATCAGGACTTGCAAGCCAAAAAAAAGCCTTGAGTTTTTTTTTTCCTTATCAATTTGATATATAATATCTCCCCCCCCCCCCCCCACACCACCACACACACACACCACCACCACCGATTTCCAAATAATCGCAATAAGAAATGACAAAGAATTGCATAGATTTTAATGTGAATAACATCTACGGTTGGAATATATTTGGCTAAAATCGGGGCGTTACGAAAAATATAAACACTTTGGACGCTTATATCTCCGAACCCAGTTGATAAAAATATCACTAACTTTTACTTATGTTGTCGGAAGTATAGCACCATTTATGTATAAATTGAAATAGTTTCAAGTTTTTGTCAGAGCGAATTTTTTGCTTTCACTCGAACTATCTTCTAAATTAAAATATATAAACAATATTCGTACAGTTCATAGACGTTACCAGAATTTCGGAGAGGGGGAAGGGCCAATGATCGAAGGAGAACATTTATGTCGCTGGTCGTTGCATTGGAACAGTGCCGCCCATAAGGGGGGGGGGGGACACCACTCGAGTGGGAGGACCCGCTCCCAATGAATAATTTAGAAATGAATAAAAGGACTATGGATTGAAACTTGTGGTAGGATATTGGAACATACTTTTTAACATTCACATAGTTTATAAGCTTTGACAGATAGACTTTCACATAGGGGGAGGGAAGACGATCGAATTGAGGACATTTACAGTACCGGATTTCGTTTTCCATTATGGATTACAGTATCGGATTTCGTTTTCCAGTGTGTATTTCTATACTGTTTTGCTTTTACTGATGTTTAAAGTGAATACAATTCACTAGAAGTGAGTATGAACCTTCATGAAAATAAAAATTAAAACAAAAAGTGTAACATAATTTACGAATCGAATATTGTAACTGGTGGCGTGCTTGGGTACAATCCAAGAGGATTTGTTCGAGTCCCGCTTTCAGCCGTAATTTTGAGCTAAATTTTTATGCGCGCAACATTCAATATTATAAAAAATAGATTAAGGCTTCTAAAATTTAACTAAATTTACTGATTTTTATCTTCTTTCATAAATTGTTTACCTCTATTAGTTTTGTATACTTGTATATACAAAGTCGCATTTAATTTTGTAAATTTGATGAAACACAGAAATTTTATTAATTTCTAAACCTATTTTTATATAAAAAATACTTTTCAACTGAACTATGATTATAAGAAATGCGTTTCAATCATTTTCATTGTATAACGTGAAAAAAATTCTTATCTTTCATTTTTGTTTAAAGTTCATTGTTTGAGTGAAATGGCTGCTCATCTGATGCTTAAGAGATTGTACGTTTTTAAAATAGAAAACAACATGTACTTAATTATTACTATAGAAACATAGGTAAAATATATGCAATATCAGCTCGAACCAACTTTTCTTTTAAACCCGTCATTTTTACCTGACACAAAAGAAAAATTTCTCGCACAGTAAGTTGGTACTGGATGTCTCCGTGTACTAATCAAAACATTGTGTAACATAGTCAGGAAAATTTCAGTATAAAACCAGTTAAAACCTATCTCTCATATACTTTTCAAATACAAAATACATACCACTTATGATATTTTCAAGAATAATTTGAAGTTTCTTAAATTTGCAAAAGTACTTTTATGTAATATATATATATATATTATGTATATATATAATATAAAATAAATAATAATAAGATTTAAACTTTTATTTTTTGTTTAAAAATTCAATTATATATGCTAAAAATAAAATTTATTTCTTACATGTGAAATAAATTGTACTGCTTAGATTCATTAACACTGTTAAAGCATTCTACACTGACATTAAAACCCAATTACCAGCACAAAGAATTAATTTTAGTTTCATCTATTTAATGAGATATGTACAAAAAGGTTTTGATTACATTTCATTTGCCAAGCGAAATTGGATCGCCTAAAAACCTATGCGCCTAAAAACGGAAGTGGAAATAAAGCATTTTTGATAGTTCGAGATCCGCAAGCTCTAGACCAGGGGTGGCCAACCCAAATGGCCTTGCGGGCCACTTCGGAAAAACATTATAATCCCGCGGGCCGCATATATATATATATATATATATATTTCATTGCCAATGGCTAGACACTTGACTCATCGCTGCAATGCAATACTGCCCACTTCTAAGTATGTATAAAAACAGAAGCAACGTGATGAAATAGAAACAGTTATGGGATTTATCTGTTACAAAACACTACACTAAAAACAAAAATATTGCACAAAATAATCGTATTTTGTAAAGTTGTAATGAATCTCGCGGGCCGCAAAATTATTCAAGGCGGGCCGCATCTGCTCTAGACCCTAGTAATCTAATTTTAAAGCATTAATTTGGGGATACATTTTCGAAATAAAGAATTTTTATTGCATAATTTTAACGAAGATTTAACTAAGACTACAGTGGGTAATTCATAAAAACAGAACCCGCCAATACGCGATAGTTTTCAGTGTATAGAATAGCGCTCCCAGTGAAATTATCACTATCCGTAGACCGGTTTCGTACTTTTTACCCCCTTCAGCAAAAGCTGCTGAGACGGTAGTCGGCAAATTCATCGAAATAGTATCTATCTATGCGATACAATTTTTACTGCATATATGCAATTTTTACTGTATATATGCAAATAATCTTCGGTAGAGACAATGGCTGTTACGATCGGAATCCATCAGATCTGATTAGAACCCTAGATCTCATATCCTGTTCCGAATTTTATACCCGATTTCAGGATCTGGATCCCGGATCTAAATCTCAAATCTTGATCTCAGAATCGGATCCTTAACCGAATCCTAGATCCGGTTCTTGATACCGAATTTCAGATTCGGATCTCGATCCATTGTCGGATCCGTTTTGGCAGCTCTAATAGAGACTGCATGTGAAAAGTGGTTCTATTTTTTTTAATGTTAGGGCTTTTTGCAAAGCCCATGTCCTATAAAAGGACAAAAAAATGTAAAAAAAAGTTCTATTAGTTTGAGTCTCTGCTCGTTGATGGAGTCTGTGCTCGTAATTGACATGGTTTTCTCACGTATTGCGTAGGGAACGCAAATACGGACGGTAATATGGTTATCATTAATTCAAATGGCTCAATGCCACTGTATCTACAATGCCTCCGAAATAGATATTCCATCAAATGGTCTCCGAAACAAGCACGTCGACCACCAGTTGAAAATCGCCGTTTCATCGGCCATTCCTCAATTGTTTGAGTGTTTGCTCCTGTGACTGGGTCAACGAAATTGGTACTGTGGTCTCGTGATTGTAATTTCCATCACAGTCCAGTTGCCGATAGGCCCTCCACTCATCAGTTATTATTGTTCCGGCAGCAACGTGCTTACGAATAAGAAGCATAAGCGCGGCAGTGCCACGCTTATTCCCGGGCAAGATTTCCAGACGGAACCGTTTGTAATCTCATTCAATGAAACCAACATCGAGGTAGTATATAATGGAGAGAGCTTAAGGGTTGCAATCGGGGCCAAAGATAAAGGGAGTTGTAGTCAGGACGAATTTCCTGAGAACCCGTTTTCTTCCGACTGTGACCCTGTACATTTCAATGGCGATTTCTGACCGAGAGCGTGTTTGAGAAATATAAATAGTAAAATAATGGTTATGTACTGTTGTGCTTACGGCTGCAAGGAAAAGCATATAAAAGGAGGACTTTACTCTTTCCATGGGAAAGGTTTTTTTTCATTATATATCTTACAAATATAGTTAAGAAGTCATTTTGCTAGATTTTAGCGTGGTGCATTTCATTTGGCTATTAATTTTATTGCTTTTAATGCTATATTATTAGAAGTTTTGCTCTATTTTTGGTGTTTGTGATATTGCAGAAGACTTATAATATCATTCTAACACTTTAAAAAAACATTCGGAGTACTTTTGTGACAGTTATAGAGCTATTTTCGGTATCCTCATATGTTTTCCCTTCGAGGTAGAACTAGGCGATGTTTGGCGACGTTTGGCAAGATTGGGTGGCTAGGGAAGAAACATAGGGTGTTTAGATAATGAGCGTAAAGACGTGTCGGATGATAAAATTTTACTTTCAAAATAAAATATAATAGTTTACATTAATTGAAATTGTTAGTTAGATTTTACATCACAATTTTTCAGTGCATTTTATATAAAGATATATGATCTGAAATATGAGCATGATCTCATTTCTAGTTCAGAGTAAATTGTACTTAATAAGTCGATGTTATTAATCTTATCCATGAGATTGCCCCCCCCCCCCCCCCTCACCCTCTCTGCATAAATTTTATACATGCCGATGTTGGTTAGAATTAATTTCATATAAACATCTCGATTGTTCACAAATTAAATATAAAAGGATATATCATCAAACTCCCAGTGTAGTAGAAGTATTTTGGTATTACATTCTTATTTAGTATTCGAGAAAGAAATATGCCTTGCCCAAAGAAATATTTGAATCACCGACTTCTTGATCACGCGTTAGCAATCTATTAAATGAGAAATCTTAACTCTAAAAGAACCTTACATTCTCCTCATCATAATTTAAGTAATAGGCTTTTTGATCTAGAAACAGCTCTACCAATATAAATATTTTTACTTACATCATGTTTTATGTACCAAAGTCGTGTTTCAGAGTCTTTCAAGTGCGACTAATATAAATTGAAGTCCAAATTATTATAATTACAGAAATTTGACGAAAATAAAGCTATTGGGACACCTAGCTTAGGTGATTCAAAAGTAATAATTTTATATTGAAATAATTTTATATTGAAATAGGACTACATATATCATCTTCATCAACTAGTTACAACATGATTTAAATGAAATAATATCACACGAAAAACTCAAAAAAAGGAAGGGGGGGGGGGGGGGGGGGGTAATGGGAATTAAATAAAAATGTTGTCAGGAGGAAGAGATGAAAAGGCAATAATTGTTACACATATTTTAATATTTTTTAGTTCGTATGAGATAAAATAGCGAATATATATATATATATATTTCCCTATATAAGAAATATTATAAAGTTTTATATTTTTCAGTTTTCCTCGGGAAAGTTAAATATTTTATTATTGCAAATATTACATTGTTTTATATTTGACGGTACACATACAATATATTAAAATAAATTAGATGTAAAAATGACTCAGTCGTATTACGCCTCAAAGCAGATATGGATAATGCTAACATAACTTTCAGAGATAAAGTTTATCTGGATAAAAGTGAAGAATTCTACATTTTAAGCAAGCATGCACACAATTTTTTCATATACTTTATAATTGCTTTTAAATATATTATACATATTCTTCAATTTGTATACTTGTAATCTACTTCATATCATATTTTATTTGTAATTGCTTTGTAGTTCAAGTTGTTTTACAAAAATGACTTCATTAACAAAATTATTCTTTAGTAATAAAATTTTTTGGTAATAAAAATATTCTAATCCTATTTCGTATTTTTCTTCATACATATTTTTTAAAATCTTATAACGTATAACACGTGAAAGCCCCAGGCCGTCCGGCAACGTATAACACGTGTAATAACTTCCCATTCATCCTCGACTTTAATAGAAGTTAAAAAAAAACAGAAGGTACACTACACAGTTTAGGCGATAAATCGCCAAATCATGAAAGTCCTTCTCCTCCTCGTCCTTACTACACCTTCTCTGTGTTTGTCCATGCTACTAGCATGGGGAAGATAGGACCGCACTCCCTCCATATATACTAACTCGTTGGAAACCAAGAACCCAGGTCCCGTCTTTAATCCGCCCCACGTTGCATTTCCTCTTACCAAATTTGCTTTCATTCAGCTCGATAGTCTTTCCGACACCACCAATCGGACATTCACTATCTTGCTGTTCTAGCATGTAAGAGGAAACAGCCAGCCGGCAATAATTGTACCAGTCGCAAATGGTTTCACTGGACGTCTTCTGTTCCCACGAGGTTTGGAGGATAGTTTGCGAAACAGTGAAATCATTTGCGAAGCACATTGTGACGCAGAGGACTTTCTCGGATGGGACATGAGCACAGGAGAACTGCGTACCTTTAATTCGTGACACACACTGGTCTTTGCCGTCAGTATGCCCTAAACGGCAAAGAAATGTTCCGAGTCCTGCCTGATCTCCATATCTGAAATGAAGTTTCATTTCATGATCCTCAGTACATATCATTGTCGTAGGGGTCAGACGACGCTGGTCGCACCACTCCAAATACATGCCTCGATCACAGGTCACCTTCATCATCAAAGTATACAAACACCACATTTGGTCCGATAATGTCAAGTAATATCAACGAGCAGTTTCGGGGAAAATCTTAAAGGAAATGAGTTGTAAAGAAATGGGGTTCCTAATTTATATCCAATTCATTTCCGGTTATCAGACGATTCCATTTCTGCGGGTAGATAGCGTTGAACAGCACTGACCCGAAACAATTACCACAAGTCTCTTTAAAAGCGCCCCCTACCCCCCTCGCCTATTTCAAGTTTCATTGGACAGTTCCACATGCAGGTCCACGGATAGAAGTAAAAGGTAGACAAATCCTTCTTTGGATCTCTTGTACACTATATGTTTCTGGGCTGGTCTAAGGCACAGAATACTATAGTAGTCTGTGGTCTAAGGGTTTTCTGGGCGGATCTAAGGGACTGTAATTGGTCCTCGCTGACCACGACAATGATCCCCATCCGTCACCTCCGAGAGCTCGGAGGTGACGTCCCTATTGACAGTGATGGATCATTTGTGGTCGGCCTAGCATTCGGGATAAAAGAAAGCGACTTTTTTGTGAAATGACCAGCAAAAATTGCCTGATGCAGGCAATTTCTCAGGGCCATTTCGCGGGCCACTCTAGCTGAAAAACTAATAGATCACATTTTATAAAATTTGGTAGATAAGTCATTTGTGGATTACCTTGGTGGTGCTGATTAGATTTTGGTACAATTCGGAAAATAATAACCTGGTATTTATTGCGAAATGGCCTGTAAAAATCGTCAAAATCTAAAATTAAAAACTACTTATGCTCAAATATATCCATTAAATGCTAGTTTTATACGTAAATTTTAACGATGAAAGGTGTAAGACCAATTTCATTACAATAGGACTTGCCGTTCTCGCGATATTTTTGTTTTTTCCCATTTTCGTTACTCGACCTTTCAGAATAAGTCCAGTTACCCAATGAGAACGAAAATTGAATTAAAAGAGCAAATTTTATGTAATTAAAAATAATTATGGCTGTTATTTTGTGCAATTAAACTCAATTTAATGAATTATTGAAACTAGAAAGAGATCAATCATGCTTAAAGCATTGATTATGAAACACTTTCCAACTTTAATGCAATTTTATTTTAACACCTTTATTTTAACATATTATAGATATAGTAACCTTGTCTAGAAGCTACAGTAAGCCTTCGGGTCTGCCGTGTGGTCTGGGTTTTTCACACCCCTTCTAAAAAGTTGAATTCATACGTCGAATCCATATTATTCACCATCTAAGCTCCATGTGTAGCCAATGCTTAGAAATAGATGTTTCAAGAAAACTTTTTGAATAGGAAGTGAAAAAAGTGAAACGAAATAAAAACAGAAGGGGAAAGCTCCATTGAACACCTAACCTTCTACAAAATGTAATGCTGAATTCATATATCTGATAATCTTAACTCTATCTATAGCCAAGCTGGAAAAATAAAGTTTCAAAAAAATGTTTGAACTGAAAGTGGAAAAGGAAATAGAAGTAAAAATTGTTAGTGAACCACTCTACCTCTCCCAGAATTTAATTTTGAATCTATATCGGTTATCATTTAAGCTCTATCTATAACCAAATTTGAAATATAGACATTTCAAGTAAAATAAAAAATTTTGAAGAGGAAATGAAAAACAAAAAAGAATTGGTAATGGAAATCCTTAGTGAATTCCATCCCCCTCCTGTATATGATGATAACTCTAAATCAGTCAACATCTGAGCTTTATCCATAGCAAACCCGAAAAATACATATTTCAAGAATTCGTGTTTTCTAAAAATAATATCGCAAAATATTTTCTTCCAATAAAGTTTGTTACATAATTGTTCAACCACGATTGAACGAAAGCCAAGGGACTAGCAAAAATGTTCGTTAAATTGAGGTACTACTACATAAAATTAAAATTTTACCTTTAGATGCTTTTTAAAATTTGATCCATTTATAACCGCACATTTTGATTTGCATAATTAGCATTCCGTTTCAATTTTTCTATTATCATCACTAGATGTCTCTATAAAACATTTTCGACTGCACACCGTGCACATTATAATCCATCAATTTCCTTGATACATTTTCATCACGAACAGAAAGAAGCATCTTCCATATTTCCTCATATCTTTGTAATAACTAACTGCATTGCTACTCTTTAATTTACTTTTTAAAAAAATGAATGCACAGCAGAACTGAGATTGCCTATGTTTCTGTTTTTACAAAGAAACCATTTACCATACATAGACAGAAAAAAGACCATCTGCCGAACAACATCATTATATGAACGTAAAGTTTATAACAGAAATTATATTTTTCAAAGACCATAAACATGCAAATAATTAACGTCTTTATAGGCAAGTTGAAGAAAGATGTTTAGATTAACTTCTAGAAATGAATTCAATGACTAGACAAAATACAAATTAGTGGAGCCTTCTCTTTTACAAGTCGTTCGTTCACTTGCAGTTTAAATATCATAAGAAATGTATTTTGAGTATTTTTAAAATACAAAATACTTTAAAAACGTATTTTCGATACATTACCAAAATACTTAGTTTTTTCAGTTTAAAATACAAAATACAAATGTAATACTTATAAATTTTTGTCTACATATTACGATTTCTGAACAAAGATTGTCAGTTTCTTTGTAAAAAAGTCGTTTATGGCATTTCGTTATATTGAATGTTATAATGAAGTCGATTGATGCGGAATTTCGAACAGTTCATATGAGGATTTAGAGTAGTTTGGGTAACATAATTTATTGGAGAGGAAGAATTTTAATCAATGAAGTCTTTCACTTGACTATTGTGACACATGAACAGAAGTGGATTTATTATGAAGCTAATAAAACTAAAGTTTCAAGCCAGAAAACAGAAAGGCGAACCCTAGAAACCCAGGTTATCAATGTTTCATCTGCACTTCACATAAATATATATTTTTAAATAAATATGCACTCCATTTTTTTTCTCCTTTTTTGTTTAAATCATAATTTAGACTACCAGGTTTTAAATTTCCATATTATTTTAACAAGAAAGATCAGATCAATCATGCATAAAGCATTGATTATGAAACACTTTCCAACTTCAATGCAATTTTATACAAACATCTCTAAAATGCAATACATTCCTCGGTAATATTTTTAAAATTATCACAATACTACATTAATTTATTATATTTGAAAACTTAACCTTCATCGAAAAAAATGAACTTCATTCAAATGACGGCATTGAAATATAAATTGCCTGGTTTAAACATCTCTAAAATGCGATACATTCCTCGGTAATATTTTTAAAATTATCATAACACTACAATAATTTATTATATTTGAAAACATCATCGAAAACAAATGAACTTTTTTCAAATGACTTCATCGAAATATAAATCGCCTCTATATAAAAGCAACATTTCATTCATAAACATTTTTCTAATCGTTTCATTCATCACAATACTATAATAATTTATTTTATTTAAAAATTTGAAAAATTGTTATCTACCATATTTATTTTATTTTAAAATGTGAAACTTTTTTCATATGTAAAATATTAAACTCTTGGAAAGATATTTATTATATAGTATATCTTTTTTTTTCTTTCTGGAGGATATAAAGAGAGTCAGAATTTAATTGAATTTGTTTTTCTCCCTATATTAAATAATTTTTATTTAAAAAACTACCTAACATATTTTACTGAAATTTTTTTTATATATTTTATGGGATAATTTGAATATTTTCTAAAACTTTCGAAGCAATTTGTGAATTTTAAATTCGCTTAAATGTTTGAAAAATTAGGTCTCATAGGGGTCAATGTATTTCATTTTTTTCAACCCGGTTTTAATCCAAAACTAATTGAGTGATATTATTCATTTATATTTCCATAGGTCCCACAGACCGTCTGAAAAACATACTAAAATTTCATTTGGATAAAGCCATTTTTACGGCAGTTATCGTGCTAACGAACAGACACACAGACAGAATTAACAAAGTCATAAACACTTTCAACTATGTTGTAAAGTGTTAAAATGGCATTTCTTTCATGATTGAGGAAAAATGTGTGATTTGACTCATAAATAATTTTTTTAGAACAAAGTTCCCACTGACGTTAGTGGCAATAATTCTCTATATTGAAAAACTGAATTAGCTTCTTAATAAAGAAACTTGAAAACCATAAAGCGCACGAAAAATAATAAAGCACAAGCTTGTGATTTGGCTAAATACTCTTGAAACCATATAGAATGATTTGACTCCATAAAAATTAAAATAGATGACTCGATACTAAAAGGAATTCTTAGTAAAGAATTTGAATGTAGTAGCGGATTTGCTGTCTTAGCGATGAATTTAGAGACACCAATTCTGTATTTTTAACAAATTAAATAATTTCGGCACTCTAAGTAACTCTAAGAGACTCTAAGTAACTGCTTATGTAGTCCACTAAAACTGAAAGGAAAGGAGCCAAGTGTTTAATTTACTTATTCAATAATGCAATGTATATGTAAACATAAAGTATTGTAACAGGTTCAAAACTCCTCTTGGAATAGATGAATTTTCAAATTTTGAGCATTCCAGAATAAGAAAAAATCATTTTTTCTTCAATTATGTCTATGTATCCTGCCTGTTTGGCAGGATATATTTTGCATAAATTTAAATAAAATCGTGTACAATTATTTCAATCTGCAAACGTAAAAGGTCTATTTTCAGGGAGATTGTACCAGAGATATGTCCTCAACTTTTGAAACAAATTGTAAAATATAAAAATTTAACTATCTTAAAATTCATCAAAAATAGTTATTTTATAATATAATTTTATTTAAAAGGTAATGGCATGATGTTAACTTGAGTTCTTTTCTTAATATTACACTTATCTTCACTTTCTTATGTTTGTACTGAGAAAGAATTGTTTTCACGAAAATTTTTGATTTCGAGACTTTGATGCCTATATTTGTTCTAAGACCTTCGGAACACGTTTTAACTATTTTTATAGATATCTGTCTGTGGTCGATTTCTTATATACACTATAGCTGCTGCAAATATTAATGCATTTCCACGCAACTATATTCAAACTAGAACTAGATAGATTTTTTTTAAATTCCACCAAGAACTTCTACATTTATTCAAAATTTCATATTTTCTTAACATGGTATCATAGAAGAAATTTTGACATTATCATGCATTAAAGGGTTTTTTTTTAAGTTCAGTGATCACGAAACTTAATTTAAATAATTAGTAAAATAGCCGGGATACAATTTTTGTATTCGTGACGTTGTTAGTCCCTCGAGGGGGGGGGGAGTTACCTCTCTCTTCTCGGGGGGATGCATTGTGAAGCTTGGTATGAAAGATTTTTTTCAAACCCTTTAAATTGAAAGGTAACATTCTATAATTGTAAACATTTGACACAACGACGATATAGATTTTAAGGTTATTCTAAAATTGTTTTCATGATAATTTTTTGATTTCGAAATTTCTATTGTTTTTACGACAATTTTCGAATTCGAAATTTGTATTGTTTTTATGATAATTTTCGAATTCGAAATTTGATGACAATATATGTTTTAAGACTTCCTGAACACGTTTTGGCTATTTTGGAGGTGATGTATGTATGTCTGTAGTCGATTTTTTAGGTACATGATAGCAGCTGCTACAAATATTTATGTATCTTCGCAAAACTTTGTATCCAGGTTTTCTAACGAAAATTCTAGAACTAGATAGAATTTATTTAAATTCGAGTGAAAACGTGGAAATTTTACATTTATTTAACATACTATCATAGGACAAAATCTGACACAATCATGCGTAAAAGAGGTGACTTATAGTTCAATAATCATGGCACTTAATATTTTTAATCACTGTTGCGAAAAATAGCCGCGATAGATTTTTTGTCTTCGTAACGTCATTAGCCTCTTCGGCATAGGCGCTTAGGGAGGGCAAGGGGAGTAATTATTATTAAAATATTAGTAAAATTAGTAAAATGCACTAAAAAGTATAAATTAAGTTTTAGCTATCACAACATTCTTGGTCAAATGCGACCAAGAATGGTTTTATTTTGAATGGCAAAAATAAAACCCTGAAGCGCCTGTAAGGGAATTGTATTTCGACATTAACAGAATTTTAAGGAACACAAGAAGTGAATATATATATATATATATATATAAATATAAATTAGTAAATCCAATGTTAGAATGTATGTAGTAACTCATAAAGCACTATTCCAAAATTTTCTACAAAATACAAAGAAATAAAAAAAAATTAAGACATAAAGAGGAAATAATAAAGCATAATGCAGGTCATAAAGACAAAGACAATCATCAAATTTCAAAAATGAGGAATGAAAATAGGAAAACTATAAAATCAAGCAAAAAAGCTTGCACATGGAAGAGCATTAGGCTTAAGATAAGTTCATTTCGAAAAAATTCTCTTCAAGTCCATATATCCCTTCGAAATGAACACATAAATGCTTGTTTCTGAAACACAAGATAGATTTTATCTATAAACTTGTGTTATATGGACGACAAGCATATAGATTGGAACAATAAGGAAACATAAATACCTTAAAATACACTTCATTAGTGCAACCATGACGAGCAAAATATGACTAGACCAATGTCGCCATATGCAGAAATGAAAATATATATATATATATATATATATATATATATATATATATATATATATATATATATATATATATATATATATATATATATATATATATATATATATATATATATATATATATATATATATATATAATTTTTTTAAAATCAAAAGCATTTTAACAGAAAATTGAAATTTATATTTTAAAAACTAAAACAATTTAAAATTATGCTTGAAAGTGATTAACGATTAAAAAGTATATGTTTGAATAAAGATGGGGATTCATCATTCATTAACGTTTAATTATTCCGGCATATCTATTGAACCATATTTTAAAATGGGCCCAAATTTGCGCATGTCTCCTTTTACTTTCTTCAGACATTAAAACCCATGACCATTCAATTGCATCATATTGTGGCAAAGCCTCCGACCTGAATTATAACAGCAAAATAGCAGGGAAAACAGGTTAAAATTTGATAAGTTGTTTTTTAGCATCCAAAGGTTAGTTTAATAAGCGAATTCCAGATTTGTATTCATCATGGTCGGATTAATATGAGCTATTAGAGAGGTGATAATTTCATTTTAATGCGATTGAAAACAAAAATAGTAACATTCCTTATTAATCTACGAAACTTGAATGTGTCAGATTTTATCGGAATATTATGTAACGGAAATGTCACTATACTTGCATATTTGAACATAATACAGAGAGCAGGGATAGCCTAGTGGTTATGAAGAGAAGATCGTACGAGGAGAACCCGAATTCGATCCTAGACACCAACTAACGCCTCCCCCCCCCCCCTTCGTTTCTACGCGGAGTAGGAGCACTAAAAGTCTGAATGTTTATGATGTACAAGATCCATAATGCAATGTTTTTGTCAATGAAATCGGCCGCTTTTGGCAACTTATGAATCTAAGAAGAGTGACACTCAGCCGCAAAATCCTCATAAAAATGCAATTAACTGTTAATAAACATACCGTGAAATAAATTACTATTGACAAGTTTTTTGTTATCAAAATACAAAGCTAGTCAAAAACTATCTCGTCAATAAAATATACTATATCCACGAGAATGATGGTAACAGATTTCTCACATAATATCGCATATGAACACATATTGAATGGTATTTACTACATTTTAAAATTTTATGTAAATTTTTACCCTGCTGAATCCATAGACACATATGGTATCCTTTACGTCTATGGAAAAATCGCCCTGAAAGACACAGTACTAGTGGCAAACACAGACTACTATATAGTATTCTGTGGTGGCAAAGATCAAACAGACTTGTGTGAAAGGAGAAAGCAGAGCAGTGACACTTCTTTTTTCTGAAAGTCATAAATCACTTGACCAATTAAAGACACCACTTTAAATGGATCCATAAGGTTTCTCCAACCATTTAACCTAAATGTGTTGTTTTGGCGCCTTCTTCCAATAAGGAAAACCGACAAGGAATGTAGAATTGTCAGACCACCCACATCCCAATGAAATTCAGACACACGGGGGTGTCATTGAATGATGAATTAGGGTCCGGATGTGTGAAAGTCAATGATTTTGCTTCATAAAAGTTAAGCGAATTTTTATCTCATAAAGAACATTTAAAAAATAAAAGTTAAAAGCAAGTAAAATTTAAAAACTTTGTTTAAAAATATATATATACATTATTTCATTATTTAAGTAGAATTGTACATATTGCAACATCCATGAACTGACTGGCTTCGCATTTATATGAGCTCTTCAGCTACGTGCAGCCACACCAGACTCCATTAAAAAAAATAGTTCAAAATCCTACATCATTATCTAATATTTATAATCTCTGCGGCTATTTTTGAAGAGTTCAAAATCCTATAGCATTATCTAATATTTATAATCTGCACGGATATTTTAAGATAATTGTTCAAAATCCTATAGCATTACCCCATATTTATAATCTACCAAGTTCTCTGTTCAACCCACGGCATTTTCTTACCAATCCAAAATATTAATTATAACAGAGTTCGTTCAAGCCATACCATTAGCGTAAACAGTGAAGATTGGTCGTCATCTCCACTCCACCCATTGTTGAAACATACGAGTATATTTAATATCCATATTTGTATGAAGTTTTCCTTGAAAGTTTCTCAATTCGATCTTTAACCCCCCCCCCCCTCTCCTCTGAAATTTTGGCTACGTATATGAATCTTGATAATATTTTAAGATAATAGTTCAAAATCCTACAGCAATACCCCTTATTTATAATATACCAAGCTCTCCGTTCAACGGTATTTTCATACCAATCCAAAATATTAATTATAACCCAGTTCGTTCAAGCCATACCATTAGCGTAAGCAGTGAAGATTGGGCGTCATCTCCACTCCACCCATTGTTGAAACATACGAGTATATTTAATATCCATATTTGTATCAAGTTTTCCTTGAAAGTTTCTCAATTCGATCTTTAACCCCCCCCCCCCTCCTCAGAAATTCTGGCTACGTATATGAATCTTGATATTTTAAGATAGTAGTTCAAAATCCAATAGCAATACCCCTTATTACTATTAACCCCTAATTATTATTAATCTACTAAGCTTTTCGTTTAATTGTTATTAATTATATCTGATATTTATTAATTATAAATGAATAATTTAATGATCCATAACATTATCGTTGCTCAATCAATATTTCAATCTTAATCAATATTTCAATGTCGATCAATCGTTCAACATCAATCAATATTGATAATTAATATCTTATGTGTCTAAATGAAACTCAATCAAGCAATCATTCCTTGTTTTTAAATATACCATCATCATAAAGATAAAGAAGAGACATCCAGTTATATAATCATCAGTAAAATTAGTACCATTTATATTGCAATTCATTGCACTGCACGTATTCAGATAGTGATCATATTTGTCCCGAAATCGCTGCATTGGCGACAATACACAAAAAATAATCCCTGATTCATTACGTCATAGAGATATACGAACTACCATACTTGGCAGAGAATCGCCTCTGTTGGCAATTCGGCGCATTTGCGGAATCCCAATTCTTCACAGAAAACTTTCACACGATCATTCATGGTTTTAGAACAAACATATGAATATAAATTATTCTGGAACGAATCAGGTCTAGATTCAATGGTCTTCGGGCCGGTTTTAAGTATTTGTACTGTCGGGCCGGGCAGGATGAATCTGAATTTTCGGCCCGTTCTGCCCTTTATTGGAACCACTGCCGATTTTTTTGTATAGTTTAGTGTTTCTTTCACAATTTGCTATTTTGTTTTGCCGCTGAAAATTTATTTGAGTTAGCTATAAATTGTTAAAAGATACCTTTAAAAAGCACAGAAATTTTATAGTAAAATTAAACAAAGCAATAAAAATAAATAATAATAAATATAAGAAACGTATATAAACGATTCTTATGCATGCCTTTAAATAATTTAAAAGTACTACCTGACCTCACGTGGCTGAAGCTGGTCTAGTCTCCTTCTGCTCTTCGAAAAATTGAAGCAATCTGGACTTGGCAGAATGAAGGTCACATGCTTTTCAGCATTCTATAGAGATGACATTTTCCTGACAGTCATAAATTACTTGCCCAATTAAAGGCACTTCTAAGTGAACACAAATTGGGCTTATTTTCCAAATGCCCGGACAATGCCTTTCAGTATTTCTCTCACGCTGTTTTCCCCACTGCACAGTGAAGAAAAGTTTTGTTGGAAGAGCTTAAATTACTTCCCGGAGATTTGCGTCTCGCAATATCTTCAATAAAAATGCCGACAGACATTGGGGACATCCTGGTGATCCTGGACCATCCTCCTTGTCTTCGCCGTCTCCCAGGTGGCTCATTTGTATTTGAGTGGAATTTATGACACCGCGAAAAAACCAGATGGCTTTGCTGCCACATGGACGTGAAGGAGTTTGTTTCACTAGAGAATTGGGGATTTTATAGTGGACATTCAAATTAAAGTAAAAAATCTGATGTGAGCGGCACATGACTTTCCCTGCAGATTTAAATTCATTTTGGTAATTTTTTACTTCATTATGCATTCAATTGAGTTTAATTGCAGAAAATAACGTGGATACTTTTCTGATATTATATCCAGTTTGACTTTTTAATGCATTTTCGTTTCATTTGGCAACTTAATTCACTTTACATTTTTCAACTCTTCAAGACTACAAGAAAAAAAAAAAAAAAAACTCGCGAACGGTTCATCTTACAGTCATGGGGTCTGTCTTATTCACTTTGTTGTCAAAACTTACCTGAAAAACAAGTACTTATTTAATATTTTCAACGATTTTAGTCATTTATTTCAGAATATCACTATTGACTTAACTATACAACTATATATTTGCGGGACATTTCGCAAAAAAGACTCGATTATATTTTTCCGAATCATATCAAATTCTAAACCGCATCAGAATAATCGTCAAGAGACTAAATTTTAAGAAATTTCTTTAAAAAGTTTTTTTAACTATAGTGAAAAACGTCCTCAGTTCTTAAATTAAACATTTAAATATCTCGAGAATGGTCCGACTTAGAGTAATGGGGTTGGTTTCATTCTTTTTGTCCTCAAAATGTTCGTATAAAACAAGCATTTAATTGATACAGTTAAGCATGTGTAGTTTTTTCTTTTAGATCGGATATTTTAGATATGCGGAGCATTTCGCAAAATAAGGCAGATTCTTTTTTTCCGAATCAATATTCAACCAACATCACGGTATCCCACAAGTAAGTGGCTTATCTACTAAATTTTGTGTAATTTGGTTCTATTAGTTTGCCAGCTAGAGTGGATAAATACTATTTTGGCGAGCCATTTCTAAAAATAAGGCAAGTTCTTTTTTTCCGAAGCATTCCAAAATCTAATCAGCACCAGAGAAACTCACAAGTGATTATCTACTAAATGTTATGAAATTTGGTCAATTAGTTTTTGAATTATAGTGGATAGCTACATTAATACACACACACACACACTCTGACACACAGATACACAGATGCACACAGATACACATACACTCTAACACACAGATGCATACACACACACAGATACACATACACACAGATATACACACACAGATACACATACACACATACAGATACACACACAGACGTCAAGCTAAAAATAGCTTTTTTTTTGTGCTAGAGGTCCTAAAACGTGTAGATCCGTCGAAAACTCGATTTTCGATTTTCGACATGATTCCAATACTTTCCTTACACATTACCATATATTGTAGGGAAAGAAACATATTCTGACGTGGGTAGCACATGACTTTTCCTGCAGATTCAAATTCATTTTGTTATTTTTCATTTAGTTTTGCATTAAACTGAATTTAATTGCAGAAAATAACATGGTTACTTACTTTTCTGATATTATATCCATTTTGCCGTTTTATTGCATCTTCGTTTCATTTAGCAACTTAATTCTTCAAGTTCTCAAAATTTCAGAAAATTTACATATCTCGAGAATGGTTCATCCTACAGTCAAACTTATTGGTTTATAGTTGTCAAAATTTACCTGAAAAACAAGTATTTAAATAATCTATTTCAACAATTTTAGTCATTTATTTCAGATTTTTATTTTCTTTGCGGGCCATTTCACAAAAAAAGGTCGGTTATATTTCTACGAATCCTGCCAACATTTAATCAGTATCAGATTATCCTCAAGGAACTAACTACTGAATTAAAAAATTTCCATTAAGTAGTTTTTCACTACAGTGAAAAACGTCTTCAGCTCCCCAAAATTAAAAACTTTAATATCTCGAGAATAGTCCTGGAGTAATGGGATTGGTCTTATTCTTTTCATCATCAAAAGTTGCTTATAAAACATGCATTTAATTGATACATTTCAACACATGTAGTCTTTTATTTCAGATCGGATATTTTAGATTTGAGGGCAATTTCGCAAAAATAAGGCAGATTTTCTTTTTCCCGAATCGTACCAAAATCTAACCAGCACCACGGTATCCCACAAGCGACTTATCCGCCAAATTTTGTGTAATTTGGTCAATTAGTTTACCAGCTAAAATGGATATATACGATTTTTGCAGTCCATTTCACAAAAAGAGGCAGGTTCCTTTTTCCTGAATCGCACCAAAATCTAATCAGCGCCAGGGTAATCTACAGGTACCACCAATTTTTGTGAAATTTGATCTATTAGTTTTTCAGATAGAATGGATACATACAATTTCTGCGGGACATTTCGCAAAATTAGGCATGCTCGTTTATTCCGAATCGTGCCAAAATCTAACCAGCACCGGGGTTACCCACAAGTACTTATCTAGCAAATTTTATGAAATTTGATTGATTAGTTTTGAGTTAAAGTGAATACATACATTGCACATACAGACACACACACACATGGATAAACGTCACGTTAAAAATAGTTTCTTCGCATTCTAGGCGTCCCAAAACGTGTATATCCGTTGGAAACTCGAGTTGCGATTTTTGACACGAATCCAATACTTTCCCTATACATTACCATGTATTGCAGGGAAAGTAATAAATTTTATAGTGAAATTTATGATGAATAAAACCCACTCTTATTTGGATTTTTTCCGAGTTATTGCCATATTTTCCGATTCTTTTGAGTCAAAGGTGTATATCCAGGGCCGGTTCAAGGATATTTTCGTGTGTGGGCAAGACTGTTTGGGGCCGCCCTTCATATATATAAATATAAAATACAAATATATAATAAAAATTTTCTTAATGTTTCCTTAATAATTCCTTCCTTCTTAATGTGACGCAACGAGCCCATTTTCCATTGGTTAATATTTATCCAATGGCATGATTCACATCCTCGTAAGGGTCCGCTCGCCCCCCCTCCCCCCCCCCCGTTGTCTTGGCGCCCCTAAATTTATGATTTTGTGACCTTTTGGGTTCCCGTGTTGTAAAACTCGACGCCATCCAGACTGACAGTATTGTTTGCCGTTTTGTGCACAATAAATTACATAAGCTTGTCTCATCAAAGTGTGAGATCTATTTCTGATCTCACACTATCAAATTTTATTCTCATCTAAATTTAGAGTTTTAATTAGCGGTTTAGAAAATGTAATGCCTTACATTTCTTTCTACATGCATACATGCATGCATAATGCAGCAGTAATTTATAATACATAACTGAATTTTGGACTTTATTTGTAATTTCCCTGCACACAAATGATGTATTGGAAAATAATGTTGGGGTCGAAAACTCGAATTTTCGACGGATTAATATACGTTTTGGACATCCTTTAACCCATATCAATTATTTTTAAATGGGTGTCTGTGCGTGAGTGTAATGTATGTATGGGTGTGTATAGGAGTCTAGAGAGACAAAATTTCTAGAACAAATGGAGTGAAATGAACAAAATTTATGATTTTAAAGGGAAATGAACACTCGGAAGGTCGCAAATTTTCAAACTTCTTTTAAATCATAAGAAGAAAACGGCATTCAAAAATATTAAATAAACAATCATATTATATGTAAGTTTACGGGAATAACATCTATGTTTGGGGTTTCTGTGTAGGGAAAACGAAGTGTTATGAAAATGTAAACCTTTTGGACACTTATAATAATAATATCAATATTCTAATATTCAAAATTTTTTTCTAGAAAACGCTGTTCCAGCGAGTGTTTTTATTATTCTTGTTTTCATTTTAAACTATAAAATAAAGATATAAATAGTAAACGACAAAAATACGTACTAAGAAATTTAGTATCAAAATCTATATTTATTATTAAGAAAAGCTTTTATAGTTCTCGAGTAATCGTCTTGTCAAATTGAAGAAGATTGACATTTTTTCATTTTTCAAGTTAGTAACATCTCAAAAACTAAAAGAACTAGCTTTGAACAATAAGCATAAATTTGTAGCTCTGTAAAAGCCCTACAAGTGTATATAATTGGATTTTGAATCGAACTCTATTTTTTGGGGGAGGGGTGGCTTAAACTTTGAAACATAAAAATGAGTTTTTTTCCATGTTTCATACTTTCACTCGAAATATCTTCGAAATTATAAAAGATCGATAGAATTATATTAAGTGATAAAAAAATATGTATGAGGAAATTTAGTTTCTAAATTTATATGTATATTTAAAAAAGCTTTTATAGTTTTCGAGTAATCATCTTGTCATGTGGAAGAAGTTTGAAAATTTGAAGTATTTCAAGTTTGTAATGCTTATACCTTAAAAACTAAAAGTGATAACTATAAACAATTAGTATGAATTTATTGCTCTTTAAAAATCCTACAAGTGTATATAATTGGATTTTAGGTCACTTTCTTGGTTTTTGAAGTATATCGAAATTATAACCACTATACTTTAAAAACCAAGTTTTCCAATGGGTGGGAAAGCTGTAATATTTGAAATGCCACGATTGTTGCAGATCAGTCTGGTTACTTACTCTTTTGTGAAATATTGGTGCACAAGTACGAGATATTTTGCTTTGTTAAAAAAAAATTAGGAAGTCAAATGAATATGGGGATTCTAAATATGTTTAATGATTGGTGAGGTTTGAACAGAATAGGTGGAAATATACGCATTCAATTACGTATTTATGTGCCGCCAGACACGTTTATAGATTAACTCGAATGTAAAATCTCCACAGTAAGTTTAATTTTTATACTGCAAATCAAGTTAGTAAAATAATCGAATATATAAAAGTGGAGTCTATGGTCGGAGTTTTCAGATGAAATCAGGGTGAAAATTAAAAGCGCTAGCTAGTAATTTGTATATCTTAGCAGTAAAACATTATAAGCAAATCAAAGAAATGATTTTATGAATAAATTAGGAAAGAGGAGAGATGAAGGAAAAGCATTTCAATCCCTACGAAGCTAAGACATAATATAACAGGACAATTCAGAATTTTGCCGGTTATATTATCAGCAATTTATTTAAATAGCTAATCTTTAATATTAAATTTAAAATGCAAAAATATTTAAATTTGTTGATTTTTGATTTCGCAGATAAAAATTTGGGATTCTATTTCGAAGCAGTTTGTGACTGTCCATTGTAGCCCCTCTAAAATCTGATTAACATACAGAAGTAACATTGAATATAACAACTATACTTCAAAAATCAAGTTTTCTAATGGGTGAGAAAGCTGTAATATTTGAAATGCCACGATTGTTGCACATCAGTCTGGTTACCTATTCTTTTGTGAAATATTAGTGCACAAACACGAGATATTTTGTTTTGTTTAAAAAAAAAATTAGAAAGTTAAATGAACTTGGGGGGATTCTAAAGATGTTTAATGATTGGTGAGGTTTGAACAGAATAGGTGGAAATATACATACGGAAATATACATAATAATGGAATACTATCCAAATTACAACAAAATTTTACACTTTGACTAATTTAACATTTGCTTTATTGCATCACTGGAACGAATTACCCGGTATTGACTGGGATGCAAATAAACCCCCGTTACTACATTTACAAATAACACTACTCAATTTTCTTCAAATCCTAAACCGACGTCAAATTACCAGTACGCTATCCGCAAAGCGAAAAAAAACATAAACGCTCTCCGTGATGCAAAATATAAATGAATGAAAGATAAATAACCTCTAGGAGATGAACGTGGCATTAGCTGTTAAATCGTATGATTAGCTGTTAGATCATATCGATGGCTGGAGATTCTGTAACTGTTAAATCGAGAATAAAGCTGCTAGGTCATATCAGTAGCTGGAGATTATCTGATTTTGGAATTTAAAAATTCGTTAAAAATCGAATGTAAATTTTGGTAAAATGCCTTCGAGATGCATTAGTTCAGGTATAGAGGAGACTGTGTCGAAAGCCCAGGCCAACCGACTCGTCCGAAGACATGGAGTAACAAAATGGATGGCCGGAGATGAGACTGTGTAGAAAGCCCAGACCACACGACCAACCCATAGGCTAATGGTAGCTTTCTGTGTGGCCGGGGGAGATGAGACTGTGTGAAAAAAATTCAATGAGATAGATATCGGTCGGCATTGTGGACAAACACACAAATAGATTCTTCTTTTCATTATTATAGATTCACTGGGGAGTGAAGACGATTGAAATGTAATGTTTAAAATGCCCCTGAGTTTGTGACAAGTAAATGAAAAAATATAAAAAAATGTTCGAAGATACAAAACCTAATTCAAAAGCAGGAAAAATATATAGAATAGAAAAGGGGACAACAATTAGGAAAAAAGGTGGAGGGGGTAAAAATTAAAAATATTCTAATTTTCTGCCGAAAGATAAAGTGCATAACAGAACTAAGAGAGAGGGGAAAATCATATTTGCAATCATTAGAGAACAAGGCGGTAAAACACGTAATATTTATTTTCGTAATTTTGAAAAAAATAATAAAAGAAAACATCTGAAAAGAATTTGGAGATACATGGGCCCAACAGAAACACAGGAAAATATCCAAATGCTTCCAAATTCATTTTAAAAAGGACGGGGGGGGGGGGGTGAAATTAAAAAATATGAACTTTCGAGTGGGGTAATAAAAATAGGGTGTATTAAGAATAAAAAATAAATTCCATTCGTTGGAAAAGAGGAACGTCAATGTTTCATTTTTTCTTGGTTTTGAAATAAAAAATGGACAAGAAAATACATATCATACAATACAACTTCATATAAGAATAATAATAAATCGAATGTTGACTAGAACATGGGGATATTAAATGAATTGTTTGAGTAGAAATAAAAAAAATCACAATATCAAAATGTATATTATGAATTTTAAGGTTGTTTAATTAACATTTTACTTAAAAGTGTATTAAATTATAACTAAAAGTGTAATTATGAAAAAATAAAATAGTATTTACGGATTATTGAACGTATATCTAGACAGAAATTTGTATGCATGAGCAAAAGAATATATATAATTCCTAGATTGAGTCTATAGAATAAATTTATTAATTTATGAAACAGCTCTAACAATTTATAAACAACTTTTGCACTTTCATGCAGATATTCAAAAAGGAATATTTTACTTCGCAAAAATATTTTGTACCATTTTTTTTTCTTCATTTTGCAATGAAACTGGAAAAAATAAAAAATTAAGATCATTTTACACCATTGCTTAGTTATATGCCTCTGAAATTCCTCATAGAACAGTCACGGGGCATATTATTTTGGATAAAAACATGAAAAATTATTCTTTTATCAATATTATTCTGGGGGCTAATACCAAAGACTAAATTCAGTACCAAATTAATTTTATTGGTTGAAACACATTAAAAATCAACAAAAAATGTAGTCAATTAAGAAATTTTGCAAAAATATTTTAAATAATTGAAAGAAAAAGTTACCCGAATAGTTAGAACTTAAAAGACAGCCATATTTGTCGATGGATTTGTGAATCTTGCACGGCAGCATAACACAACACTTTGAACAATAAGAAGTAGCTTTTTACTTGTAGTCATTGTGTTTATTATCTACATGGTCTTCAGCTAGGCTCAATGCCTAAATCAGCTAAAACGGTAGACGACCAAAAGAATGACCATCTGGACTAATCTCCTCCCTCCCGTCCTTTTAGAAGTGCGATCATAGAGGCCGCATCCATGTGTTTGCAATTTGAATTTAAAACCAGGAAAAAATTCTGAGAATCGGCCCTTGGGTTTTTCCCAGTATTTGGGGAAAACAAAGTCCCCTAAGGGATTGCAGGCTGCACCCAGCTGCAAGTTGTTTAAAATCTGGTAATCTCCCAAGTGTTTGAGCGTACGTACTTTCAAGCAGAACTGTACATTGCTTCGAAAAAGATATAATTATAGGAGAAAAACGATTTTATCCTTTTTATATTTTAATACTATCTAAAAAAGTAAATTCATTTATATTAAAGTCGCACAAATTGGTTCATTTTCAAAATATTTTTTTTAATACGACCACAAAAGTCATTCTTACTACACCTAATTTCACTTCCAAATGGCCGCCCCCTAATTCGCCCGCTGTGGGCAATTGCCCACGCCGCCCACGCCTTAAACCGGGCCTGTGTATATCCTTACGCCTCCCCCCCCCCCCCCGGTACTTAGTCCCTAATTATAATGTATAGGGAAAGTATTGGAATCGTGTCGAAAATTACAACTCGAGTTTTCGACCGATTTACACGTTTTGAGCACCCTAGAACACGAAAAAAAAACCACCTATTTTTAGTGTGTGTGTGTGCTCGCGCGCGCGTCTGTTTGTGCAATTGTATGTATCAATTCAAACTTAAAAACTAATTGACCAAATTTTATAGTAAGTTACTTGTGATTTACCTAGGTGCTGATTAGATTTTGGTACAATTCGGACTAAAAGAACATGTTTTTTTTTTGTTTTTTTGCAAAATGGCCAGCAAAAATTTTATGTATCCACTTTAGCTATAGCTAGAGTGCCTATATTATATTTCTATAGCAAAATTATAAACTAAATTTTACAGAATTTTGTAGATAAGTCACCTGTGGGTTACCCTGGTTCTCAGGGTTCCACAAAGGGTGGTCAGTTGGGGCTATGATAGTGGGGCCCGGCGAACGATAGAGGCCCATGAAGGTGTCTGGAAAAAATATTTTTATAGCATTATTTGTGCATATGAATTTATAATAAAAAATTTTTTTATGATGGAATATCGTATTTTACGTAAGTATGAAATTATAAGTATAGAATGGATAAAAAGTAAACGCAAGTTGTTTTAAACAATACCCCCCCCCCCCCTCTCAAAGAAATGTAAAAATTAAACATGTGTGATACGTCAAGGAACTGGTTTTACTTCTTTGATTTCATGTTTGTTTCAAAAAAGGGAAAAATAACTGTGTCCGAAACGTACGAGGAATCCGCTATCCACGGGCGTAGAAACCAGGGGGGTGGGGGCAGGAGGACGTCGGGAACGGAGGTCTCTCAACAACTGAATTAAACGGCATGACGAACGCACCAAGGAGAGACTAGATAATTTCTTCCAGATGGCGAATACCCTAGGGAGCCATTTACTCCCGTTAAAACTTTCCTAGCCAGTGACCCCATAGACCACAGACATATAGTATTCTGTGCCATAGACCTTATATGCTCATACTTGTAAAATCTATCTACGAGCAACCCCGAAGGAACTATCTTCGTGGAATCTCGGCGAAATCGGTAGCGTTGACACTGTTGAGAGAAACTAATGTGCTCCTGTTATGTGCTCCTGCTAATATTGCTTCTTTTTTTTTTTTTTTTTTTAAATCGAGATCGTAGATTGAAAATTGGGGAAGAAGATGAAGATACGTTTTTTGGAATGGGGTCAATTTCTCCCATTTTTCAGAAGTTTTTCTAAATTTTTAAAAATCTCTTGAATCTTTCGAATTTTTGAAACTGCAAGTTTTTCCTGCAACTCTCCGGATCGAATGCTGCATTTCAGAAACACCGCGAGGTGTTAGACCAATTATTTGTTTCGGAATAAGGGGGAAATACAAACATAAATGGGCTTCCACAGGTTAATAGTAAGATTCTCTTTCCTAGTCCCAAAGGAGCGCGCAATAGAATATTCTTAATTTCATATATTGTTTTCATTCTTTTCCTATTTGTAGACCTTTATTCTATTGCAACAAAATAGGGATATTTATCTATAACAATGTCAGTCATAGTGGCTTTCAACAGCATTTTTTTACCATGTAAATTAATGCTTTGTTTAGGTTGCACATACTTATCATGGTACATATCCGTAGATATTATTCTAAGCAAAATTGGAATTATCCAGGTGTTGAGCTAAAGAAGAGGTGCTGTACCCCCCTCCCCCCCACTACAACATGCTGCTTGTCATATAAAGAGTGCGAAAAAATGCCGGAAGAGCTGAGGTCTGAAGAGTGCGAAAAAATGCCGGAAGAGCTGAGGTCTGGAACATGCCCCCCCCCCCCCCCCCCCCCGTAAATGCAGCACTCCCCTCCAACTTTTTCTACAAATCTACGCACGCCTATGCTGCTATGCCATCAACAACGAATTAGAATATTGGGTGAGAAAATAACAGAGTACTTCACATAAATACATAAATTGCCCAACTTTGAAGAGAGGGGTACAAAGCAGTTTCCAGGGCAATAAAAGTAACTTTTTGCTACTTAGCTTTGGAAATTTGCAAACATTGACGTGATAAAATAAATGCCTTTGTACAGTAAGGAAAGCGTACAGTAAGGAAACAAGGTCTCTCCACAGAGGGTGAGCCATCTCTTTGACTTTATAATGTACAACAGTGAACCCAGCAATAATACAAAAGTATCCAAATACTATTGTCTTAATTTTTAAATTACATATGTAAATAATTTGATCATCAGTATAACCACAAAATAATTTAAATTAAATAATCTTTAAAGCAAAATAATTTATAAAAGAAAATATTATAAAGAACATTTTTTATGAAACATTTTTTATGTCTAGAGCGGTGTTTTTCACTCCCACAGTTGAGATAAGATCTTGGGAATGGTCAGTTGTCCCAAAGCAATTAACGCATCAGGGGGTCCAGTCTACCGACTCTTTTTTTTTTTCATAGGAGAAAATTCTGGGCATTTGGCAATAGATCAGATCCTTGGCCATATTTCCAGCTCTGTCATAGATGCCTGAAGGAAGAGTGTTGTATTTCATCTTGGGTAAGCCAAGTGGCAGGGCTGTAGCCAGGAAGGGGTTCAGAGGGGGCTAAGCCCCCCAAGAGGTATACTAACCCCCTCTGATAAAAATAATAAATATTTAGTAGTGATATGAAATTTCATCCAACATATCATCAAAATTTTTCATAAAAAATGTTCTTTATAATATTTTCTTTTATAAATTATTTTGCTTTAAAGATTATTTAATTTAAATTATTTTGTGGTTATACTGATGATCAATTTATTTACATATGTAATTTAAAAATTAAGACAATAGTATTTGGATACTTTTGTATTATTGCTGGGTTCACTGTTGTACATTATAAAGTCAAAATCAATTGATAAGTAGTTAAGAGTTAATATTAAGCGTTAACTTGTACTATTAATTTTCAGAAATCTTCTTCGATTAATTAACAGATTTTCTACTAGTTAATACTTATATTAAAATAATTGTAATTATTATATTTGTGTTAATAATTGTAATTATTATAAGTGGTTTTCCGAATCAACTTTTAGCTTATAAATATAAATATGAAATTATTTGTTAATAATTTATATGGATTGAAATATATAACAGTAACTATCATGGTTATGAAATGCTAATGATTAGCTGTGATTTGGGTGAGCCCCCCCCCCCCCCCTAGAATTTCACTCCAGCCCCTCTTGAATTTATTTCATCTCTGGCTATAGCCCTGTCAAGTAGTCATCATTGAAAGACCTTTTGTCTAGCAGAATATCCCTAAGCAAGGTTCATATGAGTAAGTAGGTAGGTCCTGTGGAAACAAAGTTGGATTTAAATGTTGATGAGTAAGATATATCGGCATAATAGGATGAAAATATGTTTTTATTTGCCAGTAATATTTTGCGACTCATATGAATTTTTCAATTAATTATTTGTAACTAATAGAGAATCAATTTTCATCTTCATTTGGTAACTGGATTTATTTTCAAAAGTGGTGTAGCGAAAATGCGAAAAAACTAAAAACTCGAGAACGGCCAATCCTAGAGTAATGGGGTTGGTCAAAAAGTACATATAAAAAAGTATTTAATTGATACATTTGAGCATACGTAGTGTTTTATTTTAAGATTTTTGCGGGCCATTTCGAAAAAAAAAAAAAAAAAAAAAAAGGCTGGTTTCTTTTTTCCGAATAATAGCAAAATCTAATCAGCACCAGATTAACTTACAAGTGATTTATCTACCAAATTTTGTACAGCAATTTTTGCGGACCATTTCGCAAAAGAAGAATCGCTGTTTCTAAATGCTACAGTGTTTCTTTGAGGCATACCTCCGAGGGGGGGGGGGGGGACCATTTTATGTTAACCTAGCATTTTATGTTTTATATAAGTTTTCTATTTATGTCCTAGTTTCTATTTATGTGATATAGCATTTAGATATATTTATATAGGGCAAATAGGAAACTTGCCCCCCCCCCCCCTAAAATAATTTCATTCGCCCCACGTCCAAAAAGTTCTGAAAGAAACACTGTTTTCTAGTATTCTATTACATAACATCATTTTTCAGAAGTGAATCATTTTTATTACCTTACTAAGAAAACGAAAACCAATGGCTTATTTTTCTTTTTGTTCAGTACTTTATAAGAATTTCATTTATCACTGTAACTCGTAAAGAAATGTATCGATTTGTTCTATTTTAATTACCGGGAAAGTTTAAGCTTCCTCGGATCTCATTATTTCGATGCCCGAAGGAATGCAATCTTATCTACTTATATTCCCCCCAAAGCACACCAGATAAGCAATTTAATGCTCTTATCTCTATATCGAACTTATTAATGAACGTTGCAAATCTGAATACAGTTACCTATATTTTGTTATTTAATCACAACACTGTGCTTTGTGAAATAGAATAATCTTATGTACACTGTACACAGTGGTTAAAAAAATCTATCCGGCGTCAAAATACAAAATTAATAAAGTATCTTCCCTCATGAATAGAATGAACTCGATCTATGAGAATGATGTTAACAGATTGGTTCCATAAAATTGGTGTGGAAAGTAAACCCATTAGACCAATATATATATATATATATATATATATATATATATATATATATATATATATATATATATATATAATATATATATATATATACATACAGGGTGTCCCCAAAACATTGACCTCGGCTTTTATTCCTTAATATTGATCTTAGACATATATAATAAATTACAAAGTTGCGTAAAAAAAGTACAGAATTTTATTAAATCGATAAAAAGTTTTAGGGGATTAAATTTGAAGAAATACAAAATTTAAATTTTTATACGGCCCCCGTACAAAAACATTCCCAATGAGTAAAATGTGCCCCCATACACTAATAAGGTGATATACAAAATTTCAGCATTTTACCATAAAAAGTTCCAGAGATATGTTTAAACAAAGTTGGTGAGGGGTTAATCACAAATTAAAATGTAAATATTTACAGTAAGAGTGCAAATGATGCAACGCAGAAATGCATCATAGGCAAATAATATCTGCATCTTATCTTTAATGGATCTTTGACATGGATGGAAAACATTTTGAACAAGCTTTGTAATCTTTGTGTAAAGTTATTATTTCTACACAGTGTATAGATACTTTTGTACTAATAAATATCAAAATTATTATTTATTTATATAATCATTGTTTTCTTTCGTAATTTGTGTATGACCCCTGAAACGTGATCTGCCGACATGATTTTTCCCCTCTGAGAACCCATGTCGATACATCGAAAAGTGGTTTAAGTCAGCATTTTTATCTTTTCATATCTCTGGGACTTTTTATCAATCACTTTTTATCTGGGACTTTTTATCAATCTGGGACTTTTATCAACTTTTTATACTGGTCAATGTTTTTGGGACACCCTGTATATAAAATAAAAACGAATTAATGTAGAATCATTGAAGAGAAATAGTTAAGCATCCATACCAAACAAATGAATTCATGTACTAACGAGAAAAAACTTTTAGAAAAAGTTCAAATTCGAGAAAAAATTCATTTACTAATGAGAAAAGAGAATGTCAATATATATGATCTATGAGTAGAGGGGAAAAGCCTGAAATCTTGGAGTTTCACTCAAAAATTCATGAATTTCAAATATTTTGTGCCAGCATTTTACCAACTATAACTCACAGAATACTATATTAGTATAGTATAGATATATAGTATAGTATAGAATATATAGTAGTCTGTGCTATAACTAATGAATGACTAGACACACAAAGTTCGATTTTATGCCATCCTGTGGAGGATTATTATATTCTAAATTCTCTCAATTTACTCTATTGCTGTACAATAATCGTTTTTGAGATATTTTAATTTATAGTTATAGCAGACGATTTTTATTTCATTTCATAATTCTATTTTTATACAGGTTTTGATTCCATTTCTGATCATAGTAACCACAGGATAAAAAGGTGATCCGAGACGAAAATTATTTTTACGTACAGTTAACGGAATTGTAAAATGTGCGCCATTTTTATGATTATATATTAAGCGAATTTTGATATTTAGAACTTTTACTTAGTATGTAGGCGTCACATGTAGTGACTACTAGCCATTTCTACTATGACTAGTCTTAAATATTTTTCTTATAATTCTTTCATATGAGTCGTGATTTTCCATTCATCATACAGCGTGCCCGGTAAAGTTGTAAGTAGGTCAAAAATTTTGAACTGTGATAGCTAGAGCTAAGGAAGTGAAGTATCGGCATACTAGAGTAACCAAGCGGTACCACAATTGTCGGTGGCGCCTCTAGCTGAAGAATTTGGAAGTTAGCACTTCTATCTCAGAAACTCAGAAACTATAAGAGATATTAAAAAAATATGAATTATAAAGTTGTAGAGCATCCTCCAATTAATAGGAAACGTCATTTATTTCATATGAAAGACCTTTTTACTAGTGGCATAGGAAAGGAGGGACAGAGGGGGCTTAAGCCCCCCCCCCCCCATTGGATATCAAACACATTTTTCTTATGAACACCGAATCCCATGATCTCTTTTATTGTCGAATTTCAAATGTTGGTTGAGAGTTGGGGCAGGGCACAGAATACTATATATTAGTCTGTGGGGCAGGGAACTGGGAAATTTCAAGATTTGTTTCTAACTTCATATTTTACTAAATACCAAAAAATGAAATTTTTTTAACCTAAAAAAAATTGAAAGAAAATCCTGTCAACGTAAATGTCACATTTCAGTTCAGCCTTGTTCACATCTTCTTTACCATAGTTCCCTAAACTATCTCGCACACAACCCAAACTCATCTTTACTCCCAGGAAACGCTAATGACAAAAACACCTGGTTACCACACAATGACAAAAACCTGGTTAAACTTTTTCAACTGACCACCTAATTCAAAGAGAAATGGAATATTTACAGCCATGTTATTGGTATTTCCAAAAAATAGCCGTTTCCCTCCAGTAATAACCATAAAGGATTACCACGAAGTAGAGATGACTTATTTTGTCTACCTAAAGAGATATTATCTGTTATCTGTAGTTACTCCTGGATTTTATACACCAGTGCTGTCTTTACAGGTGGCATCCATTCCGTTTGAGCTGCAAAACCCGTGGGTAGTATCCATTCCGTTTGAAGTTGCAAACCCCGCGGGTAGCTTTATTCCTGGTGAGCACCGGACGTTTGGCACAGCACCGTAGTCAGGCAAGGGCCAGAGAGAGCTAAGCACTCCCCTCCCCCCCCCCCACACACACTAAGTATACTCAGCCCACCCCCCTGATAAAAATATTAGAGTTTTAGTTGTGATAAGAAATGTCAATCAACATGCCATTCAAATTTTGCATAAAAATATTATTTATGAGATTTTTTTTATAAATTGCTTTGTTTTAAAGATTTTTTAATTTAGCTGAATGTATGGTTATAGTGATGATCAATTTATTTACATATTTAATTGAAAAATATTTAAATATAGACAATAGTATTTGGATACTTTTGTATTATTGCTGGGTTCATTGTTTTAATTTCTTGTGTCAAAATCAACTGATAGGTAGTTAAGAGTTGATATTAAACGTTAACGTCTATTAACTTTCAGATTTTTTTTGATTAATTAACAGCTTTGCTACTAATCAATTCTTATATTAAAATCCATTGTAATTATTATATATTATAATATTGATGCATAGTAACTATATGGATTTTCCTAATAAACTCTTAGCTTACAAATATAAACAGGCCTAAAAAGATTGAAAATATTTATCGTACAATAAATAAAACTGCTGATATTTTTTCTTTCGACCCAGCCCGTCCGACCTACCCGAAGGTGTCGAAAGCCCAGACCACCCGACTCGTCCTAAGACTCAGAGTAATTAAATGGATGGCCGGCTACCCGAAGGTGTATATAAGATATCTGTTTAGCCCGCCGAGACAATGCCATTTAATTTAGATTGGAACCCAGTGGGGGCGACATCCACAGGGACCGACCCTCCTTCCTTTGCTACCAACCGCTCGGAAGGACTTCCAAACCCACAAATTTAACGTGCTCGTACACGGGAACAGTTTAGGCAAAGACGGAAATCGAATTCGGGTCCTCCGAGTACAACCCCCGTGGCTTAACCACTAGGTTATCTCACTCCAAAACTGCTGCTTGTAAGACAGTAA
The DNA here is from genome assembly GCA_951213105.1 of Amaurobius ferox. Lineage (NCBI taxonomy): Eukaryota > Metazoa > Arthropoda > Arachnida > Araneae > Amaurobiidae > Amaurobius > Amaurobius ferox. The sequence continues at coordinate 64,775,202 of OX578134.1, forward strand.
CTTACAAAGCTTCCTTGAAGAAAGCATATATATGTCATTTACATGACTATAGTTGCTTCGATGTCATTATAAAACCCCTTTTTCAGGCCAAAATAACAGTATGCTCTCTTAACAACCACAACTGCCGTTCGTTGGGCAGTTCGTTCTTGGTGGTTGTTAAGGGCGCATACTGTTCTTTTGGCCTGAAGTAGGGGCTTAAAATGACCTCGAACCAATTGTAGTCACATAACTAACATATGCTTGATTTTTTCAAATCGGCCTTGTAAGTTGTTATATCTTTATCGACTTTGTGAATCTGTTATATAACTTTATCGGATTGTGCCCCCCCTCCCTGAGATTTTGAAAACTCGGCGCCTATGCATAGTCAAGGTTCAAAGTTTGACTACCAACAAGGTTTTTAGCTGCTACTTTAGAATAACCCCATATATTTCCTTCTCCTATGTGGAACTATGGAGGATAATCTCTTTGTTCCCAGTACAGAATACTAGTAGTCTGTGGTTCCCAGGGTACTATAGCAGATAGTTTTTACCCCAGGGCCCAACAAATAAGGGCTGGGTCATCCCTTTGAAAGGACACTTGCCGTTCCCAACTGAGGTGTGACCGGAAGTGCATGTTTGATATCACTGCGCGGACAGTCAAAAACGTGCCGAGACTTAGCTCTTTACTTCTACAGACCTGGTATTTACCACCAGAATTACCAAATGTCTCTCAAGTTCATTATATGTCTCTCAAGGTCATCATATGTCTCCCAAGGCAGCATAAGTGACAGCATTATCCGTTTAGGGGACCACTGCACTGATCCCCACAATAATCCCTTCTTTTGAGGGGGGAAGCATTATTCAAAGGGATAATGAGTACGCCGAGAGGTGCGACTCACAACTATGGATTTTCGCTCTATCGATGTGACCGGAATTTTTCCATAACTCTTTATTTTGTATTATTTATTATTTCATTGGAGGACAGGGGGACATAGTCGGTAAGATAAACAAAATAACTTTAGTTCAAATGGTTTAAACAATAGGGTAGAGTGGGAGAATCTATTTTCGAAATCTTTCTCTGACGTCGTGCTGTAACGTCCACGTGATCAGTAACTCCAATCTAATTTATGTCACATTGTTTTTTCAAAGTCACCTTTCTCAATGCTAAGTAAATAATAGTAAATAATTAATATATCTATTTTGAACGCAATAACGCTATTAATTACCTTGTATTGTGATGACAAGAACTGTAAGTGCATTCTATTAAAATGCTAGCAAAACATTATATTTACAACACGTTGAGCTATTATTTATTTCATAAAATAAGTAATTTTAAAATTGTTCCTTTATAAATAACTTTGAGAAATTGAAGATGATATTTCACATCAGATATTTTTGACATGATACTTATCAAAGTACACACATTTCATGCCAGGCTATCGTTTGCGAATGCTCTTTCATGTTTTGTCTGTAGGGGCAGTCTTGCGCGTCACCAGCTATTATGTGAATATGGTACTATAGAGCTCTTTAATTGCACCATTCGTATCTTCAAAATGCCATTTCTTACTAATTCGAGATGGTGATCTACAAATTTGTAATTGATTTTGTTTCTCTATCTGTTATAGTTTCCAAATTTTGCCGTTAGAGGCTTTGCCACAGCTTTATCTGGTAGCGTATTGTCACTTTACTATATCGGTATCTCACTATAATAAGTCATTCATTCGAGCCGCTTACAACTTTATCCGGGCACCCTGTATACTGTTTCGAACGTGTAAATTCCCTTTCGCCTGGAGCAAAGAATTTCTAACCGTAAACTCTGCCTGGAGTCTTGTCTCTTTCGAAGACCAGACGGAGAAAATACCTGTAAAGGCATTCTTCCCCCCACAGACTAATAGCTACCCCCACAGACTAATAGCTTCCCCCACAGACAAATATAGTATTCTGTGCTTTCCTCTGATGTTATTCCAGTGTTACCACCTGCGGAACTTCGAAGAAGGGTTGCCAGATTTGACGATTTATCGCCAATTTGGAGACGTCATGAAGGTTCTAGTAGCACCCTGAAATAACGATTATTCTACTGATATTCTGATATGAGAGATATCCAGAAGTTTCTATGGAGAGGAGGTTTCTATAAATAGGAGTCATCACTGAGTCGGAGAGCAGTTGACGAGATACGAACTACATTGAACCATTTGAGAATAGTAGCTGATGTTTTGTGAAATGACTTTCGTCAAGGTTTTTGAGAACAGTATCAGTTACTTTTGTGAAATTAGTGAAGCATTTAAGTCTTGTTTTGCTGTATATTGTGCCTGTTTACGCTGTGCTTGTGAGTAAACGTGTTTGTTATCCAGAAATTTGGACTCATTCTTGTATCTACACTCACTATTCCAGAGGATACATTTGTAACAATATAAATTAATGTTATGCAGTTGATTCAGTAACGGAAAACATTACCTGCTTTGTTATGCAGTTGATTCAGTAATGGAAAACATTTCTACCTTCGGTTTGTCAGTAATTTCGCTTCATAAAAGAACAAATGCTAATTTTTCGTATAAAGTTTTCATTTTGCCATCTGCTGTTACATCTTACCTCATAGTAATTCTCATAAATTTTCCTTTTTCCTATCAACTTCCTCAAGGAATGTATTCTTTATAATTCCGCTTCTCTTTATCTGAAACGAGGACATTTTGATGTTTCATTAGCAGCAGCTGTGCAAAAAAAAATGTATTTTCTTCCGGATTTAAAGTTAAAGGAAAGATAGGTAAAGGAGAACATGCGTTGAACTTTTAGTTTCATTTGGATGGTCTTAATGAAGTTTTGAAGTTTTGCTCATTGCTTGCAGTTTATTATTTTTTGCTTTTGCTTTCTTAGCTAAAGGGAATATTGTTATAATGTGGACATTTTTTTTTCTTTGGGGGGGGGGGGGGGGGACACAATGAATTATACCTTTTAAGGGTTTTAGATAATTTTCTTTTTTTTTTGTGTGTGTGTGTGTGGGGGGGGGGGGGGCGTACTATGAAATATACCTTTTACGGGTTTAAGATAATTTTTTGTGTGTGTATGTGGGGGGGGGGGGGTGCACAATAAAATATACCTTTTAAGAGTTTTAGATACTAATTTTTTGTGTTTCGTCGGTGTCAGTCCCGTACTTATTAAGAGCATTTTTCAACAAGTTAAAGAATTAAATTTAAAATGCAGATCAAATATAGATTTTTATTCAAAGGATACCTGGAGTGTGAGACTTTACTCGATTTTCTCATATATTCATATTCCATATTGTTCAAATCTATCTCTACCATAATAGCAATCTACCATAATCGTCATATATTTCTATCGTAATCATTATCTATCTCTATCAAAACCATCACCTACTTCTTTCATAATCATAATCTACTTCTATCATACTGATCAACCACTTCTATTAAAATCATCATCTACTTATGTCATGATCATCATCTATATCTATCATTATCTATATTTATCACTATATCTATCATTATATATATTTTTATCGTCTTTCCTTCTCAAGTTTTGAATTTAAAATGTTTTGTAAGAATTTATAAAAAAAATAATTTTTTTTCTCTTCTAGTTAGGTTTGGGAACAGAATTGTAACGTTCTAAGAACTGGAAGCATTTGGTTAATCTATGTTAATACATATGTGCATTTGAATACCCTTTATACTTATAAAGTAATTCAAAGGATTATTTTCCACTTTCATTGTTTTGGTAATTCTTCTATTTTTTCATGAGAAATAGTGCTTTAAAAATCGTAATTTTTGAATAATTCGAGCTGTAATCATAGAAATTTTTAAAAATAAGCAAGCACCTGGGATATTTGCGGTGTTCAGAACAAAACAATTTTTACTTTAGCATACGTAGTATTGAGAAAGTATTGTTTTCACGAAAATCTTCGATTTCGAGATTTTGATGCCAATATATGTTTAAGACCTCCTGAGCACGTTTTGACTATTTTTGGAGTGATGTCCGTCTGTCTCTCTGTGGTCGATTTCTGTGTACATTATAGTGTCTACAAATATTAATGGATTTTCACGAAACTTTATATCCGGCTTTGTTATAAAAAAATCTAGAATTAGGTAGAATTTTTTTTTTTAAATTCGAGCTAAAACCTTGAAATTTATTTGAAATTTTATATTTTTTTAACATGGCGAGCATAATACAAAATTTGACATAATTATAGGTAAAAGGGTTTATGGGTCAATGATGGCGTGACTATAGTTTTAATCATTGTTGTGAAAAATAGCCACGATACATTTTTTTTTTGCTTGGGATGTCATTAACCCCCCTCAGGGGGCAAGTTATCCGCCCCTCGGGGGGGTACATTGTCAAGTGTGGAACCAATTAAAAGATTTTTTCAAGCCCTTTTAGAGTGAAGGGTAACACGCTAATTGTAATCATTGGGACTCATGATACCAATTTTTCAAAAATATTCTTGTAAAATTTGGAGGGGGGGGGGGGGGAAGTTACTAAAAATGGATTCTTGTATGAGAAAGTCGAGTTGAACCACACTGCATTAATATCTTCCTTGAATTGGCTTCTCACCGACGCCACCGATAGAAATCACTGTACTCACAAAACCCATTGATTCCGTCGGTCAAAAACTAATTTTCTGTACAAATTTATCAATCTCTAGTGAATTCAATTTTGCAGCCTAATAATGGCCCCTGAATGCTCTCTAATAATTGCGGATGGATTCATTCCATTAACATATGATGCATTGCGTTATCAGAGAATCGGCGGCGTTTCAAGACGCATTCATGGATGTCTTGAATACTTCATGGCTCGGGAAATATCGTCATGGGGTTATTACATCAGCAACGCTATCGACCTTGAAACGAACTTGTGCCATTGAAAAGGGTTAAAATATTAATTAATTATCAATATAATTTTTATTTTCTCACACTATTCTATGGAAAGAAAAGTATTATTTTCACGAAATTGTCTTCGAATTCGAGATTTTGATGAATGAGCAAGACTTTGTGAAACTCCTTGTTATAATCCCCCCCCCCCCCTCTCACATATTTTATAACTCTTTTTGCAATGAACTTGAAATGTCCGTGTTAATTATTCTGTATTTTGATTGAATGACGTATCTGAAATGTTTAAATTTTTTTTACGTTTATTACTTTCGAATTTTTGGCCCTTTTTAACCCCCTCCCCCTTTATTCCCATTCATAGTAAAAATGAAACATCTAGTAATTTCCTTATCGACTCGATGTGACAGATTTTTTGACTCCCATTTCAAATACCTTTTTGAATTTTCCACTCCAAATTTACTTACCTTTCTTCACGCGGCCCTCTTGTCTTTTCGTTATTAATTTAATAATTAGAGCATTTCTGCAAGAACTTGACAATTAGAGCAAATTTAATTACACAATTAACTTAATAATTAGAGCATTTCTGATTTTTTATTCCCATAATTATTTGTCATAACTATTTCCACAAAAACAAAAACGAAAACTTTATCATTCTTTCTCTTTTCCCCAGACCCCAGTGACTGCAAAAAATATAAAAATTAGACTTCTTTACCCCCCCCCCCCCTATTCGAATATTTTTTTATTGAATTTTCATTTACGCACCCACATTCTCAGTGTCCCCTCTTTTCCCAATAGATTTAAAACAACCCAGTTCTTTTTCTTGCATCTTGATTTGAAATACAGCCCGAAATATGTTTTTAATTTTGCGACATAGTTGTTACTAATTTTGAAAAATTTTCCATTTGTGAAAATGGATGATTACTTTTAGATATCAAACACAAAAAATGCAGAAATAAATGATAATTGCGAGTCCCAAAGCCTAGGATTTATTACATGATACTAGTACCCCACACATTCACACAGCAGTGTAGCAACCAAGGGTAACTAGAAAGCTTTGTGCAGCGGTCTCACAGTATTCTCACACCCCTGAGACAGCAGTCTCACACCCCCCAGACATTTTATGACCCGAGTATAAGCAATAAGAAAATTATTTAAATGGAGCGATTAAACCCCAAGTAGGAATACAATATATAAAGAGCCCTCATTCACCTACAAGGTAAATGGAAGTAAGAGAGGTAGGCTATTCGTTTCTGGCAACCTACTCCTGTCCAGAGTTCTTGGAATTACTGACGTCACTGGTCCCTAGCCGGACCTTTCCGAAGCATTGGAAAATGTGTCGATGTTTTTAACTCTCGCGTTCCTAATGATGAAAATAAATCAAAGCGCTCAGCTTTTGGAAATAATAATATGAATGACCAAATGCAAATTCTGAGTCAAATGCAACCGGATATTACGGAACTCAGAGTCATTTCTAAAACTTCAATACTGCCTTTCCAAAAAGGAATTCTTGTTTCAATAGCAAGCTTAAAAGGACTTAACGATGACATGAAAAAAATAATATTAAATGCATAATGACAAGTAGAGTCAATCAAGATGCTTTAGAAAATATATCTTCCCAAATTAGGGGTCTTGTACGATTTTATAACCATCCTCTTACTACTAATTTTAAATCCCGACTTAAAACATTAGTGCTTGGGTCTAAGCTTCCTATGCCAATAAATACAAATGTGGAAAATGACCAAGATCAAACACTAACTGAGACTTTATTTTTCAAATTAGAAAAAAAAGACAGATTAGAAGAATAGATGAAAAGAAACGCCATGAAAAGAAAAGCTGAAAGAATTTCTGGTCATTCACGTGACGAAATGAAAAATAAGCAATGGAAAGAGAGCTTTAAATTTTAAGGTTTACTCATGACCTAGTAGTTAGGAATTGACGGGCTGCGTGTGTTATGTTTTCATGGTTTTCCTAACATGTAACATAAATGTGACGCAGCTTCCCTTAAACAGTCCTCCATGAAGGCATTCCTCCTTTATAGAATGGCCATTTTTAAAATTATCCTTCTCTCCCATAGAGGAAAATCAGTAACCCAGTCATTTGATCACTGACCTTTGTAACACCAGAATTAGTTGAAAGATCGTGAGATCAAATCTAGTAAAGTCACCAAAGAGGTATTGGGAGATATAACCCCCCCCCCCCCCCCCTCAGAAACCTATCAGAAACTATTGAAGTTAGAAGGAAGGATATTAGGAGAAATAGGAAACAACTCATTTCATTATCGCCCCCCCCCCCCCCCCATTTTTCTGTCGACGCAATTGATTAAAACCTACTGACTGGTTGGACGTGTTAGTTAGATAGATTTTCAAACATATAGCGTAAATAAGGCACAATTTCGGTAGATGTTCCTTTATGAAAGGCATTTTCAAAATCTGGTCACAACTGAACTTATCTAATCAATATCTCGTCCTATCTCTTTACTTTTTTTAATTTTTAAATTTTTTTTATCATGAAGTACCCATATTCAAAAATTGCCTATCGTTATATGAAATTCAGTGCTCATTTAATTTCTTGAATAATTCAATTTTTTGACCATCATGAAACAATAATAATACATAAAGAAAACAATTGTACTGATCTTTTGTGTCGTACAAAATATGATTTCCCCATTTGTTCGCATTCGGAGAAGTCTTTAAATAATTGGATTTCGTACACATATCAATTTCATTATGAAAAAAAAATAATAATACGAGCATTTTTCTGCCTAAAATCTTTAAGGACGTCACATATTTATTTATTTCTATAATTCTGAAAACTATTTTTGAATTACATTCAGCAAGTCATTCACTGTCTTCTAATTTATTTTATCATGTCAAGTCTACAAGCATGATATTTTAAAGCAGTTCAATAAAAATGGACAGGTTTTGTTGGCTTATTATTCTAGTCTCAGATAGAATAATAGTGCCTTGTATTTTAGCTAAATCCTCCGATATTTTACTATGCACTTGTTAAAGAAAAACTAATAACAATTTTAAAATGCAGAAAATATTTTAGCATAGTTTAAACAGCTCAATTGCTAATGTCATCGTTAGAGATGCTTAAAAACAACTCTAACAATACAGTCCTAAATAAAATTTACCATAACTAGTTTTATTTAATATTATATTCTTATATATATGAATAATGAAATGTAATCTATCATTTACTCGGTAGAAATTTCAATATACTATGTGATGTATATTTAAATTAAGAAAATCGTTGCGGTATTCAATGTATTTCTTATGACAGCAACGGGCTACGGACCTGTCTTTGGGACCAGTGACGTCAGTCGTGAAGGGAGGGGAGAATTCCAGCTGTTGGCGAACAATCTTTGGCCAACCTTACCTTTCAATAGACCTTGATTCACCTAGTTATAAATTTCACCAGTTAAACGCCTTTTGTGCACTGCCAGTCGCAAATGTTTGAGGGAGGCACGCAGGTTTCGAATGAGTCGCCATGGGGCGGAATACGCTCCCATTATTTTGTGTCCAGTCTGACAGATTTAACGGATGGTCTATAATTAACAACAACGTCACATTTTACTACACAACACTTCCTATTATAGAACAAATAGAACCGATCGAATGCCAGCAGATCCCGTCTCATCTCTACCCTGCCCTAAAGCTCCTTAGGAGTCTTATCTCGTATTACACCCCTTTTACAATCTTTTTGCATTTTTTGGGAATCACAAAGACCACATCTCTGACCTCTACAGGGCTTACTTCTACAGCCCTGTGACCTCTGCTCTAGAGGTCAGTGGGCCGCATCCATGTATTGTAAATCTGAAATTTAGGACAAACTGTGGGAACTCTCCTCAGGTTTTTTAATGGTCTTCTGGAAAACATAAAACATGTTGTTTCTGACATGTTCTTGATTTGCAGACTGTAAGCAGCTCTGATACGCTCTGGGCCGCATCCATGTATTGTAAATCTGAAATTTAGGACAACTGTGGGAACTCTTCTCAGGGTTTTTTACTGGTCTTCTGGAAAACATGTTGTTTCTGACATGTTCTTGATTTGCAGACTGTAAGCAGCTCTGATACGCAGTATTGAGAAAGTATTCTTGTCACGAAAATTTTCGATTTCGAGATCTTAATGCCAATATATGTTTTAAGACCTCTTTAACACGTTTCGACTATTTTGGGAGTGATGTCTGTGGTCGATCTCTTTTGCATAGGATAGCGGCCAGAAATATGAATGGATTTTCATGAAACTTTATATCCGGCTTTGTTATTAAAAAAATCTGGAACTCGATAAAATTTTATTTTAATTCGAGCGAAAACTATAATTATGCATAAAAGTGTTTATTTATGCCTCGACGATCCAGAGACTTTATAGTTTCAATCACTGTTGTGAAAAATAGCCGCGATACAGTTTTCGTTCGCGATACAGTTTCGCTCAACTTTTATCGTCTGTGAATGCTGATTATTATGTGCAAACCGAACGTCCTTCCATTCTAAATAGAGATCATCACTACGCAACTTTGTAATTGAAAATGTTTGTCTGTTTTGCATCTTTTCCGAGATCAGAATTCGAACTTCTTCGATTCGCCGCTAGAGGCGCTGCAAAATTTCTCAATCGGTAGCACATAACTATTTTCCTATTAGATGGCCCAACTTCTGCAGCTAAGAACACTTAAATCAAACGTTAAAGGGATGCACTAGGACTTAAAGAGGGAATCCTGTAATCTGTATGTATAGATAGTGCATGTAAATGAAGACATACAGTATTGCGATAGGCTAAAATTGCGACTCTTAGATTCGGGTGGATCTATCAGTTCTAAACTTTCCAAATATACCCAAATATATAATTAACCATTTTTTCAACGTCTGTGAATCTGTGAGCATAGGCACCTAGTTTTCAAAATCTCAAGGGGGGGGGGGGGGGGGCAATCTAATAAAGTTCTACAAAAGATTCACAAAGTTAAATTCTAAAGTTATAATAAAAATTATATAAATTTATAATAATAATTGTATAAAGTTATATTAACAATTATATAAAGTTATAACAACAATTACAATACTTCCTTGAAGAAAGCAAGCATATGTCAGTTAGGTGATTATAATTGTTTCGAGAGAGTTATAAACTTCCTACTTCAGGCTAAAAGAAGAGTATGCGCCCTTAACAACCTAACTACCTAACAACCTTAAGAGTATGCGCCCTTAAGAGAACGAACTACCTAACAAACAGCAAGCAAAGAAAAGGGCTTATAATGTCATCGAGGAAACTGTAATCACCTAATTGAGATATGCTTGTTTTTTTTAGGGACGTCTTGTAAGTTGTTGTCTTACAAGCAGCAATTTTGGAGTGGAATAGCCCAGTGGTTAAGGCATGGGGATTGTACTCGAAAGATCCGAATTCGATTCCAGGCTATGTACAAATGGTCACCGTGTTCACGCACATTAAATCTGTAAGCTCGAAAGTCCTTTCGAGAGGTCGGTGGTACGGGAAGAAGGGTACGGTCCCTGTAGATGTCGCCCCCCACTGGGTTTCGGTCTAAATTGGGTGACATTGCCCCGGCGGTCTAAACAGATACATTAAACCTTCGGGTACGTCGGGCGGTCTTTGTCTAAAGAAAGAAATCAGCAGTTTTATTAACTGTTGTATGATAAAGTTATACAAAGACTCATTTTAGGCTTGCACCATTTTAGTTTACCAGTTATACAACTTGAGCTCTTAGATTTCTGAACTCACTCTCTCGTTGATGGACCAGATTGTACTATATTGTCTATGCAATGCATTTTCTCCCTTCGAGGAACAATTGGGGATTGAATGTTTGTGTGTGTGTGGGGAGGAGGGGGGGAGCTACAAGGTACTATAAGAGCCTGTCACATAATGCTCTGTAGCATATTGTTAATTGCCTACATCAGACCCGGATATGGTCGGTGGAATCTCAGATTTCCGGGTGGTCCGGGTCCATTGCATTTAATTTTTTTGTTATCAATGTCGTGTATGATGGGCCGAAATTGAAAAGGACGATCCTGGCCCGTTTCTTCTTAACCAATCTCGGAGCTAGTATCCGAACCACAGACTATTATAATATAGTATTCTGTGATCCGAACCTGACTGACACATATTGAGGGTAAAATATGATAAAGTTGCAAAACAATGAAATCGAAGTTGGAGTTAGGATATGTGACGAAACTTTAGGATTTCGTTACATATAAATTGATAGGAATCTGGATGTCCATGTTATCAGCTGTGTAAGATATGTAAAAACAAATTTCATTAAAAAAAAAAACATAAGCGTATAAATAAACGGTTTGGAGCAACAACATGACTACTGACACATTTTATCAAATTGGGATTTTCCCATCAAATGATATCTAGCTGTTTATGCAGTTATTTCTGGAAAAATTTTAAGCGAATTATAGAATTGCCATGTTTCACCGAGCCCTTTAAATGAAAGATCTAATACAGTTAAATTATTTAATTCAAAAACAAACCTATCAATACAATTTCACATAATGATTTGAGCAGAGTCCTTTATAACATATAAGTATACTTACCAGATAGTGTTGCACTTAAATCAAAATCTGTATGATTTTTAATATAATATGCAGGTCTTTCAGCAGTTTGGGGATTTCACATACGATACGAAACTTTTGTTGCTCTAAATTCATCCGTGAGTAATATTTTTTTTTTTTTTGTAAATTACAAACCGAAACGCAACTTTTATGAATAGCACAAAAATATCGCGTCCCTTTCTCATCAGAACCAAAACATCACACTGCTTTCAACACTATAACCACAGACTATTAGTCACAGACTATAGTATTACTATAACCACAGTACTATAACCACAGACTATAGTATTCTGTGACTATAACCATTACTTATCTGAGGCCACACCAGTTGAAGATATGCCAAATCCTCCTACAAAAAGCAACCATTTCCCCACGAAGTTCCTAACGAATCTGGTATTTCCCATTTTCTCATAATTTATACCCTAACTCTCTGGTCTCAAACGACTTGTGGTTGATAACTGCCAAACGTAGCAAGGCAAAGTTCAGCGCAAAGCTACTAGCGGGGTTCGCAGCTTTAAACGGGTCATACACGACAATATCACCTGGAAAGATGGCACTGGTCTGGTATATAGAATTGAGAAGCAATTACAGATGAGAGCTCTTTGGTATATATATGGTAGATAAAATAAGTCATCCCCTACTTCGTGGTTATCATTTATAGTTATAACTGGAGACAGCTACTTTTAAAAAATGTCAATCCCATGGCTGTAAATATTTCTTTTTTTCTTTGAACTAAGAGGTCCATCGGAAAAGTTCTGGCAGGCAGATGCTGTTGTTATTAGCGTAAACGTGTTTCCTAGGAGTAAATAGGGATTTGATTTGTTTGCGAGATAATTTATTACCCTGCGGTGAGGAAGATGTGAATAAGATAGAACTGAAATGTGACATTAAGATTTAGAAGAAAAAAAAAATTCTGCATTATAATGAAAATTGCATTTTCTGGTTAGTTAGAAAAATATCTTGAAATTTTCCGGAGGCGAGCAATGTCTCATTTGGAAAATTTCAGCGGAGGCTGGTGTTCTTGTCCCCTCACCCCCACCCCCGTAGTTGGGGGGGGGGGGGGTGAGCGTCAGAAAATCTTCTGCCCTATTCGTGCTTTGCTAGCTTTCGCAGAACACGTTTCTCGCCGAAATTCTGCTCAAACAGTTGCGAAATATCTTCTGAAAAATAAAATACAATGCTTCGATTATATTAAAACTAAATTTAATACTCAATAAAATATAGAATATATTTTCTATTGTAATCTAAAATGTTTTTTGGTGCTGCCATCTGTTATCGTATGTTAATTCATACCGACTATTTTTATTTCTTAATGTACATTTTTAAATGTCTATTCAGTCTAATACGGTATTAAATACAACAGATCATATATAATAATGCCATATCACGAAAAGGTAATTGAACTTGGACTTGAAGACAAATGAACTTGAATACAAGGCTGCAGTCCTCAGTGATGTACATTCAGATACCCTTATCAAATTTATGGAATGAGAAATTACCTTTCAGTGATTGTGGCTTTATTATATATGATCTATTGTTGTATTTAATATATACTGTATTAGAAGGAATGGACATTTAAAAATGTTCATTAAAAAATAAAAATAGTCTGTACGAATTAAATTACGACAACAGATGGCAGCACCAAAAATATTGTGGATTAAAATAAAAAACATATTCTATATTTTATTGACTATGAAATTTAGTTTTAATATAATCTACGCATTGTATTTTATTTTTTAGAAAATATATAGCAACGGTTTGAACAGAATTTCGGCGAAAAACGTGCGAAAAAAGGCAGAAGATTTACTGACTCTCACCCTTATGTCTGTGAGCACGACATCTTAGAACAAATAGCGAGAAAAGGCGAAATTTGATGCTGTGGTTTGGTTTGTGCTAAGCACCCCCAAAAGTTTAAATTGTACCCCTTGTGATTTTACTCGCTTATATTGGTATTTTACATTGTAACTAAAATTGTAGGAGATAAAGGGATTCTAGCACCCTCTAAAGAAACTTCAGCATCCTCAAACGAAAAATCCTTGCTTCGCCTATGTTTTATTCGTAAATTGTTCTAATTTCTAGGTAAATTGTTCATATTTTACTCAATAGATGACGCAACCTGTCTTTTGCAAATGCTTTGTTGTGAATTTACACAAATTGTTCGTATTTTTCTCCATAGATGACGCTATGTACCTTATGCAAATAATTGCATTTGATAAAAGTCAAATGTGAGTAAGTAACATGTTAAGTATAAAATTACAATACAATATTGCAGAAACAACGGAATTTTTAAGAGTGTATAATGCAAAAAATATCTTTTGAAAAATCATTACATTCAGTTTTAGATGAAAAATCACGAAAGCTGCTTTCGTAGCATTTTTATGCGTAAATATGTTTTTAATAATTCAATTTTTTTCGATTTTCGAAAAAAAAGTTTAGAAAAAATTAAGGTTCTTTCCATCCTTAAAAAGTAATAATTGTCTGGTTTTCATCGATTAAAACAAGTTGGGATGATGGGAGGAGGAGGAGGAGGGGAGGGAGGGTGGGGGTGCAGGTATGGCGCGCGCGCTTTGGAGCAGAGTTTGCTCAGGGTTCCCAATAAATTTTTACTTTCCTTATATACATAGTATAATGTATAAGGAAAGTATTGTGACGGGGTCGAAAATTCGAATTCGAGTTTTCGACAGGAGAGCACATTTCAAGTATCCCTGAACACGAATCTGACGTCTTTGAGGTGATGTGTGTGTGTGAAAGTATGTGTGTGTGTGAGTCTGTGGAGACGATATCTCACGAACAAATCAAGCGATCTGAATAAAATTTGGAACAAAAATCATAATCAGTGAATACTGGAAGCCTATACACGCAATCGAAGGTTCAGAATCTTCCTAAATTTTGAAATTAAAATTTAGTGCAGGGATGGCGCTCTGGAGCCGCGCTTGCTCAGGGTTCCCAATAAATTTTTACTTTCCTTATATACATTATAATGTATAAGGAAAGTATTGTGACGGGGTCGAAAATTCGAACTCGAGTTTTCGATGGGAGAGCATATTTCAAGCATCCCTGAACACGAATCAGACGTTTTTGAGGCAATGTCTGTGTGTGTGTGTGTGTGTAAAAGCATGTGTTTGTGTGTGTGTCAGTGAGTCTGTGGAGACGATATCTCACGAACAAATCAAGCGATCTGAATAAAATTTGGAACGAAAATCATAATCAGTGAATACTGGAAGCCTATACACGCAATCGAAGGTTCAGAATCTTCCTAAATTTTGAAATTAAAATTTAGTGCAGGGATGGCGCTCTGGAGCCGCGCTTGCTCAGGGTTCCCAATAAATTTTTACTTTCCTTATATACATTATAATGTATAAGGAAAGTATTGTGACGGGGTCGAAAATTCGAATTCGAGTTTTCGACGGGAGAGTACATTTCAAGCATACCTGAACACGAATCAGACGTTTTTGAGGCAATGTCTGTGTGTGTTGTTGTTGTTGTTGAGACCCAGACCGTCCGACCTACCAGAAAGATGTAAGGCAACAGTTTGGACGGCCGGGAAGTGCCACCCAATTTAGACCGGAACCCAGTGGGGGTGGCATCCACAGGGACCGTACCAAGGTATTTAGAAAGAAGGTAGGTCAAACAGCGCAGGAGAATACCATTCGTCCCCGCTCCGTGACGTCATATCGGGACTGAAGTGAATTTCTTCATGTAGTTACTATGTGTTTTTGAGTTCTGGTGCGCTTTTCAAATGATTTCAAATTTCAATTATTATTGAACTTTTAGAAAATGATTTTATATTATAACAGATTTATGAATAATTTTAGCCTATGTTTTAATGAATTATCATAAACATGCATGTTTAAGATATAATAAACGCGATTTCTCTATTTGGAAAGGATAGAACAAAAATAATTAATAATTAATTCAAAAGAAACTTAATTAGAAATCCCTTCTCCGTATTTAAAATTGATTGAACAATAATTGTAAAATAGAGGAAAACGGTATTTATTACCGTGTATTTCTTATTTTCAATGAAGTACAGAGTTTAATACTAAATGTATTTAATATATAAATTTCTGCTGTCACTTTTTGAATTTACAGGGTTTACATCCTATTAGAACATAACAATATCATCCCACTAGCTTAATGAAAAGCACTCTATACGGCTATCGACTCATTATAACTTTTGTTATACGGCTAATTTTGACTTTCGTCTAATATTAATTTTGTAACTAATCTGTCATAGGAATCACTGGTGAAGCTTGAGTATTTTTATAAATTACACCAAATATGAGAACAAAATTTTCCAGCATTCGATTTAATAGCAAGAAAATTTGTGATTAATTAGTAAAATGAATCTCATCATATATTGCACCACAATAACAGTTTTATTACTTTTCTTATATACATAGCATAATGTATAAGGAAAATATTGTGATGGTGTCGAAAATTCGAATTCGAGTTTGCGACGGGAGAGCACGTTTCAAACATCTCTGATCACGAATTGAACATTTTTGAGGTGATGTGTGTGTCAGTGACTCTGTGGAGACGATATCTCACTAACAAATTAAGCGATTCGAATGAAATTTGGCATAGAAATTGCAATCCATGAATACTAGAAGCATATTGTTTTTAAACACAATTGAATGTTCAACCCCCCCCCCCCCCTAAATTTTCGAGTGAAATTTTGAAAAAATCATCAAAAAATCGAAACCTTAAATAAAGTTACGCAAATGGACATTAAGTGATTTTTCCTTAGAAAACGATTGACATAAACTTTCGAACCCTAGCATTTATCGTTCTCGAGATATTGCATATTTTTCAAATAAATTTATCACCCCCCCCCCCCCCAAAAAAAAAAAAAAAAAAGAAAAGAAAGAAAGAAAATTTTAACTCTTGAGAAACAATTAATTCATTATTCCTTTTTTGGTATTTATGTTTTGCTTTGTAAAATAAAATATATTCAACTATTATTACTGTAACTTTTAAAGACAACTTTTTAAAAGAGTTATGTGTTAAACGAGCGTATACTAAAATGAAAATTGTGTCGCTGGGAAAATATTTAGATATTGCTACTGTTTACATAGATTCTAAAGTGAACTGCAATAAATTTGTATACGATAAATTTGTATTATTCCCGTATATCATTGATTTGTTGGTGCTTTAAAGTTCTGCAGAATTAATAGTTGAATTCTTTGAGATTGAAGATCCCAGTAACTATTTAAATCAAAAGTATGATGTGGCAGTACACAATTAGCCCTATATAATGAAATTAATTTATCTTTTTTACAGTGAAAAAATGATGTATAAGATCCACGGCACTGGGTTTTTAATACAGGATATACATTTGACATTTTTCCGGATCACAGCTATTTCGCAATACCCAATTAACTTATATTTCACACAACTCTAAATTGACAATTATAAATATTGATGGCATCAGCAATAAGCAATGGATTCTATATATTTTAATATTTTAAGAATTAATCCATTAATTTTGCGTCATTTTTGTAATTTTTACGCCAATCGCGATATTTCGCCAAATTGGGACCAAATTCGCCACCAAGTGTCAAAAACAGACGAAGAGAACAGCATTTCTTACATATAAATGACTGCTGTTGAATAGTTATACGTCAAAATGCAAAACTATAACTCAAAGTATTTTCTCTCATGAATGGAACGAACTAGATTCCAGAGAATGATGTTAACAAATTTATTGCATATTATTACATGTATAAATTGAACAATTTCCCAATAATTTATACTTCTTAATTTTATTGGATTTTTTTGATAAATTTATTTGAAACATGTGCGATATCTTGAGAACGATTCCTGCTAGAATTTTAAAGTTTATGTCATTCGTTTGCTAATGAAAAATTATATAGGAAATGATCCTTTTTGTAATATTATTAAAAGTTCTAATTTTTAAATGATTCTTTCAAAAGTTCATTCGAAAATTTGTGGGTATTCTAAACATACAATTGCGTTTAAAATCAATAGGGTTCCGGTATTCGCTAATTTTAATATTTGTACCAAATTTCTTTCGAAACGCTCCTTTTTTTCGGGAGATATCGCACAGACTCACGGACACACACGGACAGACAGACAGATAGACAGCATGAACAAAGTCATAAACACTTTTCAACTATGTTGTAAAGTGTTAAAAACGCACAGTTAAAACTTTCATACACATAGCAATATGCAAACGATATTTTTTCTAGAAATTTATTTGAGGAAAATGATATCCTATCGCTTAGCAATAAAATTCATTGTGTTTATGTGGACCGACGATTTTTATTAAATTTTTTCCGATTCAATTAATAAAGAAATGTATATAAAAGAAGTTTTACCGAAGCATTTTTGACTGGATTATATCAATTAAGGCCTTCATGTTTAAATATTACAGGGATTATTGATATTTTCAATTTATTACGTGATCTGTTTTATTTTGGCAAAACTTTTTGAAACTCATTTTAGGACGGGTAACCTTCTACTAATACACGGGTATATCTTCTCTTCAAATCTACGAGAATATAGACAGGGGCGTCATTTCACCATGTTCTAAGGGGGGTGGGAGGGTAAAATCCAATCTTTGTAAGCACATCAAGCTGCATGATGAGTTGTATAAGAATTGCTGCATTTCTTTAACGCAAAATTATTTAGCTCTGGAATCTGCAATATAGCTAATATGAATGAAACATTAATTGATTTTACATAGTGAAGCAGACGATTTTATAGCAGACTTTTCGGATGAAGTTTTAAGCATAGAGTTTTAAGTAAGCTGCTGCAGCAGGTGCAATATTTCTGTCGACGATTTCCCCAAACGCTGACAAAATTTGATATTCGCAAGTTGTTCTTCAAACTAACACACTTCTTCACTGACACACTTGTCCGTCACTGACATGCATTGTCTACAGTTCAATGACATGCATTGTCTGAAAAAACACCCCTCTTCCTTTTCACATCCTGCGTCACATGTGCCTCTACGCCACGGTAAAATAATTCCCCTCTCCATCAATCAGGGTTGATAGATATCAGCACAGTCACCGAACTTTTTGATCTTACCATGTATATATATATATATATATATATATATATATATATATATATATATATATATATACAGTAGGTGCCGCTTAATGTGATCGCTTTGGGACAGATGCTATTTGATAACAATAACCGATTGATAACAATAAACAAAAAGTATCAGAAACATAAAATTTTGATTTTAAAAGTTAATATTTACTGTATTTTTGCAGCTACTACAAATTTAAAAGATTCACCAAGATTTGAAAGATTCACACAAACACTATTTTAAACAAATCGTTAAAATAGATCAATTAAAAAAAGTCTTTCAAAGTTGTCTGCCTTGTATTTGTCTCAGCAAATTATTTATAAAACTTTCATATCTGTACTGTTCGCGAAAGTCCCCAGCAGTGCCTCTGTGTTGCACCCCGAGTCCCAAAATACGGAGAGCCTCTCTCATTTCAGTAGCAGTTGGAGGATTCTCAACAAGGTTTTCAGCTCCGTCCTCATCTTCATCCGATGCTTTTTCATCGTTTTCTTCGATAGAACACGATACAGCTCGGCATACATCTTCATCAGTCATTGTTGCAGCCACTTGGGCATTCTCATCTATAGACATCCATTCTGCAAAGTCATTTTCAGTCATGTCGGATGGTTCGAGTACTGTTTCATCGAATTCCGGTACATCCATACCTTCGTCCGCTTTAACGAATCCACCGTGCGAGAAACAGTTCTTAATTGTATTCTCGGACACTCGATCCCACGACATTGTCAAAAGATGGAGGGCCTGAAGGACATTCGTCTTCTTTGCTAACGAGTTTGCACTCAGTTGTTCCGTACCTTCCATATTTTCAAAAACCCAAGTGCGTATTTCTCCACGGTAATACGCTTTCATTGCACGAATTATTACTTGGTCACATAGTTGGATAAGTGATGTAGTGTTGGCAGGTAGGAGAATGATTTTGATATGCTTTAATGTGACATTTACATCGTGGGCTCTGCAGTTATCGATGAGTACGACGATATTGTGATCTAATTCTTTGTCCCACTTTAGAAGCCATTCGCTGAATAGAGCAACTGTCACCCACGCTGTTTCATTGGCAGCATAATCAACAGGCAATTTCTTAACATCCTTAAAGCATCTCGGCTTTTTTATTTTTCCGATAACAAAGAGTTTCTTCTTCTTTCCAGTCATGCTCGCACAACAGAGTACAGTTATACGTTCTTTTGAAATTTTGCATCCCTTAGAGCTCTCGTTTTTGAACAGGTACGTGTGTTCTGGCAAGGCACAAAAATAAAGTCCAGTTTCGTCAGCATTGTAGATGTTTTCGGGTGAATAATCAGCGATTATTTTCGGCCATTCTTCGGAAATCCATGCCTTTGCAGCTGGAAAAGCGGCATCCTTTTCTTCCCCATGGGTACGTTTGAACACAATGTTCTCCCTTTTTCTCCAACGATTAAACCACCCGTCCGTTGCGACAAAAAATTTTTTGCCCATTTTAGAAGCAAGATCTTCAGCTTTCTGCCGCATTAAAGGACCGTTTATGCGTGCATCCTTTTCCCTAACATTGGCAAACCACAGTGTCAAAGCCGATTCGACTTCTCCACATTTCCCAGTACGTCTTCGCTTACAGTTCAAATTTGCGTTCAACTGCGCTTTATTTTCAATCTCGTCGCGATTCTTTAACATTTTACAGAGTAATGGCTGAGAGATTTTTAGTGCAGCAGCAGCATTTCTTTGACTCATCTTGGGTAAATTATCAAAACTTTTCAAAATGTCAATTTTGTCCTTCACAGTTAAATCATTGCGTTTTTTTTCCATTGCTAAAATGCTTGACCATCTGCAATAAAGTTTGAAATGCAACTTTACAGAGAGAAAAAATTCTACAGCTTAAAAACAGTCCAAGAACTTTGCTTACTGATAGGAAAAGAACTCAACGCTTTTCCTACGCCCACACCATTCTCAAAGGGGGAGAGAAATCACCACCTGCAGAGCTGGCGCCAAGCGCCGCGATTCCTGCACGTGCGAATTCTGCACAAAGGGCCCCTGTTTGGGGATTCTCCCTTTACTTTTACGTATATGGAGTTTGGATTTTTTGTTGAGAAAATGAAAAAAAAAAATTCGAAAATGGTACAAGAACGACGAAAGTGAAGTGATAAAGTGATAACAATAAAGTGATAACAATAAATTGCGCTGATTACAAAAACCGATTTTTTTAACATGTGTCAATATACAAACGTTCGGGACTTCGCGATTCTGATAACATTAAACGAATGATAACATTATCCGCGATCACATTAAGCGGCACCTACTGTGTATATATATATATATGTGTGTATGTTTTTTTGTACATACAGTAGTTTATGTATAATTTTCGATTAAAATCTTTCAATTTTTATTTATGTATATATATGTATATATATAAGAAAAAAAGGTTTGAAGATCCAATGAAAGAAAAGTGAGAAGCTGTATTCAACACGAAAAGTCAACTATCTAATTCAGCTATCTAAAGAATCGAAAATTCAGCTATCTAAAGGATAAATCAAATGGAAATATTTATGGTATATAAATAATAAAAGTATAAAAGCAAATGGAAAAAAATAAGAAACAAATAAATAAAATAAAAAATGAATTTTGATTATAAAAAATATATTTGAATTAAATGAATTTTGTTTTGTCATTCCTATTAAAAAATAATTTTGAATTAAATGAATTTTGTTTTGTCATTCCTATTTACGCAATGTTTACATTTGCATAATTGCAAAGTTTGCATAATTTTTAAAGTTTGCTACGGTATTTTTTAATATATATATATATATGCTGTATTATTTCCTCTTTTTGTCTTAATTTCTTTGTATTTGTAGAAAATTTTGGAATAGTGTATTATGAGTTACTACATACATTCTAACTTTGGATTTAATAATTTATTTTTATATATATATATATATATATATATATATATATATATATATATAAGAATAATAATAACGATAAATAAATAAAAATAATAAGTCTAATTTAAAATATGATCAGTGTCATACCCTGGTTCAAAAACAATACGGAGGAAAATTAAGTAAAGAGGATATGAAAGGAAATATTTAACAAAAGGAAACAATGCTACCATATAAAGCAAAATGA
The DNA here is from genome assembly GCA_951213105.1 of Amaurobius ferox. Classification (NCBI taxonomy): domain Eukaryota; kingdom Metazoa; phylum Arthropoda; class Arachnida; order Araneae; family Amaurobiidae; genus Amaurobius; species Amaurobius ferox. The sequence goes on from OX578134.1 coordinate 64,796,733, forward strand.
TCTTAATTTTAAATTATCAATAATACTCATGAATTTATCAATATTCAAGAGCGATACATACAAATTAAATTCAAATATCAAAGGATTATCAAAATCTGAAGGTTCAAAACATTAAAATGACAAAACATAAAAATAAAAGAAAAGATGCAATCCGAAAATATGAAATTGGATAGAGCCTCTGTAGACCCAGCTTGTCAAGGTAAATTCTACAATGGTCCACCGATGTCTCAAGATGTCTTTCGAGACCAGTCCTCGTCCATACTTTCAATGGGGACACCTGTTTCGACATAGAAGTGAAAGAAATCCTTTATTTATGTGTCTGGGCGATTAGGGGAGATGATTTTCGGATTTGGAGCGTAAGAGAATAATTAACAAGGGATGGGTATCCTGGCACAGCAATTCTGGGTGAAACCCTATCGTTAAAGGCAAAATGCCCTTTCTCATCGGATTTTTCCTGAAATAGTTAACAAAAACCACTTTCACATAAAAGTTTTTGCAGTTCACAGATAATGGTCAATATGCCGCCCTAGACGTGCTGTTGATGGTTGTACTGGAAGCCCGGTGCCCTAAACTAATTTGTTGTTACTTGTGTTGCAAGATAAACAATTAGGGCGACATACTGGAAGCGATCACATTTAGTCCTCTGGTCCTCTTTTTCAAAAGGGAGAATGAATGATAGCCGTTTTCACTCTTTTATCTGGGACCAAATGTTTAATATTTATTCAGTATTTTTGTTTTACTTTTTAACGCATAAACAGCCTTTGTAAATGTAGTAGCTCGCGCCCCAGAACTTTTTTTTTATTTAAGGCCCAGAATTTTTTTTTTATTTAAGAGATTTTTTTATATTTAAGAGATTTTTTTTATTAATATTTTTTTATTAATATATTTTATTTAAGTTGACTGAAATGCCGCCCTCAAAATGTGCCGCCCCAAGCAAGTGCTTGCTTTGCTTGTGTCTTAAGCCGGCCCACGCCACTGAATATATGTAGTACTGGCATATTTTCCCATACAACTTTAGCATATATTGATTCAACTTCATATTTTTTGTAAAGTTGCTTACAAACGGGACTACACTGTTTTATTCTTCAGATCCATCTGTAAAGATAATTTTGTATAGCGAGAACAAAGGTTCTTAAACTTCTTTTTAGGAGCATTAATTTAAATATTTTAATAGAATGTTTTGATTAACAATGTTATATAGAATACTATAGGAATTTGCACATGATTGTGAATTTTAAGTTTCTTTATAATGTATATTCCGTACGAAGAACGTGGTGTACTTCTAGTTAGAATATAAAAATCAAATAAAACATGTAAGTTAAATAGATCGATCACACACCGATCGTTACTCTGTCACTTGTTCAAAATTTAATTTCTGATTCACATAGAAAAATTCCAAACGTATCATAAATGTGTATTTGCGCATTGCATTCACGATTGATTCGGTTTCAACAAGAATTATTTCCTTGTCCCCGTGTCCACAGACTCGTAAATTTCTGTGCTATAGTTATGCCACTTCTAATTCATAAAAAAAAGTTTCAATGCTTTCTAATAAAAAAAGCATTGAAAAGAATGTAGGATGAAATGTGCTGAATAAAAACATCTGGATAATTGAGAAGTATATCTTATATTTTTGAAAAATATCAATTCCATACGTCGAGTTTATAACTCTGAAAAAATATCGACACCCCTATAATATAGCGATTTTCTAAATCAAATTTTCTATTAACTTTTAAAATTGCTCTCTAGATGACTCAGACAATAAACACTATATTTGCAAGAAAAAGCAGCCCTTTCCTTGTAATTTAGACATGTCTATTAAAGAACTGCCGTTGCTAGGGTAGTAGCTGCGCTCGCATTTTAGCACTCGCATCTCCATTGTAGATGGAACCAAAAGAGAACGTGGAGAGACAGAGGAAGATTCTCTTGAAAATTGCGACTGACGCTTAAAGGAAGCATAACAACACATACTTTGAGCTTTGCATCAGATGGAACAGAAATTCTTTGTTTATTTACACAGAAAATATTTCATGCATTTATTTTGGATAATATATATATAATTAAAATAAAAGTTACTTCATCATAAATTATTTGGATAGACACTGTCTCCCTTCTCGCTTCGCCACTGGGCCTACAACACCTTAAATCAATTAGAACGAGTACAATTTAGAATTAAGTTAAATATGGTAACTGACCGATGCTTTTGGTAGAATGAGAAATTATTAATTATTATTGAAAAACGAGAGGGAAACTTAGATACAACTAGGAGGGAGATGGATCCGCAGAGTTTCTATCCCTAGTGACCGCGATAGCTTTCCACGGACATGGAAATAATCATCCCAAAGTTCATTCGATTTTCAGTTTGCTTGAGATATATTGTATCTCACAGACAGATAGGCATAATTGAAGACAATTTGATTCGTATTCAGGAATGCTCAAAATGTGTAGATTCATCAAATTCCGAGAGTCATATTTTTGATTCTACCACAGTACTCTCCCTTTAAATATATACTGTGTACAGTGTTTCTTTCAGGAGTTTTTGGCCAGGGGGAGGGCGATTGAAATTTTAGGAGAGGGGGCAAGTTTTCTTCTTGACCTATATAATTATATCTAAATGCTGTCACATAAATAGAAACTAGTATAAAATAAAATGTCTCCTGGGGGAGGGCAGCGAATAATCGTCTCCGGGGGGAGGCTTTGCTCCCCCCCCGTATGTATGTCTGAAAAAAAAACTGACTGTGTATATTCCAAGAAAATTAAAAAACAATACGAATTATTTCGAATGAGTTGAATCTCCTTATGCACTTTCTTTTGTAACGAGTACTGTTCGTTTTTAAAGAAAAGTTAAGTGAACACAAATATAAATATTTGTGACATACGTAAAACTTTTCCTAATTATCGAGGCGTAAAAATTCTGCGAGGGAAAAAAAAATCTGTTCTTTCTCGTCTGCTAAAGCCTGCTACACCAGGAATTCTTTCTTTTGAATTAATTTATATTTTAATGGCAAATTGTTTCTGCTGTCATACATTCCTTCCAGAGATTTAAACTCTTTCTCAAAGATGAGCAAAAATCACGATTATATCTTTAATTAAAAGTATGTATGTCTCAAGGAGCATCATGGAACATTTGTATGATATTTCCTTAACAAAATTCTGTATTTTTACTCAATAGACAAATATGCCTTTTGAAAGAAATTTGTTTGAATTTAAACCATGTGAGTTGTTTTAATTATTGGGAATAAAATTCAGAATTTTAACCTTGAGCAATAATTAGAAACTCAAAAGGTTTTATAGTTAAAAACACTTTCGTGTCATTGATAGATGGATATATTAGAAATGCTCTATTTCAGTCCATTTACCTAACCGAATATATAATAAAAAAATATGCTCAAAAGAGATTAAGTACTAATTATACTGTATATAAGAGAAGCGCTTTTCTAGCTGCCTGTCTATGTGGGGACAGAAAGTTTTGTTAGGGGATCTAGGGCAACGTAAATTAAATGCGTTTTGTTAGAAGGTGGTATTACCTTTAATAATGGGGTCGTATATTAGTAGTAATAACGTAATAAGTACTAATATTGATTAGGAATGGTGCTTTATGTGACCGAGGATATTAGGAGCGCAAGTGCTGCAGGCGGGAGGATAGGAAAGATTATTTCATCTTATTTTATGAGCTCCGTTGTACGAAAGTTTAACATTTAGTGCTATATAAGATCTGTCTCTCTGTCTATGCGTCCTACTTAGCGACACATTTGTGGATATTTTCGATCAGTTTGGCGTAATGTTGCCAACTTGGCCAGTTTTTTATAAATGCCGCCAAACTGACGGTAATGCAATATGTTGGAAAATTATGTCTTATTTCTTTGACAATCTATGCTGCTTTGTGGGAATCATCAATTTAATATTCTTGATTCAAATTATAGTGACTTTCCCTGTTCGTGGGACAGGTGCGTTTTGTAAGGGGGATTGTATAACAATTAATAATATTAATCGGGAGAGGTACGTGCACCGCATATGTCCGGGGTGTATTAGGATTGCAAGGGGTGTATTAGGATTGCAAAGGGTGCATTTGGATTGCAAGGGGTGTATTAGAATTACAAGGGGTATATTAGGATTGCAAAGTGTGTATTAGGATTTCAAGGGATGTATTAGGATTGCAAGGGCTGTAGTTGACTGATGAGAAGGACTCTGTTGCATAACTTTATACACATCGTCACATGACCGACCGTCCAAACGGCTGCTCATGTCCTAGGTCGAGTCGGACGGTCTGGGTTTTTGACATAGTTATATGGCGAGATTAACAGCTAGTTTAAAATAATTATCCTGTTGCAATCACCTGGTCTTTCTCTTTCAGAGTTATCAAGATAGACATAGTTATCAGGATAGACAGAGTTATCAGGATAGACAGAGTTATCAGGATAGACATAGTTATCAGGATAGACAGAGTTATCAGGATAGACATAGTTATCAGGATAGACAGAGTTATCAGGATAGACAGAGTTATCAGGATAGACAGAGTTATCAGGATAGACAGAGTTATCAGGATAGACAGAGTTATCAGGATAGATAGAGTTATCAGGATAGACAGAGTTATCAGGATAGATAGAGTTATCAGGATAGACAGAGTTATCAGGAAGCTTCATATGTTTTAAACAAATTATCATTGAGTTGCAACAAGCTTCCAATTAACGTTGGCCGGATATATGTGACATTGAAATCAAACATGGAACTCAAATATTTCTTAAATAGTCTATAAAGCGTTCTTTTGTTTCCAATGTAAAGCGATATTCTATAGTGTTATAAAGTGATATTATGTGACGTTTCAGAATAGTTGGCATAATTATAAACTATATTGCGAATTTTACGTAATATGAATTATATCGCAATGCGATTTTGTGTTGGAAGATTTATTTCTCTTTTCTGTTTTTATAAAGAGCGCTGGATTCCGTTATACGGGAATTTTGTGGAGCAGAGATCGTTGTCCTTTAACTAAGGATTTCGCATTTCGCGATGATTTGAATTGAAACTGGTTTAGTGATTTAGAAATGGAGTGGTATTCTTTAAGCAGCGGGCTTATTTAGGACCCAGGTTATTCGGTCTATCATTAAGTAAATGAAGACTTTGCTCTTGTTATGCATAATCGTTTTCGAGATACGAGAAATTCTACTTTTCTACAGGGAGAGTAAAATCTGACGAAGGAATCAAACAATTTTCGTGAAATTTTCCGTACTTATTTTAAAAGAAAACAGTAAGTCTATTAACTTGAAGTGAAATGGAGATGAAGAAAGCACTGGTTAGTAATATTATTTTTACACAACATCCAAATTTAATTAAATGTAGAAAAATCACATGTTGGACACATCTAATTAATATATATAAATATATATATATTTGTATATAATATATCTATCTATATATATATATATATATATATATATATATATATATATATATATATACACACACACAGAGAGAGAGAGATAGTAAATTACTAGAAAGGAAGGATGCGTTATTTCAAATTATTAGTGGTAAAAATTTTACCATATTAATGTTTCTACGAAATTTTTTTGAAACATCCACTTCTCAGTATCTCCCATAGAAAGAGCTCAAATGATGATTGATTTCGATTCAGCATCATATTCCGGAGAATGCAAGGTTCAGTAAGGATTTTCATTTTCGGTTCTCTTTATCCATTTTCGATTAAATTTTTTTGCATTTTATTTGAAACATCTATTTCTCACGATTAGCTGTAGATATATCCTAGATTATAATTGACATGGATTCAGCATTAAATTTTGGAGGATGTAGGATGGTTTACTACGAATTTTCATTTTCGTTTCCTTTATTACTTCCGGCTCAAAAATTTTCCTTAAAACATCTATTTCTCACTAGTGGCTATAGTTAGAGCTTCGATTATGACTGATATGGATTTAACTTCTGATTCTAGAGGGGGTTGGAGGTTCACTAATAATTTTCAATTCCTGTTCTTGAGATGTCACTTCCGGTTTTTCTGAAAAGTCGCACGATTGTATGAAATAAGCATGCAAAAGTGAATAAAGGTGCTTAAATATAACATAACATGTTGCTTAGTAATGCAATTAAATCCAATGTATTATACAGCAGACGATGTTATTAAAAATATTTCGATTTAAATAATAAAAAATCTGATGTGGGCTGCATATGACTTTCTTTATATAATGCAATGAATTTACTCCTTTTACTGTAAAAAAATAATGTATAAGATCCACGGAACAGTGTTTTATATTTCGCTCAACTCTTTATAAACAGTTATCAATATTGATAGCATCCTCAATAAGTGATATTGTACATATATTAAAATATTTTAATAATTAATTCACCAATTAGGCGTCATTTTCATTAATTTAGCGCCAATTTTGCAATTTCGATGATGTTTTTGTTAATTTGGCAACATTTAAAAAGCCAGCAAGTTGGAGATATTCCGACAAATTCATCTCTAAAATTTTGCCAAACGTTACGTACGAAAAAATAGGTTTTTCTTATAACAGATTCTTATATTCTTTCCAAGATATGGAATTTTCGTCAATAAGTTGTCATTTTCATTAATTTAGCGTCATTTTTATGAATTTGGCGATATTTTTTTTTAATTTGGCAGCATTTAGAAAAGTCGCCAAGTTGGCCACAATCCACCAACTTCATCGCCAAATATCACCAAGCGTTATGGATGGAGAAATAAAATATTACTCAAAGTATCTTTTCTCATGATTGGAAAATGAGAATGATATCACCAAATTTATTGCATGATATTATATATGAAAAGTGAACATATTTCACAATAGTAAATGTATTTTTTTATTTTATGTGATTTTTTGATAAATATATTTGAAAAATGTGCAATATCTCGAGAACAGTTCATGCTATCGTTCCAAAATTTATGTCAATTGTTTTCTAATGAAAAATGACATAAGAAATGACTATTTGCGTAACTTTATTAAAGGTTTTGATTTTTTGATAACTTTTTCAAAATTTTTCTCGAAAATTTAGGGGATTCTGAACATTCGACTGCGTTTAAAAACAAAAGGCTTCAAGTGTTCACGGATTGTAATTTTTTACCAAATTTCGTTGGAATCGCTCCATTCGTTCGTGAGATATAGTCTCTCCGTCCCCCCACCCCCACCCCACACACAGACATCACCTCAAAAATGTTTGATTTGTGTTTAGGGATGCTTAAAACACGATCTCTCGTTGAAAACTCAAATTCGAATTTTCGACCCCGTCACAATATTTTTTCCTTATACATTAAACTATGTATATAAGGAAAGTAAAAAATATATATTATTATAAATTTTATTGGAATTGCATTTTTGACTGAATTATGTGAATTAAGGCCTTCGGGTTTAAAGATTACGGTAAATTATTGGTATTTTCAATTTCTTACGTCATCTGTTTTATTTTGTCAAAGACTTTTTGAGCTTTTATATCGTTTTCAACTCATGTATTGTGTTTAGCTGATTGATGAAACAGAATAAAAATAGTACTGGTACATCTTCTAATACCATCTTAGAGCTTTCATTTCAGCATATAAAGATTCAATTTCATCTTTTTATAAATGTGTTTACAAACGGGACTAGGATGTTTTACTCTTCAAATCAGCATGTGAAGATTATTTTGTATAGCGAGAACAGATATTCTTATACTTTTTAGGAGAAATAAATTAAATATTTATTAAAATGTTTTGAATATCATTATCAAATCAATACCATAGGAATTTACACATAATTAAGAATTTAAATTTTCTTTATATTATATATCCCTTACAAAGAACGTGCATACTGCTAGTATTAAAATATTTTTAGAATTCAAGAAATCATTTAAAATCATTTTTTTTAACACTTTACAACATAGTTGAAAAGTGTTTATGACTTTGTTCATTCATTCTGTCTGTCTGTCTGTCCGTTAGCACGATAACTGTCGTAAAAATGATTTTATCGAAATGAAATTTTAGTATGTTTTTCAGACGGTCTGTGGAACCTATGGGAATATAAATGAATAATATCACCCAATTAGTTTTGGATTGAACTCGGGTTGAAAAGATGAAATACATTGAACCCTATGGGACCTAATTTTTCAAACATTTTTTAAGCGAATTTAAAATTCACAAATTGCTTCGAAAATTTTAGAAAATATTCAAATTATACCATAAAATATATAAATTTTTTTTTAGCAAAATATGTCAAGTAATTTTTTAAATAAAAATTATTTAATATAGGGTGAAAAACGAATTCAATTAAATTCTGACTCTCACTATATCCTCCAGAAAGAAAAAAGAGATATATTATATAATAAATCTCTTTCCAGGAGTTAAATTATTTATATGTGATGTAAGAGAGGTTTCACATTTTAAAATAAATATGGTAGATAACAATTTTTCAAATTTTTCAATAAAATAAATTATTATAGTATTGTGATGAATGAAACGATTGGAAAAATGTTATGAATGAAATGCTGCTTTTATAGAGAGGCGATTTATATTTCGATGACGTCATTTGAATAAAGTTCATTTGTTTTCCATGAAGTTTTCAAATATAATGAATTATTGTAGTATTATGATAATTTTAAAAATAACAAATAACATGCGCAACACAACTTTAATTACTCACAGATTTTGTTGGTGCTTTCAAGCTGAAAGCGAAAAACATAATGATTAAAGTACAAGTAGAATAACAACGTATGTTCTTGATTAGAAATGGGTATTCTTAAGCTATACATGAACGAAAAAAACGTATAGAATAAATTAGAAATCATAAGAGAAATACTGTTTTATAATATGAGCTTCGCAATCAACTTAACAGAAAAAGAAATACGCACAGATTACTTCAAAATGCAGTTTAAGTTCATAATACACACGCGGTTTGGGAAAAATATCACATTTAATGAACGCTGGAGTCCGCGTAAATAAATATTTATAAAACGTATAAAACTCTTTCTTAATTATCGCAACGTAAATTTCGTACAAAAGAAGCAGTTTTTCTGTCTTTCATTTACTTCAAGAATTCATTATTTTAAAAATAATTCGTGTGTTAATGATGAAGTTTTATTGCTGATTTCCTCGCAGCTATTTAAAACATCGAAAGGAATAATAATAAAAAAAAATCGATATAACGCTTTCAATTAAATATATTGCTCGTCTTAAGGAGCTCCGTAAAATATTTTTTTAAATATCAAATTTTCTTAATGTATTTTACTTTTAGGAAGCAAGTATTGCTTTTGAAAGAAGAGACTGTTCAAATCAAATGCAAGTTACTGTAATTAATGGTAAAAAATGAAGAAATTTCAACCCCTGAGGACGACCAGGAACTGAAAATCTTTTGCACTTATTTTTGAAAATATTTTTTTTTGTCTCGTTTTGGAGCAGTTTTAAATGCGAAATAATTAACTTTACTTCATTGATTCACCTTGGTATTCCATTGTATGGTGTAGGTGTAAGCTTAGATAAAATGTATAGAAGCATTCTGCAACTTACAGTGAGTGCAGTACATCTAATATTTCGCAAATGTGTTCATGGATGTATGTGAAATTGGCAAGCCATATGGCATTTTGAAGGCTAAGATCTTTAGGTGCATGTTGATGCCTCTTTGAGGAATGTCTTAGCCCAATTGGGGGGCTAAGACATTCCTCCGGGGGCCCCTTTCACCTCTCGATATATATGAAATGAACAAAACTATTTTTCAAAAACATAATTACATACAAGAAAAAATATACAAAATGTGGTTCATATATATTTTAACGGAATTTAAATTACTGGTAATCGTTCGGCCGCCGGGTTGTGGGTTCGAGTCCCACCTTCAGGCAAAAAATTACTGGCAACTTGGTAACTTTCTTATCATGACTTTCTCATCCATTTCCAAAATGAATCTATCAGCTGGGCAAACCTTGTCTGATGGTATACATTTTTAACCGTTAATTTTTAACCTTTAATTGAAGTAACCGTTAATTCTTCATTGCTGTAATTGTTTAATTTACTCTGATAAGGGGTCTCGGGGTAGCTTCCCCGAATGCCCCTGAGTAAGTCAATAACTGCTCTTTGACTTCGCCAATATCGATGACAAGGGTAAAAAAGGAAGATATAACCATTGATAAGGATGACCTGAAAGTTACACACCGACACTAGACATTGTAAATAGAAAAGAACCAGTAAAGATTTCTTGAATGGAAAATATTATCAGTAAAAGGAAAAAGGTGGGAGATTTCAAACGATATTTTGCCAATCTCGATCTGAATATCCGTTCATCAAAAATTATTTTTTAAAATCACATGAAAATTACATGTTTTTATTTATTCATATTTCTTCGGAAAGTGTTGCCATTAAAAGAGGAAATAAAGCAATTCAACCACTATCTGATAAATGCAAAAATAAATTATTTTTTAACTACAAAGTGATTTTTGTAATGATATGAAACATTTTAAATTTCATTTCTTTTAAGCAGAAGATATTGCTATTTAAAAAGTAAACTCAGGTATTTATCTTTCTTATAATATGCAAAAAATCTTTAGCTGTATCTTTTCTTATCTTCTCATTCAGTTTTGTATATATGATATTTTTGATTAATGGTGGCTCAGTACTTTGAATGAAACACGTGTTTGAATTTGCACATGTAAAGAAAAGTACAGTACATTGTAAAACATTTTGCAACCTTTGCTCATTTTTTCAGCTACTTTGTTGATAATTTCAGCAAATTGATAAGAAAAGCCACAATTTCAGGCCTTCGTGAAAATTACAGCTGCATTTTTGAAATATTCACCTAATTATCGTCTGCCAAAGCGTTATTTTTGTATTTTTACTTTCCCTGCAATACATGGTAATGTATAAGGAAAGTATTGGAATTATGTCGAAAATCGCAACTCGAGTTTTCGATGGATCTACACGTTTCGAGACCTCTAGAATACGAAAAAACCATTTTTAGCGTGACGCCTGTGTGTGTGTGTCTGTCTGCGTGTCTGTGCAATGTATGTATTCACTCTAACTCAAGAACTAATGGACCGAATTTCATAAAATTTGGTAGGTAAATCCCTTGGGCGTGAACCTGGTGCTGATTAGTTTTTGGTAAAATTCGGAAAAAAAGAACCCGCCTCTTTTTGCAAAATGGCTCGCAAAAATCTGAAATACTAATTGACCAAACTTCACAAAATTTGGTTGATAAATCACTTGTGGGATACTCTGGTGCTGATTAGATTTTGGTACAATTCGGAAAAGAACAACCTGCCCTTTTTTACGAAATGGCCCGCAAAAATCGCCAATATCTAAAAAAAAAGATCAATTAGATGCTTGTTTTATACGTAATTTTTGACGAGGAAAAGAATAAGACCAACTCTATTACTCTAGGACTAACCGTTCTCGAGATATTTGAGATTTTTTGCATTTTTGTTATGCTGCCTTCGGAAAAATGTTCAATTACCAAATAAAAGCAGAAATTGAATTAAAAATGAAAATCTTGTGTTATTTTGTACAATTAAACTCAATTTAATGAGTTCTTACAGAAATATAGAAATAATGAATTCGCGTCTGCAGGGAAAGTCCTGTGGTGCCCACATCAGATTTTTACCTTCCCTGCAATACATGGTAATGTATAGGGAAAGTATTGGAATCATGTAGAAAATCGCAACTCGAGTTTTCGACGAATCTATACATTTTGGGATCTCTAGAGTACGAAAACACTATTTTTAGCGTGACGTCTGTGTGTGTGTGTCTCTGTGTCTGTCGGTCTGTGCAATGTATGTGTCCACTCTAACTCAAGAACTAATGGACCGAATTTTATAAAATTTGGTAGATATACCACCTGTCGGATACCCTGGTGTTAATTAGATTTTGGTATGATTCAGAAAAGCAGAACCCATCTGTGTTTGCGAAATAGCCGCAAAAGTCATATGCATCCACCCTAGCTAAAAACTGTTTGACCAAATTTCCTAAAATTTGGTAAATAAGTCACTTGTTGGCTACCCTGGTGCTGATCAGATTTTGGTACGATTCGATAAAAACAACCTGCCTTTTTTGCAAAATGGCCCGCAAAAATCATCAAAGCTTAAAATAGAAGGCTACGTATGTTCAAATATATCAATTAAATGCTTGTTTAATACGTAATTTTTGACGGTAAAAATAATAAGACCAACCCCATTACTCTAAGTTGGACCATTGTTAGGATATTTAATTTTTTTTTTAGGAACTGAAGATATATTTCGTGGCGTATTATATGGCGTTCAAATACAAAAGTATTACTCGAAGTATCTTTTCTCATGAATGGAACGAGCTAGATCTACAAGAATAATGTCACCCAATTTATTGCATGGTATTACATATGAAAAGTGAACATGTTTCTCAATAGGAAATATATATTTTTTATTTTATATGACTTTTTAATAATTTTTTTTAAAAATGTAAAATATCTCGAGAACAGTTCATGTTAGCGTTCTAAATTTTATGTTAATCGTTTTCTAATGAAAAATTACGTAAGAAATGTCTATTTGCGTAACTTTATTAGCGGTTTTGATTTTTTGACGATTTTTTCAAAATTTCACTCGAAAATTTAGGTGGGTTCTGAACATTCGATTACGTTTAAAAACAATAGGCTTCCAGTGTTTACGGATTGTGATTTTTGTACCAAATTTCGTTTGAATCAGTCCATTCGTTCCTCAGTTATCGTCTCCACAGACCCACTGACACACACACACACACACACTTTCACACACACACACACACACAAACACACACACACACACACACTTTCACACACACACACACACACACACACAGACATCACTTCAAAAATGTTTGATTTGTGATCAGGGATGCTTGAAACATGCTCTCCCGTCGAAAACTCGAATTCGAATTTTCGACCCCGTCACAATACTTTCTTTATACATTATGTATATAAGGAAAGTAAAAATCTGATGTGGGCAACACATGACTTTCCTTATATAATGAAATGAATTTACTACTTTTACAGTAAAATAAATAGGTTTTTCTTCTAGTAGATACTAATATCCTTTCCAAGATATTGAATTTTCGACAATTAGTCGTCATTTTCATTGATTTATCGTCATTTTTATCCATTTGGCGAGATTTTCGTTAATTTGGCAACATTTCAAAAAGTCGCCAAGTTGGCGACATTCCGCCAATTTCGTCGCCAAAATCTCGCCAAGCGTTATGGACGAAGAAATAAGTTATATATATATATATATATATATATATATATATATATATATATATAACTTATTAGATATTGAATTTTCGACATATATTATATAGCTATTATTATATATTTATATATTATATAACTTATTAAATATTGAATTTTCCACAATTAGTCGTCATTTTCATTGTTTTAGCGTCATTTTTATCCATTTGGCGAGATTTTCGTTAATTTGGCAACATTTCAAAAAGTCGCCAAGTTGGCGACATTCCGCCAATTTCGTCGCCAAAATTTCGCCATGCGTTATGGACGAAGAAATAAGTTATACTTACAGCAGATAAATTGGCGTTCAAATGCAAAAGTATTACTCAAAGTATCTTTTTTCATGAATGGAACGAGCTAGATCCGCGAGAATGATGTCACCCAATTTATCGCATGATATTATATATGAAAAGTGAACATGTTTCTCAATAGGAATTTTTTTTTCTATTTTATATGACTTTTTGATAATTTTTTTGAAAAATGTGCAATATCTCGAGAACGGTTCATGTTAGCGTTCTAAAATTTATGTCAATCGTTTTCTAATGAAAAATTACTTAAGAAATGTCTATTTACGTAAATTTATTATTGATTTTGATTTTTTGACGATTTTTTCAAAATTTCATTTGAAAATTTAGAGGGGTTCTGAACATTCGATTGCGTATAAAAACAATAGGCTTCCAGTGTTTGCAGATTGTGGTTTTTGTACCAAATTTGGTTCGAATCGGTCCATTCGTTCGTCAGTTATCGTCTCCACAGACCCACTGACACACACACATATTTTCACACACACACACACACATACACACACACAGACATCACTTCAAAAATGTTTGATACGTGATCAGGGATGGTTGAAACGTGCTCTCCCGTCGAAAACTCGAATTCGAATTTTCGACCCCGTCACAATACTTTCCTTATACATTATGTATATAAGGAAAGTAAAAATAGTGAGTAACATTGTTACGATTGTTAACATTAGATCGATATGAAACATCCCTCTTTTCGCATATTACTTTCCTTATATACATAATGTATAAGGAAAGTATTGTGACGGGGTCGAAAATTCGAATTCGAGTTTTCGACGGGAGAGCACGATTCAAGCATCCCTGATCACGAATCAAACATTTTTGAAGTGATGTCTGTGTGTGTGTATGTGTGTGTGTGTGTGTGTGTGTGTGAAAGTATGTGTGTGTGTCAGTGAGTCTGTGGAGACGATAACTGACGAACGAATGGACCGATTCGAACCAAATTTGGTACAAAAATCACAATCCGTAAACACTGGAAGCCTATTGTTTTTATACGTAATCGAATGTTCAGAACCCCCCTGAATTTTCGAATGAAATTTTGAAAAAATCGTCAAAAAATCAAAACCGCTAATAAAGTTACGCAAATAGACATTTCTTATGTAATTTTTCATTAGAAAACGATTGACATAAATTTTAGAACGCTAACATGAACCGTTCTCGAGATATTGTACATTTTTCAAAAAAAGTTATGAAAAAGTCACATAAAAAAAAAATTCCTATTGAGAAACATGTTCACTTTTCATATGTAATACCATTCGATAAATTGAGTGACATCATTCTCGTGGATCTAGCTCGTTCCAGTCATGAGAAAAGATACTTTGAGTAATACTTTTGTATTTTGTCACCAATAGTCGTTTATCTGCTATACGAATAACTTATTTCTCCGTTCATAACGCTTGGCGAGATTTTGGTGACACATTTGGCGTACTGTCGCCAACTTAGCGACCTTTTCAATGTTGCCAAATGGATAAAAATGACGCTAAATCAATAAAAATGACGACTAATTGACGAAAATTCAATATCTTGGAAAGAATATTAGTATCTACTATAAGAAAAACCTATTACTTTCCTTATATACATAATGTATAAGGAAAGTATTGTGACGGGGTCGAAAATTCGAATTCGAGTTTTCGACGGGAGAGCACGTTTCAAGCATCCCTGATCACGAATCAAACATTTTTGGAGTGATGTCTGTGTGTGTGTGTGTGTGTGTGTGTGTGAAAGTATGTGTGTATGTGTGTGTGTGTGTGTCAGTGAGTCTGTGGAGACGATAACTGACGACCGAATGGACCGATTCGAACCAAATTTGGTACAAAAATCACAATACGTAAACACTGGAAGCCTATTGTTTTTATACGTAATCGAATGTTCAGAACCCCCCTAAATTTTCGAATGAAATTTTGAAAAAATCGTCAAAAAATCAAAACCGCTAATAAAGTTACGCAAATAGACATTTCTTATGTAATTTTTCATTAGAAAACGATTGGCATAAATTTTAGAAGGCTAACATGAATCGTTCTCGAGATATTGTACATTTTTCAAAAAAATTATGAAAAAGTCACATAAAAAAAAATTCCTATTGAGAAACATGTTCACTTTTCATATGTAATACCATGCGATAAATTGAGTGACATCATTCTCGTGGATCTAGCTCGTTCCATTCATGAAAAAATATACTTTGAATAATACTTTTGTATTTGAACGCCAATAGTCATTTATCTGCTGTAAGAAAAACTTTTTTCTTAGTGCATAACTCTTGGCGAGATTTTGGCGACGAATTTGGCGGAATGTCGCCAACTTGGCGACTTTTTAAATGTTGCCAAATTAACGTAAATCTCGTCAAATGGATAAAAATGACGCTAAATCAATGAAAATGACAACTAATTGTCGAAAATTCAATATCTTGGAAAGAATATTAGTATCTACTATAAGAAAAACCTATTTTTTTCTGTAAAAGTAGTAAATTCATTACATTATATAAGCAGGGCCGATCCTAGCGGGTGTGCAGCGCGTGCACCGCACGCGGGCGGCCAAAACAAGGGGCGGCCGCAGGCCGCATATAGTTCTATCAATCAAGCAAAATTTTTTAAAACTTATAATAAGTCGAATAAATATGCTGAATTTTACATAGTTATTGAAAAATCAGAATAAGTCCCATAGTTTAAGAAAAATAGAATGTTAGTGCACAGTGTGTTGGTCCATTGTCTATTAATGTCTACTCTTTACACATATCCTTCATTTGATAGCAAAATTCGTGGCAGAGCCGGCAATACGGCATAGAAAAGGATACAAAATTTTAAATTTCTATCTAAACAAATAACCAAGGGGCATATTTTTGAGACGCCTAAGGATGTTTCGTTCCACTGTGCGGCGGCTTATTTATGTATACCACGGTCGGCACGCGGCTCGCAGATCAATGGTCAAAAGAAACTTTATTTTAGCGGTCTCTTTGTAAATTAGAACTGAATTATTTCGGCAAAGTTAACCCTTTCGCGACGGCGGCATTCCGGAACTGCGGCGGCCCAAAGGACGAAGCGCTTCTTTTTCGAACTGTTCCCAGGAGACGGCAATTTTATTGCGCTAAGCCTAACTCTCGAAAAAAATTCACTAAAAATCACCCGCTCAACACAGCATTCTACTATTTTCAGGAATAAAGGACATTCTTATTTTCTATTTGATGTATATTTTTCTTTCAAATTTTCTTTTATCAAAATATTAAAAATTTTAGCGTATTAAAAATAACTTACCTTGAATGAAATAGTTATCAGTTAATCTGGAGTGTATATAGATTTAAATCAGTTATCAGGAGTGTATACAGATTTAAATTTTGAAACTAATGCATCTAAAACGGGTTTCAATTTATCTAGTTTTTAGGCATTACTGTCAAGAGTTAAATGAAGGTAACGTAATATTCTTGGCCTAACATTTTAACGAAAAAAATATTGATTTATTGGTAGAACATGGTCCCAAACAAGTAGCAAATTTTAAATTTCCGGTCGATGAGAGTGGCAGAAAATTTAGCTGTTCATATTATAACAAAACTTTAGTGAACGGGGAGAAAATAAATCGCGCGTAGCTCTGATATTCCATAAAACTAAATCGTATTTTTTGTTTTGCATGTAAATTGTTTGGTAAAGATAGTTCAACACAACTTGTAAGTACTGGCTTTTCTGATTGGCGTCATTGTTCGGATTACCTTAATAAGCATGAAAACACTCTAAAACACGTAAACTCTATAAGATTGTGGTGCGAAATAAAGACGAGGCTGGAAAAAAAATATACTATTGACGCGGAACAACAAAATGTTTACAATCGAGAGAAAAAGCGACGGCGTGCCATCATTGAAAGAATGATTGCTGTAGTACAATTTTTAGCCAGTCAAAATTTGGCATTCAGAGGAACTAGTACGCAGTTGTATCATAGAGATAATGGTAATTTTTTAAAGGCAGTGGAGATGTTGGCCAAATTTGATCCAGTTATTTCAGAACACCTTAATAATGTCAGTAAATACAAAGATAACAAAACACGAATTCCACACTACTTAGGGCAGCATTTTCAAAATGAAATAATTAATATTTTAGCCGAATCTATTCGTAATGAGATAACGTTCATTGTCAAAAAAGCCAAATATTACACTATAATTCTCGATTCTACACCAGATATTAGCCACACAGAATAAATAATTTTTGTAATTAGATGTGTGAACACTACTGATGGTAAGATAGATATTTTAGAGTTTTTTCTAGGATTTTTTCCAGTAACTAATACCACTGAAGAAGGTCTGTGCAATTTTCCATTAGAGAAGCTATTACCTATAGTCTGCAGCTCGAAGTTAAAGATATACGGGGTCAGGGCTACGACAATGGATCGAACATGAAGGGGAAAAATATAGGGCTTCAGAAACGGATTCTCGATATCAATCCTAGAGCATTATACGTGCCGTGTGCGGCTCATACATTAAATCTTGTCGTTAATGACGCTGCCAGCTCCAGTGGTGAAATTTCTGGTCTTTTTGATATGGTACAAGAGGTATATAATTTCTTTTCTGCGTCCCCATATCGATGGGATTTACTAAAAAAACACGTGAAAAGTCTAACTTTAAAACCATTAAGTGAAACAAGGTGGGAAAGTCGTATCAATGCTATTAGACCTCTAAAACAAGACCTAAAAAACATTATTACCGCATTAAATGCTTTAATTGAAGATACCACCAGAGACACGAAAACAAAAATGGGTGCTGAATCAATAATTAAAAGTCTTGAAACATTTAAATTTTTGTGTTCAATTTTAATTTGGAATGATTTATTATCAAGAATTGATGTATTGAGTAAAATGCTTCAAAATCCTAAATTAAACATCGCGGAATGCATTGAAGGCTTAGATAATCTTAAAAAATATTTAGTTTCCCAAAGATCTGACGATAATTTAAAAATATTTGTCGATTCAGCAACAACACTTGCTAGAGATTTAGGTATTGATCCCGAATTTCCCATATCGAAGCTCAGGAAAAAGTTCCGTTTATTTGATTACGAGGGCAGTGATGAACCAGTTTCAAATCCCTTCCAGCAATACAAGACTGCTTTCCATTTTGCAATTCTTGATCACGCGATCTCTTCGATAAATGAAAGATTTACCTTATTATCTGAGTGCCATTCAATATTCTGCTTTCTGTATGAGTTTCACAACATTTCTAATGATGATCTCATGAAAGCCTGCATAGACTTAGATATTAAGTTACAGGTACAGGAGGAAGGAAGTATTGTGAAAGATAAAGACGGTATACAACTCTTTAATGAAATAACTTCATTCAAAGACATTTCTCCAGGTAAAAAACAGCCAATTGAGATATTAGAAATTATAGTCAAAAATGAACTCAATCCCTGTTTTCCAAATTTTGCTCTAGCAATAAGAAATTTTTTAACCTTACCTGTTTCTGTGGCTTCAGGTAAAAGAAGTTTCAGTAATTAAAAATTATTAAAAATTACTTGAGAAATAATATGACAGAAGAAAGGTTTTCAGATTTGGACATCATCTCTATTGAATCCGAAATCTCTGAAAAAATTGATTTCACCGAAATTATTGACAAATTTGCTTCTCAGAAAGCCAGAAAACTTATTTTATAGTTAATTATTAGGTAGTCTTTGTAGAAGGACTGATTTATATACTTTTCGTTTCACGAGATTTATGCTTTAGTACTTTTTTTTATTAGATTATATTTTCTGAGTAAATACTGTGTTTTGCATTTCTAATTATAAAATGTCTATTTTTATTTCAAAGGTAATATGTTTGTTTGTTTATTATTTTGTTAAAGTATTTTGTCGCTATTATAACCTATTAGCTGGCCAAAAAATAAAGTTTTGCACTTCAAATTTTATTTGCATTTTCATTAATGTTTTACTTTTTACTCTTATACAGGTAGATGAATTTATAACGTCAACGTTAAATATTAGTCAAAATATGAAAAATTCTCTAGAGGGGCGGCACATTAGGTCTTTGCACGCGGGCGGCCGACACCCTAGGATCGGCCCTGTATATAAGGAAAGTCATGTGTTGCCCACATCAGATTTTTTTTTTACTGTAAAAGTAGTAAATTCATTACATTATATAAGTAAAGTCATGTGTTGCCCACATCAGATTTTTTCAACTGAAAAGATGATATATGATGACGGTATATGGTACTACATAGGCAAAAATTTCAATATTTTAAGATTTTTAAAAAATAAATTCGGAAAATTATATAGTTTTGATAGATTAATAATTTATATCGTCCGAATCCGACCACAAACGGTTATCAACGATGAAACGTTTGGACGAAACGTTTCCAATCACTCCACTGGGCGAGCGTGAGGTCGGTTCAACACTACACTGTAAAACATTCTGCAACCTTTGCTAACTTTCTTCAGTTACTTTGCATAGGCGTAGTTGTATGGGCCCATGGGGCTCGAGCTCTCCCAATAATTTTTCAAGGTGGACTGAGCCCCTCCAATATTCTAAAGGCAAAGTTTTTTTTACGTCAATCTGTATCTGTGGCAGTTACTGAGGGTTTCTCATTATGCAGAGCACAATTTTTTTTCCGGAAGAATCTTCAAAGAAAATTGCAAGGACACAATATACATTGCTTGAGGGTATGAACAATCTGCTTGTTACTTTCCTTATATACATAATGTATAAGGAAAGTATTGTGACGGGGTCGAAAATTCGAATTCGAGTTTTCGACGGGAGAGCACGTTTCAAGCATCCCTGATCACGAATCAAACATTTTTGAAGTGATGTCTGTGTGTGTGTGTGTGTGTGTGTGTGTGTGTGTGTGTGTGTGTGTCAGCGAGTCTGTGTGTCAGTGAGTCTGTGGAGACGATAACTGACGAACGAATGGACCGATTCGAACCAAATTTGGTACAAAAATCACAATCCGTAAACACTGGAAGCCTATTGTTTTTATACGTGATCGAATGTTCAGAACCCCCTAAATTATCGAATGAAATTTTGAAAAAATCGTTAAAAAATCAAAACCGCTAATAAAGTTACGCAAATAGACATTTCTTATGTAATTTTTCATTAGAAAACGATTGGCATAAATTTTAGAACGCTAACATGAACCGTTCTCGAGATATTGTACATTTTTCAAAAAAAATATGAAAAAGTCACATAAAAAAAAAATTCCTATTGAGAAACATGTTCACTTTTCATATGTAATACCATGCGATAAATTGAGTGACATCATTCTCGTGGATCCAGCTCGTTCCATTCATGAAAAAATATACTTTGAATAATACTTTTGTATTAGAACGCCAATAGTCATTTATCTGCTGTAAGAATAAGTTTTTTCTTAGTCCATAACACTTGGCGAGATTTTGGCGACGAATTTGGCGGAATGTTGCCAACTTGGCGACTTTTTTTAAATGTTGCCAAATTAATGAAAATCTCGCCAAATGGATTAAAATGATGCTAAATCAATGAAAATGACGACTAATTGTCGAAAATTCAATATCTTGGAAAGAATATTAGTATCTACTATAGGAAAATCCTATTACTTTCCTTATATACATAATGTATAAGGAAAGTATTGAGACGGGGTCGAAAATTCGAAGTCGAGTTTTCAACGGGAGAGCACGTTTCAAGCATCCCTGATCACGAATCAAACATTTTTGAAGTGATGTCTGTGTGTATGTGTGTGTGTGTGTGTGTGTGAGTGAAAGTATGTGTGTGTGTGTGTGAGAGAGTCTGTGAAGACGATAACTGACAAACGAATGGACCGATTCGCTCCAAATTTGGTACAAAAATCACAATCCGTAAACACTGGAAGCCCATTGTTTTTATACACAATCGAATGTTAAGAACACCCTTAAATTTTCAAATGAAATTTGGAAAAAATAGTCAAAAAATCAAAACCACTATTAAAGTTACGCATATAGACATTTCTTATGTAATTTTTCATTAGAAAACGATTGACATAAATTTTAGAACGCTAGCATAAACCGTTCTCGAGATATTGCACATTTTTCAAAAAAATTATCAGAAAGTCATATAAAATAAAAAAAAAATATTTCCTCTTGAGAGACATGTTCACTTTTCAGTAATACCATGCGATATATTGGATGACATCATTCTCGTGGATCTAGCTTGTTCCATTCATGAAAAAAGATTCTTTGAGTAATACTTTTGTATTTGAACGCCAATATTCATTTATCTGCTGTAAGAATAACTTATTTCTTTGTCCATTATGCTTGGCGAGATTTTGGCGACGAATTTTGGCGGAATGTCGCCAACTTGGCGACTTTTTGAAATGTTGACAAATTAACGAAAATCTCGCCAAATGGATAAAAATGACGCTAAATCAATGAAATGATGACTAATTGTCGAAAATTCAATATCTTGGAAAGAATATTAGTATCTACTATAAGAAAAACCTATTTATTTTACTGTAAAAGTGGTAAATTCATTACGTTATATAAGAAAAGTCATGTGTTGCCCACATCAGATTTTTTTTTACTGTAAAAGTAGTAAATTCATTACATTATATAAGGAAAGTCATGTGTTGTCCACATCAGATTTTTTGCTTTTTATGACCAGGAGGACGTTTCTTTATATGCCTTTTCCGGTAAGGTGAATGTTGACCACATGTTTGGAAAGTAATTGATTACAACTAAAGACGTTCTTTGATTTGTCTTTAGTTGGATCTCTACTCCACGGGAGTCGAAGCTAAATTCAAATATTCCAGGTGGGGAAGGTTGTGGAAGAAACTGAGTTTCTTCAATAAGTGGTTCTCGAGATATTAGTAGAAAACGAAATTTTCGTTTGTCTCATCATCACGGGAGAACGGCTTAATATAATTTGATGAAATCTTGTGGATAGCCTTGAAATAGCCCCACATAAATTTAGCCCAAGTTTCAAGTATCTAGGACCAGGGGTTGTCGAGATATTAATGAAAAACGAAACTTTTTCCTAGGAGTTCTACTCTCTAACTCCGTGGTTTATCCAAACGAAAAGCTTGAAAATCGTTTGAAAATGAATTAAAACGTTATCTCTGAGTTTGATGGAAAATTTTTTGCGCTAATTAGTCACTTTCTGAAAACATGAATTGTTTGAAACATGATTTAAATGGGAAATCTATCTCCATGGTTTATTTTGCACAAACTTTTACTGAACAATGAAAAGTATAAAGAAATCAAAATGGTTTTTTAATTTCGCAGTTATCAGGAAAATTCTATCTTATTTCATGTTGCTCAGAAACGCAATTAAATTAAATCTGTCTGTTAGTTTTAATTATTATTTTTTCGATTTGAATAATAAATAAATGGATATAAAAATATATTTTAGAAAAGAACGATTTGATTTTTCTTATAGCATTCCTGACTGGATAATATCAATTACGGTCTCCAGGTTTAAATGTTATTATTATTGATATTTTCGGGGATTATTGATTCAGGGATTATTGATATTTTCAAGGTATTATGCAATTGTTTTATTATGACAAAAATTGTTTGAATTCATATATTGTACGTTGTACGAGTAATCTTCTACAAATACACGGGTATATCTTCTGATCTACGAGAATATAAGTAGTACAGGTATATTGGCATATGTTTTGATATATATTGGCATATATTGGAATCAATTACGACCTTCTGGTATAAAGAGTACGGGGATTATTGATATTTTCAATTTATTACGTCTAAAACTTTTATAATGGGGCCTCCTCTGCAAACTTTTATCAGTGGCCCCTTTATAAACTTATCATGGGCTCCCCCTACAAACTTTTATCAACCCTTTACAATCTCCCATCATGGGCCTCTTTACAAACATTATCATGGGCCGCCTTTACAAACTTTTTATCATTAGCTCCCTTTACAAACTTTTATCATGGGCTTCCTCTACAAATTTTTATCATGCGCCCCCTTTACAAATTTTTATCATGCGCCCCCTTTACAAATTTTTATCATGCGCCCCCTTTACAAATTTTATCATGGGCTCCCTCTACAAATTTTTATCGTTGGTCCCCTTTACAAGCTTTTATCATGGGCTACCTACCTCTACAAACATTTTTCATGGGCCCCCTTTACGGATGTTTATCATGGGCTTCCTCTACAAATTTTTATTATGGGCCTAGCGACGTAAGTACCGGAGGAGGGTGGGGAAGTCAAAACACACCCTGACTCAAAAAAGTCGGAAAAGTTGGTAATCATTCGGGAAAATTTCAAATTGGAGTAGGTTTTGTTTATAATAAATTTCACTTTAAAAATATTTTTCCTTTTAATTTTCTATAAATGTCCACTACGAAATAACAATTATCTTTGGTGAAACAAAATCCATGCAAAATCATTTATGAAATGGTGCAATGGTTTCTTTCTCATAAAATTCCTTTCAAGCACAAATGAGCTACCTGAGGAGAGAGTAATGCTAACGAGTATAACCTATGAGTGATCTAGCGGGGTCAAGCAAGTTTCCATACATTGTCGGGTGTTTTATTGAGGAAATTCAGAAATTAGGATCTCATCCGGCGGGTGCAGATCATTGATCCTTTGTAGTATAAATTTTCCTGACAAAACCACTTTTTTTCACTATGCAGTCGGAAGTTAGAAAAATACTGAAACACATTTGAAGTCCAGGGAAGTGTCTTTAATTAGGCAAGTGATTTATGACTTTCAGAAAAAAAAAAGGATAGTCACTCTTTTCTGTAGAAAATTCAAAAGTATGCGATCTCATTCAGCCAAGATTACTCAGGAGAGCAGAAGAGGCTTCAACCATCCACTCTTGTAATTTGTGCATTTTAGTATACGTTTATTTTAGTATAGTTTATAAACGCGTTTAATAAAATAAAATTTTTCAGTATGAATATATTTGTAAATCCATAAAAATGTCTTGAAATTGATAAAATTGCTCTAAATAAATGAAGGTAATTGTGTTTTGTTATTGGATAGTATCGTGATGATGTTTCGTCAATTTGTCGCTAAGTGAGACTGTCAGTTCTACAGTTCCACTTGGCGATAAATTTGGCGATTTTTTAAAATGTCCTTAAATTGACGAAAATGTCGCCAAATCTTCCATAGAGATATCATTATTTAGACGATATTTTTTCCAACAATTTATTTGAAGTAAATGATATCATGTCGCTTAGCAACCGATTTAAATCCAACGTGTGTATGCGGCAGACGATTTTTATTAAATCTTTTCCAGTTTGAATAATGTAGATATGTATATGAAATTTCATTGACATTTTTGACTGGATAATAACAGTTACGGTCTTCAGGTTTAAACATTACTATTACTAATATTTTCGGGGATTATTAATTCAGAGATTACTGATATTTTCAAGTTATTATGCCATTGTTTTATTGCGGCAAAAATTGTTGAAACTCATCTATTGCACGTTGTACGAGTAATCGATCGTCTATAAATGCACGGGTATATCTTCTAAGCTACGAGAATATAAGTAGTACAGGTATATTGGCATATACATATGTATTTTGACATACCTGTATTTTGACATATATTGGCATATATTGGAATCAAGTACGGCCTTCAGGTATGAAGATTCGGGGATTATTGATATTTTCAGTTTATTATGTCATCTGTTTTATTTTGACAGAGAATTTTAAGACTCATATTGTAATACGGGTAATCTTCTACTAACACTTGGACATATCTTCTAATCTACGACATTATAAGTAGTACGGGTATATGGTCCCATATAATTTTAGCATTTTCATTTTGACATATATAGTAATCAATTACTGCCTTTAGGTTTAAAGATAACAGGTTTATTGATATTTTCAATTTATACATGTAATCTACAAGTTATATCTTCTAATATTCGCGTATATAAGTAGTACGGGTTCCATACAATTTTAACGTTTTTATTTTGCATATATTGATTCAATTCCATATTTTTTGTAAATTTGCTTACAAAAGGGGCCAGAATGTTTTATTCTTCAGATCTGTTCGTGAAGATAATTTTGTATAGCGAGAACAGATATTCTTAAACTTTTTTTTTTGAGCATTAAATTAAATATTTTAACAGAATATTTTGATTAAAAATGTTATAGTATACTATAGGAATTTGCACACGATAGTGAATTTTAAGTTTATTTATATTATATGCGCAGTGCGAAGAACGGGTATGCTGCTAGTATTCTTATATAATCAGGTTTTATATTTTTGTATGCTGCAATTTTTACGGTACGAAACAGAGGAACTCAAAAGATGTTAAATTTGAAGGTCGTCGTCAACTACTTCATTTTAATATAGAGCAATTTTAACTACCTGTTAAATTAAATTGATTAGCTAGCTTATTTGTTACCGTTTGACGTAATTTAAAGTTTCTAAAGTTTTTATTTTCCATTTCAGGTATGCCGAGTTCGTTTTCTGCTTTATTTCAATTTGATGAATTTCATTTGTTATTCAAGACATCATTTGTTATTTTAGGTTATTAAGAAACTGTTTGTTATTGAAGATTTTCATTTGTTTTACACTTTTCTTGAATTTTATAAAAGTTTGCAAGCTAAAATGAATGTTTAGGAAATACGGAATCAGTATCGTCCATTGTTAAAATATTTCATCCAATAATTTTTAAATGTCTTTATAAGAATGAGATCATATAAGAATGACAAACTACATTAAGATTTTAATATTAGTATTGTATATAATAACTTTAATTTTATTTTTACATATGATAATTGAAGAGAAAACAGTATAAAATATAATAATAATATTAATATATATATATATGTATATATATATATATATACATAATAATAATAAAGAAAATAAATAAAAATAGTAAGACTAATTTAAAACATGATCAGTGTCATATATATATATATATAGATGAAAATCTTTTTATGAGATGTAATCAAAATTTACATATAATAATTTACATATTCTGAAAAGAAAACAGTATAAATATAAGAATATTAATGTATGTGAAAGGAAATCTCTTAATGAGATATAATGAAAATTTTATTAAATTTTTAATTTAATATATTTGAATGTGTTAAAAAGTATAATGACTTTAATAAATAATTAATGAAATAATTTAATATATATTTATATAAAAGTTGCCATTTTTAAGTAGTCACTTCTGTATTCAGAATTCATTAATATCTTTAATAACTAAAGTGTGATATTATAACACCAAAGGAAAATATAGCTAGTAGCGAAAAGTTTCATCCGCATACCGCAATATTACAATTTATTAAATAATTCTTTAATATATAATAATATCTTTAGACTTTATTCATTAAACTTTTATAAGAAATTAATATCCATTGATAACAGGTCATTTCATATATATTATGATTTAATTTTTTTTTCTTTATTGTTCATCGCTTGATTACGACTTGCAGCAAAGAATTTGGAAAAAAAAAAAGAAATCCAATATTAATTAGAATGTATTTATACTTAATTAAAATCCACTTATCTTTATCCCTTAAATGACTATATTTGATTAGTATTCTAAATATTAAAAATATTTCTTTTTTTTTTTTTTTTTTGTAAATGAAACAAATAACTTGGTCACTCATGCATACCTAAATCTTAAATTTTCTATAAAATTCATTATTTCTTAAAAATGTATTTATTTTTATACCTCACTTTTAAAACATAATCAAAATATCGAAGCATATATAAGCAGGTACAAAAATAAGTAAACAAATCAATAGTAACCATGGTTAATATATTAATATTTTTTTCATGTAAAAATAGTAAACACTCAAGTTATTTATAAAACAAGAAAGATCAATCATGCTTAAAGCATTGATTATGAAACACTTTCCAACTTCAATGCAATTTTATTTAAACATGTCTAAAATGCAATACATTCCTCGGTAATATTTTAAAACTTATCACAATACTACATTAATTTATTATATTTGAAACCTTAAACCTTCATCGAAAAAAATTAACTTCATTCAAATGACGGCATTAAAGTATAAATTGCCTGATTTAAACATCTCTTAAATGTTATACATTCCTCGGTAATAATTTTAGAATTATCATAATACTACGATAATTTATTATATTTGAAAACTTCATCGAAAACAACTGAAATCCATTCAAATGACGTCATAAAAAAATAACACGCCTGGCTCTCTGTATAAAAGCAACATTTCATTCATAAATAATTCCCCCATTCATGTCATTCATCACAATACTATAACAATTTATTTTATTTAAAAATTCAGACCATTGAGCTGCAAGTAAGTAATCTCTGTGCGTAAAACTTCATCGAAAAATATCGTCCTTCTCTTTCTAAAATCAATGAATTCATATCAGCTAAGCAGACTCCATGGACTAAATGATTTTGTGTTAAAGAATTACAGCGATTCTAATACAACTCATTCTACATATTTTGCTGTTTACATTTTACATAGGTGAAAAATAGGCTTAATAGTAGAAATAATCAAATTTGGAAGAGCATTTAAACTGAAATATATTGTCATTGCGTTGTTTCAGTATGTAGATGCACAGAATTTAGGCAAAAATAAAGTAATTTTAGGACGGATACAACACTCAATATGAATTAAAAAGAACTTTAAAAATCACGATTTTGACACAAGATGGATGCCATATATCATTTTGAAGTGGGTCATGTGATCGTTTCATATCATGGACACGTGATCGCTTAATATAAGAGGTGTTATTATTATTTTAATTTTTATTTAAAAAACAACTGAATATATTTCGCTGAATTTTTTTTTATATACTTTATGGAACAATTTGAATATTGCCTAAAATTTTCGAAGCAATTTGTGAATTTTAAATCCGCTTAAAAAATGCTTGAAAAATTAGGTCCCATAGGGCTCAATGTATTCCATTTTTTCAACCCGGGTTCAATCCAAAACTAATTGGGTGATATTATTCATTTATATTCCCATAGGTCCTATAGACCGTCTGAACAACATACTAAAATTTCATTTTGATTAAGTCATTTTTACGGCAGTTATCGTGCTAACGGACAGACAGACAGACAGACAGACAGACAGACAGACAGACAGACAGACAGACAGACAGAATGAACAAAGTCATAAACACTTTTCAACTTTGTTGTAAAGTGTTAATAAAAATATCTTGAAACGTCATAAAATTAGTAATTAAGCATTTAAAAGTAAACAAATGCTTTTCAAAATTTAAACTTTGGTAGTTTTGAAACTGCTTCCATCCAGTCATTTTGCAAGCAGCTAATCATTTTGCCGGCGTCGACCTCTGAATTTCTCCTTCATTTTTTAACACTTTACAACATAGTTGATAAAGTATTTATGACTTTGTTCATTTGTCCGTTCGCACGATAACTACCGTAAAAATGACTTTATCAAAATGAAATTTTAGCATGTTGTTCAAACGGTCTGTGGGACATATGGGAATATAAATGAATAATATCACCCAATTAGTTTCGGATTGAACCCGGATTGAATAAATGAAATACATTGAACCCTATGGAACCTAGTTCTTCAAACATTTTTTAAGCGAATTGAAAATTCATGGATTGGAAATATTCAAGGAAATATTCAAATTATCCCATTCAAATATTCAAATTATCCCATAAAATAGATAAAAAAAATTTCAGCAAAATATGTTCAGTAGTTTTTTAAATAAAAATTAAAATAATAATTGCACCCATATTACATAAAAAGATCATGCGACGCACTTCAAAATAAAATATGGCATCCATCTTGTGTCAAAATCGTGATTTTTAAAGTTATTTTTAATTTTTTCTGTGAATCTATATACTGCGCCAACGCAATTACAATATTTTGGAGTTTAAATGATCATCAAACTTTGATCATTTCTACAACGAAGCTTAACTTTCACGTATGGAGAATGTAAACACATTAAACTGTAAGATGTGTTGTATAAGAATTGCTGAATTTCTTTATCGTAAAATTATTTATCTCTAGAGTCTGCAATATAGCTGATATGAATGAAACATTCATTGATTTTACATAGAGAAGCAGACGATTCCATATTAATTCCATTATAATTGCTTTTTTGATGAAGTTTTAAGCATGGAGTTACAAAGTAATTTTACTTTCATGGCCTTCTGTTTTTAAGAAAAATAAATTATTGTAGCATTGTGATAATTTTAAAAATATCGCCGCTGAATGAAAGGAATGGAAATAAAGTTTATGAATGAAATATTCACTGCTTTTATATAGAGAACCATTGAATGAATATTTATCCAGAATGAATATTTATTCTTCTGTTATATAGAGAACCATTGAATGAATATTTATCCAGAATGAATATTTATTCTTCTGTTTTTAAGTAAAATAAATTATTGCAGTATTGTGATAATTTTAAAAATATCGCCGCTGAATGAAAGGAATGGAAATAAAGTTTATGAATGAAATATTCACTGCTTTTATATAGAGAACCAGGCAATTTATATTTCGGTGACGTTATTTGAATAAAGTTCATTTGTTTTCGATGAAGTTTTCAAATATAATAAATTATTGTAGTATTGTGATAATTTTTAATATATCTCCACTGAATGTATCGCATTTTAGAGATAGATGTTTAAATAAAATTGCATTTCAGTTAGAAAGTGTTTCATAATCAATACTTTATGCATGATTGATCTTGTTATTAATCTCTAAATGCCCAACAGTGCCCTTCCGGGTTTGGCCCGGCCCGAGTTTTGGATTATTATTATTATAATGAATATTTGAATTGGGGCTTGTGCTTCTATATTGGATTGGAGTGGGTTCAGATTTAATTTTAGCTATCGGGTTTGACTGGGCCCAGTCCGTGTATTTGATAAATTTTTATGATTAATTTTTATTCTCGGGCCTGTTCTCCTGTTTCAGACAGGAAGGGCCCAGATTCAAGATTTAGGGTTTGACTGGGTCATGTCCAAGTTTTCGATAATTTTTTATGATGAATTTTTATTCTCGAGCCTTTGCTTTTATTTTAGACAGAAGGGGTAAAGATTAAAGCTTTGGGGCTTAACTGAGCCCAGTCTGTGTATTTGATAATTTTTATGATGACTTTTTTTCTCGGGCCTGTGCTCCTATTTAAACAAGAGGGGCCCGAATTCAAGTTTTGGGGCTTGACAGGGTCCGGTCCGAGTTTTCGATAATTTTAATGATTAATTTTTGTTCTCGGACCTGTGCTCTTATTTTAGACCGGAGGGGTCCAGATTCGAGCTTTGGGGCTTCACTGGGCCCTGCCCGAGTTTTCGATAATTTATTTTTTACAAGGAATTCTTAATCTTGCGCCCGTGCTCCTATTTTGGATTGGGGGACCCAATACCAGATTCTAATTTTTGGATTTGTCTGGACTCGGCCCGAGATTTATAATATTTATTTCCTTATTAATATCTGAGCTCGGGACTCAGCATTTATTTTGCACTGAAAGAGCTCCGATTAAAGCTTTGCTATTCAGGCTTGATTGGGAGCAGTCCGAGTATTCGATAAATTTTATGATTTATGTTTAATCTTGGGCCTGTACTCCTACTTTAGATAGGAGGGGCCCAGATTCAAGCTTTGGGGCTTGACTGGGCCCGGCCCGAGTTTTCGATAAATTTTATGATGAATTTCTTTTCTCGGGCCTGTGTTCCTATTTTAAACTGGAGGGAGCCTGAATTCAACCTTTTCTTTCCGGGCTTGAATAGGCCCGATTAATTTATATAATGAATATTTGAGCATGGGCTGTTTTTTGTATCTAAACGGATTTCTATAATACATGGCCAAATCCGGCCGATATCCAGCCAGTCCTTTGTCAGCCATTTGTAAGTTTTCGGGTCAGTGCTGGATGTGTCCAATATAAAATAGTGTAAAAAGATGGAGCAAATAGGTGCATGTGTAAGAGAAGTGAGTTTTGTGTCAGGCGGAGTATATCTTAAAAATAATATTAACAAAATAATAAACATTTTTCACGAACAATAACTAAAGAATTTGATATTTGTTAAATGTTTATAGTATCAATTTCAGAAAAAAAAAATGACACA
This sequence comes from Amaurobius ferox, assembly GCA_951213105.1. NCBI lineage: Eukaryota > Metazoa > Arthropoda > Arachnida > Araneae > Amaurobiidae > Amaurobius > Amaurobius ferox. The sequence goes on from OX578134.1 coordinate 64,828,190, forward strand.
AGAATAAAGTTAAATTCATTGACTTTTTTAATAAATGTCTTGAGAGAAGAAAGTCTGAACGAACCATTATATTGATTTTAAATATAGCTATAATTCATTATGTATATTATTGATAAAAGTATTATTTTTCGCCAATACTTAAAATAGTACTAGCTGCGTTGATTTTTTAAACCGCATTTATTAGTTTCCTAAGTAATTGATATAATTCTTTCTGTGTCACAGCCTTTTTTATTTTGAATGTAAGAAACTTTATATCAAGATTTAGAAAATAATTAAATGCATTAGAATTTATATTGGTTTTCTACAGAATGTCCAATTGACGCTGGTCAAGTAAGTTATGAACATGTAATTAATTCTTTCCTGCTGCCATCTCAAAATATAATACATAAACATTTTAAATTTCTTTAACTTCATTGCAATTATTTCAAAAATATCAAAATATTAAAATGACTCTCAAACTCGCAAAATGAAAATAAAAGGATCAAGTGTTTATCAATAGATATTGATTTCTTCTAATTTTCATCCATATATATACTATAATAAATGTTATATCTTTTAAATTTTTCTATTATAAAGATTAGTCAAAAATCTAGTCTATATTATTTGCTGTATAAAGTTAAATCTATCATATTTTTAAAGATATTATTTAAAAATTTGTTCAAAAATACCGTTTTCTAAAATCAGCTTTCTTAAATCATGCATTATTTTGCCTTTCGAAAAAATATATCCTATTCATATTTATTACTTAAATTTCTTAGACAGTACCGTTTATATGCTGTATATTATCTGAAATTAGCATTTTCTATGTATTAACTTTTATTAACTATTATCCATAGTCACATCCCAAAAAAGATGAATACATTAAGTTATGGCTATGATTAAATCAACAATAATTATATAACCATAATCCCATCACAAAGTACAAAACCAATAATTGTGATGGCTATGATTAAATAAGCAATAACTACTAAATATATTAAATATCCATAGTCCCATCACAAGAAAGTATAAAACTAATAATTGTGATAGCTATGATTTAATAATTAAGGATTAATACTGATTTCCGCAAAAACTCAATGTAATACTGAAATTATGAAATTTTGCATAATAAAACAAATTGTGATATGTTCTAGTAGTTTGTTGTTTGTTTTTGATTTTGTACAGCAGTATGATAAGTTACATTTCTCACAGTATAAGACAATAGAAAAAAATGAAAGTCTTAACATTCGTTTTCTGTTCACATTAACTTTATTGAACTTAGCTTATGTAAAATAAGAAAATGGCAATTTAACATGAAAAAAAATAGCTTCTTTTCTTTTATGCCATGCTAAGCTGGGAAAGAAGAAAACTAGATAAACCCGTTATTTAATATGCTAGGGTGAAATATTGGTACACAAGCACAAATATTTTGGTTTGTTTTAAAAATATTAGGGAATAAATGAACTTGAGGATTTGAAAGAAGTTTAATGATTGAGGAGGATTGAACAGACTAGATTAACTTGAATCTAAAATCTCATCATATACAGGGTGGTCCAAAAGATCATAGACAAACTTTAAGAGTAGGTCAGGCATACAAAAGCAAGCCCGGGAACATGTGGACGCAAACGCCCCCGTGGGGTGCTACAGATGCAGGAAGAAGCAAAAAGAAAGTTATATAGTAACACAACACAGGTTTATTAGACGTAACAATTACAAGTATCAATTACAATTGCTTATCATAATATTAAACTAGGTGTTTAAAGATCTTGCCATCCGCAGTTCATAGTTCTTGCCATATGTATGCCTGGCAGCGTCGATTGGCCAACCTGTTCAAAAATGCCAGGATGGTCTTGGACACGTGTTGCTGCCTCAATGGCCCTAGCGACAACGTCAACGTCAGATATTACAGGGGTTTCGTAAACAAGGCTTTTTAGGTAACCCCACAGGAAGAAATGTAGATATCTACGGGAAGAAATCAATGTGGGATCAGTCAGATGACTGTGGTGGTCAACTGACAGGTACTTCCCGACCGATCCATCTTGCAGGTAAGGTCCTATTGAAATAGGCCTACACATCTTGGCTGAAACATGCATAGCTGCGGAAGTAAGAAATTTGAACACCTACTTTAAAATGATAAACAATTGTAATTGATACTTGTAATTGTTATGTCTAATAACCTTGAGTTGTATTATCCGCATTACTTTCTTTTGCTTCTTCCTGCACCTGTAGTACCCCAAGGGGGATATTTGTGGTCCTATATAAATAGGGCTTATTTTTGTATGCCTGACCTACCCGCCTTAAAGTTTGTCTAAGACCTTTTGGACCACCCTGAATATATTGCCAAGCAAGTTAATAAAATAATTTGATTCTTTGAAGTGAAGTCTATGGTCTGAGTATCCAGATGAAATTGGGACAAAAACTGAAAGTAATTAGCTATAAACTGAAAATAATATATACTACATATATAGCTATATTCAGTTTATAGCTATATAATATACAGGGTGTCCCAAAAACATTGACTTCGGCTTTTATTCCTTAAATATTGATCTTAGATATATATAATAAATCACAAAGTTGCGTAAAAAAAGGTACAGAATTTTATGAATGCGATTAAAATTTTTAAGAGAATCAAATTTTATGAAATACAAAATTTAAATTTTTATACAGCCTCCGTACAAAAACATTTCCATTGAGTAAAATGTGCCCCGTACACTAATAAGGTGATGTACAAAATTTCAGCATTTTTATCATAAAAAGTCCCAGAGATATGAAAAGACAAAAATGCTGACTTAAACCACTTTTCGATGCATCGACATGGGTTCTCAGAGGGGAAAAATCATGTCGGCAGATCGCGTTTCAGGGGTCATACACAAATTATGAAAGAAAACAATGATTACATAAATAAATAATAATTTTGCTATTTATTGTCACAAAAGTATCTACACTGTGTAGAAATAATAACTTTACACAAAGATTACAAAGCTTGTTCAAAATGTTTTTCATCCATGCCAAAGAATAAAAATGAAAGGCAGATATTATTTGCCTATGATGCATTTCTACGTTGCGTCATTTGCGCTCTTGCTGTAAACATTTACAAATTTATGATTAATCCCTCAACAACTTTGTTTAAACGTATCTCTGGGACTTTTATGATAAAATGTTGAAATTTTGTACATCTAATGTATGGGGCACATTTTACTCATTGGAAATGTTTTTGTACGGGGGCCGTATAAAAATTTAAATTTTGCATTACTTCAAATTTAATCCCCTGAAAATTTTTATCGATTTCATAAAATTCTGTACCTTTTTCTACGTAACTTTGTAATTTATTATATATGTCTAAGATCAATATTTAAGAAATAAAAGCCAATGCTATTGGGACACCCTGTATATATAGTTATAAACTGAAAGTAACTAGCTATAAACAGTTAACAAGTAAGTTGTAGGGCGTTTAAAGCCTGTAAACAAAACAACGAGTTTAAAAAAAGATCAATATTTAAGAAATAAAAGCCAATGCTATTGGGACACCCTGTATATATAGTTATAAACTGAAAGTAACTAGCTATAAACAGTTAACAAGTAAGTTGTAGGGCGTTTAAAGCCTGTAAACAAAATAACAAGTTTAAAAAAATCGACTACCTTCTCGGTTTATATAATTACTTAATAAACAATGCTATATCTGCATAAAATAAGAAAAAAAAAATAACTACTTTTTTTTCACTGAATAATTTATTTAAAGATGAATTTCATAAACCTATTAACTTTTTAAAGAAATACCACAACCTATTGAATAATACAAGAAACTTTATTGCCCTTTTCATGTTCTAGGAATTGCTCTTAGCGTGTCTTCGCTGTCACCGGGCAGTACTCTGAAATGTTGAAGAATTGTTGTCAGTACGAGGAACACTTCCATTTGAGCCAGTGACTCTCCGATGCAAGCTCGCTTACCTAAAATAAATGAATAAAATTTAGTTTTTTAAAAATATGTCTTGGTTGAAACAATTAAGCGGAACATGTTGTTGTTGAAACCCAGACCGTCCGACCTACCAGAAAGGTGTAAGGTAACTATTTGGACGGCCGGGAAGTGCCACCCAATTTAGACCGGAACCCAGTGGGGGAGGCATCCACAGGGACCGTACCCTCCTTCCCCTACCACCAACTTCTCGGAAGGACTTTCGGACCCACATGTTTAACGTGATCGTTCTCCGCATGAATACGGCGGCAGTTTTGGCAGTGACTGGAATCGAACCCGGGCCTACCGAGTGCAACTCCAGCGCGCAAACCAATGGGCTACCGCGCCCTAAGCAGAACATGTATGGAAGGTTCTTAGACACAGAACCCAGGGCTCGGGAATTTGTGTTGACGAAATGTGTTATTGCAGTTTCGTGTAGTTAGTTCAATCTTGTAATTTGAAGCCAACTGTCGATTGATTTCGTCTGCCATTACAAGGGGTTCGCTAAATTCTGGCTCATAGCAAAATTTTTGGTTGTTGTTACAGTTATCAGATATTTAGTCACTGAAGAGCGCTAAAAAGCATGGAAAGAATCACGGATGTTGGTATCTGCTTTGGGAGCTCGATTCCTATTAGATTGTTAGTTTCGTTAAAGCTCGATTTTTAGATGAATTTGCTTTTCTTTTCATTTTTTCAAACTTTTTTTTTCTCTTTTAGCTTTTGATGACAATACGTCCTAAAAAGCGCGAAACCAGCTCAAGGAAGCTGGTATCTGCAATAGAGGCGTGATTTCAGATTTCGGACCCCCCCCCCCCCCCATAAGCCGATTCTGTGATTATGAACTTGGCTATTGCATTCTGACATCTGTAATGAGAGAGGGATTTCTATACAGGGTTCCTATGAAAGTCCTTAAGATTTAAATAACTTTGTAAGAAGATACCCATGAGTGTAGACGTCAGATATATCCTTTGTAAAGTGATCATGCCCAATCGAATAAAAATGATTTCATTGATTCCTAGTAGGGAATTAAAAAGTTAGGATAACGTACTCGGCAGCAAAGTGAGGTAGATGAAAAAAAGGTCAATTACAATGAGCATTACGCAATGAGTAAAGCCACTATTACACGACAGTAATTCGGGACAACAAACCGTTCACGAAACAGATTTTGGACGTTTGTGAAGTCACTCCACACAGCACAGAACGAAAGTGACCTCACTTTCGTTCTATGCTGCGTGGGCCGTGGAGTGACTTCACAAAAGTCCCAAAGCTGTTTTGTGAACGGTTTGTTGTCCCAAATTACTGTCGTGTAATAGTGGCTCTTACTGTAAAGAGTACTCTTAACATCCCAAAGGTTACGTTTGGATTGTATAAGTTCAATAAGATCAGGTTCCATTTCGGCATTCCAAAACAGTCTATCGGTCATCTTGGTACCCATTAAAGTAAGAAATAAAATAACTCGAAAGCACGTGACTTGTGACGTTTTGGATTTACGCACTTCTGATTGGGCGATTTTCGCACAGGAGTTCCCGCAACAACAACTTTTTGAAGTTAAACTTTAAATATTGTGGCTAAATTTCTTGTATGAGCTGTTTTGCGAACGGTTTGTTGTCCCAAATTACTGTCGTGTAATAGGGGCTTAAGAGTCGATACGAGGAACTAGTGAAACATGTTTATCAGTGGCGGCTCGTGAGCGATATGTTGAGGGAGGCGCTCATCTATGTATTTATGTATATATATCCCTCAGTTTGTGCCAACTACGTCGTTTAGACTTCAAGTTCGTCGTTTGTCCGGCACTGATAAATTGGTTCCCGCATTACCTCGAAACAGCCGTATGCCAAATTATTATTTTACTTGCGCTGATATACGTTGTGCAAGCTTCCTTGAAATGAATAAGAGCCTATTGCAACCATGGAAATTATTTGAATACGTTTCTAAATAAATTTGTATCAAATTTGTAAAAATTAAATACTTTCAGTCGTATACATGTCCAGTATTTTTTATGATGAGCGCAAATGTTTTTACACCCAAAATGCACACACTTTTTCTCATATACACTCACATTCTCATATACAATTTATGTATATATATCCCTCAGTTTGTGCCAACTACGTCGTTTAGACTTCAAGTTCGTCGTTTGTCCGGCACCGATAAATTGGTTCCCGCATTACCTCGAAACAGCCGTATGCCAAATTATTATTTTACTTGCGCTGATATACGTTGTGCAAGCTTCCTTGAAATGAATAAGAGCCTATTGCAACCATGGAAATTATTTGAATACGTTTCTAAATAAATTTGTATCAAATTTGTAAAAATTAAATACTTTCAGTCGTATACATGTCCAGTATTTTTTATGATGAGCGCAAATGTTTTTACACCCAAAATGCACACACTTTTTCTCATATACACTCACATTCTCATATACAATTTATGTATATATATCCCTCAGTTTGTGCCAACTACGTCGTTTAGACTTCAAGTTCGTCGTTTGTCCGGCACTGATAAATTGGTTCCCGCATTACCTCGAAACAGCCAAATTATTATTTTACTTGCGCTGATATACGTTGTGCAAGCTTCCTTGAAATGAATAAGAGCCTATTGCAACCATGGAAATTATTTGAATACGTTTCTAAATAAATTTGTATCAAATTTGTAAAAATTAAATACTTTCAGTCGTATACATGTCCAGTATTTTTTATGATGAGCGCAAATGTTTTTACACCCAAAATGCACACACTTTTTCTCATATACACTCACATTCTCATATACAATTTATGTATATATATCCCTCAGTTTGTGCCAACTACGTCGTTTAGACTTCAAGTTCGTCGTTTGTCCGGCACTGATAAATTGGTTCCCGCATTACCTCGAAACAGCCAAATTATTATTTTACTTGCGCTGATATACGTTGTGCAAGCTTCCTTGAAATGAATAAGAGCCTATTGCAACCATGGAAATTATTTGAATACGTTTCTAAATAAATTTGTATCAAATTTGTAAAAATTAAATACTTTCAGTCGTATACATGTCCAGTATTTTTTATGATGAGCGCAAATGTTTTTACACCCAAAATGCACACACTTTTTCTCATATACACTCACATTCTCATATACAATTTATGTATATATATCCCTCAGTTTGTGCCAACTACGTCGTTTAGACTTCAAGTTCGTCGTTTGTCCGGCACCGATAAATTGGTTCCCGCATTACCTCGAAACAGCCGTATGCCAAATTATTATTTTACTTGCGCTGATATACGTTGTGCAAGCTTCCTTGAAATGAATAAGAGCCTATTGCAACCATGGAAATTATTTGAATACGTTTCTAAATAAATTTGTATCAAATTTGTAAAAATTAAATACTTTCAGTCGTATACATGTCCAGTATTTTTTATGATGAGCGCAAATGTTTTTACACCCAAAATGCACACACTTTTTCTCATATACACTCACATTCTCATATACAATTTATGTATATATATCCCTCAGTTTGTGCCAACTACGTCGTTTAGACTTCAAGTTCGTCGTTTGTCCGGCACTGATAAATTGGTTCCCGCATTACCTCGAAACAGCCAAATTATTATTTTACTTGCGCTGATATACGTTGTGCAAGCTTCCTTGAAATGAATAAGAGCCTATTGCAACCATGGAAATTATTTGAATACGTTTCTAAATAAATTTGTATCAAATTTGTAAAAATTAAATACTTTCAGTCGTATACATGTCCAGTATTTTTTATGATGAGCGCAAATGTTTTTACACCCAAAATGCACACACTTTTTCTCATATACACTCACATTCTCATATACAATTTATGTATATATATCCCTCAGTTTGTGCCAACTACGTCGTTTAGACTTCAAGTTCGTCGTTTGTCCGGCACTGATAAATTGGTTCCCGCATTACCTCGAAACAGCCAAATTATTATTTTACTTGCGCTGATATACGTTGTGCAAGCTTCCTTGAAATGAATAAGAGCCTATTGCAACCATGGAAATTATTTGAATACGTTTCTAAATAAATTTGTATCAAATTTGTAAAAATTAAATACTTTCAGTCGTATACATGTCCAGTATTTTTTATGATGAGCGCAAATGTTTTTACACCCAAAATGCACACACTTTTTCTCATATACACTCACATTCTCATATACAATTTATGTATATATATCCCTCAGTTTGTGCCAACTACGTCGTTTAGACTTCAAGTTCGTCGTTTGTCCGGCACTGATAAATTGGTTCCCGCATTACCTCGAAACAGCCAAATTATTATTTTACTTGCGCTGATATACGTTGTGCAAGCTTCCTTGAAATGAATAAGAGCCTATTGCAACCATGGAAATTATTTGAATACGTTTCTAAATAAATTTGTATCAAATTTGTAAAAATTAAATACTTTCAGTCGTATACATGTCCAGTATTTTTTATGATGAGCGCAAATGTTTTTACACCCAAAATGCACACACTTTTTCTCATATACACTCTATGGCTAATAGTTATATACCTGATCGTCCTTGTAACTCAAACAGTAACATAATTGGAGAGCGAAAACCAACTAAATCTACGGCCGTTTATATGCAGAAACAAAGGAACTATTTTAAATACAATAATTAATTTGGAATTTACAGAAAATTCTTATGCTTTATGCTTATCTCTATTCGTCTTTAAAATGATACTAGCGAGTTTTGCCTGCTAGCAGTCACTATATATAGCAATCGGTTTTTATAACAATAAGTGGTTAGCTCGTTGCGCGGGTGCAACAAAAGTGGATCAAAGTTTAGAGTGAGCATATCGAGTGGGTCCATTGTAGAGTAGAAAATACAGTGTGAAAATTGCATCAAAATCGGAGCAAAAGTCACTAAGATAGATAAAAATGCAAATATGGAAAAGAGGAGGGTCTCCCCTCTTTCACCACGGTTGTTTCATATTACATAATAACAGACGATATTTGTGTGTCGATGTGTGTGTAAGGTCTGTAGCGGAAAATGTAAACATCGTACGGCCTTGAAATATCGTACACGGATATTTCAGGAACCAAGGCGATGCATTTTTTGTAAAACCGAAATATGAAATTGAGGCTACTTAAAGTAAAAGTTACGCCCAGGGGGTTGGCATAATAAGGTTGTATATCTAAGTGATTGCCACCAGCAAAATCTAAATCGCTCAATTAGAATGAGAAATAAGAAATTTGGGAGGGTTGGGGGGCTAACCGAACAGAAAGTTACGCCCAGGGAGATGACACAATAAATATGTATATCCAGTTCACATATACAAATGGTGCCGGGACTATAGCCACCAGCGGAATCAAAATGGCTCAATTAGGACCCGAGATGTGAAATTAGAGGGGGACTATTTAAAGTAAATGTTGCGCCCAGTGGATTGATACGAAAGAGATTTATATTCAAATGGTATAAAGACTGTAGTTACCAGAAGATTCAAAATCGCTCAATTTAGGAACCAAGATGTAAAACCGTGCGGGCTAGTTAAACTAAAAGTTACGCTCAGGGGGGTTTGAATAAAAAAATATGCATGTCCAGGCGATACACGTATAGATAGTGCAGAGACTATAGCCACCAGTAGATTCAAAATCGCTTAATTAGGAAGCTAGATGAGACATTTTAGGACTACCTCAAGTAAAATTTACGCCTAGGGAGCATCGGAGCAGTATTGATCTTCAATGAAATTAGAAGCAAAACCAGGTAGATTGAGTAGTTTCCGGTGAAGGGAGGGGGGGGGGGGGGAGATTTTAAGGAAAACAGCGTCAGATCAAAGAATCAAGTATCTGGTTGAAATTGTTTTTTAACATTCTTTAACAAATATTTATAATTTTTTCAATCTTTAATGTTAAATAGCTGAAAAAGTAAGACAGCAGAGTAAGTCAAGAGACCCACCCCCTCAGACAACACATTTCTGAAAGTGTTCACTAAAAATATCCACGGGTATGCCATAAATACAATTCTCGTGGCTTTTAAACAATTAAGAGGTCAAACGCATTGAAATTCGTCACAAACAAAGCATAGAACTACACTAAATCAGAAATGATCCCCTTTCCGAAGGACAGAACCACCATACATCAGAAATGACCCCCCCCCCCCCCCCTTCCCACCGGACGCTTACGGAGTGAAACAGTTTCAGTAATACGGATGGGTGGGTCAAAACTAAACTGAGTGCCTCAAACAATGCATTTTTCTACCGAAGGCGAAGAACAGAAACCCCCAAAATAACCACCACTTATTAAGTAAAAAGCATAAAATATGTATCGAAACTTTTTTGGATTTCTATTTTCTGTATCTAATACTAAACTATTTCGCCATTAACCAAAACTGAAAGAACTGGGTCAATAGAATCAATAAAATAAATCAGAATTACATAAATACAGTAATTTATTTTCAAATATTTATTTAAACATCCAAATTTATTATTTTAAAAAGAAGTGACAGAGAAAACACACATTTATCAAGAAAAATTCGAGGCCAAATTAGCGAAACTTTGCCAATTCGAGTCAGCCGTTCACAGCATTCGTTTCTTTTTGGCGAAGCCGCGTGAGCTGCCGCGGCTCTCATCGGATTGAAATATTACAATGTCTGTTTTTTTAACTCTTAATTTCTATTGCCGTTATATTAACATACCGTTCATTCTATCTGCCCAGAGGCAATACAGGGACGCGGCCTCATTAAAAATCCCTCGTCTTTCCCTGTAATGCAGTATTTTCCCCTATAGACTTAATATAGTATGAAAAGAGCATCATAAAAGAGCTCTTTCAAAGTTTTAGTGCTGCCATCTAGTGACAATTTCATGACTTATTTTCAATATTTCGAATTTTAGTTGACATAAAATTCAGATAATTACCTTAAAAATTGTAATTAACCTATATAACTAAAATAATTTGAAGCGCTTGATCAAGGGGGTCCGCGCGGCCCCGCTGAATGGCCGCCACTGATGTTTATAGAAGGCAATATATACCCGTCAAACTGTTGTATCATCAGCGCCTGTATCACAGTGACAAATGCAGTGCTTGTCAAAGTACGCGGTCATACTCTCTGAAATTCAAATGTGCTTTGTTGCTGACTAAACAGACTGTGCAACAGGCTACACTGGTGAAATATCCAGTACAGAATAAACTGCATCAACTTCACTTAAACTAACCTCTTCTGGAATAAACACTTCTTCCGTTTTTTCATAAATGTTTATACTTTCGTTAGCCAAAAATGTATTTTTATAACACGCAGGGCATAAAGATTTTCCTGGAACAAGGTGTACCTGGTGCTGTCTGTTTTTCTTTAAATGTTCCAACGTAATTTCACGACAACCACTGTAGCCATTTTTCTTTGATCCAGTGTGATAGCTAAAAGAATTACTTCACATCTGTCCAAAAAGATGATTATAGTTATTAATGAATTTTTCTTGTGATATTTATAAACTATTTTCAAGTGATCTATACCTAATCTTAACTTCAGTAGTGCATTTTCGTACTTGACACCAACTTCACTGAAATTCCGAAAATTAGTAAAATCCTTGCTGATTTTACCATAAGTATGCTTATGGAAATAGTCTTTAATAAATTTACCAATAGAACAATCCTTTTTTATGAACTATCAATTTTTCTATCAATTCTATCAATTTTTTTATTTTCGGGGATTATTGATTCAGGGATTATTGATATTTTCAAGTTATTATGCAATTGTTTTATTACGACAAAAATTGTTTAAACTCATATATTGTACATTGTACGAGTAATCTTCTACAAATACACGGGTATATCTTCTAATCTACGAGAATATAAGTAGTACAGGTATATTGACATATGTTTTGATATATATTGGCATATATTGGAATCAACCTTCTGGTATATAAAGAACGGAGATTATTTATATTTTCAATTTATTACGTCATCTCTTTTATTTTGGCAAATACTTTTGAGACTCATATTGTAATACGGGTAATCTTCTACTAACACATTGGCATATTTTCTAATCTGCGACAATATAAGTAGTACGGGGTTGCATATATTGATTCAATTCCATTTTGCTTGTAAATTTGCTTACAAAAGGGGCCAGGATGTTTTATTCTTCAGATCTGCCCCTGAAGATAATCTTGCATAGTGAGAACAGGTATTCTTAAACTTCTCTTTAGGAGCAATAAATTTAATATTTTAACAGAATTTGCACATGATTGCGAATTATAAGTTTCTTTATATTATATACTCCGTACGAAGAACGGGTATGCTGCTAGTTTTTGATATAATTAAACAGCATAAGACATCGAATACATCTATTCACCATTAGAAACTGCGTAGAACGGGGAGAAATGATATAAGCTGATTCATGCTTTTTAGTTCAGAATTGTTATAACATTCTGCAATAAGTAATAGTAATAATCTAAAAATGGCGGTGTTTTATATATGCATTTTATCTTTTTCTTCTATCAAATACAAACCATGGTTGTCAGGTTTGGTACTTTTAGCTACTTTGGAGATCTTTGATTATGATTGGTTAATTTTTTTTTAACTTTGAACTTCAAAGCTAAAATGTTAAGTAAATCTTCATTAATAACAATTATTTAGGATTTTCAATTATTCATAATTCATAATTTTTATCATTTGGAGAATTAATAATAAGAATAAATAGAAATTTTTTTAACAAAGTTATGCATGTTTGATAAATAAATTTTAGGACATGCTCATCCCTTCATATCTATAAAACCAGAAAAGTCTCAAACTTTAAATTTTTACTACAATTAGTTATTATATAGTACTTAATTCTCTGCAAGTTTAAGATTTTTCCCGGTTCCCCCACCGGGGATATTAAGGCTTAAATATTTGTAAATTTGAAAAAGTCGCCATGTTTGGGACTTAATAAAATAAAAAGGAGAAAGTTATCAGTCTTGAAATTTCTCCAGCTAAGACGTTGGGAGTAGAGTAAGATATGGTGAAAATTTAAAGATTTAAATTTGCTTTCTTCATTATTTTTAAAAAGCCTAAAAACTATATTATTAGATAAACTGATGCTGAATTTCAACGCTAAATTTCAGCCACCCAGGTTGCAGTTACACAAACTTTAGAATAGCATGAAATGTAGACTACTTTTAGGCCAGTAAAATAGTTTTCATTCCAAGTATCTAACTCTTTTGTGTTCCAAGATATTTAAATTTATTTGAACATTAAAATTCATCAAATTTGGAGTCCGTCATGTTGAAAAAATGGCTGTACCAAATAAACGAGCTAAATGAAAATTTTTTAAAACTCGTTTTTCATTTGGTGAAATATGTAGGAACATTTCTGCAAAATATAAAAATTTTCAATTTTTATATTTTGTGGATTTTATTTTGGGTGATTCTATATAGAATGGCCCATTGCCTAATAAATCTTTAATGTAACCTACAACTGATCTAAACTTCTAAATTTACCAATGCAAAGAAATATTCTAAATATTAAAATTTCACCCTCAAATTGTGAATTTAGTTTCCTTACGTTATATATTTTGTACAAAGAAAGGTATACTACTACTATCCTGTAGTACTGTGGAAGCTACAATGGACTTTTTACTCAATAGTCTGTGGTTGGGTTGCCGGATAAAGCGCCTGATGCGAATTTTGGCGACAGAGAATTATTGTAAAAGAAATTTTCCACTCTAGCAGTACGTTTAATTATATACGATTAAGGTACGATTGATTATATGCATACCAAATATAATGAAATTACATTTGCATAAGAATGCGAATATAAAGTAAAGTAAGTACATACAAAACATTATAGTTATGAATAAAATGTCAGTATGGAAACCGATAAATTGATATGGGGGATTGGTCCAACCTCCAAGAGACCTTTGATAAAAACTGTATTGACTTGACTGCAGCTGAGTTTTGTGATATTAGTCACTATCGTTACTCATGGTTTTAAGACTATCTAAAAATGTCAGAAATTACTGTATACTTACCCAAGCCAAAGGGAAAGGGTCCTTCTTGTTTGATCCGCTTCCCTTCAGAATCAATGAAACGCCGAGGATTGAAGTTAGAGGGATTCGGATAAATTTTCGGGTCGTTGTGGAGTGCCCAGAAGCTAGTGATGATGAAACTTCGCTTAGGAATCCTGTACCCCTGGATTTTTGTTTCATCTACAAAAGCAAAATATGTGTTTATAATCTGACGTGTCCAACGCAAGACTCCGTATAAACTATTAAATATTAACAAATATCGGGTGTGGAAGACCCAGGCCACCCGACTCACCCTAGGGTATGAGCAGCAGGATGAGTGGCCGGTAATATCAAACAAATATCGGGTGTGTAAAACTCTATTAAATGCATTCCTATTTGATATTGCTTAGATTCACTTATGCCGAAATTAGCATGAGAATAATAATAATAATAATAATAATAATGATAATGATAATAATAATAATAATGATAATAATAATAAAGCTCTTTGAATTTCGTTCATGTTGGCAACAGGTTAGAAAAGTCGATGTGCTTGATGCATTTCCTAATTTATATTAATATGTTGTACTTAATACCATATAGATTCATGTCGAGGTTCAAATTCTCATTTTTCTCGTTCAGACTGCACCACTATCATCTTTCGGAAATTATGTATCATATCTTCATATTGCTAAGACAATTTTAAACTTCCAATATTCATTCTTTTCATGAGATTTGCAAATAAATGCTCTAGTTTCTTCCGTAACGCATATGGAACTTCATGACCATATGTGCAGTGCATTTCATTGTTGAGTAATTATTTCCACATCGGAGCACATATATAGATATATCTTTTCTGACAGTGTTCATGTGCTAAGATGAATTTGAAACGCCTGTTTTCTTAAATATATTCAAATTCAAAAACTTAAAAAAATATCTGATATAGACAGAACACGATATTCTCTAAACAAGAAAGATCAATCATGCATAAAGCATTGATTATGAAACACTTTCCAACTTCAATGCAATATTATACAAACATCTCTAAAATGCAATACATTCCTCGGTAATATTTTTAAAATTATCACAATACTACACTAATTTATTATATTTGAAAACTTCATCGAGAAGAAAATGAACTTCATTCAAATGACGACATTGAATTATAAGTTGCCTGGTTTAAACATCTCTAAAATGTGATACATTCCTCGGTAATATTTTTAAAATTATCATAACACTGCAATAATTTATTATATTTAAAAACTTCATCGAAAACAACTTTATTCAAATAACGTCATCGAAATATAAATTGCCTCTATACAAAAGCAGCATTTCATTCATAAACATTTTTCCAATCGTTTCATTCATCACAATACTACAATAATTTATTTTATTTAAAAATTTGAAAAATTGTTATCAACCATATTTATTTTAAAATGTGAAACCTTTCTCATATCTTAAATAATAAAAGGCAATGTCTGTGTGTGTGTGTGTGTGTCTGTGTGTCTTATACACTATACGTTTCGCGACCGCGCGTCGGAGAGCTACGAAATTTGGCAATCGGAGACCCGGGGGGGAGGGAAGGGGACACGTGAAAACCGATTTTCAAAATTCTAATTATTTTTTTATTTATTTAATGTTTTATGCGATTTCGACCTTTTTTTGCCCTTTTTGCCCCTTTTTTCTCCACGATCCAGACGTCGTAGAAAAAAACAACTCACACCATCGGAAAGAGCAGACAATTGCGAGTAAAAATATATCAATTTCAAATCTCCATTTCGATTTCTAATATTTTTTAAAGATTTTAAAACAAAGGTCACTTTTGGCTCAAAAAAACGATTTTTGGTTTTTAAATTCTCGCATAGTAAAAAGTACTCATAATTTCGACTAATAATTTACATTTTTAGAAAGCTGAAATATCTGGCATTCTTACAAGTCTAATCTGGTCCAGAAATAATGAAAATTGCCTTCAGGATCGCAATTTTAAAGACGTCATGATTTTAAATTTCTCGGCGTTCCGCTTCATTTCTCCCCCGCGGAAGCAGGGAAGGTGGTGGGTGGGGACGTCAAGATGGAGGTGACGTCACGGTTCTGTATATGCATAGCGATGGGTGGGACAATTAGTTTTTACTTTCCGTTTCCCGCGTTTCCGATTTTAAATGAAATAAGAGCTTAACATATGCACTGTAGAAATTATTATATTTATATTTTAATGATGGAACGATGGATATTTTAATTTTATGGATATTTTAAATGATGGAACGATGGATATTTTAATTTTATGGATATTTTAAATGATGGAACAATGGAATGAGGATGATGGAATTAAGAGCTTAGAGAGCATATGGTCATTTTAAATTGTAAATTAGCGCGCGGGAAGTTAGCGGTAGGCCCGGGAACGATTCCCGCCACTGCCAAAACTGCCGAAGTGTTCACGCGGAATACGATCACGTTAAACATGTGGGCCCGAAAGTCCTTCCGAGAGGTTGGTGGTAGGGGAAGGAGGGTACGGTCCCTGTGGATGCCTCCCTCACAGGGTTCCCGTCTAAATTGGGTGAATATAAAGAAAGTTGCGGAGGGCGAGGCAGCCCAGTGGTTAGCGCTCAGGAATTGCACTCGGTAGGCCCGGGTTCGATTCCCGCCACTTCCAAAACTGCCGCCGTGTTCACGCGGAGTACGATCACGATAAACATGTGGGTCCGGAAGTCCTTCCGAGAGGTTGGTGGTAGGGGAAGGAGGGTACGGTCCCTGTGGATGCCTCTCCCACTGGGTTCCGTTCTAAATTGGGTAAATAAAAAGAATGTTATGGAGATAGTCGCTGGGGGCGAAGAAGCCCAGTGGTTAGCGCGCGGGAATTGCACTCAGTAGGCCCGGGTTCGATTCCCGCCACTGCCCAAACTGCCGCCATGTTCACGCAGAGTCCAATCACGTTAAACATGTGGGTCCGTGAGTCCTTCCGAGAAGTTGGTGGTAGGGGAAGGAGGGTACGGTCTAAATTGGATGAATAAAAAGAAAGTTATGGAGATTGTCGCATAGGGCAAAGTAGCCCAATGGTTAGCGCGCGGAAATTGCACTCGGTAGGCCCGGGTTCGATTCCCAAAATTGCCGCCGTGTTTACGCGGAGTACGATCACGTTAAACATGTGGGTCTGTAAGTCCTTCCGAGAGGTTGGTGGTAGGGGAAGGAGTGTACGGTCCATGTGGATGCCTTCCCCACTGAGTTCCGGTCTAAATTGGGTGACACTTCCTGGCCGTCCAAACAGTTACCTTACACCTTTCTGGTAGGTCGCGCCAGCGAGTTTGCAACGATCAGAATTTGCCACGGTCAGAATTTTCAGTACGATCACGTTAAACATGTGGGTTCGTGAGTCCTTCCGAGAGGTTGGTGGTAGGGGAAGGAGGGTACGGTCAAAATTGGGTGAATAAAAAGAAAGTTATGAGATTGTCGCGGAGGGCGAAGTAGCCCAGTGGTTAGCGCGCGGAAATTGCACGCGGTAGGCTCGGGTTCGATTTCCGCCACTGACACGGAGTACGATCACGTTAAACATATGGGTCCGTATGTTTTTCCGAGAGTTTGGTGGTAGGGGAAGGAGGGTACGTTCCCTGTGGATGCCTCCCCCACTGGGTTCCGGTCTAAATTGGGTGGCACATCCTGGCCGTCCAACCAGTTACCTTACACCTTTCTGGTAGGTCGCGCCAACGAGTTTGCCACGGTTGGAATTTGCCACGATCAGCATTTTCAAGGGTTGCGAACAGGCTGGTCGCCAAAGGCGGCTAGTAAATAATAAAAGGCAATGTCTGTCTGTGTGTGTGTCTGTGTGTCTGTCTTATACACTATACGTTTCGCTACCGCGCGTCGGAGAGCTACGAAATTTGGCAATCGGAGACCTGGGGGGGAGGGAAGGGGACACTTGAAAACCGATGTTTAAAATTTTAATTTTTTTTTATTTATTTAATGTTTTATGCGATTTCGACCGTTTTTTGCCCTTTTTTCTCCACGATCCAGACGTCGTAGAAAAAAACAAATCACACCATCGGAAAGAGCAGACAATTGCGAGTAAAAATATATCAATTTCAAATCTGAATTTCGATTTCTAATACTTTTTAAAGATTTTAAAACAAAAGTCACTTTTGGCTCAAAAAAACGATTTTTGGTTTTTAAATTCTCGCATAGTAAAAAGTACTCATAATTTCGACTAATAATTTACATTTTTAGAAAGGTCAAACATCTGGCAAGTCCAATCTGGTCAGGAAATATTCCGTATTGCCCACAGGATCGGGATTTTAAAAGTTTCCGAATTTCAATTTCTCGGCGTTCCGCTCGGCGTGCCGCTTCTTAACCGGCGTTTCTCCCCCGAAGAAGGAGGGAAGGTGGTGGGTAGGGACGTCAAGGTGGAGGTGACGTCACGGTTCTGAATAGAGCTCCTCTACTACAGGCTGACTTATCAAGCATATTGAAGCCCATAGGGTTCCATACTACAGTTACAGAAATTATAAAAAAAGTGTTTGAAATAAATACTTTATATAAAAAAAGAAGTTTTAATTAGAATATTGTAGAATTTAGCTCGCACAAGTATTCTCCATTACCGGGTATCCAATTATTTTTTAGCCAATGTTTTCTTCTTTCTTCGTTTCTAGGAAAGCGAAATAGCCTAAAACCCTTTCTAGAATGATTAGAGCAGTTCGGTGCAGAACAACCACTCATAACTATTTCAATTATACTTCTTAAAGTGAAAATACGAATAAAGTTAATGTTAATAAACTGCGCTTCCAGCTAGGGTGGGCTTCAATATGCTTGATGAGTCAGCTCGTATATAGAAGAGCCTTAGTTCTGAATAGAGCTCCTTTACTCCATATAAATTATTATATTTATATTTTAAATGATGGAACGATATGGATTTTTTAAATGTATATTTTAACTTTTAAATATTTTAAATGGATATTTTAATTTTATGGATATTTTAAATGATGGAACAATGAAACAATGGAATGAGGATGATGGAATTAAGCATATGGTCATTTTAAATTGCAAATTAGCGCGCGGGAAGTTAGCGGTAGGCCCGGGTTCGATTCCCGTCACTGCCAAAACTGCCGCCGTGTTTACGTGGAATACGATCACGTTAAATATGTGGGTCCGTAAGTTCTTCCGAGAGGTTGGTGGTAGGGGAAGGAGGATACGGCCCCTGTGGAGGTGGTTTCCCGTCTAAATTGGGTGAATATATAGAAAGTTATGGAGATTGTCGCGGAGGGCGTGGCAGCCCAGTGGTTAGCGCGCGGGAATTGCACTCAGTAGGCCCGGGTTCGATTCCCGCCACTGCCAAAACTTACGCCACGTTCACGCAGAGTACGATCACGTTAAATATGTGGGTTCGTGAGTCCTTCCGAGAGGTTGCTGGTAGGGGAAGGAGGGTACGGTCTAAATTGGGTGAATAAAAAGAAAGTTATGGAGATTGTCGAGGAGGGCGAAGTAGCCCAGTGGTTAGCGCGCGGGAATTGCACGCGGTAGACCCGGGTTCGATTTCCAAAATTGCCGCCGTGTTCACGCGGAGTACGACATAAACACTTTCAACTATGTTGTAAAGTGTTAAAAAGTCATAAACACTTTCAACTATGTTGCAAAGTGTTAAAAAGTCATAAACACTTTCAACTATGTTGTAAAGTGTTAAAAAGTCATAAACACTTTCAACTATGTTGCAAAGTGTTAAAAAGTCATAAACACTTTCAACTATGTTGTAAAGTGTTAAAAAGTCATAAACACTTTCAACTATGTTGCAAAGTGTTAAAAGTCATAAACACTTTCAACTATGTTGTAAAGTGTTAAAAAGTCATAAACACTTTCAACTATGTTGCAAAGTGTTAAAAAGTCATAAACACTTTCAACTATGTTGTAAAGTGTTAAAAAGTCATAAACACTTTCAACTATGTTGCAAAGTGTTAAAAAGTCATAAACACTTTCAACTATGTTGTAAAGTGTTAATAATGCGATCAATTTACTTCTTTTATGGCAAACTGATAATGTGCAAGAACTCTTGCTGTTTCAACCGGGAATCGAACCCTGGATATCCAAATTGGCCAGCCGACGCTCTACCGTTGAGCTATTGGGACGAAATTGCAAGCTCTTATCGTCGAAGCGGACCTTGCAAAGGTTCACGGCACAACGCTTTTGGATGTTGAATTGTGCGTTTAAATTTGGCTCTTTTCTTTATGACAACATCTAAAACTCTTTCAAATTACCAAGCTAATTTATATTTCGTATGAATCTAACATGCCAATTAACAACTATATAAGCAACTATAACAATGGCCACATCAAAATGCAATGAGAATTTAATTAATACCCCGTGAAATACATGACAACTTACGAATTATTTTAGCGTCAAAGACTATTATAAAAATAATTTTTTTTTCGCAATTAGCTAAAGAAAAGTATTTTCGTTTGACCTCTTATGTCATATAATTAATTCAGGAGCTAAGATGCAATTTTATTTACAGTTACAAAAAAAAAAAAAAAGTTGTCACGGATCCTAATTCTTCAATATTTTATTCTAACTATTATTGTTTAACGAATTATAAGGCAGAATTTCCGCGGATTTCAATAGTATATATTAACTTTTGTGCGCTTATTAATATTATTTATCTTACTAGAAGGATAAGCCCGTCATAAAAAGGGATAAAGTTGCAAAAGATTAGCTCAGATCAGCTATTCATAAACTTGCAAAAGATTTCCGAGAAGAGAAAGAAGAAATTTTTTCTTCTTCTTTGAAAAGATGCAAAAGAGAAAGAGAAGGAAAAATATAACCTATTAAATTTTTCGAGTAATCATCTTATCAAGTTGAAAAAAATTAAAAATTGTTTGTTATGCTTATATCTCAAAAACTAAAACAAAAATTTGTAGCTGTTTGAAATCCCTACAAGTGGATTGAATATTATCTGTAGTCGCCACGTAAATTGAATAAATAAATAAATAACTCTATTTCAGTTGTATTTCAAACTCTTAGTTTTAGAAGTACAAGACAAAAAAAAAAAAAAAAAAAAATCGACGCACAAAAAAAGAATTATCCAAATGAGACAAAATTTGGTACGTATAATGTGAATGTACAGAAAAAGATATGATTAGAATTTCAGAACATTTGGGTGATTTATTGCACTGAAAGATCTACATAAAGTGAGCACATCAATATGGCGTTGATCCACCTCTGAATTTGATACAAGCTATTACCCGACGTGGCATTGATGCATAAAGTTGCCGGATCCTGTTCTGAGGGATGTTGTTCCAATTGGCCGCAATTGGCGAGCTAATTCGTCTACATTCTGGGATGGTCGCAGGCGACGCCCCATATCAGTCCAAATGTGCTCAATAGGCGAGAGATCTGGAGATCTGGCTGGCCAAGGAAGTGTGTCGTAAGCATACAGACAATCAATAGAGAAGCTTGCCATGTGTGGCCTGGCATTATCTTGTTGAAAAGTTAGCCCGGGGTGTCGCGAAAGGAATGGCAATACAACAAGTCGTAGAATGTCGGCAATGTACCGCTGTGCTGTGATGATGCCACGGAGGACTATCAAAGGAGCCCGACTATCAAATGAAATGGCACCCCAGACCATAACTCCCTGTTGTCGGGCCGTGTGTGCAAGTTAGAGCAGGATCCTGACAATGTCCGGGCTGTCTCCAGACACGTTTGCTCTGGTCGTCGGGACTCAGTTCGAAACGCCACTCATCACTGAAGACAATTTGAACCCAATCTGAACAATTCCACGTTGATCGGGCCCGGCACCATTGCAATCGCTGATGGCCGTGCATACAGGTCAGTAGTAGGCGACGTAATGGGCGTCGGGAATATATATTCCGCTCCCGTAATCCTATATTAATGGTCCGGGCGGTCACTTCCTGTTTGTCATACGTTGGATGGTTGATAACGACAATAACGACAAATCTCGTGCTCTCACAGCTGCTGTAACAATCGATCTATCTTCCCATTCTGTCGTCGATCTAGGTCGTCCGTTGCCCGCTTGCCGCTGAAATCTGCCATTCCGGACCCATTCCAGCAATATCGTCTAATTGCTGCATCGCTCCTACCCAAATGCCGAGCGATTCGTCGATGTGCGCATCCAACCTCATGCAGTCCGACCGCACGTCCTCTTTCAAACTCCTTCATATGCTCGTAGTGGCCGCGAATTCGCCGAAGAGGCATTGATATAATCAGTACGTAAACACAATCGAAATCCACTGCACGTTTTGTTCCCAAAAGCGAGGTTAGCGCCTTATATACACCACCATGATGCTCAGTTTCAGTGGGCTGTAGTTCCGCCTATTCATTCATTGGCTGCGAATTTTTGATTATTTGCATATTCGGTCGAAAGGTGTTTGCTTGTAAAGTTCCATTACTATCGGATTGTTTTGCGGGGTGCGTCGATTCTTTTTTGTTTTAATGTAGTATATAATGGCTATAAATTCGATATTTTGGTATTTTAACCTGGGTTTTCTAATTAGTGGGAAATCTATGAGATTTAAAATGTCACAAGCGTTGCAGCTCAATGTGTTTACTTACTACTTGATGAAATCAGTCCACAAATATAAGATATTTTGTTTTGTTTTAAAATATATTAGGGAGTTAAATGAACTTGAGAATTCTACAAATGTTTAATTTTTGATGAGGTTTGGACAGAAAATTTGGAAATATACGTATTCATTAATGTGTCGACAGGCAAGTTTATGGATTAACTTGAATATAAAATCTCGTCAGGTATATAAGTTAAATTTATATACCGCCAGGCAAGTTATTAAAATATTTTGATATTTTGTCGTGAAATGTATGATTCGAGAATCTAGATAAAATGGGGTTCATTTCACTGCAGTTTTATTTTACAAAATGTTATTCAGGCAAAACCCTTTCGGCTTCATCAGACTGGAATTGGAACTATCGACGATTTTTACTTTCCTTATATACATAATGTGTAAGGAAAGTATTGTGACGGGGTCGAAAATTCGAATTCGAGTTTTCGACGGGAGAGCACGTTTCAAGCATCCCTGATCACGAATTAAACATTTTTGATGTTGATGTGTGTGTGTGTGTCAATGAGTCTGTGGAGACGATATCTCCCGAACAAATGGAGCAATTCGAATGAAATTTGGTACAAAAATCACAATCCGTAAACACTGGAAGCCTATTGTTTTTATATGCAATCGAATGTTCAGAACCCCCTAAATTTTCGAGTGAAATTTTGAAAAAATCGTCAAAAATTCAAAACTACTAATAAAGTTACGCAAATAGACATTTCTTATGTAATTTTTCATTAGAAAACGATTGACATAAATTTTAGAACGCTAACATGAACCGTTCTCGAGATATTGCACATTTTTCACAAAAATTATCAAAAAGTCGTATAAAATAAAAAGAAAATATTTCCTATTGGAAAACATGTTCACTTTTCATATGTAATAGGATGCGATAAATTTGGCGACATCATTCTCGTGAATCTAGCTCGTTCCATTCATGAAGAAAGATAGTTTGAGTAATACTTTTGTATTTGAACGCCTATAGTCATTTATTTGCTGTAAGAATAACTTATTTCTTCGTCCATAACGCTTGGCGAGATTTTGGCGACGAATTTGGCGGAATGTCGCCAACTTGGCGACTTTTTCAAATGTTGCCAAATTAACGAAAATCTCGCCAAATGAATAAAAACGACGCTAAATCAATGAAAATGACGACTAATTGAAGAAAATTCAATATCTTGGAAAGAATATAAGTATCTACTATAAGAATAACCTTTTTTTTTAACTGTAAAAGTAGTAAATTCATTGCATTATATAAGGAAAGTCATGTGTTGCCTACATCATATTTTTTTTCCTGTGAATACTCCAAACTTCGATTAAAATATTGATATTTATATTAAAATGAATATAGTAAATAATTTCATAAATTCAACAAAATACACGTAATTGAAAGAAAATTATGAAAAAATGTTCCTCTCAATTTCGAAATTTTATATTACGTCCGTATGTTCTTACCGAAATTCGAGTATATTGTAGAATGCGGAAATATTGAAGTGACCCTGTGAAGCTCTTGAATCAAGGCATCTACGTAAGGTAGCTTTGGCCGATCGAGCCAGGAAGGCAATCGTTCTCGACCGATCACAACATCCAGTTCACGCTGAGCTTCTTCCTGAGCATCCGGATGCTTGCTTAATACTTTCAGGAGTTCGGAAATGGCATAACTCACGGACTCCGTGCCTTCTAGGAGCAGATTCAAGGAGTTCGCTCTCAGTCTGTCCTCTGGGATACAAAATATGTTTTTAGAAAGTAAAGAAACAAAAAATCAACGTTATATACAAGATAGTCGGAAAAGGTGGTAATGAGCTTTAACCCTTAAATGTTGATCAAAGCGGAGCTATTATGAGCGAAACTCCACATTGCAGCGGGACTCAGATCTGTAGGGAGGGGGGGGGGGGGATTTAGTAGGAAATTGTAATTAGATGGGAGACCAGGAGAATTCCCGGAGGAGGGGGGTTGAAGTTTCGCCACTGATATTGTTTCTAGACATATACTAGCAATACAAAGTTTATTATAAGAAGTTGAAAGAACTATTATGAAAAGAACTATATTGAAAGAACTATATGAAAATAGTTTCAGATATTTCTGGAAAAATTCACAATCTAATTTTTTGAATGATCTCCATAGAGTAAAAGTTTCAATGGGATTATACTTTCCAGTTTCCACACTTTTTTTCTTGAATTCACACTTTCCCCTTCTGCGGTTATTCTTATTTTATTGTGGTTATTCATATTTTGTTGTGATTATTCCTATTTTATTGCGGTTATTCATATTTTATTGTGGTTATTCATATTTTATTGCGGTTATTCACATAGTCGCAATAACACATAAATGAGGCAAAACTTTGCAAAATATTTGCTCACTGTGTTTTGTAACATTAACTATTCAAACTTTATATCGGAAGATTAACTCTTTAAAATATTTTAAATTGGCAAAACACGCGGTCAAGTTTACGAGTATTTATTTACTTGTTGGGATTTTAATGTGGAATAACTTTATTAAAAAAAATTTCTTAAACCTTCAAAGTGAGCAATTTCGGCGATTTACCACAATTACTAAAAAAAAAAAGAAAAAGTTCTATGAAGTAACGCAATAAAAAGTTTCAAAATTCCTCTATAAAATATAGCATAAGATAGGTAAAATAAAACGATATATAAAATGGAATTAATTGCAGAAGCGTCAATACATATCACATTCAATTAAGTTTGTAAGTTTGTGACGAAATGGGACAACAGAAGGGACAATTTGAGAAGCAAGAGAGAAGAAAAATAAGAATATCAAATAGAACTGATTAAATTCCATATTTTATTTTCACCTATTTTTTAAAATAGCGATTTCCTTTTCTTTACAACCCTTCTTTACAAATTTAATTTGATCTGATGTTCCTTTAATTGTCAACGTGATTCTAATTTTTTAGGCCTAACTATTCAAGCCACATTTATCACAATAACATGAAATTTGGTATGTCGTTGACTTTTGTGGTACATTTTAATTATTTTATTTTTAACCTCAACGGGATAGTCCATCTCGAGCTCCTCATAGGAATGCACTCGTTTGAGAATAACTTGAAAACAGAGAGACTAAAAGTCTGCATTTAGTATGACTTTATCTTCTGTGGTGTATTTAAATTATTTTTTTTTAACCTCATCGGAACAGGCCGTCTTGAGTGCTCGCTACAGTAATGTACCCGTTTTTGGGGAATAACTTGAACCGGAGTAGCCAGAAAGTCCAAGTTTGGTCACTCATACATTTATGTTGCACACATTTTAATAAATACTTTTTCATATATTTATGTTGCATATAAATAATAAAAGGGTGTACTTTAAAAGATTATTTTTGCTTTTGCGTATTGAACATTTAGTCAACATTAAATATAGTGTAAAATAATAAGTGTAAAACAACATTAGATATTAAATATTACTTGTAAAATAAGCATTTTGATTATTCTTCGTTTCTTTCATCTGCAGCAAATAGGCATCCACGTAATCCTGGGGGTGATTTGGGTCTAGGTTTCTAATGTGATCCTCCAGCATTGCGTCAGTGAGTTGATAAATGAATTTTCGGCTCTTTTGTACGTTACGCAAAGAAGGAAAGACTGCTAGCTTCATGCTGAAAAGACATACACTTTGATTAAGGTGGCAGCGGATATTCCAATAAAAAATTCGATAAAATTAACAAAAAATTCTTTTGGGCACAGTATTTTATTACACATATTTTTTTACATCAGTTACAAAAAACCACATTCGAATCGAATGCTTATTTCTAAAATTATGAATTATGACAAATACTCAATTATAATGAAATATCAAAATCTCTTTTAAATCAGCATAATATAAATGCATCCATTCCCAACTTTCCCTGTGTTTGCAAGCATCCAAATTATTCTAAAGTTATTGACAGCAATCATAAACGCATCATATCTGGTGATCTCAATGTTGAGCAAAATTCAATACTTTAAAATCTTTATGCCTTATAACACTAACTTTCGGATTCAAAACGACTTAAATCCTAGTCTATTAATTAAAAACTAAATACTGACTTCGAAAAATTCACATATATAAAATTGCATGCAGTAAAAATCATCCTGTCGAAGCTTTTGATAAGTGGAAGGTAAATATTTTAAATGAGGTAAAACATTTATTAAAGCACAATGCCTTTAATTTAACCTTCATTTAGCTATTCGAATTTGAAACTTGCCACAAATGACCTAAAATCTAACTTTGTTATCACATACATGGATAAAGCCGATAATAATTATGCAATAATTTGTAAAAAAAATTAAGTGCAAATTTTAAATGACTAATTGGAATAACATATTTAAAAGCATTAATTCTTCAATATAAACTGTATCAAAGAAAATTATTGCATATCAAGTTTTAAAAACACCTTACAGAAAACTAAACTTCAATAACGTTGATCCCTAAATTTCATAAAACCCTTTATCTCTTTCAGATAAGTAACTATTGGACATAAATCATATGTCATCGTTGCTAGAAAATCTCTTTTGGCCATTCTTTATAAAATTACTTCTGATATTATTGGATCCTCCTCTTCGTATGTTATTAATACCAGCAATCATTTAATTCAAAATTTACACACCAAAAATATATTGGGATTTCAAACTTTTGATTTTAAGGACTTATTTATCAACATTGATATTAAAGATCTGTTTAAAGTGATATGGTATTTAATTAAATCTTTTTATAATAGTCAAAAATTGGTTTTTGATCATTCACATGTGCACGACCTTCTTAAATGTGTTCTTTTTAATAATTATTTATTGCTAGGTGATAAATTATATTTGTAAATTAAGGGTGTTCCTCAGGGTGGTACTGCTAGTTCCGCTCGAGCAAATCTTTATCTTCATCACTGCGAGTGAAGATTCAAAATTTCTGAAGTTTTTACCATTACATTGATGATATTATTTTAATAAGGACAACACCTCATCTAATGTCATTGATTTTAATTTGTATCCCTCTAATTTATCTCTTATACCCATTAAAGCGTTATTTCGTCTAGTAATAACTTCTTAGAAAGTAAAACATTCCGAAATCTTAAAACTATGTTGTTGGCCATCTATCCCTTGCAGTCCGGGTTAGGTGGTCATATGATCGGGGGTTTGTTGACCATGTCTACTTAATGGTAAATATGTGCGAGTTGAGCTTAAGGAAGTATTCGCAATTAATTTGAAAACAAGATTTTAATTCTAGAACAAAATACTACAGATAATGTGTTAAAAAAATACATAAGATGATCACTTCCCCCAAAATATTAACTAAAATATAAAAACAGAATACTGGAAAATTTAAAAAATGCCACTTCTCTTTTGATGTAATAATACCACAGGACTGGTATACATCGATAGATGATGTGCATCAGGGATTTACCCTAAACAGTTAGCGAGTCATTTGTAGCACTTTGAAACCCAGTAAAGAAATCGAATAACCTTGATGAACTTTACTGGAGTTTATTTTTTGAACTGTTATTTACGCAAAACCTTTTCGGCTACATCGGACTGGACCCATCATATTTTTATTAGGATAGGTCACTATCGCGCCTCGCAAGAATGCGCATCGTTTTAATGTGGAGTATTTAAACATACGCAATAGCTTACAGTTTTAAGATTCTGAACTAGTTTTGACGCTACAATGCGCACAAAGTTAAGAATAAATTCAAAGTATGAATGCACGATATATAAGTTCGGTTCTTTTTTTTGTGTATTAAGGTAAAATAATTTCGTTTTAAGGGTTTTTTTTGCTTTTTGTATTACGATGAAAAATGAAAAATTTTCAATTTTTTTCTAATTTGACAAGACGGTTCCTCGAAAACTATAATAACTTTGTAAAAACAAATTATGAATCTACAGTATTTTCTACTGAACAGTTTTGTCACTTACTGTTTATATCTATATTTTTCAGTTTAGAAGATATTTCGTGTGAAAGTAAGCAACGTAAGACGAAAACTCTCTCTGACCAAAGTTTCAGTCCTTTCGAAATATATATATATATATATCCAATTTCCTTTTTACGGACTGCATCTTTTCTTTTATTTTTATTTTTTGTCATTTTAATATTTTAAGCCTCCAGATTTTGATAATCCTTTGATGTTTGAACTTGATTTGTATGTATCGCTCTTGAATGTTGATAAATTCATGTGTATTATTGATAATGTAAAATTAAGATCATTTTGCCTTATTTGGTAGCACTGTTTTCCTTTTATTGGATATTTCCTTTCATATCCTCTTTACTTAATTTTCCTCCGTATTGTTTTTGAATCAGTGTATGACACTCATCATGTTTCAAATTAGCCTTACTATTTTTATTTAGTTTTTTCTTTATTATTTTATATATATATATATATATATATATATATATATATATATATATATTAATATCATACAATAATAATAATTAAAATCATATGATCATCATATAATATTATTTAATAATCATTTAATATAATTTTTATAATGAAATATTATAAATATATAGTAATCATATAATAATAATAATAATTAATATAATATAATCTTCAAAATATTAATAATGTTGAAACTACTTTTTATATATTCATAAATGGAACCCTATTTCCAACAAAACAAATGAATATTGTCTTCATTTTTATCTATTATGCTCGGAGATATGAGCGTCCAAAGTGTTTGCATTTTTCGTAACGCTCCGATTTCAGCCAGAGATGCCCCTATCATAGACGTTATTCTCATCAAAACTGAGGCATTTCATTTAAATCGGAGACGCTGACACGTGTCTATGCAATTTTATACTTACTTGAAGAAAACACCCAACATATAGAATGTTCTGTCGAAAAATAATTGAAGTGCATCTCTAAAGGTTTTACTTATCACTTTGAACTGCGCCTTGTCGGTTGTGTATGTCTTTTTGAATAAGATTTGGGAGACAACACTGCTGACTGCGCAGGCTATGGGGAAGACTACGTCTGTCGGCTTTCCCGCTGAATCTCTAAGTGTTTCCAACAGCTGACTTAGCTCGAGGTGAATCATTCCTTCCGATTCCATCTTTCCAAATCCAAATGTTTTTGCCGTTTGCAAGAAGAATTTTCTTTGTTCTTTCCATGGGGCTCCTTCTTCTTGGGTAATTCCTGGAGGAGTAAATTCGAGATATAGAAACAAAGATCAATCATGCATAAAGCATTGATTATGAAACAATTTCCAACTGTCATGCAATTTTATTTAAACATCTCTAAAATGCGATGCATTCAGCGGTGATATTTTTAAAATTATCGCAATACTACAATAATTTATTTTACTTAGAAACTTAAAACCATGAATGTAAAAGTATTTTCTAACTCCATGCTTAAAACTTCATCCCAAAAAACTCAATACTACAGAATTATCTGTGTCTCTATGTAAAATCAATGAATGTTTCATTCATATCAGTTATATTGCAGACTCCAGCACTAAATAATTTTGCGTTAAAGAAATTCAGAAATTCTTATACAACTCATTTTACAGTTTGATGTGTTTACATTCTTCGTATATGAAAATTAGGCTTCTTTGTAGAAATAATTAAAGTTTGATGATCATTTAAAAGCTCAAAATATTGTAATTGCGTTGGCGTAGTAGATAGATGCACAGTAAAAAATAAAAAATAAAGCGGTTTTAAGACGGATGCAACACTAAATATAAATTAAAAAGAACTTTAAAAATCACGATTTTGACTCTAGATGGATGCCATATTTTATTTTAAAGTGGGTCACGTGATTTCTTCATATAATATGGGTGCAATTATTTTATTTTAATTTTTATTTAAAAAAATTATCGAACATATTTTGCTGAAATTTTTTTATATATTTTATGGGATAATTTGAATATTTTCTAAAATTTCAGAAGCAATTTGTAAATTCTAAATTCGGTTAAAAAATGTTTGAAAAACTAGGTCCCATAGGGTTCAATGTATTTCATTTTTTCAACCCGGGTTCAATCTAAAACTAATTGGGTGACATTATTCATTTAAATTCCCATATGTCCAACAGACCGCCTCAACAACATACTAAAATTTCATTTTGATAACGTCATTTTTACGGCAGTTATCGTGCGAACGGACAGACAAACAGACAAAATGAACGTCATAAACGCTTTTCAACTTTGTTGTAAAATGTTAAAAAGCAAGTCCAGTTAATTAAACAAGTTTCAAGAAATTACACACACACACACACACACACACACACACACACACACACACACACACACACACACACATATATATATATATATATATATATATATATATAAATATAAATTAGTAAATCCAATGTTAGAATGTAAGTAGTAACCCATAATACACTATTCCAAAATTTTCTACAAAATACAAAGAAATAAAAGAAATTAAGACATAAAGAGGAAATAATAAAGCGTAATGCAGGTCATAAAGACAAAGACAATCAACAAATTTCAAAGATGAGGAATGAAAATAGGAAAACAAAAAAATCAAGCAAAAAAGCTTGCACATGGAAGAGCTTTATGCTTAAGATAGGTTCATTTCGAAAAAATTCTCTTCAAGTCCATATATCCCTTCGAAATGAACACAAAAATGCTTGTTTCTGAAACACAAGATAGATTTTATCTATAAACTTGTGTTATATGGACGACAAGCATATAGATTGGAAAAATAAAGGAAACATAAATACCTTAAAATACACTTCATAAGTACAACCATGACGAGCCAAATATGACTAGACCAAAGTTGCCATATGCAGAAATGAAAAGATGTGATTTGCTGTTGCCAAAGAGAGTAATAAAAACTGTACTGCGTAAAAGCAATAAAATGAGATATTCAACAGTTAAAGCAAGATAAAAAGATGAAAATATAATTTCAAGAGAATGAAGAAGTACGGCTAAAATAAGATACTACGGAGAGATTATGAGAATGTTAATCGAAACTTATCAACTATACCATTTACTAAATATGCAGGATATTTATACATTTTACTGGTAATTTTGAGGTTATTAATGTGCAAAGCATGAAATTTTTTATCTGATAATCTATAAATTCTAAAAAGTTGATTAAGTATAATATTTCTAAACAATTGAATCGAGTTGCAGGAATTAAAAGGTAATAATTTATTAATATTAAATTAAAAAAAATCTTTTTTATCATATAAATTAGTAACTATCCCATGAGCAGGTTCCATAATTAGATTTAAATCCAAATAATAAATATTATTACTAATAGTAGTTTCATTAGGTATTAATTCCAAATTATCCGGATAGCAATCTATATCTATGACATAGTTATCAGTAAGTACAAGACAAATCAGATCATCTACATATCTGTAAATTTTATAATCTGTTGAAGTAAAGAATTTTTCATATTGATATAGGTATAAATTAGCTAACATACTGCTACTACAGCCACCTTATGGAACACCTGAGACTTGTAAGTATAATTTATTACCTTGAAAGATACAATTATTGAAAAGAACAAAATGGAGAAGCTTAGGAAAATTGGTAAATTTAGTAAGATGAGAATGATTAGTAATATAAGCATTATATAAAGCTAAAATGACATCATATAGATCAGTGATTTTAATATTATTAAATAGATCTTTAAAATCAAAAGTTTGAAATCCTATTATTTTACCAAGTGTTTTTAATTTATTTTTTAATTCTTTACTGTTATTTAGAATAATGTAGTTATCCCTAGAATCTCGTAAATTAATATTTAGTACATTTAAATAATTTAGTAATAATTTACCAGCAGTAGTAGAGTATGAATTATGACCACTAGTTACAGTTCTAAATTTAATAGGATTTTTATGAAATTTAGGTATAAGCACAATATATGGAAATGACAAAAATTTATTATTAATATCTAAATCACTATACATATTGATAATTTTCAATTTGATACTATTAACAGAGTGTTGTTGAAACCCAGACCGTCCGACCTACCAGAAAGGTGTAAGGTAACTGTTTGGACGGCCGGTAACTGTTTGGACGGCCGGTATTAACAGAGTGTGAATCAATTTTAAATAGACTGTTATTATATATATATATATATATATATATATTCACTTTTAGCTGGTAGGGTCATCTTAGGGACACAACCGGAGAAGGCGCCCGAATGTTTTCTACGATCCATTTCGATTCGGGATTAAGAATTTTTACTTTCTCATACGTAGCATTGAGAAAGTATTGTTTTAACGAACATTTTCGATTTCGAGATTTTGACACCAATATATGTTTTAAGACCTCCTGAACACGTTTTGACTATTTTTGGAGAGATGTCCGTCTGTCTGTATGTTTGTGGTCGATTTTTTGTGCACACCACAGCGACCACAAACATTAATTAATTTTCACGAAACGGGTTTCTTATAAAAAAAATCTAGAACAAGATGAAATTTTTTATATATATTCGAGCGAAAACGTCGAATTTAATTCGAAATTTTATATTTTATTAAGAGGGCTGTATTGGACAAAATTTGACATAATCATACATAAAAGGGTTTATTTATAGCTCAAAGATTACGCGACTTAACAGTTTCAATTATTGTTGTGAAGAATAGCCGCGATACAAATTCATTATTGAGAATATCATTTAAAAAATTTTTTTTAAAGAAAGTCATATTTTATACGACTACGTTTTGATTTATTTGTCTATAAATATTACATGTTTCAGATGATAATGCCACGTTAAGATCTCCTGGGAACGAACTCTCGATACTTAAAAACTTTCGGATATAATGTACTAGCAGCGATTACCCGCCGTTGCTCGGGATTTACCATGCAAAACTATGATAAAAATTACACCGGAACATATAGGGCCAATTGTGATATATTACCGCTGAATGTATCGCATTTTAGAGATGTTTAAATAAAATTAAAGTTGGAAAGGGTTTCATAATCAATGCTTTATGAATGATTGATCTTTCTTGTGATTTCTTAATTCTTTTCGTTGTTGAGTGAGCCTGTGAGAAATAAACCATGGTGATAGTTTCCGTTTAAATTCATATCTCAAATCTGCGATTTTCGAAAGTGTCTAATACGTTCAATAAACTCTTAAAAAACTCAGTGTTGAGTAAGCCTGTGAGAAATAAACCATGGTGACTGTTTCTATTTAAATTCATATCTCAAACCTGCGATTTTCAAAAGTGTTTAATGCGTTTAATAAACTCTCACAAAACTCAGAGATTTCATTGACTTTCACGTTTTAAACCAACAATGTCTAACCTTTTTCGTTGTGAATCATGGAGTTAGAGGGTAGAAATTCTAGGAAAAGTGTCGTTTTTCACTAATATCTCGAGAACCACTGGTCATAGAAACTCGAAACATGGCCTATGTTTTTTGTGGGGTGATTTCAAGACTACCAAGACAAATTTCATGAAATTTGGTTCAGCCGTTCTCCAGTTATGGTGGATCATACATACACACTTTTCTTCTTTATATATATAGATATTCTTATAAAAGAAAGTTAGAATATCTTTTGGTAATTTTCCGTGTTTGTATAGAACATCGGCTACTTTAAACGTGAACCATCTGAAGTACAGTATACACCGACCTCCAAAAGTTAATCATGCAAATTAAAATTAATCATGCAAAAGTTAAAATGCAAATTCTCAGCTGGCAAACTGATAAGGTGGATTTTATTGAGCGAAACTTACTGCTGATTTTATTGCGGAAACCTACTGCGATCTTCGAGTAAAGTATGTAAATATCGAAATATGCGCGGAAATGCGATTAGCTTCGCTCTAAATATACAAATTAGACTGTCCGTAAAAACGACGCGTTTTCGTCTAAGACAACAAGAACATTTTTACGGAAAGTTGAAAAAGCCACCTTCTTCATAGTATGGCTCGGAGAATACGCATATGGACAATCCACAGCAGTGATATGCAGTTGGGAGACTTGGGGCTGGACAATCCATCAAGGAGGTGGTGAATTTCTTCATTGTGCACCATTGCATCACTTCTAGTTTCTGTGGACATAATTTCAAATGAATGGAACAGTCACCAGAAGATTTGTTTTGGGCAAAACACCTTCTAATGACTGGTAAATTTACTATTGAGCGGTTGCTACTGCAGGCAGGAAGGCCCATATCGACCAGTACTGTGAGGATAAAGCTGCATGAGATTTTTACTCATATTTTTCTATATTTCAATAAGTAAGAGTATTCTAAATTGATATTCAAAATGCATTGGATTTTCGAATCCCTCCCCGAGGAAACGGAAAATATGGGGTTCATCGAAAAGCGTTTCAAGGTCCACTAGAAGCGCCTTGTTGACCAATCAGATTAAATGATGTGCATACGTACAGTATCGTCTACAGAATAGAACTGAACGGAGTCGGATTTTTGATCTTCTCCCCATGGGGGCGGTAAATTGGATTTATTGAAAACGAAAAGCCAATCCAGGCCCCTCAGAAGCTGCCCCACCCCCTCCGTTGACATAGAAAACTAAATATTTGCACACTTATAGTATTATCTGCGAAACAGAAGAAGGATTAGCGATATTTCTTTGTAAGGCTAGAAATATGGGTGGAAAAGAAGGAGGGGGGGGGGGGGTCGAAAGTTTTTCCAGACTGCCCGTTAAACTTTTTTGATTGCCAGTGAAATTTTGCACACTTCTAGTATCGACAACAGAATTTAACTGTGGACCATTGTCCGATTAAGATAATTAATTTCAATGTTAAGGACCATACATTATTAAACAAAATGAAACCTATTAAAAATGTTGCAACTTATTTCTTTAAGCGTGCTTGTTTCCCCGTCTTTGATAAACTTAAATACTATACTTATCGACAAATTAACTGGAGTATATGGCTCCGCTCGACTTTCTCATACGAGAACCCTTTTTTAAGTAGCTTGTGATTTTTATTGCAAATTTTACAAGAAAAAGTGGCTAAATTTGTCGCCAAGTGGCACGGTCGGACTAACAGACAAACACTACCGAAACATCATTGCAGTATTATCTTCTTACCAAACGTGATTAATTTTTTGATTTAGTTTCGTAATTATTAATTTAGCGATATGTTTATCGATTTGGCAACTTTTTCGTCAATTTGGCAACATTTAGAAAACGCGCCAAGTTGGCGATATCCCGCCAAACTTTTTGCCAAGCGTTATGGACGGACGGATGAAGAAATGGGTTATTAAGATATTAAATTAATAATTCCCATGAAGCGACAGGGTTATCAAGGAAATTGAACTTAATTTTGCTAAATATCAATTAGGCGTCATTTTCATCAATTTAGTGCCATTTTATCAATTTGGCGACATTTCCGTTTAGTTGGCAATATTTTGATCAATTTGGCGACATTTAAAACGTCTCAAAATTTGTTGCCGAGTTGGACGGTTGGACTTCCAGACAAACACTACCGAAACAACATAATAGTACTATCTCCTACTAAGACACATTCAAGTTAACTGATTTAGCAACATTTTTATTGATTTGATGACATTTTCATCAATTTCGCAACATTATAAAAATTCGCCAAGTTGGCGATATCCCGCCAAATTTTTCGCCAAAAGTTACAAAGATGACGGATGGAAAAATGGTTATTCATATAGTGAATTATAAGTAGCTTCTGATTTTCTCTCCTGCAAATTTTGCAAGAAAAAAATTTAAATATCTGTATCGTTGGCCCAAATGGTCATAATTATAGCATGCTACCCATCCTTTTAAAGGGCCTGAAAAAATCTTTTAATTAATATCAAGATTGACGATGCACCCCTCGAGAATGCGATCCCGCCCCCCAAGGGGGCTAATGACGTCACAAACACAAACATTGTATAGCGGCAATTTTTTTCTAGAATGATTAAAACTGTTAAGTTTCGCATTCATTGAGCTATAAATTGCGCTTTTTATACATAATCATGTCAAATTTTGTCCTATACAGCCATGGTAAGGAAATACAAAATTTCGAAGCTTTTGCTCGATTTTCTAAAAATTCTACCTTGTTTTAGATTTTTCGTTAACAAAGTTACACAAAGCATAAAGTTTTGTAAAAATCCATAAATATTTATGGCAGCTATAGTGTACACAAGAAATCGACCCACAGACAGACGGACGGTCATCACTCAAAAAACAGTCAAAACATGTTCAGGACGTTCTAAAATACATATTGGCATCAAAATCTCGAATTCGAAAATTTTTGTGAAAACATACTTTCTCTATATTTATCATAGTACGAGAAAGTAAAAATAGTATGCTTTTAAATGCTTATAAAATCGCTTACCAAGCCCATGGGAGATCCATGCAAGACCGTTTTTGTGCACCGGCCTTCCTATAAATTCATCGCTCCTATTCACCAAAACTTCCTTGGCGATCTTCAAGTCGTGCAGAATGACTACGAGGTGCCCACCTAGTGTTCGGAAACTGAAGATGGGCCCGTAACGCTTAGACAACTCATTAAACTGTAAATGCTCGGGGATTTGAATAAATGGGAAGAATCCTAAAAGTGGAAGACCCCACGGTCCTGGCGGAAGGTTTCTGTTTTTATTCCAAAAATATGAGCACAGTCATATGATGAGCAATAAGATAACCCCAGCTGCAAGGGGGTTAGAAATCAGTTGGTCACAAATCATTTTTATACTACTCAAAGTTTTCGAGCAATGATGAAGAGCTTTTTCAAGTCCTTGAATACGTCGATTTTTTCTATATCAGAGGTGATAACTCTATACAAATATTGATTGATAAGTTGAAAAGATAAGATGATTGTATCTGTTTTAGGTTTGTTATTCGAACAGGCTGTATCGCCCAAAATAGAATAACCATATTCCAATCTTTTAATCTTGGTTTATTTGAGCGCAAAGTGCTGATCGCAATGAAAAATGAATTATATAATATGAATTCAACAGAATATCTTTAACGATTGCAGATAGATAGTGTATTTTCAAACTGTTTTAATTTGATGATAGAAATTGAACATTTACAACAATATTGGTGTTACACTGAAAATATTTCTAATGAAATGCCAATATTATGGATATATTGGTAGTCAATATTGGCAAAATATTGTCATTGTAATATTATATACGATTCTAAAACTCTTCACACTTTTATAAGAATGGCTAGAAAAATATTTCTCTAAAATATATATATATATATATATATATATATATATTCATTCTGAAAAAGAGCCACGTTCTTCAATTGATAAAAAAAGAGGTCTTTAATGACCGTCTGATGTATTAAAAACAGCAGACGATATTTTTGATATATTTTTGAAGTTTCTCGTATATTAGGGCTCCTGATGACTAAAGAAAATCTATTACAGGCAGCACATGACCATTGACCATCCCTACTTAATGCAATGAATTACTTTCTTCACTACGAAAAAATGATGTACAGGAACTACGTCACGATGCTATTAATGTTGAATTATAAATTTGGCGCTTTTCGAGATGACAACATGTAAAACTATTTCAAATTACTCAATTAACTTATATTTCGATCAAATCTAACTTGACGATTGCCAATATTGATATCATCTTTAATAAGTAATACAAATTTCATAATTAATTCAACAATTAGGCATCATTTATTTTTGTAATTTCGGTGATATTTTCATTAATTTGACACAATTAAAAAGGTCACCAAGTTGGCAAGCGTTCGTCAAATTAGTCGCTAGGCTTGCCAAATTAGTCACCTATGCCACTAAATTTTTCGTCAATTCTTATATATTTGATGATACTTACTACTGTTCATTTTTATGTAATACTAGCAGAATACCCGTTCTTCGTACGGAGTATTTGAATATAAAGAAACTTGAAGTTCACAATCATGTACAAATTCCTATAGTATACTAAATGACATTGTTAATCAAATTATTGTGTTAAGATATTTAATTTAATGCTGCTAAAAAAAGTTTAAAAATATCTATTCTGGCTATACAAAATTATCTTCACTGGCAGATCTGAAGAATAAAACATCCTGGCCCGGTTTGTAAACAAATTTACAAAAAATATGAAATTGAATCAACATATACAAAATAAAAGAGTTAAAATTGTATGGGATTCGTACTACTTATATTCGCGAATATTAGAAGATATACCCTGAATTAGTAGATTACACGTATAAATTGAAAATATCAATAAACCCGTAATCTTTAAACCTGAATGCAGTAATTAATTCCAATATATGCCAAAATGAAAGTGTTAAAATTGTATGGGAAGATATCTCGTACTACTTATATTGTCGTAGATAAGAAAATATGCCCCTTGTGTTAGTAGAAGATTACCCGTATTACAATATGAGCCTCAATAACCTTTGCCAAAATAAAACAGGTGACGTAATAAATTGAAGATATTAATAATCCCCA
The DNA here is from genome assembly GCA_951213105.1 of Amaurobius ferox. Classification (NCBI taxonomy): domain Eukaryota; kingdom Metazoa; phylum Arthropoda; class Arachnida; order Araneae; family Amaurobiidae; genus Amaurobius; species Amaurobius ferox. The sequence continues at coordinate 64,866,870 of OX578134.1, forward strand.
TAATCTTTATACCAGAAGGCCGTAATTGACTCCAATATATGCCAATAACTTGTATGTCAAAATACACTCACGGACAATGAAAGTTTCTTCTTTTCTTTCTACGCAACTGACTGATTTCGAGAGAGGCCTGATTGATCATCGGCTGAAAACCACAGGATGATCAGAGCCCCGGATAACCGTCACTTGGATCGTTCGGAATATACCGTCCGACGGTGTTGGGAGCACTGGTCACCCACCCAGAGGACCGGCTCTGGAAGGGCCAGGCATACCACGAGTAGAGAGGATCGAATGATCGTGCGGAAGCCCACGGCGATCCGATCCGCGATACATGTACACGTAGCGACTTCTATGTGTCCACGAACCATATCCAGACGTCTGAAGGAAGCGAATTTGCGATCCCAACGTTCCTTACGTATACTGCCGTTAACAGGGGAACATCAGCGGCTCCGGTTGCAGCGGTGCCGGGCCAGAGCAACGTGGAACATCACCGAGTGATGTGTGGTGTTTAGCGATGACTGCCGCTTCGTTTTGGGGACCGATGATCAGTGTTTTCGGGTAGAAAGCCCAGACCACACGACCAACCCGAAGGCTTATGGTTGCCAGTGTTTTCGGGTGTGGAGGTTCACTGCACAACGCCACAATCCCGACCTCGTTATCGAGCCTCACACCAGCCCCACTGCAGGCATCATGGGCTGGGGAGTCATAGCCTATGACAGCCGATTCACTCTAGTAGTGGTACTTGGAACATTGACGGGCAGCGGTCCGTGGATGAGATTCTACGATCACATTTACTCCCATTCATTGCTGGAATCCCAGGTGCGCAATTCCAGCAGGATAATGCCCGACCGCACACGGCCCAGGTCGCCCAGGACTGCCTGAGTCATGTCCAGACACTTTTATGGCCCGCTCCCCAGACCTTCCCCTATCGAGTATGTTTTGGGCCAGTTGAAACGCCAGCTGCCTCGTTGCTGCAATCTTCGGGATTTGGAACGTAACGTCCAACAGGTGTGGACTCGTCTGCCGCAGGACAACATCAAGCGTCTATTCGACACCATGCCGAACCATATTGCTGCTTGTATCGCAGCACGAGGCGGTGCGACGCTCTATTGAGGATGACCGGACTGTGTCCACAGCTCCCTCTGTACGTGTTCTGCTGCGCTGTTTTTGTGATCATGTATATCATTCATCTGTATCCTTCCATCAATAAAATTTCAGGTCCATCCTATGCTTCTTTCTTGGTGCGCAACTTTCATTGTCCGTGAGTGTATATGCCGATACACACGTACTACTTATATTCTCGTAGATTAGAAGTGCATTTGCAGAAGATTTACCCGTACTGCGTACAATATATTAGTTTCAATAATTTTTACTTAAATAAAATATTGGCGTAATAACTTGAAAATATCAAAAATAATAATGTTTAAACCTGAAGACCCTAGTTGATATTATCCAGTCAAAAATGCAACATCAATGAAATTTATTTTACATACATGTCTTTATAATTTAAATCTGAAAAGATTTAATAAAAAGCGTTTGCTGCATAAACACATTGGATTAAAATCCGTTGCTAAGCGACATGATATTATTTTCTTCAAATAAATTGGTGAAAAAAATATCGTCTACATTATGCTATCTCTATGGAATTTTTAATTGTGCATTTTAAATTAATATCTGGACAATCCCTGGTCCTAGAAACTCGAAACATGGACTAAATTTTAAGTGGGGCATCATTAAGTCTCCCCGGAAAATTCTATCCAATTAGGTGCGGTCGTTCTCCCGTGCTGATGGGACAAACATAAAGAAACTTAATATTCACAATTATGTGTAAATTCCTATATAGTATTATAAATGACTTCGTTATTCAAAATATTCTATTAAAATATTTAATTTAATTCCTCTGAAAAATGTATAAGAATCTCTGGGCTCGATATACAAAATTATCTTCACAAGCAGATCTGAAGAATAAAGCATCCTGGTCCAGTTTGTAAACAAATTTCGAAAAAATATTTTTTAATTCTCACAAAACGACAGAGATTATCTAGAAAATCGTACTTAATTATGCAAAATATTGAATTTTCATCGATTCGGTGTCATTTTCATGAATTTAGCATCATTTTATCAATTTGGCGACATTTTAAAAAATTGCCAAATTTATCGCCAAGTGGGATTGCAGAACTGGCAGTCCCACTTAGCAACAAATTGGCGAAACAACATCACAATACTATTTCCTAATAAAACACAATTAATCTCATTTTTTTACCACAATTTTATCAATTTCAAGATATTTTTATGGATTTACAAATATTTTTATCAATTTGGCGACATTTTAAAAATTCGTCTAATGTGTTACTAAGTAGGACGGTTGGACTAATAGACAATACTACCGAAACATCATTTCAGTACTCTTTTCTAACAAAACAAAATTCATTTCATTGATTTAAAGTCGTTTTTGTCAATTTGGTGACATTTCCGTCAATTTCGCAACTTTAAAAAAAAGTTGCCAAGTTAGCGATATCCCACCAAATTCGTAGTTCCGAATTTGCAGATCTGAAGAATAAAACATCCCGATCCCGTTTGCATATACTAAATGAAAACACTAAAATTGTATTAGAAGATATACGATATACCCATTCTACTCTTATTTTGTTTCAACAGTCGGCTAAATGAGTTTATTGGCTAAACGCAATATATGAGTTTATTGGCTAAACACAATATATGAGTTTATTGGCTAAACAGAATATATGAGTTTATTGGCTAAACACAATATATAAGTGTTGTTGTTGAGACCCAGACCGTCCGACCTACCAGAAAGGTGTAAGGCAATTGTATGGACGGCCGGGAAGTGCCACCCAATTTAGACAGTGGCAGTGGCTGGAATCGAACCCGGGCCTACCGAGTGCAACTCCAGCGCGATAACCAATGGGCTACCGCGCCCCCAATATATAAGTGTTGTTGTTGTTGAGACCCAGACCGTCCGACCTACCAGAAAGGTGTAAGGTAACTGTATGGACGGCCGGGAAGTGCCACCCAATTTAGACCGGAACCCAGTGGGGGAGGCATCCACAGGGACCGTACCCTCCTTCCCCTACCACCAACCTCTCGGAAGGACTTACGGACCCACATGTTTAACGTGATCGTACTCCGCATGAACACGGCGGCATTTGTGGTAGCGTGCAAACCACGGGGATACCGCACCCGAGATGGCCAACAGCACGCGGTGTTCCGAGGTGGTCACCCACCAAGTACTAACCGCGCCCGATGCTGCTTGACTTCGGTGATCTAACGAGAACCGGTGTTTTCAGCACGGTACGGCCGTTGGCCCGCCAATATATAAGTGTGAAAACTCCTTCCCAAAATAAATGAAAGTGGTGTACGCAGTCTGTAATTAATATAATTAAAAGAAAAATCAAACCGTTCATTTATAAGATATATTATTATATTAATTTATTTATTATTCAAATCGAAAAAATAATAATAAAAATTAAGAAACACATTTGATTCAATTGCGTTGCTGAGCAACATGATATAGGAATAATCTTCTTCATAAAATGCTGATAACTAAATAACTATTTAGATTTCTTAATGCTTTTCATTGTTGAGTAAGAGCCTGTGAAAAATAAACCGTGGTGATGAGTTTCCGTTTAAATTCATATTTCAAATCTGCGATTTTCAAAGTGCCTAATAAGCATAATAAACTCCAACTAAACTCAGAGATATAATTTTCTTCAAATAAATTGGAGGGGAAAAAATATCGTCTGCATAATGCTATCTCTATGGAAGGTTTAATTGTTCGTGTTTAATTAATATCTCGACAACCCCTGGGCTTAGAAACTCGAAGCGTGGACTAAATTTTAAGTGTGGCTATTTCAAGGCTACCCACAAAATTTCATTACATTCGGTTCAGCCGTTCTCCCTTGATGATGAGACATACATACATACATACATACAGACAGATTTTCAATTTTATTTATATAAACTAGCAGCATACTCGTTCTTCGTACGGAGTATATAATATAAAGAAACTTATAATTCGCAATCATGTGCAAATTCTGTTAAAATATTAAATTTATTGCTCATAAAGAGAAGTTTAAGAATATCTGTTCTCACTATGCAAAATTATCTTCACGGGCAGATCTGAAGAATAAAACATCCTGACCCCTTTTGTAAGCAACTTACAAAAAAAAAAAGGAATTGAATCATTATATGCAACCCCGTCCTACTTATATTGTCGTAGATTAGAAAATATGCCAGTGTGTTAGTAGAAGATTACCCGTATTACAATATGAGTCTCAAAAATATTTGCCAAAATAAAGGAGATGACGTAATAAATTGAAAATATCAATAATCCCCGTAATCTTTTACCAGAAGGTCGTAATTGATTCCAATATATGCCAATATATATCAAAATATATGCCAATATACCTGTACTACTTATATTCTCGTAGATTAGAAGATATAATGCATTTGTAGAAGATTACTCGTACAACGTACTGTATATGAGTTTCAACAATTTTCGTCATAATAAAACAATGTCATAATAACTTGAAAATATCAATAATCCCTGAATCAAAAGTCCCCGAAAATATCAATAATAATAATGTTTAAATCTGAAGACCGGAATTGATATTATCCAGTCAAAAATGCAATGTCAATGAAATTTATTTTATATACATATCTTTATTATTCAAATCGGAAAAGATTTAATATAAAATCGTATGCCGCATAACACATTGGATCCGTTGCTAAGCGACATGATATCATTTGCTTCAAATAAATTGATGGAAATCATATCATCTGAATAATGCGACCTCCATGGAAGGTTTGGCGACATTTTAGTAAATTTAGCGATAACTTAAAAAATCCCCAAATTTATCGCCAAGTGGGACTGTAGAACAGATAGTCCCATTTTGCGACAAATTGACGAAACATCATCACAATACTATCCCCTAACAAAACACAATTATTTTCATTTATTAAGCGCGATTTTATCAATTCTATGATATTTTTATGGACTCACAAATACTTTTATCAATTTGGTGATATTAAAAAAATTCGTTAAATGTGTTACTAAGTAGGATAGATGGACTGCCCGACAAATGCTACCGAAACATCATTTCAGTACTCTATTTTAAAAAAACAAATCATTGATTTGCGTCATTTTTATAAATTTGGAAACATTTCCGCTAATTTGGTAAAGTTTAAGAAAAGTTACCAAGTTATTTAGAGATATTCCGCTAAACTCGTAGCTCTAAATTTGCAGATCTGAAGAATAAAATATCCTGATCCCGTTTGTATATATTAAATGAAAACACTAAAAATGTATTATAAGATACACCCGTTCTACTCTTTTTCTGTTTCAACAATCGGCTAAATGAATTTATTGGGTAAACACAATATATGAGTTTATTAGCTAAACACAATATATGAGCTGGAAACCTCTTTGCTAAAATAAATGAAAATGATGTACGCAGTTCGCAATTTATATAATTAAAAGAACAACCAAACCTTTCATTTAAAAATATTTTTTTTACATCCATTTATTTATTATTCAAATAGAAAAAATAATAATAAGTATTAACAACACATTTAATTTCATTCCGTTGCCGAGCAACATGATATAAGATAGAATCTTCCTCATAAAATGCGAAATTAAATAGCCATTTTGATTTCTTTATACTTTTAATCGTTGAGCAAAAGCTTGTGAAATATAACCACGGAGGTATATTTTTCCATTTAAATTCATGTTTCAAACAATTCGTGTTTTCCGATAGTGACTAATTAATGCAAAAATCCTGCACCAAACTCGGAAATAAAGTTTTATTTCATTTCGCCGTTTTAAACAAACGATTTTCATCCTTTCCGTTTGAATAAACCACGGAGTTGGAGAGTATAACTCATAGGAAAAAGTTCCGTTTTTCATTAATATCTCGACAACCCCTACCTAGTCTTAGAAACTCGAAACTTGGACTAAATTTATGAGGGGCTATTTCAAGGCTATCCACAAAATTTCATTAAATTCGGTTCAGCCGTTTTTCCGTGATGATGAGACAAACGAAAATTTCGTTTTTTACTAATATATCGAGAACCACTGGTCGTAGAAACTCAAAACACGGACTAAATTTTAAGTGGGGCTATTTCTAGGCTACCCACCAAATTTCATCAAATTCGGTTCAGTCGTTCTCCCGTGATGATGGGACAAACAGACAGACAAACAGACAGATTTTCAATTTTATTTGTATAGATTTAGGTACAATTATTTGAAATAGGTACGATTTCTTGAGAATGGTCCAAGTTATCATTAAAGTTTCCGTCATTCATTTTAGGATACTAAATGGTACATAAAATGATTTATTTCCCCTTATTGAATGTCCTGATTTTTTTATAATTTTTCAAAAATTCATTTGAAAATTTTTGACTTTCCAAACGTTCGATAGCGTGTAAAATTAATAGGGTTCTAGTATTAACGAATCGTAATAATTGTACCAAATTACGTTCGAAATGCTCCATTAGTTCGTGATATATCGCATTCACAAATACACCACCTCAAAAACATTTGATTACGTCGAAAACTCGTACTTAAATTTTCGACCCCTTCACAATACTTTCTCTATATATTATATTATCTGTATATGTAAATAAATTACGTATAAACGTACTTTACGTACTTTAAACGTATGTATAAACGTACGTATTAACGTACATTATATATAAAATGGCTATTTTTTTCTATAAATGTAAACACATTTATGGTTAATTTTTTTTCTATTTAAGGAAAAAAAGATGTTCTAAAAGGTAAACACATTTATGGTTAATTTTTTTTTCTATTTTAAGAAAAAAAAATGTTCTAAAAGAGGGCCTTTTTGCACAGACACACACATACACACATCTTCCCGAAAATATTAAGGTCTTAAAACGTATTTTCCCCGCCAAAATACAGAATTCGGAAATGTTCAGTAAGATCAAACATAATATCAAGTGAATAATTTGCACACGCTATTATCGTTTGCCGAATGGCAACAAGCATATCAGATAAATGCAAAAGAGAAAAAATTAACACGTGACAACGCAAAAAATGAGGTATTATAATAGCCATTGTTGTAAGATAGTTACAAAAGATTCCAATAATCAGCCTTGCTTCTGTATATAATTTTAACGAGAGCGCAAAAGGATGTATTTTGCAGTGTTTGACCGTCACCTCTGATAGTAGATACCGAAGTACTGCCCCTCCTCCCCCCCGCACTTCGAAGCCTAGGCAGCTGTAGGCCCAAATCTGGCCTTCGAATTTCTCCGCCAGACCTTTTCTGGAAAATTCTCCCTTAGTAGCCCACACAAAGAAGTAAGTGCAGTACGTGGGCTTGTGGATGTACAACGGTTTTTTTTCTAGACAATGGTCCTTTATCGTATTTTTGAGTGTCTAATATGTTAGTTCATGATTTAATAAGGATTTTGACCTGCATACCTTTGATTACATACCTTATTACATTGGATATATGCTACATTGGATACATATACTACATATTAGATATTGCAAATGTTCTTTAGAAGTAAGTACTTACCATTTTTTGCTTATTATCATGTCATTTAAAATTATTTAGAATTTTAAATATATGGCATTCAAATTATTTAAATTATATTTTTCTTTCTTGTCTAAATTTCTTTTCAATTAATGCTAACTGGATTCTAAATTGTTTTGTTGCTACTTATAACGTCAACAAACCTTTTAGAGTTTTCTTAGTTTGTTTTAAAATTTTATTGTTGTCACATTAATTAAGAAAACTGCCTAGGCACTTGTAAAATTAAGCTTTGTTAAATAATTGTGAAGTATTTAAAATCATTCAATGTTTAAAATGTATATTTTATCAGGTTAGCTTGTGTCATTCATTGCATTTACCTAGTGTACTTAATATGTTGTCATAAATTATTCAGTTTCCTGCAAATATTTTAAAATTATTTTAATAATGTTGTTAGTTGTGTGATATTTTATAATAGACTAGCAGTATGTCCGTTCTTCGTACTGATTATATAATACAAGAAACTTAAAATTCAGAATTTGATGTGAAATTTTAATATTTGGAGTCTCTATTTTTGAAATTTTATAATAATTCTAATGAAAAGAAAATAGGTGAGTTCTACCGTGATGAGATAATAAACAGACAGACAGATGTACAACATACAATTTTATGTATACTGTTAACATCAGATATACCCGATATTGCCCATGATTTAAAATATGTGCAAATTCCTGCAGTATTCTAAATGACATTCTTACTGAAAACATTCTATTAAAATATTTCATTTAATTCTCTCTTCATTTGATTCTTCTAAATTTAATTCTCCTTTCTGTGTTTTCTATACAAAATTATCTTCAAGCAGATCTGAAGAATAAAACATCCTCGTTTGAAAACAAATTATAAAATATATATGAAATTGGATTAATATATACTAAAATGAAAGCGTAAAATGGTATAAAAATGGTTATAATTTTTTTTTATATCAATTTCTTTATTATTTAAATCGGAAAAAATTTAATAATAATCGTCTGCCTATTAAACACATTTGATTTAATTGCGTTGCTAAGCATCATGATATAATTTTCTTAATAAATTTGCGGAAAATATATCTTCTGCATAATTCTATTTTTATGGAAGGTTTAATTGTGGGATTTTTATTCATATCTCGACAATCCCTGGTCCTAGAAACTCGAAATATGGACTAAAATTTAAGTAGGACTATTTCAAGACTACCCACAAAATTTTCATGAAATTCGATGCAGCAGTTTCTACCGTGATGATGAGATAAATAAATACACAGACAGAGGATGTATTTTCAATTTTATTTATATAGATAAACAAATGTCATTCTCTTTTTAAGATATTGTCAATAGTAAGAAATCGTAACAATAAAGATGCTACACTAAAGTTATGAAAGTAAAATAATGTAAAATGTAATATTTCACACTTCAAATAACATATTTTTAACCGTTTGATAAGTAAGTAATTGCATATAAAAGATTTAGTTTCTTAATATATTGCATGTACATTTTTTATTATTTGTTATGTCATGCCTGAAATTTTTAAAGAATGGGTTAAGAAGTCATTTGTGTTTAGGTTGTGCACATTTTTTTTTATGTAGCAAGTTATTATGTTATTGAAAATTGTTAAAATTACTTGGAAAAAAGAAAAGTAACCAACTTACAATTAAATACAATACAATTGTTACAATAACATTGTTTACAATTTGTTAATGTGTGGTAGTAAAAAAAGGAATATAAGATGTTCTATATTAGAAAACCTGAACTTCTACAAATAATAGTGCATGGGTTAATGAATGACATTCAACTTGTATTTTATCTTAATTCTAAATCATTTTACAATTTATAACAACAACAAAAAAATTATTAAAATAAATAAACATTAAAATAAAAATTATTAAAATAAAAATAAATAAACACGTAAGCATATTAAAAGTTAAATTCAGATTTTCTTTTTAATGATTATCTTATGATATTTAAAGATATAGTATTCAGTAATCATTTTAGTTTCTGCATTCTTTATTTGTAAATAAGCATACTTTAGCTGAATGTACTGAAAAATTATTCAAATAAAATGCCTGATTAAGTAAAAAATATACAGGGTTCTTTTGCAAACTCTTATTAAAACACTGACTTACTGAATGGAATCCTTTCATCTATGCCCCCAGAGTGAATTTGAGTCATTATAACTATTTTATTTTAAGGAAATGTACAGCACAATATTAATCTTTTGAATCACCCATTTTAATGTACATTATTGAAAATACTTCCAAATTTCATCAATATTATTTGCTTTACTGACAAATTATTATTCCTTTACATCGAACAGAGAATTTAAAGGGAAGCAAATGGCAAAAGCTTCGATAGCGATCTGGAAGACCTACTCCCAGTGGGCTTACAAGCCGAGACGGCAAAAGTTAGTGCTCCAGCCCCTGCTCTCGGAGGTGACGGTTTGACCCCAATGCCGTTCTTTCCGACAAATGAAACTTAGTGGAATCAATTTGCCCCACTATTATCTATGTGCTAGTATAAATTTTACGAGACATTGAGAACGTAGGGAACGGCTTATTTTTGTAATTAAAATATCAAAACTAAAATGATTGTATTGACGTAATTTGTTATAATACACGAAGAATGGCATGGAATGCTAATGGCGCTATTATATGAGGAAAGAAGTTGATAGACTTCGACGGGCTAAAGAAAATATTACAATCAGTCAAAAAAGAAATGAAAAACTTATCAAATTGTTATTTTTAGAATCCTATCGTTAAAATTTTTGCAGGTGCCTAGAGCACAGATACTCTGAGTGCGTGCAGTTAGTATTATCATATACAACAGTGTGAGTAAGTAAAATTAACAACTTAGAATTGTTAAATATTATTTATTTCAAGTAAAGTACTTGCTCATTGTTTCTGCAAAACATTACATTACAGAAAATATAACAAGATATACAGGTCCTTTTCATTTCTTTCATTCTCTTGGAACATCTTTTTCTTCCATTCCTTGGGAACAACTTTCATTCTCTTGGAATAGCTCTTAGAGTCTCCTCACAGTCACCAGGAAAAACTGTAAAATTTTGAAGAATAGTTGCAAGTATGAGGAACACTTCCATTTGCGCCAATGACTCGCCAATGCAAGATCTCTTGCCTAAAAGAAAAAAAAAACTAATAATTAATACCAAACAATCATAGCAAAAACGCCGAAAGAATAACTTATCCAAAGCAGATAAAACACGCCTACTATGCCGAAAAAGCGAGATCCTTTTCACAAATTACCAACCAAAATAGCCACTTATCTTTTTGTAAAGTTTATAATTGCATTTACAAATTAACCTGTAATATCTGTAATTTATCATTTATTGGGCAAACCAGTAATTCCATTCATCTACGAATGAATGTTCACCAAGACCACTTTAAAATGTATTTCCTTAATAATAATAATAATTACCTTTCTTCCTCCAATAAATTTGAATATCATCACCTCGCTCTACATGGGGTTGAAAATATTGCTATTCACATTTTAGATAGAAAAACTGATTTAGCCGACAGAATATTCTTTGAAAATTTCTACATAAAATCTCATTTTGCTCTTTTTTCCATATGGGCTAAATCAGATGTATATAAATAGTAATATTGTAAAAAATAACTTCGAAGGTTATCAATATTCTATTTATAATCATTTATACTTGAAACCCCAATTACAAAAATACAGTAAAAATACTTTTAATGCAAAAAGATCAAAACGAGATAAAGGCAAAACTAAAGATAAACATTTAGACGTTAAATCAGATATCAAAACCTTACACCATAACTTCAAAAGTTCTTTTAATTGGAAAATTATAAAGTCGTATTGCTTTCCTGCTAAAAATATAAAAATTAATTATCTTTATGCCATCTCTTTAAAATTAAACCTGTCCGGTAATCACTCTAATCATATTTTTTATGATTTGTTTATTACAAGAACTAAATATTTAAACATACACCTCAATAAATTTTACAATGAAAGATTTCCTACTAATTCATATTGTGTTATTTAATTTAAATTTAATATTTATAATTTTAACAATTTTGATGATTTATTTAATAATCATCACCATTTACTGCCAATCAATGATTTAAAAGTTTTAAATCATTAAAACATAACAAACCATTGAGTAGATCAATATTTACACTGCCCACAACTGAAATCACAACACAAAGTTGTAGATATAGCTTTATGTAAATCAGGCAATGGAAAAAGCAAAACGAGATTTGCAAATGATCACAGTTTTGTTACGCATAGTGACGTAACACCTTGCCGAGCAGCATAAAAGCGTCAAGGAGGAGCGATATCACAGCTAAATTGTAGCGGCACTGGTTTCAGGTTGTAAAAATCATCACAGTATGCCAAGAGTACGTCGACGTACTGCATGCGTTCAGTTGTCGTCAACGGAACGGCAACAAATCATTGTTTTACCTGAAGGTAGAATGAGCCTTCGAAGGATTGCTGAACTATTGGGTCGTGATGTGAGCACAGTTTAACGGTGTGTGTTACGGTTCATGAGAGACAACGAAACGACACGAAGATCAGGTAGTGGAGCTTCCAGGTGTGCCGCACCACGTGAAGATCATATGTTTCTGAGAAGAGTTGCGTGGGAGTCTTTTACCACAGCAACCGCGTTACAACGACATTTTTCCCACACTACAGGTAACGTGGTTTCGACGCAAAAAATTTGAAACAAACCGTTTGCATGATGCAGGACTTCGAAGTAGGCGATCTTTTGGACACCTACCGTTTCAATGCCTTCACCGGTTACGTCGCCTCTAGTGGTGTCAGATGAGACGCAATTGATCGATAGAATTGCGAAACATTCTGTTCACGGATGAATCACGATTGTGTTTTGGCATACGGCCGTACCCGCGTATGGCGGCGCTTTCAACAACGCCACTAGGAAGCTTTTTATATCAGTCGCCACACAGTCACCCCTAAGTGGTACCATGGTTTGGGGGTGGTATAAGATTTGGTGGACGAACACCTTTGGTCCACGTTTCTAGAAGTATCACGACACAACGATACGTCTCTGACATTGTAAGACCTGTGGTACAGCCATATCTGTCAACCAGGCCTGGACTGCTTTTTCGGCAGGATAATGCCAGGCCACATATTGCACAGGTAACTATGAATTGTCTACAAGGTTTTGATATCCTGCCTTGGTCAGTATATTCTCCGGATTTGTCGCCAATTGAGCATATCTGGGACATCATGAGTCGTCGATTAAGAGAACTCCCAATTCCAGCAAACCATGTTCAGTTACAAGCTCAACCGCATGCTGTGTGAAATACCATACCTCAGCACACCATTGTCCATCTCATTGACGGGATGCCTCGTCGTATTCAATCCTGTATAGCTGCTCGCGATGAGCCTATTCCATATTGATCTAATGTCAATAAACTTCCATGCTTTCATTTTCCAGGTATGATTTTTGATCATTTGCACATCTCCATGTTACAATTATATTTTGTAAATTTCACAAGGATAAATCAATATCTTCCTGGTGTTGCGATTTCAGTTGTGAGCAGTGTAATTACAATAAAATTTCTCAATCACTCTCTTTAGATAGTGGAACAGATGCTACTGTAGATAATAATTGTGTGTGTAGGGATGTTAAATATGAAAAGTACATTAATCCAACTCTAACGCTAGGTCATATTGTCACTGGAGATTTAAATATTGTTCATGATGAATCTTTAAAAGACACCATGTCATTTGGAGCACCCTCCTGTAGTAACCCCTGGTTACCCTCCTGTAGTAACCCCTCCTTTATATTAAAATTTTTCGAAAAATATATTTATAAAATAGAATGCAAATATGCATAGTCATTAATTAGAACCATTTAATATGTGGAAATATACTACTTTAAAAATCATTAAAAATACTATTAATAGTGTAATAATTTCTAAATCGCTGTACTATTGGTAAATTGAAAAACTCTAGCAAAAATTCGCAGAGGTATTTTCGTAATTACTTATGTAGGTAAAGCCTCCAATAATTATGCAATTACTTGTAAAAAGAATTATATGCAACATTTAATATACTATTTAAAGAATAAAAAGCATTAAAATCTTTAAAAACGGGAAAATGTTCAATCTTCTTGAACTTGACAAGACTACAAGTATTTGTAAACTGTATTTAAAACACTATCTTGACGTACAGGGAAAAAAAATTACATTTTAAAGTGTCTTTACGCTTTCAGACATAATGGCCATCATCAGTGGCAATGTTATAACATTGCCACTGATGATGCACATTATGATATCTGAAAACGCCATGGCACTTTAAAATGTAAAAATTTTTCCTGTACGTCAAGATAATGTTTTAAAAACAGTTTACAAATACTTGTAGTCTTTGATAGAAAATATTTGAAGTATTTTAGACCTGTATTAAATAAAAAAAAACAAATCGTTATAACATTGCCACTGATGATGGATATTATGATGTCTGAAAGAACCATGGCACTTTAAAATGCAAAATCTGTTCCAGTACGTCAAAATAATGTTTTAAAAACAGTTTACAAATACTTGTAGTCTCTGATAGAAAATATTTTAAATATTTTAGACCTGCATTAAATCAAAAACGACAAATCGTAGATTAAAAGGTCATTTAATAAAAACCATCCTTTATTTGTACGTCATAAAGGATGGTTTTTATTAAATGACCTTTTAATCTACGATTTGTTGTCTTTGATTTAATGCATTATTGAAGTTGACGTGTAACCACTTTAATTATTAATTATATTTTAGACGTGTTTACCATTCTTATGAATTTAAGATGCTTACCTATACCAAAAGGATAGGGTCTCTCCACTTTGGTTTTCTTCCCGTCAAGATCAAGAAATCTTCGGGGATCAAATTTTTCCGGATTTGGATAAACGGCTGGATCATTGTGGATGGCCCAAAAGCTTGCAAAGATGAAACTTCTCTTGGGAATCCTGTACCCTTGAATTTCTGCTTCCTCTACAAAAGCAACAGTACACGAAATTCAAAAAAAGAGATGGTGAACTAGAGGGTAGGTAAGGGTCTATTAAAGTTCGTTCGAGTTATTAAGAATTAGTTTGGAAAAATTACATCAATGGTATCCATTCTTATTAACAGTATTGTCATGGATAAATGCTTCCGAATTTTAATAAATATATATAAGTCTGTTTAGAAATTCAAATTTAAAATGAAACTAATCAACAGTAGTAGAGATAAGTTCTAGAGATATATTTTAGAAATATATTTAGATATAAGTTTTAGAGATATATTTTAGAAATATATTTAGATATAAGTTTTAGAGATAAGTATTTCTCCCGTTCTACATTAATTAAAAATAATCTCACAAATACACCACTTCATAGTAAAAAACATCCCGCCAAGTACAAAAAACAAAACCTCATTAAAGGGAAAAAAATATGAAGTCTCAAAATAGTTTGTGATAAGTTTCCGCAAAATCGAAGCTATACTTTTAGGTTTAGGTACCCTGCCGAAGGGTCCTAACTCTCCTTCAAATCATACGTAGCCCTTTCCAGTGTAGTCAATTTTTTAATTGACTTGACCACTTGAGGGAAATTTAGCTATGACAATTGCACCCTTCTAAACGGATAATTTCAGAAAAATTCAAAATTTAATTTTTATGCAGCCCCTTCTCATAAAAAAATGTCAGTCAGTGAAATATGCGCAACGCTTAGTTAGAGCGAAATACATTTATTCTGTACTTTTTGATAAAAAAACATTAGTTGTGATATCGATAATTGAAGTTCTTGACTTACTCCATTTTATCTGAATTGCAAGTATGCATAATAAATTTCTTCTGAAATTAAACATGAGGGACATCTGCAAATCTATTTAAAACAGGAAAATCGCCAATTGAAATTTGCTACTATTTAATTTTCGACAATTTATTTGTTGTTGATCTCTTGTAATCGAATGAAAAATAATTAATAATAATTTGAAAATCTCATAGAAACCGAATTCTTCATCAAATAAGGTACCGGGTAAATTGCTTTTGCTCTAATTAAGAGCTGCAAAAATTTTACCAATTGGCTTCCTTTAATGAGAGGCCTTATAGAATACTAAATTTTATGTTTTTATGATATTATCAGTTACGGGGGGGGGGGGGTTGATCCTATCATATCTAAATTCTTCTCTGTTTGCTGATTATTTTTCGTATTTCACTTAACTTCTACGAGTAACCGTTGATTTTATATACCTTTCGGGTACTCTTAGCGAATCACCATGATATAGGGAAGGTAAAAAGACATTTAGAAATTCGAAATTCATTCAGGCGGTCTCAAAACTTGTCATTTCATCAAAATTTTTCCAGGGAAATAACTATCTGTGCAATACCATGAGCACGGAATAAGATTGAGAAATTTCTGTCTTAAATTTTGGAATTATTTAAATGAAATCAATGCATTCTTACCGAAATTCGAATATATCGTAGAGGATGGAAAAGGAGCCGCGACTCTGAATAATTCTTGAAGTAATGCATCGAGATATGGCAACTTAGGACGATCCGGCCAAGAAGGTAAGTGCTCTCGACCAATCACAGTGTCCAGTTCAATCTGAGCTTCCTTTTGAGCTTCCGGATGTTTACTCAACTCAGCCAGTATCCCAGAGATGGCAAAAGTGACTGATTCTGTTCCTTCGAATAATAGATTCATGACGTTCGCTTTTAGTCTATCCTCTGATAAAATAAAAATATCTTGTAAGAGGCAATGGACAAGCAATTATCAATTTTTGATCAACTGTAAAGTTTACAATATTTGATTCAACGTTCGATTGGTTTTTAAAAAACTGCCCAAAACATTTATGAGAAATTGTTTTAATTAATATACGAGTTTTCTCGTGATGAACATTTCACCACAACATGTAATTAATTGTCTTATCTTCTTCTTTTATAACAACCTTTCAATTTAACTTGATCTGGTGTGTGATTGTCAGTGTGATTCAAATTTCTGAGGCCATAACTAATTAGATTATTCATTAACATGAAATCTAGTATGTCGCTGTCTTTTGGGATAGATTTTAATTCCTTATTCGACTAGTCTGTCATGGGCCCGTTATATGGTAGTTTCGAGTTTTTTTTTTTTTTTGGAGGGGGGGGGGGAGATAACTTGAGAGCAGGAGTAACTAGACAGTCTGGATGTAGCATGTTGTTGTATTTTCTAGTTTATTTTAATTCTTAGGTTTTTAAATAATATCGGGCTAGCTCGTCCTGGGCCTGTCACAGGAATGTACTCGTTTCTGGGAATTAACTCTAAAACCGGAGTGGATAGAAAATTTATTAGTGTGTCATTATCTTTTGAGCAATATTTTAATTCTTTGGATTTTGTATCTTATCGGGCAAGCCCATCATGGATCCGTCATAGGATTATTCTCGTTTGGGCTGGAAAATCTTGAGAATTAGAACAGCTATTAAATCCTGGCATAGCCCGTCCTGGGATGTGCCTGAGACAATTTGCTCGTTTGTGAATAACATAAGAGCGTAGCAGTTATAGTTCAAATTTGGTATGTTATTGTCTTTTACATTTAAGTTGCGTACAGTTTAGTACATGCATTTTTTTATGTATTTAAGTTACATAAAAATAATAAAAAGGGATACTTTAAAAATACTATGTATTTTGTTTTTACTTGATTATTTTTAAAGTAAAAACTACTATATTATATTAAATTTCATTATGGCGATATTCTCACATGGCCAGCAATACAAAATTAGTTACATATTCAATGCCCAATGCACTCATTCTACTTAAATACAAAATGTGAAAGACGAAAGAGTGAAGTTAATTTTGTCACATGACTCTATTTTGAGAAAATTGCACTTACGTGATTTGTACAAAGTAATTTTTGGTTCTATTAAAATCAAATTCGGGGTTCTGGAATTTTATAAAGCAACAATTTTGAAAACAATTTTATCAAATGTTTAGATAAACAGTAAACAAATTATGCAAATTTCAAACATTTTGTTTTTTATTAGACTGCTAAACGAGAAACTTAAAGTGAATGTTAAATATAGTAGAACACTAAGAAAACATGCATACATTGCGGATATACAGTACAGAAGAGAAATTTTTCTGACGTCAGAACAAAATACAAGAACGGGGAGAGTATTTCTAAAAATATATTTGGCAATCTCAATTTATTTTATAATATTTTCACCTCCTACAATAATTACAAAAATTGATGTTTGAAATTTTGAATGAGTTATTGACAATTATTAAATATTAAAGTATATAGTGATATCAATTTAAAAACACATAATGCTAAAAAAGATCAAAGTTTTAAAGTGAAGAAAGTTAATTTACATAAAAAGTTAGAAAATGATTGATATAAAAAAAATATGAGTTAAGTTTTCCAACAACATACACATAACGGAGTTAAATATTCAAAACGCCTCTCTTAAAAATGGTAAATTTTCAACGCATGTTATTTATTTAATTTAAAAAATTGAGCAAGTGATTTGTGGAAAAATTTTATTGTATTTCATTTTTTTTTACCTGTACATTTACAAAATTAAGAAAATACAAAATATTTCTAGAAACGTGATAATGTTGGGTTATACTTTTGGATATTTAATAATTTAGGAGTTTTGCTTTTGTTTAAACGTGTTCAGGGGTCTTATTTACATGGTCATTCTCTTTTAGTTATTCATTTTCCAATTGTTTAGGTTTTGATATTCTTCTGTTCCAAATATGTTCTATTCCATAGGTTTTGTGTTAAAAACGGCGAAAGTTCGTTCTTTTTAGGTTTTAGCAATTTAAATTGGCTAATTTGTGATTCCATTTATTGCCCTTTTAATTCCCTTTAATTTGATTCCAAATTTATTGTTCTCGGTTAAAAATTCGTTAATTCATTGCAATTTTTCAGTTTTATTCTATTTTCAGCTTTTTAAATATTTTAGAATCGTCCATATTTAAATTATTGCCGAATTCGTATTTTCCAAATCGTTTCACTTCATTTCTTTTTAATTTTCGTCTGCTCTGAAATTCCATTTCTCTTCTTTAAAGTTTCGAGTTTTTAATTGGCTGATCGTAATATTAAAATCGTCTGTCATTAATTATTTTATCGTTCATCGATAATTTTGTTTACAATCTGTGGCAGCGATGTTTCGCAGTATATAAGTAAAATCGCGCACTTTTTCGCTTTCTCTTTGCTTTTTTCTCTTTTGCTCTTTTGATTGGAACTAAAATGTAGTCTTATAGAGTTGTTGTTTTCAGCGCCTCGGCGTGAGCCGAGCGAAATTCGAATGCGGCATGCGTTCTGTGGAACGAACGTTTTATTTTCCGGCCTGCCAGTAAATGTGTGTGGAATCCTAATAGCAGAGTGTTTTTTTTTACTTGAAATGACGTTGTGAGCGAAGTGATTGATGTCTACTGAAGTATCGTCGGCGCCTTTGGAATAGTTGTTTACTTCCGGAGGTCAGATTTGTTCTTTCATAGTGAACTGAGTAGTTTAAATTTTCCGAGTCTTAGGACCGGACCTCCAATTGTTTACTTCACGGTTTTGATGATGGAGCTGTCTGTTCTTTTGTTCCGAGCGATGTCCACTGGCGCTCTGCTACTCTCGGCTGAGAATTTTATGATGTGAAGGAGCTGCCCGTTTTTGTGCAGATCAGGCCTTGGGAGTGTTCTTTTCGCGGAGTTTTGGAACACCATATTCCACTTGAATGGTTGGACTCACTTGATGTACCGATGCCCTACGGGAGGTACTTCTCCGTTTGGCCTCTTCTGGAGCAGGAAGGGACTGCACCCAAGCTGATGATGACTGACATCAATTTCGTCCTCGGGACTTTATTACTGCCGTTCAGCGTTTTCCCGTTTATGGGTGATATCTTTTCATTAATTTTATTCTTTTGCAGTATTTAAAGTTAAATTAAATTGGCATGACTAAGACCCCTTTCACTTATATATTTTAAGTTGCGAATCTGTGGTTCTTTAAATTTTGTTCTAAATTCCCTTTTGGCTAACTGATGTTCTTTTATCACAAATTCTAGTTTAGGCAAATAATTGTATAAGTTTAATATTGTTAACTTTAAAATTTAATGTTCTAACGTTTTTTCCTACCACTATACGACCGGCCATTCCATTTATTTTTATTATTTAAGATGTTTGATTTTAGTTAATGAGATGTAAAATATTTTGAAAATTATTTTAAAAGTGAAGTTTAAATTTTAATAAACGTTAGATTTTTGAAAACCTAAAATCTGTGTTCTCTCTCTTTTATTTTAATGCATTTTTATATTTTTAGGAAAGTGTCAATTTTTAATTTTATTTAGTTACATATTTGTAAATTTAGGGAGAAACTGGTCAAATGGTGCATTTTCATATATAATTTTGATGATGTTTAGATTTAAAGAAATTTGAGAACTTTTTCAGAGGAATTTTAGATATTCTAGAATGGTTTATATTTTCAGAGTGTATTTCAGTGTTTTCAGATGTATGTTAGATGAACTTTGCAAATTTCAGATATTTTAGAGTATTTCAGATGACATTTAGGTTTTAAGAACCTTGAGTAAGAACTTTCAGGAATTTAGAATGTTTAGAATCATTTAGAAATGTTTTAGTATTTCATAAATGCTTAAAAACTACCGAACAGTTGGCGCCGTTTGACCAGTTTAGGGGCTTATTCATGCTAACTGTAATTGATGTTCTTAATAATTTTTGTTCTTAAAAATGAAATTTCAGTAAAAATGATTCCATACCTGTTTATTCTAAAAGTGATTACTGTTGAGATTTTGATAAGATTTTAAACTATGGCTGGATATTTTAGAATGTTCTTAAACTAAATTAGAGTAATTTACTTTAATATTTTGATTAAAATGGAAATTTTAGGATTAATTTAAATGTTTTCATTTAGAATTTTTTGAGGAAACTTAGGAATTTTTGAATTTGACTTTTTCATTTAGAATTTTTATTTAAGCATTCCTTAATGTAAATTAATTTGATTTGAATTTTATTATTTGAAGTAGTGTGAAATTGCATTTAATTCATAAATTTAAGAGATTATAAGTACTTGAAGAACACACCTTTGTAGTATTTACATTTTTTGTTCTAATCCCATCTCATTAACAATTTTTTTTTATTTTGTTGTTCTTGTAACCCACGCTCCCAGCAACACTTAAAATTGTTTTGATGAAATAGAGTAAAATTAATTGAGTAAATTTAATGAGAATATTTTTTTTATTAAGTTAAATTGTATAGAATTAAAGCAGTAGTTTTTCGACTTAGAATTTTTTATGTTCTGATTTGGAATTGAGATTTAAATGCTCAGTGATATGTGAATGTAGATGATGAAATACTGGTGATTAATTGGAAAATTGGGTAAGGCAGGTGTTTTTTACACTCCAATATGAGTGTGACATAAATGTCATCTTGAGTTATCTTGTTCTTCACATTGATCATTTGTTTGGTTTTCACACTCAAATAGAGTGGTGATAAAATCAGTTTGTTTGTTCTTGGTTCTGAATCTGATATTTTTAATACTGTCTTTAAAATTTTTTGGTCGTTATAGTGGATCAATTTATTTTATTTATAGGAGAATTAAATTTTTTTAAGTGGACTATTTAAAATTGTGCAATGCAATTTGAGTTCTTTTGGCTTTAAAATTAAATGGGGATTTGTAACTTGATTTTTTCTTTGATATTTTGTTGAAAGTAATGGATACACTTGGCTGTTAGTGAATTTAAATGTACTACTTATACTTGATGGATATTTTTTTTGTGCTATTTTTTGGGGGTTCAAAAAAAAGATTCACAACCTTTGAGAGGACTCACAACCCTCGGCCCCTTGTCTTAATTTTTTTTGATTTTTATGAGAATTTTTTGAGATTTCCAGAGTTGCAGTTATGATATTTGAGTTTATTGTTGTTGAGAGTGCAAGATGTTGCACCATATTTATTGGAATCGCGTTTATTGTTGTAGTGTAAAATGATGCATAAGGTCATTTTGGTGTATTTTTGTCTTTTAAACGACCTAATTTGCCAAGTAATCAGTTTATAGTATAATTTGTAAACAAGTCTGTTAAATTTGAGTTCAGTTCCAAATTGTTAGGGAATTGAATTTGTTATTTTGGGGTAAATATTCCACAATTTTTTATGTTTGTAACTTGAGCCAAAATTGAAATTATTATTTAAATAGAGTAATATGCTTCGAATAATTGTTTTCCTTGTAGAGGAGGAGATGGTGATGAATTTGTTGATTTATATTTATTAGTTGTTAATGTTGAAGGTACCTTTTCAAAATTTATTGTTTAGATTATTGGAATTCTTTGGCTGGTCCAAAGTTTTCGTTAAAATTTATGTTTTTTCATAACAGCTACTGATATAAAGCACTGTTTATTATTTTTCTACTACTTCTCTTTGATGACGTATTTGTTGGAGCATTTTAAAATGAATTAATGAATTTTCATAATGTAAAGTTATAATGAAGTTAGAGAGTTTAATGTTGAAATGTTGAATCTATATGTTTATTTTAGAGTTGAGAAATTTATGATACTTGATATTATGAAAGTGTTTAGTGAAGTGAATATTTGATTATTGATTTACTTATAAGGAATTTGATTTTTTTATGTGATTTTTATGGCTCATGTTACAGCTGTAGTTGAGATTTTGATTTTTTTTTCTCCTTCGTTTCGCGAAATTTTGTCATGTGTTAGCTAAAATTTTTCATTTTTCAAATGAAAATTTTTTTTGGGACGTTCGAAGGAGTTGTTGGGTTATACTTTTGGATATTTAATAATTTAGGAGTTTTGCTTTTGTTTAGACGTGTTCAGGGGTCTTATTTACATGGTCATTCTCTTTTAGTTATTCATTTTCCAATTGTTTAGGTTTTGATATTCTTCTGTTCCAAATATGTTCTATTCCATAGGTTTTGTGTTAAAAACGGCGAAAGTTCGTTCTTTTTAGGTTTTAGCAATTTAAATTGGCTAATTTGTGATTCCATTTATTGCCCTTTTAATTCCCTTTAATTTGATTCCAAATTTATTGTTCTCGGTTAAAAATTCGTTAATTCATTGCAATTTTTCAGTTTTATTCTATTTTCAGCTTTTTAAATATTTTAGAATCGTCCATATTTAAATTATTGCCGAATTCGTATTTTCCAAATCGTTTCACTTCATTTCTTTTTAATTTTCGTCTGCTCTGAAATTCCATTTCTCTTCTTTAAAGTTTCGAGTTTTTAATTGGCTGATCGTAATATTAAAATCGTCTGTCATTAATTATTTTATCGTTCATCGATAATTTTGTTTACAATCTGTGGCAGCGATGTTTCGCAGTATATAAGTAAAATCGCGCACTTTTTCGCTTTCTCTTTGCTTTTTTCTCTTTTGCTCTTTTGATTGGAACTAAAATGTAGTCTTATAGAGTTGTTGTTTTCAGCGCCTCGGCGTGAGCCGAGCGAAATTCGAATGCGGCATGCGTTCTGTGGAACGAACGTTTTATTTTCCGGCCTGCCAGTAAATGTGTGTGGAATCCTAATAGCAGAGTGTTTTTTTTTACTTGAAATGACGTTGTGAGCGAAGTGATTGATGTCTACTGAAGTATCGTCGGCGCCTTTGGAATAGTTGTTTACTTCCGGAGGTCAGATTTGTTCTTTCATAGTGAACTGAGTAGTTTAAATTTTCCGAGTCTTAGGACCGGACCTCCAATTGTTTACTTCACGGTTTTGATGATGGAGCTGTCTGTTCTTTTGTTCCGAGCGATGTCCACTGGCGCTCTGCTACTCTCGGCTGAGAATTTTATGATGTGAAGGAGCTGCCCGTTTTTGTGCAGATCAGGCCTTGGGAGTGTTCTTTTCGCGGAGTTTTGGAACACCATCTTCCACTTGAATGGTTGGACTCACTTGATGTACCGATGCCCTACGGGAGGTACTTCTCCGTTTGGCCTCTTCTGGAGCAGGAAGGGACTGCACCCAAGCTGATGATGACTGACATCAATTTCGTCCTCGGGACTTTATTACTGCCGTTCAGCGTTTTCCCGTTTATGGGTGATATCTTTTCATTAATTTTATTCTTTTGCAGTATTTAAAGTTAAATTAAATTGGCATGACTAAGACCCCTTTCACTTATATATTTTAAGTTGCGAATCCTGTGGTTCTTTAAATTTTGTTCTAAATTCCCTTTTGGCTAACTGATGTTCTTTTATCACAAATTCTAGTTTAGGCAAATAATTGTATAAGTTTAATATTGTTAACTTTAAAATTTAATGTTCTAACGTTTTTTCCTACCACTATACGACCGGCCATTCCATTTATTTTTATTATTTAAGATGTTTGATTTTAGTTAATGAGATGTAAAATATTTTGAAAATTATTTTAAAAGTGAAGTTTAAATTTTAATAAACGTTAGATTTTTGAAAACCTAAAATCTGTGTTCTCTCTCTTTTATTTTAATGCATTTTTATATTTTTAGAAAAGTTCCATTTAATTACATGTAGAGTACATATTTGTACACGTAGGGAAACTGGTCAATAGGTCCACTTTCTGTTTATTTAAGAATTCAGTTTATTTTTTAGAATGTTTTCAGGTTTGAGGAACTTTACAAGTTTTAGAACTTTTGCAGCCTTCAGAGATAGTTTTTCAGTAGTCAGAATGTTTTGAATATTTAGAAATGTTTTGAATATATCATAAATGCTTAAAAACTACCGGACAATAAGTAGTAAAATGCAAAATAAAAAAATAGGAATCTTGTATTTTCTTTTTGTATTTTGTATTCAAAACGTATTTCAGTTTCCCAACCTCTTTCTCAATTATCCAATATCTCAGTCAGAAATGAAAATAATGAAATTACTTGTAAAATACGTATCCTTCTGCTTCTTTTGCCTCTCTTTCATGTGGAGTAAATAGGCGTCCACGTAATCCTTGGGATGGTTAGGATCCAAATTTTGAATGTGGTCCTCCACTAGAGCGTCGGTGAGCTGTTGAATAAATTTTCGATTCTTTTCTATCTTTCGCAAAGAAGATGTTACGAACAGCCTAATGCTGAAATAAGGAGGAATCTGATTAAAAGAATATCACCTTATTTACTCATACCTTTATCTTACATAATAAAAGAAGATGTCTGTATGTGCTTGTGTGTGTGTCACGTGTAGCGGAAAATCGAAGTTACGAACAGCGACGAAATTCGGTACAAGGGCAGATGATCTCTCGGGGCGATTTACCTCAGCGAGATTCTTTTATAATTCAAATTAGATTTTTAGTAACTTTATTTTGAATTGAAATTTTTAGTGATTTTCGCTCAAACGGGTCCTTTAGCAATCAAAAATATTATCACAATATTTCCATCTTGACACCATTGGAAAGGCCGAAGAATAATGTTACAAATTTTAGGCATTTCACCAATTAATCATACGTATAAGCAACTTCATTTTTATTTTGTCAGAAGAATTGAAGATTCGTATGATTCTAATCTTTGCCGCGAATATAGTGATATCTTCGCATTCTAATATTTTTTAATTACTCTACTTCTGAATTTTGTATGAGTCTTTAGTTGGGTCGATAAAAGTTAATTTTCCCAATCTTCACGATGAAAAGCACTTCTTTCCCAGCAAGGTAGTGCATGCGTGGCGGTTGTTATCAATTTTAGACATTTCCCAAATTTGATTATATATCAGTTTCTAATTATGTTTGGGCTTCGCTTTAAAAACTATACTTTTTAGCTTGTGCTAAAAAAGGGTGTGTAGGATTGCAGGAACCCAGCATGCTTGTTTAGCACGTATTATACAAGCCAAGCGGGCGAAGAGTGTTTAAACCTTTATTTAGGACGTCTAAAACCCACGTAGAAAATTTATTATTCTGTGTTCTAAGCGGACGTATAATTAACACATCGTTAGGCTTTCGAAAATTCTCTGTATGTTTATGTGTAATTGTAATCAGAAGTTGGCATTTCTCTCTCTCTGTATATATAATATCCCTATAGTATTAAACTTTTATCCAAAAAATTTACAATTAAATGCAAGTAATAATGACACAAATGTTGCAAACTTTTTAGATTTAAATTTAAATTTACAAAATTGTAATATGGTTATAAACTTGTATGATAAAAGACAGGATTTTAAATTTAATACATCAAAAATTCAACATTTTGACTCTTGTCTGCATATATCTGTATTTAGAAATATTATAATAAACCAGGCTCTTAGAATCAATAAAATCTGTGATGAATATTATAAATTAGCGCACTTTATGGAATTATTGAGTACAGCGGCTAATAATGCATATCCCCCCAATTTTGTTATTAAAATTATCAACTCAGTGTATCAAATTTCACTCGATAACATCCTAGAAAACATTCCCAATTATAGTGACTAACATACAGGAGAGAGAGGGAAAAAATATATATATATATATATATATATATATGTGTGTGTGTGTGTATATGTGTGTATATATGTGTATGTGTGTATGTATATATATATGTGTATGTATTGTGGCGTGGCTCCGCTGAAATCTTACAATTACACATTGGCCGTTAATCGTATCTCTGCACGCCACTTGCTCGATTACCGAGCATACCTCCAGGTTCTGGTTAATTGGAAAATGCATCACGAGAACACACAATAAATACAAATTAAAAATTAATAAAAACTTTTATTTTAAAATACTTATATTCAAAACTTGTTACTTTGAATTTATAACTACAAAATATCAATTTAATTACATACAATATATTTACATTCGCTAAGTAGTAGGTATTGGATAATGATCAATCTGATCATTCCCCCCTCTCTAGTTAAATTAAATATCATATTAACCCTCAAGTTAGGCAGTTAACACCCTTATTAATTCTAATTATATTCTCTGATACTCAGTCTGCAGTGGGAGAGAACAAAAGGACTTACCCCTATTAGGCACTGGCAGGACGGCATCGAGGTCGCACTCATCCGTCGATTTTTAGACGACCAGCACTTCCATTTTAAAAATATCAACTGAGTTCTCTCTCAACTCTTCTTCCTCTCTTCGGGACCACGGACGGCCCCCTGGCCGGGCTCCATAACTGACGCTTGGCCGCTATAGGTTCGAAAACCCATAAATTCAGTGACGCGGCCGGGCTCCATCGAATCACTGGATTTGGCCCCTTCTAAAGGGTTGGCTAAAAATTGGGGGGCTCTAGCCCTCTTGCAGGTGTCCATTTTATTTAAAAATAAGATAGCGTCCTTTGCCATTTTCTCACCACTGCAGCTGGTCTCTTACTCATAGCCATGGAATGTCAACCGTTTCCAAAGAGAGAGGGGGGGGGGGGTAATACTTTCTAGAAGTGAAGTGGCGACAGGAAAATTCCAATACTGTCCCACGACACTGGCTTCCCCCAAACAAGGGAAAAGAAACCAAGTTTCTTTTTCAAATGCTTAAACTACCAAAAACAAAAGGTTACAAATTATGCACAGTATACATATTTAAAAGAGATAACAATAACATTTAACAATAAAAATATACATTAAATTATATACATAATGACACGTCCTATAAGTATGGAGATATTCTGTCTCTCCAAGTATGTCCAAAGACGAATTAAGGTGCGAGATTGTCATTGTCTGTCTGGCGTAAATATTATCACTGTCCGATGGTATAAATATTGTCACTGTCCGATGTAGCATACTGATTGTATTTTCTAGTCTGTTATGTGTGTTCACATAATATGAAAGTTTGTCGTGAGAACACATGAATTGGGAACAATTGTTCGTTCACATTATACAGTAAAGGGTTGATATTGTTCTGTAGGCTGTGACAAAATTAGTGATATTCCATATGGAAGGAATATTCTCTGAGCAGGATCAGCTGTGACATCACTTTATAAAAAGAAGTTGCACTAAAACTGTGTAAATGACGTTGCCCTTAACACTGCGAACATGGAGTTGCACTAAGACGTTGCATTAAAATGATACAAATGAAGTTGCATTACAACGTTGCACTAAAACTGCGCAACTGAAGTTGCATTTAACACTGCGGAAATAAAATTGTAGTTGCACTGTTTGGTACCCTTTGGTCCAAGGAAGGAATGCTTTCGTTTTCGGTTAATGATGCTGCATACATGTGCTGGTGAAGGCTTATGTGAGCTGTAAAACTACGCCTTTGTTGCTGCAAAAGTCTTTATAATGGCAACTTTCGTTTTCGAAGACCGGATCCGTGTCTGCAAACTTCTGCAGTAATCATAGTTAGGGTATGTAAACGCACATAGTTTTTCCACAATGTACTTTATCAATAAAAAAAACTGATGTAATTTCAGATTAGACATTCTATTCGTACTTTAATATACAACTAGACGTAAGAGGTTTAGAGTCCTTGAACTCTGTCCACTGCATTGTACCAGAGAACATTTTACTTTTAATGTTTTCTACATTCTTACCCTACTTACTTTACATTAAATACATTTATTATATCTTTATTACATTTATTTTACATTAATCATTTATATACATATTCTTTATAGAAATTCTTATTGAACAAGGAATTTTTGTTTTCTTAAGAATTATTTATTCTTATTTTCAAGAGCCCTCTTAAATGTCTTATTTCATTCCAGATCTTAATCAATCACTTCAATCTATCCTCTAACCATTACTCTACTTAATTCAGTCTTAAACAATTACTTTACTCCATCCTCTAAGCCATTAGGCCGAGGAGCGATAATGCTTAGAATATTGAAAAATTAAACTGAAACTCTGAATACTGCCAAATTAAATATTTAATTTCCTTGATAACCCGCGTTGCTCTGCAGGAATTATGATTCTTTCAACCCATTTTTCCATCCATCCGACTATAACGATTGTCAAAAAACAAAACAAAAAAATACTATTATCAGCGAACTTTCTGTGATATCCCCAACATTGTGGCAGCGCCAACATTGTGGAGAGTGGCAAGGGAATTCAGCAGATGGCGCTATAGCAATACACAGATGACACAAGTCGGCGATGACATGCCCCCACTTTGATCTTAGCCAGGAGGCCGAGAAGCGATAATGCTCAGAATATTGAAAAATTAAACTGAAACTCAGAATACTGCCAAATTAAATATTTAATTTCCTTGATAACCCGCGTTGCTCTGCAGGAATTATGATTCTTTCAACCCATTTTTCCATCCATCCGACTATAACGATTGTCAAAAAACAAAACAAAAAAATACTATTATCAGCGAACTTTCTGTGATATCGCCAACATTGTGGCAGCACCAACATTGTGGAGAGTGGCAAGGGAATTCAGCAGATGACGCTATAGCAATACACAGATGACACAAGTCGGCGATGACATGCCCCCACTTTGATCTTAGCCAGGTGCCCGAGAAGCGATAATGCTCAGAATATTGAAAAATTAAACTGAAACTCAGAATACTGCCAAATTAAATATTTAATTTCCTTGATAACCCGCGTTGCTCTTCAGGAATTATGATTCTATCAACCCATTTTTCCATCCATCCGACTATAACGATTGTCAAAAAACAAACAAAAAAAAACTATTAGCAGCGAACTTACTGTGATATCGAAAAAAATTGTGGCAGCGCCAACATTGTGGAGCGTGGCAAGGGAATTCAGCAGATGGCGCTATACCAATACACAGATGACACCAAGTCGGCGATGACATGCCCCCACTTTGATCTTAGCCAGGAGCCCGAGAAGCGATAATGCTCAGAATATTGAAAAATTAAACTGAAACTCAGAATACTGCCAAATTAAATATTTAATTTCCTTGATAACCCGCGTTGCTCTTCAGGAATTATGATTCTATCAACCCATTTTTCCATCCATCCGACTATAACGATTGTCAAAAAACAAAACAAAAAAATACTATTATCCGCGAACTTTCTGTGATATCGAAAAAAATTGTGGCAGCGCCAACATTGTGGAGCGTGGCAAGGGAATTCAGCAGATGGCGCTATACCAATACACAGATGACACAAGTCGGCGATGACATGCCCCCACTTTGATCTTAGCCAGGAGGCCGAGAAGCGATAATGCTCAGAATATTGAAAAATTAAACTGAAACTCAGAATACTGCCAAATTAAATATTTAATTTCCTTGATAACCCGCGTTGCTCTTCAGGAATTATGATTCTATCAACCCATTTTTCCATCCATCCGACTATAACGATTGTCAAAAAAAAAAAAAAAAAAAAAACTATTAGCAGCGAACTTACTGTGATATCGCCAACATTGTAGAGCGTGGCAATTAATACAGCAGATGGCGCTATACCAATACACAGATGACACAAGTCGGCGATGACATGCCTCCACTTTGATCTTAACCAGGAGGCCGAGAAGCGATAATGCTCAGAATATTGAAAAATTAAACTGAAACTCAGAATACTGCCAAATTAAATATTTAATTTCCTTGATAACCCGCGTTGCTCTGCAGGAATTATGATTCTTTCAACCCATTTTTCCATCCATCCGACTATAACGATTGTCAAAAAACAAAACAAAAAAATACTATTATCAGCGAACTTTCTGTGATATCGCCAACATTGTGGCAGCACCAACATTGTGGAGAGTGGCAAGGGAATTCAGCAGATGGCGCTATAGCAATACACAGATGACACAAGTCGGCGATGACATGCCCCCACTTTGATCTTAGCCAGGTGCCCGAGAAGCGATAATGCTCAGAATATTGAAAAATTAAACTGAAACTCAGAATACTGCCAAATTAAATATTTAATTTCCTTGATAACCCGCGT